>JARWLC010000003.1:99412622-100820582 GCA_033318265.1 Phyllotis vaccarum
ATCCTCTCCTTCCAGCACAGCCCATCAGCCCATCCAGACAGACACTGAGCCCATCACAGAGGTAGGCTGTTTCCCATGACCTGAGCTCCCTATTCAGTTCTCACATCAGCCATGAAGTCAGTGAAGGCCCTGGAGATTCAGAAACCCAGTGCTGCCGCCAGAGCAGGAAAGGGTTCTTGGCTCTGCTTTCCTGCCAGACACCCCTGCAGACCTGCAAAGGCTCAAGTGAGGGTAGAGATGGCACTGCCTGAAATTGGGCTTTAGAGTCCAAAACAACTCTTGCCCGGCAGAAAACAAGAAACACAGGTTATGACAGGGCGGGGACCAGACCCCAAGATCTTGCTTTTTACCAAGACACAGAGAACTTCACCCATCTCCCTGGTGAGAATCTTCAAATGGGCTGTGACCACAGCTTCAGTGACAGTCCACAGCTGGCATCCTGGAACACTATGTGGTTCTCTCCACAGAGTGCCTGGCCAAATAGGCAAGGGCAAGTATCTGGTATGGTAGAACAGTGCCATCTACCTGTGACTGGGGCTAGAGCAATGGCGGGGACCTGCCAGCTTGGCCAAAGAGGTGTCATTCTGAGAGTGCCTGGACCTGACTATTTCTTAGCAGAGCATGATCTTTCCTGATACATGCAGTTTCTCAGTGAGTTGGTCCCTCCAGGGGTCAGAGCAATATGGGTCCCCAGAGGTTGGCGCTGGAGGAGGATGCCAGAGTCATTTCCGCTGCTGTAATAACACTCTAACAAAAAGCAACTTAAAGGGGAAAGGGTTTTGCTCCCACTCAGGAACCAAAGTGACCGGTTGATCCGTCACCATGTACAGAAGGGCTGGCAGCACTTGTTGCTGCTGGGAATGTGTGCTGCATTCCTGGAGGGGCCTGGGCTACAGGACATCAGAGTCACGATTCCAATGTGACACTTTAACGGCATTCAGCCAAGTAAGAAAGAACAGTTGGCAAGGGTCCCTGTCCCAAGGGATTTTTTTTTTTTTTTTGCTTTATTCATTCACTTATTCATTGTGTGCATGTAAGTGTATATGCATGAATTTCTGTGCACCGTCTGTATGCAGAATCTGCTGGAGGCTGGAAGAGTGCCCTACATCCACTAGAACTGAAGTTACAATCAGTTGTCATTTACTGTGTAGTTACTGGGAATTGATCCCAGACACTCTGTAAGAGCAGTCAGGCCACATCTCTAATCTCTGTTACAGATTTCTTAATCCCTAAACCTGTGTATGAGGGAGATGGTCTACTGTGCCCCTCCCTCCTCCCAATCCCATGAGCAGATCAGACACTTCCTTTGATCACCAATGATCAGATGCAAACACAAGAAGTTCGTTTTTATTCCAATCACACAAGAGCCCAGATTAAAATGCATGATTCATGTTTCCTTTCTTCTTTCTACACTGGGTAATTAGCTTTCATTTTGTGAGTAAGCGATTAATTAATGCTCTGCTAATTATGATGGAGATCCAAACTTAAAATATGCTCAGTTTGTTTCTTTCTACTTTTCAAAAGAAAGGGGAATAGAGACGTGAAAAGAAAATAAGAATGGAGCTTGTCTTAGTCGGAGTTGGTATTGCTGTGATGAAACACATCACCAAAAGCAACCCGGAGAGGTTGAGGAGTCAGGACAGAACTCAAGACACGGCAGGAATCTGAAGGCAGGAGCTGATGCAGAGGTCATGGAGGACTGCTTCTCACTGGCTTGTTCTTCATGGCTTGCACAGCCTGCTTTGTTATAGAACCCAGCACCACCAGCCCAGGGATAACTCCCCTCACAATGGACTAAGTCCTCTCATATCAATCACTAATTAAGGAAATACCTCCATTTTCTCAACTGAGGCTCCTTCCTGTCTGATGACTTTAGCTTGTGTCAAGTTTAACCTAAAATTATCCACACAGGGCTGGAGAGATGACTTTGCCATTAAGAGCTCTTGTCGCTCCTACAGAGAAGCAGTCTCTTTCCAGCATCCGTGTTGGGCAACTCAACAACTTCCTGTTGCCCACCTCTGAGGACTCCAAAGCACTCTTCTGGCCTCTGAGGACACTGAAGCAGAAAACCAGCTCCTGCAAATTTCCTCTACTCTCTGCTATGGGATGTGTACATGCACATATGTGCCTTGATACACACACACACACACACACACACACACACACACACACACACACACACACACACACACACACACTGAATTTTAAAAAGCACAATTAAAAGCGGGGAGAGAGGGAGGAAGGAAAGAAGAGAAGATGCCTTAAATGTTGGGACCATTTTCACACCCTTGCAATATGAAGGGCACACCTCTGCAGGACAGAATGGTTTTCCTGGACCCATCAGTGTCACTGGGTACAAAATTATAGCTCTCTACGTGAGTCTTCATCAGAGGAGCCAGCCACATACTTCTCCAGGTACAAGCAAATCTGAATGGGGACCTCCCCCTGCCAGTCCTTGCATTCCTTCGCCTTTCTTTCCTCTCCAGGTCCCCGAGTCCTTGTCCCCAATTCCCCCACCCCACACAAGCCTCACAAAAAGATGTCCATCAACAGGATCATATGCAAGTTTCACATGAGAGTATGAATCGGTGACATCGGTTTGGAAAACAAGTTGACATTACCTTCAAAAAACTAAAATGTTTACTCACTGTGGGATCCAACCTCCTCCGTATAGTCAAACCACAGAGGTAGACAAAGGAGTAGAAACGACCCACACATCCACAGACAAGAGTGGAAGAGTAAAGAAGCTGACAAGATCCAGAAACAGGAAGATGTGCCCTCTCCAGCATGGGAGAATATAGGAAGACTATTATTGAACGAATGAGCTTGGAGGAGAGGACGGAAGGAATTGAGGCTCAGATATGTGGACCTGCTGCATGGAGCCAACCACTTCTACAAAGATCAAAAGGTTGAACTAGGGCTGGTCACATGACTCCAAGGGCACAGGCGTTTGCCTCCAAACCTAACAACCTTAGTTCAATCCCAGAGACCCATGTGGAGAAAGGAGAGAGCTAGATGCTAAAGGTTGTCCTCTGACTTCCAACATGGACACCACACACAAACAAATAATGTAATTAAAGACCATTCACTATGGAAAAGAAAATTGAAATGAACATCTTATTTAGTCATATCTACCTATGTAGCAGAAGTTTAAAAACCCCCAAAATTCAAGAAGGTGATTTGCCTTTTACATAAGAGTTTCTAATTCTTGTGTCTGATGGGTTCATGGATGTCTTGGGGTTCCCACGGCTGTGAAGAGGCACCATGACCAAGGCAACTCTTATAAAGGAAAAGATTTAATTGTGGTGGCAGCTTACAGTTCAGAGGTTCATTCCATTATCATCATAGCGGGACATGGCAGCGTGCAGGCAGACATGCATGGCAGTTGGTGCAGGAGAAACAGCCGAGAAGTTCTACATCTTACAGGCAACAGGAAGTGGACTGAGACACTGGGCGGTGTCCTGAGTATAGGAAACTTCAAAGCCCGCCCCCACAATGACACACTTCCTCCAACAGGACCACGCCTCCTAGTAACACCACTCCTTATGAGATTATGGGGGACAATTACATTCATTCTACCACAGTGGGTTAATCACATATTTTATATTTTAAAAAAATGTTTTGTGACAGGGTCTCACTTTAGCCCATGCTGGTTAAAGTTCACTATATAAGCAATCCTCTGATATGTTGGAATTACAAATGAGACCCCAGCTGCAGCTAACACTTTAAAACAGTCTTATGGGACTCGTGATGTACTCAAGTGGTACCCATCATGCCCTTGGCCCTAGGTGCAATCCTCAGTCATTGCACAAAACCAGGGGTGGCGGCTCATGCCTGTAATCCCAGCATTCTAGAAGCTGGAAGATAAGCTAGTCAAGGAGTCTTGGATTACATGAGACCGTGTCTTAAAATAAGACAACACAACATCAACAAATAAGAAACATAGATTTGTGGTAGTTTGCCTCAGGCCTGACAGTCCTGGCTCCCTGGATTTTATATTCCCTTATACTAGCCGCTGCCAATTGACATTGGCTGGCAAAATCCATACAGCACATAAAAATGGTCACCTCCTGAGGCTCAGTTTTGGAGGATGTGGTGGTTTGAATGTAAGTGGCCCCCATCAGCTCTGTGGAGGTGAGCTTTGAGGTCTATTATACACTCCAGTCATGCCCCAGTGTCCCAGTTAGGTTTCTCTTGCTCCCTTCCTTTTGGAGCAATGACCTTGAGAAGCACTGTGCCATGACCCTTGCAGTTTTTATAGGGAGGTTCTGTGAGGCCAAACGGAGGACTGGGCCTTAATACATAATCTTGGATATGCACAAATGTTGGATTTGTGTGCGTGTGTGGTTGGCAGAGCTGAGACAAGGTTTCTCTAGGTATCCCTGGCTTTACTGGAATTTGATTTGTACTGGTGGGATTAAAGGTATACTCCACCACTGACCAGCCTAAAATGTTACATTTTAAAATGTTGGTGAGAAAATGTACTGAGCAGTAGAGGGAAGAGTCTAGATGGAGGAAAGCCAGCTGGGAGTGAAGGGGTCCCCCGACCCTGCGGGGGGCAGCTGGGGGGGAGGAAAGAAGGGGACTGAGGTCCTGGTAGCCAGGCTGCAGGGTGGGTCTGGCCCTCATGGGAGCACCCCACTCTGCCACATCTGGACTGATGGCAGACTGGAAGGAAGGACTGGTCATGTACCTATAAACCAGACTGGCCCTTCTCTCCAGGTTCCCTTCTGTTTCTTTTGACATGGGGTCTCTATGTAGCTCTGGCTGGTTTGGAATTCACTATATAGACCAAACTGGCCTTAAACCCACGAAGATCTGCCTGCCTCTGTACAGCACTTGCACACAGCAGGCATGGAGCAGTAACAGTGGGAATATGGACTGGAGCCACATTTACTCAGCACTGTGGTTGAGTGCCAGGAACTGTTCAGGGTGCCCTCCAGGCACAACACTATCCACACCAGGCTGAGGAGCAGACCCAGCCCACCCCCACCTGTTTCCTGTCTCTCCCTGGCAGAAGGCTTTTAAAACTGCACTTCCCAGGCCTAGCCTCTTGCAGGCCTTACAGATAGGATCAACATGGGATCTGGAACAGGGAAGGGACGGGGACCATTCTGCTGCTCTGGCTGGTTCTCTAGCAAGCAGGGCCAGGCAGGTGTGAATTTTTCCTACAACAGGGTCTGGTGCCCAGTTACCACCCCCAAGAGTCAGAGGACAGTTGGGAGCTTCATTGACATTGTGTCTTCTGGAATACAGCCTGATGAGTGGAGCTTGGACCTCAGCAGGGCCTGTGGTAGCCTCAGGTACCAACCCAACTCCCTTCCCTGTTCAGACAGCTCTGCTTCTGCCTCCAGCCCATCCTTATCCCAAATCACTTTCTGTTCAAAATTCCTCCCATGCCGCAGTGTACTGAGCTCTGCTGACTCACTCAATGATTGCCCTCATTTTACAGGCCCAGGGCCACTAGGCTAGTGAGTGGCAAAGCTAGCCTTGACTCTGGGTTTTCCCAACCTTAGTGACCTGGAAAAGCCAAGATAACTTAACAACAGCCTGGCGGAACTAGGGTTTGCCAACCCAGATTGGTAGTGTTTGTGCAAACACTTCAGAGGTCACTTCAAAATTGAAAAAGATCAGGGCTAAGGAGCAGTGTCACCAAGCTCAGGGACTGGGAGGTCAGCTAGGTGGCATCGTCTTGGTTTCATGAGTTTCTCAGGGTTGAATGGCACCCACTCTCATCTCCAGTATCCACCTGAGGCTGTGCACCAGGTCACCAAGTGGACACTAGCCCATCAGCTGCCTGGGCTGGAATGTTCCTTCCTGTTGATGGAGGATGCAGGGCGGGGCGGTGGGGTGGAGGTGGGGGACTGGGTGCTGTTGTGTCATGAGAACAGTAAATCAAAGTTGCTACTCAATGCTTAGGTGGTTCCCAGCCTTGACTTGAGTACATGAAGGGTGCTGGGATAAGGCAGCCAGATGGGCCAGTTTGTTCCTGCCTGGCTCAACTCCATCTCCAGAATCTCCACTTATTCATTCATTATCTTACACATTCAGCAAATATTTGAGCTCCACTACATACCTCGCCCTTGGTGGCCAGCCAGAACTGGAATGTTCAGACGTTCTAAGCCAGTGGCAATTACATTCCCAGGTGGAAAGCATTTTCCTGTTTCCTTGTTGACTAATTTTCCTTTCAGAAATTAGCTCAGGCAAGTGAGTTCAATTTCTCCTCCCTCCCTCACTTCCTTCCTTCCCTCCTTCCCTCCTTTTCTTCCTTCCCTCCTTCCTTCTTTCTTTTTTCTTTCTTTCTTTCTTTCTTTCCTTCTTTCTTTTTTCTTTCTTTCTTTCTTTCTTTCTCTCTCTCTTTCTTTCTTACTTTCTTTCTTTCTTTCTTTAGATGTGTCCCCAGGACTACCTATTTGATTATCAGGCCTCACATGATAGGAGAGAACCAACTTCTCCTGTAAACTGCCATTTGACCTCTGCATGTGCACGCCCACACATATGCAAAATAATTCTTAGTTTAAAAAACTTTATGTATATGTTTTTCCTGCATGTATGTATACTATGTACATGCCTGGTGCCTTCGGAGGTTAGAAGAGGACGTCAATCCCTGACTCCCCTAGAACTGGAATTATGGATGACTGTAAACCGATGTGTGGATGCTGGGAACCCAACCTGAGTCTTCTGGCAGACCAACAAGTACTGTTAACTGCTGACCCATCTCTCCATAGAAAACAGGCTGGCCTTGAGCTAGGGGAAATTTGCCGTCACTTGCTTTCTGAGAGCTGGGTTAAAAGTGTGTACATCCTGTGGAGATTTTTGAGGAAGGAGTTTTGGTTAGTTTTTCATCAGCGTAGTATGAGGTACAGTGATCTGGAAACAAGGAACCTCAATTGAGAAAATGCCTCCCTCCATCAGACTGGTCTGTAGGCAAGTCTGCAAAGCCCTCTGGTTTTCACAGTTAATGATAAATGCAGGGCAGGGCCACCTTGGCGAGTGGTCTTGGGTTGCATAAGAAAGCAGGCTGAGCAAGCCAATCCAGTGAGCAGCTAGTCTCTGCAACAGTCCAGCTTCCAGATTCCCACCCTGAACTCAGACAGCAGCTGGAACTCACAAAGTGGGCTTAGTGGAGAGTGGAGAGTCTGTGCACACACACCAGTAGCACAGAGGGAAGAAACAACTTTGTGTTTAAGAATAAAGTTCAGAGGCTGGACAGCGGGGTCAGTGGTTAAAGAATACTTACTCTTCTTCCAGAGGATCCGCATCCAGTTCCCAGCACAGCTGCCTGTAACTCCAGCTCTGACACCATCTTCAGGACTCCAGAGGCACCTCCTGACACATGACATATAATCATACATACATTCTCACACACAAGCACATCAATGAAAATAATTGTTTAATAATATATCTCACCAGGCATGGAGACACATGCCTATAATCCCAGTACTCAGGAGGCAGAAGCAGAAGGATCTCTGTGAGTTTAAGGTCAGCTTGTGTACATAGTGTTCCAGGACAGCCAGCACTACATAGAGAGACCCTGTGTTGTGGGAATATATGCACATGCACGTGTGTGTGTGTATGTGCGTACATGTGTGTGTGTGTTTGTGGGTATGTGTGTGTGTATGTGTGTGTGTATGTGTGTTTGTGCGTATATGTGTGTGTGTCTGTGTGTGTGTCTGTGTGTCTGTGTCTGTGTTTCAGGAGGGTTCAGTTGTCTTTCTCATTTCTTTATATCTTCAGATGTATAATATTTCTTTCTACCCTCTGGCTTCGGGCTGGTCTATATAAAGCTGTAAAGTAAGATTTTTCTCGGGCCATTGAAATGACTCCAAGGTAAAGGTGCTTGCTGAATGGGCCTGACAACCTGAATTCGACCCTCAGATCCTATGGCAGAAGGAGAGAACCAGCTCCAAAAAGTTAACCTCTGGCATTCACATACATATCATAATATGTGTGTACATGTACACAGTGATAAAGTTTAAAAACAAATGCATACATAGAAAATCCCCACAGGGTTTTCTACTATCTTGGAGGGTCTCTGGCCTTGTCTGAGCAAGTTAAGTGCCTGCTGGACGCATCAAAAAGGTATTATTAACCGCGGACCAAACCATTTGAGAAAGACAATGTCAGCCTCAGAGGAAGCTAATATTGCTATGTTACTATCTCTGTCTCAGAGAGTGCTTGGAAACAGCTGACTGACTGCCCAGGCTCTTTCATTTCCTTTATTTCTGCCTCACAAACCCTGGTATAAGTAGAATAAAATGTCATCAGGACTGGACGTGGTGGCTCATGCCTTTAATCCCAGCACTCAGGAGGCAGAAGCAGGTGCATCTCTGTGAGTTCTTAGGCAGCCTAGCCTACAGAGGGAGTTCCAGGACAGGAGGGCTGTGTAGGGACCCCTATCTCAAAAAACAGAACAAAACAAAAACAAGAATGGATTTCCACAGTACATTTTCACAACTATAGTATGCTTATTTTATTTGACCAATGAGAATGTTCTTCAGACCTTTCTTAGCCCCCCCCCCCCCAGCACACACACACTGGCCTTGCTGGCCTCAGGATAACCCTTAACTACAGTCCAGCCTGAGAGACCAGACCCTGAGGGTGCTCAGATGTCATTTTTTCTCACCACTCGGTTCTCCCCATTTAGCAGAAAACAGCTAGAAAACCATGAACATGTCCCCTGAAATTCCACTCAGATGGAAGAACGAAGGCTGGTCATTGAGATTTGTTGTTGTTGCTCATTATGGTTTTAGGGTTTGGTTGTTGTTTTGAGACGGCTTCTCATTCTGTAGCTCACACTGGCCTTGAATGTTCTGTGGCCCTTTTTCCTTTTTTAGGGCTGTATCTTGTTTTCATTGTTGTTTGCTTGTTTGGTCAAGATCTCTCCGTGTAGCCCCCAGCTAGCCCTGAGCTACTCACTATGCATGCCAGGCTGGTCTCATACTCAGCAAGATCCTCTGCTTCTGCCCAGATTAAAGGTAAACACTCAGCTCTCTGGGGTCTTCATGCCTCACTCAGCCTTTCATGTGTAAGTCACCACACTTACTGTATTCTTAAGGCTGCTGCCCCTTCCACATCACTGCTTGTCTTAATTAGGGTTACTATTGCTCTGAAGGAACACCATGACCAAAAGCAAGTAGAGGAAAAAAGGATTTACTTGCCTTACACTTCCCCATCATGGCCCATCACTGTAGGAGTCAGGGCAGAAACTCAAACAAGGCAGGAACTTGGAGGCAGGAGCTGAAGC
This sequence comes from Phyllotis vaccarum, assembly GCA_033318265.1. NCBI lineage: Eukaryota > Metazoa > Chordata > Mammalia > Rodentia > Cricetidae > Phyllotis > Phyllotis vaccarum. Next base: position 99,421,870 of record JARWLC010000003.1, read on the forward strand.
AGAGGCCATGGAGGGGAGCTGCTGACTGGCTTGTTCAGCCTACTTTTGTATAGAACTCAGGACACTTGTCCAGGGGTGGCCCCACTCACAGTGGGCTGTTCCGTCTCCCATCAGTCACTAATTTTAAAAATGCCCTACAGCCAGCATTTTCTCAACTGAGGATCCCTCCTCTCCGGTGACTTTAGCTTGTGTTGAGTTGACCCAAAACAAGCCCGCACACGGCTCATGAGCTGTGTTCCCCTAAAATTTGTAACAGGCAGACTGTGATTCACTCCTGTGGAGTAATAAAAGCCATTACCTAGGATGGTGCTTGAAACTGTGGTGTCAGGAACATTTTAAACCAATGTTAGTAAGGTCATTTCCTCCATCTAGCTACATTACCCACTGAATTCCTGTTTTCTGTGCTAATCTCTGGGTAGTAATATTCCACACTAGTCTTGCCACTGAGGTGAGTAAGTGCTTTGCCAGGACTTCCAGAGTTAAGCATTTACCTGTTGGCTGATTGATACTCAGAGGATAAGCACAGCAGTGTTGGCTCCAAGGCAACTGTATTTGTGTCTCAGACTGGAAAGCAGCTGGTTGCCCACAGAAGGAGGCCCTGGGCTACAGTCCACTGTGTTCCCTGTTCCAGGTTACTTCACTGAAGTGCAATTCTTGGAAAAGCAGAAAACAATCACGTGCCTGAGAAAGCCAGGAGCATCACCACATTTGTCTCTGCCTCACAATTATTCCCCACAGTAGCCCTCGCCCTTCCTGTAACTCACAGAAATCAGCCCGCCCCTGTCTCCTGAGCACTGGAACTAAAGATATACACCACCATACTCGGATAATTAATTAATTCTATTTTTAAATTTGATTTAAATTTTATTTTACATATGTGTCTCCTTTGCTTGTGTACACATCTATGTGCACATACATGCCTGATACCCAAGGAAGTCAGAAAGTCAAGTAGGATTCCCTAAAATAGGGTTACAACCAGTTGTGAGCCACTATACGGGTCCTGGGAACTGAACCTGAATCTTCTAGAGGATGCCTTTCTTTTTCTGTAGGCCAGGCTGACCTCAAACTCACAGATCTCCTGCCTCTGCCTCCTGAGTGCTGGGATTAAAGGCATGAGCCACTACTCCTGGCTTAGAAAATATCTTTACCACTGAGACAATTCTCCAGCCCAAGCCCCCATCCCCAGCACTTTTTCCCTTTTTTTGAACAGGATTTCACTATATAGCTTTGAGTAGCCTAAAACTTGCTATATAGTGAGATCCTGGAAGCCTCAAACTCAGAGATTGCTTGCCTCTACTTCCCCAGTGATGAGAATAAAAGCATGGGCCACCATGAAATTGCTGATGTTTTAAAGACTGAGATGTTAATGGATGATACATGCCAGTGAGCAGCCTGTGTGGAGGCTAGGGAACTCCAGCCAACAGCAAGGGCAGCAAGTGACCTTAACAATCAAGCCACCACCCTCTAATCCCACAAATTTAAATTTTAATAAAATCAAATTTACCTACTTTGTAAAGCAGTTAAATTTATTAGTAATTGTTGTATCCTACAAGATGTATTCCAACCCCTACCTCTACTTATCTCAGCCAATAGAAATACTAGCGCAATAAACATGGGAACGGTTGGACATGGTCACACCTGCCTTCAATCCCAGCAAAGGGGACCTCTGTGAGTTCGAGGCCAGCCTGATCTATATAGTAGCTCCAGGACAGAAAGAGGTACATAGAGAGACCCTATCTTTAAATAAATAGATAAATAAATAATAATAATAACATGGAAGTGTATGGTACAAAGATATTTACCCGTTCTAAAGCTTTAGAATTATATCTTTTGTGTCTGTACCTACAATATTTTGCAAATTAATTTTTGTACAATATGCTGACTGTGAAACTAGGTTGGGAGTTTATATTCATTTCTTTTTTTCTCTGTCTATTAATATCTAGTAGTCTCAGCACTGTTTATTAGCATCCTCTACCTTAATTCTGAATCAGAGGGACCCAAGTCATCTTCTGAGAGCCCAATAAAAGATGTTCTTACCTTGTTCTTATCCCAGGCACCACAAGCCAGCCCAGGGCAAATCAGGTGTAAGACCAGCATCTCGTCCCTGGAGACTTCAGATACAACTGCATCTGCCATACAAGTGCACTCAGGACTCTGAGAACTCCAAGCTGTCCTCCCTGGCACAAAACACCATCAAGGGACTCTCGACTTCACAGGCTGATCAGTCCCCGAGGGGGTTTAAGGTCATGGCACCAAGTAAGTTGCGAGGGGGAGCTGCATGTCCAGACGCCAGGGGAGTGCAGCACAGAACTCACTGTGCACCGCCTGCTGCGGAAGCTGGGGGACCATGTGCCTCAAGGCATGAGCACCAGAGGATCGCCCCTCTTGCTCCGGGGGAAAGCAGAAGGAAAGAATCCCCAGGAGTGAATGAGAAGAACACCGCAGTCTCCATAAACCGTGTCCTGGGACAGGTACCTGTCCACGAATAAAGGAAACTCAGGGTCAAATCTCTGGGAAAGGCGGAGATATCAGAGAAGAAACACCACAGTCAGATCTCACCCAGCTGTCTTCCAGCTTCCTCAGCCTCGCTCCTCCTGGCTTCTTCCTGCTCTATCTTTCTATATCTGCTTTAAGTACTTTCTTTGCTCAGTTAAGGTGTGGCACCACCACTGCCTGCCTGGGAGCCTGGAACTTCTTCTGTAAACAAAGATAACCTCCAACTCAGTTGGGATTAAGGGCGTAGGTCACCACTACAGGGGTATTCCCTGTGCTGGGGTTAAAGGTGTGAATCACCACTCTCTGACCCTCCTAGACTGACTGTAGGTAGATCCCTCTGATATCTCCGACTGTTTTTATTATATTTGAAAATATCCCCTCAGGTATCTTCACACCAGCGACCTGGGACCCTCTGTCTTCTGAGTGCAAAAAATGCCCCTGCTCCCCACTCCATGGCTCATCTGAGCAAACCAAACACCAACTCCATCCCAATTCCACAGCCTCCTCCCCTTGGTTATTCCTTCTCATCATCTAGAGAACTAATCTTCACAATTGCAAACATTTTTTAAAATGTGCATTTAATTAGACTCTAATTATTGGAGAATCTTTCTGGAAAGATCATTAGTATACATCTATTAGCAAGTCAGTCTTTATAACACCAACAATTAGAACAGGCTTTTATTGTCACGCAGAGTCAGAAACTGCAATAAATAGTTTATTGTCAAGTTTTAAAAATATAAAATTGTCCCCATGCAGACATGGTGATAGGCAATAAGGCCCATCAGAGGTTCTAGAACTCTGAATAGTTTAGAATCGCCTGTTTAAAAACAGCTGTGACATTGCAAGGCAAATAGCTCTAGTATTAAAAATAGTTAAAAATAGAAACTGAAAGATGTTTCTTTCTACAGAAAAGACCTTTTCCCCCTTTGAAACAGGATTTACTATGTAATTCAGGTTATATTACAAAGGTATGCAACCCACCTAGTCCCCCCAAAAAACACTTTTCAAGTCATATGGGGAATGAACCAGTTATTAGTGAGGAGGGTGGGTTTCTACTTATAATTGAGGACAGGGATGAACTGCATATGCAGGTATGTCAGCTCTGTGTTTGTCACAGAACCCACTTTCAGTTGCTGGAAGGGCCTCAGCTGCGTTTGAGGAGCCACTGACTTAGGTCTCTCTATTTTTTTTAATATGGAATAATTCACAATTTTTCATGGCATCCTTGCCTGTCATCGTTGCACAGGGGCCATGCCAATCTTCTCTGTATCTTTCCAGTTATAGTATATGTGCTGCCAGATAGTTTAAAATTAAATCCGGGGTAGGTATTTCTCCAAAGACAATAAACAAACATAGGATCAGCATGCACATGGACAGCTGTTCCAATCAGCAATGTTCAGGGAAATGCAAATTAAAGCCAATTCATGCCCACTAGACTAGCTGGTACCTGGGTGGGGATGTACTTGGCAATGGTAGAGAGCTTGCCAGGCTCATGGCTCTGGGTCTGAAAAAATAAAACAACAGAAAATAAATGTTGACTGTAGAGAAATTAGAACCCTTGAACATTGCTGCTAGAAAGCAAATGCTACAAGCATTATGCAAAATTATACAGTGATGCTTGGAAGGAAAAAAAATACTATGCAATCCAGCAATTCTGCTTCTGGATACAATTATACAGGTAGTAAAAGCAAGACTAAAGCATTTGGAATGGGGAGCTTAGTTTTTCAAAACAAGGTTTTTCTATGTAACCACTGCCAGGTTAATTTGTAGCAGGCTTTCCCCCCCCCCCACCAACCAGCTCCCAAATCATGACATAGAGACCTTGTTAGTTATGAATGTTCAACCTTATTTTATGCTTGTCTCACTAGCTCTTATAACTTAATTTTTTAAAAAAGATGTATTTAAGCTGGGCGGTGATGGTGCATGCCTTTAATCCCAGCACTTAGGAGGCAGAGGCAGGAGGATCTCTGTGAATTTGAGGCCAGCCTGGTCTACAGAGGGAGTTCCAGGGCAGACAGGGCTGTTACACAGAGAAACCCTGTCTCAAACAACAACAAAAAGATATATTTATTGGGGACTGGAGAAATACTCAATGGTTAAGAACACTGACTGTTCTTCCAGAGGACCTGGGTTCAGTTCCCAGCACCCATATGCCAGCTAACAGCTGTCTATAACTCCAAGATCTGACACTCTCACACAGACATGCAGGCAAAACATCAATACACCTTAAATAAAAACAGAGAAATTATTTTTAAAAAGACTATTTACTATGTCTACAGTATTCTGACAGTATACCAGAAGAAGGCACCAGATCTCAGTATAGATGGCTGTGAGACACTATGTGGTTGCTGGGAATTGAACTTGGGACCTCTAGAAGACCAACCAGTGCTCTTAACCTCTGAGCCATCTTTCCAGCCCTTGTAGCTTAATTTAACCTGCTTCCCTTCATCTATGTTTTGCGTCCGGGTTGTTAAAGCTTTCTTCCATTTTGGATGACCTACTCCATGTCTGGCTGGAGGCTGCCTGGTGACTCCCTCTCTCCTTCACTATTTCCTCTTTCTTCTTCTGAGCCTAGATTCCTCCTACTTACTCTCTGTCCACCAGCCCTGCCTATCCCTCTCCTGCCTAACCATTGGCTGTTCAGCTTTTTATTAAACCAATCAGGTGCCTTAAGCAGGCAAGACTACACAGCAACACACCTTTACATAGTTAAACAAGTGCAGCATAAACAAATCTAACACGCCTTTGCATAGTTAAAGTAATATCCCACAACACTAATTTTTTTAGATTTATTTATTTTTATCTGGACATGGTGGTGCAAACTTTTAATCACAGTACTCAGGAGGCAGAGACACGGAGATCTCTATGAGTTCAAGGGCAGCCTGATCTACAAAGTGGATTTTTATTTTATGTATATGTGTTTGTTGCCTGCATGTACAGGTGTGTGTGTGTATGTGTATATATATTTTTACGTGCATCTCTGGTGTCTTTAGGAGGTCAGAAAAGGGTGTCAGATCCCTTAGAGTTGGAGTTACAGAGGTTTATGGGTGATCTTAACTTTTGAGTCATTTCTCTAGCCCATCAAACAAATCTGTTAGAGACAGGGTCTCTCCATGTAGGTAACCTGGAACTCTCTATGTAGACTAGGCTGGTCTTGAACTCACAGAGATCTTCCTGCCTAGGCCTCCCTAATACTTGGATCAAAGGTACGTGCCACTAAGCCCACCTGACAAATCTTTGTATAACTATGTTAACAACAGTTTGAGGACCTAGGATGTTATTTAAATAATTGTAAGCTAAAGATATGGGAGATGGGTGGATGTAGATGCTGGAAATTCAAGTCAGGACTTTATTCTTACACAGCATCTTCCCAGCCTCTGTTTTTGGTGACTTTGTGAAGGTGACTTTTTCCTGAGAGCATAGGTGAGGGGTTAACTACATACAATGTGCAGCAATTTTGGGGACATACATTATCCCTCAGGGTGGTTGTCTTTCTGGAGAGGAGAATAAAATTTATGGCATTGAGGTAGTGGAAAAACCAATTGAAAATTAAACAAAATTTACCATAGAATTTTAAAGTATAATAATAATAATTACTATTATTATAGTATATATCGGGGTCATACCTGGATATTACGTATTTGTGGGCTGGTTGTTAGCTTTTTCCAGAGCACAAGTCTCAACTGTCAAAAGGAGGATATAACCCAAGTGTCCTATCTAATTTAACACAAGCCAGAGTCATCTGGAAAGAGGGAAACTCACTGAGAAAAACGCCTCCAGAAGATCAGACTTCAGGCAAGCTTGTAGGGCATTCTCTTAATCAGTAATTGACAGAGGAGGACCCAACCCATTTTAAGTGGTACCACCCCTGGGCTGGGGTTCCTGGGTTCTATAAGAAAGCAGACTGAGCAAGCCATGAGGAGGAAACCAGTAAGCAAGTCCCCTCCATGGCCTCTGCATCAGCTCCTGTCTGAAGGTTCCTGCCCTGTTTGAGTCCTGTCCTGACTTCCTTCAATAAGAGCAATATGGAAGTGGAAGCCAAATAAACACTTTCCTCCCCCATATTCTTTTGATCATGGTGTTTCGTTGAAGCACTAAAAACCCTGACTAAAACACCAAGGACCCACTAGCAGATGTTTGAATATCCATATCCAACACAAAAGAATATTGTCCAGTCATAAAAAAAATTAAGTATTGCACAGTATTATAGATGCCTACTAAGTGGGGCGGGCAAACATTCATGTAATTTGCTTAAATAATCTTTCTGCGGTGAGTGGCAGTTACTTCAGAGACTTATAAAGGGTCAAAGTGCAGAGACTACATGGCTATTGGATACTCAGTCAGAGGTGAGACATTTCTATCATCCCCTCTCAGGCTCGGGAAACATCCCAAAAACATAAGAACTGAGAGAAGGGATGGAGTGTTGGAGAATATTGTTTTCTGAACATGACACAGCCATTGACCTCTTGAATCTACAGCAGTTGTGATTACCTGCACAAGACCTACACAAGACTGGGCCCACCGATATTGTCATGAAGCCCTCTCCTTGCTTAAGGAGCCAGATGCAGTTAATAGTTCCTGGGGAGGGACGGGCATTTCCTTCAGTCATGTGGTCACCAGTAAGTTGTTCATGGTTTGCTGTAAAGAACCTCTCATCCATGTACCCAGTAACAAGTCCCACTAACAAAGTCACACACACACAAAAGAAGGGCTAGGAAGATGCTGTGCAAACATAGGGCCTGAGTTTGAATCCCCAGTCCAGGAATGACTGGGTGTGGCTGTAGCCAGGGCCAGTGGAGCCTGTATGAGGAGCATGCGATGAACCGCAGCAAGGGCCCAGGAAGGACCCTGAGTCTTTTCTTCCCAGCTGTGAGTGTGAGCAGAGGCTGGGTACGGAAGCTGGCCTGGGACAATATTGGAGTGACACCTTCCCTCTCCCACCACGACAGTGTCACAAGAAGGCTTGCTCCAACGGGAGTTAAAGAACATTGAACTCAAAATTCCGTGTTTCCTTAAAAAAAGTACATACATTATTGTTGACCATTTAAAATGTATAAACCTGCCTCAGTTTCCACATATTTCAAAGAAATAGGAAATAGAAATTGCTGAAGTAAGGTGATCTTTCCATTTGGGCTTAGTGAAAATGAGAGGGAATTTCTCTCTGTCTTTCCTAGTTTGGTTGTTTTAGCTAAAGATAAATCCAAAGCCGGGAAATCACACATGTTGACTCACTATAGGCAAAGTGTCAGAACTGTGAAATCGCTTCCTGAGAGATTAGCTCCACCCCTGGAGCCGGATTCCTAGGGAAACCAATTCTTTTGGATCCATTGTTCTAGGGTCTTTATTCAAATACCACTAGCAAAGCAGGCCTAGCTAAAAGAAAAACCAAGGCCCGGTTCAGTGTGACTGTTCTGCAGAGTCCAGAGAATGATCTACAGTGTTTATATTTCTGCTTTTGACTAAATTTATCAAGTACATAGCAAGTCAGAGTAAAATATAAATAGTAAGGGACAGGTGATAGACAGAATGGCATCATTGACGGGCGCTCAGGACATCCTGCAGGAACCAACCAGGGAAGCTGAGTTAGTCAGCTGGAGCTCCCATGTTCACTTTCTCCACAAGGTTGAACTTCTGGTTGTTCTTTCAGACTCTAGGCATTTTTATATCATCAATAGTGACCTCTGTTGGCACTGTTTGCCTTCTGATTTTAAGGGGTATGATATTTTTACTGTGGGGCTGCTTTGCTGTTCTCTCTCCTGTCATAGACTTGGAAAACATTTTGAGACAAACATGTTTGGGTCTGAAATGGGGAGTAAAGACAACCTCAATTTCCAGAGCCTGCTTCTCAGTGCATTCAAGCAACATAAACAGTTTACCACTTTAATGTACATTGCTATAACCTTACTTGGCACAGGATTTAAACTAGAGCACTCAGTGTGGATACTAAACACATGTAAAACCCTGCACAAATAAACTTTAAATAGTTCACCACGGAAAACTTTAAAATAAATGCTTTTTATGTAAAGAAATCACTAGAATCAAAATCTAGAAAAACTTCAATATAACTGAGAAAAGAATGAGTCACAAAAGGTAAGAAGGGAAGGATTTGGAACAGGAAAGAGGCCCCTAACCCTAGGATCTAGTTTCCTGTTGTCTTAGAGTTAAAAACTTCAACACAGCTGATACACTGGAAATGCCTCCCGAGATAGCTGTTCCTAAAGGCATGGTAAACGAGACAGTTAAGACAAGCAATCTAAGCTTTTTTGGCCACAGTGTTTGTAGTTGGGACTTGAGCAGAGCTGCACCTTCTTTCATCTCTAAAGCCTAAACAATGTGCCTCAGAAAACCACCCCCACCTCATTTGCTGAAGGAACTGCCTTAGAGATAAGCCAATTGACTCAGATGTTTTTACTTTACTTTGAAACTCTACTTCAAATTTAAGCTTTGCTTAATCGTTAAATCTTGTTAAAAATTACATCCATTGAACAATGTGACTTAGAAAGCCATGGGATGAGATTGTTAGCAGATTTCTAGGGTATCTACCGGCCTGGGTGCTGGCAGCCCATGCTCCATATACCAGCTAAAAAAGAATCAGAGAGAGTTTTAGCCAGTGTGGCCACATGGGGAAGAGGAATAGACAAAAGGGATCCATCTTCAGGGTGCTAGAGCTAAGCATAGCTAAGCAGTCCTGGGCCAGGGTACTGCTGTCCACCACTGACCCATCCTTGTCTTTGTTCCCTTTGCTCCTGCAAGGAGATACTGGCTTCCAGGGAGGCAAGTTCCTCCTGTACTAGGGTTTCCATCTTTTCTTTCTCCCAGCATAAGATTCCTGGGGAATTTTTAACTCTGAGCTGGGTTTTACTGTTGACAATCCCTGAGGTGTATCTTCTTGGTGCCGCAGACCAGATGATGATTGCCAAAACTTGAATGGAGATGTCTAGAACTATCTGGCAAAAGTTTTGCTTCTATTTTGCATTTTACTTTGCTGGGAATCAAACTTGATGCATGCTACACAAATGCCTTCATTTGCAGCATCATATTACAGTTTTGGTGAGCAATCATGAGCCTGGTTAAACAAAGAAGAACAGACAGAAAACGTTTAGAACATAAACACACACACTTCAGTGGGTGAACTCAACAGCCAGACAAAGGGACCAAGGAAAGGCGAAGAGAAACAGACTTCTAGGTGGATCAGGAAAGAAAGCACAGCTGGAAAAGGGCTTAAAGAAACAGTGACCAAGCTGGGCTATGGTGGTGCACATCTTTAATCTCAGCACTCGGGAGGCAGGGGCAGGCAGATCTCTGTGAGTCAACAAAGCCAGTTTCAGGACAGCCAGGGCTACATAAAGAAACCCTGACTTGAGAAAAAAGACAAAGCAAAACAACAATAACCAAAAAGAAGGAAAAAGAAAGGAAGGAAGGAAGGAAGGAAGGAAGGAAGGAAGGAAGGAAGGAAGGAAGGAAGGGTGGCCAATTTTCTAAACATGGCAGCAAACATACACCTATAGCTTTAAGAAACCAAGAACCAACTAACCCCCAAATGTGACACCCCCCCAAAATCTATACCAAGACATATCATAGTCAAGCTTCAAAAGACAAAGGGCAAAGTCTTAAAAGCAGCAGGAGAGAAACAGCAGGCTCTACCAGAGAAAAACTATTTGAAGGACAGCAACACTTACCAAAACAAGAAAACCCTCCCCACCCAATTTTACATCCAGCAAAAATATCTTCAAGAATGAAGAAGAGCTGGGCATGATGGAGCACACATTCAACCTCAATACCAGGCAGGCTGGGGCAGTCAGATGGCAAGCGGGGAGCCAACCTGGGCTACATAGCAAGACCATGTTTCAAAATTTCAGATAATATAACTAGGTATCTCTGGTAGCACACATATATGATCTCAGCATTTAGGAGGCTAAAGCAGAAAGATCAGAAATTCAGGGTCAGCCTGAGCTACATGAGACCCCTGTCTCCAACAAACAAACAAATTCAAACAATATCAACAATAATGTCTCAATTTTAAAACACTTATTGAAAAACAAAGACAATCGGTGGAGTCATGGTAGAGTGGTTATGTTCACACAAACCGCAACAGTTCAGATTAATATCAAATAAGATTTAAAAAAACAAGTTTCACCAGAAACTGATGCAAAATTGTTGTCTCCCGAATAAGTGCCATTCTGGCCTCTATGGCTCACCATTCTCCCTTAAGGACTAAAACCTTATGTTTACAGGGGGAAAAAGGAAAAACCTGCTTTCCTGCACTATAGATGCTGCCACCTGCTGAGTGCTAGCCTCTTGGGAGCCTCCAAGACCTTGGGAGTGCCCGGATGAGGGGGCAGGGTGTGAGAGAGTTAAGGTAATAGAGAGCTGGGACAAAAGGAGAGGCAGAAGCTGGGGACAAGCATGGATTAGAGTCGGTGTGAGTGGAAGGAGCAGAAGGAATCCAGCATGGCGGGAAGCTAGAGGGGAAAAAGCTAGTCGAGATGCATGGCAGGAGAGAAGCATGGCTAAGGGACAGACAGGTCTAAGATATAAGATGTACTGAATAAAGCTCGGGTCTCTCAGTGTGTTGAGAGCCCCCAATGATGGAACCTTGTTGTCTCCCGAAATAAGTGCCATTCTGGCCTTTAATGGCCCATCCTACTAAAACCCTATGTTAATAAGGGAAAAAGGAAAAAACCTGTTTTCCTGCACTATAGACGCTGCCACCTGCTGAGTGCTAGCCTCGGGATACTCAATGACCTTGGGTGTGCCCGGATGAGGGGGCAGGGTGTGAAAGAGAGTTAAGGTGATAGAGAGCTGGAACAAAGGGGTCACGAGGAGAGACACACAGGCAGAATGGCAGAAGCTGGGGACAAGCATGGATTAGAGTCAGTGTGAGTGGAAGGGGCAGAAGGAATCCAGCATGGCGGGAAGCTAGAGGGGAAAAAGCTAGGCGAGATGCAGTGGCAGGAGAGAAGCATGGCTAAGGGACAGACAGGTCTAAGATATAAGATGTACTGAATAAAGCTCGGGTCTCTCAGTGTGTGGAGAGCCAGAATGATGGAACCTAAATGACTCCTGAGTGCAGATTATTTAATCTTGATGCCCCTCGCCTGGGACAAAACTCGGACCACAAAGAAACCGGACGCGGTAGAACCTAAATGACTCCTGAGTGCAGATTATTTAATCTTGTCGCCCTCGCCTGGGAAAGACTCGGCCCATAAAGAAACCGGACGCAGTACAAAATCAAATAGGTTTCATATTATGTTATTCTGTGACTAGATTTGGGGGAGGAAGGGTGTTAAAACAGGGTCTCAGGTAGCCCTGCCTGGCCCTGACTCCAGATCCCCCTGTCCTGGTAGATCGCCACTCCCAGCTCCTCCGGTTAGATTTTAGCAGTTGTCCAACATATTAAAACAACAACCAACTATAGAGAAAGGTCAGGTTAGGACCGATAATCGTACTGGTAGCCTCAGAGGCAGGCTGGCTGAGTGGGGTCTGGGGTCCGCTCACTCCTTGGGTTCCTTGAGTAGTTTTACATTTCCTCTATGGAATCTTTCTGCTCACAATACTTGGAGTTCCTTGGGTGTTTCAGTTCCTGCACAGAGCCCTGCTTGCTGAACCATCTAACAAGGGTCAGGGACTCCAGAGGATGAAAATAACATTCCAGCAAGGCCTGGGAGAGCTGCTTAGGCCAGGTCACTGAAAATCCCTTCTAAAACAACTAAGCCTATTTACTTCTTTCCACCCATTGTTAAAGCAACACACACCGAGTTCCAAGCCAAACTCAGAAACCTGTCTCTCTTCTGCCTACAGGGCAAGGCCTGGCCTTGCAAACCTATGTAGCTATGCTTGTTTTGGTTTGTTTTTTTCTATAACTATATGAGTTAATTTATAGTTTAGGCTCAGTTAGATATAATCAACAGTGGCTAATAATAATGGAACAAATGGGACTTTGAAATGGCTTAGCAGGTAAAGGTACTTGTCACCACCAAGACTGAAGATCTGAGTTTGAACCCCAGGTCCCACATGGTTAAAGGAGAGAACCCATTTCTACAAATTGTCCTCTGATTTCTATATACATGCCATGGCATACTTGCCCACTCTTCTATATACACGATAAAATAAATAGATGTAATAAAAATGAAAATAAAACAATTAAAGAAATATATTATAATAAAGGTTAGATTAATTCTCTCTCTGTATCTTTAAAATATTTAAAATTTTATTTTTATTTATGCATGTGTGTGTGTACACGTGCACTAGCGTATGTATGCCATAGGCATGCAATGCCTATGGAGGCCAGAAGAGGGCATCAGATGCTCTGGAGCTGGAATTACAAGTGGTTATGGGTGCTGGGAACCAAACCCAGATCCTCTGCGAAAGCAGCAAGCGCTTTTAACGATGGAACCATCTCTCCAGCCCTTTCCATGTTGTATTGTACAGAGCTTACCCTCCTTATGATAATGTGGCTCACACGTAAGATCTCAATTGGTCGCATGTGGATAAAAATGCAGACAGGTGGTGCTAAGGTGTGAGTAAGCATCCTGAAAAGCTTCATAGGTTCAAATCCTGACCTTAGGGTAGTGATACTGAGCATTGAGCAATGCTTGGGGCTGGTAAGGAGGCTTGGGTCATGGGGGAATATGCCCTTGAAGGAAGCCTTCCTCTTCCCCTGTTTCCTGGCTTTGTCATGTGACTGGTTTTGCTTCTGCCTCTGCCATGCCCTTCTGTGTCATCACAGGCCAAAGCCATGGTGACAATTGCTCATGGTCTCAAATCTTCAAAACTAGGAGCAGAAAAACAAAAGAAACAAAACCTTCTTCTCCCCGTATTAGTCAGCGCGGGTACCTTGCTACATCAGAATGCTATGCCAAGAGAGCTGCTATACTGTTCCTGATAAGGAACTCTGCATCTCATTGGGCCTGGACCATGGCTATGCTCTTCCTCCCACTCCTAATGGTGAGCAGAAGAAGGTTTGTGATGAGTCTCTGGGAGTTTTGTACAAAAGCCTGAGGGAGTGAGCTCACTACATTTTGTCACATTAGATTTGACCCTTGAAGCTAATGCTCCCAGGCTGACACTATGCAACAAAATATATTAAAACTTGTGATGGGTGACCCACCAGCCATTAATAAATAATGTTGGTTATTCTACTCTAAACTATCATGAAATATTCAGAGCTATAAAGGCTTTTCAGTCTAAATCGCCACCAGGCTCTAGTCCAGTTTAGCGGTGAGCTCAGATTTCATCCCTATGTTTACAAAGGTTAATGTATAGCATCCTCACGGAATGTAACAGAAGAGAGGAGCCACTCAAAGCTGCTTCTGAACTTGGGTAGAGTTCATGAAGTCATGGAACTGACTGGGACAATGTAGACTGTCTTCCCTAGTCCCTGTGACACTAAAGATGTTCCCAGTCTTCTGAGACTGCATAGGGAATTCTACCTGACCAGAGCTAAATCTATGAAGTAATAGGGTCACCATAGCAAACCTTAGACAGCTGGAGGTTTGGAAGGCTGTCCTATCCTGTCCATATAGAGCTGATTGACATGGCTATATGTCATGTCTGAAGAGCTGTGATCCTGATGGATGGGTGGCAACTGTGGGAACTGAGGGACTGGTTCTGTGTAAGGAAGGAAAATAGCTTTTCCTACCCAGCTGAGGCTCACAGCCAAGATCCCAGTAGCCAGAGGAAAACACACAATTCTATTTAATGAAGTTCTGGGTGACATGAGAAGCTTCATGTGTAAATAAAGAATTTTCCCAGCTGGTGAGCCTGAGTGGTTTTGGTTTGGGGGTTTTTTGTTTGTTTGTTTGTTTGTTTTGTTTTTTTTTTTTTTTTTTTTTTTTTTTTTTTTTTTTTTTTTTTTTTTTTTTTTTTTTGAGACAGGGTTTCTCTGTGTAGCTGTGACAGTCTTGGACCTTGCTCTGTAGACCAGGCTAGCTTTGAACTCATATTGATCTGCTTTCTGCTTGCCCTCTCCGAATACAGCACTACCGCCTGGCTAGGCCTGAGTGCTTTAATGTAGATGACAGTGATAAAGTTAGGAAGAGCAAAAAACCCTGACCCGATGGTAACAGCCTGGAAACATCTGTTCATCCCTTTCATCTTCAGAGATTAGGGTGTTCCTTTCTTCTCATGTAAGATGCTGATGGTGGCTTCAAGAGACATCAGGAAGTCCTGCCTAGTGGTGGTGGTGCCTGTCTTTAGTCCCAGCATTCAGGAGGCAGAGGCAGGCAGATCACTGAGTCTGAGGCCAGGTCTACAGAGGGAGTTCCAGGACAGCCAGGGCTACACAGAGAAACCCTGTCTCAAAAAATCAAACAACCTAAAAGGAAGGAAGGGAGGGAGGGAGGGAGGCAGGGGGAGGGAGACACAGAGAGAGAGAGAACCCTGTGTAGGTTTATGATCTGCTTCAGGGGAGAAGGACAGAAGAAGGTTCTAGAAACCTGTTAATGTTTCTGTCAGCTTAAAAGAGTAAGACAAGATTCACTGTCCTGGCGTGGTGTGTCCCCAAACCCCATCACCTGGGACCCACGCAGTATCCCTTCTGCTACATTTCACTGCTCTAAGAAGCCCCCAGTGCCAGTTGGATGAGAAAGTTGAGAAAATAGAACTTACCTCTAAGGGAGCCTAGGAGGGACTTTGTGACCACATTTAATCCACCACAAGAAGTGGCTGGAGTATGGGGTGGGTGTCTTACTGAGCTGGAGGCCTGACTGAACCTCCCATGTCTGACCCCTGCAGAATCTGAGAGTTTATGAAGCTAAGTATCCAGAAAGCCACAGAAGATTCTTTGTTCCTCCCATAAGCCAGTTCCCCAATGTCTGGAGACCAAAACCAGCCAGGCTTTATGACCTAGCTTATGCCATGTTTCCCCCTCCTCCTCCCTTCCACAATTCAGGGACCTGTTGTGTCACCCCACCTTCCCCCACCCCCAATACCCCCTCCTGCCCTCCCCTCTACCAGTGAGTAAAGCTGTTTTCTAGTCAAATGGAGAATCAGAACAGCCCCTGAGGTTTCTGGAGTTCCCCACAGCAGAGGGAAACTTGGGGAACCCAAACACTAAAATGTGAGTAGGGGGTGGTCAGAGGGAGCAAAGCCCAGAGGAAGGGAACTGGACATGGACAGCTGCCCTTAATTTCCTGGCTTGAGGGACAGGAGGGCTGCCCTTCTCCTTCAGGCTGCTAGTTGTTGGTTATGTAGCTAAATGAGAACATTTAATAGCCCATCATTACCCATAATGACTTCCCAGGGCTTGGCCCAGGTAGGAGCCCAGGCATTTCAGGATAATTGCTTTTCTGCCCTTTTTATTCTGTGTGTGTTCACACTGAAAGGCCTTATTAATACGAGGGAGTGGTAATTAGGTTGGTCCTCAGCACCATCCATTAACCTCTCCAGTCGCTGTAGACAAGAGTACTTCTGGCCCCAGCAAAAGGGGTTTAGGGCCTTATTTCTCCTTAAAGGTGTCTCTGGTGTCCAGAGAGGACAGAGGGTATGCTCTCATTCTTTAATTTATTTTATTTTCTGTGTATGTGTGTTTGGCCTGCATGTATATATGTATGTGCATCATATGCATGCTGGGAGCCCACAGAGGGCAGAAGAGGGAGTTGGATCCCTAGAACTGGAGCTGTAGACATTGTAAGACAACGTGTGAGTGCCAGGAATAGAGCCCAGGGTCCCCTACAAGAACAGCCAGTTGTATTAATGGCCCCGCTCACTCTTTAGCCCCCAGGTTGAGCTGAAGGAAGGGAAGAGGCCTCCTGTGAGATGCCATGGACTAGAGCTACAGTTATGAGCTTCTGTGTGGGTGCTGAGAATTGAACTTGGTCCTCTGTAAGTGCTCTTACTCCCTGAGCCATCTCTCCAGCGCTTCTAGTTTTACACTATTTTGTCAATTTGCTTTGAGATCCCTTACCTGAAAATAAACTTAGGGGGTTGCTTTCAAAATGATAGTAATATCTAAGGGCTTTCTTACTAGTGCACAAGATAAGTTCTTTGCATTTTACATCTGTATCAACCATGATTATTAAACCTTTAACATTCTAGAGAAGAGGCTAAGGCTGTATGGATCAGATCAGCAGCCTAGCTGCTCTACAAGGTATAAGCAGAGTGAGCTCCTCTGTCAGCCTTCTATGTAAGAGTCTCTGATGTAGCAGCCAGGAAGTCATGGGAGAGAAAAGCCCACAAATGCTGCCCAGAGGCAAGGCTTCCCATCTGAGCTGTGTGGTCAGGAGACACTATCTTAAGTGTCTCCTTACCCGCCCTGCTCAGGGGAGCAGGGTAAGCTGAGAGGAGAGGGTTGTAAAGTGTGATTTGAGAAAATGTGTTGGGGTGTGGTGAGATGGCTCAGTGGGTAAAAGAACCTGTTGCCAAACCTTCCCACCTAAGTGCAATCCCTGGGACCTTCACAGTGGAAGGAGAGGGCAGACCCCAGCTAGCTGCCCTCTGATTCCCGCATGCGTGCCCATGCAAAATAAATAAACTGTTTATAATAAAATATATAATAAATATTAAAAGAGGATTGCAAACTGTGGTGTCTCGCACCTTTAATCCCAGCACTGGAGAAGCAGAGGCAGGCGGATCTCTGCGAATTCAAGGACCACTTGGTCTACATAGCTAGTTCCAGGTTAGCTAGGGCTATACAGTGAGATCCTGTCTCAGGAAAACAAGACAAAAATAAATACTAACCAAACATTAAAAGAAGCTGTTAATGAGTGCAATTAGCCTGTGAAAGGCCTTCGGGCTCAATCCCTGATCTCTCTCTCTCTCTCTCTCTCTCTCTCTCTCTCTCTCTCTCTCTCTCACACACACACACACACACACACACACACACACACACACACACACACACACACACACACACACACACACACACACACACACACACACACACACACACACACACACGCGCGCGCATGATTTGATATTCTTTGCCCCTCTTGGAGTGAGGGCTGATTAAGTGACTCGTTTCTAATAGATGGACACTGGAAGGGGAGTTGTGTGTGACTAGACTATACAGATTATACCCCTTTCCTGTGTCTTGTTCCAGAACGTCATCCTCTAGTCATGGCCACACTCTCTGGACTTTTCACTCTGGGGAAAACTGGCAGTCCTTTCTGAGAAGCCTCAGAAACTCAGAGAAAACTTACCCAAAGCCAATTTATGAGATAAATTCAGCACATGACCAGCAGGCGGCAGTAGCACACAGTGAACTCAAAATTGGCCTCTCAGAGGCCTATGCCCTGCTGAAGACTCCAGGCCAGAAACCATATTCAGAGGCAGGGGAATTCCTGGGGGACAGGAGGTTTTCAAATGCTCAGGTGATGTTCCTCACCAGCACAAGGTGGCATCTTAGGGTCAGGGAGAAAGGGCAGCAGTGGCTGGGGTCTATGCTAGTGCTCAGGGCCACTGTATCTGTGACTAGCAGATGTACAATGCTAGTTGATAGAATATGATGGCCAATCTTCCCTGTTGCTTGGCTGGACAGGGAATCATCATAGGAATATACCTCTGCGTGTGTCTATAAAGGTATTTTCAGATGGGACTAACAAGGTAGGGGATACCCAGACTAATGTGAGTAGCACTATCCTCAAGATATCGGGGAGGCTGGGGGACTTGGATAAATAAAGATGAGAACTCTAGCTTAGCATCAGCACCATCTCTCTGAATGTTCAAGTCCAGCTGATCTACCTCTCAAACTCCAGGACAGCAAGGGCTATACAAAGAAACCTTGTCTCAAAACAATTAAACAAAATAAATAAAAATATTTTATTTTTGGCCAGGTAGTGGTGGCACACACCTTTAATCTCAGCACTCTGGAGGTAGAGGCAGGTGAATTTCTGTGAGTACAAGGCCAGCCTGGTCTACAGAGCAAGTTCCAGGACAGCCAGTCTACACAGAGAAACTCTGTCTTGAAAAACAGAAAGGAAAAAAAAAATGTGGGGGAGGACCCCATGTCCCCCTGGACCCCATGTCCCCCTGTAGTGTATACTGTACTGTCTCCTTTAAAGGAAACTTCTGGGCCCTTTGCTCTTTGTGTGTGTCTTTTTTCAGTTCTTTGAATGGCATTGAGAACCTGGGGATGTCCAGCCAGACAAGACCTGACTAGATCTGCTTGATTCTGCAGGCCTCTTTCCTCTGCTCCAGATCTTCCTCCGCTTAAACTTCAAGCCTACGCAGTTCTCGGAAGCTGGACTTCAAGTCACTGGACCCCCATTACCTATTGCCACGGCTAGCCTCTCTAACTAGAACTGGAATAGGGGCAGAGAAGGGGCTTTTGTCCTAAAACTCTGGGGAAAGTTCAAGGCTGTTTGGTTTATGACATAATACCATGTCAGTCTTAGGAGCAGACTCTGAGCCTTCAGATGGTTGTGGTGGTTTGAATGCAATCCCCCCCCCCTCCCCAGGCTCATAGGGAGTGGTACTGTTAGGAGGAATAGCCTTGTTGGAGTGGGTGTGGCTTTGTTGGAGAAAGTATGTTATAGGGGGTGGGGTGGTGGAGGGGGGTGGACTTTGAGGTTTCAGATGCTCAAGCCAGGCCCATTGGTGCTCTCTATTTCTGCTGTCTGCCTAATAATAGCTCCTTTCCAGCACATGTCTCCTATCTATTGCCATACCATGCTTCCTGTCATGACAATAAAGGACTAAACCTCTGAACTGTAAGCCAGCCCCAGTTAAGTGTTTTACTTTATAAGAGTTGCCTTGGTCATGGTGTCTCTGCATAGCAATAAAATCCTAATGAAAACTGAAGTCTATAGCCCTAAAAGACAGCTTATCTGGAACCTCAGGAGACTCATCCAGAAAACCCTACCACTTAACTCCTAGGCTCCTGACCTTCAGACCCTGTGAGAATGAATGATCACCTGCTTGCTAGTCAGCTAGGGTTTGGGCTGCTTGTTACACAGAAAGAGATAACTAATAACAAGTACCTTGAGAAACAAAGCAGGCTTTGTGCTTACATCTGCCTTTTCTATCCCAGTCATTTAGGAAGCCAGGGAGCAGCTCTGAATCCAGCAAGGCACGAACCTCATCAGCACCAGAAACAACGCTTCTCAGTTTGCTTTCTGAATTGTTTCCCCCTCTGATCCCCACCTCCAGACCACACAGCAAGCTTCTAAGCGAGCTGTCATTTGGTTTAAGAGATGCTGTTTCTTTCCTTGTCACCTCTCTCCTCAAAGTTGGGAGGAGGATCTTGAAGAAGCAGCATTTCTTTCCCCTGATGATCTGCTTTGCTGTGGTTTCTGGTAACTGACTTCATCATTTTCTACCCTTTCCTCAAAATGCAATCAAGAGTTTCTTCCCAGCAAATGCAGCCTCCTTGCTCAAGCTCGCTGTCTTGAGTCTTAATTGGAGTCTAGGACCCAGAACCTTTCCCTCCCAGCACAGCCCACTACCCCATCCCAGGGCATGGCCTCAGCTCCACACTCATCTCTGTTCTCACGCTGGCCATGAAGTTCCTGAAGCTGCTGGACTGGGGGATCCACGAACCCAGTCCAGCCACCAGGAAAGGAGAGAGTCTTGGGCTCTCCTTTCCTGCCAAGGGCTCACCTGGGGCTGAGGAGGTAGCTCTATCTCTTGGGGCTTAAGAGTTGGGCTTTTCAAGTCTATACCTTTTGCCTGTCAGAAAGCCAAGACTATGGCATCATGTGAATTTGCATTTATGTTTATTCAGGAGAGGCAGGAAAATGTCACTCAGGGAGGCTTAAACCCTGACCACTGCACCCTAAATTCTGAAAACCACCACCAAGGGAGTTGCAGATCAAATAAACGGAAGGAAGGCCTCCTTGGAGACACCTTTGGGTCAGGACTGGGCTAGGGACAGTGTGCAATATGAGCTCATCATACCGACTGCTTTACAGAGACCAAGTCTTTAGGTGGTTGGCTGGATTGGACCTTCCTACTGTGCACAGATGTCCCGTGACCCAGGGCGAAGTGCATGCCCTAGGCCTGCTGAGGTGGCCAGAAGCCAGGGCCTGCTCTCTAAACCCAGTCTGTCCAGAGCTCTTCAGCAGAGTCTGGCACATGTTCTGAAGAAGCCGAGTGACAGAAAAGCCTGTAGCAGTCAGAGCCGCACAGGCACCAACAACGCTGTGCCAAGGAAGCCTCCTCACTGTCAAAACTGTCCATGCCCCATCCCTGGGCCAGATGCTGAACTGGGGCTGCCCTGTGGGAGGGAGGTTGGCCTAGATGCCTTCTATGAGTTGTCACTCATTTAACATGTATCTCTTCCCACAAGCTGTTAATAGCTGCCTTGGTAGAGTCATTGTGGAGGAATCTCAGTTTGCTACTCAAGGGAGGAGAGAGGTTCATGGGCAGGTAAGAGGGATGAAGGTCTGTTTCTAAAATTGCTGTCCAGGAGCACCTTGATAAAACAAAACAAACAAACAAACAAACAAACAAAAACAAAACAAAACCAGGGTCTCACTATGTAGCTCTGGCTGTTCTGGAACTAGATCTGTAGACCAGACTGGCCTTGAACTTACAGAGGTCTGCCTGCCCCTGCCTCCCTAGTGCTGAGATTAAAGGTGTGAACCACAACACCCAACTGACATTTTCTGAGGTCACCTCAGCTGTCTGTGGTGGAGGAGAGCATGGACCTCCCCCTGCCCTCCTCAGGTCAAGGTTCCAGGCAGGGGTGGAGTGAGGGGCATCACAATGAAGGGTATCTTAGGCCAGAAGATCTTGTTATTATCCACAGAATAAGACAGGACAGTTCTTTCCCATTCCTACCACACTGGGATTTTAGTCAAATATTAAACTCAAGGTTTCTTTTTTCCCTATTCTGAACTTCTATGTTTGGATCAAAAGAGAAAATTTCATCCTTGTTGTTGTGTGGCCAAAAAACCAGTAGGCAGTCATGGTAATTTCTTAAGTGCAGAAATATTTCTTTTGGGGACAGAAGGGGGTTGTAAAAGGACTTCTCTGTACAGCTCAGGCTAGTATCAAACTCATGACTCCCGTCTCCGTTTTTCAACTGCTAGGATTCTAAGTGTGTTCCATGATGCCCAGGTTTGCGTAGGAACTTGTACTATAAAGAGAAAGAGAGGATAGGGTAGGGGGTTACATTTCATCCCAGCTGGAACAGCATTTAGGAAATGCTCCTTTAGTAGAAGGCTGTGGACAGGATGAAGCTTCCATTCTGCTGGTGAGAACAAGTCTAGCCACTATGGAAATCAGGACGGAGGTTCCTCACAAAACTAAAATAGACCTCCCATTCAAACCAGCTACTCCACTCCTGGGTATTAACCCAAAGGATACAAGTCAACAGAGATACGTGCATATTAGTGTTTCCTATAGCAAACTGCCAAGTGATGGAACCAACCTGGCTGTCTATATACAGAGAAATGGAAAAAATGCCGTATACAGGCACCTGAATTTTTTTTCAGACATTAAGAATGACATTAATATTGTCGGGAAATGGCTGCAGCTGGAAGTAACTATAGTGAGCAGTTAAGGCAGCCTAAAAAACAAAAGCGAGGCTTTCTTTGATTTGTGGTTCTTCTTTCAGAGAAAAGGGGCAGATCCGGACGTGAGAGGAATATACTCAGAACACATGTGATGGTTTGAGTGTGATAGGCCCTGTAATCTCAGAAAGTGATGCATAATCTCATGGGAGCTGTGGCTTTGTTGGAGTGGGTGTGGCCTTGTTGGAGGAAGTGTGTCAGTGTCACTCTAGGGGCGGGCTTTGAAGTTCCTTATGCTCAGGGTACTGTCTAGTGTCTCAGTCCATTTTCTGTTGCCTACAAATTGTGGGTCTCTCAACTACTTCTCCAGAACTACATCTGCCTGTATGCTACCATGTCCCACCATGATGATAATGGACTGAACCTTTGAACTTTAAGTGAGCCACCCCAACTAAATGTCTTCCTTTACAAGAGTTGCTGTGGTCATGGTATCTCTTCACAGTAATAGAAACCCTAAGATGATGTGGGACGTCTTTATGCTGTAAATAAAGGACTGTTTTGGCCCATGACAGGCACTGTAGCAGTAGGCAGGAAATCAGAGCATAGGTAGAAGGAGGGTGGAGTCAGAGACATTAGCCAGTCACCCAAGATTCATGGGCCACATGGCAGAACAGAATAATGGAAATGGGTTGCATTAAGATGAAGGAGCTAGCTAGCAATGTGCCTGAGCCATAGACCAAACAGCATGAAATTAATATAAGTGTCTGAGTCATTTGGGGGCAGCTGTGGACAGATCTGAATCGTGGAGCTAGTCAGGGCTAGAAACCTCATGTTACACTAAGATGGTATGTTAAATACATGTGTGAAAATGTCCTTATGTAACCCAGTACCAGGTACAATCTACCAATGGGGGAAAAAAAAGAAAAAATAAGTAAAAGAAACTGGTCATTAAAAAAAAAAAAAAGAAAGAAAGAAAGAAAAAAAAAAGAGCTTAAGAGTCAGTCAGTTCACACTGGCTCACAAGCATCTCTAACTCCAGTTCTGGGGAGCAGATGCCCTCTTCTGACCTCCTGGGACACTGGACATCAGGTGGGACTGTGGTATACAAACATACATGCAAACCAAACACTCATACACATAAAACAAATAAATCTAAGGCAGGAATTCATTATGCAAGCCCTGTCTGGCCTTGTACTTGTTCTATTGACCAGGCTGGCCTTGAACTCACAGATCTGCCTGCCTCTGTCTCTCAAGTGCTGGAATTAAAGGCATTTTCCATCATGCCCACCTAAAATTAATGTAAGCAAATTATTAAAAATTAGGCCGAAGATGGCAGGACATGCCTTTAATCCCAGCACTCATGAGACACGGGTAGTCAGATCTTGGAGATTGAGTCTGAAGCCAGCTTAGTCTACATAATAGTGAGTTGCAGGACAGCCAAGACTACATAGAGAAACCTCGTCTCAAAAGACAAAAGGAAATTTCTTAAAGAAAATTACAAAAGCCAGACACAGTGTCACACAGCTGTAATCCTAGGCTGTGGGTGGTGGAGCTGGGGACCAAAAGTTCCAGGCCAGCTGCACTATATAAGACTCTGCCCTAAAAAGGAAAACCATCAACAAATCGATAAATTTATTTATAGGTCTTTTATGTGTGATTCATGAGTCCCAACAACACATCCTGTGAAAAGGAGTATGTTTCTGATAGGCTGAGCAGGGGAGGATGCCTCGTAGAAAAAGGGTCTGCAGAAGCAGAAGCAGAATAAAGAGCAGATTTCTTTAGGGGCGTCGAAGGTGTAGTTCAGTGGCAACAGCAGGTAAAAATTCAATCCCTAGCATCAACCCAAAGGTTAACTGAGCCAGGCATGATGACACACTGTAAATCCCAGTACTCTGAAGGCAGAAGCTGGTGGATCTGTTAGTTCCACACCAGCCAGGGCTACATATCGAGACCATCTCACAAAATCCCACAAAAATAACTTAACTTGTACAGGTTAGCCCAAGGAGGATTTCCTATTTATACTATCTAAACTGGCCTACTTGGGATTATAACCATTTCTCCTTCTTTTTTTATTATTCATTTATTTATTCTGAGAGACTAGGTCTCTCAGTGTAGCTCAGGCTGGCCTCGATCTCAGAGATCTTCCCGTCTCTTCCTTGAGAACTTGGATTAAAGGTGCACCACCGTTGCCCAGCTCCCTCTTATTATTATTGTTGCGTTGCTGTTGTTGTTACCAACATCATCATCCTCATCATCACTGAAGCTCGTGAACAGCTTGATTTTTGTCTCCGTAGTGTGGAAGCTCATCCTGAGAGACTTACATTTTGGCTTAGCTGTGGGCCCAGTACGGGAGCTCAATCCGCCAAAAGCTTCCCAGGAATTTTAACGCTTGAAAAGTGGTTCATATTCCCTCCTGGGGATAAACTGAGCCACTCTGGTTTTCTTGGGACTTGTTTTCCTTTCTTTCACTTCCAAAAGGAAGGACTTCAGTGTGGGCAGAGCCACGGATGAGGAAATTCACTTCAGCAGAGCATCTGTTAATTGCGGCAGGATTCCCACTCAGGACTCTCAAAGCCTCCCAGCAATGGAAAGAGCAGGTTATCCCAGTCTGGCCGAGCTAGAGCTGCAGTAGGAGGAAAGGGTGGAGCCCTGACATCCACCGGGGACAGCTGGGGGACGCGGGTGGGAGAAGGGGTGCCCAGGTGCGAGGGTGGGGGGTGGAGGCGAATCGAGGTTAGGTGCAGAGCTGAGGTCCAGGTGGCCAGCTTGCAGGGTGGCTATGGGCCACACGAGGGCGCCCCACACTGCCACCGAAGGGCCTTGAGGGAAGAGAGTGGGAAGGGACCTCCAGGGTGCCTAGCGACAGGCCCCTCTCTTCGTGTTTCTTGAAGGTCGACATGAGGTCTCCCTAGAAACAGAGGCGTTCAGGTCCTGAGGAATCAATGCCTCTGTAGATCAGGTCCATCTGTGTGTAGGAGGAGGGAGGATGTTTGTGTCTCACTGGGGTGGGAATGACTGCAGTACTGTGGTGCGAGGGTGGGCTCGTTTCTCCAGGGATGTAGGTGGGAGGGAGTGGACGTTTCTAGTCCTATAGGGCTTGGAATAGTGTCTTCTTGGAGCAGCATTTGAAGCAAAATGTCTCCCCACCCCCACCCCTTCCCCTATAGAGTCAAGACAGGCTTTCCTACCCCTGTAGGAAACAGCCCTGATGAATGATTGCTTTAGCCAGGCTGCTGGCTCCAGCTGTGGCTGTGAAGCCTAGCAGCATCGAGCCCTGGAGCCTGTCCAGTCATGCAGCTCAAGGACCCAGTGTCACCAAGATGTGCCCAGGGGCACAGTGGAGATCTTGTGACCCAGGAAATAGCACGGGTCTTAGTTTAGATCAGGACATTTTCCCGTGAAAGCTGCGTGGGGCAGTGGCCTGGAGCCCAGTTGGAGTATGGGAGGGGCAGCTGGAGGCTTCTGCCTACTGTCACCTTTGTCACCCAGTAATTACTTCACATGAAACAGCTCTGCAGGCCATACCCTGGCCTGGAGGCTCAGCTGGGGATTTGAAGGCATTAGATTTGGTAGAAATTAAACCCAGGATGTGACGTTGCAAGCCAGTGGCTGAGGCCCTAACAGTGTCTAGTATTAGGGGAAGAGAAAGTACTGGGGACCTGGTGTCAGCAATCTCCAGGGGTCCCAGATGCTGAAACATCCCAAGACTCTGTGATGTCCAGGAAACCCCCACCCCGCCCCACCCCCTGTGCAGTTGGCCAGAGAACAACAGGAAAGGTCAGTACGAACCCAGGACTCTCAGGGCTCCAGTTGGTTCTTTGACCAAACCCCTCAGCCACATACCCCCTCACTCACCAGCCTGGCCTAGGCAGCTGCAGTTCTTGACCAAATGAACTGAGAAGTGAGAGAGGTAAACAGCTTTCTGGAGGATGCCTCTGGGGAAGGGAGGGAGAAGTGGAGGGGGCAGGTCATCAGGTCACCTAGAAGCAGGCTCCAGCGTCAGGCCTGAGGGAGCTGAGATTTCAGGTCAGGGAACTGGGGGTATAACCCAGCGATAGAGCATTTGCTCAGGAGGCCCTGAAAAAATTCCTCTCTGCGTAGTGTGGTCTTGGTAAACAAAAATAACAATTCAACTCCACCTCAGTTTCACCAGCTGCAAAGCAGCTACCCTGCAGGTGTTTGAGGGTCCAGGAATCAGGAGGATGAAGCAGCTGATCTGTATTACAGGCTGCCAGGGCATGGTGGCTCACACCGGTTATCCATAAGGTAGGAGAACCAATGATGGCTTGAGACCAGCCAGAACCAACCCCAGCTAAAGTCGGACTTCGAAAAACCAAAGCACAAGTTCTGTTAGTTACTGTCTTTCAAATGCCCAGACCCCTTAGGATGGCTGGGCTTCTCTCCTTTCTAGAACGTTGGCCCGGCTCTGGAGAAAGCAGTCCTATAATTTGCCTGCACAAGCATGATAATAAGAGGTCAATAGTGAACTGGGTGTGGTGGTGCACACCCAAGGCCCTGCCGCTCAGGAGGCAGCAACAGGAGCACAGTTTCTGGTGATCCAACTCTGATCTTCAGACCCGCATCATACACACGGGAAGGCAAAACATTCATATACATAAAATAAACCTTAAAGTTAAGTTTTAAAATAAAATAGAATAATAAATAGAAAGAACATCTAGGCAACATATTGAGACCCTGAAGAAAAGAGGTGGGGGAAGAAAACATTAAAAATAAATGTAAACCAGGTGTGATGTCATCCCATCGCACCCAAGACTGAGGCAGGAGGATGACTAATGTAAAGGGAAGCCTGGGCTACATAGTCAGATCCTGTCTCAAACAACAAATAAACCAAGCTAGAGAGATGGCTGCTCTTCCAGAGGTCCTGAGTTCAATTCCCAGGGTCCACACAGCAGATCCAAACTGTCTAAAAGTGTAGTTCATGAATTCCAGTGTTCCCCACTGGTGTGCAGATGTACATGCCCACAGAGCACCCGTATAGATAAATAAATAGATATTTAAAAAAAAAACAAGAACAAACAAAAACCAAATAAAGGAACAAATACCAGCAAAACAACCCTATAGATAAATGCACTTGATGCCAAGCCAACCTGATTTTGATCCTCAGACCCATATGGTGGAGGAAGAAAAGGAACATTGTCAGGGTGGCCTCTGACAGCCACACGTACCCCCCCACACAGAAGTAAATAAATGTATTTAACTTTAAAATAAATAAATATTGACCTAGTAGGAGGCTAGGAGAGAATTGAGGGTTAGTTTAATTTAGCTTGAGTAACTTAGCAACTCATTATATATATAAAAATTAAGATAAGAAAAACTTCAAATATATTTTTATGCTTTGGGGGGAACAAAAAAATTTTTTCATTTAATTTATGTGTATGTCTATATTAGGGGTTACCCATGTAATCTCCTGAAGCTGTACAGGTGATAAAGAGTTGGACATGGGAACAAAGAACTGAACTTAGGTTTTCCTGGAAGAATAGCAAGCCCTTAGCCACCCAATCATCACTACAGCTCCTCAAAAATAAAAATAAGAAAGATTTAAAGGTTTAGAAATACATCTCCATTGTAGAACACTGTGCCTAGCACGAGTGAAGCCCTAGGTTCAATTCTCAGAAGCGCAGGAAATAAACAGAACAAATAGTCAGTTTATTACAACTTGGCTTGAAGGGGAGCTTCATGGTGGATGTACAAGGCTTTAGGTTTAATTCCAGCAATAAAATTAAAAGTTAAAGAAGTTACTCTGTCCCCCTAGCAGTGAGAGGTTCTTTTCTCTCTGTGTTAGCAGGAAGCCTCTGGAGAATGCCTGGGTCTATAGGAGTGGATTCATTCATTGTCTAGAGGCTGGTCTAGGAGATGAAAGGTCATATGGGATGTCCCTGTTCTAGACCTTCCCACAGGAGGACACAGGACATTCAGGCCCTCTGATCAGGAAGAGGCTAGAGGTTTCTTATACAGTGGGGCTTGTGGTGACCCCCTTTGTATTTCCATCCTGGAAGTGAAAAGTCTAGGGTCTTTTAAGAAAGATGGGCTGATCAAAGGCAGGGGGTTCTTAGCTTTTTTCTTCCCTGCTCACCTCCTGTCTCCATTAGGTACTTATAGAGAAAAGTCTCGTGGGCTCTTGGCACGAGATAGGTATTCACGAATAGTTGGTGGAATTGCACGTAGGTCATGAATCGGAGGGAAGAGGACTTTCGCTGAGCCCAGACTAGGACAGGGAGATGTGAGCGGGCACCTCCCTTGGCATCAAGTGTCAGGAGTAGATGGGGGACCAGCCTATCAGTCGGCACATGCTGCCTACACTGGCAGGCGCCCCACATTCCTCCCAGCCCCCACCCTTACCCTTACCATTCAGCCTTCTCAACCTCCTTAGGCTCTCTCTGCTCGCCCCCACCCTGCCATTACTTCCAGACCAGATGGCCCAATTTTAAATGAAATCTTGCATGCGGTCCGGCCTTCTTCCAGTCTGGTGCACAAACTACATCAAAGTGATATGGCTGAAAACAGAACAATGATGATGCCACTGCCCCCACCCCTACTTAAAGGCCTCCCGTGGGTCTCTGCTGCTCATCAGCTAAAGCCCAGATTTTCCAGAGTGACCTGATGTGCCCCATGTGGTCATCTGGTCTCATCTTGTACTCACCCCCTTTACCCGTCTCACTGACCCCCCCCACTGGCCTGTCCATGCCCCGTCTCACTGACCCCCCCCACTGGCCTGTCCATGCCCCGTCTCACTGACCCCCCCACTGGCCTGTCCATGCCCCGTCTCACTGACCCCCCCCACTGGCCTGTCCATGCCCCGTCTCACTGACCCCCCCACTGGCCTGTCCATGCCCCGTCTCACTGACCCCCCCACTGGCCTGTCCAGGCCTGACAATTGCCAGGCACCCTCAGTCTTCCAGCACTTGCACATACGGCTGTGCCCCTGAGGGTAGAAATGAGTATGTCACATTGGCCATATTAGGGGTCCCTTCTCCAGGAAGGACATCATTGACCTCTTCATCTACCCCATTTAAGACAGGCCAGGGAGTCACCTTTAGCATTCAGTATTTCAGACTTTTATGAGATCATTTTTACCTTACTAATTTACGTTATGACCTGCCTCCCCCCTTAGTCTAAATGCTCCTACAAGGTCCGGCTTTGTCTAACTTGCTGTTGAACCCCTGAGCCCAGCCCAGCACTTGCACACGGCAGGCATGGAGCAGTAACAGTGGGAATATGGACTGGAGCCCACATTTACTCAGCACTGTGGTTGAGTGCCAGGAACTGTTCAGGGTGCCCTCCAGGCACAACACTATCCACACCAGGCTGAGGAGCAGACCCAGCCCACCCCCACCTGTTTCCTGTCTCTCCCTGGCAGAAGGCTTTTAAAACTGCACTTCCCAGGCCTAGCCTCATACAGACCCCCTACAGATAGGATCAGCACAGGGACCCTAGATCTAGATCCCCACATGGGATCTAGAATGGGGGAGGGACAGGGCTGCCATTCTGCAGCTCTGGCTGGTTCTCTGGCAAGCAGGGCCAGGCAGGTGTGATCTCTTTCCTGCACCAGGGTCTGGTGCCCAGTTACCACCCCCAGGAGTCAGAGGACAGTTGGCAGCTGCAATGACATTGTGTCTTCTGGAACAAAGCCTGATGGGTGGAGCCTGGATCTCAGCAGGGCCAGTGGTAGCTTTGGACCAGCATCAGCCTCCTTTCCCTGCTAGGTGCAGCAGACCCTCTGGAGCTGAGCCCTGCCTCTGTCTTCACCCATTGCTCAAATTGCTTTCTGTTCAGAACTCAAGTAGCTGCGGTATACTGAGCTCTGCTGACTCATTCTACTATTATTACCCTCATTTTATAGGCCCAGGGCCACGTGGCCAGTGAGTGCCGGGCTTGACCTCAGAGCCCATTCCATCTTCTCACCATACTCTGGACAATGTGATACTCGATGCCAGGCGACAGAAGCATCCCAGAGGGATCCTTCGCAAGGGGCTGGGCTGACCCTATAAAGGCGGTACCTCCTGGGCAGGATGTCTGCTCAACATCCTGGGATAGTTTCTAGACTAGCCTGACCCAGATGGGATGTGTGGGGTGCCTTGGAGAGCCGGGCTGACTGGTCCTGATGTCAAGCTCACATTCCTTTTGTTGTTCACCTCCTTGTTGTTGCCTAGTTACAGTGCCCCAATCCATGTACCAAGGATGCCTTGGACATGCAGTTTAGACGTTGAGAAGACTCGGGAAGATAGCTACAGATACAGAAAGATGAGCCCAATAATGGAGAGTGTGTTCTTCAGCCACAGTCTGGATGAGTTAAAGCAGCCGAAGCAGAAGAAAATTAAAGATTGATGGGGCTAGAATAAAGTATAAACCTCGTCTCCAGGAGGAAAACAAATCTGATAAGCATTCAGTGGCTGGGGAGATGCTTGGGGTAAAGTGTCAGTCATGCAGACATGAGGACCTGAGTTCAGATCTCCAGTAGCCATGTAAGGAGCCAGCAAGGTCTGCATCTGTTACCCTGGTGCAGGGTAGAGATGGATGGGTTCCTAGAGCTCAATGGCCAGGCAATCTGACCAAATCTGTGACCTCAAGGTTTAGTGACAGAAGGAAAGGAAGTAGAGAGAGGAAGAGGGAGGGAGGGAGGGAGCAGGGAGACACAAATCAAATTAGTAAATGCAATTACAAAAAAAAAAAAAAAAAAAAGCCAGGTGGTATTTTTAATCCCAGCATTCAGGAGGCAGAGGCAGGTGGATCTCTGTCACTTTGAAGCTAGCCTGGTCTACAGAGAGCATTTCATAATAGTCAGGGCTACAAAATGTGCCTCTTTCTCAAAATTTTTTTTAAAAATTTATATAAAATATTCTGTTCTCCACACACACACACCATCACCACCACTATTTTTTTTTATTCCTCTTAGGCAAATGATTTAAAAAGTTATGAAACCTATTCACAAGTCTCTTATCAAGCCAGGCAGTGCTCCTTTAATTCCAGCAGAAGCAGGAGGATCTCTGTGAGTTCAAGATCAGCCTCATCTACAGATTTGAGTTCCAGGACAGTGGGGGCTACACAGAGAAACCCAGTCTCAAAACACAAAAAGCAAATGAAAAAGAAGTCTTTTATTAATACTTCAAGGAAACTACAGGTTGCCAAATTCTCATTGTAACATGTTTATTTTTATTTTACCATTATGATTTATGTGTGTACAGGTACATGAGCACATGTGCATATTAAAGTCAGAGGACAGTATCAAGTGTCTTCTTCAATATTTGTCCTTTGGACTGGGATTTCTCTAGCACCTCTAATTTATGCTCTATTTTCTTTTTTTTTTTTTTTTTTTTAAACTTAGGGTCTCAAGTATCAGATACTGACCTTGGAATTTTATGAAGCTGAAGGTGATCTTGAATTCCTTTTACCTCTACAATGTGTACCACCACACCTGGTGTAAGTGGTACTAGAGACAGAACCCAGGTGTTGTGGAATACTAGTTGAAGATGTGTTACATCTGTTTATGCTGTGGACATTTGTTTAATGATGCAGAGATGTGCTGTATTCTTTTGTGTTGCATTTGTTGAACTCTGTGAAGCTGGGTTACTTTGCCTGCCTAAAACACCTGATTGGTTTAATATGGAGCTGAATGGCCAATAGCAAGGCAGAAGAAAGAAATAGGTGGGGCTGCCAGGCAGAGGGAATAAATAGGAGGAGGACTCTGGGAAGAGAAGACCAAGGATTGAGAGGAGGAGAGGAAATCTCCAGAACCACCCAGCTATACAGCAAGCCACAGAGAAAGTTTAAAAAGGTATATAGACTAAAGATGAAAGTCCAGAGGCAAAAGGTAGACAGGATTATTTAAGAAAAGTTGGCTAGAAACAAGCTAAACTAAGGCTGGGCATTCATAAGTAAGAATAAGCCTCCATGTGTTTATTTGGGAGCTGGGTGGCAGCCCCCCAGAAGAACAGAGCCAAAAGACAAGTTTTTTGTTGTTGTTGTTGGTTTTTTTTTTTTTTTTTTTTTTAAAAAGAGCCCTACACCCAGGTATTCCTGCACTCTAACTGGACTCTCTACCGACTGAGCTACACCCCAGCCCCCTAATTCTAGTTTTGACAATAAGACTATTGTCAAAATAGGCAGAAGCAGGTGGATCTCTGTAAATTCAAGTCTACCCTGGTCTCCATAAATAAAGAATTCCAGGCTAGACCAGCCAGAGCCACACATAAGACCTTGTCTCAAAATAACACGAATGTGTCTTATCTTCTCAAAGCCACCAGGCTGTTACAGGGTAAGCAGATGATAAAGAGAAGCCACATGAACCTCTTTCTCCTCGTCCAGGTCCAGGCCACCTTGGGTCACAGGAAGCCTAGCAGAGAAGAAACTGCTGCATCCTACTCACCTGAGGCATCTCACCAGACCTCTGCTGAGAATATGTCTGTGGATATGCTCCTCTTCTGAGAACAGCATTCTAAAGAGAAATGCATCCCTGACCTTCAGAGAACCAGACACACCTGGATTTTCACTTCAGCCCAAGTGAGCAGCAGAGCCAAGTATTGGAAGTAAACCAAAAAAATAAAAATAATTCTAGAGGATCAGGCAGAAAAACTGCCAGTTAATAGACATATAGAATCCATGTCTCTGAGAAAGAAAAAATAAGGATAGAAAATATACAATTCAAGGCTAAAAAGGACCAGAGTCCTAAAAGGGCCATTGGGAAAGGAAGTAGATATGGATTCTGATCTGGGAGGCACATCTTGTGTGATCAAATGTGTCATCATCTGGCTTTCTGAGGCAAAAGAACCACTGCCAACACTTGGGAAACAGTTGCTAGGAAATATGTCGAAAATCTGACTCACAGGCACCACCTAACAATTCCTTCTTGGCAGATACTAAACTCTTAGAGGCTCACCCTCTGCTACAACCAAATGTCCACCTGGAATAATTCTTTTCAAGCAACAATTATTTTCCTTAACTTCAGATTATGCTACATGTAATCAATGTACAAGACCATAAAGGATTTTATAAACATGAAATGGTAGTGTAAGGGGATGATTTGCTTTTGAAGCAAGATGTATTGATTGTATGCAAAATATTTTATTTAACTGTGTATGATATATTATTTTTGTTTGTTTTTGATACAAGGTTTCTCTGTGCAACAGCCCTGGTTGTCCTGGATCTTACTATATTTAGTAAGATTTAGACCAAATTGGCCTCAAACTCAGAGATCCACCTGCCTCGGCTTCCTGAGTGCTGGGATTAAAGGCCTGCACCACCACTGCTGAGCTGTATGATACATTCTTAAAAAAAAACAACAAAACAAAACAATAAAACAAAACCCCCCACAACTTTGTAATGACAATCCTGTGTTAATGTGCACGAATGTGAATTCATACATGTAGAGATCAGAGACTGATGCCAGAATCTTTAATTGCCCTCCATCTTGTTTTTTGAGACAATCTCTCATAGTGAACCTGAAGCTCTCTAATTTCTGCTAGATTGGGTGAAGAAGCCTCAAGGACCCTCCTGTCTTCACGTCCCCAGTGCTGCTGGGATTTGAGCCTGGCTTTTATGGGGATTCTAGAGCTCAGGTCATTCTTGGGCAGTAAGTACTTAGCTGACTGAGTCATCTCTTGAGCCCCAGATATACCCTCTTCTAGGGAAAGCTATGTGTCATGCTTTGTCTATGATATAATGATATGATAGTGTCTTAGGTCACCAGGAAGGTTATTTATATCCAGTCCCACACTTCTTTTACATTTATTATCAGAACAGGGAACCATTATTCTGTGTGTATGTAGCCACAAAATCACAATCTCGCTTTTCTGAACACCAGAATTTCAGACAGCAGTATTTTATAAAGAAAGCAAACATTAGTTTTACCTTTTCAAATACTTTATTTTTATGACTTTATGTGGGGGGGGGGTCGCATAAGTGCAGGTACCTGTGGAGGACACAGGGGCCCTATCCCCCTGGAGCTGAAGTTATGGGTGCTTGAGAGCCACCAAATGTGGGTGCTGAGCATTAACTCAGGTCCTTTGGAAAAATAGCAAGTGCTCTTAACCCCCGGAGCCATCTCTCCAGCCTTAGTTTTGCATTTTTAAACAATAATGACCAGTTTATACAAGTAGGCAGCGTATATTTTAAGTTCTATTATTATTTATTGTGTAATGGTATTATTTGGAAAAAAACTGAGGGAATATCCTGTTTTGAAACTTTGCCTGGATAGAAGTAATGTTAGGTGAGAAATAGTATTTGATTATAAGAAACAGATAGTGATTATGTTGATTTTTTAAAAAATTTTGGTGCTGGTGATATGACTCATCGGGTAAGGCTACAGAAGGCTGAGTACTTAGGTTATATCCCTGGAACCCATGTGATGAAAAACAAAAAAACAAAAAAACAAAAAAACCCAAATTCCCTAAAGTCCCCTGACCTCCACATATGTGCCAGGCACACCTGTACTCTCTCATACACAAACACACACCATATATCAAATATGTACATAATAATCATAACTTTAAGAAAATCATTTTGTTTTCATTGGTCTGACTACGCTGGGTTCTCCCTTTCCCATATTTTATATCCATCCAGCCTTTGTGTTATCTTATTTTCCATTCTAAAATAGCCTGTCACTTTAGGACAAAATGACTTTTTCATTCAGTGGTCAACAGCATCCTATATCTTTATAATGTGTAACTAATGAGCACAAAAGAAATTGGCCAGGTGGTGGTGGTGGCCCTTTAATCCCAGGACGGCAGTGGCAGAAGCAGGTGGATCTCTGTGAGTTTGAAGCTAGCCTGGTCTACAGAGCAAATTCCAGGATAGTGGGGTTGGGGGTGAGGGGTGGGGGTGGGGGGTGGGGGGTGGCTATACAGAGAAACTGTATCAAAACAAAACAAAAAGCCCAAAACATTTCTCCTGTATATTTTATATGTTGAGTTCTTTACTGTTTTTTAAAGTTTTAAATACTATTAATTAGAATTCCTATTTATTTAGCTATTTTTGAGGCAGGGTCTCACTGTGTAATCCTTCCTGTCTTGGAACTCAATATGTAAACCAGGATGAGTTTGAATTCACAGAGATCTACATGCCCCCTCCTCCCTCCAGTCCTACCCCTATCTCTAGGGCTTGGAGTAAAGGCTTGCACTACACCACACCTGGCTCTTAGTTTCTTATTTTATTTATTTATTTCAAGACAGGGTTTTACTCTGTAGCCCTGGTTGTCCTGGAACTCACTCTATAGACTAGGCTGGCCTCGAACTCATAGAAATCTGTCTGCCTCTGCTGAGATTACCACCACTACTCAGCTATTAATATTTTTTGACGTATATGCTTGAATAGCTCATGAAAATTTTGAGACATTAAATGAACCTCGCTACCATCTTAAATTTCAATCAAGTATTAAAAATTCCACAGAAGTGTTCCTGAAAATATGGGCTCAGTGGGTAGAGTGCTTACCCAGCATTCCCAGCATAAACTAGGTGTGGTGCGCATCTGGGCAATCTCAGCAAACAGATAGCCAGAGGAGCAAACTACATTTAGCATATGCTAGTGGGTTGCTTATGTAGGCAACAATGACCCTCCCTTCCCTCCAAGTATTGGGGTTACAGATGTACACCACTGCACCTGATTTTTACAGTGCTGAGGACCAACCCAGCGCTTTGTAGTGCCAAGCTAGTCTGGCACTCTATCAACCGCACTGTGTCCTCAGATAGTCAAAACATTGTCCATGTCAAGAGTAAATTTGAGTTTAAGACCCTGACAAGAGGCTGGGATGTGACAAAACCCCTGGGCTCCATCCCTAGGAAGGTTGGGAAGGATTTGGGGTGGGGAGGGATGATAAGAATTTCAGCCTGGGGTAGGAAAGGGATTAAAATAGACATAGTTGATCTGGAGATGTAACTCTTGATTCAACCCAGGACCTTATGCAGTCAAGAAGAACACTTCACATCCTGAGCACCATCTCCAGCCAGCAGGGTCTTTTCCTACCTATTTTTCCTCACACTTCCTCCCCCACCCCTTCCTGATTGACCTCAGATGATCTTCCCATCCCCACTGCATTCCCCTCACCCTCACCCCCAATTGGGACTATAGCTTCATTATCTAGCATCCTTAGGGGTTAGGGGTGGGAAGGCCAACTGGACAGACATATTTAACTTTTCCCCATCAACTAGTTGCCTCAACTATCTTTTGGAAGAAGTTTAGGCTTTCTTGAGATCTTTCCAGAAGCTTCCTCACAACCAAAAATAGGTGTCCCATTGTCTAACTCTGGAGCACTTCCTGTTAACCTTGTTCCGTCTTTCTCCTTTGTTAATCAGAGAAGTTGAGGGTAACCTAGGAACTCTTGCCATCAGGCTCTCAAACTTTGGGTCTATACAGCAGCTGGTGTCAGGATTAAGTTCTTTGCAGGACTTCAGTTGGTATGGGGAAAAATGAACTCCACACACTTGGTCAGTCACTTTGTATTGAGTATGAGCATACAGAACTATAATGTTTTTCCAATGAACAGCCCCCAGCAACTCACTGATGTGTCCACTGCTCTCTCCTGCTTGTTGAGTTTGGCCAGTGGCCTTTATGGTCCCCACCATGCAGTGCTGCAGTTCATGAAAGGTGTTGGAGAACAGAGACCAGGCTAACCCAGGGTCTGGCATATAGTCTGAGTAGTGGGTTTGCCAATCACTTCCACCACAGGTCTGCACTCAGGTGGCTCTGTGACCTTTTCTGTACGCATGTCCCTCCTGCAGAAACCTGACTAAAACCAAAAGGCAGCCTCACTCTTCATGCTCCTTATTCCTCATCTAAGCTAGTCTGATAGAGACCCAGAAAACCACACTGGTGTAGGGCGGAGGGCGGAGAGTCCTGGAACAGGTCTTGAGGGATGGGGAAGTTGGGGCGGAGAGCAGGACTGGGAAGGTGGCCGGCAGACAGGAGCTATCGGGGAGGGGCCTAGTCAGGCCAAGGAGTCTGAACTTTACCCTCTAGCAGGAGTGTTTTACTTAGAGGAGCAGTATGATTTTTATTATTTTTATCTTTATTGCTTTTGTTTATAAAGTTATAAAGTTTTTTTTTTTAATTTAAAGTAACAATGTGAGAAACTTGGCCCTTTTAGAAAAATCACTTTGGCAATGGTGTTGGAACGGAATAAAATACAAAATTAGAGGAACCAGGACAAATGCAGGGAGAACAGAGGGATGGAGTGTCAGGCCTGGAAGATGACAGGTATGTGGAGGAAGTTACAGGAGGTAACTGAGCACACAAGTGCTGGAGTCTCCACAGCAGCAGGCCTGCAACTCACTCACACCATTTGAGAACAAAAGAGTACCTGGAATTTTTTATTTGTTTGTTTGTTTAGAGACAGGGACTATGTAGCCCTGGCTGTTTTAGAACTCACTCTGTAGACCAGGTTGGCCTCAAACTCACTGAGATCTGCCTGCCTTTACCTGGTAAGTACCTGGAGTAAAGAGAATTTAGTGTTGTAAACTTACATTTACTGTGTAGGGGGAAGGGGGCTGCTTGGAGAACAATTTTGGGGAATCAGTTCTGTCCTATGTGGGTTCTGGGGTTTGAACTCAAGCTGTCAGGCTTGGTGGCAAGCACCTTCACCAGCTGAGCCATCTCACTGGCCCATACTTGGAATTTAAAAGGAAAAATTATTATCTACCACCTACACAAAAAGCCCACACAAATGGTCTGGCGAAAGCACCCAGGCCTTATAGAGGAATGGAGCCACAGCAATCACAGGCCTCTTAATGACTGACATACAGACTGTTGGCATACCAGGTGACTTTTAATTCCAGTCCAGTTGCCCCCCGCTCCTCTTAATGGCTTCTAGCTATTTCCTCTTGGGATCTGGCCAGCATAAGCTCAGGAAATGCTAAGTTTTAATTCTGGAATCAGTAAAGCATATTAGCAAAGGAAATCCACAAATAAAAAACAATGTTATGAATTTCAAAGCCAAGGGAATCACAAACTCATGTGTATTTCTGGGGACAGAAGTCACTTCATTCACCTTGTGTGAGATGCTTGAGACTGGAACTAGGGTCCGTCCCCAAGATCTGGCCTATTTTGTTCCTGTTTATTTCCAGAACCTCCATCTGGCACAACCTTGAGATCTTGCTCTGGCCTCTTCTGACAAGCGAGCTGTTTGGCCAGGATGTAGACTCAGCACTCGGGGTGAACATATTTGGAAAGCATTTGTTAACTGATGATCTTTGCCCTTACTAGTTGCTTTTTATTCATTTTTTTCTCAGGGTCCTGAATACTGATTTGCTACACTGCAGAATATTCAAGTACATTCAAATTTACATGTATTTTTCTGACTTATTTTTAAAAATTGATCATGTTTTGTGTATGGGGGTGAGCACATATGCATATGGATGCCAGAAGAAAGCCTCAAGCAGCATCCTCAGGAACACCACCTCCTTTCCTTGTGACAGGGTCTCTCATTAGCCTCCACCAAAAGGCTAGAACTGGCTGGGGATCCTCCTGTCTCTGCCTCCCAGGCACTGGGGATTACAAGCAAACCAGTAAAAATGTGTTCTGAGGCTTAAACTCTGGTCCTATTTGTGAGGTAAGCACTTTACCAACTATTTATTTTGCAGGCTCCCGGCCTCAAAATGACAAAAATCCTCTCCCCCAAAACCTCCAAAATGCTGGATTTACAGGCATGAGTCATCATGTCCAGCGCCTAGATTTTTAAAACTACCTTAAACTCGAGTATGCTACATGCCTTCACACACTCTTCACATCCTGTTTGACTTTGCTCAAAAGCTCCTTTGCACAGATGTAGCTCAGTTGTTAGAGTACTAACCCAGCACCTGTCAGGTTCTGGGTTCAATCCCCCAGTGCTACATAAACCAATATGGGAAATGCGTATTAACCTCAACTACAGTGAGTTTGAGGTGACCAGCCTCACAGTTACAAAAAGGGTGGGAGTAGGCTGTAAGATACCTGTAAAGATAGTTATTTGTTTTCTCCCAGGGACTTGGACTGTCATGTACTGTATGCAAGGAAGGCATGCAACTTTATCACTGGCTGAGCTATTCTCAGCCCTACCCTTTTCTGTCATTAGTGTTTATTTCTGACGCTGATCTCAGGATAGTAATGCTCAGCAGCTCCTGTGAGGGGGTGAGTGTGGGCCTCTGACTTCCTGAGTTAATCATTCACCTGGGCTGGCTGCTCAGAAGGGAACCATAGGAATGCAGACTCAAGACATCTGCCTGCAAGGAGGAAGCCTTGGGGTCAGCCTAGGAAGCTGATAACTCTTCTCCACTGCTTCTCCACAACTTTTATCCAGTCCCAACAAAGTCCTGCCCTGAGTTACATATATCATGTTGACCTCCATTTTCCCAGACTACAATTCTTGGAGTAGGAAAATGATAATCTGACTGGCTAGGATATGGCCTTCAAGTCCAGCCCTCCTACCCCTTCCCAGAGTCAAGGTGTACTTGCCTAGTTAGAGCACTGGTTCCAATCCCAAACACCATAAAAAACCCAAGAAGTCTGTATCAAAACAAAGCTGCAGGAGGGTGGTGGGGCATGCCCTTAGTCTCAGCACTGGGAGGCAGTGGCAGGTAGACCTCAAAGTTCACCAGCCTGGTCTACAGAGCAGCTGAGTTCAGGGTTAGAGAAGGAAACCCCGCCTCCAAAAGAACCAAAAACTATTTTTTCTTCAATACAGATTTTTCTGTGTAGTCCAAGGCTGTCCTGGAACTTGCTCTACAGATGAAGCTGGCCTTGAACTCAAAGATCTACCTGCCTCTGCCTCCCAATGCTGGGATTAAAACCAATACCTGGCTGACCTCCAGTGTTTGTATTATACAAGTGTTCTCAGGGGTCAAAAGAGAGTGTGGGGTCCTCTTGATCTGGAGTTGAGAGTTGTGAGCTATGTGAACTGGGTGCTGCTAGCCAAACCTGACATCTCAAAGGGCAGGAGGTCCCTTAGCCTTGAGCTCCCCTGGATTTTTCTCCTGCCTCTAACACACACTCAACTCTAGCTTCATTTGCCCAGAGACAACTGTTTCTTATTGCAAATGTATTAGAATTCTTATTTCTTGAAAGCCAGAGCCATAATACATTTTTCTTCTAAGACTAGAATTAGGGCTCAGTGTTGGAACAAGCAAAAACCGAGAACCCACATTGGGCGCCAGCTATTGTAGTAAATTTTATTTGTAATATATTATATATAGGATTAATATTTATTAGAGGTATTTTAGCACTTACGGATATAAATTAAACCTTAGGGCAATTTTTGAAGGTAGGATTGATTGTCTCACAATGGATGTTAATCTAATCTCTAAGAACTAAATAGGCGGCTCAAGATTTTAGCCACACCCCACTTAATCTCTTAGAACTTTAGAGACACGCCTCTCAACCTTGTCAGCTAACATTTGAATTTTACCACAGACCTCCATATTCTATATTCACACATGCTATTGTTTACACATCCGAACCTTCTGTCATCAGAGCCAAGAGTGTGGGATAAATGGTGACTGAATCTAAAAGCCTAGGTCAGAGCCTTTAAACCCAAAGGCAGGTGGATCTTTGAGTTTAAGGATCTGGCCTACATAAGAGTTTTCCAGGACAGCAAGGGCTACATAGGGACAGTGTCAAAAAGTAATGTTCTTAAACTACGCTCTCCCCAACCCCCATTACTCTAGCCCAGATACCACTTGGTCTCAGGTTGTCATTTTCCATCAAGTATTAAACATTCAGTTACTCAAGTCTATCATTAAGTTCTTTTTTCATGTTTTCCAGGCACTGTGCCTGACTTGATTTGTTGTATTGTAAACTACATGCTAGGAAGAGTGAAACAGATACCAGACATGCAACCAATACCTGGACTGTTACTCTGAAATTCAACACAAGATAGTGAGAGGCAGAGGGAGGTAGATCTGAGTTCCAGGCCAGCCTGGTCTACTTAGAGTAGTGAGGCTAATGTATATGAACAAGGACACCAATAGGCACGCTAATGTGATAGTCTTCCCCTGGGAAGAGTACAGTAACTGGTTATTCAATGCCATATAGTCACCCCTAAAAATATTCACAAGTACCATTAAGGACTGAACAGTTTGTATTTTGAATTTAGGCACACACATATACATGTGACAATTATAGAGAGGCCAAGAATTTGATTGAGAACAAGGATGTACATGGGAGGGGCTGGAAGAAAGGGGAAAAAAATCACTATAACCTAAAGACACCCTAATTTTGTCCAAACTATTCATCTCACCTAGTGAAGATATTCTCAATTTCCAACAAACGTGACCTGAATGTGATCTTGAGCAGTGTGGTTCACAGTATAATAATCTGAAATTGTCCACCTTTATCAGTTTCTTAAACAATTTTCCTACTCTATCGTATGTGATGGTTCAGTCTGTATTCACACCTCTTACCAAGCAGTCAATGTAACCATGTGAACTGAAGTAAAACATCAATCGAAGCCAGTATCCGAAGTAGTGGACACGGATCAGAGCGCCCACTGCCATCAGGGCTCATTCACAGCACAGGGAGTGAGGAAGGAATGTGCTTAAGTGTCACACAGGCTTTTACTAACACTGATCTTATGTTATAGCCCAGTGACAGAACAAACGAGCAGCAGCAAAAAAAGTTTGCAAGTTCCAGCCTTATGGCAGCTCTGGCTTTTGACTATAAACTCAGAACCCCTCTTTCTGAAGATGGTGATCATCATAAAACTTGGATTTTAACCCTGAGCACAGGAGGCACACCTGTGTGGCATCTGAGATGGGATACACAGGAATCCTTTACTTCAAATCCCATCATTAACAGAACCTTTCATTTTTATAGCAGAAGAAAAAAAAGAAAGGTTCACAGAAGACAAGATGGCAGAGTCCAAAACTCTCGGGGTTTCCTCTCCGGCAGTTTTCCATTGTGTCCTAGGCTAACTGCATCAGGGGATAGCAGGTTAAGACACATGGGTTTAAAAGCCTTCCCTGCTTGTTAAAAAAAACAAAAAACAAAAAACAAACCTCAATATAAAATAAACCATGTGCATAAATCTATAGAAACCAGATGATCCAGTATTAGTAAAGGTCAAAACAAAGACACAGTATCTCTCAAATAAACATGTGGAAGAAAAGTTTTCTAAAAATAAAATAAATGTTTTATTTGAAAAAGTCAGTTTCTTACACAGGTTTTAAATCTATATTTTCACCCTGTCAATTACAATGGTATTTTAAATCATTGAGTACAATTCAATGTCATCTTTTCTGCCTATTGAGAAGACATTAGGATAAAAAAAAAAACAACTGCAATTCCAATCTGATTCATCCTTCCTCCTATTCTTACACTGAACCCATTTTCTACATTTCAGGTTA
This sequence comes from Phyllotis vaccarum, assembly GCA_033318265.1. Classification (NCBI taxonomy): domain Eukaryota; kingdom Metazoa; phylum Chordata; class Mammalia; order Rodentia; family Cricetidae; genus Phyllotis; species Phyllotis vaccarum. The sequence goes on from JARWLC010000003.1 coordinate 99,464,081, forward strand.
GTGAAAAGGGTCAAAGGCTAAGGTTTGTGGAGGTTAAGACTTTGTCCAATAATTCTAAACATGATAGAAGTCCCTCTAAGCCTTGGTGTATGTGGCAGGGAGGTGGGTACTTACTGAAACAAAGTGAACTCAGCAAATTCTTTCCCTATTTTATCTTTATTGGCTATCCAGGAGCCAAACTCTGGCCCTCCTGGTTTTGCAAATACTGAAAAACACTGTAAAAAACAAAAATAGCAAACACATTCAGTCCATACTGAACATCGCACATAACAGCGCTAAATGAGAATAAAAATTGGAACTATCAAAAATCAAAGAGAAAAGGATTCCAGGGTGCTGGTGGGGTGTGGCTCAGTGGTCCAGCTTAGCATGCCCCAGGGTTCAATCTTCAAAACCACTAAGCCCCCCCCCCCCAAAAACCCACCACACATACTCAAAAGATTACAAGTTTCATACCTTAACTAGGGTCTTGGAAAACCCAACCTGAATTAAACTGATGCCTGAAATAACCTGTCTACATTAAACCAGACTGTTGAATAATGTTTTGTAGATTTAATACTAACTTTTTTGCAGATTTCAAAAATGGCAATGACCTCTAGCCACTCAATGTCTCTGAACAGGCGCAAAGGTAGCAATTTAGTGACAACATTCTAGCACTAGGCTTGTAGCAAGAATCTGAGGAGGTACCAGCAGGTGACAGACAGACTGTGGCTACAACAGCCAAGTTGTTTCCAGAATTTCATGCTTTAAATTTCTTAAATATACGCCCAGCAAGCACCTATGCCAGGCAACTATGACGCTAGAAAAATACTTTAGTCAGTATTTGATATACCTCCAACTTTTAACTAACATTTCTATCTATAAATGTTCCAGTAACAACTTCTGACAAAGCATTACAAACAACAACAAAACATGATTAAGGTTAGAGTTACCTCAAGCAAGTTAGTTGTTATTTTTCCTTTTAAAAAGGACATCTAAAATAGATGAACTCAGCAAAATGGTTTTAAAAGTTAAGGCTCTCTAAAGAGTTCTAAAACTAAAACTTAAGGCACATATTATATAATCTTCATGACACTGTTCAAAGCTAAGATTAAAACAAAACAAAAATCCCTACTTCTTCCCCATCTCCTTTACCAACCACTGCCTGCCTAAAACATAGTAAAATTCAAATTCTGGCATTGATAAGGAGTGAACAAAAAACAAAAACCAAAAAACCAAAAAGAAAGAAACAAAAGAAAATAAAAATTCCACCAATGAACACCTGGTAGGTTTTCCACACAATGTCCACTGTCTGCATTGAGCACCACTGGTAGACTAGAGGCCAGCAGAATGCTTTCAGATGTCTTGGTCACACACTGCTGTACTCATGCTTCAGTTCAGACGGGACTCTCCTCCTCTGCAGGGTCTCCAGAGCTATTCTGCTGTGGGGACTGTATTGCTTTTGTTTCTTCCTTTGGCTTCTCATCAATATCTGTGCTGGTCTCATCTTCTTTACCTTCTTTTTTCTGCTTCTCCTCTGCTTTCTGTTCTTTGGCCACGAGTCGATAATTGATGCCCATGCCAATGAAGAGATAGACACCGGCGATGATGAGAATCACACCACAAGCCCAGTATGTGTATTTGTAGTCTCCATACATGTCATTGAGGCGGCCTAAAGATGCAGAAGACAAGGCTACATGAGTAAGAGCAAGCAAGGACACCTCTCCAAAGTATAAACATCCTCTCAGAAAGATAAATGCCAAGCCAACCTTCAAAGAACCCACAAATGACACTTAGCACAAAAATGAATTGCTAAATTTTCTACTTAGTGTCTCTGATTTTTGACTGGCCATGTATATTCTATTTTAAAATTGGAAACAATTAACTCTTGGCAAATCTGAATGAAAAGATAGGGATTATAATCCATTCTCTTAATACACAATGAAAAACTAAAGGAAGTTTGAGAGTGTCCAAGGCCGCAGAGCTACTCTAGTCACCAAGGCCAAAGCTCTTTATCAGTACTTCCTGGAGAACACTGGCTCTGTAGCCAACTGTACCCTCTCTCTCAGCACCAAATCCCCAACATATCTTCTAGTAGTTACAGAAATTCATACATTGATGTTAAGTAACTTCTTCATGGTCACAAGGCTAGTAAGGGAACACAAAGAGTCTGAGTTGGGGCCTGTACCTGCCACCTCTGTGCTATAGGAAGCCCCTCTATGTTTCAACACAAAATCAGTTTTGAAAATGGCATCCCATCCTCTCCCAAAAGTTTGTGATGTCTGATGGCAAGGAAATCTCTCCTCTTGACCAGTGCAAATGGAACTCCACAGGGCTAACTATCACAAACTGACAAGGGCTTCAGGGAGGTTCTGGACCAGAACATGGGTGGTGGAGACTAGTCGGGGGTGAGGAATGCTGCTGCTTTTGAAGACCACCCAGAGACAGCAAGAAGACAGACAGCAAAGGCACAAGGTGTGAGCAGGAAAGCAAGGCTGGGCTCTAAGGACAGAAGTAAGGTTGGAGATAGGTAGGACTAAGCCGTGTGGTCATGATAGAGAAGGGGGCAGAGACAACTCACCGGGGAGAAGACGGAAAGGAGCACATCAAAGGCCACCTATAAATCTGGTGGTACCTGCCTATAACCCCAGGTCGAGGGGAGGGCATAGACAGGTCAGGAGGTCCAGGCAATCTTAGGTTTACAAGCTTAAAGTCAACTGGGTTGAGTAAGATCCTACTCCAAAATAAATAAACCACCACGAACACTCAAAAGAAGTTGGAACATTTGTGGAGATAGTTATTTGAAAATATCTTGTTGTGTAAGCCAATGCTGATCTTGAAGTCACAATCAACCTGCCTTAGCCCCCAAGTGCTGGAATAACAGGCATGCAGCAGGAGCCCAACATGGGATTTAAAAGATAAAGAGCCCAAGCCTTTAGTCCCAGCACTTGGGAAGATCTGAGTTTGAGGCCAGCCTTGTCGACTTTGCTTTGAAAAAAAACCCAAAAAAACAAAGGAGTTCAGTAACTTGAGTTCTCAAATATGTGTGTGACTCATAAACTAATATAGATGGGTCAAACTATCCTACCACCCAAAGCTTTTGACTTCACTTATGAAACTGCTACAAAATAACCCTACATCAAGATACAAAGTGGTTAGGCTTCCCACTTATGAAAGATCTACTCTTCTGCCTATTACTGAAATCACCCTATTATTAAATGCATTCTCCATTTGTGCTTTAATGTAGAGCTATTTTCCAGTATGGAATCAAAAATGTAGGGAGAAATACTATACCTAATAGTGGTGGCCCTAGGAGTACAGGACAGCACTCCACAATGGTCACCAAGCCCACAGCACTGGAGAACCTCTGGGGTCCAACGAGGTCCATCAATGTTTCAAATAATACAGAGCTGAGCCAACCGAAGGCAAATCCAAAGACTCCCGCGTAGATACAGAACCCAACGTAGCTTGTAGACAAAGGTGCTAGCAAATGGCACACTCCATTTGCAACAACAGAAGCAGCAAAGAAGTATTGGATCCGAGGTCTGATCCACTTGGTGTTGGCTGCAAGTCCCATGGAAGGTCTGGCTACCATATCAACAAAAGCCAGAATGGAAAGGAGGAAGGCTGACTTCTCGCTGGAATAATGCTGACTCTTACCATAATTACTAAGGAAGACCAAAGGGGTAAACAGTCCAAAAAACATGACAACATTTCCAGACAGGTATAGCAAAAAGCCTCTGTGGGCAAACAGGGACAGGTCCAGGAACTTATTAATTGTTTGCAGGACTGATGACTTTTCTCTTCTGGGGCTTCCTCCAATGAGGTCTGTGTTTGCATCAGATTTTCCACTTTCCTGAAGAGACTCTTTGGACTTTAGTTTCTCTACCTTGCCTGGCTGAGGCCCTATTGGCCGCATCAGGGATCCAGCTACACAACAGTTTAGCAAGAGGCCCCCAAGAATTAGGAAGCTTCCTCTCCAGCCAAAAATACCAAAGAAAGCCTGATTAAGTGGAGCCAGGGTAGAGAGGAACACAGGGCTGCCTGCCATGGCCAGCCCATTAGCCAATGGTCTCTTCTTGTAGAAATACTTGCCAATCATGGTCAGAGCTGGGTTCAAGTTGAAAGCAAGCCCAAGACCTACGTAAGAAAGGAACAAAGATAACACTGTCATAAACAGAAGTAACTTTGAAATTACTTACCAAGCAAGAACATAAGAGTAAATAAGTGAGGCTAAGGGATGTACTGCTCTTGCAGAGGAACTGAGTTGGATTCCCACTATCTACCCTGGGAAGCTCACAATCACCTTGCAACTCCAGCTCCAGGGAATCAGATGAATGCGACCTAGCTAAAACTGTGTCTTTGATCCAGGTGTGTACAATCCAAGCCCCCTTGTTCCCTTGTTCAACTGTATATGACAACAATGCCCATTTCAGCTTTCCTCTGTATGTTTGTTCTTTCTTTATTCCTTCACTGTTCCAATCAGATCAATCCCTGAAACTGGGTTGGACATAGCAAACTTTTTTGTCTCAAATACTGAATGGCATGAAAAGCTGTTTATAATATAGCTAATAGAAAAAAATAAAGTCTCATCCTTTTTGGCTTAACAAACAAAAAGGTTAGGTTTATATACTGAAGAAACAGTATTTCAGGCCATACATTTGAATGTCATAATATTCGACAGCTCATTTTCTTTCTCTCTTTTGGTTATTTGAAATAAATAACCCCTGGCTATCTGGAACTCAAATCTGTATACCAGGCTAGCCTCATACTCAGAGAGCCACCTGCTTCTGCCTCCCCAAAGCTGGGATTAATAAAAGTGTGTGCAGCACTACCTCTCAGCTCATTTCTTGATTTAGTAACTAAAAAAATGGGAAAAAGGCTTCAAGAGTACCCTTAACCTTCAGAAGTGTTTGTGTGAGGCCAGCCTGGTCTATAAAGTGGAGTTCCAAGACAGCTAGGATAGTTACAGAGAAACAAAATATGCCCCCTCTCCCCCAATTTTGGGTGAGTGCGTGTGTACGCCTGTGCCTGGTGTGAGAGTGGAGCTGGTTCATTCCTTATATCATGTGGGTCAAGGGGAAGGCTCAGGCCCTTGCTTTAACCACTGAGCCATCTTCTACCAGGACTCAGTCGACCACCAGCTCTCTAAAGTAACATTTATCAAGTGCATTATCAAATAGTGACAATAAATAAATCACTAACCTCCAATGACGCCAATGCATAAGTAAAGTTCCTGCACTGTGTTACAGAAAGAAGCCGCAATCAAGCCACAGCCAGACAAGCAGCCACCAGCGATCATTACCGGTCGGCTGCCATATTTATTCACCAGGATACTGCTGATAGGACCTAGGAGAGAATAAAAAATGTAGTCGTATAAACTCCCATATTTGAGAAAAGACAAACTTAGGAAAAAAGTCTCCCCTGTATATCTAGTTGTCTGAGGTACTGACTTGGCTCTAATTCTGTATGGTCCCAATGTGAAGAAATGCTTGAAAAAGGATGGGTATACCAGCACAAGGCTGCAGGCAATACTGTAACCACAGCAATATGAGGGCAGATAGGAGACTAGTCAGCCTCATCTATACAACAAGTTCAAGATAGACTAAGCTGTGAGTCCCTGCCTCAGAAACCAAGAGAAATAAAAATAAAGCATACATGAGATCAAGTCATAATGGTCAATATGAGCCTTGATCTAACTACTCAAGGGGATAGGAGTGAAATGATAGGTTAACTAGATGAAGAGATTAAACAGTATTTTAAAGCTGTCATTTTTTAAGTGCTGGAGAAATCTACCTTATCATACATGCTGGGCAAGGCATTAAGTCACATCCCCTGTCCTATGACACAATTCTTAATAAAACTAATGATATTCTATGCTATTGTGAGGCATGTCTCCCTCAAACTTCGATGGGTTGGTGCTTTTCTTAATTGTATAAACAACAACAAAAAGCAAAGCTAACATTTTTTTTGCTGATTATAAAGCCAATGGTATGCAATTTCATTTTATGATTATAAAAACACTTAAGTTTCACACTTCATAGATAAGGACTGTGGAAAGAATGACTTCAGGACACTGTAACCTGCCTGTTTCTGGGTTCCATCCTCACATGGAAAGAAAAAAATTCATGTTAAAACCCAACACAAAGCAAGAGTACTGACAGCCAGGAACTTTAGGAAATGATTCAAATGGTCAGGAAATCAAAGAGGCCTAAGGGAACGTATCTTCCCTTCTGCCATGTGAGGCAGCAGGAAGGCACTTGCTACAAAGAACAGGCCCTCAGAGGCCCTAATGAAAATGACTTTGGAGTCACAGATCATTTGCAAACTTAAGTTTACAGTTTGTATAGGATGGAAATAAGCCAGGGTTCCATAGAGACCCTGCTTAACAAGCAAACAAACAAAGAGTGTACAGGGTCAAGAATTGACATTTGTAAAGTGATGAAAATTCTTAGGAGTGTGTTATTTAGAAACCAATCAAAGAATAACCTATCTAGTAAGAATCGTGCCAAAGTTCATGACAAACAATCTGTCTTTCAGTTACTTGAGAAAGTATGGTCCTAACTAACTATCATCAAATATAGGGGCAATTAATAGGCCCACTGTCACATGAACTTAGAGAAAAGCATCATGTGCAATTAGGGCAACTGACATAAGTGTCTTTTGAGGAGAATGCAAGCAACACCCAAGTCCTGGAGCTAAGCACGAAGGACATTCTGGTTTGCAGTCCACTTAAATGTGCAAAGCACTGGTGTGCCTTTGAATGCTTATACCAATTTCTTTTGGCTAACATTATCAAAATCTGTTTATAGTGACCCTGGGAAGTTAGAGTTCAAGCCCTAAAGACTAATCTGCCCTTGAAAACTATAATGTGTGGGACCAGAGAGATGGCTAATGGCTAAGGGCACTTGCTCCTCTTTTAGAAGACCCACATGAGGCAGCTTAAACTATCTAATCTTCAACTTCAAGGGATCTAATACTGTCTTCTGGCCTCTGGCCATAAACAAAAACAGAGAAACAGATACACATAAAAACAAAAATCTTAAAGTGATATAATTTAGCCCTGAAAATTTATTTTAAAACATATTTAAATAGCCCAAACACACCCGTGCTAACAATGTTAAGACAATAGTGAAATAGGTCTTTAATCTTAGCATTCAGGAGTCAGAGGCAGGAGGATGTGAGGCCAGTCAAGTTAAACTGAAGGCTCTAGGCAACCAAAACTACACAGAAACCCTGTCTCAAAAAAAACCCAACCAACCAACCAGAATGAAAGAAGGTGGACTGTTAGAGAGAGAGCACAGGTGGGTTTAGTTCCCAGAACCAATAGCAGCTCAGAGCCAACTATAACTCCAGTCCAAGGGGATTTAAAGCCCTCTTCTGGCCTTTAAGGTCGCCAGGCATTCACATGATACACAGGTATACATAAAGGCAAAACATCGCCACACATTAAAAAAGAAAGAAAAAAGAAAAATCTCAAGTTAACAACAAAAAAATATACAGGAGGAAAAAAGCAGGTCTTCAAACTCCTGTCCATTTATCCTTCTTCAAATCAACCAACTTAATTATGTTTAATTAAATTATGAGTTCAATTGCACAGGGCTGTTTCATGGACTTATTACATCAAAAAGAACACCAGATGCAGTCAGTGGTCTATCACTCACAACATGCAGCCAGAGCTGAATGTACTCAGGAGACTTAGCTGCTACCAGCCAAGTTGTTGACCATTAAAACGTAGAATAGAAACTGAGTGTTGGCTGCTAAAGAACTATATGTGAGTATAATCCAAGACACTAAACTGCTACAAAACCCAAACAAAACACCCTGCTAGATATCCAACAAGACAACAGGGAAAACTACACTGAGTTAAGCAAAAAACTCACTTTGCTCCACAATTCCTACTAAACAACCTCGTTTTGTGTTAGGCTTAGCGTTTACATTGAACTGATGTCTCCAAGTAAAATACAGTGTTTTAAATAGGCAGTTTACTTTCTATAGAGCCTCCACACATGGTAGAGCAAACAAAAGGGGAAAAAATGATAAAATCCAAGTTCAAGTACAGTATCATGGGGACAGGGGAAGATTTTACTCAGCATTGGTTTTGGGTGTGCACGCCTGTACTTGAGTGTGTGCCAATAGGGGTGTCAGCTGTCTTTGTGCCTCTTTGTGCCTGTGGGACAAACCCAGTCCTTAAATTATAGATTTTACCTGAGAATTTGAGAGAATTTGAACTAACTATAGTATTCCGGACGTTTGTATAACTTTTTAAAATCTTGCAACTCAATATTTAAAGATGCTTACTTTCCAAGTGTCTGACAGAGAGCAAGCAAAAGGAACAAGGTTACACTTATTTTATGAGAACTTTCAAAACTCGCTTCTCACACTTTTCATTTCTGTTCCAAAAAGTGATAATGGAATGAAGAGAGTAACAGCCGCCAGCCTTATCAGGTTATCAGGACAAAACCTCAGCAAGTACAGCTTCAACGCACCTCACTAAGATACTCAGCTGGGCAGTGGTGGTGGACCGCTGTGAGACTGAGGTCAGTCTGGTCTACAGAGCAAGTTCCAGGACAGCCAGGGCTACACCAGAAATCCTGTCTTGAGAAACAAACCCCCAAAGTACAGACTCTGGCTGCCTAAAGTGGGCCATAGTGAGTACTCACCTCCAGCATACATGACAGCCAGCATGATGGATGAAATCCATGATACTTCACTGGTAGTAGCATTGAATATCCCTTCAATTTCTTTAAAGAAGACAGTGATGGATTTGGGAAATGCGTAAGAGAAGCCAATAGAAATGAAAGCTCCAACTACCACTGCCCATCCCCAGCCTCCATCTGGAGGGGTATATCCAACAGGTCCTCCAATTGCAGGCGGCATTTTAAGTGTAGGTGAATCCCAGAATGCAGTGCAAATCTAGTATCTGAAGGATATGAAATGAAAAAAAATAAATGTTAGCAACAAAACAGCCTCCACAAATCCTTTTTCTGCAATAGCAGCCATATTTGCTTGGCTCTTGACACAAAGCCACACTGAATGAATGCCTTTTAACCATCTCAAGAACAAAGGAAAGAAATAACTTGTTGGGGTTTTGTTGTTTTAGGCCAGGGAAGGGTACACAGTGAGACCCTGTCTGTCACCCCACAACTCTAATGGACCTACTTTTGTCTTGTACTTTCATTTTTAATGGCTCCTTAGCAGCATTGGGCAGTGAACATTCAATCAATTTACTCTATGAGAAATAAACACCACATACTCTAAAAGGCCCACTTTCTACAACCAAGCAAGTCAAACAGTTCAATTGAAGTAAATGTTCAGATACCCATCAGTACAACAACCAGTCCAATTTTAACTAGGAAAACAGAGTTGTGACTGTCCATGTGGAATGAGATTAGTGGCCCTTTCAATATCTTAAAAAAAAAAAAAAAAAAAAAAAAAAGGATGCCTTGAGAGAGAACTGTTCATTCAGGCCAGGCTGAAGTTGGCCGTTAAGCTCCTTACTCCAAGGCTGGAATTATAGGTCTGTTTTTCCCACACATTCAGCTTTGTTACCAGTGTACAAAATGAGTTTTCATGACACTCACACAACTTGCTCATAGTTGTGCCCCATTTCCTTGTCAGCCACCTCTTCTTCCCAAACATAAATTTTTTTCAAAGAACTACTAAAAAGATCATTTCATCTCCACTCTGCCTCATGTTTTATGGACATATACAGAAAACAGGAGATTTTCTTTCCTCTGTCCTCTCTCCAGAGTTCTGACCTAGTAGATTTATGCATTCACAAGTTCTTCCTTCCTTTGGGGCCCCAGATTTTCACTCCAGTGAGACAATGGATGAATAAAAGCTGTACTTTTCTTCTAGAATAGGGGTGGGTCGAGAAAGACCTCAGGTACCAGATCTTAGAAAATACAGTTTTTCTAACTGAATAGAAGCCTCTGAGTTATTCTTTAAAAAACATAGCCCGGAGGAAAAATCTTTGCCGTAGGGTATTTCACTCATGCCAGAGAGTAACATTGTTATAAGCTAAGGTTTCTTAAAAATCAAGGCAGGCCTTTGAAGCCAGTCTGGTCTACAGAGCAAGTTCTAGGACAACCAGGACTACATAGAGAAACCCTGTCTAGAAAAACAAAACAAACTATGGGACTAAATAATAGAAAGCTGCTTACATCTGCTAAGTATGAGTGCTCCAAGCATCTATTCTTTTTTCTTCATCTAAGCATAAACATTTTTCAAAGAACTAAAAAAGATGAATTCATTTCAAAGAGCATTTACATATAAAGAATAACTCCACACACAGAGCAGTGCTGTTTAACACATCAAGACCTGACTAGAACAGCAGTACATGCTGGACATGATTAAACTTTGTGCTTAGCTGCCAGCTAGGATTTGTCAATTAAAAGGCAGTTCTAACTTTTAGTCATAAAGACTTGTCTCATCAAGTTAATACTACCTTTTCTACAGAATCTAGATTTAACTTTAGTAACTTAAAGAAGATTCACAAGTAAATAAATATCCAAAATAGTTCTGGGGAAAAAAGTTCAAAAATCCAGAAACAGATTCAACACAATTTTATCACAACCATTATGTTACAACTAACATAAAAATTCTGAAAAAAAAAAAGTCTCCCTTTTATACCAACAGTTCTCTTCTATATAGAGAAGGCCTCATTCTCAAAGGAAACTCCTTTGCCTGTCTGTGTTAGGGAAAGGGAACATACATACTTCACATGTTAAAGACCAGAAGCACATGAAGTGAAGACTCTAATCTTACAGCCCCACCTCAGTTTAAATGTTACTGCTTTAAAATAAAAGATTAAAAACACACAAAGGAGTGCCTCAGGCCACAGAGCCAAGCATAGAGGGAGCACCCAAACACATCAGCACTCAGGAGGTGGAAGCTATACTGACTGTATAGCACCAAAAGCTAGAAGTGAGCTGGTAACAGACACTAGGAAATAAGCCCCACATTACTACTTTCAAAAAACAGTATTGTTTTTTCCAAAGTCTCATAACGTAGCTCTGGCTATCCTGGAACTCACTGTGTAGACCAGGATGGTCTTTACGTCAGAGATCCACCAGCCTGGGCATAACTTCCCCATTTAACCCCAGCACTTGGGGAGGCAGAGGCAGGCTGATCTTTTGAGCTCTGAGGCCAGTCAGTATACATTATAGGTGTGTGTGCAAATATAGCTCAGTGGTTAAAAACACATATTGCTCTTTCAAAAAACCTCAAGATCACATTGGGTAGTTCATAAGCACTAGACTACTCAGCTGAGGGCACCCACACTCACACGCACATATTCTCATATAGACATGGAGGTTGGGGGGATATGATGCATTTTAGTAAGCAAATCTAGAAAGCCAAAGTTGTATTCCAGCTCCCATTCCCTGGACTCTTTACAGAGAGCAGTCACAAAGACCCTAGAAACTTGTTCCTAAGGAGACAACAGCCGGTTTGCTCTGAACTCTTCATACCAACATGTAAAATAAACCCAGCTCCCATTTCCTTAGGGAACAACAACCAGCATGTGAATGTAAAAGTATAGAAAGTACCTAAAGTTCAATGTACATTACTAAGCATAGACTAGTTTTAAGCTTCAAATTCAGGCACTCAGATCCACAAGGCTGATTTAATGTAGCAGTCTGCTATCATGGTAGCCTCTTGTTTTTAAAAACTGTTCTGAACTAGCTTCTTGGCTTATAGAAAAAGTGGCCCCAAGTTAACCTTGAGGGGCTGGAAGTGAATCTCAGTAGCAGAATGTATAGCTTAACATGCACAGGGCCCAGGGTTTAGACTGCAGCACTTACTACCCCCTTCCAACACGCCAAGAAGAAAGGGGAGAAGGCATCTATGAAAAGTAAATTCTGACTAACACAACACTCAGCAATTATAAAAATGTATAATTTTCATACTACATAAAGAAACACCATAAAAAGTGTAAACTTGTCTCTACAAACTTCTACTTGTCCTTGCCTTCTGAATACAGAGATTAAAAGCACACACCACCACATCAAGCTGGCATTGCTAATAGGACACTACTCTGGTTTAGCTACTATGGAAAAACAGTATGTAGATTAATAAAAATTAAGACAACTGCCATTTGATCCAACCATACTTCTGAATGTGCATTTTTAAGAACAAGAATCTAAATCAGAGATATATCTGCAACACCTCTGTACTTCCATATGCTTTGCAGTTTTAGTCAGAAATAGCCGACATGGGCTGGTGAGATGCTCCATAGGTAAAGGTGCTTTAAGGTCTGGCCATCCCAGTTTAGTCCCTGGTAAGAGAGTTTCCAAAGCTGTTCTCTGATTCCCACATGAATGCTGCTGCACACAGATAGGCACACATCCATATAAATGATTTAAAGATTAAAGCAGGCAGACATAGAAGGAATCTAAGTGTCCATCAACGGTGCTATTACTAAGCTTAAATAAAGAAAATCTGGTCATTGTGACAATATAGATGGATCCCAAGGACATGTGCTAAATAAACCAGATCCAAAAAGGTAAATACTGTAGTTTTATGTGTCCGTTCAAATGTGATACTGTCTACACCAGTCCTATCTTGTAAATGGCTTTCTGTAGAGACCTTATTGCTAAATACATGGAACCCTAGGCAAGCACTCACTCAACCACATGCCTAACCTTTAAATAGCCTTCCTAATTGCTGATGATATAAACCTTACACCATGTTGTCATTAAAATAATTACTGGGTCTTTTATTAGGAACATACAATTTCTAAATGAGTACTTGATTTTCCTCAAATTAGAGTAATTATTTAACCATTTGTCTCCTTTCTACTCAATTGAGATTTCTAGGTGACAGAGTGCTAATAAAGTACTAATATTATAATCACAAGAGGCTGAAGTAAGGATGTGTTTTTAATCTGGAAGGATTTCAGACTCGAGGTTCAATGATCTCTTTAGAGGTTCTTACAACTGAGCTGAAGACAAGGTTTGAATGAATTTGAAGCATACTTACAAAATCCAAGTCAAATTAAGATATCCATTCAACTAGTGGCACATATACTTTATAACTAAAGTATTCTGCCTGGATTTGAGAAAATCACTCTACACGGGCAAAGAATTTCCTTAACCTGTGATATCATGATTACATACATAATCCAATGGCAACAAGATCTATCTGCTGTATGAGATTATGGCTCTGGCTAACTCACTCTCACAGGGGAACCAGGAATGGAGCCAGAAGTCCTTTCCCTAAGGAGTGTCAGATTCTTGTGGCAGTCTGGTAAAAACCATGGAGCTCGATCAGAATACATTTTTAAACTGGGTGCAGAGCATTTCTCTAATCCCAGTCTCAGGAGGCTAAAGCAGGACAGGAGGCCAGTATAATCTGTATAATGAAGAAAGACCAGCCTAGGTTACAAAATGACCCCATCCTTAAAAAGCAAAACAGAAAGAATGCATAAAATAAAATTCAAAAGTAGAACTGTGAAAATATTTTAATTGGACATTATGAGATACTGGCATAATAACCAAATTTTGAAATGGTGATCATTTCAGTCTATTTTTAACAGCTGGTAAAGTAAGAGGTTTATTGGAATGTTTAAGTCACAGTACTGTTAACACATGGAGTCTACAACCATAGTTGAAATTCCAAATATTAACAAATCCTACTAAATCCAACACACCTTAGAAATTAATCCCTATAAGTTTAAAATCTGATAGAACGCCCCCCCCCCATAAGACAACATAAGAGAAAAAGCAGGTAAAAAAAACATTGCTTTGGTTCTCAAAACTCCAAAACTCAGTAACTAGGCTGACAAGATAACCCCGAAGGTAAAGGCACTTGTCACCAAGCCTGACAATGAGAATCAACTCTTCCAAGTTGTCCTGTATGCCAGAGGAATCTCCAACATGTAGAAAAAGAGTCAGTCTTTTGACCACACACACACACACACTGCACACTCCTTTCTCTCTAAAGAAATAAATTTAAAATATTAAGAAAACGTAGCAGGGAGGTGGCAACACACACCTTTAATCCCAGCACTGGGAGGCAGAGGCAGGGGGATCTAAGGACAGACAGGAATACAAAGAGAAACCCTATTTTGGGAAAAGAAAGAAAACCTAACTCCAATCCAATAACTAAGTTAAAAGACCCTCTCTCTCCAAAACAGCTTATAAACAACAGTGTCATGTTTTCTTTCACAGTTTTTATTTAAAGAGAAAGAATGTACATACATGTGTGAAGGTGTGTGGACGACTCCATGAAGGTCAGGGACTATCCGGAGCTGGGCTCTCTCCTGCCACCTTGTGGACCCAAGAATCAGGCCTACAAAGAACTGCCTCTCCCAGCAGACCCAAACTTCCATTTGTTCAGTTATGCACTGGGTTCTACCCTGTTATGGTTTGGAAGCAAAGTGTTCCCCACAGGTTCATGTATTTGAACACTTAGTCACCAGCTGGTGGCACTGTTCTGGGGCGCTGAAGAATCTTTAGGAGGTAAGACATACATGAAGGAAGTGGGTACTTAGGGGCAGGCCTGGAGGAGCCAGCTCTGCTTGCTGAATGGCCCAGATGTGAGCAAGCAGCCTTATGTTGAAGTCTTATGTTGTTTCCCGTTGCCAAGCTTCCCCCACTATGATGTGATACTCAAAACCTGAGCTGAAATAAAGTCTTCCTCCCTTAACTTCTCATCAGATATCTGGTTATAACCAGGAGCAAAGTAACCAATACATATCCTCAGCATTCAACCCCCACCCCACCCCCAGAGGGCATTTATATAGGTAAAACAGAATCTGGGCAAAGACTCACATAAAACAGTTTAAAGTTATCTTGTCTGCAAAGGCTAAATCTGTAAAATCAAACTGAATATTATGGGTTGTAATTAGCAATAGGGTAGTATGACAATAAACAGAACTGGATTCTGCTTGTCTAATTATGGTCAGTGATACTCATCAAAGGCTCAGCCTTTAAGACCTTCTTGTTACTGTGGAAGGTGAGCTCATTCTGTGACCCAGAGCGCTGAGCTTTGAAACTCTTCTACAATATAAATATACTATGACTCTCCACCATCCCCCAAAAGAAAAACTTAAATTACAAGGAGGAAAATGCCACTGTTAGACAAACAGCATACAAAATCTGAATGATTACTTCAAAGCATGATGATGTACACCTTGATCCCAGCCCTCAGGACACAGAGGCAGGTGGGGAGATGCCAGACCCCAACTCAAAAAGACTTAATTCTACTTAGACAAATTTAATATGGTAGAAAGTGAGAATCCATAAAAAAATGTGTATTTACACATGTGTGCAGATGCATGCACCTGTAGACGCCAGAGGTCTGCATGGTTTCTGTAGAGACAAGGTCTCTCATTTTGCCTGGTGCTCGAAGGAAGAGCCTCAAAGCTCTCAAATTTCCACTTCTCCAGTACTGGGATTGGGAGTATGCGCCATCCCAGTTTGTTTTCAATTTGTTTTGAAAGACTAGCCTCAAACTCCACCTTCAGAGTGCTGGGATTAGAGGCTCTAAGAGAGGGTCTCAGCTGCACACGTGCCCCACAGAGGGACCCTACCTCACTGTGCTTCAAAGTCTCTTACTTATCATAGTAAAATGAAAGAATAGGTTGTGAATACAGCAGAAAGAGGAAAAACCCACCACAGCCTCAAAGTAGAAGTAGCAAGCATGAAATATACTTGATCTCTCCGAAACCTTTACTCAGAAGTAAAAACTCAATTGCAAGTTTTCCAATGAGCTTCCGATAAGAGGAAATTCAAAGGACATCAGGATACACAAACTAGGACATAAATTTCCTTCACATAAACCACTTAGATGAGGGAGGAACCTGTAGATCTCACATGCATCAACTAACGGGATGCACCTACCCTTCACCACAGAAACGGACTGTTAAAAACAACATCAATGAATAAATGTATACAGTCTGGGAAACTGGACACTGATGTGCATTTGATGATGTTCATCTTTAAAGGTGGGATGTGATCATGAATTTCTGAAGACTATTTTTCAGATAACTAAGGATATAAAGTTGTGTTTGATCCAAAGCATTGCATAACCTGGGTGTGGTCATAATCCCAGGGACAAGAGGATCACGAGTTCAAGGTCACCCTTTGATTCACAGGGTGAGTTTCAGGACAGCATGGGATTCATGAGACCCTAGCTCTCAAAATAATTTAGTAAATTAAAAAAAAAAAAATCTTTTAGGCCAGGCGACCTGGCACATGCCTTTAATCTCAGCACTCTGGAGGCAGGAGGATCTGAGTTCAAGGCCAGGCTGGTCTATGAAGTAAGTAATGGTCTACAAAGTATGACAGCCAAGGCTACACAGATAAAGCCTGTCCTGAAAAACCAGTAATAAATGAACAAACCTCTCTTTTAGTACTATGTTCCAAAATATTCAGAGATGAAATCATTTTGTCTAGGATTCACAACAACGAAGCAGAAACTGGGGAAAAGTAGGTAGGAATGGCAAGGGAACACTGGTGGTTCAACTTCTTGTGAATTAACATTTCCATCCTCAACTGTAGAGAAGGGTAAAGAGAAAACAATTTCAGCTTCACAAATAAGAAGACAAGAGGGCAGAGATAACTGAATTCTATCTACAAGTTTTATAAGTTGGGCAGTCATGGTACAGTTCACACTACCTCAGGATTCCTATTGGTCTAACCAACAGGAACTTATTTATTTAATGTTAATTTATTTATTGTATTCACTTAATGAAAATAAAACTTACATTTGCTCCAGCTAGCAACCTGAGCCACATCCTTAACTCCACCCAGGCTTCTCTAGTCAACACTTGGTAGTCTTCTGTTTCACTCTCCAGGATTCTAACTGGGTATTTCCATATATTTCTGAAGCCTCTTTAACACTCTTTCCTCAGTATCCAGAACAATACTCCTAAAACGCAAATCTCTCAACCACATCCTTAAACAACTTCAAAAGTATAATTTCAAAGTGTTCAGGCCCCTCCATTGGCTGACTTCTATTCCCTCCCATTCTTTCTGACCTCTCTATGCTTTAACAAAATTCTTTCAGCTTTTGCATAGCCCCAGCACTGTCTGAAATGCCCATTAGATATGGGTGAAATGCCCACATCACCACTTATGCCTACCTAGCTCCCAAACCTCAGATTAAATAATATTTCCTCAGAAAGACATCCAGTATTTCCTTAAATTGAGCATCTTCTCTCACCTACACAATACAATATTTGTTCCAGTGATAACATACTTTCCATAGAGAAGGGTAAAGTAACTATATCTGCTTTCCAGCTAGACTACAAACTCCAAGAGTTAAGTGCTAGAACCCACTCACCGCTGAATCACAACTTTGAGTTTTCCTTGGTTCAAGTCTATATTCTCAGTCCTCACTGGCAACAGTCAAGTAGGCAGTATACCGGGATGCATACTAGGAAGTGAACTCAAAAGCAACGGGAACCAAGAGTTTAAGAAGTTGGGAAAATATTAATCTAACACTATTTTTTTGCTTGAGGCATCCATAGTCACACTCCCCACATCCTTGCCCTTAATCTGTTTAGGGATTATTAAGTAAATCCACAGCTAAATCTTTAAAATGCGCAAAATGCTCCTCAAACTAAGAGCTTGCCTATTTAGCAAGGACACTGTAATCTCATAAACCAACATTACCTACTTAAACCCACAATAAAATTACTGAAATACACTCAATTAAAAAATTAATCCTAGAATGAGTATGGAGTCCCAGCACCCGGAAGCAAGCAGAGGCAGATCAATCTCTCTGCCTTCTAGGCAGGTCTGGTCTACAGAAAGAATGTGAGATACAGAGAAACCCTATCTCTAACTCCCCATCTAAGCACACCAAAATCAGTCAATCAATAAATAACAAACCCTATAACAGTCTAAAAGTCTTGGATCATTGGTCATTTTTTATGTTAACTGGAAGGAGAAGTTGTAAAACTTGAATATTTTTACTTTGTTTTTGAAAGGTCTCACACACACATCGCCGAAGACTTGGGTTTAGGAGCACCATTTAACAAAAAACAAGACAGTCTCTCTTGCCTTATTCAGCAGGCAACTGAGATTAAAACAAACAGAAAAACAGCCCTGCTTGACTTAGTTCCTATCCACCCTTGCCCAGACTCTCACACTATTACTAATCTCACACGTCAGCATGTACTCATTTTGTTACAAAACCAAGAATAATTTTTTTTTCAATGCTGCCGATCAAATTTTGGGGCCTCAGGCATGGTAGGCCAGGCAGGTTACTCTACCTCTGAGCTACACAACTCCAGCATAAGTCAAATAATGCCTTTAGATTTCAAAATTAGTTATGGTTAATTAAAAACAAAAAGTAGCTTGTCACTGTGTAACTACTAGCAGGAGATGCCCGGCTTATAATGAGCCACTGGAAGACGGGAAAAGACTGAAGTAGTAACACGTGTGTTTCATGGTTGCGTGATCAGAAACTAGTTCTAGCAACTGCCGACTGCACCAAATACGCCACCATAAAGAAAGGCTAAAATGCACTCAGAAAAAGGATGTACTTGGCACAGAAAGCGTGCATCTGACCAATGTAAAGCTATTTAAGTCGTCTCTCCAGGGATACCTTGAGACCCCCGTGCCGGCCGGCAGATGCGCGGAAGCCACAGGTTGGACCACAAAGAACCCCTATCCCAACCTCCCGCCCCTTCCTCAAAGTTCACTCGAACCCCGCAGTCTATGGAGGTCGGCAACGTCGCTCCTCACACCACTCTAGTAAGTCACCAGGTGGGACACCGATTGGCAGGCGGGGAAAGCTGGGCGGACATGCCACGAGTCCTAAATAACTCCCGCCCCAGAGCCTTCCCTCCTCGCAGAAGGCGGCTGCAGTGCACCACGTGAACCGGCCTCAGGTCGTCCCTCTTCCGATCCAAGCATCTCTCCAGGCGCCTACAGTAGACTGGACTGAAAGTGTCTCCCACAAGGTCACCGGGCACCATGACCCGTCTCCTGCAGCCCGGCGGTCACACCTGACCACGGGCCCTCGCGGGTCGGCCGAGCGAGACGCTGAACTCAGCGCCTTAAGGTCCCTCTCACCCACGCCACGTTCCGGGCCATGCGGCTCCGCGCGCCCAGGATGCCCTCTGCCGGACCGCCCCCCTGACCCGGGGGCGAAAGTCTCCGCGTGCTCGCCGGACTCGGCGACCCCACCAGGGCACCAAGGGCACAGCGCGCGGTGCGCTGCTCGCCCAGCCCCGACTAACCGTTATGTGTCTCGCGGCGCCCAGAGTGTGCGTGACGCGGCGGCGCGGGCCGCAGTTCCTCGGAGCCCCGGGTCCTGCTCGCGTCCCTTGCCGCCGCCGGCTTCGTTGGCTGCAGCACCCACACGGACGGCCAGTCACGTCGCAGCTCGCCACTTTGTCTGGCGGGGCAGGCGCGGCTGCCTTATAACCCGCGGGGGCCGGAGCATGCGCACAGGGGGTGGAGTCGGCCTCCCCGGCCGCCGCCCCCTCCCTGCCATACCTACACCCTGCCCTGCATCTCGCGCTTCCACACGCTGTCCGCTGCGCGTGCCCGCCCGCTTGCTCGGCCGCGCGCGCCGGCGCCCCCCTCCCCCGCCACGTGACCCCGCGCCCGGGGCCCGGAGACCCCGCATAACCCTGGGAGCTTTTCAGCGTTCTGGAGGGTGATGCTGCATTTCGCGCGTGCCCGGGACGCCATCGCGGCCCTCACCCCTCAGGCTCTGCAGGAGAAAAGAGAAAAGCTGCTCTGAGGTGCGGAGGATGATGGACGGGCGGAGTCGAGCTACTAGGCAGCGTTTGAATGGACGCAGTGCAGTTCGGACTCTGTTAGACTCCAGTATGGGCCTGGAACCCGGGCTGGGAGACCCGAGGAAGTTGCTGGAACGCTCCGGGCCTGTTTCCTTGCGCTAAATCAGCAGCTGTGGAGGCGTTAGGAAGTTTAATGTGAAATTTTACGCAAGGATCTCGTCACAGAGCCTGACTTGTGGCATTTGATGAACGCTGAGTTTAAGGACGAGTCGGTCAGGAGAGACTGGCCCCGAGGCGGAGGGTGTGCGAGTCGGAAATGCAGATGTGGGCATGCTCTCCGGCCAGAATTCTCTGGACACTGAATTTGGGGGACGGGATGGAATTATAGCTAGTGGAGTTGGGACCGTTGCATCCTAAGCATTGCACCAAAATTAACTTGTAAGACCCACACAACTTTATGAGGTAGGTTCTATGTAAATAACGAACCACGACCTAAGGAAATAGTCAGCATTTAAAATCCAAACTACAGAGCCTGATTTCACAAGATCCGTTTTTGGTTCTCGACTAACCCCAGATAACAAAATCTGATGAAATGGTAAATTAGTATGCGGGTGGGGGGGGGGGGGATTCAAGATAAGGGTTTGTCTGTGTAGCCCTGACTGCCCTGGAGCTCCCTCTGTAGACCAGACTGGCCTCGAACTCAAGAGATCCTCTCGCCTCTGCCTCTGGAGTGCTGGGATTAAAGGCCTGCACCACCACATTTCCTAGACTCTTAGTGCATATCAGAACCCTGCTCTCCTCATTGTCTCAGCCTCCCCTCTCACCTACACTCTTTCCTACCCTCTGATATGGGCCCTATAGTTTCTCTTTTGTGAATGAGGAACCAGAGTTTGTAGAGAAGGCCCTGTGTGCTGTCACCTATCTTTTGCCTCCTTTCAGTAAGTGTCCATCATGTTAGTAAGGTCCAGGATGAAATCCACCGACAAGTACTGCTCATGAGCAGTAATTTGCCTTTTTTAGATCCGATGAAGAACAAAGCTCTTCAGATCATTGGGGTGGTTGGAACTTAAAACAGTGATGTTTTAGGATTGTTAGTGTAAGACTAGGATGTTCAGTGGTACAATATTTAGTTTTCGGGAGTCTGGCCTCTTGGGGGCAAAAATGCTGGGAGCCTTCTGGTGATAACAGTGTTCAGGGAGATGGGAAGAACCTGGTTTAGAATCTGGAGTTTGGAGTTTTTCTTTTTCTTCTTCTTCTTTTTTTTTTTTTTGTTATTTTGATATTTTTGTTGTTTTTCCATGAGGCAGGGTCTCATTGACCCTGTGTTGGCCTCAAACCTTATGTGTGTGGCTGAGGATGCTCTTAAACTTCTCTCTATCCTCCAACTTTGGAATTGCAGGTATGCACCCAATTCCAGATGTGAATTTGTGAGGGTATGCACTATGGGATGTGGTGGAAAACAGTGATAAATTTACAATATAAATCTGGATGCCAGCTCTCCTGAGTTCTACCTTTGATACTTGACAACTTACTTGAACTGTGTGTGCCCTTAGGCAAGTCAAGCCTCATTCCCTGCCCTGTGCAAGAAAGATTATACCCACCTCATAGGGTTACTATGACAATGCAGTTAAACAATACTTACTTCAGACCTCATCTCCCCCACCCTCAATGCTCTACCACGGAACGTTTTATCTCCAGCCCATTTTTTATTATTTCACTCTTTTTTTTTTCCATTTAAAAAAATCTTTTGAAAAGTGTGGTTTTTCAAAGCCATGGGTGGAGCTTAGAGAAGTACAGTACTTGTCTAAAATGTGCATGAGGTGTAGAGTTGGGTCCCTCACATTCAAAAAAAAAAAAAAATAGGTGTGGACCAAAAAAGGATAGGTGGTGTTGTACACCTTGTTGTCTCCAGCCCTCTGGAGACAGAGGCAGTAAGAGCTGTATGAATTCCAGGTCAGCCTGGGCTATATAGTGAGTTCCAGGCTAGCTAAGGCTAAATGTAAGACCCTGTCTCAAAAAAAAAAAAAAAATCCTCAGTCATGCTCAGCAGAAGCAATACTGATTGATTAAGTGCAGTGGAGCTCCAAAACAAAAGACAGGAAAGTAGGAGAGGAACTTGTTACAAAGAAAGGATTCAGCAGGCGGGGCTGAGAGAGGTTGATGAATGGGAGTATGATTAAAGGTACATTATACATGGCTTTCTAAAAGAAGAAATAGTTTTTTCATAAAACTAATTATTCAAAACCCTGAAGGCCCCTTACTTGAATAGTGTCCACTTCTAAGACACTGAGCGGGATCATATTCTTGTTATATGGTATGATTTTGTTTTTTATCAAAACACCTCAGACCCCATAAAACCTGGATGGAGCAGATAGGGACTTAATGTTCTGAGTAGAGTACAGGCTTTGGAGGGCCTAGCCCCACAATTGCTGTCTGGGCAATTAATTAATTCGACTCTGGCTTCAAATCCCATTCCAAAGTAAGTTAAAGATAGAGAAGCTTGAGCTATTCTGGTAATTCATGATAGTATTTGTAAAAGTGATCAGTAATTCCTTCAAAGTCCTCCATAAATTTTATGGATTAATATTTTTATATTGAACTGATTTAGTGTGTGTGTGGAGATTAAGGAACAACTTTTGGGGACTAATTCTCTCCTTTTCATCATGTGAGACTTGGGGATTGAACTCAGATTGTCGGGCTTGGCAATGAGTTCCTTCATCTACTGAGCCATCTTGCTGGGCCATGAATTAATACTCCTATTTACAAGATGCATAAGAGGAAAAGATCAGAAGAACCACAGGAGGCTGATCATGTAGCTCAGTGGTAGGGCACTAATGTAGCATGCACAAGGACTTTTATCCAGCACTCCAAACAACACCCAAAAGAAAAAAAAGACAAAGCAAACAATAGGGCAGGTGATTTGGAGAAAACAATGGGATAGTACCAATTAAAGTCCTTGTTCTAATTTAAGCTATGACATATTGAGGAAATAAATTGAGAAACATAGATTCAAAAATTTAAAGCTAGAGAACACTAGGCATTTCCTCCAGACGCAGGTAGATAACAGGCTGAGTGAGTCTCTACCTCACCAGGAAACTATTAAAGTTCCTGTGGGATCAAAGAATTTTATAAGAACAAGATGGATGGATAGGACAAAGCTATGGTGGCTGTGAGGGCCCTGACATCATTTCTGATAAATTAATACTGTCTGTTGGTCATGCATCCATTATAAAAAGGGGGGAGGGTCAACATCTTCTTACATCAGGACCAATAAAGGCTGATAGGACAAGTTGGTTTGCTGAGAATGAAACCAGTGATGTCAATTTTAGAGCCATCACTTCATAGGTGCTATGCAAAGTATCCATGTATTTTACTTACAAGGTCTGCCGCATTCACAGCACTGAGATTCCAGAATACCCAACTGCACCGGAATTGCTTATAACTGAATTTATTAGATTGTTAAATAAATTATAATAACCTAATTGATTTCAATATTACATTTTTTTTTTAAAAGCAAATGCTTGGCATGGTAGTTCACATCTTTAGTCCCAACACTTGAAAGATAGGCAGACAGATCTTGGAGTCTTAGCCCAGTTTGGGCTAAGTAATGAGTCCTTATATCAAGAAAAAGAAAAGTACCAAGTATTATGGTTCACACTTTTAATCCCAGCACTCTGGGGGCAGAGGCAGCCGATGTCTGTGAGTTTGAGGTCAACCTGGTTACAGAGCTCTAGTTCTAAGATAGCCAGGATACACACACACAAACCCTGTCTTGAAAAGAAAAGAAAAACTTAAATCTGAGAAGATGATAGCATACCCCCACAGACAATCAATCAAGAATCTACATCATGGCACACTTCTATGACTCCATCACTGGGGAAACTGAGGCAGGAAAACTGCATGAATTCAAGATTAAGCCTCTACTAAATACTACCAAAATGATCAGGTTACATAGCAAGACACTGTCTCAAAAAGAAAATAAAGAAAAGCTAAAAGATTATTTTCTGAGGGAGTGTTCAGAACCAAAATACCTAAGCACCAAGCAGTTTATTTTATCAAGTATACTCTTTAAGTCCAAAGTATTTTTTCACAGACTCTTACAAAGTCATTACACTGGAACAGATGAAGAATGATGCTCTAAAACTTAGCTATTTATAGCAAGTCTCCCAAAATCTACATCTCCTTTAAGTTTAGTAAACTGGGTAATGATTTGGGAATCTGCCTCAGAGAATCGTAAACTTGTCAAGTGAGCAAAATAATAAGATTTCAAGGTAAAAGTTACAACTTCATAAATTAGTGACAGCGTAAGAAGGTGCAAAATTGAAAAATACTGACAGTATGTCTGGAAAGGGAAAAAAAATCACAGCATTTTCCTCTGGAAATGTGGAACTACCTAACTTAAATTTCATCAACTATGTCACTTTATATATATATATATATATAAATAAAACAGGACGTTTCTATTATCTCCATTTTACTAACAACAGTACAGTAAAGGGTTTTTTTAAACAGAGCTTTTCAGCCAAGGACACACCCCACACAATATATAATTAATATGGAATATGGAAAATGAAGTTTACAAATACCAGGCTAAATAAAGACTCCAGCGGACCATATTTATAAAAGTGATTGGTAATTCTTGGAAACATCTACAAGTATTTGTGAATGAACATTATAATTTGTCATTGTATGAAAGAAGGAAAGATGGGAAGGGGCAGAGCTTGTAGTTGTATAGATCTGAACCAACTATGAAAAAAGGGTTGTCAACACTGAAAGCTCTAATCCTGACAGCTCTCTCTAAAGAGCATGCTCATTGCAATCATCCT
Source organism: Phyllotis vaccarum (assembly GCA_033318265.1). Lineage (NCBI taxonomy): Eukaryota > Metazoa > Chordata > Mammalia > Rodentia > Cricetidae > Phyllotis > Phyllotis vaccarum. The sequence continues at coordinate 99,488,588 of JARWLC010000003.1, forward strand.
CATCATCACTCATTGTGAGTGAGCTGTGGTCCTGCTGCTTCCCAAAGCCTTCAGTCTGGATCTAGGGTAACTTAGTAACGATAAGGTGAGATCAAGGCCCTCTGAACTCTTCCGCCTCAGCTCTTGCTATTTTGAACCTTTTATCAACAGCCTGCACCAGCTTAGCATCATGATCTGCCACTTCCCCTGCTTCCTGCTCACAGGAGATAATTTGGTCAAAATGGTTTGACAGAAAACAAATCGTCTGCAATAAAAACTTCAATGTGACAAAACAGTAAACAGTTTCTTACAGCACTTTTAGTATGTGTGCCTGGGCAAAAATGTTTGGTTTCTGCAGTGAGAGTTATGGGGATAAAGGGGTATGTATGCTCATACACTGGTATGTTTTTTGAAGTATCATATTGTGTCTGTTTTCTACTTTTTTTTATGTTCAGGCAAAACACCCATACACGTGCAAAAATAATTTTATAAATTACAAAAAAATGTGTGAGTATAAGTTGCCATATGTAGCAATTGATACAGAGTTTGAGGTCATCTTTGTAAGCTTCCTGGTAGAGCCAGACAACCATTATGAAAACTGTTGACTATGAAACCTGCCTTAACACCAGAAAGTCACAATTGGCTACTGCCTCTTCCCCATCTGAATTAGGAGTAATGTGAGTCTAGGCAGCCAAGTTGGAGGCACAATATTGAACATGGATTTTGAACTTGATTTTAAGGTCTCCATAGAATTGGATGTGTGACACAGTAGTAGAATATTTGCCTAACATTTCTGAGGCCCCTTGTTTCATACCCAGGACCACAATAAATAAAACTATTTGTGGTGACGTGAGAGCCCCAGAGTCTGGCATAGTATATTACCTGTAGCATCTGTGTCTAGGTGAGGTCAGAAGCTATCAACCCTACAGTAACCTTCCCTCTTCCTACATTTTGCACAAGACCTGGATTGTAGCCAATAACCAAGCATGTACTGCACACCAGTCACCCCAGCAGTCTTGAAGACAGACACAGGAAATTGCAGCACTTGGGCTACATAGTGAAACCCTGTCTGTCTATAGCTTCAGATGTCATGCCTTCATTTGCTCTGATATGGGTACATTTTTTGTGGTCTTACAATGTGGCATCCCTCTTTGGGTAAAAATGAAGGTTTTCCCATTATGGTAGATGCTCTAGTCATTCAGTGAACCATTTTCACCCAGAACAGCTTGGGATGTAGGAGGTGGCACTTTATGGTGCTGATTTAAGGGTTATGAACTGGGGATTTGAGCCCAGGTAGAAGGCTCAGTGAATGTATTGCTTACTGAGAAAGTCTGACCACTTAAGTTTTAATCCTCAGAAACTGTTAAGCAGGAGAGAACTCTGTCCACAAAATTGTCCTCTAGCCTACAAGTTTGCCATGGAATCCCCCTACTCACTCTCTCTTTCTCTGTCTCTCTCTGTCTCTTTCTCTCTCTCTTACACACACACACTATACATACACTCAATGCATTTTTTTTTATAAGAAAGCTGGGGGTGGGGGTTAAGTTGCCAGAGTACTACTTTGAGGGTATGAGGACCTAAGTTTGGATTTCCAGCACCTATGTATGGGATGTGGTTTTGCACACACTTATAATCCCAGCACTGGAGATGCAGAGGCAGTATGACCTCTGGACCTTGTTGGTTACCTGCTCTTGCTCAGACAGTTAGCTCTGGGTTCTAACCCTGTCTCAAAAATATAAGGTGGAGGGTAGCAGAAAAAACAGTTAATATTGTCCTTGGGCTTCATTCAGCTGCACTAGCAGACATACACATACACAGTACACACACTCACAAAAAATCCAGGGTCTGCCTCACTGACAGGAAAAGGCCTCTGCCACAGTACTGCCTGTTCTTGGAGAGTGTATCAGTACATTACTTATCTCTAAAGTTTAAGTGTCCAAACTGTAAAGCCTGAAGGACCTAGAAAAAAAGTTCTTCAGTCCAGTATAAGATAACAGTAGATGATCGATGTGAGAAGGGAGAGCCCACCAAACCCTCTAGGTATCCAAATTCAGATGTTTAAAAGGCACTACGTAAAGCCCATGTCGTGTTTAATGATTTTTTTTTTAATTTAAAAAGAGCACTTGAGAGGTAGAGACAGATCAAGAGTTCAAAAAGGGAGGCCAGTGAGATGGCTCAGCATGTAAAGGGCTTGCTGCCAAGCCTGACAGCCTGATTTTAATTCTCAGGAACCCACAGAGTAGAAGGAAAGAACAGGCTCCTAGAAATTGTCTTATGACCTCTGTGGTGTGCTAAATAAATGTTTAACAAGGTTTTGTTTGGGTTTTTTTTTCAAGATGAAGCCATAAAACTTGTAAGAGTTAGGGAATCTTTTCTTCTTCTTCTTGATACAGGGTTTCTGTGTGTAGCCTTGGCTGTCCTAGAATTTGCTTCGTAGACCAGGCTGGCCTCGGAACTCAGAGATCTGCCTGCCTCTGCCTCCCGAGTGCTAGGATTAAAGGTGTGGGCTACCATGCCTGGCCCTTGTTTTTAAACCAATATAAAGGAGAAACAATTCTGCGTGTTGGTTTCTGTGTGTGTGTGTGTGTGTGTGTGTGTGTGTGTGTGTGTATGTGTGTGTAGGTGGGGGGGGTGTAAAATGAGAAATGAGCAAGCAAGTTCAGAGAGTGGGCAAAACAGTATTTCAGTAGACTGATTTATTCCATTGAGGTCTTTGATTTGGTGTTTAGAAGGCAAACAAAAAGGTGCTTCCTCTGCACGATGTCTTCAGTGGTACCTGTGGTAACTTGACAGGTCTCCAAGGAGAAGCCTAATCTTAGAGCAGGATCATAGTAACAAGATTTGGCAGTCCTTTTCTCCCTCCCCACGTGGAAAGCTTTTTATTGTCACCTTTGGCAGATCAAGACTCAGCTTTGTGCACAGTGATCCCTTAAAAGGACTCATGCTTCCTTTGCTCACCATGGCCACGCTTTAATTTTTGCACTAGAATGACCCGGACTCCAAAGCCAAAGAGACAATTTTTTCTCTCTCTCTGATGTCTCAGAACACTTGGTCTCAGGCTGGAAGCTTAAGGAGAGTGGTTTGGTATCCTATAGAAGTGCATAATCCTCCAATTGTCTGTCACTTTTTTTTTTTTTTTTAGATTGGATCTTATGTATCCCAGGCTGGCCTCAAGCTCACTATGTTGCCAGATATGACCTAGAGCAACAGTTCTCAACCTGTGGGTCTTAACCCCTCCAGAGGTCGGATGACCCTTTCAAGGAGTCACCCATTGGAAAGCAGATTATGATTCATAACAGTAGCAAAATTACAGTTATGAAATAGCAACAAAAATAATCATGGTTGGGGATCACAACAAGAGGGATTGTATTAAGGGTCACAGCACTGGGAAGGTTGAGAACCACTGATGTACAGCTTCTGATTGCCTTGCCTCTGTTACAGGCACAAACCACCACATCTAGTTTCTGTTTTATTTTTTAACCACCTCTGATTTAACACAAAGAAGCTGGGCTATCTTGCAGTAGTGCAATTTTATTTGTTCTATGTGCTACCTATATCTTGTCTACTCTCTGCCTAAAGTACTTATCTCCAAGCTCAGAACACTTTGGCTAGAGTTACTATTTTTCACCACTCCCGAATTCCACCCATATGCACACATACCTCATTATTTTGCCTTAGTACACTAGCCACAGCAGGTACAAGAATTAAATTCTGGAGAAGTCACATACTGTGCCAGCGAACTGCAGACAAACAATGCATCTGTGTGGCCAAGTAGAGCACAAGGCATGACCATCTCGGGCTGCATCAGGTTCAGACAGGCTAGATAATGGGTCCTTATTTTTTATTTTCAATGAAAAGATTAGTAAAAGTGGAACTTGCTGTCATCTGTACCCTTTGTATTTTAGTAACCATTTGATCAGCTCAGACAAGACCACATCATGAAACAGCCAAATCTGTTTTACTACATAACACAGTAGCACATAGTTGAGGCTGTTATCACTACCAAGACCACTGACAGTCAGTGGAATGGAGTATGCATATCAGGAGTTACTCTGGGATCCCAGTCCCTGCAGCTGTAAAGCTAAAATACAGGCCTTCTACAGAGAACCTAGGACAGTCCTGTCCACAAAGAGTCATAGTGTACCACCAAGTAGTCTTATGCTTAATCATAAATTGAATAATTTTTTAAAATAAAATGCTGTAGAGGGGAGATTTGAACATAGGCCTACTTGACTCAGTTTATACTGGGCTTTTATTTTGAAACAGTCTTACCCTGTAGCCCAAGTTGATCTTGAACTCTTGCCTCCTCCAGCTCCAGAGTGGGATTACAGTTATGTACCTCCACTAAGCTTTTTTTTTTTTTAAAAAAAAAAAAAAAAAAAAATGCTGTTTCTGGGAGTGGTAGCAAATACCTTTAATTCCAGCACCTGGGTGTCAGAAGCAGGTGGATTTCTGTGAGTTTGAGGCAACCTTGGTCTACTTAGCAAATCAGGACAAAAAAAAAAAAAAAAGACCAATAATAATAATGATAAACAGTGCTGCTATGTAGCTGAGATTAGCCTGAAAATTCCTATTTGTTGTCCAGATTCCTCCTGCCTCAGCCTCCCAATTTGGGGACTACAGGTGTCTAGCACCACATTTGTCTATTTTTATTGATTTATTTTACTCAAACTCCTTGTCCTAAGTAGACATGGAGATGTAGAGAAGAAGGAAAGTGCAGGTGTGTTTCACAGTTCCAGTCCTTGGCCTTTTGGCCTCCATGTATTTTCTTTCTTTGCAGAGAGCTCTTCTTCCTAAATTGGAGGTGAGGCTCAGTTGTTATTGCTGTCAGACATGCTCTGGATTAAGCTGAGAATCACAAGGAGAGGTTATCAGATCTCCTTGGTCTGTGGTGGGTTATCTTGACTATGTTAGTTGAGGTGGGGAGACTCACCCACTGAGGGTGGCACCATTCCTAGGCAAAGGATCCTGGACTGTCTTAAGAGTGGATGTGGTGTGACTAACTTTCTAGTTCCTGTCTCCTCCTCTACTTCCCATAGTGATGGATTGTCACCTGGATTTGTGAGGCAGATAAACCTTTCTTTCTTATGTCGTTTTTGTCAGAGTATTTTATTACATAACAGGCAATGAAACTAAGACAGTTGTAAGAGGTTTCTGGCCTAGCCTCGAGGTTCAAACCCACAGACTTGCAGACTTGAAGACCCACAGAGACATACCAACACTTTAATTTTATGCTGATCAGCCTATGGCTCTGGCATATTACTAGCTAGCTCTTGCTCTTAAACTAACCCATGATTCTTATCCTGTTCAGCCATGCGGCTCAGCACCTTTTCTCAGAGCAGTATAGTTGTCCTCTGCATCTGCTGGCTTCTCTGGCATCTCTGTGGCATCTCTGTCCTACTCTTTCTGTTCCCAGAGTTTTCGAAGTCTGATAGCTCTGCCCACACTTCCTGTCTGCCTTCCGCCAATCAGCATTTTTATTAAGCTAGTAGGTGGGACATTTATTTACAATGTAATAACATAATCCCACTACAGACAGTGATAGAGAAAGCCGTTACCCAGCCTATGTAGGGTCCTCAATTGTGAGCAAAGGGATGAGGGACCTCTTCCTTCAACCTGGCAAACTGAGAGATGGTAGAGAGGTAGAGCAACAGGGAGTTTTGATGATTTTGTTACATAATTCAAAGCTCTTATTTCAGCTTATCTTTCTTGCTGATTATTGTTAATTAATATGGTTTCATAGTTTTTATATTTGCCAGTTAGTTTCTTCTACATAATTGCTTTTTAATCCTCTAATAAAAAGCATAGGAAGACCACCTCCAAATTCAAGCTATTTTCAATGTGTCATTTCCTATTTTCTTACCTGGGGTAGGTAATTATTTTAGATAAAGTGTTAGCTTGCAAATTAAAGTCCGTCCTGTTCTTCCTCCTTGTAAAGGACATGCATCTCTGAGCCTTGTTGGTTTGTTTGTTTGGGAGTAGTCTCACTGTGTAACCAAGACTGGCCTTGAATTCCCACATCTCTTGTCCCATCCTCCTGAATCCAGGGCTATAGGCCTCAGCACCAGGTCTTCTTGGCTTGGATTTTGCTTTCAGGATTTGTTTTTTGCTTGTTTGCATATGTGTCTGTGTGTACACATATGTGGGTACTGGTGTCTGTGAATACCAGAAGATTCCCAGGAGATTGAACTCTGGTCCTCTGCAAGAGCAGCAAATACTCTTAACCTCAGAGGCATCTCTCCAGCCCCCTGCCTGTTTCTGTCTTTGTTTTGTTTTTAGCATTACATATCCATAAACTTTACCAGTCTGCAAAAAATGCTATCACAGTAGAATAACCCACGTAAAAGTGACGAAGAGAACTGACTCCTACAAATTGTCCTCTGACCCTCACACACAGGACCTCCCCAATTAACAAATATAAATGTAAATGAATGAAGAGCCTAAGACAGTGAGTGGCACACACCTGTAGCCTCAGCTACTCAAATGGCTGAGGTTAACCTGAGCAACTTAGCTAGACTCTGTGTTTAAAAACCTTTTTTACTATCATTTGGAAAAGATTCACTAAAGAAAGAAAAAAAGCCAGGTGGTGATGCGAAATGCCTTTAATCCCAGCCCTCAGGAGCCAGAGGCAGGAGGTTCTCTGTGAATTCAAGGCCAACGTAGTCAACAAAATGAATTCCAGAACAGGCTCCAGAGCTACACAGAGAAACCCTGTCTGCTTGGGGGTGTGTGTGTAATACTTTCCTTTTTTTTCTTATCCAGTGCAACTGTAGTGCAGTTCCACTCCCTTCTCCTCCCTTTGTGGTTATAGTCTAAAAACATCCAAAAAATAAAGACATTCCAAAGTGGAAGACAGTGTGGATGAAGGCTAAGAACGTCCCTAGAAGGAGGGCCTTCAGGCCACTGGGTTATGGTCTATGACCTTTCCTTAACCTTTGTTCTAGAACTCCAGTTGAACGAATGGAGAACATCATCTCAAAAAGAAAAAAAAACAAAAACAAAAAAACCCAAAATACTGTTTCCCCTAACAGTTTAATGCCCTTTTCTGTCTCAAAGCATGTCACTGATTTTTATAGATGTAGGTGTGTGATTACTAAGGTTATTTTCAGGTGTTGAGTTCAATGTAGTACAGTGAAGACACACAGCAGTTAACACTTAGCAGTGCCTCTGTGCCAGGCACTAGTAGATAAAATTTACCTAGAACTGCTTATCGGGAAAGCACTTCTATCTCCTTGTCTTTTTTCTCCCTGACAGTCTATGCAGCAATAATTCCTGCAATTTAATCTTCACCTCCCCATCCAAAATAATTAGAATTCTAGTGTTTCTTGTTACTGTTTTGACACCAAGGAGATAGCAGTTCTGTAGCTCCATACCAGCTCCAAGGCTTTATCTGAACATACAACAGGCAGGTGCTTTGCTCATAAAAACAGAAGCAGAAAAGAAAATATAAAGAAATTATTCATAGAAGTTTTGATTCTGGCTCAAGATGGTGATACACACAGGCCTTTAGTTTCAGAACTGGGGCTGGAGGGTGGATCTCTGTGAGTTCAAGCCAGACTAGTCTAAATATTGAGTTCTGGGACAGTCGGAGACATAGAGAGACCTTGTCTTTTTTGTCTATTTATTTATTTGACAGGGTTTCTCTTTGTAGCCCTAGTAGTTCTGAAACTCATAATGTAGACCAGGGATCTACCAGCCTCTTCTTCCCAACTTCTGGGATTAAAAGTGTGTGCCACTACCACTTTTTTTTTTCAAGACCTTGTCTTAAAAAGCAAGCACGCGCGCACACACACACACACACACACACACACACACAAACACACACACACACACACCCTCAACCTGTGTCATCACCTGTGTTCATGTAGTTCCAAAGCTTGGAAGGCCATCAGCCTAGGGCTACATAGTGAGTCCCAGGCATCCTAGGCTACAGAAGCCATGTAGCCATCTTGTCTCAATAACAGAAGTCCAACAAAGTGATTCCCTTCTCCTAATTCAGACTTTACCACCATTACCATATCTGAAAAATAAATTGAGGAACAGTTGCTGGAGAAATGGCTAAGTAGTTAAGAGCATAATTCCCACACCCACATGGCAGCTAACAACCATCTGAAACAGCGGTTCCAAGAATCCAATGCCTTCTGGCTTCCAAGGGTACCAGGCCTACAATGATACACAGATATGCATGCAGACAAAATATAATACACATAAAGTTAAAGAAAGTATTATAAACCTGGAGGTGGTAGCACATACCTTTAATCCCAGCAGTCAGAAGGCAGAGGCAGTTGGAACTCTGTGAGTTCAAGGCCAGCCATCTCTACAACTCAGTAGTCAGGAAATCTCTGAAGCTTACCAGATTTACTAGCCCCCTCCCTCTCCAAGATTATAGAAACAGAGGATGATTGAGAGACAGACAAGTTGAATTGCCTAGAAGGACCAGACCAACTAAGCTATCTAGAAGACATTCTCCAACCTATTGAGCTGTCTGCAGGCTGTGCAGTGGCCTCACGTTACCAGCTTTTGTGAGCTGTCGCCCACAAAAGGCTTTGATGAGCTGTCGCCCACAAAAGGCTTTGGTGATACAGCTGTCTTGGAGTAATTTTTGCTCCTGTACCTAACCTCTCACCAACAACTTCTTGGTTCACCAAGTTGGACTTTGGGAAGACCAAAGAATACTACCTATCTGGGGTAGGTATATATTTGTTTACATCTCTCCAAGAATAGTATCACACAATAGTGTATATGAGTTTGAGGCCAGCTTGGTCTACATAGTGAGTTCCAGGACAGCCAGAGAACTACATAGTGAGACCCTAACAGACTGGAGTGTGGTTCCCAGCACTCACACCCAGAGGCTGATGACTGTTTGCAATTCTAGCACCAGGGAATCTGACCCCCCTCTTCTGGACTACACAGGCACTCACATGTGCACATATCTCACACACATAATTATTAAATATTCTTCTTAAAAATTGAAAGGAAGATATGCATTAAAGTTTGAGCACAAAAAGTACATTCTAACACAAAAATTGAAGATGTTTTTGGTGGTAGGGCTGTAGACAAAGTTTTTTTTTATTTGGTTTTCTTTGGTAACTTGTGGATTCCTCCACTACCACCCCCCCCATACACACCCATCCCCACCCCAAGTAGGATCTCTTGTAGCCCAGACTGGCATTTAATTGACAATATAGCTCAGGACAACCTTGAATTGCTGACCCTTCTGCTTCTATCGCCCACATTCTGGGAGTACAGTGTATACCACTAAGCCCATCTGTTTGGTTGGCTGGTTGGTTAGCTTTTTGTTTATTTGTAACTTTTTAAAATGGTTCCATGAATACCTGAGGGAAAAAAGGTAGACATTCTACAGAGATGGCTATTTTATGTTAAGCATCTGTGGTAAATGATTTTTCAAAAATACTGTGTATGATGGTGCATGCCTTTAATTCCAGAACTCTAGAAGTAGAGGTGGTGGGACCTCAGTAAAGGCTGGCAAAACTTCGTGGTGAAACCTCGTCTTTAAAAAAAGGAAGAGAGGAGAGAGAGAGAGACTAGAAGCCAATAATTGTTACACACACACACACACACACACACACACACACACACACACACACATACACACGTAGAGAGAGAGAACACTGAACTAGAGAATGGGTTGGAAACACTGTAGCCAAGTCCTACTACTGTACAGATGGAAATGTTTGAGTTTATCCAAGACCATACAAGGCAGGGCTTCCAACCCTAACAACTAAATAGTTTAATTCCCAAGATCTTTAACTCATCCCTTTTTCCTTCCTGCTTGTGTAGAATGTGGTGATTTGGCAACAATGTTGTGACTCCACAAAGAGGAAGAAAACTTGAAGATAAAGACAGCAACATTTTAAGTAACATTGTAACACAGCTTTCTGTTTTGAACTGACAGTTGGAAAAAGAAAGAAAAAATAAATTCTTTATGCTTATAGACAGAATAACCTACTTGAAAACAAAGCCTTTGGATCGTGGTTTAAGTATCATCCTCTACTATCTCCCTCTGCTGCTAGTACTGTTAATACCCCTGAAGTGCATAAAAAGTCACTTCTCAGAGCCAATGAGCTAGCTCAGCGATAAAGGTGCTTGTGTCAAAGCTGGTTTCCATCCTTGTGACCTAGATAGTGGAAAGAGAGAACTGACTTTCACAGGCTGTTCTCTGGCTTCTCGAGCCCATGGCACATGCATGCCTATGCATATTACACACGGAGAGAATAAATATTAAAAAGAAAAATAATGAACATCATGTGCATTTTTTGACAGACTTAGTCATTTAACTAGTTTGTATTTCTTGAGCTCCTGTCGTGAAACTGACTCTGTGCTCTGTGCTGTGTGATTCTCTGTAAATTGTACTTCATAAGGCTGAATTGGTGTCATGTCAGTGCATGCTGTAGGTTTCCTCTGAATACTTGCGAACGAAGTGAGTTTTACATTGGCTTTCTTTGCTGTGAACTAAGTAGTTACCCTATCAAGCATACATTATGGGAGATTGGGAAATAATGAAGACTCGCCAGCTCTGATGTGACTTCCCTCTTAATTTTAGCATGCTCCTTCCAGTTCAAGCTATAATCCAAATAACCTAGAACTGGGCCTAATGTCTGGCTATGAAAAGATTCCTGACACAAAGTTCATTTGAATGACGACAAAGCTCTGGTGCTCAGATGCTGTCACTTAGATGTGAACAGATTGTTGTCATGGTTGCCATTTTGCTCTTTAAAAAGGAAACACTGATATTTACTATAGTCATGGTTTGCATGAGAGATAATTTGGGGATATAATCAGAGAATTTACAAGACTGAGCGAAAAGTTTCAGATTCTAACACCAATCTTTAACATAGATCTTTACAATTGCATGTATATATTTGTATTATACTTACTTTTTATTATGTATATATTTTTTCAGTGCTGAGAATTGACCTAAGAGTCTCATGCATACTAGGCAGCATTGTACCTTGAGCTTTATGCCAGCCCAGTTGTGTGTGTATATGTATTTTTTAAAGAATTATTATTTTATACACATGACATTCCAGCACATATGTATGTGCATCACTTATGTGACTGTTAAAATCTGAAGCCAGAGAAGGTGTTGGATCCTCTGGAATTGGTTGGAATACAGATGGTTATGAGCCACTGTGTTGGTGCTGGAAACTGAATGTAGGTTCTTTGTAAGAGCAGAAAGTGCCCTTAACTGCGGAGCTGTCTCTTTAGCCTAAGGAATACTTTTTTTTTTCCCTCTTCAGGTTTTTTGAGTCAGAATTTTTCTGTGTAACAGCCTTGGTTGTTGTGGAACTTGCGGCCTGCCTCTGCCTCTCACGTGCTAGGATTAAAGGTGTGTGCCACCACTGCCTGGCAAGTAATACATTTAAGAATGGCCAGAATACCAAGAGCTTTAACAGATATGGAGACCAAGTGATATTCAACCATGCCTCTGCATTGACACTTCAGTGAAACTGGATCAACAAAGTAAAATCTTGTAAGTGCTTCTCTCTGTTATCTCCCTAAAGATAAACTAGATTCTGATTCTTTAATTTGTCTGGGAGAGTAAACACAAATCCAGCCCTCCTAGTAGAAAGAGCAGTGCTACTTGGGACCTCCAACCATTAGCTTCTAATGTGTCTTCCAAAAGAAAGGAAAGTCCTCTGGCCTGGGAAGACAGTGGCAATGTGTAGTGTGTGACCTTATACTCTGACAGGATTCTGGCATCTGTGTGGGAGATACATATTTATATTTTCTTACTTTTTAACAGATACAGAGACAAGGCACCTGACATCTGAAACTCAACCAGAGGTTTCCTAATCTTGAAGCAGAAGAAAGGGGAGTCTCAGGATTGTTGCTGCTTTTAGATGGACCTTAGATTCCAGTTAATGAGCAAGTACCAGCCTTTGGAAGAGTTACGTGTGCTTGAGTCTCAAAGGGTATGTACTCAGACGATGAAATCATAAACCAGGACATCTGATGAGTGTCTCATACACAATGAGCAAGAGAAGGCTGCTGACGGAAATGTCACACGCAGCTGCTTTTAGACTCTGCCCCTTAGCCACTATGCCCCACCCTCTTCCTGTATGCTAGTCATTTGGGGCTCTCTGTGCCCCTCCCGCGCTTTTTGAAGCAGGCTGTAAGTTGATAGCTGTTCCTTCAGCCTCTTTCAGGGTAGGTTGATGTCCCTGATGGGACTATAAGAATAACTGGCTCAGCTACATTTTGAGTCATGAAGGAAGATTTACCTTAGGAGAGACTTTCTTGCAGTGTCCCGAACAGATAAAAGTAGTTCCCATTAGACTCAGTGTAACTCAGAACAAGCTGTTTTCCCCTACAACTTCCCCTGCTGCTCAGTAAAGCCCTCAGCCCTATGTGAATTGGTGGATTGGGGAGCAGGCTATTTCCTCCACCCTTGAGTTCTCTCCCCTTTACTCGTCATCACGCATTCCTCCTCTTTAATATTTCAGAGAGATCCTGTCTGACCCCACTGCTCAAAATGAGGATGGTTCCCTCATCACTCTGTGGCACCTAGTCTTGGTTTTTACAACCAATGTCATGCTAATTTCCTAAGAATTGTTCTATCTTTATCCTTGCTATCAGATTGTGAGCTCCATGAGGGGTGAAATTGTGCCTGTCTTCTGCCCCTTAACTCTCCACCACTAAATTCTGTTGGTGAATAAGTATGTGACAAATTATATCTCATAATCACTTTGAGATTCCTTTGTTTAAAACCCACTCCTGAACTCTCTGTGCTGTACCAATCATGCAGGTAAAATTAAGAACAGGTACTGAACAAGAGGCAAAGGGAATCCTGCCTGTTGAATGGCTCTCTCTGCCTTGACTATTACTTACCTTTCTTTATCAATTCAATCTAAATTCTGCCATGGGAACTGCTCCTCTCTCCCTCTCTCTAAGCAACCATGTCTTAGAAGACTGTAGACTATTTTTATATGGAAACAGAAGTCGCTGGGCACCCCCACCTGCACAATCTCACTGGAAACAGCTATTATGTAGGCTTTCTTTTGGGCCACCAACCAGCTCCCAAATCATGACATGGAGCCTTATTAATTATGAATGCACAGCCGTAGTTTAGAATTGTTCTATTAGCTCTTATAACTCAATTTAGCCTCTTTCGCTTCATCTCCATTTGCCTTGGGCTTTTTACCTTCTTTCATTCTGTGTGTCCTACTCTGTGTCTGTCTGTCTGTCTGTCTGGCCCCAGGCATCTCCCTTTCTCTCTCCCTTACTCTTTTTCCTTCTCTCTTCTCTCCAGCCTGAATCCCTCCTTCTACTTATTTTCTCTGCCTACCAGCCCCAGGGGTTAGCCTCTGCTATTGGCCATTCAGCTTTTTATTAGAGCAATCAGGTACCTTAGGCAGGCACAGCAGCATATCTTCACATCATTAGACAATTTAACAAATATAACGCATCTTTACATAGTTAAATAATCTGCAACATAAACAAATGTAACACATCCTTACCTAGTGAAAGTAATATTCCACAACAGGATGTGGATGAGGGGAAGCTAGGTGGGGGGACACAGTAAACAGAAGTACAAACCATCCTGTTACTAAAGAAAATATCTCATATAATCTGTAGTTATATTTGAGAATGAGTTCACTGACTTGAATAAATTTTTACTAAAATAACTTATTAACTCTAGGTGTTTCTGGATTATCAACCTGAACTCTTCAATCTTTGTTTTGTTGTTTTTGCAGTGATGCCTTACTCTGTAGCTCAGACTGGCCTGAGACTCACTGTGTGGGTCAAGCTGCCGTTGAGTTCTTGGTAATTCTCCTGCCTCCGCCTCTTGAGTGCTGAGATTACAGGTATGAGACACTACTATATTCATTGAATATCTTATACTAGTTAGAAATTTCTTAGAACGGACTCATAACTGAATGGGAAAATTCATTAATTCATTGACTTTTGATTGAACAATTGTTAACGAACACCATAAGTCAAGTGCTTTCCTAGGTATTTGGAAATGTCAGTAAGACCAGGCATGTTGAAGCATATCTTTAACCCCAGCAGAAGCAGGCTAGTCTTTGTGAGTTCCAGGCCAGCCAGGGCTACACAGTGAATTCTGTCTCCTTGTTTCTCACAATCTCTCTTGCAGTTAGGTTAGTATCATGTGACTCTAGCTGGCTTATGGTCTATGAAAGAAGTGCCATGTGTAATTTTCAGGCGGAGAAAGGGATCATATGCTCCCCTCAGACACAGCATCCTCTGTGCCCATGTGTTTCAAGATAGAGTCTGAGCCTTCATGGTCCCGTGATTTTAGCACTTTCCAAGCAGAGGCAGGAGGATTCCAAGTTGAAAGCCAACCTGAGTTATATAGAGAGAACCTATTTTAAAAAGAAAGCTTAGCTGGGTGGTGGTGGTGCATGCCTTTGGTACCAGTGCTCTCAAGGCGGAGAAGCTGATGGATCTCTGTGAGTTCCAGGCTAACCTGATCTACAGAGTGAGTTCCAGGACATCCAGGACAATACAGAGGAAACCCTGTTTAAGAAAGAAAGAAGGAAAAGAGAGAGAGAGAGAGAGAAAGGGGGTAAAGAAATAAAAACTTGAGCCTGGGTAACTTATGAATTTCTTTTTCTAAGTATTCATAGCTGTCAAGTTCCAGATAAGATAAGGGAAAGTTGGCATCTAATGAGGGCTACATCTTCCAGAGGGGATGAGGACTATGGGTGACTTCAAGGAATGTGCTTGCTCCCTCCAGCCTTTTATGAGGCCCTAATCCATTAATGACTGGTAAATCACAGCCTAATCCCCTCAAGGCCCCACCTCTTAATGTTGTAATGGGAATTAAGTTTAAACATGAATTTTGAAGAAAGCACAAACATTCAAACTGTAGCATTCCATTCCGGATCCTCCAGAATCTGTAGCCCTGTCACATAGGAGATGCCCTCATCCATCCCAACACTCCCTCGCATCTGAACTAAGCCAAGTCCAAAGGCTCATCCAAATACCGCAAATGTTCAAGGTACAACTCATATTAAGGCAAGTAGAGAACAGACATTCCCATTCCAAAAAGTAGCAATAGGCCAGAAGGACTAGGTGACAGGCTCTTAAGTAGACCGAAAACCTTGTAGGAAAATAACCTTAAACCTTGACTGTCTGTCCCACTTTCCAGACATACTGGAGCAGGAGGTTAGGCCCTGGGCAACACCACCTTCACAGCTCAGGGAGCAGCTGCTTGGAGTTGAGTTCCTGTGTCTTTTCCAGATTCTATTACCCCTCTAGACACGGAGGCAGTCTATAGTGACCCTAACTTCCCTGCTCTACTCAGTGCCTTATCCCTATGGAAGCTCTCTGCATGGGCCCAAGTCTCTCTGGGGACAGCTTTTGAAATGTAGGGTGAAGCAGCATCTCCACAATTCTTGCTTTGTGCATACCTAAAGAGCTGGCCCTACAGATCACCGCCAAAGTTTATATGCCTTCTATGGGGTCATGATGAGCCACTCCTGGGCCCATTTGAGTCCTATCCTGGGTGGCCAGGGAGTGCTACATTGGAATGTGAGTAGGGATGACATAGTACTGGGCAGTGGCCCTTGAGATCTCATTTTTTACAAGCCCTCTTAATTATTCTGCCCTCAAGGCTATCTCAAGGCCTGTGCTAGGATTAGCAACCTGGAAGATTTCTGAAATGCCTCACAATTAGGCTTCCTCTGGCCTCCTTCTAACCACACTAACCCTCCTGATCAAATGATTGCTTGGACCACACCCCTAGTATCCTCCTAGCTGACTTTTACTGCCTAGTCAAGTTCTGTTGCTTTTTTATTATAAACTCTGCCTTTAATTGGTTTTTTGTCTTCTCACATTTTACATATAAATAGTCAGAAGAAGCCTTGCAGCCCAGCAATGTGGTTCATGCCTTTTAATCTCAACTCTCAGGAGACAGAGGCAGGCAGAGCTCTGTGCTTGAAGCCAGCCTGGTTACAGGACAGCCAGGGCTATCCACACAGAGACCCTGTCTCCAAAAAACAAAAAGAAAAAAGAAGCCATGTAAACCTCCTCAGTATTTTGCTTAGATATTTCTTCCACCAAACATTCTAATTGAGGTGGAAAGATGTCTTGGTGGGTAAAGGGGCCGACCACCAAGCCTGACAACCTGAGTTTGATCCCTAGGACCCATATAATGAAAAGAGAGACTGACTTCCACAGTCTTCTGACCTCTGAACATGTGTCTTCATACACACACACACACACACACACACACACACACACACACACACACACACACACACACACACACACACTGCACACTATCCATGTGTATAAATGTAAAAAATAAATCTAATTGATTGCTTGCAAATTCTGCCTTACATGAAGCATTAGGGCAAAGACATAATTCAGCCAAATCCTTTGTCACTTTATAACAAAATGCTCTTTGCTCCAGTCTCCAGTACCTTGCCCTTCATTTCCATCTGAGACCTTATCAAAATATCTTTTCCTGCCAACTTAGCTACCAGCATTCTGATTACAACCACTTAAGCAATGTTGAAGGTTTAGGCCTTCACCAGAATTGCCCTTTAGCACTCCGTTCACAGCAAGCTTGGCTTTTTCTAACATGTACCTCCCAGTTCTTCCAGCCTCTACCCATCATCCACTTCTGTAGCTGCATTCTCATTTTCAGATATTTGTTAGAAACAGTCTACTCACAATACCAACTTGCCCTACATGTGTTTGTGCTGTTTTTATTTTTACTTATTTATTTGCATGCATGCACATATGCATACCATATGAGTGCCTATTGGAGCTCTTGGAGTTGGGGTTAAAGATAATTGTGGGTGCTAGGAATCAAAACTGTGTTACCTACACGAACAAAAAATGCTCTTAACCACTGAGCCATCTCTCCAGTCCCTTGAGCTGTTATTTTAAAATAAGCACAAAGGTTGATGTGGATGCTAGAGAAATGGCTCATTAAATAAGACTATAACACTGTTTTGGACAATCAAAGTCCAGTTTCCAGCACTTTTAGGTGACACACAACCTCCTGTTTTCCAGCTCCAGGGGATCTCCCCCTTGTCTCCATGGTCACCTGAATGCATGTACACACACACAAATCTTTTTTTAAAAAGTGAGGTGTAGTTTTTATATACATGTGTAATCCAGCCTTTGGAAGGCTGTGCTGGCTAGGTTTATGTCAATTAACACATACTATAGTCATCTGAGAGGAGGGAAGTCAATTGAGAAAACACCTACATAAGATCAGATTGCAGGCAAGCCTGTAGAGCATTTTCTTAGTTGACGATTGATGGAGGAAACCCAACCCATTTTGGGTGGTGCCATTCCTTGGCTGGTGGTCCTGGGTTCTATAAAAAGACTGAGCAAGCAATGAGGAGCAAGCCAGTAAGCAACACTCCTCCATGGCCTCTGCATCAGCTCCTGCCTCCAGGTTCCTGCTCTGTTTGAGTTCCTGTCCTGACTTCCTTCAGTGATCAACAGTGATGGGGAAGTGCACATGTAAGCCAAATAAACCTTTTCCTACAAACTTGCTTTCTCGGTTGTTGGTGTTTCATGCAGTAATAGAAACCCTGATTAGGACAGAGGCAGAGGCAAGAGAATAGCCCGGAAGTTTAGGCTCTTAATGAAACCTGTCTCAAAAAGCCAAAAGAAGCCTATACCTTTAATCCTAGCATTCTGGAGGCAGAAGCAGGCGGATCTCTTTGAGTTCCAGGCCAGCTATTTACAGACTGAATTCTAGGACAATCAGAGCTGTTACTCAGAGAAGCCGTGTCTCAAAACAACAAAAGATGGAAGAAATAGGGGCCATTGAGAGAAGTTGGTGGATAAAGGTGTTAGCCACATAAACCAGAATTACCCTCCAACCACCACACTTGTTGTGACTTGCATACATCTATACACAATTTTCGTAAAGTTATCACACAAACAAGAAAATGAAGCAGCTGAGACCGAGTCATCTATAATAATGGAAATGACTCGTCATGGCAGTGGAGAAGTTTAAGAACAAGGGACCCAAAAGCTTGATGTCTGACAAGATCCAGGTCTCTGCTTCTAAGATGGTTCCTTGTCCTCACAAAGTAAAAAGGACATATGGGGAAATGAAGAAATGTGGTGTGAAGCCTCTTGTAGGCTATTAATCCTGGTCACCAAGGCACAGTCTTCCATCCTCATGCGGTAATCATCTCCTACAAGCCTCCTCCCCCTTTTTTTCTGAGACAGGATTTCTATGTGTAGCCCTGACTCTCCTGGAACTTGTTTGTAGACCAGGCTGGCCTCGAACTCACAGAGATCTGCCTGCCTCTGCCTCCATAGTAATGGGACTATGGTGTGTGTCACTTCAAGCTTACCTCTTTATATTATAGATCTCACTGCAGATTAAGTTTTGAGGGTACAGATGCTCAAATTATAAACATGAGTCAGAGGGACGGAGCAGCACTAATTGCCAGCCTGAACTGGATGGATGACATGTGAGGTACACACTTTTATTGTTGAAGATGCTGAGAATTCAGGCTGTGGCTGCTGGAATAGCCAGGATTCTCTGCATTGAGTACAGCTGTGATATTTATAATCCCTTTTCCTATGCTAGGCTATATGTACTAGTGATTTATATTTGTTAAAACCATGAAAAGTTACTGTCCTTGCCAAAGGAGACATATTCAATATTCATTATGCGCCGTTACATGCACTCTTGCCAGATACCATTCTTTCTGTTTTCTTTTAATAATAGCTCTAAGATTGATGCAAATCTTGACATTTTGGAGAGAAAAAGGAAGATTTAGAGGTTTATTCTAGATGACAGAATCTGTGAGTCATTCAGATCCTGAGTCTATAGTGTCAGGAAAGACAATTTAATTTGCCTTTTTTTTTTTTTTCCTGTAAGTAAAACTGGAGATAGTGCTTTGCTACTAATACCATGAGTTTATTGTGATAATCTAAATGAGCTAACTGAATAAAAAAGACTGAATGTAAGACATTACTGCTTGTGAAGCGCTGTCACACACAACTCAAACTGAGACACACTGAAGGCTAAAGGCTTCACGCCATCTTGTCACTCGGCCTTTATTGATAGGACTTGTTTAGACTTATTTATACACATTGACACTGTTACTTTTATTTTTCATGATACTGGGGATTAAACCCGGGGGCTTAAGCACGCTAAGCACACACTGAGTGATATCCTCAGGCCAGTATGCATTCGCCTTTTTTGTACATCATGCTTCTGCATTAGTAAAAGCAAAATCAAAAAGAAATAACTCAGTTGAAGTAATTCAAAATGCCTTGCCTGTCTTGAGTCCCTTTGGTCTCTGAGTCACTGATTTCTATATTTTACGCAGTGCCACCCATGCCATCAAGAATACTATCCACGCAACCTTCCTCAGGCAAGTCTCCACTGTTTTTTTTTTTTCTTTTGTTTTTGCATTATTTTGGGAATTTTCCCTGTTTGTTGCTCTTTTGTTTGTTTTGTAAGTCTACTCATGGGGAAAGTTATTGACAAGAAATCTAGTACCAGAAATAGAAGTAAAACCAGACTTCTCCCTCCTCATACCCCCAAAGCATGACTGCCTTTGAGATGAACCTTCCACAGCAAGTACCTGTCTCTGGTTTCTCTTTGTGTGGCATTTTCCTCTGTGATTAAAACCTGCCATTTTAAGCCGAGCGAGCTGTGGTGCACACCTTTAATGCCAGCAGTCCAGAGGCAGAGGCAGGCAGATCTCTCAGTACAAGGCCCGCCTGGTCTACAGAGCTAGTTTCAGGTCATCTAGGGCTACACAGAGAAACTCTGAAATAAAGTAAAAGCTTCCATGCTGGAATTTTAACATACAGGATGTTAGAAGGAAGCCAGACAGTCCATCAGGCAGGAAACTCCTTAAGCCCGGGAAGTAACTGAACAGCTTCAGAAAGTCCCTGAAAGTTATCCTTACTTTGTTCTGTCCTCTGTTTCTTGTCTGGGGTCAGTAAACACTTGTTCATGTCATCCAGAAATGGTGTCACACAACCTTCTTCTAGAGGAAAAAAAAAAAACCAAAAACCAAAAAACCAGAGTCCTTAAATTAAAATTACACTTAATAGTCAAATTAGGTTATAGATCCAAACTAAAAGGCATATTGTATGATACTGCAATGGATGCTATTATGAATTAAGAGGAGGAGGTGGGGGAGGGGAACATAGACACGTGTTTCAAATGCCTGTAGAGCTAATGAGCAAGCTCCATGGGATTTTAGGACACTGAAGACCCATCTTACGCTCTTGTCAGACATTTAATTTCTGACAAATACTCAGGAGAAACAGTTAGGAGAGGTAGGGTTTTCTCTGGCTCACAATTTCAGTGGGTCCAGGCAGTCAGCTAGCTTTCCCATCCAAGGCGATGGAGATGTATCATGCTGGAAGGGGAGGCAGTGAGTGCTCACCCTCATGGCTGCCAGGAAGTAGAAAGAAACAGGAGGAGGCCTGGGAAAGGAAGTCCTTTCTAAGGCATGACCCCAGTAACCTGCTTCCTAACATGTCCACCATGGATAATGCCACTGAATTATGAACCCATTAATATTCTAATCCATTGACTAGTCAGAGCCCTTGAGATTCAAATACCTGTCAGTGCTTAGATTCACTAGCTAGGCTCCAAACCTTTACTGCATGAGTCTTTTAGAATCTCCAGACATCTTCAATAACAATATTGTAACATTTAATTTGTGGCTGACTTTAGCTTTCTGGTTATTTTATTTATAGGCATACTCCCCACTGAGATCTGTGTGTGTGTGTGTGTGTGCATACTCACACATGTATGTGCATAGCACTAGTGTATGTGTCAGTGCTCATATGTGGTATACATGTGTATAAGACCAGAAGCGGACACTGAGTGCCTTTTACTATCACTCTTCCCCTTATCTTTTGACAGAGAGGCTGCCTGAGCACGGTACTCACTAATGGCTGCCCTAGCTGGCCACTAAGCTCTTGGGATCCATCCATCTTTGCTTTTCCACCACCCAGCAATAGAATTACAGATAAGTGTGACCACACCCAGACTTTACATGGGTTCTGGAGATCTGAACTTAAGTCCTTATTCTTACTCAGCAAGCACTCTCCAACTGAGCATTCTCTTCAGTCCCTCAGTGAGCTTAAAAAGAAAGAAATAAAGAAAGAAAGGAAGGAAGGAAGGAAGGAAGGAAGGAAGGAAGGAAGGAAGGAAGGAAGAAATGCACAATATAGCATATGCCATGTAACAGAAAACTAACTGCTTCTTGCTATTTAACCTTGAGGGAGAAACATAGTACGTGATGTCTATAAAGGTGATATCCTAGGTTGCTTTTCAAAGAACTGAGCTACGCCAGAAAATCCATTTTATTTGCAGAACTGTTACATAACCCAGCCCTCCTCTACTTCAATGGAATGTTTCTGTCATTGCCAAATGTTGCTTGCCTCGTGGAAATTCTTGGCCAGACCTATGGATTGCCAGACCTTGCAGCTGTTTACCCCTGAAGTTCAATTCTCCTACGACATCAAGTCCAACAACATTTCCTGATGACCTACCAAGAATGGTCACCAGGCTAGTTGTCAGTTATCAGTGAGGATAAGATTGCTACCCTAAAGTGGTAAAGGATCGACATCAAAACAAGCATATAAATACCAAAATAGTAAATTCAGACTTAAGTGACAACTAGGACTAATAGAAGACACAGCACAGAAGAAAACACTGTTATTGACACATACTTTCTGCTCCTAGGACATTAGGGATGTTATTTCTGTTCATCCCTATATTTTTGCCTAAAATATGGCCTTCCCAGCATCACCCTTTGTTCTAAGAGGAAAAGGCTTGGCTTTGCCCAGAACAGTGCAGCAAGGAACTCTGAGAATGGTGGTGCATACCTGCAGTTCCAGTATCCATTCCAGAAGGCAGAGGCAAGAGGATCAAGAGTTCAAGACCAGCCTTTGTGGCATAGTGAAACCTTGCCTCAAAAATGGAGAAACCCAAACCAGGCCAATCAGAGAAGTGCAGGGGCCACTGCCTCCTCCTCGCCCCCTGCTGTCCTCTTGCCTTCAGTCCCTTCATTCATTTCTCTGTTAGAGTGTCATCCCACTCCAGGTCTTCAGTCAGTGTGTTCTAAAAGGAGAGAAAGCCTGAGAGTATGAGTCAGCTTTATTCCTGGTACTGAACCCTGTTTGTTCTTGTATTAGTTGCCCCGAGGAACAGGGAAGAGAAAAATGCAACTTGGGCTTCTCTGGCTATTAAAAGGAAATGATTGGCAGTCAACCCATCTTACCAATCAAGAAGGAAGAGCTTGCATACTGAGCTCCTGTTAGGTCGCTCACGGGAACTTTTGAAGTACTTACTTTATAATGCTTACTGTGTGTTCCCCTTGCCTTACTAATCTTGGTGCTGGTTTCTTAGGCACAAAGAGAATTAGGCTACCCCAAGAAATCTCCAAATATCTGCCTGGTGACTGGTTAAGTGAAAATGCTCTCCTTCACCTTCGCCAGATAGAGTGACTCTCACTGACCTGCCCTTTTACCCTCCCCTCTTCATAGTAAAATGATTTGTGCGGGCATCTGTGTTCTATAGAATGCAGTCTTCTAGGGGATGGTGTGCAGCTCAGTGGTGGAACACTTGCCTTGCAAATGTGAGGTTCTGGGTAAGATGCTCAGCACTGGAAAAACAAAAACAAACTCTTCAAGTCAGAGTCTCTTCATTTTTGTTCATATCAAATTCTGCAGCACACACCAGTGCTCAACAAAAGTGTTTTGTTGCTGTTGTTATTTTTATAATCAATCAATCAGTGAATTGACCAAACTTTAGTAGAATAAGTCTGTTAGTATTGCCTGGCTTTATTAAAATATAGCATTCCTATATGCCAGATCATTAAGAGTTAAAAAAAAAAAAAATGACAAGGGCCTTTGAGGCAGCTCAGTGGATAAAGGTGCTTGCTGCAAAGCCTGTCGACCTGAGTTTGATCCCAGAACTGATATGGCGGAGGGAAAGAACAGGCTCCTGTAGGTCGTCCTCTGACCTCCACCTCTGTAAGTGTGTCCTGTGCATGCTTTATTCCATTCCACCCCAAAAAAGAGGAAAAAAATAACAGTAGTTTCTTGTAATAAATCATGAGCAACTCTCCTGACAGCCAATGATAAGCAGAGAAAGGGGAAAGAATCTTGTCGTCGGAGTCTCGTTCAGACTGACAGAGCAGAAGGAGTCTGTGCAGAGCGCCCACATCCAGGAGCAGTATCTCTGACTTTTCAGCACTCAGCAGACAGCCTCTGAAGGGCCTCACCCCTCATATCGCCGCATTCACACGCTGTGAATGAAGAAGCCCGTAACCCTGAGAGGTTCCCTGACAGGGCTGCTGAGAGACTGAGCAGATGTCATAGGAATGTCCGTTCTCTTCTCCGACTGCCTATTTTGGCCATCTCCCTGCTTTGAGAAGACGCTGTGGAGGGATCTGAGGCTTTGAGCCAAGACAAAGATATAGGAGAAAGATCTGGAATCAACCTCAATGGGTAGGGCCCATTAAGACAAAAGGTAGTGCACTGTAGGGAATGTTCAAAAAACCAAACCTATTGTAGGGATCACTGTGGGGCCAAGTCTTCCCACTTAATTAACGCTCAAGCACTGAGAGGAGCATCCTGCATCTCAGTGTGTGGATGATGGATGGAGTAAGAGGGCTTGACAGTCTAGACCCCTGCTTGGTCTCCAGTGAAGAGAACAGTTTGAGTGCTATTCCCAGCAAAATCTAGAGATCTCTCTGAGAAGAGGCTGTGGATCATCAAGTATATTCAGTGTTCTGTGGCCTAGAACTCTGTATCTACCCAGGAGGCTTTCCACCCTCCAGGGAAGAGTCGGGAAGCAAGGCAGGATCTTTGTGGCACTGGGCGGTAATGCCACAGGACTATAAGCTCAGTACTCTGCAGCCTACAGCTGGGGCTGAGCTGAAGGCCACCCACTCTGGACTGTATAGTGAGGAGACCATGCCTCAACAAAACAAAATAGAACAACCACATCAAGGCTTTGGTTCCCACTGCACCGCTGAGTGTGAGAGCCCAAAAGTGCAGGGAAAAAACTTCCCTCAGGGCTCCTAAGGCCCTCTCTCTCCCTGAGGGACCATCGGCAGTTAATGGTTACTAGAGAAGGAAGTCATTTTCTTCAGTGGTATAATCACTGATAAATTGGCCAGGGTAACCATCCAACTAACTGTGCTCATGAAAGCAACCCTAGAAACTCTCTCTCTCTCAATTTGAAAAGGGAGGTATTGGGAGAAAGATAAAGGAAAGTGATGGTACAGTGTGATGTATGCCTTCACTCTCACTCCCAGCACTGGGAAAAACAAACCTCTACATAGGGAGTTCTGGACCACCCGACTACATAGTCACACACACACACACACACACACACACACACACACACACACACACACACACACACACACACACACACACACACACACACACACGGAGTGGGGAAGGAGAGGAGATAAAGGTGGGCTGGATGCTCAGCAGTTAAAAGTGAGAGTGCTGCTCTTGCAGACAACTGGAGTTTGGCTCCCAGCACCCACATCAGGCAGTTCATAAGAGCCTGTAGCTCCAGCTCCAGGACCTCCAATACCCTCTTCCTGGCTTCCGAGGGGATCTGTACTCATGTGCAAGTAAACATACACACACATTTAAATAAAAATACAAGCCCAATGGGGTGATACAGTTCTTTAATCCCAGCACTCAGCACTCCAGAGGCAGAAGCTGGAGTCTTTAGAAGTCTTTAGAAGACTGTGCTGGTTGGGTTTATGCCAACTTGAAGCTAGAAGAGGGACCCTTAAATGAGAAAATAACTCCACAGAGTGGTTGATGGGGAATTTTCTTCATTGTTGATTGATGTGGAAGGGCCAGCTCACTGTGGGTACTGCCAGCCATGTGCTGAGCAAGCCAGTAAGCAGCACTTCTCCATGGCTTCTGCTTCAGGTCCTGCCTCCAGGTTCCTGCTTGAGTTTCTACCCTGACTTCAATGATGAAGATGTTGCTTTTGGCCATGGTGCTTCATCATAGCAGAATAAACCGTAAGACAAGGCCAACCTGGTCTACAGTTAGTTTCAGGAAATTCAGAGCTATGTAATGAGACCCTGTTTCAAATATAAATAAATAAATAAGACTAGTTAAATAAATAAAAATATTGTTAAAAACAGTGGTTAATGAGAAATGAAGTTGACCAAAATTCATTATGTACCTATATATGAAATTGTCAAAGAATAAAATAAAATAAAATAAAAGCTAATCTGCTCCCCTAGAATCTACACCTTCCCCATACTCTGAAAGTTCAAGAGAGGCGAAGGGTTTGTCTATACTATTTCCCTAGTGTATAAAGTGTTATGTAACACACACAGGCGGGCACGCGTGGGCTGGGGGGGGGGGTCATCCTTTCCTTGTTTCCTTGCACTTTAAGCTCTGATGTGACCTGTTCCCTCAGCAGCCATCCCTCAAATCCTGGCAGCCTTAGTTGGTAGGACTTGGAGCCTTGTCCCTTGCTGGTTGTCGGCAGGAGACTCCCAGCATGCTAGAAGCTCTGCATGAGGGCAGAAACCACTGATGTTGCTGTAGCTGTGAGAACTGTGGCCAAGAGCCAAGAACCAGGGAGGCCTCTTGCTGTGTGCAGCGACTCCCCCAGAGCTGGCACAGCCAGGGAGTCTGTGGAGCCATGTAAATCTTTCTCCAAGCACTCTGTCTCTTCGGGAACTAGAGAAACAGTGTTTGTTATCCTTTGGTTTTCAGCAGACAGGCAAAAAGCTGGTGGCGACAGTCTCTGTTTCTGAAGCTGGAGAAGCCCACCTGGCAAAACCTTTAGAAATGGAGGAGCAGCTCCCACCAGCCAGTCCTGTCTCTTAGGCTGCCGTCAGGATTTGGAGCCTCAAGAACTTGGAACTAACTTTTTCCTTTCAAGCCCAGAAAACTGAAAGTCAGTGCAGAATAGATCTGTATTGTAATCGAAGTTTTAGTTAGTGAAGAGGAAGCATGGCTCCGTGGCCAGCAAGATGCTGTTGCAATGTGGACAATAAATGACCTCAATTCAAGAAAGAACACAGAATTCAGAAGCAGAGCTAATGAACCTTGAAGACTTAGGAACAGGGAGGGTCTCGAAGCAAATTTTTTGAGAGTGTTTATCCAAGGTCTGGCAAGAGATTATCTTCACCTGTTCAGTTCTTAGGGCAAATAAATGGATGCCTTGGGGTTAATAAACCCAATTCTGTCCTAACCTGCAATATCCATGACATAAAACAGGCTTTGTAGAAGCAAAAGACTCCTAGCTTCTCCTAGCTCTGCAAATGACCTTGGTTATCAGGCTTCCTGAGTGCTGGTTGTGGGACATGAATGTTTTGGTCCTCAATCTATATGTCTCTTTCTGTATATGTTTATAAGTGTATGCACAAACTGCTATTGTGGCTTTAAATACCAGCCTCTGGGGTTTTGAATCAGTTTTAGGAAACAAATTCACAACCTCTGTGTTAGCAGACTGGATTTTGATGTTTTTTGAAATAGAGTTCATTCTGAATTCCTAGGCTGGCCTCAAATTTATAGCAATCCCCTGCTCTAATTTCCCAATGCTGGAATTACAGGTGTAAGCTGCCATCCCCAGTAAGGCAAATTGGATGTCTAAATATATATGGCTGAGTCAAAACCCCACCTCAATGAAATCATTCCACAAAGGACCTGTTGGGTGACTGAAAGGTCTTCGACTAGATAGTGGTCAGGATGCTTGCTAGTCTGACATCTGAAGTCCCCAGGCACAGTGAGGGTCCCATCAGTGGTTAAGGGCCACCATCATATAATTGTGTTTGAAATTCTTGTCTGGGATCTGACGTTGTATACTTCTTAACCTCTATTTTCTTCTTAAGCAAATCCTGCAGCCTTTCTCTGGCTCTGTCGTCTCTCATCTATGAACTGAGGATGGCAAAGTGTCTGCTTGGAGGGAGTGGACAGCAAGCTAAGCCTGCATGTGGCACCTAACATACTAGATGCTCAGCATGTACTACTTCCTCCATAAAGTCTCTCTACATAGCCCCGCCTATCCTAGAACTCACTCTGTAAGCCAGGCCAGCCTCAAACTTACATAGCTCCTCTTGCCTCTGCCTCCAGAGTGCTGGGATTAAAAGCCATCATTTAATTTTGGAGATAGGCTCAGACAGACACTCCAAACTCTTAAGCACAAGTGATCCTCCTGCCTCAGCCTCCCAGTAGGAGGGACTACCACAGCCAGCTGTTTCTTCCTTTTGCTCCCACGCGAGATGCTATCTGTGCTGTGTGTATAACTGTGTTCAAAGCCAAACTCTTGGCAAGAAATAGATCCAGAACTGAGAGTCGATCAGGCCAAAGCTTATGTGTCTGACAAGCAAACAAGCAAGTTAAAGTGTCTGACAGTTTAATAAACACACAAAAAAGTGTTGTTGCCTTTATTTGGAAAGCTATATATTATTCCTATTTGGAAACTTTTGCAGGATACTTACCTATGAAGTCTGTGATATGTTGTGGGGTTTGATGGTGCCTTTTTTTTTTTTTTTAACTTTTGGAGACTATCATGTATTCCAAGAAGGCCTCAAGCTCCTAGGTAGCTAAGGATGACCATGAGCTCCTTAGGATGACCTCTACCTCCCAAATGGCAGGGTTACTGTTATGTGCCATTAAACCTGGTGTTTTAGGTGCTGGGATTAAACCCAGAGTCTTGTGCATGGCAGATAACCTTATTCCAACAGAGCTGCATCCTCAGCCCCCCCACCCCCTTTTTAAAATCATATGGTATATAGTACTGGCTGGCTTTAACCCAACTCTCAAAGATCCTCCTACCTCTGTTTTCTGGTGCTGGGATTAAAGGTATGCACCACCACACCCAGCTATATCTGGCTGGATTTTTCCATGGGTTTTTAAATAGTTGGACTTACTTGATAAGCCCTTTTGTTCTGGGCCTGTTCATTATTCATTTGAGGTAGCCAAGGCTAGCCTTTAATTTTCCATGATCAAACTGGCAGGGATCCACCTGCTTCAGCTTTATAGTCTGGGCTGCCGTGCTCAGCTAGAACGTTAGTGTTTTGGTTTTTTTTTCTTAAATTAGTATTGTTACATATATTGATTTGGATCAGTGGTGGCATGAATACAAGTCAGAGGACAGCATGGTGTGGTAGCACATCCACGTACCTGGAGGCAAAGGCAAGTGGACCTCTGAGTTTGAGGCCAGAGTGGCTAGGCAAGGCTACACAGTGAGACTCTCTCCAAAACAGCAAATAAGTCAGAGGCTGCTGGGTGGCATTGAATGACTTTAGTTCAAGCAGTGGGGAGGCAGAGGCAAGTGGATCTCTGAGCTCCAGGACAGCCAGGGCCACAGGGAAACCCTTCCTCAAAAAGGAGGAGAAGTCAGAGGACAGCATTTGGAAGTCATAGGTGACTCACACAGTCATCTCACTGGCCGAGAGCAGGACTTCTGTGTCCCTCTGGCTAGCCTGGAACTTCCCAAGTAGACCTGCAGACTGGCCTCATATTCACAGAGATCAGCCTGAATCTGCTTCTCAGGTGCTGGGGTGAAAGGCCTATGTTACCACACCCTTCCTTCAGCAAACTCTTTTGTTATTGTTGTTTAATAATTTATTTAGCTTTATTTTATGTGCATTGACTTGAAAATGTCAGATCCCCTAGAACTGGAGTTACAGACAGTTGTGAGCTGCTATATGGGATCTGGGAATTGAACTCTATCCTCCAGAAGAGCAGCCAGGACTCTTAACCACTGAGCCATCTCTCCAGCTCCCAGCAAACTCTTAAGATGTCAACAAACTCATTTGTGTACTGGACTTAACATGTCCTGTGCCATTTATCAAGCAATGTGGGAGTTATTAGCCCTTTGATAATAAATGAAGATTGGAATAGGAGGTAATAATGAAGTATGAAGTTTTGAAGTCAACAGGTAAGCTTGATCTTGCTTCTGTTAGTGACATGTGTGGATTTCGACAAGTCTCTTAGCCTGTGACTCATTCTTGAGAGAAAAAGGAGACAAAAGGAAGACACAACTTTAGTATGATGAAGGGGAGGTTTATTGTAATATGGAGGCAAAGCATAGCCAGAGGCAGAGACATCTGTGAGAGTTCAGAGTGGACTTGACTGTCGAATTGGGGAACCAGGAGGCAAGAGGGCAACATTGCCAGAATGGACGGGTTATATAGGAGTCAGAGAAGCTGGGGGACCGGAAGCCCAGCCAGGAGTAACAGGAAGGGATACTGGGAGAACCTGACAGCCGGTGTCTGATCTAGTATGTTAGTAGGCACCTCAGCCATTTGTCCTGAGTTTGAGACCTAACAATTCCAGGCTGTAATTGGGATATTTGTACCTACTACAAAAATAGTGAATGTTAAGAAGTCAGTAAGGTGCATTTCTGAGTGTGTCTGTGAAAGTCTTTCCAGAGACAATTGATACTTGGAACAGTGGCTAACAGGGTAAGGTTTGTCCAGTATGCTGAAGTCTGGATAGAACAAAGTTTGACATTGTTATACTACCCAGCCAATTTTGAACCATTTAGCAAATCACTATGCTTACATTCTATTGCTTCTGTTCTGGAGAACTCTAATATAGCTAGTGTTATCAGTGGGTAAGTAGCTCCATGGACTCTGTTCTTGTTTTGTTTGGTTTGGTTGTTTTGAGACAGTTTCTCTGTGTAGCCCTGGCTCCTCTTAAACTCCATCAGTAGACAAGGCTGGCCTTGAATTTACAGAGATCTGCCTGCCTCTGCCTCCAGAGTGCTGGGATTAAAGGCCTGTGCCACCACCCAGCATCTCCTGTATCTACATGCGCTAGCATCTCTGTTTTATTTTTTGTCTGTTTATTTTGTTTTAGATTATTTCACATTTTATTTGTTTATGGGGGGGGGCTGCACATGTCACACAAGTACAGATGTCAGAGAAAAACTTATAGAAGCCCATCAGCCCATCGTGTGGGATCTGGGGAAAGACCTCAGTTCATCAGGCCTATCAGCAAGCACCTTTACCTTTTTATATAGCTCCTATTTTGAACTTTTCAGGCAGCCTATCAGTGTAACCCAGGATGACCTTGAATTCAGTATGCTGATTATCTTGAACTGATCCTCCTGCCTCAGGCTCCTAAATGCTGAGATTATAAACAAGTAATTTGTTATTGTGAATGGGTCCTCAAAATCTGTAAGTAGCAAAGGATGACCCTGAAGTTCATATTCTCTTGCTGCTTCCCTATGGCTTTTGGGGTGTGTGTGTGTGTGTGTGTGTGTGTGTGTGTGTGTGTGTGTGTGTGTATGGTGCTGGGTATTGAACCCCTGTCTTTGTGCATCCTTTGCAAGAACTCTTATTAACAAAGTAGTATTTACAGTCCAACCTTGATAGTTTTAGACAAAAGAATATATTGAGCTGGACTTGGTGGCACACCTCTTTAATCCCATATTTGAGAGGCTGGGGCCAGCAGAATTCAGAATTTGAAGTCACTCTCCTCTACATAGTGAGTTCCAAGACAGCCAGAGTTACAGAGAGAGACTGTGTTTCAAATAACAACAAAAACCCATATGTGGTGGCACACACCATTAATCCCTGTACTTGGGGGCAGAGGTAGGCAGAGCTCTAAGTTCGAGGCCACCTTGGTCTACAAAGCAAGTTCCAGGACAGCCAGGACTACGGGAAAAAAAGAAATCCTGTGTCAAAACAAACAAGCAAATACATACATACATACATACATACATACATACATACATACATAAACAAACAAACAAATAAATAAATAAATAAACAATTGAAAGCTAGGTATGAAAATGTATGTGTGTGTATGTATGTATATATATATTATATATATATATATATATATATATATATATATATATATCTCCCAGTTTCTAGCATTCAGGAGAAACTAAAAACACACTCCATATTATCTTTATTGTTAAAATAAATATTTGTTGTGAAAATTAAAGTTTAGTAAGGAAATAAAAGCAACAGGCCAGGCATGGTGGTGCATATCTGTTGTCTCAGCACTTAAATAAATAAAGACAAAGATCAGGAGTTCAAGGCTACCTTCATTTACATAGTTTGTTGGAGACCAACCTGGGCTACCAAAGACCAAAAACAAACAAGTAGAAAACCAGAAAGAAACAAAATACACACAAAAAACTTGCAAGACCATTTTTTTAAAAATTGAGTTAATTAGTTGAGACAAAATTTACTATATATAGCCCAGTCTTTTCTGGAGCTCACTAGGTAGTTTAGGCTAGCCTCAAATTTTTTGACAGTCCTGCTTTTTTGACAGTGCTGGAATTCCTGGCTTGTTCCTGACATCTGGTTTGGAACCATAATCTTACTCCCAGGTCCACCCCACCATTCCTTTTTATATATGCACACATTCATTCCATGTGATATGAAAAATCAGAAGGAGGCCTAGTGATAACAGTTGGGGCAGATGGGTAGCTACCAAAAGGATGAAGAGTTGAGCAACAGAAGGCAGACTTCTGCGAGAAGAGGCCTGCGAGAGCCTCTTAGAAAATCCAGTCGGAGGTAAGGGTTGTGTGGAGAGCTGTCCAGCACTGCCTGCCTGGCACCATAGGCAGTGCCTAGTCACAGCAGATACTTGTCAGCCAAGTTACCAAAGCATTTCTACAGGAAAGACAGGTCAAACTGAGTGACCTCCAATGCTCTTCCTGTCCCTAACATTTTAGCATCATGAATTATTTGCTGGAAGTATATACAGATACATAGATTCCCAGCTCACACATATAGACGATTTGTGTGGTTCTTACTTCAAATGCTGGAAGCGGGACAGCTCCAGAACACACCCTGAAATTCAAGGGAAATTCCTTGAATAAGCTCAAGTGGGAGAATCTCCTCTCCTTTGTCCAAAATCGAGGACGTGCAATTCCACCAACGAATCCCGGTCAATATGGAAAAGAAATCAAAGGTCGGGGTGTGCCTGCAAAGGCCGTCTTACATCCGATCTTCTGACATTGTTTGTCTGATTTTTTTATTATTATTATCTGAGGTTTGTTTGTGAGAAAAATTCCTGACCTGGCAAAAATTCATAGTGATTACTCAGGAGAAAGGAATGAGAAGAAAGAACCAAACAACAAAAAAAGCATTAATAAGGTGGGGGGGGGGGAACCTGACTGAGCACAGGGCTGCAGTGGGAGAGAGAGGAGTCATCGGCAGAGGCCCAGCCAAGGGCTTTTGATGTTTGAGCAATTATTATCTTATTATTTTTCCTGCTATAGATGCAGCTGCAATTTATGTAACAGGATGTTTAAAAAGATGAAAGAAAAGGTGTAGTGGGCTTCTGGGGTGATAAGAGCTCCTAGAATATGTATTTATGGACGTTTAGAGTATAAGTTCCCGTGCATTCTTAGAATAAACCACCTATTTGTTTTTCTTTTCATAAGAGCAACAGCTAAAAATTGGGCTTTAATATGGCAGCTTCCTGTGGCTGGTGATATAGGCACAAGAGCAAAGAGAGGGAACAAAGGGCATTGCTGAGGGGCTTGGAGGTGGTTCAATCTGTGGCCCCCGCTGGTTCTTAATTAGCTTTGAGCTTTGGGTCCAGAATGTTTTATCATTGTCTTATACAAGTGTTGGGATTTATTTGGTTTCAACCTGTTTATCAGAAAATGGATTCCTCTATTGTTCAAGAAGGAGAATTCATGTGGAATTCGTGACTGAAATCACCCAGTGTGCAGATGAAAGCAAAGAAAAAAAAATAGTTTTTCTGGATGGCTTGTGGGACCAAAGTTGAAATGAGCTGAACTGGGTATGTGCTCAGAATGTTCTGTATTTGCTAGTCTTGCTGGTGCATGCTTCTAATCCTACCTCTGTGGAGGCAGAGGCAGGTGGATCTCCATGAGTCTGACTCTGGTTTACATAATAAGTTCTAGGGCAACCAGGGCTGTATTATGAGAACCTGTCTAAAACAAACAAGGTCTTCTTTGGGTATCTTAATGAGAATGACTCACAGGGACTGGAGACTGTTGCTGGGTGTGCTGTTAAATCTTACAACACACTGGTGCTGGATAGCCCATAAAAAAGGTCTTTGGAACACAGTTACAAAATTGCTCTCATCATTCATGGATAGTTTACTAATTTTAGTTATTTCTCTTAGCAACCTAGGCAAATGGGACACCCTTTCCCTGTATGTGTGTATTTTTGTTTATGGGTACATATAGGTACAGTATATGTCTCAACATTTTTTTGTTTGAAATTAAGTTGTTGAAGTAATGTCTCTTTCCCATAAGTCTCTCAGTGTGCATTCCTTAAAAAAAAAAAATGGCATTTTCAGCTGGGCAGTGGTGGCACATACCTTTAGTTTCAGCACTAGGGAGGCAGAGGCAAGCAGGTCTCTATGAGTTTCAGGACAGCTAGGGTTACACAGAGAAACTCTGTCTTGAAATATCAAAAACAAAAACAAAACAAAAAACAAGAATATACCATAATACAACTAAGTAGTCAATTCCTATTAAATAATAATTTCCAATGTGTAAATCTCACCATTCCATTGTCCCAATAACATCATTATAGTACAATACATTCTAGGTCATAGATCACATCCAGTTGTCAAGAGTCTTCAGTGGTACAGTGACTTGTTAGGAAAGCACCTGTTCACACTTGTACCCTCTTATCTGGAATAGATTTTCTGCACTTAGGACCAAGACGCATTGAAGACATTCGTAGAATGTCCTGTTCAAGTTACTCTTAGCAGGAATGATGCAGGCAGTGGCATTGTTTATAATCACAGAGGCCGCTTTGTTCCATTACTGCTTAATTCTGATGTCTTGGGTAAAGTAGTGTCTTCCAAGTTTCCTCACTTCAGGAGTCATAGCGGTTTTCCTTTTTTGCTTGTTTTTGTTGGTTTTGGGTTCTTCATGTTGTTGTTAGCCTTGGCTATTTTAAAACTATCTCTGTAGGCCAGGCTGGCCTCAAATTTACAGAGATCTGCCTGCCTCTGCCTCTAGAATGGTAGGATTACGGGCTTGTGCCACCACCATCCAGTGTGTTTTTCCTTTTATAGTTGATTGATACTTCATTGGGAGATAATTTGAGACTATGTAAAGAGGCTGCATCCGATGATGACCCTCCCATCTCTACTTCTTGGGCTTACAGGCATGCATTCATTGCCTCTTTGTAACTCCCATCTGCTGACAGTGTGAAGTGCAATCATGTTTCTGGTTTACTTCAGTATAGTTCCTGTGGTACTGAATAAAGACACATCAAAGCTCATCCAAACTGATCTATCATTTGGACAAATCACGGTCTTCCAAAAAAATCTGCTTGTACTAGAGATCCCTTACAAAACACTGTAAAGTGTCTCCAAAATATAGATTTGAACAGTGGTCCCTGTGGTCATTGTTTGCTCTCTTCTGCAATTTGAGAGTGTGCTCTGAAATACAGTCTGTCTTTTATGCTACTGTCTGTGTGTCTCATCTGAAGGCTTTGAATGTGGATCACAAAAACTAGGGAGACAGGGGGAGTCTAGACCAAGATCCCAGTAGCACACTGTTGAAGCCAATCTACACACACACACTGATCTAGGCCACAAGTGCCTGATGTTGGTTATATATAGCCAGTGCTCTCTAGATCCAATGCTGCCCTGCTTCTTTGGGACCATGATGTTGGCTGCTTCAGCCTGTGATGTCTTTCATAGGCATTCTCTCTCTCCTTTAATAAAGCAGGTCTGGTAGCTGAAGATGACCGTGAACCCCGATCTTTCTGCCACGGGCTGAGGTTGCCGGTGTACCACCATATTCAGCTTACATGTTCTTGTTGATTTTAGTTTTTAGAATTTTGATTAGAACAGGAATCTGGGCTGTGTTCAGAATCTCTTCTCTCTTGCAGCTCTATCAAGCAGCCTTTCCTTCCCATAGGATGACCTGCCAGAGTGTATCACTTAAACTCTCAACGCTGCTGTCACTTTTGCTACTCACTGGAATTACAGGCATCAATAGTAAATTTGGAAATCATCTGGAAGTCAGAAGACTGGACACAGCTGCGGCAATCCACTCCCAAAGATTTGATCCAAGGAAAAGAATTCCTTTTTGAGCCTAAAGATTTGATCCAAAGTAAAGAATTCCTTTGCTAGGTGAGGTGATGAACAGGCTGACATCCCAGCACCTGGGAGGGAACAGGGAGTTCAAGGCCATATAGACCTTACCCCTTAAAAAAAGAGAGGCAGAAAGGGCAGAAAGATGAGAGATAGGGTGGAGGGAGGCAGTAGGGAAAAGGGGGAGAGGAAGGTAAGACTCTGAGGAGCCCACTGGCTGATGGAGAACCCTGAACCACGAGCAATGCAATGACACCATTGGTCATTCTGACTCATTAAAGGCCACCAGCAAGGTGTAAATGTTAATTTTATTTTATCAACAATGCTTATATGTCCCGAAGATACCATTTTCTCTCTTCTCTTGTTCCCAAGTGAGTGTATCTAAAGGAGAACTGACTGGGGCTAGCCAGGTGACTGTGGCTAGAAGACTAAGAGGTATTAGCTTATTTGTAGCTGGAACAAGACCAGAACTTGCTCACATTGACACCATTAACATTCCTTCCACCTATTAAGCCAGTTACCCACAGACTACTTAACAGGTGAACATTTTATTATTTTGGATCTATTTAGCACTAATTACATTGAGATAAACATCTCTTGATTACATTAAAGATATATGTATAATATTATGTGTAAGGCAGATAATTATGATTTGGAGCCAGAATACATTAAATCTTCAGCATTAAGATGTGGATAATAGGCTGTCTATTATGGCTACTGAAATTGTTTCCTGGCTAGTGTTTGCCCAGCATGCATGAGGTCCTGGGTTTGATCTCTATCACTCAATAAACTGGGTGAGGTGGTACTGGCCTATAAAATTCCATCACTTGAGAGAGAGGTAGAGACGAGAGGCTCAGGAGTTCAAGGTCATCCTTGACTACACTGTTAAATTTCAGGCCAGCATATGCTATTTGAGATCCACCCTGTCTTAAAAAAAAAAAAAAAAAAAAAAAAAAAAAAAAAAAAAAAAAAAAAAAAAGTTTCCTTTACTTGACTCTACTTCATGAAGGATGGAGCTTTGTTTTATTATTCTATTTCTAATTTATTTATTATTCTAGTCAGTATATGCCTGACACAATGAAAATAATTTGGGGCATAATAGAAGAAAATGAAAGACTGATAAACTAAAACCTGAAGGAATTATTGGCAAAGACAGGTAGGGAGCAAGATTTCTGAGGAGTCACTCAGAAAGTGATGACTGCCTAAGAAGTCCTTCCCCTCCCCTCCCCCCATCTACAGTAGTTCCAAGGCTCCCTAAGACGATAAGCCTTTCTAAGAACTGACCTAGATCCTTAAATAGACACTTAAAAATTTCATGTGTTTTGGGAGTAGCTGAGGGAGTGGCTTTGAGACTTGAAGTTCCAAGGGGCACATTTTAAAAGGAGAATAAGAAGGTATTTTAATGTGTTTCAGGACAATTAGAGGGTTTAGGGTCAGCAGTTTCAAACTCATGCATTCGGAAGACAGGGCAACAACATAACAAGGTGAAGCATTAGATAAAATGTAGCAGGAAGTGGAGTCTGAAGACTCCAGTGGCTGCAGACACCTGCACCTCCAAAAGATATTAAAGTACCAAGGAGCTTGGTCAGTGGTTAGTGGGCATGGAAGCCTGATAACATGAGCTTGATTCCTGGAACACATAAAGCCAGAAAGAGAGAACCAACTCTATAAAATTGTCTTCTGACCTCCATGTGGGTCCTGTGGTACACACACACACACACACACACACACACACACACACACACACACACACACACACTAAAATAACTACACTATTTACTATGTCTAGTAGACCTACATGGTCTTAGGCAGAGAATATATGGAGAATAGGACAAACTTATAAAGGGACTCATGTCTTGCTTCACATTTACTCTTTTGCTAGGTACATCTCACAGAACAATATCCTTCAGAAGAACTGTACCCAGACAGTTCAAGTGGCAGATGGACTAATGAACCTGATGCCTGGTGGACAGCATGTGACAGAGAGGTAGGTGGTCTGGGAAGAATGTATAATTTCCAGTCAGTAGGGATAACTCAGAATGGGTGGAATAACCTAATAACTATTTTGTAAGCTAGCAATGGTAGTACATTCCTTTAATCCCAGCACTCAGGAGGCACAGTCAGGCAGATCCCTGAGTTCAAGGCCAGTCTGGACTGTAGAGTGAGCTCCAGGACAGCCAGAGCTTCACATAGAAACCTTGTCTTAAAAAACCAAAAAATAAAATAAGCTTCCACAGAGTCTGAAAGTTGATTGTTTGATTTTGTTGGAGGGAGGGCTTACATGTATATGCGGGTGCTCACTTAATGTAAGTGCAGAGAATTGAAGTTAATATTGGCTGTTTTCTTTGATTGTACTCCATTTTATTTATTGAGGCAGGATATTTCACTGAACCTGGTTTGATAGCTTGTTCCTTGGAATCCCCTGTCTCTGGCTCCTGAGTGCTGGCATTACAGGTGATTGCCGTACCTACATGGCTTTTATGCAAGTTCTGAGATTCCAAACACTGGGCCTCATACTCGCATGGCTTTCTCCACTGAGCTATCATCCCAGACACCCCCTCCTCCCTTTAAAAATGTATGTGTATGTATGATGTATGTTTAATATGTATATGTGTGTGGGTGTGTGCCAGCCACAGTATGTATATGGAGGTCCTCACTCCCTTCCTTGTTTTGAGGCAGCCTCTGCTCTCTAATGTATATGCTAGACTGGGATGTCCATGAGCTCTTGGGAATCCTCATGTCTTCACTTCCCATTTCACTGTTGGAATGCTGAGATTACAGATATACACTAGTGCATTCAGTTTTACATGGTTTCTGGAGAGGCCAGGTCTGATCCTCAGTCGTCAGTGAACCATCTCCCCGACCCACCTATTTGTTCCCAGCAGTCTTTTCTGAGAGTGTTGTACATCTGGCACACCTAAGGCTATAATGGCTATTTGATCTCAATTTGACTAGATTTAGAATCACAATGAAATGTACCACTGAGCATGTCTGTAAAAATACGTCTAGAAAGCTTTTACTGAATAGGAAAGACCTACCCTAAATGTGGGCTGCACCATTCCATGGGCTGGTGCTCTGGTCTGAATAAAAAGGAGAAAGCAGGCTGAATTCCAATATTTAGCTCGCTCTATTTACTGAAGGTGGGCATAATAAGTGGCTTCCACATTCTCCAACCACAGTGCCTCCTCTGCTGTGAGGGGCTGACCCCTCAACTGTGGACCTAGAGCCTGGAAAGATAGCCCAATGACTGAGAGCACTCACTGCTCCTCCAGAGGACCTGAGTTTAATTCCCAGCATCCATATGGCTCATTAACTGTCTAACTCCAGAGGCTTTGACTAAGACAGTAATTAGTACAAAGAAGTGGGGTGTTGCTGTGACAGCCCTGATCATGCTGTTTAGGGGAACAATGTAGAAGACTGAAACTTTGGACCAAAAAAAAAAAAGGTTGAATACTGGAAGCAGGGCTTCATGGGCCATCCCTGCAGGAATTTGGAAGACTGTGGTGCTGAGAGCAGTGTGGACTATGGAGGCCAGCTCAAGAGGCTTCAGAGGGAAAGATTAGTAAATGGGCTAGAGACTGCTGTAATATTTTGGCAAAGAATATGGCTGCCTTTTGCTCTCATTCTAAGAACTTTCCTTCTGGGAGGTCATGGTGCATACATTTAACCCCAGCGTTTGGGAAGGAGAGGCAGGTGGTTCTCTGCATGCCAGGCCAGCCTGTTCTATAGATCGAGTTCCAGGACAGCTTGGACTACACAAAGAAACCCTGTCTCAAAAATCAAAACCAAAAAACCAACAATACCAACAACAAAAGCTTTCCTGAAGCTAAATTAAAAGTAATGGACCAATTCTTTGGTGGAAGAGATTTCAAGACAGCCTAGCAATTCTATCTTGTGGTTATTAGAAATCATTCTTATGCAGATCTACAAATGAAAAAGACCAAGTAAGGCAAAAAGAAATGCTCAAGCATTGTCCTTTTCCAAAAAAGCAATAACAAATAAAATATTCTGCAAATGTGATTCAAGAATGTCAGAGTTCACCCCAAGTTGGTAACCAAATGTGGCAGTGTCATTCACATGTTTCTGGCTTTAGAGTCCACAGGATACACTAATAAATATGTTGTGGGATCTTCAGAGTTATGGAGCATTACGGAGGCCAGGAACATGGTGGGTAGTCCCTGTATGGAGACCCTGAGAGGCTACTTCATGGAGCTGTTAAATCTAAGTTTAGATTGTGTTGGAGACTCCAAGATGTTGGAGATTATCTAGCCATGAGATGTCTTGCCAAAGAGAGATGCACATTAGGAGTACAATAAGCCCCCCAAAGAGAAGCATGTTGTAGTTAGCAAAGTTGGAAGGGTAGAGGCATTTAAAGCCTCTGACATCAGGCATGAAGCTGTAGGTTTTTAAGTTTACCTTGCTAAATTCCTCTGTTGTTTGGATCCGGTGTTTCCTCACTATGCATATTCTCTTTTGGAATGGTAATGTATGTTCTGTGCCATACATACATACATACATACATAGAAGTATGTAATTTGCTTTTTTATATTAGAGGGTGTTACAGTTAAGAAATTACCTTATTCTCAGGAGACTGGTACTTAGGGTTGTTTTTTATTAGTGTTGAGGACTTTTTGAACATTATGATATGACCATGGAGACCGTGGAGTGGAATGTGTTTGTATGAATGGCTCCCATAGTCTCCTATATTTGAATATATGGTTCCTAACTAGTGGGAATGTTTGGGAAAGATTAGGAGGTGAGGCCTTGTTGAAAAATGTGTCACTGGAGACTTTGAGGTTCAAAAGGCTCATTATTCTCAGTGCTCTCTCTCTCTCTCTCTCTCTCTCTCTCTCTCTCTCTCTCTCTCTCTCTCTCTCTCTCTCTCTCTCTCTCTCTCTCTGCCTCTCCCTTGCAGATTAAGATGTGAGCTCTCAGCTGTTTCTATCACCTACCATCACGGACACTAACCTTCTGGAACTGTAAGCCCAATTAAATGCTTTTTTTGTAAGCTCTCTCGGTCATGGTGTTCTATCCAAATTGTAGAAAATTCGCTAAGAAAGTAAGTAATACAGAGGCTGTAGCTAAAATAAGATTTTCCAAAATGAGAAACTTCTGAACCTCAAGACCAGCAAAATCTGGACCTTTCCATATAGCTCAGGACAATGATTGTCCCAGCTGAATCTCATCAGCAAACTCCCAGGCATGTAACTGCCTTCACATGCTTGAAGAAATCATTAATTTAGAAGCTCATTAATGAGGCATTAGTCTATTTCTCTATCTCTTAGAACAAAGGTTGAAATGTAAGGTTTAAGTCAGGACATAGACTGGGTGTGGTAGCCCACGCCTACATGGAGGAGACTGACATCAGAGATGGTAGTTAGGGAGGCCCGCCTGGGGTACATAGGGAGACCCTGTCTCAAAAATTGTATCAATCATTGCACTGAGTGGTTTTGGTAGTAATCTGAAGCAGTGTGGGTAGAGAATTGGGAACTAGGAACATTTTCCCCCTATCCTAGAATTTTTTATTTTGAGACAGTCTCATATGTAATAAAGCTACTCTCAAATGTGTAATCCTGCCTCAGCCTCCCAAATATCTGGGATTATAGGAATATACCACCATACCCAGATCTCCTTTAAATTTTTATTTATTTATTGGGTAACCCCCCTTTTCATGACAGAGTTTCTGTGTTTAGCCCTGGCTGTCCTGAAACTCACTCTTTAGACCAGGCTGACCTCAAACTCAACAGAGATCCTCCTGCCTCTGCCTGTAACTGCTGGGATTAAAGGCATATATTACCACTGCCCAGTTTATTTTCATTTTGTGTGTATGAGTCCTTTCCTGAATGTATGTGTGTGTATCACATATGTGCCTGGTGCCCGTGGAGGCCAAAAGAAGGTATTGGAATTTCTAGAACTGGGGATACAGGTAGTTGTGAGTCACCATGTAGATTCTGGAAGCTGAACTTGGATTCTCTGCAAAAAGCAGCCATCGCTGTTAACCACTAAGCCATCTCCCCAGACTCTCCCTTTCGGTTTTTAATCATAGTAGATGCTTTGGGATATTTGCCAGGTAAAGAGCAACCCAAGTGTTGGGCATATTATTTTCTGACTTCTCTAATATTAAAGATCAGGAGAATTATTCTGGCATGTGACACTGTCCATATTGTCCCATGAAGGAGAGTAGCAAAGGTGAACTAAGGCATTGCCATAGGGTTAGCAGAGGCCATGTTCTGCTCCCAAATGTTTCTATTGTTTCAGCCTACTGAACTTTCACCCACTTAAGACCTTCTTTGAACAGTCTAATCAAAAACAAGATCTTAAAATAATTTTTTTTTTCTAGACTGTTTGCTTACAGTTAAACCTTTAGACAGGAGGCCAACTCTCAGTGGTCAATTTCAAATAGGTGAACTTTGGACTAAATAGATTTTTTTTTAATGAAAAAAAAAA
Organism: Phyllotis vaccarum; assembly: GCA_033318265.1. NCBI lineage: Eukaryota > Metazoa > Chordata > Mammalia > Rodentia > Cricetidae > Phyllotis > Phyllotis vaccarum. The sequence goes on from JARWLC010000003.1 coordinate 99,530,021, forward strand.
AAACCTACAACCTCAAACAGACATGTGAATGATGCCAATATATTAACTTTATTGGCTCTCCTGAAGTTTTTCCTCTCTCCCAGAGAACCTTAGGGAAACAAAGAGGCTTTAAAGGTGACTCATGGCTCAGTCCTGAAGAGAGTCCAGTTGGGTCATGGTGGCCATAGATACAGGCTGGAATGAGACCTTCAAAAGGGAGGGGAAGGAGGCTAAGGAAAGTCAGCTTGGTCCCATGACATGTCCATTCCTGCTCTCTTCTTAACAGGTGCCTTCTGCCATTATGCATGATTATCTTCTGGGTTTTCAGATCAAAGGTAAAGGTATACAGGAAAACATTCTTAATTTTGCCATAGGTGGTGGTGCACACCTTTTGGAGGCAGAGACAGGTGGATCTTGAGGCCAGTATGATCTACAGTGTGAGTTCCAGGGCAGCAAGGGCAACACAGAGAAACCCTGTGTGTGTGTGTGTGTGTGTGTGTGTGTGTGTGTGTGTGTGTTTGAAGCAGTCTCAGTTTTATACTATAGAAATGTCCTTCCATATGTCAGGCAGTAGTGGTGCACATCTTTAATCCAGGAGGCAGAGGCAGGTGGATCTCTGTGAATTCAAGGCCAGCCTTGTCTACTGAGTGAGTTCCAAGACAGCCAGGGCTACACAGAGAAAACTTGTCTTGAAAAACAAAAACAAGAAAGAAAAGAAATAAAAAGATTTTTCTTTTGTTTTTTGTTTGTTTGTTTGTTTGTTTGTTTGTTTGTTTTGAAACAGGCTTTTACTATGTAGCCCTGACTGGTCTGAAACTCATTGTGTAGATCAGGCCGGTCTTGAACTCATAGAGATCCACCTGTCTCTGCCTCGGTAATGCTGGGATTAAATGCATGTAACTATGAGATTATATAGAATATTTTCTGACATAATATAATTATTTCATTTAAATTCAGTGAACTTTTACTCAATATATCCCCCAGTCTGCTTTACAATTAGGTTTAAGTTGATAATGTAATATACAAATAAAATGCACATATCAAAATCACATAAATTGGGGCATTATTTATCCACATAGTCACCACCCACATCAAGGAATAGAGGTTATTATTCCCTTAAAAACTTCTCTATTCCTGATCTCAAACATTGCCCCTTTCTTCCTTCCAAAGGGGAACTACTATTCTGACATTCAACACCCAGAATAATTTCACCTGGTTTTGAAGTATATATATTGGTAAAATAACAAAGCCTTTTCTATTGTTTGTGTGTATGCTTTATTCTGAACATAATCTTTGTCCTGTTCCTCAGTTCACACAGGTGTAGTTCATTTACACTTCTTGCTATGAATTAATTTGTTAAATTACTCATATTCCCCCAAGTCATTCTCCAGCCTGTGGTTCATGGACCCCAAAGTCCTTTGGAATCGGAAGCCTGCCACCATGCCCTCGCTTTGTGCCATCCAGAATTCAGACGCTTACAACATTTTCTGTTTATATAAATTATTGACTTTTAGCTGTTTCACAAAGCCACCCAGACTTGTGTCAGCAAGAGTCAAGAGCTCTCTGTCTAGTTACACATCAATATATCAACTAACATTATTTGGGAAAAATTATTTAGAGCTTAAACTTACAACTGTCTGTGCATCATCCAATGTGCATTTACCTTTACAACTTATTTAATTCCCATACAGACTGGGCATGATGGCACCTGCCTGGGGTTAGAATTATGAACAAAACAAACCAGATCAATAGTTTTACATCTTAGATGATTTTGATAAGTATATGCACAAATTAAGTCGTTTGGATTTCTTTTATTTAAAGGCGCTTTTACCAAGATGCATGAGGAGACCAAAGGAGAAGATACTCTAGAAACAAATGAAAATGGACAATTTTGCAATTTTGGAAGGAGCTAGTCACAGAAGACTGGAAGATTCATTACAGACAAGGGGACAGCTGAGCTTCCGCTCACTGGACACCACAAGGCCAAGGCATCTCCAGTGAGTTGGATCATTTTGGATCTTGGAGTGATTTAATCACAGATACATTGGTGCCTGGAGGTGGTGGCACAGGCTTTTATTCCCAGCACTTAGGAGGCAGAGGTAGTTGGATAGTTTGAGGCTAGCCTGATCTACAGAGAGTGAGTTTCAGGACAGCCAGAGCTACACAAAGAAACAGTGTATGTGTGGGGGGATCAACCAACCAAACAAAAACCATTGGTAGCCAGACAAGATAATGCACTATTAGTGTGTGTGTGTGTAAGTGAGATCGATGCTGGTCAGCAAACAGCCTTAAGTTCGATGCCAAAATCTTTCCAGGGATCATCGAAGGTTTCATTTTGTTTTAATGGTACCAAGGATTGTACCCAGCCAGGGCTTCTTATGTACCAGGCAAGCACTCCTCCACTAACCTGCATCTCATTGTTTTTTTTTTTTTGTTTGTTTGTTGTTTTGATACAGGATCACACCAAATTGTTCAATGCCTGGGCTGACCTGAAGCTCATTTTTGAATTTTCATTTTGAGTTTTTGTATAGGTTTTATTTTTGTTCAAGTGAGACAAGGGCTCACTCAGAACTACCAGCCTTAACCCTGTAATCCTCCTGCATCAGCCTTCTAAGTAGCTGAGATTACCAGCATAAATCACAGGTCTGGCTAGTAGAAGACTGCAGAACCACAGTTTTCAGGATCTCACTTTTTCTACATGGAAAATATAGTTTTTGTTTTAAATTTTATTCCCATATTATGTAGTATAACTTAAAAACATTAACAAATATTGCTTGTGGTACAGTTCAGCAGTAGAGGAGTTAGTTTCCGAGCAGGCACAAGGGCCTGGATTTAATCCCCAGTAACACATAGTACATACTAAACAAACAAACTTAATAATAATAATAAAACTATTCTGGGTGGTGATAGTTCAAGCCTTTGACCCCAGCACTTGGGAGGCAGAGGCAGGAAGATCTCTGAGTTCGAGGCCAGCCTGGTCTACAGAGTGAGTTCCAGGACAGCCAGGGCTGTTATACAGAGAAACCCTGTCTGGAAAAACAAAACTAGTACCAAACATTTTAAATAATAACTTTAAAACTCTATTTTATTGTCCAATTATATTCTCTAGACATATAATTACTTTAGGCAATTTTGGTCAATTCTCTCTCTTCACTTTGATTATTATTTATTTTTTTACTTATTTTTAAAATTTTCTTTTTATTTTTATGTACTTCACTGTTCTTCCTGAATGTATGTATGTCTGTGTGAGGGTGTCAAATCCCCTGGAACTGAAATTATGACAGTTGTGAGTTGCAATGTGAGTGCTAGGAATTGAACCCAGATCCTTTAGCAGACCAGGCAGTGCTGTTAACCACCAGCTCTCTTATTTTAGAGACAGAAACTCAGTATGTTACTTTGCTGGCCTCAAATACATAATCCTCCTGCTTCGGTCTCTTGAGTGCTAAGATTATAAATAAGAACTACCAAGTTGGGTCTCTAGCTTAAAAAAAAGTCCTTTTTACACTTGAAAATCAGGACATTTTGCCTGTTAATAATTTTAATAAAGACCACACATGGTGGTACACATTTGTGATCCTAGCACAAAAAAGGCAGAAGCAGGATCCTAATTTCAAGAACAGCTTAGAGAATGTATATAAAAGCTATGTAATGAGATTGATATGAGAAGAGAGTGGGTGTGGGCAAAGCTGAGCATGATGGCACACATTTATATATACCAGGACTTAGGAGGTTGAGAGGCAATACTGGGTAGAATTCAAAGCCAACCTTGGCTACATAGTGCCAGGCTATCCCCAAACAAAACAAAAGTGGGACTAGAGGTAGTTCTTTTGGGGGTGACCAGGATAAGAGGCTCAGTAAACCACAGAACTGGACAGTACACACCCTTAAGTGGTAGAGCCTAGAGGAAGAGAAATCCAAGGCTAGTTCAAGGCAGCTTGGTCTTCAGGGAAGTTCAGAGCTACGTAGTGAGACTTACAATTCTGTCTCAAAATGAAGTGACAATAACAAAATATTTATTTGTGGGGAGGGAGATTCAGACAGGGTTACACTGTGTAGCTCTGGCTGTCCTGGAACTTACTCTGTAGACCAGGCTGGCCTTGAACTCATCGAGATCTGCCTGCCTCTCAAATGCTAGAATTAAAGGTGTGCTCTGCCAACACCACCTCTCTCAATGAAGAAGATGGATGGAAAAACAAGCCTTGCCTGATTCACCAGCAGACAGGAGGCTGCTCTCCAGAAGCAATGGTGGCTGGCCTTCCTTTAAAAATGTCATGAGCGCAAAGGTGAGGCAAGGAGACAGAGCATCAGTGAGGGCAAAGAGATGCAGTTTAGCATCCTGTTCCTCAAGTCCTCCTCATCAGGCACATTATTTTGAATATCCTTTCTAGAATCATATTTATATCACGATATGGTTACATCCCACATGAAATATTAGATTTTTTTCCTGGCATCTTGTCACAAACCTAAGATCCTAGTCATGACCTCAAGGCCAGCCTGGGCTACATATTAAGGCCATACCTCAAAACTAAATAAAGTAAAAAGTAAAATTCTGCCATGATGAAACTATTATTTCATATGCTAACTTAAAAACATTACTACTAATAACAAAAGAAAATCTGGACAGGGAATGATAACACTCCTGTCAAGTCCTGACCCTTAGAAGGTTGAGGCAGGAGGATGGGAGTTTGGGATCAGTTTAGGGTTACACAGCACAGTGCTTGTCTCAATACAAATCAACCAAACAAAAAGTAAATAACTGAACAGACAAACAATAATAAAATTCTGAAATTAGATTTTATGAGAATCCCTCCATTTGTAATTAGTAGAAAGGAAAATAAATGGAAGGGAAACCAGGAGAATAATGATTCTGTTGATAACCAAAAACCTTTAGGCAAAATTCCTAATCTGGGCAACTTTCCTTTGTGATCCTACACTGAGTTCTTAGGTGTATTTTCATTTTTTCCTCCTTCTTTCTTCAAAAAATACTTATTATTTTTACTCGTGTATATGTGTGCTACATACATTCAGGAGCCCATGGAGGCAAGAGCGCCTCAGACACACCAGACACACTGGAACTGGAGTTATGTTGGTTATGAATAACCATGTAGGTGTTGGGGCCTCAGCAAGAGCAGCAAATAACTCTTAATGACTCAGCTTTGCTCTAGCCACCCAACTCCAAGGTGTTTTAAAATCTACATAAAATCTTTTCATATGTTCCAGCTCTGCTTCAAATTTAATTTTTTTGTTTGTTTCTTTTGTTTTTGTTTGTTTGTTTTTCCAGACAGGATTTCTATGTGTATCCCTGGCTGTCCTAGAACTCACTCTGTGGACCAGGCTGGCATTGAACTCAAAGATTCACCTGCCTCTGCCTCTCTAGTGCTGGGATTAAAGGCATGCAACACCTGTAGGGGGATTATGTGCCAGAAACATCTAACTACAAACACCACCGACTATTTTTTACCATGTTGTCGTAGCCGTGATTCCAGAAGCAGGTATGGGGGTGAATACATATAATCCCAGCATCTGAGAGAAGGGGAAGGAGACTTGTCTCAAGACTTTTGTCTCCAAATATCCAAAACAAGTAATTGATTAAGCTGAGCAGACAGATGTGAGGTTTGGTGATCTGACCAGCATAGTCTTCTGGGGTAAACTGCCTTTCCTGGTCAATAACTTGCTCCTTCACTTTTGACTTTGCATTGTGAAGTTGTCACTAAAAACCTCTACCTACAAAGCACTCCTAAACCCAAATTATCCGCTCTAAACAGATCAATTTATGTCTGTCATCTAATTTCTTCTGATAATATATTCCTTGTTCCCACTAGCAAACAGATTAGCTTGTTGAAACAGGCAGCCTACCTTGGGTTTAAGGCCAGAATTACAGTCACATGGCAACTCAGCACCAAGAGCTAAGGCTTGGGGATTCCTCTTCCTCCCTTGGAGCCCTGGAAGATGGATGCAGTCAGTGATCAGAGGAAGTGCTTCAGTTCCTAGCTGGCCCACTGCTGCCTCTGTGACCTTTGACATACTGCTCCGGTCAAGCTTCGGTTTGGTCAGAATGAAGGGGAATCCTTGATTCCCCGGCAGCTGGGAGCTCTGGACAAGTAAAGAGGAGTTAGTTTTAGGCAGAGCAGTGAGGCCTCGGGCTATGGGTGTCTTTTCTTCTTTACCTTTCTTTCTGTCTTTCCCCATGCTCTGGGTGGGTTTTATTAACTTATTTTACTTTATAAAATAGAAAAACTTCAATTTCCTAAAAGCTATTTATTCCAGGTGTCTGGCCTGTTCTATCAGTACTAGGAAGGCAGGGCAATCAAACCCAAGGCCAGTCTCTGCTGCATGAGCCAAGTGGGTTTTTGTTTGATTGATTTTCTTTTTTAATTAATAAATTAATTTACAAAATGAAATGAACTTAAGACGTCTGAATTGTGTGGATTCCTGCCCCTCACAGAACTTTATAAACTGTAAAAGAGAAAACAGAATTTCTCTGACCTCATACCCTGTGTGCTTGAATTCCAGAGAAGAGCTCTGTTTTTCTAGTTTGGAATTAGGCAGACTTTTCCTGGAGCTCACCCCAGGCAGCAGTGTGAAGGCTGAGAGCTCAGCTGAAGGCCCAGGAACCCGAGGGGAGATTGCTCTGAGTGGTCATGTGGTTGCTGACTCTCTTTCAAGAGAAAAACTACTCCAACACCCTGAACACATCCAGGTCCATGCATAGTGGGGCACAGTAGTAACCCCCAAACTAGGAAAATGGATTCAGAAGAAGAGTGAGTTTGAATCCAGCCTGGACTACATAATGAGATCATGCTCCCCCCCCAAAAAAGGAAAAATAAAACACAGAACCCAACTGAGATGCTGCTGTGAAAGCCTATAGACGTGTATAACTATAATCCCAAAAAATTCAGAGGCTGAAGCAGAAGGAACATTGGAGCCCAGAAGTTCAGGGCCAGCCTAGTTAACATAGCATCTCAAAATATAAATAATTAAAATAATTATTTTAATTTAATAATAATATAATAATTTAATTAAAATAATCTAATAAAGAGCCACACTTGCTGTTTATACACTTCTCTGGGGAGAGTTTAACAGAAGGTTGAGGGTCACCTTCAGCCCAGTATTTTTCACTTGTTTGTCTGTCTAATAGAGCCAGGGTCTCACTAAGTAGCTCCGGTTGGCCTCTAACTCCTAAGCGATTTTCCTGCCTCTGTTTCTGAGTTCTAGGATTATAACCATGTGGTGCATGCTCAACTCCAAGTCAATGTTTTGATTTTTTTTTTAAAGGTTTTTACAGCATTTCCCATCTCTCCGGATTTTTTGTATTTATATTTTATTTATAGGTATAGTACATAACTTTTTAAAATTTGAATTAGTAGAGAATTGATGTGAGAATGTCTTTCTGTATGCTGTGAATATCAATCTTTAAATAAAAGAGCTGTTTGGGCCCTTGGTAAACACCATAGGCAGAGACGAGAACATAGTTAGGAGAAAGAGGGTGGAGTCAGAGGCAGATGGAGCCAGATGTCCAAAGAAGAAACATGTAAGGAACGCAGGTGAGCCCTAGACCCCGTGGCAAACAGATTAATGGAAATGGGTTAAGATGAAGGAGCTAGCTAGTGATGTGCCTAAGCCATAGGCCAAACAGCATGAAGATAATGTGTCTGTGTGTTTCTTTGGGACTTTAGGATTGGTGGTTCAGATAAGCAGCAGTGGGCAGGTTTAAACTGTGGAGCTAGCCAGGCCAAAAACTTCATTGTAACAGAGAATTTTAAAAAATAATTAATTGATGCCTGTGTTTTTTGCCAACAGCAATAACACCAAGTTGGGCATGGTGGCAGCACTCCTGTAAATCCCAGCACTTGGGGGACAGAGGAAGGAGCCACATCATGAGCTACATAGTAAATTCTAAGCCAGCCTTGGTTGAGACTCTTACAACACAAAACCACAGAATAACTATGGCAAAAGAACTACAGGAGTTGAACATACTAAACACTGGAAATGAGGTAGTTACTCCTAACCGACCGAACAGAGTTGTTCCTGGGCAGGAAAGACAGTCCATACATGTCAGGATTCTGTGCAGGTCACATGAGCAGTTCCTCTCTACATTGTTTCCTTGGGTCCCTCCTTACACATTAATCCACTAAGCACTCTCACTGTGACTATAAGCAGCCATTGTCCACACTGTGCTCCCATCCATGATGGCCACTTTGCTATGTGGATTTCAGCCCATTTTCAAATTAAAGTTTCATTGCTGCTGCCATTAAGTTGCCCCTTAAGAGGGTATGGAGAGGTCTTGGAAAGAGCAAGGGAAGAGTGAGACTCCATAATCTACAGGTCAATTTAGGCATATCACTTTTCAAAAGGCAGTGAGCAGAACTGGAAGCTGGGCAGTGTTCCCAGGACAGGGCATCTGGCCACCTTCGCCTCAGCAGACTGCTGATTACCTGGCTTTGGCTCTCAATGGCCTGCCAGAGACAGCCAAACTCAGAAACCTGACAGATGGCTAGCATCCTCCTGTTCCTTTCCCACATCCCCCTTTATACTCACCCCTTCCCTTACCTTGAAAATGACCAGGAAGAAGAGTTTCTCCTTCATGCACTGGTGGGTGGAGACACTCTTTCCTTCCTAAAGGTTAATGTCAAAGGCTTATCCTGGCCAGGCCAGAGAATGTTACATCAGAGATTCGCTGCTATATTTAAGCACCACATGTCTTTCAAGCAGAGCAATTTGTGTGATGAAAAACACCCGTGACAAACTGTCCCAAGTCTTTTGGAAGAGAAAAACACTGAGTTTTGAAACTGTGTATGATTTTGTTTTACAGTACATTTGTCTAGGTGCTGAATTTCCCTGCAAATCCTCCCTAAGGGGTGGGTAGGTCCGTTAGAGGGTGCAGGTGCAAAACCATGGCTCATCTACAACACCGGAAAAAGATAAATAAGATAAATAAAAGTTAAAGAAATGTTTAACTTCAGCCAGGCCCAATGACCTGCGTGGATATGAAATAAGCAGGAGAACTGCGAAGCCTTTGTTGGAATGTCCCAGTCTGAAGATCTCATGCCCTTTTCTTTCTAACCTCATTTGGGTCAGTTTTCTTTCTTCTCCAAGCCCCCGTTTTCTGCTTCCTAGTAAAATGGAGACGATCAGTCCTATTTTACCAGAAGGGGTATTTATTTTGAGGGGAATTAATATAGGAAAATGAATCAGGCCTCAAAACTCAGCAGAGTTGTGCTTTCCTGATCAAGAGCTGGAGGCTAACCTGAGCTACTAGAGGAGCTTGTCTCAAAACAAAATGGATAAAATTGTCGAGGGCAAGAATTAATTCAACTCTGGTTTAATTCAGTGACCTTTTCTTTCTTTCTTTCTTTCTTTCTTTCTTTCTTTCTTTCTTTCTTTCTCTCTCTCTCTCTCTCTCTCTCTCTCTCTCTCTCTCTCTCTCTCTCTCTCTCTCTCTCTCTCTCTTTCTTTTTTTGAAACAAGATCTCTCATGTTGTCCTGGCTGTCTTGGAATTTGCTATGTAGACCAGACTGGCCTCAAACTCACAGATCCTCCTGCCTCTGCTTCTCAAGGGCTGGGATTAAAGGTGTGTGTGCACTACCATACCTGTTAACCATCTCTTCTTGGGTGGATCTTATTCTCTTACTGTGCTGCCCAGGCTGGCCTCCAGTTCTTGGACTCTAACCCTCTTACTTCAGTCTTGCCAGCTGTGGCCTTAGTCACGGGCCTAAACCAGCACCATTTCCTGAGCGTAGTATTATGACTGTTTTTATTTACTCTTCTTTCTCTCTTTCTTTCCTTCCTTCCTCCCCTCTTTATTTCTTTGTTTCATTTTTTAAGACAAAGCTCTGTGTAGTTCTGGGTGTCCTGGAACTGACTTTTTAGACCAGACTGGCCTTGAACTCACAGAGATCCCAAGCACTGGAATTAAAGGCTTGCCTGGCTTACTTTTTTTTTTAGACAGCATTTTGATCTCTAGCCCATGCTGGTGCCTGGAACTCACTTTGTAGCCCAGTCTAGCCTCTGACTGACAGCAGGTCTCCAGCCTCCCCGACCTGAATGCTGGGATAGGCCTGTCCAATCATTCATTAAAGGGTTTAAGATAAACTTGCAAAGGGCTATAACCCCAGATTCCTGAGAAAGAATAGTGGAGAAATTAGGAGACGTTTGTGGAGGAGCCAGGTTCAGGATGCTTTGGGAACAATGGCTGTAGAAGTCTGACCCTCACTGGGAGCCACAAGCTGAGACCTTATGAGAAGCTGGGATTAATTTCATGGACAATGGAATGTTATGGGTATTTTACAAAGATTTATTATATTACTTAAATTGTGTGTGTACATGCAAGGGCATGTGTGAAGGTGGGACCCGACTCAGGTCATTGAGACTGGCAGCCAGCACCTTTACCTTCTGAGCCATCTTGCTGGCAGGACATGATTGAAATAGTGCCTTTCACGTGACAGTTGCAGAAGTGGTGGGCACAGGTGCTTCAGAGAGGGCAGTGGCAGAGCACCCCTAAGTCTTCCTCAAGCAGTCATTCAAAATGAGTCTTTATATCCAATTCAATGGAGCAACTTCCTTAATTAGCTAAACATATTATGGGTGAGTAGTGTCGTCCCCCCTCCCCCCCCCGCCCGCTCCTTTCCCCAAGGGAATAATGATGAGGTAAGAGGCAAACGGACATTCCGCACAGAACTCCTGGCTCCCCATTAAAGGGGGTATGTGGTTCCTGAGAAATGAGCCTTTTTTTCTTAATCTCTTGCTTCACTCTGGGGCAGAGGTCCAAATACCCTCTGTTGTGGCCTCACCGAGTCAACAGACCCAACCCTTCAGACATGCTATACATCCCCCTTCTTTTGTTTTTGGCCTTCATCAGTCCCTCCCTTCATTTCTTCCCATTTTTTCTTTCTTGGCTTTTGTTGAGTTGGGTATTGCTGGATAGCCCAGGTTGGCCTCTCCATCCTCCTGAGTGTTGGGATTACAAACAAGTGTGTGCTATCATGCCTGGCTACTTAAGGCATTTTCAGCACCATGGAAGACATCCTAGTAATTAAGAGGGGAGCGGGAGAAGCAGATGAGGTAGGTAGGGATGAAGGGTGCTTGTCTAACAATAAAAGCCAAAATTGGATCCTGTCCCTTTAAAATTTGTTTTATGACATTCGTCAAATAGATTAGATATGCCAAGCGTCTTGCAACTTATATGTAATGGTGGGTACTCAGCAAGTGTTCTGCCTTGAGGTGTACAGCCAGTCCCCACTTTTCCCTTTACGTGGGATTGGCATTCCTTCTGAGGTAGGCTTTATAGATGAGAAAACTAATGCACAGCAAAATTTGATGATTTGCTCAGAGGCTCACAGCAAAGAACGGAGTCAGGATTTGAACTGTATTTCTTTGTCTTTAAAATCCCATCATTTCGTTGTGCTTCATGGAGATGGTTCACTACATATCCCAGGCTGGTCTGTCTCCCTGTCAGCCTCAGAAGCGCTCAGATAGTCAGTGAGCTATCACAGCTGGCTCCACCATTTGTTTTGCTTTGTACTTTTAACTTTTTTCAGCCTCCGTCTTCAGGTTCTCAGTGAATCAAGACTATTAGTATAACTAGTCTATGTTGGAGACCTAGATACCAAAACTGTAGACACCAAAGCCCACCCTTCCTTGTAATACAGAATGAGACTCAAGGGACAGAAAACCTTTATTCCTTGAATTGGCGCCTTCAACAAAGCCCTGTGCTAAGGCCTGAGTAGTTCCTGTCCCCACCTTCATCCCCAGCCCCTCGCACACATGCTAGGCAAATACTCTACTGTTAAATTGCAACCTCCCCCTCCCCCCACCCTCTAAACATGCCCTGACATTAAATTACAGTTTCCTAATTTCTTCTTTAAGTAGCTCTCCTCAGATCTCGGTGCTTATCATGAAAAGATTCATTCCTTTCCCTAAGATAACGGGCAACTACAATTGATGGGATCCTACACAAAACAAATGAATTAGGGTAGCCTAAATGGAATTCTCAATTTCTCCTGGCTCTTTTGAAATGAATGGAACTGTTCTCACGTCTCCATTAACACCTCCATGGAGGACAGGGTCCTGGGGTGGGGGTCCTGTTTCCACCTTTCTCATTACAAGGAAGGCTCCATTAAAAGGCGAGAAGAAGATATTGAGGGAAAGAGCAGAAGGTGAGGGGGAAAGAGAGGGGAAGAAGGGCCAGCGCTCCTGCCTTAAGGATCAGCTGAGAACAGCTGCCTTAGGAGGGACAGTTTCTGCTTCTCAGTGCCTTTGTTTTCTGAATTTTAGGGGATAATTATTTTATGTATATGATAAGAAATCCTGAATTTAAGATGTAGATCAACAGTCACACACACACACACACACACACACACACACACACACACACACACACACCTGCCACTGTCAAACAGAGGTATTAATTAGTATCAATTCAAAGTTTCATATCCAATTGTGTTTGTGTGTGGAACTGTGTATTTCAGGCTCTCCTGGAAATCACGACCCCACTGCATTGCTTCCACATGCTAAAATTACAGATGTGTTATACCACAGTTGGCTACAAAACACATCTGTTATGAAATTCGAGTCAGTTTGAATAAACTAGAAAGACCTTGAGTATTTTTAGCTGAGGTAAAGTGTGAGCCAAAACAGCATTGTGACCTGGATGAAATCTGCTGTTCCCTGGGGAGAGAAGAGGGTGGACAAAGCCACCACCGTGCCACAACTTTCCATTGGCTTTCTAAGGCCATGCCCATCTGTCTGTGACTGGGGAGAAATATTTTCAACACGACAATCACCAAGAACAAAGTAGCCTTGCTTCAACTTCGATTCCAAGACACAATTTTTGTTCATTTTAAAGTGTTCATTCCATATGGGTTGGAGGCCTGAAATCAGGGATGCAGTTTGAGCTTCAAGCTCTGCTAGGTTTTCCTGGTTTGTTTTGCTTTGTGAATTGAGACCAGGTGCTGAGCATGCGTAGCAGAACTCCGAAGCAATCTGAGCCCTTAACCCTGGGGCCTTACCTCTCCAGATCTATGGAGAGTTAGACAAGAAGGGAAGGCCCCTACACAGTAAAAGTACTGGCTATGCAGGTGGAAACTTTTTCTTGACTTCATTCTTCCTTTTACATTTTTTTTTTTGAGGAGTAGGAGTATTTGGGGAGGGGCGTTGTCTTTGCTTGAGACTGGCTCTCCTAGAGCTCAGAGCAATATGCCCTAACACTCACAAAGATTCTCCTGCCTCTGCTTCCCCAATGCTGGGATTAAAGGCATGCACCACCACACCTGACCTCAGAACCTCACTTTTCCAATACATCAGTTATTAGAGTATCAAGTCTAGGTAACACACTAATGAAGATAAAATATATTTCCTTTTTAAAAAGCTTCTATTGATAGTGGCAATATCATTCATTTATCGATAGGTATTGAGCAGATTTATTGGGTTCCTTAATTTCAACAAGAGTCAAAGAAAACAAAATCACTTACCTCCATTATATTGTTACAATTACTTTTAAAAATTACATGAATGAACTAGTAGGTATGGACCATTCTTTTCTTTGCCCAAGCCTTTGTGAGGGTTGTTCTCTAGGAACCTGGTTCAAGTGGGAACAGACTGATTTCTCTAAATGAAGCATATACCACAGACAGGAGTTGAACATCAGTGAGCATTTGCCAGATGGTTCCCTAGAACTGGTCAGGAGCTCTCTGTACAAACCATAAGCAAAGAAACAAGGCAGTCTCTAAGCTGAGGCATGGTCTCTAATGGGGGCATCTTTCCCAGTTCTTCCTTTGGTTAACATCATGACTGACCGACTGAGCATGCTCACCTACTATGGGAGGCTTCCCATCACCACTCCCAACAGAGATGCAGTTGGATATTAGCTCATTGCCTCATTTCACACAGCCTTCTGACCGTCTGATTTTAAGCTGTTCACCTTGGCAGAGGTTTCTCAAGAGATTTACTTTTGGATGTCATCTACAGAAACTAGCATAAGATCTGAGATATGATAGTGTTAACACTGGTTTGCAGATGGAGAGAGGAAAGGTAGAAATAAAGGGAGGGAGGATGGGAGAGGGAAGACAAAGAGGAGGAAACTACAACTTCTAAGACAGGAAGCAGGAACCAGGCAGTGGTGGGGCACATCTTTAATCCTAGCACTCAGAGGAGGCGGAGGAAGGTGATCTCTGTGAGTTCAAGGACAATCTGATCCATAGAGTGAGTTGCAGGACAGCCATGTCTGCACAGAGAAATCCTGGCTCAAAAAACAAAACAAAACAAACCGACAAGGAAGGAGAGAGGTAGCCAGTCAGGGAGCAGGACCAATTTTAACCATTCAGACTCCGCCGATGTCAACCTCAGATGCTCACGGATCAAAGGCCCTTTGCTTTATCAGCTTGTACTAATAGAAGACAAGCCACCTTCAATCTCCCACTTCTATTGTTTTACTTCTTCTCTAACCTTTAAAACATTCTCTTGCTACTTGGCAGGTCCTCTTTTTTAGAACGGGAGTCTTTCTTTCTAACAATGGTGTTGGTTCAATCAACTCTTGAGTCCACAGGACTTGATCTTGGGGACACTGGCCTACAGTCCTCTCTTGTCTTTATTACAGTTTCTCTATCCTCAACTGCCTCCTTGGTGCTTCTGCCCTAACACATCCACCTTGGTGAAGGAAGGACCACCAGCAGAAATTATTATATATTTTTGTTTTTCAGTCCAAGCTGGCCTGGTATTTGCTGATATAGCTGAGGCTGGTCCTGAACTCCTGATTCTCATGTTTCCATCCCCCACGTGCTGGGATTACAGGAGTTTACCTTCATGCCCACCTGTGTTTAAAAAAGTTTTTTTTAAATGATAGTTTGTATATATACAGACCAGGTGTTTTTGCAGCATAAGAGTACCTCTGAGAAAATTTCCAGGTGGGTATAGTGGCTTATGTCCATAAGCCTAGCATTCTGGAGGCTTGAGGCTGAAGGATTCAGCTGGTTCTAGGCCAGCCTGAGTTGTATAGCAAACTCCTGACTCAATTCCCCAACTTCACCACCCCAAAATTTGAAGTTCCAATCATAACCCCTTTCTCTGAGCCCAGTTACAGGAAAAGTTACAAAATAAGCCCTAGGTTACGCCATCAATTTAGCAGGTTACAACTGGTGTTTTCATGTTGAAATTTCTATTCGGTTGGTGGTAGAGTTAGGAAT
Organism: Phyllotis vaccarum; assembly: GCA_033318265.1. Taxonomy (NCBI): domain Eukaryota; kingdom Metazoa; phylum Chordata; class Mammalia; order Rodentia; family Cricetidae; genus Phyllotis; species Phyllotis vaccarum. Next base: position 99,545,180 of record JARWLC010000003.1, read on the forward strand.
GCTTCAGGCAGGGACTTGGTTTGGCTATAATTTACAGAAGATATAGGACTTGAATCATTGTATCAAATGCATCTTTTACTCTGTGCCAGGTTTTAAAGACAAATTAATGCATAAATCAACCAAACTAACCACAACAGCAACAAAATGTCGAAGCATCAGACTAAAAGAAAGTGAGGCCCTTCTCATTCTAAACCGTGAATCTGGCAGGACTACCGTGTGACCATAGAGGAGGAAAGGCTGGCAAGGGCTGAAGGAGGTGAACTGGAATAGTTCAAAACAGGAGGCAAATTGTAGGACAGATAGGAGGTGAGAGGAAAGTACCAAAGGCAAAATAGAGTCCCTCTGTGTGGCCTGCCCTGCCAGACCTTAAGTCTCTAGCCAATCCTTTGCGTTTATTTCTTCAGCCACACCTCCTTCCTCCACCTCTGGTTATATACTGCAGATCATTTGCTTCATGACTTCTCACTGAGCCATCTCATCAGAGTGCCCATGTAAGCAGGCAGGTGTGAGGCCTAATTACCACAGAGTGTCTGATTTGGGCCTATTTCCACCCTTCCATGGTCTCTGCAGAGTGAGACTCTTAAAGCTCTTGGAGCTTGCCTGGTGATGGTGTCACACACCTTTGCTCCCAGCACTCAGGAAGAAGAGGCAGGAGAATCTCTGAGTTCAAGGCCAGCATAGTCAGTCTACAGAGTGAGTTCCAGGACAATCAGAGTTACATGGAGAAACCTTGTCTTGAAAAGCCAAACCAAGCAAACAAAACAAAACACTTTTGGAGCTCATGAATATCTGGAATTTGGAGTTGGGTGGGAGGTGATGAAAAGGAGCAAAGTTCAGATGCCAAACCCAGCATGGCAGTTAATGCGTGTAATACTAACATTCTAGAGGCTGAGGCAGGAGAATTGTTTTGAGTTCCAAACTAGCTACATAATGAAATTCAGACCATTGAGCTCATATTTCAAAAAGCCTGAACAAACAGATATGGTAATAGTGGGAAAAGAAGGAAGGGAAGGGAGGAAGGGAGGAAGGGAAGAAGGGAGGAAGGAAGGAAGAAAGAGAAGGGAGGAAGGGTGTCTATAAATGTTATACATTACAAAACATGGCACAGAGAAGCTTAGTCCCTTACCTAAGAGTGCTGGGGGGTTCTGCTCATGCTTGGCCACACCTGAAGCTCTTGGACTCCACAGTGAGCGGCCTGTGATGCTAGCCAGGGTTGGGGAGGAAGTGATTAAAGACGAGGTTGTAGACTATTTTGGCCCAGTTCTGGATAAGTCATGCTCTGGTACTTTGTGGAAAGGGCAAGTCCTGGCCATGCCGGTTCTTCACAGAAATATTATTGGCCTACAGCTGCAGTCTTCACACATTTTTACTCTTGCATTTTTTTTTTTTTTAAGTTTTGAAGCCAAATATAGTTGTGCCTATAATCTCCACTTAAGATGAACAAAAACATGGACATGGGCTATGTAGTGAGTTTGAGGTATGTGTTAGACACAAAGAATAATCTGGTGTCCTACAAAGAACACACAAACAAAGCAAAGCCCGGCAGATTTCTTTTTTGCACAAGGGCACTGACAAACCAAACCAAGCTAGCAAGCACATGGGGCAGTTCACCTGGTGTTCATTCTAATGCAGGTGGTGACTGTGTCTTTTCCCCACCCTGCTGGAGTCCCACCTCACAGTCTGAAATTGGCTAATTTTAAAAGAATCTGAACAAAAGAAATGGAAGATGAGGGAGGAGGCCACCAGGTTCTGGGGACAGACGCAAGGTGGGGAAGCTTGGTGTAAACAGAAATTTTGCCTGTTGGGGGAGGTGGGGGGCGGGTGGTGGTGGTAGTGAAGGATTGCTAGTGAAAAGATTTGCATGAATGGTCTTCGAGGTAGGAAAGATTAAAAGTGGGTTGGAAATGGGGGCTGGGGTGGGAGTTTATGCAATATTGGGCAAAGTACCTTTGACAGAAAGGAAACCAATCTCACACCCACCAAACAAGGGGCTGCTGACATGGCTCATGAGGTAAAGATGCTCAGGGCCAAGTCTGACAACTGAATTCAACCCTGATGACTCACATGGCAGAGAAGAGTGTTAAAATTCTGTCCCATTTCCTGAAGCCCTGGCCAATGACAATTAACCTGTGCCGCCCAGTGTTCTGACATTCTGACTTCTGATGTCAAGCTCCATTTGATTAAGTGGAGAGTCCAAGCTCAATCTCCTCAGACCCCACCCCCTTAAAGCCCACCAAACAGTGCCCCCCCTCCTAAGGTTGCCCTCGGTTCCAAACTCGAGCCCTTAAGGAAGCCTCCAAAAGTCAGCCCCTCCCTGGGACTACTCAAGACCACACCTACAGGTTACCTAAGGCCAGATAGCCATATTTGTCACGTGACTCTCTCTCTGCCTTTCTAAGGGTCACCCAGGATTGCTTTGCTTTCTACCTGTTAAACCTGGGCTTTTTTCTAATTTGGTTTGATTTGGATTATCGAGGTGTAAAAACCTATCGCCAATTAAGGAGGCGTCCCACCTTTGACCCCTCCCCTTTTTGTTCCTTCCTCTCTCCACCTTGCCAGAGTGAGTCCCGACAGCCTCAACCCTTCCCTCCTCCCCCCCTCTCTCTATATATATGTACATATGTATACACACACACATATATGTATATATGTATGTATATTCTCCCTCCCTCCATCACAAGTACCTCCTTGTGAGCCCAGACTGCGTCTCTTTGCCTTTTGCCTTGGCTCTGCTTCCCCAAGCCACCGGGCCTGTATGGGTGAAGGGGCCCCCATTCCCCGACAACCACAGATATACTCACTGGCCTACATCTCACTCTGTGGCTCAAGAAAGCCTTCAACTCTAGGCAGTCTCTCTTACTGGTAGTACAGGCCTGTCTGTGTTAGCATGTCTGACCGCCTTGGTTCATTTTGAAGTTGCTATTTAAACCGGCATAGTAATGTGGTAATGCATCCCTGTAATCTGAGCCCCCAGGAGGCTGAGGCAGGAAGATTGAGATTTCAAGGCCAGTATGGGCTACATATTGAAACTGAGTCTCAAAAAAACCAAGCCAGACCAGGCCAAACCAAACCAGGTAAATTTTTGTGTTATATGAGGCCCTCAGTTGGATCCCTGGAATTACATACACATAAAAAGTTCCAGAAACCAGAAAGTTGTAATTTGTAATTAAACAAACATTAACAAACAACTACTGTAAGTAGTGTTTATTAAAACAACAAATATATTCATTTTGTTATTAATAATTCCCCTTGGGAGGGAAGATACTGGGGGGAGGGGGATTATAGGGACCAGGTTAAAAGGTTAAAAGGACCAGGTGAATTTCTTTCCCTGAGTTCTGCCTCTGGCCCTCAAAGCAGGATCTTGATAACTTGCCCAGGCTGGCCTTGAGCTAACTCTGTTGCCTAAGTAAGCCTTGAACACAAGTTCCTAACTCCTTGTGGCTTTAGTTTCCCAAGTAACTGGGATTCCAGGTCTTTACCAGTCTGTCCTTGCTGTTTTTGAGACAGGACCTTATACCAGGCTGATGTTCAACTTCCTATGTAGCTGAGGCTGACTTAAAAAAACATTTTTAAAATTATATTTATTTTATATGTATGAGAGTTGTGCACTTCTACATGTCTGATGCCCTCAGAGTTCAGAAGAAGGTATTAGATCCCCCAGAACTGGGGTTTTAGATGGTTGGGATCCACCATGTGGTGCTGGGAATTGAACTTGGGTCTTCTGGAAGAGTAGAAAGTGCTCTTAACCACTGAGCCATTTTTCCAGGCTTGTCCCCCTTCTCCTTTTTTTTCCCCTCTAAGACAGGGACTCACTGTGAAGCCCTGGCTGTCCTAGAACACACTGTGTAACCAGACTGGCCTCAGACTCACAGAACTCTGCATATCTCTGTTCCCGAGTTTGGGATTAAAGGGGTATGCCACTATACCTAACCCCTCTTCTAAAAAAAAAAAAAAAAAAAGAGTTTAAAAATGTATTGTTTGTGTGTGTGGTGTGTTTGTATGTATGAGTGTGTGTATGTGTATGTGGTGTGTGTATGTATGTGTATATATGAATGTGTGTGTTTATGAGAGTGTGTGTGTATGTTTGTATATGTGTATGTGTGTTAGTATGTGTGTGTGTTATATATGTGTGTTGTATGTGTGTGTGGTATGTATGTGTGTTGTATGTGCATGTGTTATGTATGTGTGTTGTATGTGTGTGTATGTGTGAGTTTGTGTGGTATGTATGTATGTTGTATGTGTGTGTGTGTATACCATGGTGTGCTTGTGGAGGTGGAGCTGGCTCTCTTCTACCTTTATTGGGTTCTGAAGATTGAACTCAGGCCATCAGGTTTTCATGGCAAACACTTTTACCTGCTGATCCATCTTGATAGCCCTATAATTCACTTCTTAAGTCATGAAATTTTATTGGCAATTTGTCTCATAAAGGTATAGAAAAAGTAGGGTGGTGCTTATGGTTCCTTGATGAAAACAGTTGGACTGGGATGATGGCACACTTGTAATGTGAACCCTCAGGAGGCAGAGGCAGAAGGATTGCTGTAACTTTGAGGCTAGCCTGAGCTATATAGACAGTTCCAGGGCTGCCTAGTGAGACCCTGTCTCAAATAACAAAAAGCAACAATTACAACAGCAAAAAATTATACATTGAGAGAGAGGCAAGAGAGCAGTGAAAAGAAAAGGTAAGAATGTGGAAGAAAGCCAGGTGGTGGCACAGGCCTTTGTCCCAGCATTTGGGGTGCAGAGGCAGGCCTATCCCTGTGAGTTTGCGGTCAGCCTGGTCTACTGAGTTCCAGGACAGAGCTATGTAGTGAGATTGTGTCTCAAAATAAATAAATAATATATTTTTTTTAAGTATGGAATGAGAAGGCTTTATTGTCAGCAATATAGCAGGGTATTCTTAACAGAACTGGGGGAGGGTGGGGGAGGGTGGGGGAGGGTGGGGGAGGGTGGGGGAGGGTGGGGGAGGGTGGGGGAGGGGGAAGAGGGAGACTTTTGTTGTGGGTCTTAATCAGATGAGGGCAATTAAGAAAACATCATTTTCAAGGAAAAACCCAGTGGTACATTGAGGATCTGAAAATGGACAAACGGATTCCTTTGCAAGTCTTCAGGGCCTTACGTCCTGAAGAGTGTCCCCATTCCCTGGCCACTGTGGCCTTATGTCCTGAAGAGTGTCCCCATTCCTTGGCCACTGTGGCCTTATGTCCTGAAGAGTGTCCCCATTCCCTGGCCACTGTGGCCTTACTAAATTCTGTGCTATTTGCCTTTCCTAGGCTTCACTTTCTAGGGAAGAAACTTGGTCAAAGGAATAGTGAAAAAGATTTGCTGTTTGTCCTTTGTCCCCCGGGTTATGCACAACCAATAGCCTGAGGATCTTCTGAGTCATTCTGGGGTCCCTGAGAGCTGCCTCTGCTTGTTTGTTAGGGATGGAACTCAGAACCTTGTGTAGAGGTAAGTTATCTGTCTGCCAGAGTGTCATAATCCACTGTGTAGACCAGGCTAGCTTCAAACTCAGAGATCCAATCTGCCTCTGTCTCCTGAGTTATAGGCTTAAAGGTCTGTCCCACTATGCCTAGCCCAATTGACGATAAATATTTTTTTGATCATAAAATACATTTCAAAATTAAAATTTGTGGTTTTTTGAGACAGGGTTTCTCTGAGAAGCCTTGGCTGTCCAGAAATTCACTTTGTAAACCAGGTTGGCCTTGAACTCAGAGGCTGGGAAAAGGTTTGCACCACCATTACCAGCAAAATTAAAATTTTCTAAATATCTTCAAAACTGTAAGGTGCCAATGTAAAGCCATAGCAGGTTCCCTGTGCCTAACAGCAAGCTACATCAGAGAGGTCTTGGGGCAGTTTTGTGCCAATGCTAATTATTGCCTCATCTCTTACACTTTAAATACATTTATGTTCCTCATATTATATATAAGCCTTCTAAGATCCAAAACTTAGGGGAATGTTGACCAAGCTGCTGGCTACAAACTATAAAAGTGAGCAGTACAAAGCTCTCCCAGTCCCGGTTCGTGTGCTAATAATTATGTCATTACTATTCTTTCGTAAGCAAAGATAATTGACATGCTCTATTAGGTATAGGTCTCCTAAGAAGTCCATAAACAAAGAAGCACTCCATCTACAAATTACCTTTCTTTAAATATTTGCTCTCTTTTAAAAAAGGTATTTTATCACCATAATCATCATCTCATCACTGCTCTGATCACCGTGTGTGTGTGTGTGTGTGTGTGTGTGTGTGTGTGTGTGTGTGTGTGTGTGTGTGTGTGTGTGTGTGTAGTGCTTTTTGTGAGTATGGGGCATGAATGCTGCTGTCACACAGTGATTCAGGGATTCTCTCCTTCGATTGTGTGGCCCAGGGATTGAACTCAGACTGTCAGACTAGCTGAGCCATCTCACTGGTTCCAGTGTTTGCTCTTGGTGATTGTTTTGTATTTGCCTTGTACAACTTCGCAATGGTTTTCCATGGATGTCTGCAGAAGAACGGTGTTAACAAAAGACCCCGAGCAGTATTATTTTTGAGATGTATCATTTACAGGACAGAGAATTAAATTCCTGATGGATTCCAGGTAGGCCTGGCCTGAGCGTCACTTCTTCCATGCCTCTTAGTTGCTTGAGCTGAGCCCTACAGGGTTTTAGTGGCATTAGCTTTTTGATAACTGTTGCCAACTCTTGTCAGGTGGACAGGTATCAGGCTGAGACAGGTCTCATCTTGGTGGCTAAGGACAGTCAACATCAGATGAACTGCCAACTGCTAGATGGTTCATCCCAACGTCTTCAGAGAAAGTTATTCAGAGCCCACTGAAGAGAGAGCTGTCAGAAGAGAAATGGAATGCACGTCCAAAGGTCAGGGAAGCCTAGAGGTTTCCAGATGTTTCTGGTGCATGGTCACTTGACACCAGGCAATTATCATCTCATTGTTTGTTCCGGACACCAGCATATTTCAGGAATTCTCACACCAACAGCAGCCTCTTACCCCAAATTCCTCAAGATTGGGATCTAAAAACAAATAGAGGAGAATTGGGTCTTGGCAGGAGGGAAGGTCTTCTAAAGAGACTCTTGTGCTCCTCTCTTGGGTTATGGATTATTGAGACAATGGTCCCTGGGGACTTTGGAATTCCCCACCAATCTCCTGCTGGGAGAAGGGGAAAAGCTGAAGGCCCTGGAGCCAATTAAAGGAGGAACCTGTCTCCCAGGAAGAGATCTCCAACTACCTTGCCAGACAGACTGGAGCCAAGAGCAGAACAGCTAGTTTACTGCAGCAGGACCCTTGCCCTTCCTAAAGCCTAAACCTCAGAGCCTGAGAGGTAGACTCGAGGTCACAGAGCACACATCCCCCTCTCTGCTTTTCATTCTTGTCGTCCCTTCTTTACTTGGTATGTTGAGGGGGACCCTACTTTTTGGTTTTGTTTTTTAGAAATTCTAGGACCCAGGCTTATACACTAAAATTGTGACCATGGTTTCTGCCCATTTCATTTAACCTCCTTAAGTTTAACAAGAGACTTGCTAGTCACTCTTCTGTTAGCGAACATGATGGTCCCCATGGTCTTAGGTCTTAGTCTTTAAGGTTAGCTAGTCACTCCTCTCTCTCTCTCCTCTCTCTCTTTCTCTCTCTCTCTCTCTCAAGCTGTAAGCATGCATTATCACACCTTGACTTTTTGCGGTTTTTTGGAGACAGGGTCTCTCTATGTCTTTCCAGGTTGGTCCTCAACTTGTAATCTTTCTGTCTGAGCCTCCAGGGTGCTTAGTACTCATATTGTGTTACAACTTAAACTGTAAAGGTTATAACTATAGCATGTGGTGAGTAGTTAGGATGGGAGAAGCGTTGAATGTGTGGGTGTGATCGGAAAATGTATTCCAACTGACAGTAGCCTGTGTCTAAAAGCCCTGACTTTCAAGAGGGCTTCATTCAGCAAGGATCCCCAGAGGTGAATAACACTACGGAACAGATAGGCTTGGACTAAAAAATATAAATGTGAACAAGCCCGGCCTAGTGTGCAGAGCAAGGAGCGCACCACGTACTCTGAGAAATGAGAACAAACATTTTCTCATATTCTGCAATAGTATCAGAAAATATGGCTGACAGATGTCTTGTTTATGGGCTATTTCCAGCAATGCTTCATCTCAGAAGTAAAACAACAAGCCCTAGGAAATAAAAAGGTTGGAATCTAAAGCTCCATCAAGATGGCTCATCAGTTAAGAGCTCTGGCTGCTTTTCCAGAAAACCCAGTACACTATTTAGCATCTCAAAACTGTATGTAATTCCAGCTCCAGGGGATGCAGACACCCTCTTCTAGGCACCTCTGTCCCAGTGGGGCATCTAGTCACGCAGAGCCACACCACACACATACACATAAGATAAAAAATAAATCTTTAAAAAGCCCCATTAATTAGATAATTCAGGTAGATGTGGTGGTGCACACCTTTAATCCCAGCATTTGGGAGGCAGAGGCAGGTGGAGCTCTGAATTCAAGGCCAGCCTGGTCTTCATAATGAGTTCCAGGACAACCAAAGCCACATGGTAAGAAAGTTCTCAACAACAAGAAAGATAGTTTGCCAAACACGACTTTATAAACTCAGCTCTTTGACCTGGGAATTCTTTGGTTTCTTTGTGTCTGATCATATTTGGTTAGCAACTGATACAGACCATAAATAAGTCTGGGTGTAACACGAGGCTGGAAGTCATTCACTATTGCTATGGACAACATTCATTTCATCAAAACTTCAACATACAGATTAAAACCTAAAACCATAAAAGCCACTAGAAAGTATGAAGTCACGATTAGCTTTGAAGGCTTACTGAGGATCGTGGAAAAGCTAGGGTAATCACTCTCATGCTAAGACAAGTTGTTGGAAGGGCATATGCTAAGGTGCTTGATGAGGAAATGGATGAACATAGAGCATACGGAAGGCGGCAGAGAGGTGTTAATTAGTAAGTAAGGATTGGAGGAGCCTGTGGAGCCGTCTTCAGAGGGAGGCAAAGATAAGGAGCAGAGCTGGTAATGTTGAAATGATCGAAACATGCCCAACTGTTGAGTCACACAGAAATTGAAGCACAAAATTATGGGATATGACCCTTGAATGGAACATAACACAGAGTCACAAGTGAACGGGTATCTCCTCAGCACTGTGGGCTAGAGTGAAGATCCTACAGATAGAGTGAGCGTGTCTGATAGAAAACTGGAACTGTGGACAGGTGGAATGTAGTCAGTCCAGAGCCAAAATTATCTTGAGCTATCTTGGGTCCCTTAACAGCCACTTACTTTAACTTTTGTAGCTGATCCAACATTCTCCTGGCTAATAGGTAAACTTCTTGGAATGTGTCACTAAGCCTAGCATCCCTGGAGCCTCCACCAAACCTAAAACACAAAGATAACATCTATGAGTCTCTAGAAAAGATTTCCTGGCTTTGGAGCCTACCTACTTGATGCTTCCACCCATGTAATTAGGAAATTGATATATGGCTTTTTTGTTGTGCTTCTGTGACTATAAAAGTTTACCTTTTCCACAGTGACATGTGCCATTCAGGGCAATTGCAGTAAACGTTCTTGGGCCATAGTTACTCAGTGGCTTAGAATAACCATTTTCTTCTTTCCTTTAAAGCAGACAGTAGCACTGATGAGTTGTAAAGCAAAGACCACAACTTTTGAACTGTATTTAATTATTTTGTGTTGTATGTTTGTGCATGTATGAGTGCAGGTGTGCATGTGTTACACACATGCAAACGCACACACAAATAAAAAAGTATGACTAAAAGAAATTAAAGACCAGGTCTCACTATATAGACTAATTGAAACTTATGATCTGATTGCCTTGGCCTCCCAGTGCTAGGTTACATGGTTCACCATCCTGTCTTCTTCTCAACCTTTCTTTCCTATTAGAATATGCATTATTTGAGGGTATGGAGACTCAATAGATCACCTTCAGACAGGATTGTAGAAGACCACAGTATGTCTTTCTAAAATATGTCTTTCTGATATATTTATTATTTTAGTTACCTTAAAAAAAACTATAGACAAAGAGTAAGAGAAATTTATGCCTAAAAGGGAAATTTTCATTTTAAAGGTCTTTCTTCTTTGCACCAGACAAGGACTGGTGACTAGATACTTTGTAACAACAGAAAGACATGCATCCTGCCTCACAAAGGTTCATTACAGGCTTTGAAATCTGGGAGGCATACACTGGTAATGGTCCTGAGAAAACCTGGGGAGCTTAGATGTCACCTCCATTTCCAATCAGGATGCACAGGACCCCAACATATCCATCCTGGGTCAAGATTGCATCCTGCAGTGGACCAAGCTTCTCAGTTCAATGGCTGGGAATGACTAGGGTCGAAGGTCAGGAGAGTAACTGCTTTGGTTTCAGAGGAAGGGGAGGTGTGTGTGTGTGTGTGTGTGTGTGTGTGTATGTGTGTGTGTGTGTCTGTGTGTGTGTGTCTGTGTGTGTGTCTGTGTGTGTGTGTGTCTGTGTGTGTGTCTGTGTGTGTGTGTCTGTGTGTGTCTGTGTGTGTGTCTGTGTGTGTCTGTGTGTGTGTCTGTGTGTGTGTGTCTGTGTGTCTGTGTGTCTGTGTGTGTCTGTGTGTGTGTCTGTGTGTGTGTCTGTGTGTGTGTGTGTCTGTGTGTGTGTGTCTGTGTGTGTGTGTCTGTGTGTGTGTGTCTGTGTCTGTGTGTGTGTGTGTCTGTGTGTGTGTCTGTGTGTGTGTGTCTGTGTGTGTGTGTCTGTGTGTGTGTGTGTCTGTGTGTGTGTGTCTGTGTGTGTGTGTGTGTGTGTGTGTGTGTGTTGGGGACTGGCACCTCCATTGAGGAGGTGGTGGACTGAGCAGACTGGCCACAGTTAGAGATAATTCTATCTCCTGTGACCCAGGTAGTCACAGGGCCACACCTATGCCAGCCTCAAGAGTGTTGGGGATGGACAGAGCAGTAACACTGTAGAGACACTGCCTTGCAGAAAAACGGGACTCCAGGATGTACTGCAGGTTGATGCAAGGATCTCCTGGGCTATAACAGCAGTGTCAAAGTTCATCTCTTGCTTCTTTTTAAGGGAACAAAATATTGATGGTTTCATAAATTTGCACATCATTCTTTAGCAGGGAGCAAGCTAATCTCTGTGTGGTATAACTCTGTTGTACTCGATGACACACTGAGCACCGTACTTTAGTCCATGTTAACATTTCTGACTTGTGTTGAGGAACTTTTCCTGGCTGTCACTCTCCAATCCTTTCTTCTTTATTTCAGATAATGGAGAATTTAAGCCTAAAGTTTTAACTCTTTCTTTGAGACACTTCTAGACATACACTGAGCGTATGAAAACACACATATATTAATAAAGCCGAGTTTTTCTTCTTATTTATGTATTAAACAAGGCATCTCAGTTTAAGAAGGACCCAGGGGGAGGGAAGGAGAGAAGGGGAGGGAGGGCAAACTGTAGCCGGCATGTAAAATAAAGAAAAAAAATGTTAATAAAAGAAAGAAAGAACTAGAAGGCAAGCCAGGTGGCAGTGGAACCATGCTTTTGATCCCAAAGGCAGGTGAATTTTGGAGTTGGAAACTAGCCTGATCCACAGAGTGAATTTCAGGACAGCCAGGGCTACACAGAGAAGTCCTGTCTTGAAAAGCCATAAATAAATAAAATAAAACATTTAATGGACATTTAATGGACAGAGAAAAAATTACTTTCTCTCTTAGAAGAGCTAGGAATAAGTTTTCTGAGTTAATTCATATATATATATATGTATAATTTATTTACATACCTTTTTAATTGTGTGAATGTCTGCATGTAGACACAGTAAGGCACACATCTTTGCCTGGCTTTTGCTGGCACAGGTAAGTACAGGCGCCAATGAAGCCAGGCAAAGATACTGGGAATTGAACTCATGTCTTCTGGAAAATAGTGTTTTTAACCTCTGAGCCATCTCTCCACCTCTACCCTCCATTTATATTTTTTGACACAGGATCTCCCTAAGTAGCCCTGGCTCTTCTGGAACTTGCTGTGTAGAGCAGGCTGGACCAGAACTCAGAGATCTGCCTTTGTCTGCTTCTTGAGTGCTGGGATTAAAGGTGTATGTCACCAGGCCTGGAAAAATTACAGTTTTAATTATCTTAACAGTTCTTCCTTTCATTCAAAAACTGTGTAATACTTCACTTACAAAATAAAATAAATGTCCCAGTGGGTCGAGAATAGCTAAATCACTTTCTAATGAGAAAGGCTGGGGGAAACCCAAAACAATAACAAAAAGACTCAAGAATCAGATTTGGTCACTTGAAAGTTACTTGCAAGGTAGGGCAGGACAATAGAAACTGACTGACTGACAACAGTTTCTTTCACAGTGCTTCTCTGTGTAAGATCTAAGGCAGAATGAACAGATCACAGGGCTACTGATACTATCCTGTTCAGAACTTTGCCTGTTGGTCTAATCTGGGTTCTCGGAAGGTCAGAGAACTAGCTTGGTTTTGCATTGGTCATAAGAAACTCCAAGCAGCTCTGTTCTGAGTTTTAACCAGTCAGTTGGGGCCTAGTACAGGACTCCAGTGGACAATGGCTGCCTGGAACTTATATTTAAAATTTCCTAGTATTTAAGACAGGACAGGACAAAGTGGGGACTCAGTGGGATTTCAGTGACTTGAAACTCATGTCTTTTGGAGAAATTTGAGGGTTTTTTTTAGGTTAATTATGCTGGTTTTGCATATGTAATAGACAGGGACAAGAAGCATCCTTTGTGTTAGAGCAGGGGTAGTAACAGAAGACCTCAGACTGGTAATTTTGTTATTACCATGTTGTTTGTTGTGGTTGGGTTGATGGCACCACTGTGCTTGTGTGAAAATCAGAGGACAATGTGGATTCAGTCTCTCCTTCCATTGTATGGGACCTTGGGATAAACTCAGGTCATCAGGCTGGGCAGGGGTGGGGGTGTGGGGGGCATAAGTACCTTTATCCACTGAGCCTTCTCACTGGCTGAGGCCTTCTCACTGCCCAAAACATTGCTCTTGGTTTTCTTTTAGAGAATAGATCTCAGTTGTACCCTAGAAACAGCCTTAAACTCAAGATTCTCCTCCTTCTACCTCTGAGTCTGGGAGTTGCTCAATGTTCACCTTTAAGTTGGGTAACCTAAGAAGCTATAGAAATTACCACATGTAATTGTGGAGACTAGAAAGCTGAGGATCAAGGTGCCAGCAGATTTGATATCCAGTGAGAGCCAGTTCCTTAGAAGAGGTGTTTTTTAATTATTTTTTGGAGGCAGAATTTCATATAGCTGAAGCTGCCTTCAAACTCCTATTTAGTCAAATCTAACCCTGAATTCCTTTACTTTTAAAACGTTGGATGTTTTGGAATATTTGTTTAATCATGTAGAGATGTGTTGCATTTGTTTAACTATGTAAAGATGTGTTGCTGTTTTACCTTGCCTGCCTAAGGCACCTGATTGGTCTAATAAAAAGCTGAATGGCCAATAGTGAAGGAGAAGGAACAGGCGGAACTTCCAGGCCTGGAAAGTAGGTAGGAGGGTGAGGAGGTGGAGGAATTTAGGCTAGGGAGAAAGAAAAGAAGACAGCAGAGAGATGGCAGAGGCCAGCCAGCCAGCCAGGGAAGGGGCCAGACAGACAGACAGACACGGAAGGGGACAGACAGACAGGGAAGGGGACAGACAGACAGACAGACAGGGAAGGGGACAGACAGACAGACAGACACGGAAGGGGACAGACAGGGAAGGGGACAGACAGACAGACAGACAGGGAAGGGGACAGACAGACAGACAGACACGGAAGGGGACAGACAGACAGGGAAGGGGACAGACAGACAGACAGACAGACAGGGAAGGGGACAGACAGACAGGGAAGGGGACAGACAGACAGACAGACAGACAGGGAAGGGGCCAGACAGACAGGGAAGGGGCCAGACAGACAGACAGACAGGGAAGGGGACAGACAGACAGACAGACAGACAGGGAAGGGGCCAGACAGACAGGGAAGGGGCCAGACAGACAGGGAAGGGGACAGACAGACAGACAGACAGGGAAGGGGACAGACAGACAGGGAAGGGGACAGACAGACAGACAGGGAAGGGGACAGACAGACAGACAGGGAAGGGGACAGACAGACAGACAGACAGGGAAGGGGACAGACAGACAGACAGGGAAGGGGCCAGACAGACAGGGAAGGGGACAGACAGACAGACAGACAGGGAAGGGGACAGACAGACAGACAGACAGACAGGGAAGGGGACAGACAGACAGACAGGGAAGGGGCCAGACAGCCAAGAAGAAGCAGAAAAGTAGGACACACAGAATGAAAGGTAAAAGCCCTCAGGCAAATGTAGATGAAGAGAAATGAGTTAATTAAAGAGCTAGTGGACAAGCCTAAGCTAAGGCCCAGCATTCATAACTATACTAACTTTCCGTGTCTTTTATTTGGGAGCTGGTTGGCAGCCCAAAGGAAATTGTAACCACAATTGAGTGTGCATGTGTACACAAATGCACACTGGCACACAAGCAGGTAAGTGCATGCCTTGGCACATGTGTGGAGGTCAGAGGCCAATTCCTGAGTGCTGAACTTTAGGTTTCAGGCTTGGGTGGCAAGTGCTTAGTCACTGGCAGAGTCTTCTTACAGGCTCTGAGCTCTGAACTCTTGATCCTCCTGCCTCCACCTCCAAATGCTGGGTTAACAAGTGTGTGCCTCCTAGCCCAGTTTACACAGTGATTTTATGTGTTCTCACAGGGTGCAAGGGACTAAACACTCCCGCAAACCTCATTTATTAGGGCCCTTGCCTCATTACCCAATCACTTCCCAACAGTTCCCACCTTGGTATAGTGGAATTGTTAGGCTCATGAGGTCCTGATTTAATCCCCAACATCACAAAACAAGTCAACCAAAAATAAATAAATAAATAAATAAAAGGCACCACCTCTATTCTATTTTATTTGTGAAACAGGGTCTTGCTGTGGACCCCTGACTAGTATTCTGGTGCTGAGCTAGAGGTGTGGGGTGTTGATGTGGTCTACCATTCTCAGGAGGCACTGACTCCAGCAGTATCACATGGGGGAAATACGTAGCCCATAATACTTTTCTGTATTATGTTTCTGTAATATGTTTTTTTGTAATATGTTTCGGTAAAAGACAGAATTCTCTCCTTCTAGGTGTCTTGAGGACAAGAGCTCATTCCAAACAGCCTCTACCTCCCTGGAGGTCCTGGGTCTGGAGAGTGCCTAACAAGAGCCAGAGGACAGCTGGGCTCAGGAATAATTATTCATTTTAATATAGAGGAGAAGCCATTCCTGCCTGAGGGTGGAGGAGAGACTGACTCTGATTCTCCAGCCAGCGATGAAAGAAACAGTCAATGGAGAAGCAGCCTATTATCTGGCCTCAGCCCCCTTCAAACAATGCTTTTGTTGATACATTCTCTGCTCCTTTTCCAAGGGGGAGGGAACAGCAGTTGGCTGACCTATGAAGCCTTGCAGTTCAGAGTTCTGATGATCTGGGGGAGTTCATCTTATGAGAAAGTTATCCCAGCAAGCCCCTGACCCAAATTGCAACAATCTATTCCTAGGCTCTATGTTTAAATTCCCAAGTGTTGCTCCAGAAATCATCTTGTGTTCCCTCAGAGTACCTTAGAGGAGTTAATGCAAATTCCTGGACCCCTCCAGACTACTTTCCAGGGTGAGGCTCAGGAAGCTGTGTTTTTAATAAGTTCTGCAGGGGATAGTTAGGGTATGCTGGGAGTGGGGAGAGAGGGATGGAGGGGCAGAGGGAAGGAAGGAGGGAGGAAGGGAGGGGAAGAAAGAAACCCCCTGCAGCTGCTAAGGTCACTGGGTCATTTTCTGATGGTTTCCCTCAGCAGGCACTGGGGTTTGTTTTTTTTCTCCACTGTGGACCCGGTTCATTTCCTGCTGTTCTGTGCTGAGAAAGGATGGAGAGCAGCGAGGAGGGAGGGAAAAGGGTCAGCCAAGGCAGTAGCACTTTCTGGAATGGAAAGGCAAAAGCTTCGTGACAATGTTTCTTTGTCGTGTTAGGGTGATGGAACTGCTAGTCATTAGCAGCCAAGACGTATGACCCGGTCCTTCTTCAGGGCCAGATCGCCATCTGCTGCCCACCAGTAAATGACACTCTAGGACGCCAAGAAAGGAAGAACTGGGTGAGAAGAGGACCTGAAGAAGACCAAAAGGTCATCAGGTCACCGCTCAGGCTGTAACAAAATCATGATTGCTGGGGGAAGATTTAGCCAATGGAGTGGGTGTTTCCAGGACACATCCAGCAAACAACGGGGTTCTGCCAAGAGCCCCACTGTTCCCATGATTCCAAGCTCCACACTTGATCTGGCTCTGCAGCCACTTTCACCTTTAGCTAACTTACCTCACCTTGGACACACAGGGCCTTGGACAGACAGGGAGACAGGAGAAAAGTGATGAAAATTTTTGGTGTGCAATCATTTATAGGCAATTAGTAAGAGTCGTCCCCCCCCCCCCCCCATCTTCCTTTCTCAGCCTTTCTTTCCTTTGTCCCCAGGAAAGCTCGATGTGTCTTTCAGCCTTTTTTCTCCTGCCAGGGAACTCTTACCCCACAGCTGTAGAGTCAGCCCTTCTCTCCAGCTTTATTGCCCCACTTTATTGCTGTTGGGAATGGGGAGGGTTCACGTAGGTCATTGGCGGAAAGAGCAAAGATTTCTTCCCAGAGTAAAAGTTCAAGCTAGCAGTGACCCATTTCCTTTTGCCTCTTGTCTTTGCCCCCTCCAGCTCTGATTGGAGTGGACCCCCAGAGTATCTCAGCTCCAACCACAAGGTTTCTGCAGCAGGGTCGGGTCTGGGAAATGATTTAAATTGTTGCGAAAGGTTTGGGGTGAAATCCAGGCAGGAGTGTGGGAGGTGAGTGGAGGTGAAGGTTCAGGTAGGGAGGAGGTAAGAGTGCCAGCCAATTCTACAGAAAGTTTTGATATCATGAAACACTCAGGCTCTGTTCCAAACAACCTCTAGTCTGGGTGAATCTGTGTGGTTGGGAGAGGGGGCTGACCGAGCAAGCCATGTGGAGCAAGCCAGTAAGCAGCACCCCTCATGGCCTCTGCCTCAGATCCAGGTTCCTGCCCTGCTTGAGTTCCTGTCCTGACTTCCTTCAGTGATGGAAGAGAGATGGAAGCCAAATAAACCCTTTCCTCCCCAGCTTACTATGGTCATGGTGTTTTATTATTAAAATCCTAACCAGGACAATGAGACAATCTCATGTAGTCCAGGCTAGCCTCAAGCTCACTGTGCAGCCCAAACTGTCTTTGAACTTCTGGTTTTCCTGCCTCTACCTTAGTGCTGAAACTACCTTTGTATGCCAAGACTAGTTTGTGTTGCTAGGTATAACATAGGGCTTCATGCCTGCCGGCACACATATCTCTAGCCCTTAACTGGTCAGTTGGTTGTCAGGTGGCTTCCTTCCATCTATCTGCCTGCTTCTCAGCCAGTCCTGAAGACTAGTGACCTTCAAGCATCTTACCCTGGTGAATTAAGGAACTGACAATGGCTGGCTGCCCAATTTCATCTTTTTCTTTTCTCCCCTCTCTCCCTCTGCCCCCCCCCCTTTTAAAGAAAAAGTCACACTCCTGTTGGCATGGGATTTTCTATGTAGACCAGGCTGGCCCAGAACCAACATTGTCATGTACTGCCATACCCATTGGACCTTAAACCCTCACTTTTCACACCTATCAGTTATTAAGGTACACACCAATGAAATACATTAAGTAAATTAGCATATACTTTACATGTTTGTTTTAAATGCTTATTTATAACTCATAATAACTGAACTTTCCTTTTAAACCACGATAGGTTGCTGCTTCTTTCTTCTAAGGGAGGTGACATGCAAATTGATGGGGAAGTCGGCTTGGTTCCTGCTACACTCAAAGGTTATTGAGGATGGGAGTGGCTTTGAGTAGACAGCTCAGAGGTTAAGAGCATTGGCTGCTCTTTCAGAGGACTCAGGTTCACTTCTCAGCACCCACTTGGCAGCTAACAACTGTCTGTAACTCCAGTTCCAGGGGATCTGACATCGGTACACAGACACACATACACAGGCAAAACAACAATGCACATAAAAATAAATAAATACATCATTTAAAAAAGATAGAAAAAGTTATTAGAGAAGAAGATACAGGCTACAGGCTCCTAGGGGTTGGGTGGAGGGAAATGCTGGCTGGTTAGCAGGGGACAGTCAAAAGGCTGGCCAAGGGAAGCCAGACCCTGATTTGAGTCAGGGACAGAGGTCAGCTGGTTTGCATACAGAGGCAGAGAAATGGAATTTCTGGAGAGGACAAAGGAGTAAGCACTGGAGAACTTGATAAAACCAGGAGGCTGTAGGAAAAGAAAAATGGGCAAGTTCCCTCTTGTTTCTACAATGTGAACTATCTCTTTCTCCTTGGGTTAACAAAGAAGACGAGCACTTCCATACACAGCATTTCTAAGTATTTTCTATATACACATTTTATTTATTGTTTTTGTGAGATAGGGTTTCTTGTAGCTGGGACTGGCCTCTAACTCATTATGTAGCCAAGGCTGGTCTTGAACTCCCGATCCTCCTGAGTTTGAGAATTACAGGCCTGTGCCACCGTGACAGTCCCTTTTGTTTGTGTGTGTATATGTACATATTTGTGTTGCTGCACATGGTGCTAATACAGAGGCCAGAATGGACCTCAGGTGTCCCTTCCATCTGTCTACCCTTGTTCTTTTGTTTTCTGAGTATGAGCAGTCTGCCTGTATGCATGGATGCATGCCTACTATGTGCATGCCTGGTGCCTGAAAATGTCAGAAGAAGACATCAGATCCCCTGGGACTGGAGTTAAGGATGGTTATGAACCACAGTGTGGACATTGCGAACTGAACTTGGCACCTCTGCAGTAAGCAACAAGTGTTCTTAATCACTGAGCTGTCTCTCCAATCCCCAATCCTTGTGTTTTGTTTTGTTTGGAGATAGACATTTTCCCCCCACTGGTCTGAGATTGCTACTATGGCAGGCTAGCCTGGGATCTACCTGTCTCCCATGCACTGGAATGATATCTGTGTACCATCATGATTTTCTAAGGACTGAACTCGTCATGCTTACACACAAGCATGACTTTTTCACTTTATGTAGAGGTGAAGATCAAACTCAGGGTTACACTTGGGAAGCAAGTGCTATGCCACTGAGCTGAACTGTAGCTCTAATATATATGGATCCACACATGCATGCATATATACACTTTTTTAGATTAAAAAAACTTTTATTTTAGCAGAGTGTGGTGATTCATGCCTTTAATTCCATCACTCAAGAGGCAGAGGCAGGCAGATAGATCTCTTGTGAGTCTGAGGCCAGCTTGGTCTACATAGTGAGTTCCAGGCTAGCCAAAGCTACATAGGGAGATTTTTGTCTCAAACATCCCTACAAAGATATTTTATTTTATGTGTATAACGGTTTTGCCTGTATGTATGTATGTGTATTACATGTGTGCCTAGTACCTGCAGAGAGGTTAGAAGAGGGGTTGGATCACCTGGAACTAGAATTACAGATGGCCATGAGCTGTCATATGGGTGCTGAGAACCAAACCTGGGTCTCTAGCAAGAACAGGAAGTGCTCTTAACTGCTGAGCCACTTTTCCATTTCAGCTTCACTAGACATTAGTATATTGTTAAATTATTTACAATAGTTCAAAAAGTGTAGGTTAAGAAGTACCTAACAGCTGTTTCTTTCTTCCTTCCCTCCCCCCCTCCTCTTCCTTCTTCTCTCTCTTTCTTGAGACAGGGCTTTGCTCTTGTTGATGTAAAAAGCACAGTTCTCATCTTTTGTTGTTATTGTTTTATTTGCTGAGACAGGATTTCTCTGTGTAGCCCTGGCTGTCCTAGAACTTGCTCTGTAGACCAGGCTGGCCTTGACCTCAAACTCACAGAGATCCACCTGCCTCTGCCTCCCAAGTGCTCGGATTTAAGGTATGAGCAACTATAACCAGCCACAGCTCTCATTTTAAAGGGAATAAGGGATAGTTTTTATTCTGGAGTCTTTTTGAGTGGCCATAGTCGGGGAACACAGATTTATGTTATCCCAAATTCCATGTTCCAATGTAGAAGCAGTTTTATGACATGTTTATAGTTTTATAGAACAAAAAAAGCCATAAATCAAGGCAAGTTTAAAAATACCTGGTGGGTACATGAGCAAGGGAGGTACAGAGATGGAGGAAGCTTTCTTATAGGCCCTAGATCCTCTATGAGCTTTTGAATTGGTGGAAGCTAGTGGTCTGCTAAGTTAGTAGATGCCAAAGGTTTTTGCCTTTTAGTCACTAGATCTTAATTCTGACACAGAGGAGGGGCAGGGATGACTAGATTCAGCCCAAGATAATAAGCTTTTGGGTCTGCACCATTCCAATCTCTCCACAGTACTTAAATTTAACCAGCCAATCAATCAGTCTCATAGCCAGACTCAGCTTCTTCCTCAGAGTTTTGTTTACACTCTGTAGCCTCGGCTAATCTGGAACTCCCTATGCAGATCAGCGTGGTCTAGAACTCACAGAACCTGGCAACGCTTTAATTATCAAGTTTAAAAATTGACAGGAGGCTGAACATGTGTCTCAGTGTTGTAGTATTTGCTCAGTTCAGCTCGTGCGAGATCTTGGATTTGTTGTCCTGTAACAAGATGAGGAAATGGATGAGAGTCAGCAGGAGGGACTGTCATCTAGAACCATTTTTTGTTTTATTGTTTGTTTTCTGTAAGTAAAGAAGCATATAAACCAAAACTAATCACCACATGCACTGCAAGATGGGAAGAGATTTGTGAGCAGAGGTGATGGTAGACGCAGGAGAGCAATGCTGAGGTGAGACTGGTCTATTTTAGGTAAGCACTCTACTATTGAGCTATGGCTTGACTCTAATTTTTTTTTTTTAAGCTCATTTAAAAATAAAAATAAGGGGCTACTGAAATGACTGGGCAGATAAGGGCACTCACCACTCACTACAACTCCAGTCCTAGGGGATCCCCTCCTCTAGCCTCCAAGAGCATGCACATGCCCCCCCCCCAAACCACCCAGAACACTTATACACATAAAATAATAAATATGTAAAAACAAAAATTGGGCCAGTGAGAGGGTTTAGGGGGTTGTAAAGTTTCTGTTGCTAATGGCCCAAGTTCAGTCCTTAGACAGGAGTTCCCTTCCCACCTGTCTATGCATACACACAGTTTAAATAGGGGCTGGAGAGACACTCAGTGGTTAAAAGCACTGGCTGCCCCTTCCAGTCTTAGAACTTAGTGAAGCTCTGTCTCAAAATAAAAGTAAAGAAGGAGAGAACTCAATGGTAGAGTGTGTGAGAGTGTGTGTGAGTGTGAGTGTGTGTGTGAGTGTGAGAGTGTGTGAGTGTGTGTGAGTGAGTGTGTGTGAGTGTGAGAGAGTATGTGTGAGTGTGTGAGTGAGTGTGTGAGAGTGTGTGTGAGTGAGTGTGTGAGAGTGTGTGTAAGTGAGTATGTGTGTGAGTGTGTGAGTGAGTGTGTGTGTGATGTGAGTGAGTGTGAGAGTGTGTGTGTGAGAGTGTGTAGCCCCTGGGTAATATCATTAGAACCAACAAAAAAGTAAGAAACAAACAAGAACAGCCAGTGAGCCCTTCCTTGTGCTCCTCACATCTGGATCTTCACACACACTGGGTGTGCCATGTGTTGGGGACATTGGGCATGGGGCGTCGTCATACACATTCTGAGTTTGCCCTCTGAACACTGTCTAGTGGTACCATTCTTGTTTCACAAATTGAGAAAACAGGCACAGTAAGATTAGTCTTCACTCTGTATATGATGCAGCTATATCAGAATTTAAACACCAGTTGGCATGAATTTTCCACCCACATGCTGAATCACCATGTACATGGGCTTTGAGAAGAAATAAGACATGACTAGTGAAGTCATAAATCAAACTGCACTTTAATACAAATTATTAAAGGCCTTGGGTCTCTCTAACTTAGAGAACCAGAAGTGCTGTGTCTATTTTCAAATATTTTTAAAGTTTCTTGTGGAGAGTGTAGGTCTTGAGGGAGCCAGTAGGGAAAAATTGTCTTTTCTGCTCTACATCAAGAAAGGCTTTTGGTCATCAGAAATGTCTGAAATGGAATGGTGCTGAGGAGATGGCTCAGTCAGTGAAGTGTTCCTTGGCACCCATCTAAAAAACTGGGTGTAATAGTAATGCTTGCAATCCTGGTGGTGGGTGCTGGAGTCAGATAATCCCTAGGGCTCCCTAATCAACCAGTTTAGCTGAATTGTCAGTCCTCAGCTCTCAGTGAGAGAGCCTGCCTCAGATACAAGGAGAGTGATGGGCTGAAGGGGTGGTTCAGCGATAATAGTACTTGCTGGTCTTGCAGAGTCAGGGTTCAGTGCTCAGCACTCAACAAGAGGCTCACGAACATCTGTAAACTCCAGTTTCAAGGGAATCTGATGCCCTCTTCTGGCCATTGTGAGTACTACACACATATGAAACACTTAGGGACCTACACATACATATAACACAAAATAAATAGATCTCAAGAAACAAAATCAACCAATCATTTAAAAACAACAACAAAGAAAAACTAGACATGGTGATGTACACCTTTAATTGAGCTCTTGGGAGGCAGAAGCGGGTGGATGTCTGTGTGTTTGAGGTCAGCCTGGTCTACATATCAAGTTCCATGACAGCCAGGACTTCTCAAAACAAATGAGAGAGCAAATCAAAACAAAGGCCAACTACAACAAATAAAAACCAAACAAACCCCACAAAGGTGGGCAGTTCCTAAAGAATGACACCTGAAAGTGAACTCTTACCTCCCACAAGAACACACACTAAAATATTTTTTCTAATTGCTTAGAAAAAAACTTTTGATATGCTCGTGGTACCTAAGTTTGCAATCAAAGCTATTCCTATATGTAAATATTTGTATAATTAGATATTTAAGATTTCATACAAATGTTAATAGCTCAGGTGTTGCTTCTGATACTCTACCCATATGGCCTCCTCAGGTGGCCATGTCTATTGTCTTCACAGCTATCACAGCTGGATTATCCATGGGAACAAAGGCTTGAACATGAACCCCGAGTGCGGTTTTTCTCCATCATAGACAAGAGTTTGAAAAAATTCAAATGTATATCAGCAATGAACAGATAAGGCAAATTGAGGCACATGAGATGTAGGAAAAATAATTAATTCACAGAGCAACAGATTGTGTGAAAGAAGCCAGGAAAAAAAAAAGTTCATGCAAGGTACTATTTCACCTCTATAAAACTATAAGATGGTAAATAAATCTCTATTAACAGGAAACAATTGGTGCTTGACCACAGAAGACGGGGTGTGTGTGTGTGTGTGTGTGTGTGTGTGTGTGTGTGTGTGTGTGTGTGTGTGACAGGCGGCTTGCAGAAGAGCTTGGGAAAGTTTAGGAGCGAGAGAGTGCTGAGGCATTTTTCACTTAGTTAGGGTTATGATGCCAAAGGTACACACACCTTTATATCAAAACCCAGCAAAACTCGTTAAATATTAAACAAATAGTAAATTTAAATTAAAATTTAAAGAAGTTGAAATTAAAGAAAAAGAAATATAGTTAATAACTTCTGAAATTAGGACTGTAGAATCCCCCTTTTGTGCCATTTAAACTATATATACTATTTATATGTTCTTAGATTTTTACTTTATTTTTAAATATTTATTTCATTACTTACTTATGTGTCTGTATCTGTTTATATACACGTGCACAGGCATGTGGGTGCCCAAAGAGGCCAGAAGAGGGTTCTGGATACACTGTAGCTATAGGTAGGTAGTTGTTAACCACCTAAACTTAGGTCTTCCAGATCAGCCAGGGCTACACAAGAAACCCTGTCTCAGAAAAAAAAAAAAAAAAAAAAAAAAAAAAAAAAGTAGTCTTAACTTCTATACTATCTATCTCTCCAGTCCTTATTTATTTATTTATTTATTTATTTAGAGACAGGGTCTTGCTATGTGGTGTAGGCCTGCCTGAACTTCTGATCGTCCTGGCTCAGCCTTCAAGTGCTGGAATTGAGCATAGGCTTAACATTTTTAATGACAAAATTAAAATTTTGAAAGAAACCATAAACCTATTCACCAAGGCAAGAGAAGGTTATCATTGTGCTTTGAGCTTAAGCGTCTATGGATTTGGGAAGACTTTCCAAGTGGGCTATGTGGAGAACAGAAAAGGCTGTTGTGCTGTGGAATGTTCAGAGGTGTCCTAATTACTGAGTGCTGCAAAGACTGAGCTGCAAACTTCAAGGGCTCCCTTATTTTCTTATTTCCCTGGGGTCAAAGTCTCTGGGACCCATTAAGACTTCCAGAATAGCCTTCTGTCTTTCTGGGATTAAAGTAGATGTCATTACATTAAGAAACTTGGTCACAGGGCTTCATCTATGGCTCTCAGGTTAGGAGCATGGGATGCTTTTACAGAGGATCTTGGGTTAGATTCCCAGCACCCACAAGGCAGCTCACAAACATCTGTAATTCCAGTTCCAGGGTATCTAATGCCATCTTCCTGTCTCTGTAGGTATCAGGCACACCTGTGGTGCACAGATATGTGTGCAAGCAAATCACCCATACACATAAAACAAATAAGAATTCAGGCCTCTTGCTTACAAAGTAAGTGTTCTTACCCACAAAGCCATCTCCCCCAAATTTTACTTATTATTTAATACGTTCATCCATTTACTTATTTATAGTGCTGGGGGTTGGGGGACACAACTTTTGGGAGTCTGCTCTCCTATAGTGTCCGTCCCAGAAATGGAACTCAAGTCTTAGTTAGGTTTGGTAGCAAGCATCTCCCTGCTGAGTCGTCTTACTGAATCTTAACCTGCCATTTTACAGATAAAGAAATCTGTCAAGACTGAAAGAGAGCTGGAGGAGGGTATAGCATGCCTTTAGTCCCAGCACTTGACAGGCAGAGGCAGGTGGATCTCTGCGAGTTCAAGACCAGCCTGGTCTACAGAGTGAGCTCCAGGACAGCCAGGGCTACACAGAGAAACCCTGTCTCAAAACAAACAAACAAACAAACAAACAAACAAAAGAGGTAAAAGCAGTGATCTCTTTTCTTGTGTTTCCTTTTTCTGTTTTTCAGTGTTGAGGTTCAAACCCAAGTCTTTGCACATGCTAGGGAAACATTCCACCACTAAGCTACACACCTCTTATTCTCGAGCCAAGATCTTTAAAAAGTAGGTTCGTCTTGAATCAGTTTACTTTAGAAACTGTGAGACAGCTCTCTGGTGTTCTGGAATGAAGAGAGGCCCTATTCTCCAGGTCTCATCATGTGGGAGGCACACTGGCAGAGAGTTGGCCTACCGTGTAATACACTCTAGAGTGAAGGTGTGTCCTACCACTAGGAAAGGACCACGGAAGGCCCCTGGTCCCCTGGAAATGGGAAAGTGTTATTTGAGCTATACCCTGAAGTCTAGATGACATAGGCTTCATGTGAGGGAAGTGGCAACAAGGAATTACGTGCCCAGTAGGCACAGGGAAATGAACCCTGCAAGCTTGTGAGATTGGAAGGAGAGCTCTCCAGTGGCATCAGGAGGATGGAATCAGTTTAAGAGACTTGACTAGCCCTTCCTGATGTCCCTGAAAATTAGTTTCCCCAGGACTGAGCAGGTAGGTCTCCAGCTGAAGAGTGGAGTAACTGGGAACGGCCGGACTGTCACATGCCTCTCCCTTGGTCATCCAGGTGATTTCACCTGCAAGGTTAAGTGGCACAGTCCAGGAGAGAAACTTGCTGTGAGAGGCCCTGGTTTGATTTCTATGAAAAATGTTATTAGGGATTCTCGTGTGC
Organism: Phyllotis vaccarum; assembly: GCA_033318265.1. Classification (NCBI taxonomy): domain Eukaryota; kingdom Metazoa; phylum Chordata; class Mammalia; order Rodentia; family Cricetidae; genus Phyllotis; species Phyllotis vaccarum. Next base: position 99,570,942 of record JARWLC010000003.1, read on the forward strand.
AAATATGTACTTTTATATTGCTGGAGAGTTCATTTGCTGAATCATGGGGCACATCGTTGCTTAGTTGTTTTAGGATAAGAGGGGGGAAGGGAGGGAGGGAGGAGACAGAAAGGAGAAATTTAAATCTACACACATCTTACTCAAAGCTTCCCGAACCATGATTGTAAGTGATTTCATTTATAATTTAACCTTGCCCAACCATGTTTAGCTAGTGACACACCTCTGTATTTGTCAGGGCCTGCCAAGTCACATTTAGGTGGGGTTTTATATTTGAACCACCTCCTAGAGCTTTATGTATTATCTTCACATTTTATATACAATGTATTGCAATACTTGGATTATACTTAAAATGTCATTTCCTTGTATAAAGTGAGGCGTGATCTAAACGTGTTAACACATTATAGACTGTGCAGTTAGAGTTTGTACTAGTATATAAAACACTAAAGTTGTGCATATGATGGAGGAGAGAGGACACTGAATTTGAACTTGACTTATTTTTTAAGTACCGAGGATTGAATCTAGGGTCCTGTGCAGGTAGGCAAATGCTCTAGCCCTGAGCTCAACTTTGAACTAGCCTGTAAACTTTCAACCATCTGCAAACAAGGAGACAATGGACGCTTTCTAACTGTGGTGCTGTATGAGGATCAGACGAACCCCCACACCCAGCAAGACTTGCTGGTGTACCTTCCCTTCTCAGCTAACGAGCTGTCATATGAACTGCCATAAACCTGCATGGTGCAATGCCGAGGCTCTGTATATTCCTGTTGATGAGCCCTAAACGCCTCTCCCCTGCTTCTCATCTGCTCACACGCTCCTGAACTCTGTGTAAAGAACGTGGGTCAGAGATTGAGCTGAATAAGAATCAGGAGAAAGGGCAAAGGACAGAAGGAGGTAGAGAGCTACATGTATTTTCTTGTACACTACAAAATGTATTGTTGACTAAAATGGAAGTAGGTGTGTGTGAGTGTGCGTGCATGTGTGTATCTGTGTGTGTGTGCATGCATGACCCAGAGCTTCACACATGCTAGGAAAGTGTACTACTATTGAACTGTATCTTTAGCTGCACAAATGACAATTCATATGCTCGGGTGACTTGACAAAGAATGAATGCTACCTATGAAGTTGGAGATCAACATGTCTGTTTTGTATTACCCTCATGAGTACCGGTATTGTACAGACAAAGGATGTGAAATATAATGATGGTTATCAAAAGCTGTCCTCGCAAGTTATCTTGGATGAATGGGTCACTTTCTTTCTTTTTCTCTGCCTCCCCTCCCCTCCCTTCCTCTCCCCCCTCCCCCCTCCCCTTCCCTCCTTCCTTTCTTCCTTCCTTCCTTCCTTCCTTCCTTCCTTCCTTCCTTCCTTCCTTTCTTTCTTTCTTTCTTTCTTTCTTTCTTTCTTTCTTTCTTTCTTTCTTTCTTTCTTTCTTTCTTTCTTTCTTTCTTTCTTTCTTTCTGAGACAAGGTAGCTCAGGTTGACCTTGACTGTGTGGTAGTGAATGACCTTGAGCTTAAAAATTTTACTGTTTATTCTTCCTCATATATCATATCCCAACACCAGTTTCCTCCTCCTCCACTCCTCCCAGTCCCTTCCCATTACCTCCCTCTCCCTCCTTTCCCTCCAGAAAAGGGGCAGGTCTCTCAGGGATATCACCTGAACATGGCATAACAAGATATAGTAAGACTGGGCACCTCCCCTAGTATCAGGGTTGGACTAGGCAACTCAGTAGGAGACAAGAATCCCAAGAACAGGTGAAAGAGTCAGTGACACCCCCTCTCCCACTGTTAGGAGTCCAACAAGGACCATTATGTCCCCTAGCAGAGGACCTAGTGCAGACCCATACAGGCTCCCTGATTGTTGCTTCAGTCTCTGTGAGACCCTGGGAGCCCTGCTAGGTTGATTCTGTGGGCTGTGTTCTCCTGGTGTCCTCGACCCCTCTGGCTCCCACAATCCTCCCTCCTCCTCTTCCAGGGTGTTCCCTGGACTTCATCTAGGCTTTGCTTGAGGGCCTCCGTGTCTGCTCCTATCAGTTGCTGATGACGATTATGGATCTTGAACTTTTTATCCTTGTCTCTACCTTTACCTCCTGGGTGTCCTGGAACTCACTCTGTTATTTGAGTGTTCTTGAACTCATGGACATCCTCCTGCCTCTGCCTCCCAGATGCTGAGTTAAAGGCCTGCACCACCACCACCTGGTCTAGGATTGTTAAATGTGTGCTACCACAACCTGATCATGTAGTTCTGGGGCTTGAACCAAGGGCTTTATTCACACTAGACACTACCAACTGGGCCGCTTCTCCATCCCTGGAGGCTTAGTTGTTTACATTTTCCTGTATGGTTTAAAAGTTCCTGCAATTATTTATTACTATGATTTCAAAAGTGAAATATAAAGGACTGGAGAGTTGGTTCTGTGGTTAAAACCACTTACTGCTCTTGCAGAGAAGGCAGGTTGAATGCCCAGCTCCCACATGGCAGCTTATGACTACCTGTAACTCCAGTTCCAGGTGATCCAATACCCTCTTTTGTCCTTGGCAGGTACTGCACACATGTGTTACGTCTACAAACACTCTCAGGCACACACATACATAAAGTAATACATAAACAAGCCTTCCCTCCCTCCAGCCTCACCCCCCCACTAGTGAAATATGCCCAGGTCAGGGAATAGCTAGGTCGGCATGCATGAACTCTGCTCCTGTGTCTGTGCCCTTAACCACTCTCAGTCCCAGGAGGATGCTGACCATCTGTTGTTCTACTTTTCACGTGCTGTTCTACAGTCCAAATCGGCTGCCTAAGCAGCAGGTTCCCAGTGGCCAGTCAGTTGGAACTGCTTCTTCAGAAAACAGGAAGGACTTACAGTACCCCACTGGCTTCACTGACTGGAGGGGGGGGGGTGTTAAAACTCAAAATGTTGAGGGAAATGGCATGCTATCAACACCCCCAGGCCTTTCTTCTTGGATCTGGCAGGAAGCTGGACTTGGGACGCTCTGAATGACCCCTTTCTGTGCATGTAACTGGCTGCTCCCTGGCAACTTACGTCTTCCTTGGTTGGGGCTCCAGGCTCCTCAGCTAAGTTCTGATGATCTTGATCTTCTGTGTCACACTGGAGCTTCGCCATTCCCTTATGGGAGAAGCCTATAAGTTGTACAGTGTAGAAACTCTGCACTCTGGACAAAGGTGGACTCTGGAGGAAGGGCAACCATGTAAGGCCAGAACTACAACAGGTGGTATACAGCTGGCCAGTCTCTGCCTGGATGCTCCTTAATGGCCATATGACTTTAGGTAAGCTGTGTCACCTGCAAGTCTCTTCATCAGCTAAAGGGGGAGGATGCTAAACATCTTTGTTTCATAGGCTTGGAGATGCTACCTCTGAAGGCTTCGTGCTACCAGGTGGCTGAGGCACACCTTTAATCCCAGCACTCAGGAGGTAGAGGCAAGTGGATCTTTGAGGTCGAGGTCAGCCTGGTCCACAGAGTAGAAACATGCTCAGTAAATGCTCTTAATTTGTGTGTTGATCCTTATTTCCTGTCATGTTTCACAGTGGCCATGAGTTTGAACTCCCAAAGGATAGGGTAAGCCAATAGTCCCAGCACCTGGGAGATAGAGGGTCAGTGGTCATCCTCAGCTACTAAGTCAGTGTAAGGTCAGCCTGTGCTACATTGTGAGCCTCGTCTCAAATAAAGCAAAATAAAACAGAACAATAATGAGAAGTCTGGACCCTAGAGCCTGCACTCTGGCATTTACTCTCTTGTGACTTGGGCAGCCTTTGCTTCTTGCTTTCCTCATTAGCAAAATGTGTATTGGGTTCCCATCTCATATGAGTCTTGTGAAGATTATCTAAAATATTGCATGTAAAACATTATAGAGCCTGGAATCTTGGCAGTTAGGGGATGGAGCTGATTTGTTACTGTGGTGCAGTGAGCAGCCTTCCTATAAAGAATGTGAGTTTTAGTCAGGCATGGCAGCCTGCAGTCTCAGCATTTGGAGGTGAAGGCGGAAGCATCAGGAAACCAAGGTCGTTCTTGGCTGTGTATGGATTTCAAAGCCAGCTGGGAATACCTATGACATTGTCTTTTTAAAAAAGCCAGAGAGATAGATCATTCATGGGTCAAGCATTTGCTGCTCAGTCTTGGGAACCTGAGTTCAATTCCCAGAACCAACCTAAAGTTGGAAGAAAAACTGACTTCATACAGTTGTCCTCTGACCTCCACAGAGACTCCATGCCCTCTTCACCATATAATTATAAATATAAAGCATAATTAGAAGAAGCAGAAAAGGAATATGAATTTGTTAAACTGCCTGTCTTCTAAATCCCCTCTGAGCCCTCCACCAAATACTGAGAGCATGAGCCAGTTGGTTCCATCCTGAGATCTCCTTCATTCTTCTGTACGCTAAGACCCTCCCAGCTTTCCAGCCCCCTCAGTCTGCCAGCTTCTCTTTCTCTTCCTGCCTAGGCCTCTCATTAGTGCAATTAATAAATCATTGCTGTCACAGCAGACTCTAGGATCAGGGTCCCTTGGGGATAAGCATTATTCTGGGGAAGTGAAGTGGTTGAGGGAGTCACAGGGACATTCTCATTTCTGTAGGGAGTGGATCTGAGGAAGCAGGGTTGGCAGTAGATGAACCTCCCAGGCTCAGGTCTCTGGGGACACCAGCAGGACAGTCATCGAGGACTTTATTATACAGTGAACGGCTGTCAATTTGGCAGAACACTGGGACTCATTGGGGACAGGAAGGCTCTGGCTTAGAGCTAATGACCAGCCTTAGGCTTCTGGCTTTTTTCCATGTTTTGGCCTTCAGCTTCCCTTGGGCATTCACACACACACATTCATGCAGTCATGCACACAAGTTCCCTCAGTGTTCTGTCAGCTAAAGGGTTTGTGGGTGAGCAGGGTGAAGGTTGGAGGACCTAGGAATGAATGAGTGCACCTACTGATTGCTGAGAGGAACCAAACTCCAAGGTTCCCAAGAAATCCATTAACTATCATCACATCCAAGAAGCTTGGTTCTCTCCCAACCTTGAAAAGGGTAAAGGAACAGGTCTGGGGAGTGACCCAGCAAACTGAAAACCCCCAAATGGGACTTGCTTCAGATATACTCAGAGGTTCAAGTAGCCCAGGGTCTGGCTGATATGACGAGTACAGGATGGAAGGCAGCATCTTTAACCCTCTCCTCCCTCTACCCTCAAACCATGAAACCAGTCTGTGCCAAGGCTGAGGGGTGGCCAGAAACCAGAGGACATGGCGTGGTGGACCAGTCCGGCTGTCTTTCCTCCAGCTACACCACGCTCTTTGGGCATGCATTTGGAGAAAAGAAGTTGGCAATGGTAGTCGTTGTGCAGACACCTGGTCCTCCGTGCTACTCTGTCAACACTCTTACTCACCACCTAGAATTATGAGCTTCTGAGCTGGCCCCAGCCCAGAAGGATGGAGGAAAAATGCTAGTGTTTGCTGCCATGTTTGACTTCTCAGTTCTCCTCAGCCACAAAACAGCGTTCATGAGACTTTGGCAGATCTCCGAGGGCAGTCTTGCCCTTCTGTCCTTCCTTCCCTTCTCTCTCTCTTTACTGTAGTGTTTTGAGACAGGGTTTCTCTGTATAAGGCCCTCGCTGTCCTGTAACTCTCACCTCTCCCATCCCTTTCTCTATTTTGCATTGTTGAGGGAGGGTCCATCTGATCCATGCTAGCCTCGGACATGATAAGTGGTCAAAGATGACCTGCCTTTGCCTCCCAGACGCAGAGACGATAGGCAGGCACCACTATGCCTGGCTCCCTGAACTCACGGCGAATTCTGTCTCCAGCTACCTGAGACATCTTCAGCCAGGTGTTGTCATTTCTGTCCCTGCTTTCGCTGCTGTTGCTACCTTTGTTTTGCACTCTGAACTTTGTTGTTTTGGCTATACTGTGCCTATTGCTGGCAGTCTGCTTTTCCCAGTCACTACTGAGTGTGTTCTTGCCTCATGCTACTGCACCTCGCTCTTTTCTAGTTGATGGACATGGGGTGGCTGCTAAGTATTAACTATGAAAAGTAATGCTTCAGGCTGGAGAGATGGCTCATATGGTAAGAGCACAGACTGTTCTTCCAGACATCCTGAATTCAGTTCCCAGCAACTACACGGTGGCTCACAACTACCTCTGCCTGCAGGGACATATGCATGCAGAACACTATATACATAATAAGCAAATATTTTTTTTAAAGTCATGCTTCAGTTAACACAATGTATATAGCCCTTTCTACCAATGTACAGGACTTTCTCTAGCATTTACACATAGGAATAGATCTGCTGGATCATTGGTGGTATGTGCTATCAGCTTTTCTAGATCTTTTGAAGGGACCCTTCCAAAGTGATTTTGTTGCTGGGATGTATAGTGACACCCTGTCTGAACATACAAATAACCTTCTCCCAACCCCCAACAGGGTTGGGTAGCCTTGACTGCTTGGAACTTGATTTTGTAGACCAGATTGTCCTCAAACCTCCAGAGACCCTTGTAAGGATTCCTGGCTCATAGCAACTACATGGTAAACAAGCTAGTTCCATAACCCAACATGCCCCTGGGTGAGAGATAGGAATTCCTGGCATGTAGCAGCCAGTAAACCCAACATGAGGCCTGCAGAACACACTGTGTACAGAGGGCACACCCCTAGGTGTGCTATGTAAATCTGTGCCCACCAGCTCTCTTATAAGGAGCCACCACATGACAGTCTGTCTCTTTTCTCTTCTACATCTCTGCCCTTGTACTCGCCCCAGTAAACTCCCCTGAATAAACTCTAGTGTGGCATTGGTAGTGTGTGTCTGTTCTCATATGCAAAACCAACAATCCTTCTGCCTCTTTCTCCAGAGTGCTGAGATTAAAGGCCTGCACCACCACAGCCCAGAAACAAACTTTAATATCTCCAAATCAATGGAGAAAAGATAACTCAAACAAACAATAGAAAATCTAAGAGGAACCTTGAATGGTGTGAGGACCACAAGCTCCCTCCACGGGCCGGTTGGAAAAACATGCTCTCTAACTAAGACAGTATTGGGAGGTCATGGGAGCCATCTGGAGGTGGGACCAGGCGGTAGGTCTTCAGTTCCTTGGGGTCATGACATGGAAGAGGACAGGAAACCCCAGACATCTCATTTTTTTTCCTTTTGGTTCCTGGCCATGAGGTAAGCACTTCTGCTCTACCAGGTCCTCACACTGTAGCAGACCAAGGCCGTAGGGCCAACATAAACTTCTGGAACCTCAAGAACCAGAAGCCAACAGAAACCCTTTTTATAACTTGACTATCTCAGATACTCATTATCCAGATGAAAAGCTGACTAACACTCTTGGGGGTGTTTTTGCTTGATAACATCTGACTACATCAAAGTGAAAAATAGCTGGGTGTGGCAGCCCACACCTGTAATCCCAGCATGCTGGAGTCTGAGCAAGTGGATTGTCAAGAATTTATAGGCAGTCTAGCCCAAGTAGGGAGTTAGACCTTGTCTCAGATAACCAGATACTCTAGGCTAGTGTCATTCATAGACAGACAATAGATATAGATAGTTGGGCTATCCTGTGAGACTACAGATGGGTAGGTGGGTAGATAGACAGACAGACAGATAAAAATATGACTACTACCAGGAATGGTGGCATATACTATAATCCTAGCACTTGAAAGATGGAGGAAAGATGCTCAGGACCTCAAAGACAGCCTCAGCTGTGTGGTGGATTTAATGCCATCCTGGGCTACACTTGAGTCCTTGATTTAAAAAACAATTAGTTAAAGAAAATACGTTATAAAATATGAAAACAGCCAGGGCCTGGTCCATATTATCTAATCACTCTTACACTGAGTGTCAGCTTTGACTAACACTTTGAATAATGGAATAAACATATGACAAATGTCTGCTTTGAAGGCAATTAGAGAAATTCAAATTACAACTGCATGTAATCAGGGCTGGGGAGGTGGCTTAGTGGTGAGGAGCACTTGCTGGATTTGATGTTCTTGCTGCTCTTCCACTTGACCCAGGTTCTGTTCTCAGTACCACACCCAGTAACTCCAGATCCAGGAAGCCTGGTGCCCCCTTCTGTCCAGTGGGGGCACCTGTATGCATATGGTGCACATAAAACAAGCAGGGACACACACACACACACTAAAAGAACAAAACTTGTTGCTGGGCAGTGGTTGTGCACACCTTTAATCCCAGCACTAGGGAGTCAGAGCAGAGGCAGGTAGATTTCTGTGAGTTTGAAGCCGGCCTGGTCTACAGAGAGAGTTCTAGAACAGCCAGGGCTATACAAAGAAACTCATCTCAGCCCCTCCCCCCTAAAAAAACTTAAAAAAAATACAATAAAGGACACTTCACTGGCAAAACCTGTCAAGTTATCAAAGTTTAGCAATGCCAAATAAGGGCAATGAACAATAGGAACTCTTATTTGTCTGTTGGTGTTTGAGATAGGTTCTCCTGTAGCTCAGGAGACTGGGTTCCAGCTCACTGAGTATCTGAGAATGACCTTGAATTTTTGGCCCTCATACCTCCACCGTCTCTATACTGGAACAGGCACTCCAGAGTTTTTGTTTGTTTTTGTTTTAAGAGGGGAAGAAAGGCCAGAGAGAGGTGACAAGTATAGACTTAAAATATTTATGTATAGAGTATTCTGCCTGTACGTCAGAGGAGGGCACCATGTCTCATTATATGAGATGGTTCTGAGCCATCATGTGACTGCTGGGAATTAAACTCAGGACCTCTGGAAGAGCAGCCAGTGCTCTTAACTGCTGAGCTTATCTTTCCAGCCCTGCCGCTTCAGGTTTTATGCCATGTTGAGCATCAAGCCCAAGAGTTTTTGCATGCCAGACAAGCATTGTACCAACTGAGCACCATTGCTAGCTTAAAAAACAGGAATGTAGTAGGAGATTTCTGGCCCTGACTTTCGGGCCTAACCTCAAGGTTTAGGCCCACAGACCCGCAGACTCACAGACCCACAGACCTGCAGAGACACACAGATGCATACGATAGTTTTAGGCTGATTGGTTTAAGGCCCAGGCACATAACTTGCTAACCCTTAATCTAACCCATGACTCTTAACCTGTTCAGCCATGGGGCTCGGTACCTTTTCTCAGAGCAGCATAGTTGTCCTCTGCTTCTTCTGGCTTTTCTCTGGTATTCTGCTCTGTGCTTCCTGTTCTCAGAGTTTTCTTAGTTTGGTAGCCTCGCCCACACTTCCTGCCTGCCTTTGGCCAATCAGCGCTTTTTATTAAGCCAGTGGGTGGGACAATTATTTACAATGTAACAACATAATCTCCCACACAGGAATGCTGCTTTTTTTTTTTTTCAAAATTCTTTTTAAAATTTTTACTTATTTTTGAAGCAGATCTTTTCTATGTAGCCCTGGCTTTCTTGGAGCTCATCATGTAGACTAGGCTGGCCTCAAACTCATGGAGATCTACTTGGGATAGAGTAGATCTGTCTCCTTAGTGCTGGGATTAGAGATATGTGCCACTTCAATGGTTTTTAATTTTTAAGGCTTTAAAAATATAGACAGCGAGGCATGGTGGCACATGCTAGGGAGGCAGAGGCAGGTGGATCTCTGAGTTCAAGGCCAGTCTGGTCTACAGAGTGAGCTTCAGGACAGCTAGGGCTTCATAGAAAGACCCTTGTGTCTCAAAAAACCAAAACCCAAACCAGAACCTAAATAAATAAATAAATGGGGGAAAAGAACCAAAGACAAATCAGAGGAGGCGGGAAATGTGCCCAGCTACAGGGTGCTTTTTGTTGAAGAACAGGAGAGTGGCTTTTAGGGACAGGAAGGAGTCTCTGTCACACCTCTACCTCCACACAAGGAAAAAAATCTCTAAATTTTTCTTTGAAAAGTTTTGCTCTTCTCACTTAGGTCTTTACCTGATTTTTGTTTTCAGTGTGAGCGAAGTCTAATTTTCTTCTAGGTTCTTCTTCTTTTTTAATGACTAAGAAGTAGTTCTGGTGTACACATGCAAGTGCATACATACATACCAGGGCCTCATGTATGTTAGGCAACTGAGCCACACACCCAGTCCCTAGCATGTTTAATGACTGATCAGTTGCTTTGTACTGTGACCTTTGGCCATTCATTTTCCTGTGTATGGGACATTAATTCTACACCCCTACTCCGTTGTGTCCGACTATTTGCTTGGGCACATACTTCTCCCTCATTTTCCTACTAAGCTATTCTGCTGTGTTTGACTGTTTGCTGTGACCTTTAGTCATATACTTCCTGTGAATGAGACTTTAATTCTATACCCTTCCCCAATTCCCTTGTGTATGACTATTTGCCTGTGAACATACTTCTTCCTCCTTTGCCTACAATGACTTGTTATCAGTCTTGTTTGTTTCGTTTTTTTCCATTTTACAATACCAATGACTGAACCTAGGGCCTCGCGCATGGTAGGCAAGCACTTCGGCACTGAGTTACATTTCCAGCCCTTTTAATTTTTTTATTTTGAGACAGGATCTCACAAAGTTGCCCATGTTGGCCTTGAATTTGTGATTCTCCTGTCTCAGTCCTGATTATTGAGATTATACCAGCTGGGGCTGAGTCAACAGGCCCAAGTTTTGTTTTAATTTTAAGTTTTGATTTAGTTTTTGTTAACTGAGGTGTTACTTATATGTGTTAGTACTTTAGGCTAGCCTGGAACTTCCTGGCTGGCTGAGGCCAGTCTCCAACCTGCAACAGTCCTACTGCTGAGGCCTCCTGAGTACAGGAATTCTAAGTGTATACCATGAAGCCTAACTTTTTTCCTTTTAATTTAGAGCCAGGATTTCATGAAGTCCAGGTTGGCCTCGAACTGGCTATGTAGTCAAAGCTGGCCTTGAATTTCTAATACTCCTGCTTCTATCTCCCAAATTCTGGGTTATGGGTATGAATTACTATACCCACTTGTTTTATTTTTACTTGGTTAATTTTTTAAGACAGGGTCTAATTATGGAGCCCTGGAATCCTGAAATTCAAATACCGGAAGCTACATTATAGAAGAAGAGAATCCACTCCTGATTCTGAAAGTTGTCCTCTGATTTCCACATGCACACTTCGGTCACAAATACTAAGTGGTTTTGTTTGTTTGCTTGTTTGGTTTTGTTTTTTGAGTAAGTTTTCTCTGTGTAGTCCTGGCTGAAACTCCCTCTGTAGACCAGGCTGGTTTGGAACTCAAAGAACCACCTGCTCTGCCTCCTGAGTGCTGGGATCAAAGGTGTGGGCAACCACCACCCAGCTAATAAATGAAAAACCAACAAACAAACATTTGGGCAGAGGAATCTGTGTTATGTTCTTAAACTGAAAGATTCATTTCTGTAGATGTCAAGTTCTCCCAGGTTGATTTATAGATTTATAACAATCTTAATAAAAACCCCCAATTGGAATGACATTGCAAAGTCAAAACAGCAGCAAAGATACAGTGAAAAATGTAGACAAACTTGCTGGGCCAGCTATCAAGCTCTATTTGAAGTTACTGTAATTTAAAAATTTAGTGCTGCCCCAGGGAAAGTTAAATTGACTTTTGATACCTATCAGATGTTTAGATATTTATGACAGAACTTCAGAGCAGTGATTGGAAGGAGAGATTTTTCACTGAATAAAGTTGAGCTCACTGGATTGTCTCATGATACTTTTTCTTTCTTTTTAAAAAAGTTTTTAAATTTGTGTGTGTGTGTGTGTGTGTGTGTGTGTGTGTGTGTGTGTGTGTGTGTGTGGTGGGGGTAGGGAGGGGAGACAATGTTTCTCTGTGTAGCCCTAGCTGTCCCAGAACTCACCATGTAAATCAGGCTGACCACAAACTCATAGGGACCTGACTGCCTCTGACTCCTGAGTGTTGGGATCAAAGACATGTGACACCTGGATCTTTTCTTAGTCATATGAAAAAATCAATACAATGGCCTGGGAGGGGATGATGTGAATTCAATTCCTAAGATCCACATAAAGGTGAAGGGAGAGAAGGATTTCCTCTGACCTCTATGCTAAATCATGGCACACACACCCACCACTATATATCATGTACACAAACATAATAATCAGTGGCTGTAGAAATGGCTTATTGTATTGGTTAAGAACACTGGCGCTCTTCCAGAAGATTCCGGTTTAATTACCAGCACCCATAAGGTGGCTTAGGATGAATATCTGTGACTCCAGTTCTGGGAATTCGATGCTCTCTCTGAGGGCACGGCATGCACATGGTGCACAGGTACAACACAGGCAAAACATCCATACACATAAAAATAAATAAAAAATATGAGGGCACAGCATGCACATGGTGCACAGGTACAACACAGGCAAAACATCCATACACATAAAAATAAATAAAAAATATGAGGGCACGGCATGCACATGGTACACAGGTACAACACAGGCAAAACATCCATACACATAAAAATAAATAAAAAATATGAGGGCACGGCATGCACATGGTGCACAGGTACAACACAGGCAAAACATCCATACACATAAAAATAAATAAAAAGTATGAGGGCACAGCATGCACATGGTACACAGGTACAACACAGGCAAAACATCCATACACATAAAAATAAGTAAAAAATATGAGGGCACGGCATGCACATGGTGCACAGGTACAACACAGGCAAAACATCCATACACATAAAAATAAATAAAAAATATGAGGGCACAGCATGCACATGGTACACAGGTACAACACAGGCAAAACATCCATATACATAAAAATAAATAAAAAATATGAGGGCATGGCATGCACATGGTGCACAGGTACAACACAGGCAAAACATCCATATACATAAAAATAAATAAAAATTATGAGGGCACGGCATGCACATGGTACACAGGTATAACGTAGGTAAAACATCCATATACATAAAAATAAATAAAAAAATATTTTTGGTCTTTAGAGATAGGGTTACTTTGGCTGTCCTAGACCTAGCTCTGTAGATGAGGCTGCACTTGAGTTCACAGACATCTGCTTGCTTCTGCCTACCAAGTAAATTTTAAAACTTATAGAAATCCCAAAACAAAAATTCATATGCACAATTATAAATATCTTGGAAGAGAATTATCAGAGGATATTTTTTCACTTTGGAGTAGAAATAGATAATTTTAGATATAAAACATTATTAACCATAAAAGAATAAGAAACTTGACTATATTAAAATAAATTTGCCAGGCATGATGATTTATGCCTCTAACCCAAGCACTCTGGGGGCTGGGGCTGGGAGCTCTTGAGTTCAAGACCACTTTAGACCACACAGTAAGACCCCTATGTTAAAAAAAAAAAAAATGAAATCATTGTTGAGGGGGAGGAGCGATGGCTCAGCAGTTAAGGGCACTGGCTGCTCTTGCAGACCGCCCAGGTTTGCTCTCCAGCACCCGCACTGCAGCTCACAACCTTCTGTGACTCTAGTCTCAGGGGATCCCACGCCCTCTTCCCTTCTTCGTGCATGTGGTACACAGACATGCATGCTGGCAAAACACTCACATTGAAAAAAAATCAGGGGTGTGAGAGATGGCTTAGCTCTTGTTCCTTTTCTAGAAGACTCTCAGAGGGCATCGGAGTCCTTGAAGCTGGGTTTCAAATTGTCCAGTGACTGTGCTAGGAACTGCATGGTGCCCTTCTGCAAGAGCAGTATGTGTTTTCAACCTCTGAGCCATCTCCCCGTCCCTAGAGTTCATTTTGATGAAGTCCAATCAATATCTGTATTAGTTTTCTGGCTTCACATTTTGTTTCAATAAAAAGAAGTTAATAATGAGTAACAGTTGCCGTTAATTTTCATGTTCATTCTTAGCTTTACTGGAAAAAGGAGACGGGAGAAGCAAGAGACAGCTTGCTGAAAGTCTTACTCAGTAGACAAGCAATAAGGACAGCCAGAAAAGTAATTTCAATCCAAAGGGACGACATGGAAGTGGGGTGTGTGTGTACAGATACTGAGACCATTGCAGAACTGAAGTGGAAACCAAATGCTTTGAAGAGTCAGAGAAATCTCCAGAGAAAGAAACTGAAGGCAAGTGGGAACCAGTAAGGTCACTATACAGAATAAATAATGATGTTCATGGCCCAATTTATAAAAAGTAAGTAACGCTCTGTGTCTGAAATTGGACAAAATGGTGAGGAGATACAGGAAATGTGGAGACCAACAAGCCTCCATCAGTGTTTGTCTGAGTGGCAGCCTACAAGAGAAAGAGGAGGTTCTGGAGAAGATATTACCACGGCCACTCGAAGGGTTCAAGCAGGGGAACAGGGTGTGGTGGCAGACACCTATAATTCCACCATTCAGAAGGCCGAGGCAGGAGGATGGAGGATTTCAAATTTGGTGTCAGTTTAGACTACACAGCAAACTCACAGCTACATCATGAGACTGTCTCAAATATCAAAAAAACAAAAACAAAAACAAAACAAAACAAAACAAAAACAAAAAAAACCTGAGCCAGGCATAGTGGTACATGCCTTTGATCCCAGCACTTGGGAAGCGAAGGCAGGAGGATCTCTGTGAGTTCCAAGGATAGCCTGGTCTACATAGGGAGATAAATCTTCTGCTGGGAAGAGTGGTCTACTCATTTAATTTTAGCACTGGGGAGGCTGAGCAGATCTCTGTGAGTTCAAGGCCAGGTCTACACAGCGAGTTTCAGGATAGCCAAGGTTATTAAGAGACATTTTTATTTTTAAAAATAATTATTCTTATTTTTTGTATAGGAATGTTTTGCTTACATGAATGTTTGTGCACTACATGTGTTCCTGATGCTTTTAGAGGCCAGAAGATGGCATCAGTCCCTGGAACTGGACTTACAGATGGGTTTGGGCAGTCATGGGGCTGCTGGGAAACAAAACTTCGTCCTCTGGAAGAATAGCCAGGGCTCTTAACCACTGAGCCATCTCTCCAGCACCATACATTAAAATAAGAAATTACATTTACTTATTTATTTATATGTGTATGTGTGTGGGTCCACATGTGGTATGGCATATCTATGGATGTAGAGGTCAGAAGGCAACCTTCAGGAATTAGTTCTCTCTATTTTGAGGGTCCCAATCAAAATCAGGTCATCAGGCTTAGAGGCAAGTCCCTTTACCTGCTGAGCTTTCTCCCTTGGTCCTCTTATTTAAAAAACTATAGAAGGAGAAAATTTAGTTAATTTTGTCACGTAGTATGTAAGGTAATCCCATCTATTCATTCATCAGGCATTTATTGTCACTATGTGTCAGGGCTACTGGGCAAGTCCATAAGAGGAATACAGGCTGATTGGAATGGCTGCTAGTGGTAATAGCCTGGGTTCAATTCCCCAGGACCACACCCTTTCCCTATGTATGGGTAATATAAAGATATGTAAGGTACATATAAGTGTTATCACTGTGATAAAAATAATGTATAGGAGGAATTGTGAGCTGGAGGTGCCTTTTAAAACTGAGGTTACCTGCACTGTTCACTTGGGGAGGTCTCTGGTTTGATATCATAAATTTCCCTTGGGCCATTGACACAGTTTCAGAGGGAAGCTTTGAAATCAAAACCTGGCTTGCAACTAGTCTTTGAAAAACATAAATGTCAGGGCTGGAAGAGATAGCTCAGTGGCTAGGAGTGCTTGCTGTTCTTGCAGAGGACCTGGTTCAGCTCCCAGCAACTGCACTGTGATTAACAACCATTTGTAACTACAGTTTCAGGGCATCTGAATGCCCTTTCTGACCTCTGTAGGCAAAAAGCATGCATAGTGCACAGACATACATTCAGGCAAACCATACCTAAAATTAATAATCCTAATAGCAAAGTATAAAGGCCAGCCCTTTGAAGTGACTCATAATCTCAGTACTCAGGAGGCAGAGTCAGGAGGATGGATCTCTCTGAGTTCCAGGCCAGCTTGGCTAGTAAGCCTATTCAATAGCCAAGGGAAAGAGGCTAAGAGTAAAATTCACTCTGCTATTTTAGTGTTTAAAGTAAGATTTTAGGGCTGGGGTGTAGCTCACTGGTAGAGCACTTGACTAATGAAGTTTAGAGGTTTGGACCTCAGGGCCTCTAAATATATAAAATTCTGATTTTTCTGAGCAGGAGCACTGGATAGGCATTGTTTCAGTATTTTTAGCTGGACATGGATCTTTTGCTTGTGTTTGTGTGTGCGTGCGCGCACGAGCGAGACAGAGAGAGAGAGAGAGAGAGAGAGAGAGAGAGAGAGAGAGAGAGAGAGAGAGAGAGAGAGAGAGAGCACTACAACATGCTTGTAGAGGTCAGAGGACAATGACTCGCATGGTCAGTTTCTCTGTCATGAGGAGTCTAGGGATCCAACTCAAGTCCATGTGCTTGGAGACGCGGACGGATGTGACTGCTGAGCCATCTCACCCACCCTGTTTTTCTTTTCTCCTCCTTCTCCTCTTCTATACAAAGTGTTAACTATGTACATGAGACTGAACTGGGACTTGGGCTTCTGTTTCAACCCCACGTGCTGTGGTTGCAGGCGTGCAGATCCACACCTGACTTGCAAGCAGTCTTTGAAAAGTCAGTCTCGTCAGCAAGCCTCTATTAATGGTTTCAGGCTTACTCACTTTGGAGGTAACGCTTGGCTGAGGGAGCACAAGGCAGCTAGACTCCGCTTTTCCCAGCAAGTCTTCACAGCTTTTGCTTCAGGACAATTTCCTTCCAGCCTTCACTTTGTTGATTGCTCAAAAACCACGAATAGAAACCAGAACACCTACTTTCCCAAAACAACCCTTTATTTATCCCACTTGTTTTTCTGAAGATGAACAATATTCTCCCAAATCGAGGAAAGAATTTTCCTTAGAGACATTTACTGAACTCCAGGCTACCGTAGAAGCTGGAGGTGTACAGAAGACCAAACAGCCCGTCTGCTACCAGGACCATGAAGTCCCTTCAGAAAGCCAGCGTGCTGTGCTCTGGGGAGCTACTGCTCTCTTTCAGGCCGCTCTGGTTGGGCTCCGCAGGCCCATGTGGTCGAAGCTAGGTTTGGATCCCGCACTCATTTGTGGCTTCGGCTTGGAAGGGAGCCCTTCTGCCATTCCCTTCTGCAGCCTACAGACTAGGTCCTTTGCCACTGCTACAGTCGATTAACCGCAGTCAGGACGCCGCTCTCTTTTAAGGACCCATTACGCCCCCAAGCGGAGGAGTAGCGGCGGAACTGCAGAAGGAGCACGGAAAAGGAGGCAGGGCTACTTTAGTGCACGCCTTTTTTAAGGAGGCGGGGCTATCTCCGGCCGCGCCCTCTCTGGGCTCCATTTCCGACGCAACCTCGTCCTGCGGCTCCGATTGGCTGGCTCCTGAGCGTGAGGACGTTGCGTCGCGGGGCGGGGCGCACGAGCGGTGTCTGTCAGGGCTTCAGCCGAACGCCCCTGACCGCCGCCCCCTCCCTCGCGGTCGCGTGGTTGTCACCTCTCGCTTACCTTGAGAGGGGACCGGTGACGGCCGGGGCTCCGGGTGGCGGCTTAGCCTCGGGGCTACTCTCCTCAGCCGCCTCTCTGAGCCAGCCGCTGTCCTCGAGCGGGTCCCGGCCGCGGGAAGATGGCGGCCGCGCCCCGCGGTGTCTGTGAGCCGCGGCGCCTGGGCCGTGGGTCGGGACCCCTCGCGTGGCTGCTTGTCCTTGCGCAGGCGCTGCTGCTGCTGCTGCTGCTGCTGCCGGCCGCCCGGGCCGGCCTATGCCCGGCGCCCTGCGCCTGCCGCCTTCCTCTGCTGGACTGCAGCCGCAGGAAGCTGCCCGCGCCCAGCTGGAGGGCACTGTCAGGCCCGCTGCCCCCCGACACCTCCTGCCTGTGAGTACAGGGCCCGAGGGCGCGGTCGTCAGCCCGAGTTCAGAAGGGAATTACCCTGCGGAGATCGTGAACTTTGAGTGTTAGGTTTCCTGGGACTCATGGGAAGATTGAGACCTGGGGCCTCCGGAGTTTGTAATGTTCTGGGCTGGCGATGTTTGATTTAACGTTGGTCTCACGGCTCCTAACACTACGAATACTCTGGATGGCCGTGGGCTGGGTCCAAGTGCAAAGCTCTGTTTGGGCTGTATCATTTTTGTCTTCCAGCTTGATTGGTCCTTGAACACGTGATGCAAACACGATCTCTCCCAAAAGACACAGAAGCTCTTTTTTGTCCCCAGTTCTCCCATCGGCTCATTATATGATTCAGTTTCAATACTTGGCAGGGTTGAAAAATCTCATCATACACAAGGAAGGCCATTGCTGACCCCGGATATTTTTCTAAGAGCAGTATTCTTTAGTAGTCCATTTAAAGAAGGAAAATTTTTTCTTCCCAAATCATGATACTTTGTTTTCACTACATTGCTTTGAAGCTAAGAACCTTTACATCGGATTTCTCTGTTTATGTATGAGAGTCCAGTACAGTCGTTGAATGAATTCAGGAGTCGATCTGACTTCAAATCCTGACAAACTTGTATTAGCTAGTGGCACCTGGAGAGCTCATTGGTCTGAGTCAGTAGGTATTAAAATTCAACAGTGGATATTAAATACTGTAATTATGGAACTTCTAGCCACCAACATACAGTTATGTTTCTGCCACTAACTGAGTGACGTGCTTATTAATTGTCTTCTAGGGTTACCTTGGAAAGAGTTATCAATGAAAATACTTTGGGGTGTAATTAAAATAGGAAGAATGGTTGGCTTCTCATTGAATAGAATACAGATAGAACATCTATATTACAGAGGTTAAGTGTACATTTGCAGTACGAATTTATAGGTTAGCATAGGCAGAAAAGAAGCTAACTCGTGTATTTATTGAGAAAATTAGCAACTTCTACAGTTAGCATAGAATTGAAATATAGTAACCCTGCTTCTGTCATTTTATGGTGGTGACAGCTGTAGCTAATTAGAGCTTATTGACTCAAAATTTAAGGTTCTTACTACCGTGTAGTGTAGTCTGAATTAAACCTAGCACAACATTTCCTTATATAGCAGGTGCCTTTTCTGAAGAAATTAAGATAGCTACCTGATTATGATAGACTAAATGTGACGTAAGTTTAAACACTGTATGACTTAATGTAACTGTAATTGAAATCCATATGGCCTACTTACAGAGATCCTTCATTGAGACTTGTTTAGCATGTATGAAGGCTGAGGTTTGATCTTGGGTGCTGAAAAAGGGAAAAAAAAATCATTAGTAGGTAAATAGTAATTAGAAGTAATGTTACCAAAGTTGCAAAATGTCACAAGAAGAAGACATTTAGTTGTTTGGGGTTTTGTTTTGTCTTTTGTGTTTTGAGAGGAGGTATTGCCAGGTGGCTCAACTGTCTATCCTTCTGCTTCGGTTTACTTAGTGCTGTACTCCTAACTCACATTCAGATTATTAAAGATATCCTGTAATAAATCGACATTTTCGATGGGTGGTGGTGGTGCATGCCTTTAATTCCAGCACTCAGGAGGCAGAAGCAGGCAGATCTCTTTGAGTTCAAGGCCAGCTTAGTCTATAGATTGAGTTCCAGGACAGCCAAGGCTACACAGGGAGTACCTGTCTTGAGAAACAAAAACCAACCAAATAACTAAACAAAAAGTCCAAAGTCCCATCTAAGGCCAAGGACGACTTAATTGGGAACCTCTTGTAAAATCAAAATGCAAGGTTTCTGCTTCTAATGTTTAATGGAATAAGCATTATTTCTAAAGGGTAAATGGGTGCATAACAAAAAAGATCAGACCAAAGGAAGACTGAAACTTGTCAGGGCAGACACCAGACCCTGCAGCTCCACGTCTGGCATCTGGGGCTATGACAGCATCTTCAGTTCTCCAATGGGTTTGGGTAGCACCATCTTTTCAGACATATTGCAAAGGTGGACCTGGCCTTTCCATTGGGCCTATTTCACTATAGTTTTACTGGCCTGGCTCTCTGGAACCTTGGCTCAAGCCTCCAAGACTTTCCCACTCTTACATTCTGTGTGCTTGCAAAACTAGTACCATGTAGACAATACCATGTTGAAGATACCAGCTATTAACCCTGTTGGACCACAGCTAAGGGGGCTATTTGAGTGCTTGCCTAGCCGAAAACATTTATTTCCCTGTGAGGCTATCTGTGTAGCTGTATTCTTAGTTAAGGTATTCTCTCTTCAAATGAATTTACATTTTTACAAGTTGAAGCCTTTCATGGATGGTGTCTTCACTCAAGATATCTTTCCTGTTGTCCCTGTGGAAAGTGTGCCATTTTTCCTTAATGGTGCCAGTCTCAGCAAATGTAGCTGATTTGTCCCATACTCCCTACATTAAGCAGGTTCATGTTCTTTTCCATCTGATTTGAATTCACACTATATACTTTGCGATGCATACTGAGCAGTAATCCTGCCACAGTCTGAATGTATGCTGCCTACAAATTTCTTCCATCAAACATCAATTATTTTGAATTTAGCCTCACCAAGGATTTCAAAACAGGCAGAATGCTGCCATGTTTCTTGTCAGAGTGTAATGTGAATGGTCTCTAGTCTAATTCCCTATAGAGTTCTTGTTCTCTGAAGCCTCATGAGCTAGCCTCTACTACTTATACTTTATCAGCATTTTGATATCAATATATGGCTCACTAAGCTCTGCCTCTTAACATTCTAGAGCTTCTATAACCCATAGCTCAAAATTATTCTTTCCTTTTGCAAACAAGATGATCAGCATATTGCAACAACAGTTCTATTTTTTTTTTTTTTTTTTTTCTTCCTGAGACAGGAAGACTTGCCTGTTCTGGAATTAGCTCTGTAGGCCTGGCTGTCCTTGAACTCACAGAGATTTACCTGCTGCCATCAGGATGCTAGGATTAAAGGTATTTGCCACCACTGCTGGCTAGCCCACTTTTTAGTATGGATTTTTTTTTTATATTAGTTAACTTTTCTTGTTGCTCTAACCAATTACCTGAACTCAAGGGAGGAAGGATTTGTTTTGGCTCATGTTCTGAGAGATGCAATCTATCATGGAAAGGAAGACTCCATGGCGGAAGGATCATGCAGTGGTTTGCTCACAGCTAGGTGGACCAGGAAAGAGCTCTTTTGTTGTCTGAGGCAAGGCCTTGCTAAATAGTCCATTAGCCATCAAACTCATCAAAGTTTCCTACATTTGCCTCCGGAGCTCTAGGATCATACTGTGAACCATCACACTGGACACTAATATGCCTGTAATTTTTGACTTGTGGCATTATGTGTTACTATGTTGCTGCTATATTTAGGACTTTGGAGCATTTTGAATTTTTCTGATTAGGAATGCTTAACCTACATTTTAAAATCCTTCCTAGTTATACTAATATCCAGTGTTAGTAGAAAACCATTTAGCCAAAATAGTTTAAAGTGCTAGGGCCTTTTGTGCCTGCTAGACAAGTCCTCATGTAAACTCTGCAACCCAAGTTGTCATTGCCTCCTAAATTCCCATTTAAGAGATCTGTGTTTTGCTTATTTTTTCAAAATTCCTTTATGCTTTGGAGGACCCATTTAAGTACTGATCGATATCCCGAGTACATTTTATTTTTATTAAAAATACTTTTCAGGGGGCTGGAGAGAAGGTTTAGCAGTTAAAATTGCTGCCTGTTCTTGCAAAGAGTAGGGTTCAATTTCCAGCATTCAAGCTCACAACTGTAGGGAGATTAAGTTGTTCCATTGTAAATAGTTGGCCCCGCCTATGAGTTTAATAAAAAGCGCTGATTGGCCAAAGGCAGACAGGAAGTGTGGATGGGGCTACTAGACTAAGAAGACTGTAGGAACCGGAAGAACAGAGCAGAATGCCAGAGAGAAGCCAGAAGAAGCAGGGGACAACTATGCTGCTCTGAGAAAAGGTACTGAGCTGCATGGCTGAACAAGATAAGAGTCATGGGTTAGATTAAGAGTTAGCAAGTTATATGCCTGGGCCTTAGACCAATCAGCCTAAAACTATTGTAAGGGTCTGTGTGTCTCTGCGGGTCTGTGGGTCTGCTGACCTAAACCTTGAGGTTGGGCCAGAAACCTCTTACTACACACAACCATCTGTAACTCTAGTCCTAGGGGATCTGATGCCTCTTCTGTTTTGTTCATAGGTCCCAAACATGCACTACATAGACATATACAAAGGCAAAACACCATATACATAAAATAAATTAAAAACAATAAACCTTTATATTTTCAGTATGCAACATGCATAATCAAGGGGATAATCAAATTCTTGCTTTTTATTACTATAATCACATAGTTTCCTAATGCTTGAAAACATATTTCTCTCATCTTAGTAAATTAAGTTTTTAAATGGATATATTTTTATTTTAAATTTGTGTGTGTGTGTGTCTGTCTGTCTGTCTATATGTATGTATGTATGTACGTATGTACAAGTGCCTTCATTGGATCTCCATGAAGCTGGAGTTCTAGGACATCATGAGCTGCCTGCTATTGGTGCTAGGAATTGAACTCAGGTTCTCCTGAAGAGCACTGTGTGCCTTTAGCTGCTGACCATTTATCCAGTCCAATTTTATAGTTATAAAATTTTATATATTTTACATGTTTTGTTCTTGACTTATTTTTATGAGAGAGATTAATTGCAAGATTGTTGGTCTTCATTAATCCTTGAGAGAGGGACTTGGTGAAACCAAGATCTGGTTGTGCTAGCTTGCTTGCTGGGGGAACCCATCTCTGATTTTGGAGACTGGAATAACAGGTGGACCACCACCCAGCCAACATTTGTGTGGGTTCTGGGGCTCTGAACTCCAGACTTTAACCTTGCTAAGTACTTTAAATGCTAGGCCATCTTCCCAGCCCTACTTTATTTTTTAAAAGTCGTCCTAGCCTTTAACCAATGGCAAAAGTTCATATTAAAAGCTTAGCAAAAATGTCTTAAAGAAGGACTTTGAATGTGTTCTTATATTTTTTAGTGCGCCAAAGTAAATGACTCAACTTATTCTCTATTACTCTAGTCATGAAAAATGTTAGATTGTTCAGTTGATACAAATAAAAAGAAAATCAAAGCAATTTGAATAATTTTACCCTAGCCAAATTATTAAGCTTATATTTAGGACAATCTCCAGAAGAATAGAATAGTTTTTATAAATTTTATTTTTTTAAAGGAATGTGTATTCTTTACCCCTGCTTTTTTGGGTGTTGTTTGTTTCAAACAAGGTCTCACTATGGTAAACTTGGCCTGAAACTCACAGAGTACTTGAATCTGTCTGCTATTCCTGGCTAAGATAGTTTGTTTTGTTTGTTTGTTTCACTGTCTCTGACTGACCAGGAACTTTATTTGTAGACCAGGCTAGCCTTGAACTCACAGAGATCCACCTGCCTGTGCCTCCTGAGTGCTGGGACTAAAGGTGTGCCCGACCACTGCCTGGCAATAGTTTATTGTTAATGTCCATTTCACATTTAAAAGTTTAAATTTAGTAATAATAAATAGCCCAATAAAAAGACACGAACTCAGTTGATTCTCAGAAATGCTCACAAATAATGGAAAATGTCATAGTTTTCTGTGTGGTATAGGATATAACCAGCAACATTGTCCTACTATTTGTTTGTGTGTGTGTGTATGTGTGTGTGTGTCTGTGTCTCTGTGTGTCTCTCTCTCGGAATCTTACTATTCTTTGTCCATGCTTCCAATTTATAGTCTTCCTGCCTTGGTTTCTGAGTGCTGGAACTGCAGGCTTTTATCACCTCACCTAGCCTGTTATTTTTTTAAGATTTATCTTATTATTTTAAATTTTGTGTGTTTGTGGATGACTCTTTCTCCTTCAGTCATAAGTGTGAATAGCTCCTCTGCCAAGGCTGGAGCATGGGGTTGGGGGGTGTTCCTCCCATTCATTTTGGAATTTGGCTGAGAGATAGCCACAACAATTGTAAGTTAGTGAATGTAATAATCATATCATGTCTGGATGTCAGCGTTTCATAGCTTTCTTCCCCATCCACCAGCTCTTATATTTGTTCTGCCTCCTCTTTGGAGATTCTCTTTGAGGAATGGATGGCTTTGTGGGAGTGGTGAGGTTGAGGATGATTCATTCACAGCTGAGCACTCACAGTTACTTAGGCCTTGACCACGTATGATGAGTTTGGTTTTAGCAGTTTTTTTTCATGGTCAAATATTAAAATAGAATGGAGACATTTCAAGTGGAAAAGAAAAAGTTCTTTACTCACTGTTAAGAAAAACCACTGTTATTTGTTGAGTAGGCATCTTACAAATGTCTTTTTCCTTTCTTTTGAAAATATAAGTGAAGCCACTGTAGTTTGTATAAATGTGTCGTATATTTTAGCTGGCTCCTGAGAACTTCACAGGATGGAACTTTCATAAGTTATTTAACTTACCTCATCTGGATAGCATGTAGGTTTCATTTAAGATTTTTTTTTTTTAAGTGCAATAACTTCTCGGTAGATGGTTTTCCAAAATTGTATGATTATATATGTAGAATGGATTCTTAGAAGTGTGTTAATTTATGATTCTGGAATATTAAATATGATATTGGTGTGTATCCTCATAGGTTGACCAGGTCTTTGGTGAACTGACTATCCTTTTACTGCTATCTTTCTCATGGAGTCAGAGTTCAGAATCAATATTTAGATCATGGTTTTAAATTTTTATTTTATTCATTTATTTATTTGCTTTTTTAAGACAAGTTTTTTCTGTGTAGCCCTCGTTGTCCTAGAACTCATAGAGATTCTCCTGCCTCTGTTCCTAAGGCCTGGCATTAAAGTTATGCACCATCACCACCTTGCTAATGCTGTTGATTCTAGAAAACAAAAAAGATTATTGACACAGAAGTGGACATACCTGACTGAGCAGAAGAAAACTCCTGTATCTTTGTGGCTGCACAAATTCCTTGTAGTTGGCTTGCAGAATGCATTCTGTAAATAATTTACACCCTGAGAGCACTACACAACCACAGTAATGGCACTTTAGGCTCTGGATGATATTAAGCACTATAATAGTTATTGATTATCGCAGCTGCTTTCCTGTAGCATGAGTGGGAGGAGAATCTACAACTTGGAGCCATAAAGCCTTCCTTGAGATGTTTACACATCAGTCATCCATTAATACTCATATTTGTAGTGTTAGAAAATACAGGAAAGATTACTGATTATTAAGTATGTTTTGGAGATAGTTGTAGAGAATAGCTGGGGGCTTTCATTTTAATCACAGGAGTGTCACTGATACCTTGCCAAACCCTAAATCTTCCTGGTAGTTAATTTATTATGTACGTATATGTATGTGGTATGCATGTGCATGTTTGCATGTGTGTGGGCATATGTATCTGTGCAGGTGTGGGTGCACATTTGTGCACACGAGTGAGGAGGCCCATGGTTGTATTGGAAGTGTTCCTTGAAGCAGGGGTCCCTCAACTGAACCCATAGCTCATTGAACCTATTAGTCTAGCTAGCCAGTTCTTGGGATCCTGTCACTCACTGCCTTCTAAGTGCTGGAATTATAGACTATATATAATAGGAATTATTATAAGGTAATATCTGGGGGCAGGAAAGACAAAGCACAAGCATGGTCAAATTATAACTAAAACCTAACACATATAAGGTACATCATATATTTTTAGAATGTTGGTAAGTGGTGAGGTATATAAATTATTTTAACACTGTTTATTTGGAATAGTAAAATTTAACACTTGAATGCTTTTTGTTAAGAGATGATAGGATAGTAACTTTTTTAACTTCATTAAGACCTGGGAAGGAAAATATATTATTTGAAAGTTAGAAGCACATGAGAATAGCTTTTAAAATTTGGGAGAGGATAGAGGCATTTAGTGCCGTTGGAGCATCTATTATTTTGGCTATAGGTCTTATGATATCTGACAGATCTTTTTTAGAGAGACTGTCTTATCTTGTCTAGGCAGGTTTGTTAGTCTTTATTTGTCATCTTGTTTATCTAGATTGGACATCGTGTGTACTGTCAGCAGTCGAGGCAAGGGCAGTTTTTTGTCCAGCTGGCCATTTATGTCAAAAGGACAAACTCTAAAGGAGTGTCTTTGATGCCTCAATATCATCTCGAGAAAGGAACAGTGATGCCAGGAGTCGTTGGCGTCACGGCCAAATTTTGAATAGCAAAATGTTAAATGTCATATTTTTGGGGTTTATGAAATGGTTGAAGACTTTTGTCTATTTAATATATTTTAGCAGGTATCTGGGAAGCCTAGGTAACATGACTGTTATATGGCAAACTTAAGTACCGTAGTTTTTATCATCTTAAGGACTGAAGCTTATATTGTAAAATTAGGCTATCTATAAAGGGGTGTATAACCTCTGAATAATGACTTTTAGTATGACTATCAAACATTAGCCAGAGGTACATATACCGTGTAAAATGATAACAGTATTTTAGATATGTATATACATATATATCATATATAAATTACCTAAACAAAGGTATATAAAACATTTTGTGTATATATCATGACTAGTATAATTATATATTATGTCTAGTATAGTTAAATGGAGGTAGTAATTTCATAGTGGAAATGACAATAATGTGCAAATATTTTGAATAGAGGTAGAAGCATATGTAAAATATGGCAGTTATAGATTTAATTTTATATTAATGTATAAGTTGCCTTGGACATATAAAACAATTTCAGATTTAAATTTGTATCAATATACGACAGGCTAGAAGCCTAGCTAGCCCCGAACCCACATGGGCGCCAGCTATTGCAGTAATTCTCACTTGCAATATACTATATACAGGATTAATATTTACTGGAGGGTATTTTAACACTCACAGATACCTTAGGGCAATTCTTGAAGGTAGGATTGTCCCGGCAATGGATGCTGATCCAATCTCCAAGAGTGCAGGAACCAAATAGGCAGCTCAAGATTCCAACAACCTTTTCAATGGGGCTGGCCTCCCAACCTTGTCAGCTGACACCTGAATTCCACCACATTTTTGTTTGTTTGCTTATTTGTTTATTTATTTATTTAGAGACAGGCTCTTAACTATATAGTTGCAGTTGACCTGGAACTCAATATGTAGACCAGGCTGGCCTAAAACTTATGCCTCTGCCTGAGTAGTCAGCCTCCTGAGTACTGGGATTAAAGAAGTGTACTACAACCTGGCTAAAATAAATCTTTAAAACATTTACTTTTAGTAGGACTTCCAGTATTTCTGTTTTAGTTTTGTACTTCCTCCCTTCCTTGGCTACATGAGGGAGTGCCTAGGTCTACCAGTAGTAGTGCCCCTCTACCACTGATGTATCTACCTAGCTCTTGTTTTGTTTTATTTTTGTCTGAGGGTCCAGTTTCCACCCCAAAGCTAAGTTTGCTTGTTCTCTTCCAGGGATTTGAGTCATAATCGGTTGTCTAACTGGAACATCAGCTTGGAATCACAAACATTAGAAGAAGTGTAAGATATTTTTATTTGTTCAATATTAAAGTCCTTGGAATAATCTAAGTATGAATTTGAGTAGTGTGTGTGTGTGTGTGTGTGTGTGTACTATTGTATATATTTATGGAATTCAGAGATGAACATTAGGTGCCTTCCTGAATTGCTTGTCTACCTTATTTATTTAAAATAATGTTTTTATTTATCTTTTGACATTTCATTTATTTTGACCATATTTTTTTCTCTTCTTCCAAGACCTTCCAGATCCTCAGACATCTCCCTATCCACCAACTTCATGGTCTTTATATTTTTTTTCTTGTTTTTGATTTTGTTTTTCATTCAGGACAGGGCTTCTATGAACTACCACTGAGCCACATCTCCACCCCACTTTCCTTTTTAAACATTTAAAATATAATCACATCACTTACAAACCTTTAAAAAACCATGCTTTTACCTTTTTATGTTGTATGGGTGTTTTGCCTGCATGTTTGTGCACCACATGCTTGAAAGGTCCACAGAGAACAGAACAGGAAGTCAGGTACCCTGGAACTGGAGTGCCGTATGAGTGCTGGGAATCAAACCTGGGTCTTCTGGAAGAGCATCCAGTGCTATTAATAATAGAACCATCTCTTCAGCCCCTCAGCTTCCCTTTTAAGAAAGATGGAATCTTGCTATGAAGCTTAGACTGGTCTAGAATGTACTGTGTAGGCTGGCCTTGGACTTTGCACCCTCCTACATTCATCTTCTAAGGTCTGCGGTTGCTGGCATGTGTTGTCATATCCAGTACAAACAAGCCTTTGTAATACTGATTTTTGTTGCTATTGCTTTGTGAGATAGTCTTTCTATTATAGTCCAGGCTGGTTTTGAACTTACATTCTCCTTTCTGTTCTTCCCAAGTAATAGGACTATAGATGTGCTAAAAATACATCTAGCATTTAATTCTGATTTTTAATGGTAGATCATTACTATAAAGTAACACATTAAAGCTTCTAATTTCTCAGAGCTAGAGAAATACTCAGCAGTTAAGCATACATATTGCTGTTGGAAAGGACTGGAGTTTGGTTCCCATTGTTCACATTAGGTGGCTTACTATCGCTTGTAACTCAAGCTTCATGGGATCTGGTGCCACTGTACTTAATTTGTACAACTCTCCCTTTTTCATATAATTAAAAATTAGAAAAATCTATAAAAAAAAGAATTCTAACTTCTGAAAATCATAATTTATACTAGTCTAACTTACTCTGTGTCATAGGCCTTTTCAAATTTGGATACACTCGCATATTAGCCAAAAACCAGAATTTAAGAGATAATTTCCATCATTAAACTTTCAAAATTGTTTTCTCTTTTTCTTAGGAAAATGAATTACAATGAGCTAATAGAGATCCCATATTTTGGAGAACCAACACGTAATATTACTCAACTTTCATTGTAAGTTAAGGTTTCAAATCTTTTATTTAATTATGAATTATATATATGTAGAAATCTGTTTTGGAGAACTCAGCACCTACTGTCACTGTAATATAGCAGTACCTGTTGTTTGTTTTTCAAATACTCATACTATTTATCTTAATTATTTGTATCCTTGTGGCCTGGGATGGGTCATTGGCAGTAACTTCAATATATATTTGTTTTGTAGAGTCCATAATTTAATATCAGAAATAAATGCAGAAGCATTACAGCTTTACTCTGCTCTCGAGAGTTTAGACCTCAGTTCCAATATCATATCAGAAATCAAGACATCATCTTTTCCTCAAATGTCACTGAAGTACCTGTAAGTAAAGTAGAGACCTACATTTACTGACTTGATTGGAAGAATAGTTTATTCTGCAGGGGAGCAGTGGATTGGGTAGTAACTGGTGTGCTGCCTGCTTTCTGGATTTACTTTAATGTACATTTCTATCATTCATTGATAAACCACATTTCCTCAAATGCCTGTTGTTATTTAATTTTGATATTTATGTGTAAAAGCTTTGGGCTTTTGGAGTTATTTATTCTTCTACTTTACCCAAAATTAAAGAGTGCTCTGTTTCCAGAAAAAAAAATTGCTAGGCATTGAGAGCAGAGATTTAGATTTTAACATTGGTTTGTTTGCTATTGTACATGAGTTGATGGTAATGTACTACCCTATAGTAAGAATGTGGAGGTCAGTGGACAACTTTGTGGAATTGTTTTGTCTTCCATCTCTTTGTCTGTCTCTCTGTCTCTTTCTTTGCTTGTTTTTCTTTCTTTCTTTTGGGTTTTTGAGACAGAGTTTCTCTGTGTAGCCCTTGCTGTCCTGGAGCTCACTCTGTGGACGAGGCTGGCCTTGAACTCAGAGATTCTCCTGCCTCTGCCTCCTACTGCTGGGATTAAAGGCCTGTGCCACTAGTGCTCAGTTTTTTCCTTCTATCTTAATGTGTATTTCAGGAATGGAATTCAGGCTAAGCTTGTTTAGCAAGTGTTTTTGTTTGCTAAGCCATCTTGTCAGACCAAGATTTAGTTTGAGAGTTTTTCTGCTTCCGTAATGGGAACCAAATTCAGGCCTTGTCATTCTAGGCAGTTGTCCCCTGAGCCACCACACCTCCAGTTCTAATCAGTAATTTTGTAAACAGTAAATAGGAAAGATTTGTTACTATTTGTTAAACAGTAGCTTACACTGTGTAATGATGTTAGCATGTGTGCCAGTCCTAAAGTATATTCATGCACATTAACATCCTAAGTGAAGTGGCGCTTTATCCCACCCCTCTTTCTTTTGAGAAATGGTTTCACTGTTTTGCCATGGCTGGCCTGGAACTTACCATGTAGACCAGGCTGGCCTCAAATAAGAGATATATCTTATCTGCCTCTATGTTATGAGTGCTGGAAATAAGAGTATGTACCACTATGCCTTCCCCTTGTTTTTCAATACTAGTGTTCAAACCTCCAGGACCTTGCTATATGCACTTCATCACTGAGCTATACCTACAGCCTTAATTAACACAATTCATTTTGTAGATGAAGGGAAAAAGTAATTAAGTGATTTGTGAACTAAATTGGCAGTTAAGGGACTGAGGAGATTGCTCAGTGGGTACAAGTGCATGGCTTTGCAAGCACAAGGACCTGAGTTCAAATCCCAAACACCCATATGAAAATAGGGGCATGGATGTGTGTGTCTGTAACTCTAGCATTGGGGATAGTGAGATGCAGATCCTGAGAGTTTGGTGGCCAGCCAGCCTAGCCAAAGTGACCAATTCCTGGTTCCATGAGAGACAGACTGTTGTCAAGGTTGTGAGTCAGAGAATGACAGAGGTAGCTTTTTCTTCTTTTTTCTTCTCCCACCCTGCTCTGGCCTCTGTATCCACATATACACATCATGCATGCTCACCTGGGTAGCACATGCATGTGCACATACACAGAAAATATCAGTTAAGATTCTTTTTTAGTTCATAAGCATGATGGTTGGGTATTCATGCCTTGGCATGATATGTGTCTCCCATGATATTGTTGCAACCTTGGAACATGACTTTTCTTGGAACATGATTCTTTTCTTTGGCATGAAAAAGAGTAGCCTGACTTGGGGGCTGCGAGATAACAGCTAAGTGATTTGTCAAAATGTGTATGGTTAAGTGTTGAAATTGGAGCCAGTTACAGACTTTGGTTAGTTACCACCGGTTTTTTTTTTTTTTTTTTTCTTTTTTCCTGCTACCTTGTCATTTTAGGAATTTGAGTAATAATAGGATAGCCACCTTGGAGGCCGGTTGTTTTGACAACTTATCAGGTTCTTTATTAGTGGTAAAATTAAACCGGAACCGAATTAGCCTGATTCCACCTAAAGTCTTCAAGCTGCCTCATCTCCAGTTCTTGTGAGTAACAAAACTGATAGATTCTAAGAGACACATTTTCCTTTATAGCAGTTTTTCTTTTTAAATTACTGTTAGAGTAACAGCCAATTTTCTAATTGTAAATTTTTTTGTTTAAGAGAACTGAAAAGAAACAGGATTAAAATTGTAGAAGGCCTTACCTTCCAAGGGCTTGATTCCTTACGTTCATTGAAAATGCAACGGAATGGAATTAGCAAACTCAAAGATGGAGCATTTTTTGGCTTAAATAATATGGAAGAATTGTAAGTACTGGGATAGGGGAGAGTCGGGGGGACTATGGGCTTTTAGTGCCAAATAGCGAGGGTAGTTGCTTAGTCAACAGAGATACATGGTTTTTCTGATGTGAGGTAAATGCAAACAATTTTCATTTTCTTTTCCCTTCTTCCTCCTTCCCTCAAAATTGAACCCAGGGCCTTATACATGCTGCATTCCTTGCTTTCATACAGACTTTTAAGTTTTTTTAGTTAACTGGTATTTTTGTTATCATTCTTAAACTTCTTAATATAAAATTATATTGTTTTGACTCAAAATTACCAGAATTTATCTGAATTAGAAATTCTGTACCACTTGATGTATTGTTTTTGTAGATACTTAGTCTATTTAGGGATAGATCTTAAATTTCTCGGTAGAGTTCAACAAAGATGTCTGTTGAAGCGTTTAATGGAGATTTAAAATCTTAGTAGTGAACACCTTGTTTGAGTTACTTTCTTTTTGTAATTTACAGAGAACTGGAGCATAATAACCTTACAGGAGTGAACAAGGGGTGGCTGTATGGCTTGCGAATGTTACAGCAACTGTATATGAGCCAGAATGCTATTGAAAGAATCAGCCCTGATGCATGGGAATTCTGCCAGAGACTATCTGAACTGTAAGTCTTGAGTGGTATCTGGGAGGGTGTGAGACTAGAGCAGATTGGAGTGATTATGTTTGTGGTAGCCATGAGATCTAGCATTCCTGTTTCCTTAGTCTTTGTTGGAAACACTAAACTTGCATGTCAGTGGAGTACAATTTGTAGGTTGACCTAAATAAATGATATTGACTTTTAGTGTTTCTTGTTTTTTAGGGATTTATCGTATAACCAGCTGACCCGCCTTGATGAATCTGCCTTTGTGGGTTTGAGTTTACTGGAGAGATTGAATTTAGGAGACAACAGAGTCACTCATATTGCTGATGGTGTATTTAGATTTCTTTCCAATCTTCAAACATTGTAAGTTTCTTTTTTTGCTTTGTTTTTTAAAATCTATTTTAGAATAAAACTAAGCAAAAATTTTTCGGTGTGAAAATGGATATATGCTAGTATTTTGTGCTTCTTTTGTTCTCTATCCCATCAGTAAATTTTATAGCAGTTTATACTTGAATTCTGAGTTGAGCAAAGCCTCTCCGTGTCAGTTGGCAGTGTTAGATTGCAGATTTTCTTAGGGGTAGAGGTTTTTGTTTTGGGGTTTTTTTCCCCCTCATACTCATTATAGGTGTTCGTGCAGCTCAGATGGATAGAAATCCTGGCAGTCAGGAGCCCAAGCATACTGAGTGCTGCAGCTTGAATGGAAAAGTATTAAGGCATTCCGGAGCCAATGAATACTGCAGGCCACAGTAAGCCTTTATAGCCCTACTTCAGGGAAAAGCTTCCCAATGTTGCTACAGTCTTGTTCTGGTGTCCAGAAGCTGGGGGAAGGCTTTCTCAACCAAAGTGTTAGAGCTTCGCTTCTTGTAACAACTTGGCTTCACTCCATCACCTTGTTCATTTTTCGTTCTCTAGGTTCCATCACTCGGGGGGGGGGGGGGGGCACTTCACCCAAACCACATTTAGGAGATTTATTGGGAGGGAAGAGTCCCAGAGATTGGCTGCCTCAGCCCAGGGTGGGTGAGGGCAGTGGGGAAAGGGCTGTGGGCTCAGGACCTTTATAGTGCTTCTTGGGGGATGGAACTTTCTGGGGAGAAGACTTCCAGGGTTGGAATTGGTCAGATCTTTTTGTTTTCTTTTTTACCCTGATTTGGTTTTTTGGTTTCAGGGCCAATGTGTGTTTCTTTCACTGGTGCTTTCAGGTTTGGGGCTCTAATTTCAGGACCAGGGCACATTTCTTTCACTGGCTCTGATTCTGGGATCAATGTGTGTTTCTTTGGTATTAGTTTCAGAGCCGGCATGTTTCTTTTTGGTTCTGGGTTCAGGGATAAAATATTTCTTTCACTGGCTCTGCTTTCAGAGCCAGGGTGGGTTTCTTTTGACTGGCCACTTTTCCCTACACCATAACTTTAATTGACTTTTTCCACCTTCTCCCTTCTCCTTTCCTCCTCTTCCTCTGTTCCCCTGCTTCCTTCCCATGCAAACTTTTCTACTATTGGTTTTTCCTTCCTACTTTTGTGTCTTATGGGCTCTATTCCTTCCCCTAAAAATGTCTTTTGTCCCTTCTTAGGGGCTTCTTTCTCATCATTTAGATTGTTAATGGCTCTTGATTCGGACACATGGTGACTAACACATTCAAAATTAGTAAATGGTTTCAGAAAAGAGAGGCTCCAAACTTTGAGACCTAACCACCAATGAGAAGGACACACAATTAGTATGAGAAAATACTTATGACACACATTGTCTAGTTACTATTATACTTGGTCACTTAGTTCTATTACTGTGAAGAGACACTTATGTCCAAGGTAACTCTTTAAAGGAAAGCCTTCATTGAGGCCTTGATTATAGTTTCAGGGAGTTTGTCCATGAACATCATAGCAGGGAGCCTGGCAACAGGCAGGAGCAGTGGCTGATCCTCTCAGGCAGCAAATAGAAAAACTGGGTCTGATGTGGACTTTTGAAACCTCAAAATCTACCCCTGGTGACACACCTCCTAACAAAGCCACACTCCCTCCAACAAGAACACACTTCCTCCAACAGGGATGCACCCAATCCTTCCCAAATAGTTCTATCTACTGGAGATCAATCATTCAAACATATGAGCCAGTGGGGACCAATCTCACTCAAACCACAGCATCCCTACAGACTTGTAGCCATACCATAATGAAAAATGCATTCAGTTCAACTTCAGAAGTCCTCATAATCTTTCATAGTCTAGGCACTATTTAGAAGTCCAAAGTCTCTTCTGAGAATCGAGGCAGTGTTCGAATTGTAATTCCTTGTAAAATAAAAAAATAAAATAAAAAAAAATCAAATCACATACTTCTACCATACTGTGGTACAGAATATACATTACCGTTCCAAAGGGGAGCATGATGAGGAAACACTAGATCACAGCAGGACCAAAATAGCAGGGCAAACCTCAAATTCTGTGTCTCTGTGCCCAGTGTCAAGAGGCTTATTAATGAGATGGCTTTTTATTATCTCATTTTCCAGCTTTGTTGAATGCAACACACTCTTTCCTTTCTCACTGGTTTCACACCCTGTCTGTAGCTCTCCTTGACAGGAATCCAAGGTCTTGGCATCTCCAACATCTTGGGGTCTCCAATGTAATTACCCTAGCTTCATCTTCACAGTTTCATAAAATGGCCTCTTTGGGCCACCATGTAGGGACTTCCCTGCTACATGCTTTGCCTCAGTCACTCTCCTTAACTGCGGAGGAATTATTGTTCTATAACCCCTTTCTTGTATCCTTGATCAAATCAGAACCATGTGGCCAGAAGTGCCAAGTTCTGCTGCCGGGTAAAACCTGGCCACTTTAATGACTTGGATTTGCATAACTTTGTCTTGTTGGTGGTTTCCTTTGCAATATAAGCTATTCTTTTTACAAATTGTAGGACTAGCTGAGATGGATTTTGCCCTGAGGTACCATTCTCTTTATTTCATTTAGCATCAGACTTTTCTTTAAACTTTCTCATCTCTGAGCACAGGGCCTGTATGGCTCCAGTATAACATTCCCTGGTGTCCTATCCTGTGTTGTCCCCCTCCCAAAATGTATATTTTGTATTGCTTTTTCATCAATGACTCTTTTTCATTGTAGATCTGTGTAACAGTGATCACTGATAACTAAATAACACAGTCAGTGATAGGCTGCCAGTGATATTTGTCCAGACCTCAATTTAGTCTCTGGAAGTTTTTTTTGGACAAAGGGGAAAAATACAGCCACTTCTTTGCCAGCATGTCATAAGAATGGTCTCTATGATATGCTGGCAAAGAAGCCCCTCTGAAGCCTCTTGAGCCAGTCCTCCAAAGGCCCCATTACTTTCAGCACTTCCATGCTCCTACTCAGATGGCCCAATTAAGCCCTACTTACAGTATTCAGTTACTTTCCTGATCCAAAGTCCCAATGTCTTCCCTGTTTCTCTAAATAACAGTATGGTCAGGGCTGTCACAGCAGTACCCCAGTCCCTGATACCAACTTCTGTCTTAGTTCTACTGCTGTGAAGAGACACTGTGACCAAGGCAACTTACAAAAAGGAAGCATTTAATTGGGGACTTGTGTGGGGATATAATTAAACAGTCTGAGATATC
The DNA here is from genome assembly GCA_033318265.1 of Phyllotis vaccarum. Classification (NCBI taxonomy): domain Eukaryota; kingdom Metazoa; phylum Chordata; class Mammalia; order Rodentia; family Cricetidae; genus Phyllotis; species Phyllotis vaccarum. Next base: position 99,606,393 of record JARWLC010000003.1, read on the forward strand.
AGAGGACAGACTTGCTTACAGTTTCAGAGGGTTAGCCTATAACCATCATGGCAGGGAGTGTTTAGGCAGCAGGAGGCGGACAAGGCCCTGGAGCAGTAGTTGAGAGCTTATATCTGATCTACAAAATGGAGATAAAGTGTGCAAGACTGGACCTGACCTGGGTTTTGAAACCTTAAGTTCATCCTCAGTGACACACCTCAAACAAAGCCATACCTTAATCCTTCCAAGCATTCAACTGTAGGAGTCTATAGGGGTCATTTCTCATTTAAACCACCACACACACATACATGCAGAAACACACCTGTATATGTAGACCCAGCTGGCTTTAAACTCAGAGAGATCTTCATACTTCTGCCTCTGGAGTGCTGAGATTAAAGGATTAGATGCCACCATACTTTACTGATTATGTTCACCTTTGTCTCTCTGGTCAAATAATTTCTGTTTATTTTCTGCTATGGAGGGGGAATGTCCTGAAGAATTGATAGTAAAATGAAATGAGCTATGTTAGCATTTTACTTGAAGAAGGTCAATAAGAAGAAGCCTCTTTTGGCATCTGTAGAACTTTATATAATCTTACAAATCAGAAATATGTTTAGATATTTAGTATAGGAACTTTTATTATAGGCTTTAGAAATCAAAAGTGATTAAATATTTTTAATATAACTGATATTTTTATCAGCATATAATATAAATAGCTATAATTCCTTTGAGAGAAGAATAGTGGGTTTTAAAAAACCATACTTTTCAAGAAAACACAGTGACTATTCTGGCAGGTGGGAATACTATTTTTGCTTCCTATGGCGGAGAATGTTGGGTTGCTCTTGAGATGTGAAGCTCTGTGTTGGTATTACTCTTTCAACTGTTTAAAATTTAAGGGCCCAGAGGAGCTTGGAACACCCAGGAGTCCCATGAGTCTAAAATTATATTTGTAAGCTGTATCTGTCTTCTTTATCTTGAAACCCCCTTTTTTGTAGGACTTTGTCTACAATTTTTAATAGGCTAGTACAATTAGATATGGTTAACTAGGAAGACTAGTAATCTTAGGTTTTTTTGGCTTGTTTGTTTTTTTGTTTGTTTGTTTGTTTTTATTGTTGAGACAGGTTTCTCTGAAGTTCTGGCTGTCCTGGAACTCACTATGTAGATCAGGCTGACTTGAACTCACAAGAGATCTTCTTGCATCTACTTCCTGAGTGCTGAGACTAAAGGCATATACCACCATACCTGTTTAATTTATTAATTCTTCTGTGTTTATTACAAATATTCCTTTTAAAAGCAGGACTGAGTTTTTACCATAAAAATTGTTAAAATAAGAATCAAAATTAACAGGTGTATGTTTATGTTGCTGTATAGTGGTATGGTAGTCATTATTGGCTAACAACTTTTTCCTCCTTGACATTTTCAGAGATTTGAGAAACAATGAAATTTCATGGGCCATAGAAGATGCTAGTGAAGCCTTTGCTGGACTCAAAAGTCTCACTAAATTGTATGTATCTGTGATGTTTGTGGATAACTAATAGATGTGTTTTCAAGGAGCAGTTGTAAATGTTATTGAATAATGTGTATTTTAGATGGTCAGAAAGTCTGAGCCTTCCTACCGTTTCCTAAAGGAAGGAGCTTTGTCTAATAGTTTGTTGTTGTTTAGGAGCTTTTTTATTTATAAAATATTCCTATGGAAATTAGCTCTGTGTCTTAATTATTTTTAGATCAGCATTGTAAGAGATAGGTCTCATCATGGCATATTCATATGTAGGTTTCATTACTCATTCTTCTAGCCTACTGTCCTCTTCCCACTTCCTCCTTGCTTGGGTTGGTTTCCTTTTTACATCCTTATGACTTACCCATCATTCTCTGTTTCCCACCTCTCTTAAGATCTCTTCCTCCCCTCTGTGATCCCTTTTCTAGTGTCATAACCTACAAACACATATATCACACACATATGTAATTCTAACTAGGTTCTGCATATTAGAGAAAATGTTTGGTTGTATCTATTTTTCTTTATGGCTGCATAAAATTCTGTTGTATGTATTTGCTACTTTATTCATGTTTTAGTGGACACCTAGACTATGGCATATTGACTTGGAGTTCTTCAGATAGATATTTTGCCAGTAGCTTAGCTGGGCCATATGGTAGTTACTTTTAGTTTTTGGAGGAACCTCTGTACTACTTCCATAGTGACTACAAGTTTACATTTGCAATCCTGTGGGATTTAATTAAGTTACAGAATAGAGTTTTCCATTCAAGTAAGAGAAATGCTTTGAGAAAATGTAGTTGAGCTGGTAGTATGTGTGTTTAATCATGTGAGATACATGGAGAATATATCTAATAGTAGGAAAAAATATTTTCCCATGAAGCATTTTACATCTCCTATGAGATGAATTTCTGCAAAGATTTATACTTGTCTGATTGTCTTTTTTTATTTAACACTATGACCAAAGACAACTTAAAAAAAAAGTTTATTTATTATTTATTATGTGTACAGTGTCTTGTCTGCATGTATGTCTGCATGCTAGAAGAAGGCACCAAATCTTATAGATGCTTGTGAGCCACCATGGGGGGTGCTGGAAATTGAACTCAGGACTTCTGAAAGAGCAGCCAGTGCTCTTAATCTCCAGCCCCATCTAAATGTCTTTAATCTGACCATCTTTTATTAAGGAGAGAAATGGGGAATTTAACGTTCTATAGCATTGGCAGATTACCATTATTTTAGTGATTAGGACCAGTGGTGAGTGGAGTTCAGAGGAGCTCTGAAATCTCAACAGAAATTTTAGGTTGTGTTTTGCATTAATTAGTAAGTTTATAAAAATGCTTGCTTTTTATTAAGCTGCAATTCAGTGTGTATAATTTTTTCCCTCAATTGTGTCTAAATAAAACCATTAAAGGGACTAAAAAGATGTTGCAGAGATTAAGAATGCTTTCTGTTCTTTCAGAGGACCTGAGTTGGGTTCCCAGCATCCATAGTAGGTGGTCATAACCACTTGTAACTTCCACTCAGGGTGTCTGATGTCCTCTTCTGATCTCCACAACCACAACACTCACATGACCATACCTCTCCCCCACCACCTACGCACAGATAATTAAAAATAATTCTTAAAATGTGTACTAATACCACACTATAAACTTTTAACTTAAGTATACCTTGTATAGATAAATATTTAATGAATTTAATTTTATTTCAGAATCTTGCAAGGAAACCAGATTAAGTCAGTTACACAGAAAGCATTCATTGGTCTTGAATCCCTTGAGTATTTGTAAGTATTTTATATATATTTTCTCAGTGCATAATCCTTGTGCTGGGTGTGATCATAGTCCTTAGGAGGCAGAGACAGGCAAATCTTTGTGAGTTTGAGGCTAGCCTGTCTACATAGCAAGTTTAAGCCAGACAGGGTTGCATACTTAGGATGCCTCAAAACAAAACTTTTGCTGTCACTGGGAGGTGCTCATGAGCCTTTAAGCATTTATGTAGCTTCACTGTAGAAATGGTTACTGATGTTGCATTTTTCTTGATTTCAGAGATTTGAACAACAATGCTATAATGTCTATCCAAGAAAATGCTTTTTCTCAAATTCACTTAAAGGAACTGTAAGTGATTTTTTTTTTCCTCTTTTAATTGTTATTGCTTATTGTATGTAAAGTACACCATTTGTGTGCCTGGTCTAGATAGAGGCCAGAGGAGGTCATCAGTCAGATCCTCGGGAACTGGAGTTACAGATGATTGTGAGCTGTTGTGTGGGTACTGGGAATTGAACCTGGGTAGAGTAGACAGTGTTCTTAGTCACTGAGGTCATCTCTCCAGGCCACCATTGTCTGTAGAGAAAAGAAGGTAACTCAAATGTTTTCAGAAGCATGTGATTTAAGCAAGAGATAAAGAAGTGTTAATACTGAGTTGTTTCAGTGATGGTATGGTGTCATTTAGAGATAGCTGTGTGCTGCCTGTGCTCACAAGTAGGAATCATTAGCACTGACTCCTGAGCTCCAATGTGAATTTTACTTTCTGACTGCCAGAAACTTGAGTCTGATTGGGTTAAGGTTGGTAGCAGTTGAATTTATTCTTTTACTTTCTGAAATTGATCTAGGATTTTGTGTTATTAATTTTATGTGCTTAACTATATTAACTATATGCATGAACTAATTAACTATATGCATGCATGTGTAAGTTCAAGGTGGTCAGAAGAAGGCATCAGATCTTCTGGAATGGAGTTACAGGCAGTTCTGAGATGCGTTGGGGGTGTGGGCAACAAGTTCAGGTCCTCTGAAAGAGTAGTAAGAGTTCTGAACTGCTAAGTCATCTCTCTAACCCCTAAAATAGGTTTTACTAGTTTAGTGATTTTTCTGAATGAAGGGAGTTAGCTGGGAATTGTTACTAAACTGTGGTGTTGGAAAATCAGTATTTGAAATGCTGTGCCTAGGAGCTACTCAAAGGGTATGCAGTTCATAACAAAACAGTGATTAAAAAAATAAAAAGAAAAAGAAAGCTTGTAGGAATTTTTATAACAATTTGATATAATTATGACATCTTTGTAGTAGTTTATAAAAATGTTAGTTTTGAGGTAATGACATGGTTCAGTCGATAATGGTGCATGCCTTCAAGCCTCATAATCTTGAGTTTGATTTCAGGATTCACACGATGGAAGATTTCTGTAAGTTGTTTGGTCCCACATAAGTACTTGGCTTGTAGCCAGGCATGATAGTGCACATCTTTAATCCCAGCACCAGGGGAGGCAGAGGCAGGCGAGATTTCCAAGAGTTCCACATCAGTCTGGTCTACATAGTGAGTTCAAAGATAGTCAGGATTAAGTAGTGAGACCCTACTGCCCCTCCCCTCTCCCCAGTATGTGCCATGTGTGTATGCTACCCCTCATACACACCATCTATGCACATATAATATGGTTAAAAAAATCTAAACAAATTTACTTTTTTAAGTACTTGTTAGTAATAGGTTGGAAAATTTAAAAACAGATTGAGATGTATTGTACTCCATTCCTTACAACTTGTCATGGTAGACAAATTGCTTAGCTGAAGACTATGTTTCTTCTCAGAATGGGAGTAGTAGTTTCCTAGGATCATGTGAAGATACAGCAAAATAATTTGTTTACAAAGACTTGTTTAAAATGACTTGTTTATAAATCATTCGTTGTGTATTGTATTGGATCATAGTCTCTCTCTTTTAATTATTTATTTTTATTTTATGTACATTGGTGTTTTGCCTATATGTATATGTCGGAGAGAGCCTGATCCCCGGGAACCAGAATTACAGGCAGTTGTGAGCTGCTATGTGGGTGCTGGGAATTGAACCTAAGTCCTCTGGAAGGGGAACCAGTGCTCTTAACCTCTGAGCCATTTCTCCAGCCTCCATGGTCTCTGTATCTCATATTGTATTAAGGAAGAGTATTTTAAGGAAAATAAAACAGCAAGGGCTAGGGATCTAGCTTGGTTGGTAAGGTACTTGCCTAGCATATGCAAAGTTCTGAGTCTATTCTTCAGCACTGCAAAACAATGATAACAAAACTAAAGTGCATTAATAAAGAATAAAAAGATGTAGAATATCTTATAGATAGTAAATTTTCTGAAGGAAAATCACATCAGATATGTAATTGTTGTTTTAAACAATTTTTTTAAGGAGAGACTAGGAAATACGGCATATAGAATAAGGCTTTCCCTCCCTTCTTCCCTCCCTCCTTTCTTCTCCTCCACCCTCTTTTAAGATAGGGTCTCTACATAGCTCTGGCTGTCCTGGAACTTACTATGTAGACCAGGCTGGTGTGGAACTCATCGGGATCCCCCTGCCTCTGACTTCCCAGTGCTGGAATTAAAGACATGTGCCACCATGCCCAGCTTTGAACAAGGATTTTCATGAAATGAGGTGACACACTATGTGAATATTGAGTGAAAACTGTCTAGGCAGGAAAGATCAAGTGAAATGAAGCCAGAGAGTTCTGTATCATGTTGTTTGTCTGAACAGACCTAAGTCAGACTCCTGACCCTTCTAGGCCTGTTTTTTTTTTTGTTTTTTTTTTTGGTTTTTGGACAGGGTTTCACTTTGTAGACCAGGCTGTTCTTGAGCTCACAGAGATTCACTTGCTCTTGCCTTCTAAGTGCTGGGATGAAAATCATGCATCACTATACCCCAGCTTGTCTAATATTTGTATTTTATCTAAAATCTTGCTGACTCTAAAAGTTTAGCAAAGACTCTCCCTTATGCTTCCTCGGGAAATTCCTAGAGATACTCTAGATAACTGATTGAGTTTTTCCCTCTCTACCATTCCCCAGGTGGTGTCTAGCCACTTTAACTTGCCTTTAGCAAGAATCTTTCTAGATTGTTTTAGCTAGAACCTTCTCAGGTCTGAGGCTGTTGCTTAGTAATGTGCCACCCACTGATTCTCACCCTCTTTCTCTTTGGCTAAATGTTCCTGTTTGCTATTGGCTTCATAGGAATTGAGCCAGCTTCTTTCCTCATTGTGAAATCTCATTGCAGTGATCTTTGTGCCTGGGAGATGGTCTCAAATGCATTCTGCCTCACCATGCTTTAACATGTGTCATTGAATAACTTTTCCTTTAACAGTTATGGTGTTATGGCACGGATAGGATCAGATTCATCATTGGACCCCCGGACCTCTCACCCAGGACTCCCAAATGTACACTTTTGAAGCCTTTGTCTTCATTCCTGACTGATTGATCGGGGATCCAATGGTGAGTCAGAGTGGTGAATCATTGCTCTGGACATACATCCATTGGAGCTGGTAAGGAGAGATTCTGATGCTTGGGATTCTGAGTGCTGTTTCTAAAGCTGGGGCCAAGTGCCACACTTCTTATGGAGGCACCTGCTCTGCTGGAGGTTTCCTGGGCCTCTTTCCTGAGTGGGGATTGTTTCCTGACTCCCTGGTATAGGTTTTCCTTGTATTCTGTAGAATCATTCAGTTTTCTTGATTGGATTCTGATTCTCCTACAAGAACTTTTCTGTCCTCAGACCCTGGCAATAACATGTTCTGCTAGCTTTGTTCACTTAATGGTCTACTTCCTAATTATTGGAACTTTATTCTCTTTGAGGGAGCTTAAGGTCTCCCTGTACTAGTTCCTCTTAAAATCACTCCCTTCACATTACTATTTCTGTTTTTCTCTTACCCACTACTTCCCTTGAGTCTTTTGCTATGTCTTTCTGAAAATCTCCCCTTCTTCATTTGTTCATCCACCTTTGTCACACCATATCCCATTTTAGCTGCTTCATATCAGGCCACCTATCCTCCACTGGGGACTCTCAGATCCCAGATAGTTGTGTGAGTCTGACAAATACTAGATGGAAGTACTAGTTTATCTATACTCAGATGGGCTTTGGTGATGTCCAGATAGCTCCTGGGTGTCTCTGTAACCTCTCTAAGATTATATGTCATGGCAAAGTAGGTTTTTATTTTTGAAAACCATTTTATTAGCATATGGATTATACATATACATTATGGCATTTTCATAGGTGTATATAATGTAATTTAATTATGTTCATTGCCTAGCCCAATTATCCTTTTATCCCCCACCATTCCCATTAATCATCTTCTCATTTGCCCCACTTTTATGTCCCATTTTTGTGACCCAGTGAGTTTCATTAGGGCTGTGGCTACAGCACTGAAGAAAATGTCTGTCCATTCCCCAACAACCATTAACAGTCTGTAAATTCTCAGAGGGGCCCCAAGCTTGACAAATCTCCTCCACACATATGTATATTTCATCCTGTCCTTCAGGAGTATGTTCCCTGAGCTGACACTGCAGTACCAAGCCACATATATACACAATAAAACTATTGCTGTAGAGTAATAGAGTCCCCTTGTCCTTCCAGGTTTGATCTTGTAATCATGATGGCGATTTACTCATCAGTGAGTGAACAGCATTTACAGTGTGGGTATACTAGAGAAAGGGATAATTTATGTCCCTAGCCTTTTTGATTTTTTAAAAAAAAAAATAGTTATATATTTTATTAATTGTATATTTGATATATGTGTAGGTTGGAAAGAGGCTTGTAAGCTGTGCCGGGTGTGAAACAACATTGTAGATTCTGTTCTCTCCTTCTACTTTTATACATGGGTCTGAGATCAAACTCAGGTCACCAGGCTTTCATGGCAAGTATCTTTACCCACTGAACTTTTAGCTGTCCGAGCGCCCCCCCCCCCCCCCCCCCCCGGCTTAAACAAAAGTTTATTTCAGTTATGGAGACTGAGAAGTCCAAAATCATGGCACCAGAAGATTATGCCACTGTGCCAGTTCTCTTCCTGGCTTGCAGATGGCTTCTTTTACCTCATTCTCATATGGCAGAGCTTTGTTGATGTACACTCAACAAAGCAAGAATGAGCACAAGTAAGCCTCTGATGTCCTGAGCCCTTTTTATATAGGGGTCTTGGTCTTAGTTGCGATTTCTATTGCTGTGAAGAGACACCATAGCACAGAAACTCTTTTTCTTTTTTTAAATTTATTGTTACTTCATGTACCTTGGTGGTTTGCATGCATGTGTGTGTATGTGTGTATATATACAATATACATATTGTATACCTGTTTGAGAATGTTGGATCCCCTAGAACTAGAGTTACAGACAGTTGTGAACTGCTATGTGGGTGCTGGGAATTGAACTTGGGTTCTCTGGAAAATCAGTATGTGCTCTTAACCTCTGAGCCATCTCTGCAGACATGGCAACTCTTACAAAGGAAATCATTGAATTGAGGCTGGCTTACAGTTTTAGAGGTTCCATCCATTATCATCATGGCAGGGCATGGCGGCATGCAGGCAGACATGGTGCTGGAGGAAGAACTGAAGGTCCTACATATTGATCCACAGGCAGCAGAAGGAGACTGTTAGACTAGGCCTAATGAGCATATAAGACCTCAAAGCCCACCTCCACAGTGACACACTTGCTAATAGTGCCACTCTTTATGGACCAGACATTTAAACACATGAGTCTGTGGAGGCCATACCTATTTAAACCTATTGACCGGACTGGCTTGGAATTCCTGTGTTTAAATGACTTTTGTGTAAGCCTCCCAAGTGGCTGAGACTTTAGGAGAATGTTATAACACCCAACTCTTCCTGAAAATCTTCAAGAGTTTGTTTCTTTCTCTTATATAAAGGGAAGCATTGGATTTATTTGGTATGTTATCTGGAAAATGCCAGTTAAGTGATTCTAAACATTCTGTAGGTTAAAATAAATACTTTGGAAGGTTTTTTCAAGTTCTTAGAAATTTGTTCATAGTTTATGCTCTCTGCCTTTTATGTTACAGCAGTCATAATTTTGATATTTTGATTGTCACAGATAATTTCTTAATAAGTGAACTCCGAACCATATTTTCCCATGAACTTCTTTGAAGCTCAAGCACTTTTGTATAATATTGTTTGCAAAAACTTACAGGAACACATCAGAGTAAAATAAAATTATCTGTGATGACAAAGGCTCATGGAGAAGATGAGACAAGTTCAGGTTTCTGATAACTTATGATAACCACACTGGTAGTTAAACCACTGCACTCAGAACTTGCAGAATTCTGATGAAGAAATTAGTGGAATTACAAAATCATTATCCAAAGATAAAGCAAGGCTTGACTATGGGGGCTAGAGAGATGGCTTAGCAGTAAGAACACTTGGCTGCTTTTCCAGAGGATCCTGCTTCAATTTCTAGCATTCATATGGTGGTTCACAACTGTCTGCAATTCTAGTCTTACAGGATTGCATACCCTCTTTGGACCTCTGAGGGGACCAGACATGCATTTGGTACATAAACATGTATGTAGACAAAATACCCAAACACTTAAAAAGTTAATTATGGGCCTTGAGCTTATTGGTGCATGTCTTTAATCCTAGCACTCAGGAGGCAAAGGCAGTTGGGTCTCTGTGAGTTCCAGGCTAGCCTGGTCTGCATAGTGAATTCTAGGCCAGTCAGGCTAATTAGTAAGACCATGCTTAAATAATAGTAATGATGATGGTGACTGAACCAGCAGAGTTGCTGGATATTTAATGTTCTCTTTCCAGATTTAAGAACTCATTTCTATTTTTTCTTAAGCTTTCCATGGCTTGGAACAACTTGGCATACTATATCTTTGTGGGGCAGGGGTGGTAGTGGAGGTAATGGTTGTTTTTTATCTGCTGGGCTCTCCAGAATTCAGGTACTTAGTGGGCATCATTATTTTCTTGGCATTATAGTTGTTTTGTGATTTGGAATATAGGACCCTTTAACAATACACAGTTAGAGGGCTTGACTGCAATGTTGTATTTGAGTGACATACAGAGTCAGGTATGACCAGAGAGTTTTAAGGAATTCAGGTTGACCTTAAGGCATCGTTGTTTATAAAACTTATGTTTTCCCTTATAAGTAAGCATGTTCTGGCTATCTCATAGACTTTTGAGTATTTTGGGAGCCTCTGGGACAGAAGAATTCACTGAAGGTAAATCCTGGCAGTTATGTCTGGTGGCCAGTTTCTGGTTTGACTTCTGAGCCTGTTGAAAGGCTTTGAAAAGTTTCCAGCAAAGCAAATTTAAAAAGGCCTTTGTGGAGCCTGGAGAGATGGCTCAGTGGTTAAGAGCATGGGCTGCTCTTCCAGAGGACCTGGGTTCAATTCCCAGCACCCACATGGCAGCTCACAACTGTCTGTAACTCCAGTTCCAGGGGCTCTGACACCCTCATACAGACATACCATATATGTAAGCAAAACAATGCACATTAAATAAATAAATAGGCCTCTGGGACCAAGCACTCTTCTCAAAGCATTGTAAATAAGGAAGGAGCCAAAGCTAATGAGACCTGTTTTAATTTTTAAACAACAGTAAAGGGGAAGGAGTGGTTGTAGAGAGAATTATTTCATGGAAAGTTAGAGTGTACCTGCTCTTTATGGTTTGTGTAGTGCACATTTTGTCAGTCTGTATTGGGTTCTCAGTCCTTTAGTTTGTTCTCGTACCTCTCTCCAGCTTTTTGAGATGCTGTTTCTATCTCTTCTCTGTCCTGACTTCGTACATATAAAGCAGCCTTTCTCCAGAGTGTTAATTGCAGCTGGAGACATGTTATAATCATAATCCATCTGTATAGCCTACCTTCCTGCATGTTGCTGGGTAGGAACTGGGGAAATCTGACAGTTGCCAAGATTTATCCCAACTCTGAAGAAGCTTTGAGACCAGCATCTAAGAATCTTGGTAGCTAATCTTTTGTTTGTTTTTTGGGGTTTTGAGACAAAAGTTTTTCTGAGTAGTCCAGGCTTTCCTGGACTGGCCTTGAACTCAAAGATGCACCTGCTTCTGCCTCCCAAATGCTGGGATTTAATGCTGGGATTTAAAGACATAGCTACCATGCTTATCTTTTTTGGACTTAGAAACTTGAGTTTAAAGTTTGTTTTAGCCACTAAACTTTGTTTTTATTTTCATAGGAACACTCCCCCCCCAGTTATACTTTTTTTTTTTCTAGTCTTGTACTTACTGCCTTTGCCACCTCAGGCCTTGGCTGCTTCCTTGTGCAGCAGGCACAGCCCCTTCTACTCTTTGGTCTTTAGCTTCTCTTTGGGCCGATCACACATAGCTCTAGTCTCCTTGGTTCAAGAGCCTTACTTACACTTCCTGTCCTTATAGAACTTCCTGAGGTTTTCTTTTAAGTTTGGTTAATGACATCAAGGGAGAGCATAGCAGTGGATTTTCAGACTACTCGTATCTAGGAGAGTTGGGGTGGGGCTGGGGGGGGGCTGTCACCTTAGCTATACAAAGCTGGGCCGGCTCCAGCTTCAGATCTTAATCCACTACCTACATTAGGCACAGCACTATGCGTCTTCAGAGTCTTGATTTCTGTTTCTAAAAAATAGGGCAGACAATACTTACTTCACATTTACATACACACAACACACATACAGAGAGAGGGAGAGAGGGAACGGAGAAGGGAGAGAGAGAGATTATAATAGTTATATTACCTCTTCCTCCCTTTAAGAAAAAAAGAAAAGAAAAGAAAACCTCTAGCAAGGGTGGTGACTCGGGTCTATAATATTAGCAACTGGGAGGCTGAGACATGAGGGTACTTCAGTTTGAGGCTGTTAGCACCTGACTGCCCAAATACAATATTTAACTCATAATGGTTTCCTTCACTTTTGTTTTTGCTTTCTCTTCCTTGCACACCAACTCTGCCTACAAGAACCTAACAGTACACACAATTTCCCCCAAAGTGTATAAATACTACATAATAAAAAGTATTAAGGAAAAATACATTTTTAATTTATATGTAATGCTCATGAGCCTCAAAATGCTTAGGCAAAGTGAGAGGAGGGTACCCGAAGGCATAGACATTTTAGTAAGTGCAGACTTCAAAATATTTTAAGAGCTTGGTAGATTATTTAAAAGGTAAAAACACCTTCTAAGCTCCCAGGCTGATGATCACCTGAGTTGCATTCTCAGATCTGTAGGAGAGAACACATGTACTGTGACATGACCTCCTTCCCACCAAGTTAAGAACAGAGCGTTTCAGTCATACACAATACGTTGTAGTGTTCCCCAGATTGTTTGCTTTCTTTGCCAAGGGATCATGGAAAGAGAAACACTGATTCTTCAAGGGGATCTGTTTTATAGACCACATTTTTTTTTTTTTAAAGTGGCTCTTACTCTGAGTTGAAGTATACATTGCCAGAGAGCTGAAGTGCTTTCACAGTCTTGATGAAATAATTTGAGAATAACAATATACTTCCTACAATAAAGCTCTTGCCCTCGGTGTTTGAAGATTTTAAACGTCAGAAATATAAGGATGATACAAGACTATCCACATACCTTTCACCTGGATGTGCCAGTGACTGACCTGACAGACTTTCCCAGTTTTTCTCTGTTTTTCACTCTCACCCTTGCATTCCACACACAGAGCTTTTGGTGGTGTTCGTAACACTATCTAAGTGTGTTTTCTTACAATTTGATGAACTTTTTTGACAAGCAAATGTATAAATGTGTAGCAGAGTTATACTGAAGAAACACAGGAAAGCTAAAATGAAAGATCCTTCCCTTGTTTTCTTTCTACAGTGTTCTGAACACAAGCAGTTTGCTCTGTGACTGTCATTTGAAGTGGCTACTTCAGTGGCTGGTGGACAACAACTTTGATCATTCTGTGAATGTGAGCTGTGCACATCCTGAATGGTTAGCAGGGCAAAGCATCCTGAATGTGGACCTGAAAGATTTTGTCTGTGGTTTGTATTTCTGTTTTCAATTTCTGTTAACTGTTGTAACAACAAAATAAAGGGGATGCACACCCCACCCACCCCAAATGACTTTTGACAGCCCATCGTATGTCCTTGTGGTGTTGCTTTTCAACCATCTCAGTGATTGCTTTTGCAAATTCAAGCTGCACTTCATGTTCTTTGACTTAGTGTTTCATCAACAGTTGTTTTCCTCACTGTTCTTGTTTGTCTTAATGCAAGGACCCTTCAATGCTGCTTTCTAATAGGCTTCAAGTGGTAGTGTGAATGTTGGCTTTAATTTTAGGGGAGTTATTGATGATAGGATAAGACTTCAGGATTATTAATTACTGACTTTAGGATTGATTTCATAAGTTAGACTTCTGAATCATTATGTTATTTTTTTAAATGTGAAGACTTTTAGTAGATTTTGAAAAGAGTCACCAAGAAAAATTTTGAAAAGGCATTGGTTTATGTGGCCATCAACAATGTTATAAGTGTATAACAGTATGTGCTTATAACCACTACTTTCATTTTTTGGATGCAGTTTTTTGGTAAAAGGACAGGCAACATGGGATAGTCAGTTCTCTCTTTCCACCACGAGGGTGTTCAGGGAGCAAGCCATGACATTAGGCTGGATGGCAAACTCTTTTACCCACTGAGACACTTCACTGGCCCAAATGCAATTTCTTTTCTTTAAAAAAAAAAAAAAATCTATACTTTATCTGTATAAGTGTTTTGCCTACATGCACATCTTTGCACTATGTGTCTGCCATGCCCAGAAGGCCATAAAAGGGTGTCAGATCCTTTGGAACTGGAGTTGCAGAAGGTTGTTAGCTCATCAGTGCTGGGAACTGAACCTGGGTCCTTTACAAGAGCAGCTAGTGCTCTTAACTGCTCTTGAGCCCCTTTATGCAATCTCTTAGGACTCAAAGTGGTAGCATATTTTTGAGACGTAGAGAAAGTCAGAGACAATATGTCCTGAATATAACACTTAATGATATAAAGAATAAGTCTATATTTTTCTTCCTCAACTTGGCAAGTTTTCTTTTATAATTAAATGTTCTTTACAGTGGATTGACTGCTTTCATTGCCACACATTCCCCTTTGACTTTAATTACTTAGTTTTAAATGTAAGGCACACTATATGTTTTTGAGACAGACTAGACCAGGCCAGGTGGGTGTGGAACTCAGACATCTGCCTGCCTCTGCTTCCCAAGTGCTGAGAGATTAATGGTGTATGCCACCACTTTTGCCTTATACTATATGTTTTATAGATTCCAGTTACCTTTTAAGGCACCATGGAATGTTACTTAGTAAAGATACTGGTTCAGGATTTCTATAGTAGCCTTTCTGAATCCGTAAAGTTTTTATTTATGAATCCATAGTGTTCTCACCAGTCCTTAAACCAGTTTTCACTTGTACATTTGTCCTGTTTGAATTCTTCACTTTTTTAATGTTGAAGCTATGTACAAAGTACTTTCAAATCATGCATTTATTAGTAGTCTCCATGAAAGAGTAAGCTTATATTCCCATTTTCTGTATTATACAGAAATAATAATGGTTATTATAATCATTTTGTACATATATCATTATATATGAGACTTAAATATGATTATTCATGTGCATACACATGATATGGTAGAATTAGAACATACCTTGAAATTCTTATTTAAAGTTTCTCTCCATCTCTACCCCCACCCATTGGTAATGCTTAGGAAATGCATGGTAACCATCTAAGAGTCCTGAGGGATGGTAGAAAGAGTATTGGATGCTAACATCCAGAACCTGAGTTCCAGTCCACCTTCTGTCACTGCCTAATGCTTTTGGACATATATCTTGGTCTGACATCTTCACACAGACATATATGCAGGCAAAACATCAATGCAAATAAAATAAAAATAAATAATAAAAAACAAAATAAAAAACCAACAAGTGATTAGACTCTTTATAGTCTTCTTCAATCTTAACCCCTGTGAATGAAGCTTACAGGTTTGCAGTATTTATTTTGAAATTGAATCTGAAGTAAAAATAACTGACTTGGCCACTGTTGCTTTTATTCCCTTTAGATGATTTTCTGAAGCCTCAGATAAGGGCACATCCTGAAAGCACAGTTGCTTTACGAGGTGTTAATGTGACTCTGACATGTACTGCAGTAAGCAGCAGTGATTCGCCCATGTCCACTGTATGGCGCAAGGACAGCGAAGTCCTGTATGATGTGGACATTGAGAATTTCGTTCGTTATCGGCAGCAGGCTGGAGAAGCTCTGGAATATACTAGCGTCCTGCACCTCTTCAGTGTCAACTTCACAGATGAAGGAAAATATCAGTGTATTGTTACTAATCACTTTGGCTCTAATTATTCACAGAAAGCCAAACTGACTGTGAATGGTAAGGAACTGTGCTACTTTGACTTTTAAAATATTTGCTTTAGAATATATGCCATGACTATCTTGCCTATCTGGCCATGCTGATGGGCGAAAGTACATCTAAATCTTAAGTCACTTGACCAAGAAAATTAGCTCAGGCCTCACATTTGGAGGAAAGGGAAAGAGTGGACTGGGGATAGCCTACCTACCTTCTGTCCTACATTCTCTGCCCTAGGAAATGCTTTACTATCATTTCTGTTTCTCTTGAAGACATTCTTTTAATGGCCTTAATTTTTTTTTTTTTGTTTTCTAAAACCACAATTCTCTGAAAACTATGCATTTTTTCCCCCTAATATGTTCACTGTGTTCTCTGATACTTTAGAGTGTTTAGAATATCTCCAGGTTTAGTGGTCTCTACAGTTCTCTAGATATGGCCAGAATCATTTTGAAAATATAGCTCTCCTAGTGGTAATAAAGTTTTTCAAAGCAGCTTGGTTTATTGTCTAAGAATAACTACAGCGTTTTGGGCTGTGAGCAACCAAAAGATGTACCCTGCTCCTGTTTCTTTTTTTTTTTTTTTAATTTCTAGCTTTTTTTAAAGATTTTATTTTATTTTATGTGTATGAATGGTTTACCTTCATGTATATATCTGTTCCACATGCATGTCTGGTGGCTATGAAGGCCTGAAGAGAGCACTGGATCTGCTGAGAAGTAACAGACAGTTTTGAGCAGACATGTGGGTGCCAGGACTTGAACCAACAAGAGCAATGAGTACTCTTAACTGCTGAGCCAACTCTCTAGCCCCATACTTCACTCCTGTGCTTCTTAAATGGGATTTTAAAACAAACAAAAACGCCATGGTTCTCTTGACACCTGTTGATGTTAGATTGGGAAGCCTCATTTAACTTTCTAAGTGAAAGATTGATTAAATGTAAAGTTCAGAACTGGCATTCAGGAAAGGTTTTGGCTTTCTGACTTTGTTTTCCCATCAGCATATTGAATAGGCATAGCATGTACTCTAGAAGTACTGTGCTACTGGGCTCCACATGCTGGTGCTAGTGAGGAAGATGCTTTGAGAAGTTGGGTTCATTGTCAGTTCAGACTATGCTTTCTCAATGAAATGGAGCATTTTACATCAGAATTTCTCCTGATAGGTAATTAGATTTGTGTGCATATTTTTCTTTTACTTACTTTCTCTGTAATTTTTTTTGGAACAGAGATGCCATCTTTTCTGAAAACTCCAATGGATCTAACTATTCGCACTGGTGCCATGGCCAGATTAGAATGTGCTGCAGAGGGACACCCTGCACCTCAGATTTCCTGGCAGAAAGACGGTGGTACTGACTTTCCTGCTGCCCGAGAAAGAAGAATGCACGTCATGCCTGAGGATGATGTCTTCTTCATTGCCAATGTGAAGATAGAAGACATGGGAATCTATAGCTGCATGGCACAGAATATAGCAGGAGGCCTCTCCGCAAATGCCTCGCTCATTGTGTTAGGTATGCTTACTGTGTTAGGACCGATGCTTTACTGGAGTCTTTGAGAGCTACTCATGACCTTGAAAGGCAAGAAAAGCAATTTGGAGATTTGGGTGCTTTTGTTTTGCTTTTTTGTTTTTGTTTTTGTTTTTTGAGACAAGGTTTCTCTGTGTAGCCTTGGCTGTCCTGGGACATACGCTATAGATCAGGCTGGTCCAGAATCCACAGAGATCATTCTCCCCCAAGTTCTGGGATTAATTGTATGCACCATAGGCCTGGCTAAAACATGCTTTGTATGTGACTGAAATCCAAGGCAAATTATGCTGTTCAGGTCTCCCTTTTTTAAGATATCAGAATTTTATGGGATCATCTTTTCCTCCTCCTCTCTCTCCTCCCCGATAACCCATAACCCAGAACTCACTATGTGTTACAGGTGCCACTGTGACCTGACTGTCAAAAACTTTTAAAAGAACTTGGGGGCTGAGGCAGAAAAATCAAGAGTTCTAGGTCAGCCTGGATTATATAATTGAGAACCTAATGGCTAGTAGTCCTGGCTTATGCGTGTCAGGCCAGTGCTATACTGAGCTAGTCCTAGGCCTGCTTTACTTGCTTTTTGAGATAGGTCTTGCTGAGTTGCTGAGATGGCTGTAAACTTACAATCTTTTTGCTTTGGCCTCTTGAGTAGAGTTGATGGGTTTATAGCCATGGATCACCACAACCAGTTGACATTTAGATTTTTTCTTTTTGAGATTTTTGTGTTTCTGAAATATTAACTGTTAGTCTTTGTGAAACTTCATGTTTCATCATACTTTGAATAGTCTTAGTTCTATACAATTTAGGGTTTCAATTTCCTAATAGTATTTTTTAACCTCCTTTTAGAGACACCCTCATTTATTAGACCTCTGGAAGACAAGACTGTCACCAGAGGTGAAACGGCAGTATTGCAGTGCATAGCTGGGGGGAGTCCTGCTCCTCGCCTCAACTGGACCAAAGACGATGGACCACTCTTAGTAACAGAACGACACTTCTTTGCTGCAGCCAATCAGCTTCTCATCATTGTAGATGCTGGGCTAGAAGATGCTGGAAAATATACCTGCATTATATCTAACACTCTTGGGACAGAACGGGGACATATTTACTTAAATGTCATTTCATCCCCCAATTGTGACTCTTCTCAGAATAGCATTGGACATGAGGATGATGGTTGGACCACAGTTGGCATTGTCATCATTGTTGTGGTCTGCTGTGTTGTGGGTACTTCTTTAATCTGGGTCATTGTTATTTACCATATGAGACGGAAAAATGAAGATTATAGTATCACAAATACAGGTAAGTGGCACCCAGATGATACATGACTATTTTTAGAAATGTAAGGTTTAGTAAATAATGAAAAGCTGGAGTACTGTGATTACTCAGTAAGAGATGTAAGGGGTTTTTTCTGATAAAATAATACCCAGCTTCCTTGAGATAACAACCTATTTGAAGAAATAGTTTAAAACTTTTACACACATATTCTTCCCCCTAAATTTAGCTTTTAGAATTGTATTACAGACATATTTTCTTGTTCTTACGGGGTTTTCTTGGGGGGGGGGGGGTTTCTTTTTGGATTCTGAGACAGGGTTTCTCTGTGTGCCCCTGGCTGATGGCACTTGTTCTCTAGACCAGGATGGCCAAAAATTCAGATCATCAGCCTCTGCCTTCAGAGTGTTGGGATTAAAAGCATGCCCACATGCCCAGTTTGTTCTTCTCCTTTGAAAGGATCTCAGTCTATGGTCTTGGCTGGCCTGGAGTTCAAAAACTGACCTTGAGTTTGCAGTGATCCTCTGTATGCTGGCATTATAGGTGCAGTGAGCCATGCTGAGTTATATTTTGTTTTGTTTTTGCACTTTTTCCCTTAAGAGCCTAAGGTTCATTTCCACCATAATTTGTTTTAGGGGGAGAGTTGAATCCTTATGAGTGAGTAGGTCTTTTTATCCCAGGATCTGCAAGAGAAGGGATCCAGGCAGGTAGAGAGGTGGTGGAAGTGTAACTATAGATAAGATAATTCTGGGAGTGAACCCACAGCCTGTACATGTTAGGCAAGCACTTTACCACTCTACTGAACCTGAAATCCAAGTCATACTTCTAAAATGAAAGTCTGAAAAGAACTTTATTTAAAACAAAAATTGCTGAAGGAAATAGGGAGAGCTGTCGGGGTCTCAAGTCCATATCATTTTCAAGGCTAGTGCCAAAGTGGAACACATTTATAAAATTGCCTTCTGAGTGTTGACTTCAATTGCCTGAATTTGAGAGTTACAGATGTCTCTTTACAGAGGAACTTAATTTGCCTGCAGACATTCCCAGCTATTTGTCTTCCCAAGGAACACTGTCTGAACCACAGGAAGGCTACAGCAACTCTGAGGCAGGCAGTCATCAGCAACTTATGCCTCCTGCCAATGGATACATACACAAAGGCACTGATGGTAGGCACTTTTCTGTTCATAGTTACAATTTCAGCCTGTTCCAGTGGGTTTATTGTTCAGTGTATAGTTTCCCTATTAGCCTGAAACAATATTTTAAGGTAAGATAAAATACTTAGAACATTTAGCTTCATGGACAATGGAATGAAAAAAGTCTTAACTTGAGAAGACAGCTATCTTACAAAAAGAAACACATTACCCTTGAACAGAGATTGAAGGACAAAGCTGAGGTTCCTGGATCTCTGTTATAAGAAGATGATGTTCTAGAAACTCATTTCAAGGGTTTCTTACCCTTTTAGAGATGAGCATCCTTTAGATAACATCCAAAGGACATTTGATTCTCCTGCCGCCAGGTAAATACTTAGTACTAAGTTTAAAGGACAAAATGACTCTCAGCCTAGAATAGAGAACTTCAGAGGGCTATAAAATATCCCCTAGTAAAGTGACTAGAACCTCCTCTTTCCCTTCCTTCTCTCCTCACACCCTCACTTCTGTAGAAAGTGACAGACACAGGAGGATGGATATGACCAGGGATAGTGTGAGCAGCTACTGTTGCTTAACTTCTTGACTCTCATGTTATGGAACACCTTATTTGTTTTTATTTGCTCAGACCAAGCTGTATCTCAGAGCAGAGGCCCAGGCCTGTCTTGGACCCTGTGGTTGGAGTTCAGACTAGACAGAAATCTACATTAAATTCAAGAGCATAGGCTCTGAAGCCAGAGTGCCTAGATTTACATTTTAGCTCTTCTTCTGTCATAACTCTCTATAAAATGGAGATGAAAATTTCATCTGCTTCATAGGGATGTTATGAGGAAAAATGAGTTAATTCACATTAAGACCTCTGGTATATAAAGTAAGTGTGTAGTAGACGCTACTACTGTTGAAGAAAGTTGATTATGACAAAACTATGCCTTAGAAAAGCATTTGTGTTCTTTTCCATGTTGTTATTAGGTGGCACTGGTACCCGGGTGATCTGTTCAGATTGTTATGATAATGCCAACATCTACTCGAGGACCCGAGAATACTGTCCATACACCTACATTGCTGAGGAGGATGTTTTAGACCAGACCCTGTCCAGCCTCATGGTTCAGATGCCCAAGGAGACGTTTTTGTCGAATCCTCCCCAAAATGCTGCTGCTCTTGAGAGTCTGATACCATCGACAGAAAGAGAGCTGTCTGCCTTTCCCACCAATCATGAGAGGATGAATGAAAAGCCTCCCTTGTCACAGATAAGCAGTGGTAATGGGAGCTTTTGTTCTTTTTTGACCTTTGGGTTTCATTTTCACCTGATCTGCCCTTCTGTTGTATCAGTAGCACACTCATTCACAGGAATCAACAAATTAGTATACTAGAATATTTCCATTGTCGCTAGTTATCTTCATTTAAATAATGGAAATTTAAAATGCCAAACATGTGGCATGAGAAACCTAAAATGTTTTGTTTGCTTGCTCTTCTGTTGGGCAAGCAATTTTAACATCATATTACCCATGTCTGCAAAACAAAGCTCTTTCTGGACCAATCAGCTGTCACTTCCTCTCAGAGGAAGAACATAGGGAATGGGTAGGATACAGGGCAAAAATTGCAGGGTTATGGAGGAAGGTATAGTGTTGTTTCCAGGGACAGTCCTGGCAGCAATAAATGATATAACGTTAGACTGAAGATGTGCTCTGTAAGAGACCAGTTGTAAAGATTTCTCAAGAGGTCAGGTCAGAAAAAGAACACTGTCATTGAAAGTAGTCTCTTAATTTTACATTCAGTGTCTTGAAAGAACAAAAGTACAATGTGTCTTTTAACCTGTGGGAAGTCTTCATTTGACTCTGGTTTTACAGAGATGAACAAATGATATTGCCTTGGATTGTCCATTCTTTATCTCAGGAATTCCGATTTCTTCACAGTGTATGCTAGGATCCACTAGCTTTATCTTAGAACTTGTTAGACATGCGGTTATGTTCCCATCCTAGACCTAGTGAATCTTGAGTCCAGACTTTAATAAGGTCCAAAGATTATTTGTATGCTTTGTTTTTTGTCTTTTATGTGTGTGTGATGGTATCATGCTCAAATCCAACACTAATTCTACCTAGCTTCTGAAGTGCTGAGGTAACAGGAAAATGCTGGGATTATGGACATGAGCCACCTCACATGGCTTGTATTAAATTTTGTGTGTGAGATCTGTATGTACAGACACATGCATGGGCACACTAAAGGGGAATGTCTAGAGTCATCCTCCATTGCTTTTGAGCCTATTTTTTGAGAAAGGGTCATTTAAACCTGAAGATTGCTGTTTAAGCTAGGCTGACGGCCAACATGGTCCCAGGGTCCTCTTGTCACTGCTCCTCAGTGCTGGAGTTACAGTCATACATGACTTTGCCTGGCTTTTTATGAGTGCTAGGAATTTGAACTCTGGTCTTTCTTGCTTTCACAACAAGCCCTCTTACCCATTGAGCCATTTCCTCAGTCACCACATGCACGTTTAATCTTGAGAGGTCTGTGTCTGCACACGAACCAGTGTGCATCATCCTTCTACCTCCATTTTTTTTTTCAGTGTTTTGACTACAGATGCATATCACCACACCCAGCTCAGAAAATGGACATTTTTAAAACCAAAGTACATATGCTCTAATCTACTATAACTACTTTGGTTTACTATTTGTTTCTTATTGTTTGATTTTTATATACTAGAAGTTGAAAGAGAATGGTTATTTTTAAAACGTCTTTTTCTTTGGTTTTTTGAGACAGGATTTTACTAAGGAGCTCTGGCTGGCTTAGAACATGCAATGTAGACCAGGCTAGTCTGAATTGTGTAGCAATCCTGGCTCTGCTTTCTGAGCGCTGGGATTGTAGGTATATGCTACTATACTTTGCCTTTAACTTTTATGTATTATTATTATTGTGTGTGTTGAAGAAATATGCCACAGAATGCATAACAAGGTCAGAAGACAAATTAGTGAAGTCAGGTTTTGTTTTGTTTTGTTTTGTTTTGGCTAATCTTAAGATTAGTATTTATTGGAATATAAGCCAGTACTGAGGAATACAGGTAACAGCTTATATAAGCACCTGAGCTATAGGATGATTTACGGGGTGGACGCCGATCTAGTCTCTATAGAAGCCAGTAACAAACGGATCCCCAGATCTCAACAGCCCCTCTTGAATGGGAGCCCGGGACCCTGGATAAGTGTCTTCCGACCTTATCAGCTGACACCTGAATCCCACCACATCAGTTCTCTCTACATTTATGTGGATTCTGGGGTTTGAACTCAAGTCCCTAACTTGTGTGACAAGCTGCTTTAACAGCTGAGCCATACAATCAACCCCACACTCGGCTTTTAAAATGTCTTTAAAGAGAGGCTAGAGCAGTGGTTCTCACCCTTCCTAATGCTGTCACCCTTTAATATAGTTCCTCCTGTGTTGGTGACTCCCAACCATAAAATTATTTTGTTGATACTTCATAATATAATTTTGCTACTGTTATAAATTAAATGTAATTATCTGATATGCAGCATGTGTTACGCTACCTCTAAGGAGGGTGGGGTTGAGAACCTTTGGGCTAGAGAGATGGCTCACTGATTAACAACAGCACTGGCTACTCCTCCAGATATCCCAAGCCAGTTCCCAGCACTCATATGGTGGCTCACAACTGCCTATAACTCCAGTTCCAGAAAATTTGATACCCTTCTCTTACTTCCTCAGGCACGAGGCACTTGGTGCAGATACACTGACACAGCATCCATATATATAAAATAAAAAATTTAAAATGTATTTAAAGAAGTGACACCTCCACTAAACCAATGATTATTATCTATGTGTCATGGAATTGTCATTACAATATTTTTTTACATGTGTCCAGAATTTTGCACTATATTTTTTGTCTTAGGGTTTTTTTAATTGCTATAACGAAACACCACTACCAAAGCAATTTGTTGAGGAAAGGGTTTATTCTGCTAACAATTACATATAACTTTATCAAAAGCAGTGAGGACAGGAACTCAAGTAGAGCAGGAACCTGGAGGCAGGAGCTGATCAGAGGCCATGGAGAATGCTGTTTACTGGCTTGTTCCTTGTGGCTTGTTCATCCTAGTTTTTTTCTGTTGAATTTAGTGGCTGCATGTGAATGTACTGATATTTTAATTATTGTCTATTGTTCCACAGCCCCACTGTGATCACATTGGTCAGCACCCCACTGACCTCTCAGGCTATGACCTGGTGGGATTCCAGTCCTGTGGCCGTGATTAAATTTCTTTCCTTCTATTTATCAGTATGAGTCAGAAGTCAAAGGCTGTGGTGAAAACCTGGTAGCACAGAGAGGTTGAGTAGCAACTAGCTAATCTTGCTCTTTTGCTGGAGTCACTACAAAAGACACACTTTTACCTAGTCCCAGAACCAAGAAAGCTGAAACTCTACTCCCTACCCTTCCTTCCCTTGTGTCTTCTCTATCCTGATTGCTGCCTTCTCTATGGCCAATTCTGGTTAGCTAGTCACTGGCTTTGCCCGCTGCTTCAAGGTATAACTTTATTGGCCAGTCTCAGAAGTGTCAGAGTGTGATCAAAATATCCCACATTGGTATGCCTAAAAATAAAAAATAACTTTATTTTCTGTGCATTGGTGTGAAGGTGTCAGATCTCCTGGAACTGGAACTATAGACAGTTGTGAGCTGTTGTATGGGTGCTGGGAATTGAAAAATAGCCAGTGCTCCTAACCACTGAGCCACACAGCCTGTTTTGTTTTATTTTTTTTAATAGAACCCAAGACCACAGCCTAAGGGATAGCATCATCTACAACAATTAGCCCCATCAATTCCTAATTAAGAAAATGCCTATCGGCCCCCCTACAACTTCATCTTATGGAGATATTCTCATTCATTTCATTCATTCTCTGTTGCTGGCACTGGAGAACTGGCTCATTCTCCCCCCCCCCCCCCCCCCCCAGTTTTTGACACAAGGTTTTTCTGTCTTGAACTTGCTCTTTAGACTAGGATGGCCTCGAACTCACAAAGATCTGCCTGCCTATGCCTCCCAAGTGCTGAGATCAAAGATGTGTGTCACCACACCCAGTCTTTTTTCTTTTCTTTTTTCTTTTTTTTAAAGATTTATTTGTTATGTATGTAGTGTTTTGCCTGCAGGCAAGAAGAGGGCACCTGATCTCATTCTAGATGGTTGTGAGCCACCATGTGGTTGCTGGAATTTGAACTCAGGATCTCTGAAAAGTATTTCTTAATTAAGATTCCCTGTAATGACTTTAGTCTGCATCAAGGCGATATAAAACTGGGCAGCACAGTTTCAAAGCAGAAAAGCTCCTAACATAACAGGTGAAAACAACAGTATGATTTCAGAAATTAGCTTCTCTGCTCTGTTGAATATAAAGGTTTGGTAATTTGTGCTTCTAGTTCTTACTTTTTGAATGTTGGCATCTGATCTCAGTGTCCTTACCAGGGATGTTGGGCAGGCATCTTTACTTTCTTTGGGGACTGAGTTAAAAGGATATCAGGGGCCTGGAAAGATGGCTTAGGATAAAGAACATTTGTTACTCTTAGAGAGAACCTGGGTTCGATTCCTAGCACTGATGTGACAGTTCACAACATTTGTAACTTCAGTTACAAGAGATCTAGTTACCTTTTCTGGGTACCAGACACACTTGTGATGGCCATACACGTTTTTTAAAAATAGGACATCAGGCTTTAGGAAATGAATTTTGAAATTTCTGTTGTCATTGATGGTATTTCTTGTCTCTTCTCAGAAATATTTCAGCGTCCTCTGTGGAACATGAACAGAGAAGTAGGCCTGCTTCCCTTTTCCCAGCAGCCTGTCCTTGAGTCACCACAGCTTCAGCGGCATGAGGGCCTGGCAGAGAGGGATCCAAACTGCTCTTCCCCTGTGTCCTGCCATAGGTTACATGACCACACTTTTGATTTTAGTAGGACTCGGAACATTCAAGATGGTAGTGAGGGCACATGAAGCCATCCAGAAGGAAGTCTGGGCAGAGACTCAGGTTAGTTAATTTACTACCTCAGAGTTGAGAAGAACCCCCAAAGTCGGCATCTGCATTACTCTTTGCTTCAAATTATATCACACCAGGATAGCCCTGATGTTTGTTTGGGCTTATACCTGGCGAAGAAAAGGTAGTGGCTGACAGAAATGTGTACTATATTGAGAGTACACAGCCCTGGCAGAAGACAATGTGGGCAAATGTACTTCCAGATGGCCTCACAGGGATATGTCCAGGTGTGCACTGCCTGACATGAAGAGTGTCATTGCTGCTTAACGTACTGGATTGCCTCAGAGTAATCATGAGAAAACATCACTACTTTGTCTTCCAAGCTAGGAGCAGAGATATTTTCGAAGTTCTCCTAAGTCTGACTGGGATTCTCCTGTGGTGTTGAGTAGAGAATGGAGGCTGAGGCTTTGATATTCAAGGTCTTCAGCTAGAATTCAAGTTTTGCGATTGGTACCAGAGCAAAGGCTTTTGTATTCTTTATGTGTGTTTGTGTGTGTGTGTTCTGTTTGTTTTGTTCCTATAACCAGGAATGCCATTGTAAATATATGTGCATTTATAAATAATTTTTCTACTTATTGATTTTGTGTGTTGGCTACAGTGTAAATATTTTTGATATGCCCAAATTATATATAATAATCTATCTGGTTACTCTATGGGCAGCAACTTCTCAAAATTACAGATTTTGCATAACTTAGTTTAATGAGGTCTACAAACTCTCTTTAAAGTTAGTGATTGTGTGCTCACAAACTCAATCTTGGTATAATTAACTGCTACCTTCATGCCTGAAGGTCCACTTGCCATCTGCTTACAAGTACCAGATGATAATCTTGTTCTAGCATAGATATCTGTTCTTCCAGAGCCCAGCAGCCTTGTCACAGCTATGTGAGCATAGAAGATGACTTACCCGGGGACTGTCTTCTTTCAGCAAAGTCCTTTCATGACAAGGAAACCAAAGATTGTTCTTTGCATATTTACTTTGTTTTCATTCTCCTTCACGAATACGAATGTAGCATATTAAGTAGGGAAGTGCTCTTGGGAGTAGATCTCATGGAAGTTCTTATACTCTGTAGATTTAGAATGGTCCTTATTTTATACCAGTTATTATTTAAGCCAAAAAATAGCAAAAAGCTTTATGTAAACAAAGAATGTTAACACTAATGAAATGTTGTGTGCTTTCGGTCTGTTCTTTGAGTGCAATATCAGTTTCCTGCTATATGGCTCTCGACTTTTAAAGGTGTCTATTTATAAGTAACTGTATATTTCTAAAATTTCAAACTCACATAGTTTCTCAGCTTTATGTCAGAAAGTTAAGATTAATTTTTGACTTTTTTTTCCATGTTTGCTTTGATCTTAAAATTTTCTTCATCAGATAGTGGCTCTGTTAGCTTTTTAAGCTTTGTTTTTCTATTTAAATCGTCATGTTTTCTTCATTTCCACGTTGAACCTTTAAAATACTATAGTCTTTTCATCCCTTTGGACTATATGCTTTCTTCCTTTGGGGCTTCCTAGTGGTCTGACTAGGAATTGCTAGCTGTATATCTGAATCCTACTGATGGAAAGAAGCTGTTTACTGGCTGCCCTAAGCCACTCTCCAGCTCCTGCCAGGAACCAAAGAGGATTGTGCCACTTCAGTTAAGAGCTGCCTTTTGTGAACAACTAGATCAAGGGTGATGCTGCTTGCTCTAACTTGAACTATATTATTTCTCCAATACAAGACTAATGGTCTAAGAAATGCTCTGCTTTTAAACAGTGTCAGTAAACAAAGACTCTCTGAATTGAAAAAAATGCCTTTTGTCCTCTGGAGCAGTAGTGCTCTAGCACACAAGGGCTCAGAAAGAAAGTGTGCTGGAGCTCACTTGTAGCTGGCCATGCCGCTTCTGTGGTCACAGTTTAGTGCTCTGTTGGGGTTGAAAGCAGGCCTCTAGAGATATTTTATCCAGGAAATCACCGCCAAGCTCCAGCAGTGGCCTTTCTGCTGGGCTGTCAGTCTGGTTGCCTGAAGGTTGGTAGACTGGTGGACCTGCCCTCCCAGATATCGCTGGCTTGCTTAAATAACTGATTAGGAACCCATTTACAGATGAGAAGAGCGTCTGGTATTAAAATAACACTAGATTACCTTAGAGAAAATAATTCCTGAAAAAAATTTGATTGCACACTTTTGACTTCTTTATCCTCCACTAGTGACAGAATTGGCATCTCCTCAGCACTTCCTCCAGGCTGGACAGGGTTCATCTAGGACTAAGTTAAGTCAGGGACATTGCAGAGATAGGAAGACTGAAATGCTGAAAGAAGTAGTCCATCCCCCAGCCAGTTCCCACTTCATTTCAGCTCTCTTAACTTGTTTGTGCCTCTCTTGGGCTGATTCTACAAGCCTACCTATAGGAACTCACCTTGAACTCAAAGCCTTACTAGTACAGGATCTCTACTCAGCAGCCAGTGTCTTTGCTAGTCACACCTTCATCTGCAGGCTGTCATCCAGATATGAAGTATCTGAAATCCAACCCTGGTGAACAGGTGCACAAGACACCACCTTAGAAACTTTGCACGGGTGGTTCTTGGTCACTATTAGTTGGCTGTACGTTGCCCAATGAGGGGTTGTAAAGGACCATTAGTTTGCATCAAGCATTTTCAGCACTGTCAGCCATCCTATGAAAAGGGGACATGATGGAAGTCTTTATTACATGTAGGAAATGACAGACACCATCTCCTGGAGGTGTAGAGTACACATCTTAGTCCAATAATGACATTTCTCTGGTAATGGAAGTAGTTTGCCTTTTGTGAGGAGGTATGTGCAGACACTAATTGCTAGCCATGCTGAAGGAACATGGGTGAGGTCACTATAACATCTGCATTGTTAGCATGAGCGTTTGTCCTTTGATCTTTATTTGATTTAATGCACTTCAGAATTTGTTTTTCTAAAACTAAGCCATTTTGGACTTCAGTTAACAAAGGAACTTGATTTATGTTTACAGCTAAAGCTGTGGCATTATTTTTCTGAAAAAACTCTCTACTTCTGACACGTGTCATTATTCTAACAAAAAATTAAGCGTGGGTTTTATTATAATTCCTTACTCTGATTTTTTAAAATATCATTAATTTTAAAGCCTTCACTGGCCTTGAACTCTCAGTCTCCTGTCTCGCCCTCTCAAGTGTGGGGATTATAGGTATGTCTGACTTGATTAATTTTATTCTTGCCTATGGAGCCCAACTAGAGTGGAGTTGATGTTGCAGTGTTCAGTTTCATAATATTTTACCTAAGCTTGTAGGATGGCCTTGTTTCATTATTGGATACCCACTGAGCTCCAAGGGTAAGAAGTAACAGGTAAGTGTGAGTGTTTCCCTCTGTACTGGGCATTGGGTCCACAGCTCTGTGAGGGCCAGCTGCATGTTTACCCACTGAGCTCAGACCCTATATTTGTCCTCTTTATGTGAGACATTCCAACTTTGGGCCTTTTCTTTTTTTTCTTTTCTTTTTTTCTTTTATTTCCTCTATATGGCAGCCCTGGGGATTAGATCTCTAGCCGCCTACATACCAGACAAGTGCTCTATCTGAGCTGCAGCCTCAGCTAAAATGTTTTGCTGCAGATTAATGGTTAGTTTTAAAAACAATGGGACTATCAATGGCTGAGTTGAGTTTTTTTCCTGTTAGGTGCTCTCTGCCAGTCCAGTATGGAAGTGTGCTGCCACTTCCCTTTCTACTTTATCTTTGGGGGGGGGGGGGTCATCTAAATATAGAGCACTTAGCCTGGATTTTCATTTTCTTTTGTTCTCTTTTGGTCATTAGTTCATTGTCAGAAGTACCAAACTTCTGAGTTAGGGATATATTAGGAACTGCACTTAGAACATCTGAAAACTCAAGAACCACTTGTAGGCTTTGTGAAAAGGTGGGAGAGGAAAGGAAGGAGAGGTGTCCTAAGAATCAAACCCAGGCAAACACTCTGAGCCAGGGTTCTCTTTAAGTCAGGATTTGGATCTACTTCTCTTGGGTGCACATTGTTTTTTTGAAGCCCTGCTAATAATCATCAAGCGATGGAGTGAGAGGGAAGAAACAGCGACTTGTCTGCCTGTTGTTGGCTGTGAGGTGATCTTGTCTCGACTGTAACTGTTTCCAAAGAGAACCTGATATACCCTTGAAGTCTTCCTGGCTGCTGGAGATGGCCTCTGCACCCACTGAGTAACTTCTACTTCCTACTGGCCTCTATTTCTTTTCCCATTAAAGGATGTTGGGCTGAGCAGCCCTGGTGTAAGGCACCTCTAGAGATAAAAGCCACATTGTTCAGTGTGGCTGTTTCCTGTGACTATATTTTCTCACATAAGAATGTATATTTTATACAGCATGTGTTCGTCTTGTCCA
The DNA here is from genome assembly GCA_033318265.1 of Phyllotis vaccarum. NCBI lineage: Eukaryota > Metazoa > Chordata > Mammalia > Rodentia > Cricetidae > Phyllotis > Phyllotis vaccarum. The sequence continues at coordinate 99,636,191 of JARWLC010000003.1, forward strand.
CGGTAATGTCAATAAAGCTAAAACATTCTTTTGTCTTGCCTAAAGTATAGAATGGATAGTATGTTTTGTTTGGGCCCTTTTGAGAGGAGTTTTTGAATATTTAAACAAGTCAAAATGAGATTTTTTTTTCTCTTGCTCTCACCAAGTCCTATTTTCTATGTCTGGTGCTAGTAGCACCCTGGAACTGAGCTCTGCAGGACAGGCACTGTGCTCTTCTGGAGGTCCTATGTGGTGCTAGGTTCTGGAAGACAAATGGGTTCAAGAGTCATGGATAAGAATTTGAGAGCAATATTTTCTACTTTGGCAAAGTATTTGGTTGATGTGGTATTTGAGGAATGTCAGCATTCTGTAGCCTTGATGCTCTACCACTTCTGGCTTGGTCACTCTGGGGATCAGCTCTTTGAAGACTGGGATTGACACATTGATCTCATTGTGTACATCTGCCACACTTTGGGATGCACTCTCCTGACTCTCCCAAGAGTCTGGGGTACAGATGAGGCAGACAGATTTCCTTAATCTTCATTGTGTGGTTAAGGGAACTGCCTCAGTGAAACCATATACCCAGTGGCAGGAAGTGAAGCTGCGGTTTGAATTGGGTTGTTACTGATTTTGGGGTGGGGGAGTCTGCTAGGATGCCTTGTAGTTCTGAGCATTGTGTGTTGGCTACAGTCTAAAGCATAGGGATGAAGCTGCTGCTTATTCCCAGTATGAAAATAAACTAGAAGATTCATGATTTTCCTACTAAATTCTGATGGAGAAACAACTATTGTTTTGCTCTCTTGTAAGGTAGAATGCAAAACACACCCAATACCATACTTACTGCTTTTTTTTTTTTTTTTTAAAGTTTGGAATGGAATGTGCAAGGGCCTTCTAGCAATATCCTGCTGTTATAAAAATATTCATTCACATTGAAAGATATTTTGAAGTTTTTAACTTAATATTGAAACTTTCCATGCAGCCTGCTTACTTGCTATGGAGCAATACTTTTATAAAACATGAGTGAATGTTGAGGAAAAATAAAAAGGACAAAGTACAGGGTGGGTGTATTGGCACATGTCTATAATTCCAACATTTGAGAGGTAGAGGCAGGAGTAGAGCTGAGGTTGAGGCCAGCCTGCCTTGGAGAGAACTCAGTCTTGAAATGTCCTGGGTTTGAGACTTAGAACCTGTTAAAAATTCCTGCATGTTGGCATGTTCTTACAGTCCTAGTGCCGTGGAGGAGAAGTCAAGCAGACCCAGCAAGGATAGCCCATTTGTGAACTCCAGGTTAGTGAGACTTTTTAAAACAAAATCCAAAGGGCCACTCCCAAGGAATAACATCCAAGGTTGCCTTCCGGCCTCCTCACACACATGTACCCCCAATTGAACATGTATGTGTGCATAAGCACACACGAAACCAAAAGGACAGTGTGATTATAAGATTTATATATATATATATATATATATATATATATATATATATATATATATATATATATATATATATTCAAGAGGCAGCTACTTTTGTCACTCTGAACATTCTTGACCCCTTAGTTTCTGTACTTTTTCATGGACAAGGAACAAGGAAAGCATGTAAGCTGGAGCAGCCTGCAGCCTTCTAGATTGCTACTTCTCTGATTGTCAATGCGATTTGGTCACTGGGGCTTGATTGTACTCATTTCTCACAGTTCCTTTTGACCCTCAGATACAGGATAGTTGAAACTTGAAGACCACACTTCCATCCAGAAGCCCTGGCTAGAAGCAGCAACGGAAAAGTCTTTGCTGCTTAGCCACCTCCCTGTGTACCAGCTCCTCATTTGCTGAGTGTGGATTGCAGGCCTGCTGTGTTTCTAGAATGGGAAGCCTGTGGTTTCTTACCAAAACTCACAAGGTAGTTTAAAGGAAAAGAAAATACATGGGTTAGTCCTGAAGGGGTGTCACATGGCTTGTGGTAGTGGCTGAAATGAGACTGTTGGGGTGTTGAATTTGCCACCTCTGCTGCATTGTTGAGCAAGTGTTTCTTGACATCTCAGAGCTGGAACTGGAGAAGTTATGACTAAGTGGTTAAGAGCACTTGGTATTCTTGTAGAGGACCTGGGTTTGGTTCCTCAGCAGGCTGCTTCACACAGCTTATAACTCTAGTTCCTGAAGATCTGATGTCTGCATGTGTGTGGTGTGCATAAACTGTGCCATTGTCATCGGGACCAGAAGACGACACTGGATTCCCCCAAAGCTGAGATACAATCAGTTATGAGTTTCCTTACATGGATGCTGGGATTTGAGCTAGCATTCACTAGAAGATCAACAAGTAGTTCTTAACTGTCGAGTTGTCTAGCCCAAATAAACCAGTCTTAAAAAAACTGGGGGGTTGGAGAGAAGATTTTTTAGTTAAGAGCCCTGGCTGCTCTTCCAGAGATCCTGAATTTAATTCCCAGCACCCACATGGCAGCTCACAACTGTCTATAACCAATTCCATGAGATCCAATGCCCTCTTCTGGTGTGAAGACATACATGCAGACAAAAGACCTATTAATACAATAAATAAAGAAATTTCAGATTTCTTTTTTAGCATCCATTTAGTTCCCAGACTGTCAGTGAAGAATTACAACCACTGATGGAAAGAAGTTAGTGAGTTTGTTTGGTTTTGAGACAGGATTTCCTCTGTGTAACATCCCTGGTTGTCCTGGATCTTCCTTTGTAGACCAGGTTTGCCTCAAACTCATAGAAATCTATAGAGTAAGTTTCTGGTCCATGCTAATCACAAGGTCCAGACCCGCCTGTAACCACTCCCCCCCCTCTCCAATGACTCAGATGCTTATATTACATTTTGTTTGGTCTATGGTTCAGGCATGTTGCTAGCTAACTCCTACATCTTAATTCAATCCATTCCCATTGATCTATCTTGCCATGTGGCCTATGGCTTACCTGTGTTACTTTTACATGTATTCTTTTTACATGATTCTTGGGCGGCTAGATGGTGTCCCTTTTGACTCTGCCCTCCTTCCCCTATCTATGCTCCAATTTCCCTGTCTACTTCTAAGATGCCTGCCTTAGGCGAAGGCAGTTCCTTTATTCACAGCATACAGAAAGACCTCCTACATCACTTCCCCTTTTCTTTCTAATTAGAAAGGTTTCAATTCTAACATAGCAAAATTACATGTAACAAAACAGTCAAGAATTATAGTTACAATATCTAGTCTATTTGTATTTAGCAAAATTAAAGAAAAATATTCTATCATCTACCCTATCCTTGTGAGTCTAAAGTTTCATATCTAGTATACTCCTTAAGAAAAACTATACTTACAACTAACTAATCATTAACTACATCAAAGATCACAGAAGGATATATTACCTGAGTAAATAGGAAGTACAAGCAACTTCCAAAAATCTAGAAATGACAGAGATTACACCTCTCTGCCTGGACAGTCACCCGAAGCTCCTTTGTACATTGGAACATCTATCTTCAGCCTACAGGCCCAGAGTCTCTGGCATACCTTTCAGTGAGGCAGGAAATTTCAAGGACTGCTCTGCCCGATCTGGCATAGTTTGTTAATCACCTTTCCTTGTGCCTTGAAGGATGTTTTCTCTGTGAAGCAGGAACCTGAAGGACCATCTTGGCTTGTTCTGCCAAAGTTCAGAGGTCACTTTCCTATGGATCCTGCATGTCTAGTTTATATAGCATATTGTCAGGCAGTTGAGGCAAGAACAGTTTATTGTCCAGTGGCTAACCGATGCCACAAAGAAAGTAAATTTCATATGGAGTTTCTTTAATGCCCATCTCTTGAAGTAGATTGGTGCTGCCAGGAAAGTCTTAAGTTCTTAAAATATTTTAAATGCCATATTCCGTAGGTCTTTGAAGTGTTTGAAGATTACTTATCTAATTGAAATATATCTTTGTATATCTAAAAATCTAACATGACTATAAGTTTGTTATCAAATGACTATGAATCTGCATTTCCTAGTTACACATTACAATTTTTAATGAATTGCATAAACATAATACCTTAAACAAGAATAGAAATATACATACAGTATAACAAAATTGACCTTAAATTTGTATCAATAAACCAAAATCCATAGCAGTGCAAAATATTTTGAGATTAACAGCTATTTTCTGGATTAAAGTAGATTCAAGAATCTGTCTTTTTTAAGCATTCCCATGTCGAAGCCCCCTTTTTTTCTCCTTAGGAAGAGCTTGACTATGACCATTAACCATTTATAATGAAAACAAACACAATATTTTGAGAATTTGGGCATAGCTTTTCATTACTACTTCCTGCTGATTGGGGGCGCTGAAAGTCTTATGGGGGTCCTGAGCCTGGATCATCTTAGTTTGAGCAGCCTTGAAGCTGATGTGACCATCTCTTCCCATCAAAGATTTTTTTCCCCGGGGGTCTTGGTTGACCAAACCATATCAGCCTGGAAGCAATCCACAGGTTCTCATCTTCTGTGGAAACAAAAGCAGAACCTCTTTTCTGAAGCAACATATCCTTAAACCCAAATTTCAAAGTCAAGATACCTTTAAAATATATATGTTGATTTAACTTAGCAACCTTTGCAATCAATTGTTTTTCTGCAGTTAGCTCATTAACAGTTAAAAAATTAAAAGAAAACACAATAATAACCATAATCCAGACTCTTTCCATCTTTATGTGGCTTATATTTTTATTACTTTATTTCTCTCTTTAAATGAAATTTCTCTACCCTTTTTCTCACAGCCTACATATTTTTCACACATTGTAACCCATTTAGAGGTTTTATCCATCTGAATCTGTTTTGTTGTGTATCCCTAATCAAAGAAGAGCTTTTAAAATGCTAGTCTGTAAAGCAATGCTTTGACTGCTGACTCTGCCCCACTCAGCTTTTCAACATGGCGGAGGCACCATAGCCACTCTTATCTTCCCAATTCCTAGAATAGTATTCAATATTGTAGAACTTTTATCACCCCTACTCGAGAATTTTAGATTCTACATTGCCACCAAATAGAGCACCACCACCTGCTCTCACTCTACTTAAGCATTGGTAGCAGGGCCTCTTAAAGAGCCACACAGTTTTTGCCACTAAAACTGAGTCAGGAAACCTCTCTCAAAGGAGCTGCACATCTGCTTGCCACCAACAAGTAGAGCAGTCTTAGAAAATGTTGCTACCAAGAAACCATCTTTGATTCTGCTCCCTTTTTGTTCAATAAAACAGAAACCTTAAATCCATCATATACAGCTTGTTACTGATACAAAGGTCTTTTGTGAGACTTTGGGAACCAGCCTTGTTGCAACAAGCTGCTTGCCACAAGCCTGCCACCATTTTGTAGCTTAAGCCCACAGGCCACTCTATACTACAACCTACTTGAGACACAACTAAAAAGAAGTTTTTGGCTCTGTTTCCATGTTCTATAGCCCCCTTTAAGCTTTCTCCAACTTTATGTGAGTGTTTGTGTCCCACATTGGGTGCCATTTGTAGAAAGAGTTTCTTGCCCAGCCAGACCCACCTGCAGCTGCTATTTCCCCCCCAAAATGATTCAGACACATATTAAATTACATTCTGTTTGGCCTATGGTTCAGGCATATTGCTAGCTAGCTCTGCATCTTAATTCAACCCATTTCCATTGATCTATCTTGCCACATGGCCCATGGCTTACCTATGTTACTTTTACATGTTGATTCATGGGTAGCTTTTAACTCTGCCCTCCTTCCCCTGTCATCAATACTTCAATTTCCTTGTCTACTTCTAAGATGCCTGCTATAGGCCAAGACAGTTCCTTTATTCACAGCATACAGAAAGACATCAGAAATCCACACCTGCCTCCCAAGTGCTAGGATTAAAGACCACTACCTGGCAGGAAGTTTTAAAACCAATAGCATATACATTGTCCTTACCCCCTTTTCAGATAGTATTAAGCACTCCCCACACTTAGCATTTTTCATATTTTTCCATACAACCACCCATTTGAGGGAGAAATTCTCACCATTTTACAGATGATAGGTATGAGGTCCCATCACTTAGAGGCACATGGCGGAGTTTTGTTGACTGTGAAGCCAGCCTGGGCTCCACAGACCTCATCTTAAAGAAACAGGCAGAATAATAGAGATGAGGGAACAAGTCAAAGCACGTTCCACATTCATACAACAGGTAGGTAAGCAGTAGAGCCGGGACTTGCAGTTAGGAATCCAAAAAACAACTTACTGTATCAAAGGGAAATGGGAGAGTTTTGGAAACCTTTGTTTTTGTCTTTTATTAGTCTTTATTAAATTTTGTTCTGGACAAATAGAAATGCTGATGTCATATTTCCCCAGGACCTCAAATTATAGTTATATTTTAAGAAAATCCTTGAAAGATGTGATTAAGTTAAAATGATCTGATGGGAGTCCTAAGGGGAGAAAATAGACTCCAGACACAGGAACCCAGACAATAGGCCATGTGGTGAACTAGCTGAGAAGGGCCTTAGAAGAAAACAACCCTCCCCACTTCTTGATTCCTTAAGTTTAAGAAGACAAGTGTTTGCACATGGGTACCCCCACAGGTCAGAATAGGGTGTTGGCTTTTTTGGAGCTGGGCCACCTGATATGGAGCTGGGAACTGAGCTTGGGCCTACTGGAATAGCACTGCCTAGTCTTAACCTCTGAGCCATCTCTCTGGCTTGCTCTAAATTGAATCTTTAGCCAATCTATAGAACGTTACAGCAGCCCCAGTAGATTGTCCAATAGCTCAGCCAGGCTGGTCTAATTCCTCTTTTGTAAGTAAAGAGATCAGCTCAGACTGTGATTTGCTTAAGGTTACATTTCTACTAAAAGAAACTGCTCTGACCCATCAGAGGGGTTTTGTTTGTTTCTTTCAAATGGGGTTTCTATTATATAGCTCTGGCTGTCCTAGAACTCAATATATAAACAAGGCTGGCATTGAATTCACAGAAATCCACCTGCCTCTGCCTCTGGAATGCTGAGATTAGAAGCATGCACCACCACAATCAGCTGTCATTTTTTTGTTGTTTTTAATTTATCCCCCTCTCTGTATAGGGAGAGAGGAAGGTAGAGAGGATGAATGTGGGTGTGTGTGTGTGCTATGGTGCCAGTTCTCACCTCACACCTTTTTTGAGGTGGGAGTCTTGTTTTTCTGTTGTATGGACTGAGCTGGAGTTCTCTCTGTTGCCCATCGCCCTGCAGAGCACAAGGAGGACAGAGGCACTGCATCTGGGTTTAGTAGCTTCTGGGAAGTCAAACTCAGCTCCTCATACTTGATCACTGCTGAGGCATCTCCCAGCCCTCTCCAGTCCTTTCTATGTTGAAATGTATAGTGATGTGGGAATGTCTTCCTGTATGTTGTGAATATCAATCTTTAAATAAAGGAGCTGTTTTGGCCCATGACAGGCACCATAGAAAAAGTAGGAGGGGAAATCACAACATAGGTAGGAGAAGCAGGGCGGAGTCAGACAGTCCGAGCTGGATGCCCAAAGAAGAAACACATAAGGAACACAGGTGAGCCATGGGCCACGTGGCAGACAGATTAATGAGAATGGGTTGAGTTAAGATATAAGAGATAGCTAGCAATGTGCCTGAGCCATAGACCAAACAGCATGAACTTAATATAAGTGTCAGAATCATTTCTGGGGGCCTAAGCAGCTGCAGGCAGCTAAGGGGTCTGGGGCGGCAGGTCTGTGGGTCTGGGCCTCTGGCCGCCGGGGCCAAGAAACCTCATTGCTACAATATAGTAGAGACATTTTTAGGTTTCCTGAGGAGAAACTTGGAGCACATTGGCTAGTGTACTGTGGTCTGATCCACTCCCCAGGATTACAGAAGTACAGGTTTACCAGAAATCAGGAAGTTGAAACTGCCACAAAAATGAGAGTCTAGGAGCAAAAGCAAAGAAGTATTTGGATCTCAAGAGTAAGTACTTTTTTACTGTTAATTTTTTTGAGATGAGGTTTCACCATGCAGTGCTGGTTGGTGTGGAACTTGGTATGGTAGCCCAGGCTGACCTAGAACTCTGATCTACCCAACTCTGCCTTCCTGAGTGCTGAGATTATAGGTGTCCTCCACCATGCACAAACTAGTGAGTACTTCTAAGCTCTTATTCTATTCAAGGAAAAATCAGATTCAATAGAATCCCATACACAATAATATCAGGGCAGATCTTGAGGTATATGCAAAACTAGGTTGTTTAAAGGTTTATTTTTGTTATTTTTAGTTGTGTGTGTATCACCAAATGCACACGTGAGATCAACGGTCAAAGATGTCAGATTCCCCCAGAGCTTTGGTGTCTGCAGCCATGAGCCACCTGGTACAGATGCTTGGAACTGAACACAGGTCCTCTGCAAGAGCATGCTGTACATTCTCTGACCCACCAAACCATCACTCCAGCTCCAAGACCTGGATAGTTTAAATTTATTTCTTTTCTAAATGCTCCAACAAAACCAGTGTGGATCCCTCAGTCTTGAAAACAATGGGCACATGGCTGGTGTTGGCAGTGTAGACAGTAGCTTGAATTATTTATCCTTTGGAACAAGCTCTGGAGACAAGCATTGGAGTATGTGTTCCATGTCAGAAACAGCAGGGCAGAAAAGAAATACATTTCTCTTCTAATCAGAATTGCTGCCAACCTATGACATGAAGTTTCTGGCCCAGCCTTTCTGGCCTAGACCAGAGGTTTGGGCCCTCACTTAGCCCCAAATAATCACATAGAGGCTTATATTAATTTCATGCTGTTTGGCCTATGGCTCAGACATATTGCTAGCTAGCTCCTGCATCTTAATTCAACCCATTTCCATTAATCTGTCTTGCCACGTGGCCCCTGGCTTACCTATTTTCTTTACATCTTGTTTCTCAGGTGGCTGGATTGCTTTGTTCCACCCTTCTTCCTCTATCTATGCTCTGATTTCCCCACATACTTCTAAGGTGCCTGTCATAGACAAAGACAGGTTTTTGTTGTTGTTTTGTTTGTTTTTTTATTATTCAGTGACATTCACAACATACAGAAAGACATCCCACATCACCACCCACAGTCTTGTTCTTTATTCGAATTGGGGTGGGGGGGGAGGCTGGCTCAGTAAGCTGCTCTTACTAAAATGGGATTTCTACAGTGAAAATTCAAGCATGTGATGTTGAGAACTTCTGACTTTCGGAGAAACACAACATCATAATAAATTGCAGGTCTGGGGGGAAAACCTTGAATCATGTTGGCAGGTGTGCTGCCCCACAGCCTGAGCCACCAGCACCAGCTTCACACCTCTGCTAGCCCTTAGTCACCTGTCTCATCTGCCAAGTGTATACTGTTTCCTGACCTTACCCAGAGCGAAACAGATGTCATTACTGAGGGAGGTCAGCAGAAGTTTGCAAAGGACCATGTGCCTTTGGCTATGAATGTTTCCAGATTTCTATCTTTAGGCAGCCTTAATTTAGGGAGGCCTCTCAGCTGCCTCTGTTCATTGCTTTCCCTGGTCCAGGAAAGAGTTATGACGATTCAGTCACTTTCTTTGTACATAATACAAGACTTCCTAGTGAAATGACTAATAGAAGTGGCAGACACATTGAAAATCTGAATAGATTTTTGGAGCTCCTGAAGGCAGGGTATGGTTTTGCTATAGCTCTGATTAAGAACATAGGCTTGCCAGGTGGACCTCTGTGAATTTGAGGCTAGCCTGGTCTACAGAGCTAGCTCCAGGATAGCTAGGGCCATACAAAGAAACCTTGTCTCGAGTTCAAAAATAAATAAGCAAATAAACAACAAAAACAAAGTTTTTTAAAAAAGAAGACCCTGTCTCAAGCCACTCGTCCCCCAGGCTCGTTTTTCTCTACAAATCCCAGTGCAATGTGTCCTTCTTTATGCTCCCTTTGCCCTTCCCCTGGTCCTTAGGGCATTTGGGCAAAAGTACAAAAAGTTAGATTCTAAAGCCCCTAATTTGCCATTCGTGGCGGGAGTCCCATGGCTACGCAGATGCTGCGCACTTCCTGTGGAGACAGCTGGCTAGTGTGCAGGGTTCCCTCCTGTTTACCACATGACTTTTAATAGCAAGCAGCAGGCTCCACTACTACTACCACCTATTACCAGTTGCAGAAGCTTAAGCCAGCCCCTTAGTTTTGTGTACCCCACCCTTCTGATTTGCAGAGTGCAAATGGGCATACCTTACTCCCATTAGAGCTGGAGCAGATAACAAATGAAGCACAGCGATCCATACATTACAGGCTTTCAAAATGGAGCACACCCTCCTTCTTCCTCTGTCAGAAATGGCTTTGAGTGGAGAATGTGGGAAGGTTGGTTTTCTATGTATGGCTAGCCCTGGATATTTGGGTTCCTAAGGTAAATTTGGCTTGGAAACAAGAAGCTTTGAAGAAATAAAAAGTGTATTGACCCAGGAGTCAATGATCTTAGTAAGTCATTGATGGTGGGCATTGATGGTCTGGATGGCACCCTTGATGCCAAGGACTCCAGTACATGTCCCAAGATGCCCTTGAAGCCCTTTCAGCTCTGGAGTCTTATAGATCTTCTCAAGCTCTGTGAACCGACCCAATCCTAAAGTGGATTCCAGTAGTTCTTAACTCCAAGGAGAGACTCTATTAAAGAACATTAGTTGCAAATGCCTACATGGGATCTTAAAAAGGACAGAGTGATCAGTGGGGATGAGACAAACAAAGTATTAGACATTTTGAGCCCTCTACGAAGTGTAGCGAGACCATCAGTGGACCTTACTTCTGACTGGGGATCCTCTTTGGCCCAGACATTCCCCCAAGTAATGCAGTCTCCATCATTACATACGAACTCCTACAGCGCTGTGTGGCAAACTGAATTGCTTCTCAGAATATTATCTTCAGTACTTAGCATTCTGGCTTTACCCTAGAATGAAAGGCAGCATTTTGGAAGAGCACAAATGTTCTTGAGCCGGAATGCTTGAGTTCACATTATGGCTACTTGTATACAGGCAAATTACTAAATTTCTTTTAACCTCTTTTTTCTTCTCTGTGGGACAACAAGGTCACTGTGAGCACCATGTGAGATAATTTCTAGCAGAGGAAAGCAAATGTTGGCATTTTATTTGTTTATTTTTGAGACAGGATCTCACTAGGCAATCCAGGCTGGCCTCAGACTCATTATGTAGCCCAGGATGGCCTTGGATTAGGAATTTTCCTGCCTTAGTTGGACTTATAGTCATAAGTCACTGTACTAGGTTCATTTATTTAGAAGCATGGGTAAATGAAAGCATCACTTTCTTCGTGTTCTTTTGGCTAACCAGTGGGCTGCACATTTTTTTTCTGGGGAACATCTACATCTTTTAATAAGTTCAGACGTGATCTCATTTTCCTAAGGCCTTCAAGGGAGCTCCTGTTGGAATTGTTAGTTTGAAGAGGACAGTAGCAGCTGTATGTAAGATGTGTCACCTTTATGGACATCTAGGGCACTGCACAGTGATGCTCTGACAACCAGAGAGCTTGCCTACATCATGGCTTGTTCTCTAATTGTGCTTGAGAATCCAATAAACTAAGTAGCAGAAAGCCTAATTGCTTTTTAATTAATTTTTTAAAAATTTAGGTCAGCATACCAAGTATTGGGTTTCATCGTGGCATCTTGAGACATCTATGTCATTATATCTTGTGTTTAATTGTTCCCCCCCAGCCCCTCTGTACCCCCATCGGCCCCCTCCCAATTTCCTATTGTCTGTATCCCATGACCCTCTTTAGTTCCCCATTCTTTTAAAATCTCTACCTCATCTCGTGAGGTCCTCTTTCTGATTTATAACAAACACACATAGAGACAGGCATATACATATGCACATGTAACTTAAGATGCAGTTGGTTGCACATATAAGACAAAACACTAGGTAAATATATTTCTAAAACTGGCTTATTTTACTTAATATCCTAGTGTCTAGTTCCATCCATTTCCTTGTAAATGCCATTTAGGATTTCATTTTTCTTTGTACCTACATAAGATTCCATTTTGCATATGTATCTTTAAAATGCAATTTTTGACAATTTGTACATATATAATGGATTTTGATTATTCCATCATTCCCTAGTACCCATCTTCTCTTGTCCTCCTCCTCTGCTAGACCCCTTCCTGACTAAACCACCTTCTACTTCCATGATTTTCCATGTGGAAATGGATGGCCTATTGTGTTTAATTGAGATTGCTTGTGTGAGCATGTGTAGGGATACTTAACTGGGGCCTGGGAAACTTACTAGTGACAAGTCATTGAAGAAAACACCTGTCTTCCCTCCAGCAGCCATTAACTGCTGTAGCTCCTCAGGGAGGAGTAGGGCTCAGAAGCCCATCCCTAACCTGTGACAGAATGTTGACAGCATCAGTGCTGTGCTGGTGTGAAAGGGGCATCAGCAGTTAACAGCTCTGAAGTCACATCTGGAAGAAAGCTTCCCATATCTCTCCTCCCCATCCTTAAGCTTACATTCTTTCCACCTGCTCTTCCATCATATTCCGAGTCTTATTCAGAACTAAGTTCTCAACAGTCGGGTTTTGTTCTGTTCTGTTTTTCCAGTACTTTGACTGGTTATGCATCTCTGCAGTAACCATTGTCTGCAGCAAAATGAGGCTTCTCTGACCAAGGCTGACAGTAGCACTGTGTGACTATAAACATACATATTGGACTAATGTGGTGGCTTAGCAGGTAAAGGTGATGACTTGAGTTTACTACCCAAGGCTCACATGGTAGGAAAGAACTTATTCCCACACATTGTTCTCTGACTTTAACACAAATACTGTAGCATGTGTGCACTTCCCCTTCACACAAATAATTAAATGTAATGATAAACCATAATTTTTTAAAAAAGAAATCCAAGGGCATAACATGTACATTTAAATAGCCCTCCTCCTGCTCTGTGGCCTTCAATCCCCTCCTGTGGAAACAGCCTTCCTTTCCTTTTCTTTGGTGGGGGGAGGGGTAAGACTAGTCTATTGATAGACATCTAGTTTATTTCTATTTCTTGAATATTGTTACGTAGATGGGCAAGTTATCTCTAGTGTGTTGTTGACTTAGAATCCTTCCACTTAGAGAGGTAATACTAATTTCAGCTTTTGTATTAAAAGGTATTTTAATATGTATAGGTGTTACCTGTGTATGCACCACATGCATGCCTGGTGTCTGTGAAGGTCAGGAGAGGGTGCTGGATCCCCTGGAACTGGAGTTATGGATGTTTGTAAGCTACCATGTTGGTGTTGGGAACTGAACCCACATAGTCTGCAAGAGCAGCAAGTGTCCTTAACTGCGGAGCCATCTCTCCAGCCCTAGTTCCTGTTTTTGCAGGAACCTCCATCCTAAAGCCCATAGTGGCAGGTTTAGCAGTGTACATGGATTCCTCTCTGCACATTCTTGCCAGGATTGGCCTTTGTTTTTATGATGATAGCTATTCTGGCTCTCATTTCCCCCAGGGTGCTGAACACTTAATTCAAGTATGTATCAGCTATTTGCATACCTTCTTTGAGAACTCACTCTTCATTTCATTAGCTTGTTTTTGGCTGAATGATTTGTCTTTTTGGTGTTTAATTTGTGCCATTCTGTACATACAAAAGACCATCAGATTGGTAGCTCATAAAGATTTTCATTACCATTTTCTAGACTCTGGTGTTTATTTCCTTTGCTGAACAGAAGCTTTTCTTAATTTTCTATAATTCCACTTGTCAATTGTTGGCACTATTTACTGCACAGTGGGAGCTGTGTTCTGGAAGTACTTGCCTAGGCCTGTATCTTCAAGTGTTCCCTCCTAGCACTTTTAAAGTTTGAGGCCAGATGTTAAAGTCTTTGATCCATGTTGGGTTGATTTTGTACAGGGTGAGAGCCCAGTTTTAGTCATTCCTCTACTTGTGAAAGCCATTTTCTCAGCAACCATTGTTAAAGAAGCTCTTTCCTTTGGTGTATGTCTTTGACGCTTTTGAGCTTGTAAGCTCTTTCTGGTTCTTTATTACATTCCTTTGATTAACAGGCCCATTTTTTGAGTCAAGGTCATGCTGTTTTTGTTACCATGACTCTGTAATATGATTTGAGATGAGATATTTCTGATACTCTTAGCATTTTCCCTTTCTGATAAGAATTTGCTTGAGATACTCAGGGTCTTTTGCACTTTTAGGAAGCTAAACTGCTGACCTGCCAAAGGAATAAGTAGCAAAATCTGATAAAGAAAGGTTTCTTCCTTCCTCCTCCCCTCCCCGCTTTCTCCATCTCCTTTCTGTTATTTGCTTGCCTGCCTCAACACCACCCCAACCCCCCCAACCCTCCCCCCCACCCCCCCCACCCCGTTCTCAGTTTGGGAACCTAGTCTGCTTTTCTTTATATTGATAATCCCTGTTCCCTAGGTCCATCTAGCACAGAATTTCTTCAGGCTAAAATAACTTGGAGCTCATTTTAAACAGTCGCTTTAATCCTTGGCGCCTTTTTCAGCAAATAGTCCAGGGTGTGTTGTGTATTCGTGCCAAGAGCCAGGCAGCAGATTGAGAAAGCTAGGAAGCACTATTCTCTTCCCACATTAGTCAAGGCTGAATTTTGCAGTGTGTGGACAAAGAGGTTCTCGGTACATGTGCTCTTCAGATCCAGATTGTAGAATTGATGAGAAGTGGTAACAACGTCGCTGCGGTCCCAAGCTATGGAGGAATCCTGTTCCGTTGACCAGCCTCTAAATATCGCATCAACAAACAGCAGGAAGGCAAGTGAACACGCTGTTGAAGTCCTTTCAGAAGGGCTGTGTTTTTCCAAGGCATCTCTTGTTTCCCTGTATGGAGGCTGATTTAGGAACCTTCTACTACACAAGGGTTTGAAAGAGAACTGGCCTTTAGGTGGTGCTTCAGCACAGAGAATGGGAGGCTGAAGGCGCTACCCAGGCCACCATTGCTCAGGGATGCCCTTACGTAAGGGGATTCACGGGAAATCCGGCTTCTCGGGTTGTATAATGGAGGAAAGGCCTGGCTTTTGCCATAGCTCAGTCTGTGGCTCTAAATCTGTCCGGGGTGGTGCAGGGCTCCAAAAGTTCTAGGCCGTTGCTAGGATCAAGCCCCGAGCCGCTTGGCCTGTTGGGAAGGTGAGCTCGGGCTTTGTGCTCTGAGGCTGGAGGCCCGGCTATGGGCTCCCAGCCCATGGCTGAGCCCTTAGCCCGGCCGGGCCAGTGGAGGTCTCCAGGCAAAGCAGAGGGTTCCAAGGTTGCAGTCTGTCCCTTTGGTCTTACCCCTCCCCCCTCTACCCCTCTCCCTCCCCTTACCCTCTCTCCACACTCCATTCTCACCTTATGCTATTTACAAATCAATTTCCTGGTGTGATTTCATTAGCAGCTCCCCCTCCCGAAGTAGAGGGACAGATTGGAGCCATCTCTCAGTCTCTGCACTCTTAAGACGTCTTGAGAGTCACCACTAGCAATACTGAACAGCGCGGGCAAACACTGAATTCAACTCGGTGGTTTCAGAGCTTGGCACCGAGAAGTGCTTGAAACTATTTACAGCATGAAGAAATTTTTACAGATGAAAAACTGGATGGAGGAACCCTGGGCTGGGCCGTGGGCTGTATTTTAGAAGTCAGTTTCAGACAGCTAGGGGCAGTAGCCAGGCCACATTAGGCACTAATCACAGCACATGGTTTTGCAGGCACAAGTATAGTATGTAGGAAGGTAAAGGGTCCTGCAGGTTTGTCTCAGTGCCTGACAGACATCATGACTCCGGGCTAGGCACTGGGGCACCAACCTGTCTCTAAGGGGACATGTAACTACAGTACGGAGGAGACTGAATAAGTGATATTTTTGAGGCTTTGTTTAAAGCATAGGGTGGATAGGCACTCTGACCCTACTTATCAAAAGCCTCTGTCCTCACTGAGGATGCCCTGGAGAGGGAAGTGTCCCTGTAATATTACCCCTAGGATCACAGACCAGCTGCTCTTTCTTTGATTTTTCATCGACTGTGCATGTTTCAGGCAGTTTGGGAGACTAGGTTCCTTTTACTTCCTGACTGGCATTTGACTCCTTTGTATCTGCTTCTTATATTTTTGAGTGGTAACAGGACACTATTAACTAAAAGAGTGTGTGTGTGGGGGGGGGGGGAGTGCTTTACCACTGAGGTCTCCACTCCATGTCTCTCTGTAGTTATCCTGTCCTAGAGAACTGGTTGGTTCACTCTGGGGTGGGGTGGGGTGCCTCGTTAAAATTGTGTAGGATTTCCTCAGATCAGCTGCCAGCCTCACCTTTCTCCTATTCAGTTATAGCTTTCTTTTCTTTTTTCCTCCCTCCCTCCCTCCCTCCCTCCCTCCTTCCCTCCCTCCCTCCCTCCCTCCCTTTCTCTCTCTCTGAGACAGGGTTTCTCTATGTTGCTCTGTCTATCCTATATCCTAGAATGTGTTCTAGACCAGGCTGGCCTCGAACACACGGAGATCCACCTTGGATTAAAGGCATGCTCTGTTGTAATGAGGGTTCTTAGTCCCGGGTGGCCAGAGGTCCAGACCCCTTAGCTGCCCGCTGCTGCTCAGGCCCCAAAAATGACCCTGGATAAGCATCTACGGACCTTATCAGCTGACACCTGAATCCCACAATGCTCCACCACCTCTTGCCCAGCTATAACTTTCTTGTGCTCTATAGAGAGGAAACAGCTTGAAATGCATTGGGTTTATGATGGAGAAACTGTCATCTTCATCTTCAGGCTGGGGTGGGAGGCGCTCCAGCCAGAGTTACACCTTGTCTACACCTGCGGCTCTCCACATAGTGTATGGCGGTTGTTCAGGACATACTCACAACCCATAGGAAGGAAGGAACCTTAAAGATAGTAGCACGAATTAGTCCAGAATAGTTTATCTGGACAAGATCTGGTGGGATGCAAAACTCTCAAGTCATCTGACTAAGCATGGGAATCACCAAGGAAATACGATCAACTTGAAACAGAAGGGGGTGGGGGGGGGGGGACCAAAGCTGCCTGCCATCTGAGATGCATTGTTTTTCCATTGCACAGGGTCCATCTCTCAGGCCAGGTTGAAAACCTTGCCACTGCTTTGGGACACTGAAGGTGTCTCCAGTTGCTGCCTGCCCGGAGTCATGTTCAGTGGGGGAGATCATCATTTGCTTCTTAGCCTCTTAGATACCTTTCTTTATGGCTCAAGACCAGCTAGCTCATTGGGCATATGTGTAGGCCTGAGTAGGAGAAAAGCAAAGCTGGGGTATTCACCCCAGCTTCAGAATGTTATCCCCTCCTTCGTATATAGTTCAGGCTGGGGGAACTTTCAATGCAGCCAAAAAGACTTTGAACTGATCTTCCACCATCCACCCTCCAGGTGCTGGGATCCCAGGTATGTGCTACCACATGGTTTATGTGGAGCTGAGGATCAAACTCAGGATTTTGTGCATTTTAGGCAAGCCCTCTACTAGCTGAGCCACATTTTCAGCCCTCCAGGCTAGTTTTTAAAATATATATAATGTGCATTGGTATTTTTGCCTGTATGTATGTCTGTGTGAGGGTGTCAGATACCTGAAATGGGAATTGCAGACAGGTATGAGCTGCCATGTGGGTGCTGGGAATTGAACTTGGGTCCTCTGAAAGAGCAGTCAGTGCTCTTTACCTCTGAGCCATCTCCAGCCCCAGGAAATGTCTTAATAGAAACTTTTCTGACCATAACTATCTTATTCCAATTCTTGTAGCAAATAAGACTTCTAAAAGAGCCTGTCCACAGCCTAAATTGTCCAGATGGAAAGCTGAGTGGTCAGAATGTAAGTGGATGCTACTCTTTCTTCGGGCTCCATAGGGAGATGAAATTAAAGTTCTTAGAGCTTGGCTAGTGGACACATTAGCTGTTAACCAGCTGTGCTGCTGATGGTAAGCAGGAAGGGATGTCCTAGGCACTTGTGCACTCTGACTGGTAGATATAACCGTCCTGGGAAATTGTGTTGAGGTGGATTCTGAGGGTGCATGTCACCTGACACTCAAGGGCAAACGCTCTGACAACCGTGTCTGTCACAGGTGCAGAATGAGGAGCCGCCCCAGGAGGGGTGAGTATGTCCCTGCTCCAGTTGCTAATGAGAAGAAGCTGTTCATTTGGAAGCTGGGAAAATAAAGATGGTTGACTGGTCAAGTATGCTCATCTAATTAGCTCACAATGGGTATTGAGCTGCTGCTCATTGAAAAGTAGGCTCTGGAGGAAGTTGGCAAGGTAGAGGAACAATCATGTTCTGGGTCCCTGTAGACTTGTCCATATTAAAAATACTCAGGTGGAGATGACAAGGTGACATACTTGCTCTAGGCTGGGGATTAAGACCTGGAGGACCCTAGAAGAGAGAGAGAAGCCATTGGTAAGCAGATGCAAGGGCAGGAGAGCTTCCCCACCTCAGCTCTGTGCATTGCTTAGCACCCTGACGTTTCCGTAAATGGTTTGCCATGAAAATCAGGCCATAATGGGGTTCCATCAACCTAGGGAACTCTATGAAAAGAATCCAGCACAGCTTACTGAGCCCAAAGTGGTTCATTTATTATTTATTTGAAGCTATTAATGGTACAATGAAAATCATGGTTACATTTTCATACTATAAAGTATTCTTTATTCATTTTACCTCAGAGTGATGATTGGCTTAAAGGAGGTATAGAAGAGTCATGTCCAGAGACTCAAGTTCTCAAAGGCCTTGAATGACAGGGGAGGAGTTTTCATTGGAAGGTAGAGAACTTGTGGGCAGAGGTAATGGAATCAAGGCTGGCTCAGGAAAATCACCGTGGACACCATGAAGGAGAGGCTAAGAGCAGGAGAAACTGGAGGTTAGGAGGGTGTGTCTTAGTCAGTGCTCTACCATGTGAAGAGACACTATGACCATGGCAACCCTTATAAAAGAAAAACATTTAATTGGGGTGGCTTACATTTCAGAGGTTTAGTCCATTATCATCATGGTGGGACATGGTGGCTTGCAGACAGACAAGATGCTGGAGGAGTGGCCAAGTGGCCTACATCTTTGCTTGCATGCAGTAGGAAGTGGTCTGAAACACTGGGCATAGTTTGAGCATATATGAGACCTCAAAGCCCATCTCCACAGTGACACACTTCCTCCAACTAGGCCACACCTACTCCAATGAGGCCACATCTTCTAGTAGTGCCATTCCCTTTGGGGGCCATTTTCTTTTAAACCACCACAAGGAGTAAGGAACTGTTGTGTGATCCAAGTAAGAGGCATTAACAGGGCTGGGGATGTAGCCCAGTAGATAGAATACTTCCTAGCATGTGTGAAGTCCTGGGTTCATCCCCTAGGATACTTAAAACCCATGCGTGCCTGGTGGCATATGCTTGTAATCCCAGCATAGGGAGATAGAGGGAAAGGGATCAGAAGTTCAGGGTCAATCTTAGCTGTAGCAATATGGTTTCCTGGTCCTGTGTGGCCAGAAGTAAGTGGATTAGTTGCCCACAGCTGATCAGGCCCCCAGAAATAATTCAGACACTTATGTTAAGTTCATGCTGTTTGGCCTATGGCTCAGGCACATTGCTAGCTCTTACATCTTAACTCAACCCATTTCCATTAATCTGTCTGCCATGTGGCCTGTGGCTCACCTGTGTTCCTTACATGTTTCTTCTTTGGCAGCTGGCTCCATCTGTCTGACTCTGCCCTTCCTTTCCTACCTATCTTGTGATTTCCCCTCCTACTTTTTCTATGGTGCCTGTCATGGGCCAAAACAACTCCTTTATTTAAAGATTGATATTCACAGCATACAGAAAGACATTCCCACATGACCTAGCTTTACTCAAGGCTAGACTAAGTTATTCAAAAACACTTGATAGAAATCAAAGTAAATAAATAAACGTAAAAGACATTAACAGCATCATTGAGAACCATTATAATAGAAATAGAAAAAAATATCTCAAAGTCAAGAGATACTTGCCAGTGTCTTCAAGAGCTTTGAGGCCACTGATATGAGGACTCCACAGGAAAGGTACTAGGCTTCCTCAGAGCCTTTAGAACAAAAGCAGCAGAGGGGGGCACATTGCTGAGCTGAGGTGTTTGATTAGATAGTGGGAGCTACTTCTTCCCCTGCTAGGATGATTAAGCTTAGAAGAGCTACCCAGGACACCAGCAAGCCTTTCACAGGCAGGTGGCCATCATCCCTGGTCCACAAGACAGATCACTCAAAGCTGCTTTCTGCTAGATGAGGACATCATTAATTTTCTTAGGAATCTGAATGCTGAAGGAAGCCTTGGAGCATTTCTAGTCAGCAGCTGACCTAACAAGATGCCATGGATGAGTGGCAGCCAAGCATTCATAGGTGTGGGGTTCAGTCCCCAGCACCTAAAACACACACCATCCCTCATGCACACAGCCCCTGAGCACCACAAACCTCTGCAGAGCTCAACAAGATGCTGATGCTCTGTCCCAGAGGACTGGATTTGAGCGGAGAACCCACATTTTTGGTGTTTTAAGGTGCTCAGAAGCAGAGTCAAATCCAGGCATCCTTTAACTTGTGGCTTTATTTCACAAGTGAACACACCAAGGGCTAGACAGGAAACAGGGTCTTACTTAAGGTCACTCTGACACAGGTCTCAGGAGCAGAGTTTGGGTCAAAATCTCATGCTTAAGGCTCCTCAGATACACCATAAGCCAATGCCTGGTCCCATGCTTGGGTCTAGGTTGAGGGGTACATGGTGGAAAAAAGGCTCAGAAACTTTGTCTCTAACCCCACTGGGAAGCCCTGAAAGGAGCAAGGGAGTGGCCAGGGAGAGGTAATGACAGCATCTATTACTTATACCACACCATGGTCCTACTGTGTGGCTCTGCCCAGTGTAATATGAAGTTTCTGGCCCGCACTTTACGGCCTAGCTTGAAGGTTCCAACTCGCTTACAACCCTACTGCCACTTTGCCCCAAATAATTACACAGAGGCTTATATTAATTTCATGCTGATTGACCTATGGCTCAGGCATATAACTTGCTAGCTCTTAACTCTGAAACTAACCCATGATTCTTGTTTATCCATGCAGCTTTGTACCTTTTCTCAGAGCAGCATTTCAACTTCTTTCCTCTGCATCTGCTGTCTCTCTGGTATATCTGTCCTGCTCTTCCTGTCCCAGAGTTTTCTTAGTCTGGTAGTCCCACCCACACTTCCTGTCTGCCTTCTGGCCAATCGGCATTTTATTAAACCAGTAGGTAGGACAAATATTTACAATGTACCAGAACATAATCCTACTAGGGCCCTGAGGTCACCTTTGTCCCACACACCGAGAAGGGACCTCTTCCCTCCAGTTTCTCTAGCAAAAGTTCTTTGAGGATAGGGAGTCTGGTACTCAGTGCCAAGCCCCACTTGACTTCTTTCTGGGACTCAAATCAGGGTCTTCTGTGAGAGCAACACATGTTCTAAACCACTGAGCCATCCCTCCAGGCCCAGGGAGAGACTTTCTAATCCCTTCTTTGTTTTCACTTTGATAGAATAGCCAGTATTATGGAGTGGTCAACATTCTCTACACACATTGTTTTGTAATCCATTGTTTTGTAATCTGCCTCTATCAGATTAGCAAGTAGGGAAATCTGTAGGGTATTTTCTTAATTAGTGATTGACCTGGGAAGGCCTAGCCCCTGGGCAGGTGGTCCTGGGTTATATAAGTAAGCAGGCTGACAAGTAAGCAAACCACAGCCAGTGAGCCTGCTTCAGCTCCTCCTTCAGCTTCCCGCCTTGGCTTCCCTCAAAGGTGGACCTTGGAATCCATTGAACCTCCCCCAACTTCAGATTTCTTTTGGTCAGTGTTTTATGACAGTGGCAGAGAAGCTTGCCAGGACAAGCTGTTTCTGGCTTTTTCTGGTTATCATGAAAAATGCTGCCTTGAACACTGGTTTTCTTGATTCACATGGGCCTGTGTCATCATCACTCTTGGGACTGTACCTTGGGGTAGAGTTGCTGTGTCACCTGGTATGACTGGGGCTCTTGAGTGCAAACAACAGGCGCTGCCTCTCAATAAAGAGGACATTTAGTGGCAGCATCATGGAAGTTTCCAGAATCCATAAGGAGAGGCTAAGGGGCTGGGCATAGAAATGGACAAAAGCCACAAAAATCTCAATGGCCAAGCAACAGAGTGGATGAGACGAGCTCTTCGCTGGCCGCACCAACACCTGTAACAACAGGCAGGTTAACAACATCTGATGAGCATGGGAGTCCTCAAACTGAAGACCCAAGACCCAGGGTGGGATCTCATGGTGATCATTTATACCTGAGATGCCCTGAGGGGGTCTGCATAGCTAGGTTCTTCCTGGCTACTCTCTACAGCCTCTTTTTCCATGAATGGGGACCTTTCTAGAATGGCAATTTGGGACCTGGGACTTACAACCAAAGAAGGTAGGTCAGAGAGTTTCTGACATATACAATTTTTAATCAACACGCATAAAATACAACATGGCTATAATTTTCAGTGTCTGTGTATGAGGTGTTATGATTGGATCAGGATGATGGTGTATCCTTCATTGCAGACATTCACCTCTCAATATGGGAACATTGGAAATCTCTCCCACTAGCTACCTGATGGCCACAGTAGGACATTAGCAGCGATTCTCTCTCCACCCCAGCTGCACACTCTCGTTAGCCTATCTTCTCATGCCCTGGGCCATTACATCTCTACTTCATTCAGTACTATATGTGAGAACACACAGGTATGTTTAGGCAAATAATTGTATTCACATGTATGGACAAATATTCTACTGTGTGTTTACCAGATGTTCTTATCCATTTATCTGTCAGTGGACACACAGGCTGATGCTGTGTCTGCTGTGGTGAGCACCGTTGTATACCCTGAGATGCAGAGTCTCTTTGCAAGCTAATTTCAATTTATCCTGATTTATCCTTAGTAAGAGCTTTCTGGATTAGATTCAGTTGTGTTTCTTGTTTTCTGAGGCACCTGAATACTGTCTCTAGAGTGGCTGTGCTGGACCATAGTTCCCCCTGCTGTGTACAAGTGTCTCTTCATTTTTACCAGGGTTTGTTATCTTTGTCTTTTAATAATCACCATTCTACCAGAACAGGCTTGATGTCTCCTTGTATGTGTGTGTGTGTGTGTGTGTGTGTGTGTGTGTGTACACATGAGCATAGGTGCCTGCAGAGTGCAGAGAGGGTGTCAGATCCACTAGGACTAGAGTTACTGAGATCCACCATGTGGCTGCAGAGAACTGAACCCAGGTTCTCTGCAAGAGCACTAAGCACACTTACACCCTGCGCCACTCCCCTCATCCTCCTGTCCCACACTGTGTGGATTTCCTTTGTTCTTCCTTAGGGAACGATGATAGTTTTGTTTTTGTTTTTCATGATTGTTGACTGTATACCGTCTTTGGAGAAATCTATTTAGAGCTTGGCCTAATTTTAGACTAATCTATGATGTTGATGTGAATTTTGTTTTCTACTGAGTTGTTTAAATTCCTTATAAGTATTTTGGAAGTCAATACCTTGTTAGAAAAATAATTGGCAAATGCTTCCCCCACCCCCTTGTTTTGTTTGTCCATTTTCTCTTTTTACTTGCCCATTTTTGCCTACCTGGGCAGATTATAGCCAAAAAGTCTTTGCTCATTTCCCAAAATATTCCCTGTGTTCTGACCTACTGATTTCATGATCTCAGGTCTTAATGTTTAAGTCTTAATCCATTTTGAGTTGAATTTTTACATAGTGAGAGATAGGAACCTACTTTCTTCTGCACTTTGATGTCTACCTAGAACCATTATTTAAAAAATTTATTTTCCAATGTACGTTAGAGCTGACTGTAAATAAGTGGTGTATTCCTAGTTCTCTGGTCCACTAGACTATATCTGTTTTGGGGTCATTACCTTGCTGTTTGGTTACTATAGCTTCATAGTACTTTCTAAAGTCAGGAATTACAATGCCTTCAGCTTTGCTTCTTCTACACAAGATTGGTTTTGAAGTTTGGGGTTGCATATTCCATATAATTCTCTCTCTCTCTCTCTCTCTCTCTCTCTCTCTCACTCGCTCTCTCTCTCTCTCTCTCTCTCTCTCTCTCTCTCTCTCTCCACACACACACACGCACACACACAAACACACACACACACCTCCAGTATTGGGGGCTGAATCAATCTGTGGCTTCATCTTTGCTAGGCAGGTGCTGTACCACTGAGCTATACCCCAGCCCATCCTTTTTCTGTTTCTGATTGGAACTTCATAGGTATTTTGATGGAAGTTATGTGGAATCTGTAGATCACTTTCAGTAGTGTGGGCAGGATGAAATTTTCCAGTCTGTGAACATAAGAAACCTTCCATTTTTTTCTGTGTGTGTTCTTCAGATTCTGTCATAGTGTCTCCCGACTTTGCTTTTTTTAACTTTAATTTTTCTCTTTAAACCATAAAATTTCCCCTCCCAAAACAATAATTTAAAACAGACCACTTTTTTTCTAAGTGGGCCTATATGACAAATGTATTTAGGGATCAGTGTGTCTAACTCTTACTGCATTAATGATCCATGGAAGTAAGAGCAAGCCCAGCTCTCACAGTCAACTCATAGTCGTCAAAGGTTGAATTCTTTGGAAATGCAAAAATGTTTTTTTCCTACTCAGCCCATAGAGTTGAATTTACATTTCTAACACACACACACACACACACACACACACACACACACAACAATTTAGGATAATAAAATAATAAGTTTATACCGTCTACTGTGACTCGTGTCTTTCACCACCATTTTGACCTTCGTCATCACCCATTTATACATATTTATGTATATACTATAGACTACAGTTCATATACGAGAGAAAATGTAAGGTTTTGTGTATTCCAGAGTTTAATATTATACCCAATGTCATGCTTTTTAGACCCATTCATTTCCTGCAAACTTTATTTTCCTTACAGCTGAATAATACTCCATTTTATACATGTATCACATTTCATTATCCATGTTGATGGACATCAAGGTTGGTTTCATTTCTTTGCTGTAGTGAACACAGTACCAATAAACACGTGGATGTGCAGTCGTCATGGAGGTAGGATATAGAGTTCTTTGGGCAGAGGCCTAGGTATGGTATAGTGGGTTATATGCTAATTCTATTTTTAATTTTTTTTATGGAGACTCTGAGCTGACTTCCACAATGGCTGTTTTAGTTTGCACCCCCCAGCAAATAAAGGTTCCTCTTTCCTTACATTCTCACCAACATTTGTTGCCAGATTTATTTTTCTTTTTCTTTTTAGACTTATGTTTAATCTTATGTGTATAGGTATTTGCCTATGTGTACCATGTGTATCTGGCTTCCATAGAGGCCAAAAGAGGGCAGCAGATCCCTCAGAGCTGTAGTTACAGGCCGCTGTGAGCACAGTGTGGCTGCTGGGAAGCAAACCCAGGCCCTTTCCAAGAACAGCCAGTACATCTCTCCAAGACCTCTAGTCAACTTTTACATGAAAAATCAGGGGATAGAAATATATTTCCAGATTTGCTTTAGGAAAAATGGGTTCTGGTTTCCAGAGCTTCCCTAGCAGGACATGAAGGGGAAGGGGAAAAGGGCAGGGGAAAGTCAGGGCAAAACTCCACCAGAAGAGGTCTGGGACCCGGTGGTGACCCCAAGCAATGATCCTGGGGGAAATTCCAACGGCTCACTGCCACAGCTGGCCTTCTGGAACGTTCAGAGTCTGGGAGGGATCGTCACTTGGGCAAACCTTAGGAAGAGAAACAATCTGAACACTTCTGGTCACCACAAAAGGGAAGCTTTACACACTGGGCAGTTTCTTCAGAAGGGAAATGACTGGAAGGTGGAGGATGGAACAATGCTGGACAGCTTGGAAGACATCTGTTCTGCAGGGCCTGCTGAGGAGGAGGACCCAGAGGTGGGGTGAGTGGCAGGCACAGCCACTGTGGGTGCTGATCCTGGACTCATGACCCTGATCTCTGTCTCTTGCAGCTACAGGCCTCCTTCTGGGATTGCATATAAAGGCTACAGGGACCGGGAAGAGGACTGTCTGACAGGGGTTTTTTAGCTTAAAGCATGTATTTCAACTTCCTTTTCCCAGAGATGCTTTGAAGTGGAATGAAGATTGGAAGAGCCCAGCACAGGCGCCTCTAAAGTGCAAAGGATTATTATTTTCCCCCAACAGGCTCTTGTAATCAAAGACAGGAGCAAAAACATGATAATAAAGGAACAAACAGCTGTTTTCTCAAAGGCTTTACCCTCCCAGGTTCCCATTTGGCCTGTGTTTCCTTGGTGTTCTCTCTACCCGGCAGCTGGGTGGGCGTCTGTGCAAGGTAGGAGGGAGAGGGTAGGGCTTTGAAGTAGAATTAGGTCAAAGCTGGTGCTTAAACAGTGTGTAGATGGTGGAGATCTACCATTCCTCTTCCCTGTCTTCTAGCAGAAGTGATGGAGAGACTGTAGGAGGGAGGTAGAAGGGCCAGACATGCCAGATGTTTCTTTCCCCTGCATTCTGGTTTCTGCTTACAGCAGTCTCTTGGAGGTGAGGGAGATTGCTGGGATCTGTTTTTAGCTAGGAGTGAAGTCGTGCCCCCCCCCCCCCCCCACACACACACACTTCGATCTCTACTTTTTCCAGCAGACTCCAGGGACCAGGCTTGTTCAGGAAATTCTTGTCGGCATTCAGGAAAAACACACAAACATTCCCGTTTGGCATTTGAGCACCTAAATTCAAATGAAGCTTAGAGAAGGCTGAGGAAGGCCTGTTTTCTGTAAGTTAACTCCAAATACATCTCGAGAATGGAACTATGTCATAGAAAGTCATATGTTTGTTTGTCCTATTGCGCACACGAGCTAAATTTATGTATATAAATTTATATATATATGGAGAGAGAGAGAGAGAGCAATCTCATACCATGACACAATGTAGATGCCCATGCACATTTGTACCTCCACTATGTGGGTTCTAGGGGATTGAACTCAGGTCATCGGACTTGACAGGAAGCACCTTTACAGTTGAGCCATATCATTGGTCCCACATTTGAAATTTATGAAGACCAAGGATATTTTTGAGGAACTCTCAAGACATTGGTTATGCCAGTGAGTTACAGGTGGCAAGTGGATGAGTCATTTGGGTAGGAAAGAAAGATTTTTTTTGTCAGTGGCCTTTTTATTTTCCAAGTAACAAACATGATTTTAAAAAGAATAATTATGAATAGCATGTATATGATGTGAGTATAAGCACATGCATGGCACTCATGCACGTAGAGGTCAGAGGACAACTTTTGTTATTCTTTTTTCTATCTTTATGAGCATTCCAGAGACCAAACTTCGGTCTCCAGGCTTGCTGGGCAAATGCCTTTACCTACTGAGCTACTGCTCCAGTCCCCACAAGCACAAGTTTTAAATTAGTTTTGAGTCACAGCAAAATCAAGTAGAAAGGGGAGGGGGGTGTGAGTTGGTGGTAGAGTGGTTACAACAAGCCCAGTCCTCGCATGTACACAACTTCACCTGCTATAGGCACCTGAGTTAGAGTGCTTCATTTGTTAAGACTGATGCTCAACATTGCTCCATCGCTGTTAGAGCCTAGAGCTCACATGAGAGCTTATCCGTGGTGCTGTATATCCTGGGAATCTAACAGACACAATGCATTCACCATTGTGACATATTCTCTCATACTCTCTCGTCTTCTTCAGAATGTCACACAGAGCTGATTTTCTTAAACTGAGCCGTAGCCCCAAGAGGGGACTCATAATGGAGTGTGGGGATATTGAAACATTTGACCACAGTAAAAGATTTCTGAATGTATAACAAGCAAAAAATCATTTAGAATGGTGAATCAGGTGTTTCTGGGAGGGCAAACCTGTGTTGTATCCCATGGCTTTTCTGCAGCCTTGGTTATGGATGACAGTATGTGCCCTGTGTATGCCCTCTGGCCAGGAGACAGCAAGTACTGTCCCAGACAGCTCTGCTATTGTGCTGTGAACTATACTCTGATGTTTTCTGCTCTTAGAGAAAATAATGGTTTAATTACAGAAAACAAAGACTCAAGATGTCCCTACCACTATTACTCAGCATATTAAATATCAAAGTAGTATATCTTTGGATCTGATTGTACTAGAGTGTCTCATTGGAAAAATAACTGTCTGAAGTGTCTTGAGCTTAGAACTAGGAAAGAATTTCCAGCTGTTTCTGAAATTTTTGTTTTATGGCATTTATCCATATACATAGTATTTATGCATAGTGACATTTTCAGCATTGATTATAAGATTAAAATATCTGTGAACTCTGAAGACCCTTCATGTTCTCTCTTATGCAGTATCAAATATTTGGATTAAGATTTAATCCTTTATGTAAAAATGAATGTTTACATTCATTGATATGCAAATTTGATTTAGTCTTTAATATGTTATAAAAGTATATGACTATCAAATAATTGTTTAAAATAAATTTATGATTTACTGTCAGTAATTGATTAGTTTACCTATTTTATATACAGATATATTCAGAATCACATAAAACTTTATTGGGTGAAAAGGGGTCATGACTGGAGAAGGTCTAAGATGCCTTGACAGAGAGTTCCTCCCTTCCCCACGGCCAGTGTGGTTCTCAAGAAAGGCTGCCAGAGGACTGTGGAGATGGCTTGGTGTTAAAGAGCTTGTTGCATAAATATGAGGCAACCAGTTCAGATCTCTAGAATCCATGTAAATGCTAGGTGAGCATGGAGACCTTCCTGTAATTAATTCCTGCCTTAAAGGAGAAAATTGGATCCTCAAAGCAAGCTGGCTAGGAAGACTAGTTAGATCAGTGAGCTCTAGGTTTGATTGAGAGATCCTGCCTCAGCTGATACGGTGAAAATGGTACTGAAGATGACATCACCTCATGGCTCCATGTACATATGCACACATATGAGAAGATGGATACACAAAATCTACATATGATGTTATTCCTGGATCCACATACTTATGATAAGATTTACTTTATAAATTAGAGGTAAGGGGAATTAATAATTATATGGAACAATTATTACACTCTAGTAGATGTTCTCTCTACCACTCCCTTTAACATATCCTATTGTGGGTCAGCAGGATGGCTCAGAAGGCAAAGATTCCTGCTACCAAGCCTACTGACTTGAGTTCATTCCTCAAGAACCCACCCAGAAGGCAAGAACCAACTCATATTTGTTGTCCTCTGACTTCTACACATGTACTATGATATCCAACACACAAAACACCCAGATGATTTGTTTTTATTTTTTGTGTTTGGGTAGTTATTTTTTCCTGCTCTCATATCTGGCACAGTGTGCATGCAGTGCTCACAGAGACCAAAAGAAGGCATTGGATGCCCTGGAGCTAGAGTTACAGAAGATTATTAACTACTGTGTGGTGCTGAAAATCAGTCCCAGGACCTCTGCAAGAGCAACTAGCATTCATACTGTCATCTCTCCAGCCCCTTGCTGAGTTTTGTGTTTCTGTTCACAGGAACTAATGGGTAGACATTTTCTTTTCGTGTAGACACTGGTTTTGGTAATATGGTCATGTTAGCTTCAGGGGGTGAGTAAAGAAACATTCCTTATGGTCTTGTCTTCTGGAATAGATGATAGAGAATTAGTATTTGTAGCCCAAAGTTTCTGGTATGTCTTACCCCTACAATCTGGACTCACCCGAAGTTGCTTAATGACTCAGAGGCTACTACTAATTGTAAACTGTTGGCCTATGGCTCAGGCTTATTGCTAGCTAGCTCTTGCATCTTAACTCAACCCATTTCTACTAATCTATGTTTTGCCATGTGTCTCCTGGCTAATCTGCACTCTTGCATCTTCCTCTCTTGGCAGTAGCTTGTAACATCTCTGACTCTGCTCTCCTTTCCCTTTATCTATGCTTGGATTTCTCGCCTCCTCTAAACTGCCTTGCCATAGGCCAAAAACAGTTCCTTTATTATCCAATGGTAATTCACAGCATACAGAAAGACATCCCACAGAAGGTATTGACGGTTACTTAAACACTTAGTGAAATCCACCAGTTACTCCATTTAATCAGTCTATTATTTATTCAATCTCATTCATGCACAAAAGCCTGTCAGATTTGTCAGTTTTTTTCTGGCACGAGTTCTGGCAGATTCTCTTTCCCAAGGAATCAACCCACTTTAAGTTGTCAAATTTATGGACATTGAAATGACTATTTCTGTTATCTGTTTACTGCCCATAAAAACCATAGTAATAACCCCCCTTTCATTTCTGATACCAGTAATCTATATTTCTTTTTTCTCATAGTTTGGCTAAAGGCTTATGGATTTTACTGATCTTTTCCAAGAACCAGCTTCTAGCTTTATTGACTTTATTGATTTTCTGTTCATAGTTTCTTTGATTGACTTTTTTTTTCTTTTTTTAAGATACGGGGGTTTTTGTTGTAAAACTCCTGAGTTCAAGTGATCATCTAGCTTTAGCCTCCTAAGTGTTAGGTCCCCCAAAACCCAGTACATTTGATGAACTGGGATGCCTATTATGAAGGCAGACACTGGCTGCAGGCTCTCTCAGCATCTCAGGAGCAGAGTCCTTACTCCTCACAGTGCCTGCCCCTACCCTAAACCTCTCCAGCTCCTGAGCTTCCCTTCCCTTCCCCCAGTTCTCTTTCCTATAAAACCCAGCTATTTTGGCTGTGTGCTCTCTTGGTTCTTTTTGCCCCCCTGGCTCTCTCTTCTTTTCTTCTCTAGCTCTCTCCCCAGTCTCTCTCATGGCCCAGTCTATTTTACTGGCCACGCTCCTCTTCCTGATGCCTCTGGCTGTTCTTTCCCTCACATCTACAATAAAATCCTTCTTCTAGGAACAGTCATGTTCTCATTTTCAATCACTATGTAACTAGGGCCATAGGCACACACTGCTGAGCCCACATATTTCTTTTCTTTTGTTGACTTTATTATTTGTTTATCTATTTATTTTGAAATAGGGTCTTCCTATGAAGTCTTGACTGGTCTAGAACTCACTATGTAGATGAGGCCTCTGCTTCTCATTGCTGGGATTCTTCTGACCAGCTTCTCCTGTTGACCTTGAACTCACTCTGATGACTGATTTTATTAGTTGTTTGTTGCCAATGCATACATTTGGTGTCATATTTTTACTTTATTTTATTTTTTATTCCACATCACTTTTTCTGAATCCTGCATATTTTGATAAGTTACATTTTTGTTTTATTTTAGACAGTTGGACATTTCCCATGCTGCTTTATCTCTGACCCATGTGCTACTCTGTTCATTGTACAGCTATGTTGGTGGTCTCTAGCTGTCTTTCTGTTACTGATTTCTAGTTTCTGTTTCCTTGTAGCTGAAGAGCACAGGGCATATGATTTATATTCTTTTAAATGTGCTAAGGTTTGCTTTATAGCCACAAAGGTGATAGAACTGACCACGCCTTCTTAAGGGCTCATGAGAGGAGTAAGTCTTCTGCTGCTATTGCTTGAAGCAGTGAAGTCGTCAGTTGACTAGTGGTGTTGTTGAGTTTGTTTCTGCGTCTGTCTGTCTGTCTGTCTGTCTGTCTGTCTGTCTCTATCTCATTCTCCTCAGTTTTTCCCCAACTCTAGAAGGATTAAGTAGATTAAGCCCAACTGTTTTACTTCCTTCATTCCTTCTTCCCTCCTTCCTCCTTTTCATCATGGGATGAAACCTATTTCCTCAAGCATATTCAGTTGACTAAACTACCATTGAGTTATACTCCCCTTCTAACATTCAGCTTTTAGAAAAAAAATGAATTAATCCAAACTATGAAAATTCATATTTTGGCTTGGGCAGTCACAAGTTCATGTCAGTGTCTGGTTCCCTCTGTCTATAATGACAGTTCATGAGACTTGAATTAGGTTGATGATCCCTGAATCAGAATGGTACCTCCCTCTCATCATCAAGAGTGATTCTTTCATATCCATTGGCCTCTGCTTGGGCAAAAACATGGATGGTGAGGCTTCCAGAATTGCTGGTAAGAGCTGAGGTGTGGTGAGGTTATCTCCTTAGCTTTAGCCCCATGTTAAACTGAAGTAGGGATTTCCTTGCCCTTGACATCCCAGAAAAGGAAGGGCTCAGGGTGGTACAGTCCTGTTGATACCTAAGGTTGCCACAGTAAATACTACAAAGTTGATGCCTTAAAACAAATGCTTACTCTCCCCTGGTTCTGGAGGCATGAGTCTAAAGAGGCCAGGTGTCAGTAGGGCTCTGGGAGGATCTGTCTCTGCCTCATCCTAGTTGCAGGTGGTTTGTTGACATTCTTTGGAGATGCTTGACATGTAGCTATGTCATTCTGATCTCTGGTTTCCTCCTCTTTGGCAATGTACATGTCTCTGAGTCTGTTATCTAGGCTTCTAAGGTCACTAGTCCTTGGACCAAGATCTGCCTTGTTTAACTAATCATGTTTGCAAAGATCCTCTTTCTGAATATGGTCACTGACACAGTTACTGAACAGTGACAGAGCCTTCTGAGTGAGAAAATAAAACCTATAGTAGAATGTTTCTTCTGTCTTCCAAATCTGCCAGCACAAGATGCCCACAGA
This sequence comes from Phyllotis vaccarum, assembly GCA_033318265.1. Lineage (NCBI taxonomy): Eukaryota > Metazoa > Chordata > Mammalia > Rodentia > Cricetidae > Phyllotis > Phyllotis vaccarum. The sequence continues at coordinate 99,668,500 of JARWLC010000003.1, forward strand.
AAGGGTCTGGGAACTGGGCGAGAACTAACAGCAGCTGAAGGGAGGAAGGCGAACATGAAAATGGGCTTCTTTCACTCCTGCCCTTATCTGCCATTCCTCAGAAACAGTTTCAAAACTGGCATCTGATGTGTGGGATACTTGTGAGTCTCTGCCTAACCCAGTACTTCCAAATAAATGCTGTCAAATTGGTCCATTTGTCATTTATAGGGTGCACTTTCACACCTCAGTTAACATCCCGTTCCAAGGCAGACGTGTGGTGTAATTCACCCTAATTTTTAAGAGAGACCACTCAGAATTCTGCTCAGATTTATCATCAAACACTTCTAAAAATTGTGTCTGATGCTGACTAAGGCCTGGCAACAAAAATTGCCACAGGCACTGAGCTCTGGCATGGGTCTGGGACTTCCCAGTGGGAACTTCAGGGGTGGAAGCCCATAAGCCTGATTACCTTCTTGGATTAATATTTAATAGGATGACCGCCCCATCCAGCCTGCTAGCCCAGATCAGGGCCACAAGCCAAGGCTTGGCCTTGCTGTGAGCAAGGGCTGTGAGGAAGATTTGGCAAAATTTTAATTAACTGAAGATAAACATCCATGGGGAGCTTGAGACCATTAGCTGACCATGCCACCCAGTGAGAAAAGGCCTGGCTAATCACACACCACAGCAGGTGAGGTGGCCTGCAGACCAGCAGCGGCTGTGTGCTTTCAAATTTAAAAACATATTTTAAAAATAAATATGCGTGGGGGGTCCTGGGGCATCAAGTTGATTCATCTGATGAGCAGGGAAGCTGGAGTGTTAATGAATGACTGTTTTCCATATTTTGGCCCAGGAAGGCCAGAAACACATGCTCAGCAAAACGAGGCTAGAATGGAACTTCTCTGGAGGAGGGTGGACATTGGAAATCAAGCCAAGGGACTCCAAAGGCAAGACTTTCTCTGGAGTCAGGCCTGGGCTAGTTGAGGAGTTGATGGAAAGACACAGGATGGAGAGGTGTGCAGCCTGCTCATCTGGGAGGCAACCAAGTTAGGTTGGAAATTGGGCTAGCAATTTGCCCACTTTTGGAAAGCAAGCTGACTAAGTAGTGTGGCTGGGACTTGAGGTTACAGTATTCTAAAGGAAGAATTGGTACAACTTGGTTAGAAAAGAGGTATTATCTCGTAGCTGGAAGTTTTCCTGTGTCCTGAAGCTGCTTGTTCCCAAACAAATATACAGGGGCTTATATTAATTACAAACTCTTTGGTCTATGGCTCAGGCTTCTTGATAGCTAGCTCTTGTATCTTAATTTAACTCATTACTATTAATTATGTTTTGCCACATGGCTTGTGGTTGACCTGTGTTCCATTACATCTTGCTCTGCCCTGACTCTGCCTTTCTTCTCCCTCTCTCTCTGCTTGGATTTCCCGCCTGACTGTAAACTGTCTTACCACAGACCGAAACAGCTTCTTTATTAACCAATGGAAGCAACACATATTCACCGCGTACAGAAAGGCATTTACATCATCACATTACATAACACCTTCTGCTCTAAGACAAGGGATGAAGCAACATGGAGGACTTCCCTACAGTTTATGTCATGGAGGCGGGAGGCAGAGAAGAAACACTCAAGAAAACTTTGTGTGACAAGTACCTGGTGACTGAGTGGTAGGAAGCCAGGGTGGGGGTGGAGGCATGAACCACAGGGGATGAAAGGATGATGACACAAGACACCTGACATGACCCTCTCCAGGGAATGGGCAGTGCAAAGCCCCACGGAAGGTAGGAGCTTCATCTGTGAGAGGATTACAGAAAAGATCAGTGAGGCTGGAGCTCCTTGAGAAAGGAGGTGACCAGTAGAAAAGTAGGTGGGTACAGAGCTGAGGAGTCTGGGTTTTATTCCAAGTGCCATTGTTTCTGCAAAACTCACCTCCCACCAGCTCAAAAGCTTCAGGAGGAGAGTCTTCCTCACACACTTCGTACTAGTGTGCCTCCCAGAGTATGTGAGGACTACCTTTTCTTTCCTTGGATCCTGATTCCCCACTCTAGTCTGTGGAGCCAAGCTTCAAGCCAGCCTCCAGTGACCCTGGGGCCTTTTACACTCTTCTTTTTCACAGAAGGGACGAGATCTTTGTAATCCATAAAATAAGGAAGAAGGGGCAGTGTGTGATGTTTGAGACTAGACTGTGAATGCCATGCCAAAGGGCAACACAGAGAGGCCTACACAGAGTACAAACTGGGTCCTTGGAGAGAAGCCAGCTACCACCTTGTCAGTGAAGTCAATGAGGCAACGCAGAAGTGGGGGCCTCTTACCCTTCTGATGACAACAGACCCAGATGACACATGATGATGACTGAATGAGATGCCCTGAACCAGACCTACCCAGCTGAGAGCTCCTTGAATTCCTAACAGAATTACAAAAGGTGGTAAATGATTGACCAGAACTTGTAGTTTTTAGGCGATTTCTTATGCAACACTGTGAGGTCACTCACAAGTGCAATGGAACATAGCTGTGAGGAAGTTCTTACTAAAAGCAAGTTTTCCCTAGGAGGACAGAGGACAAGGAAGAAGTCCAGGACCCCTAGCAGAGCTGAATAATGGGACTGTTGGCAAATAAACATCACCTATTGTCTCCTGTGTTGAGAGACTCAAGACAATGTTCTCAAAGATCTAAATCCTGTGTAATTCCCAAAGTTTGTTTTTGTGGTCCTAGACTTATTTGACAGGGTAAAAAGCTCTTAAATGTGTGTTTAGGTTAGGAAGAAAGGGGGCTAAGGGTTGGGGGAGGCCCCCAAAGCTACTTTGGGACAGCCTCAGAGGGGAAGAAAGGAACAAGTCCTTGTGGAAGAAACCAAGTTGGGCAGTCCCACTAGGCCTGAGGTGGACTGGGAGTTAATAGTTGAAAGATGAGACAGAAGGAGCCAGGCTGGCCCAGTGACTTTCCAGCTCCAGGCACAATGGCTCCCCAAATTCTCCTTTGAGGACCTCAGTTCTGGTCAGAGCTCCACCTCAAGTAAAAATGTAATGTCACCTCAGTTGGTCTTGGGAGGTGTAGCTTGACATTGTCCTCCGGTAACCTCCTCTTGATATGTTTGACTGGGGCTTATTTCTGTATTTATCTTTTCAGGGTGTGTGTGTGTGTATGTGTGTACATATGTGTATGTGTGTGTGATGTGTGAACATATGTGCATATGTGTGTATACATGTATGTGTACATGTGTATGTGTGTACATGTGTGTGTGATGTGTGTACATGTGTGCATATGTGTGTACATGTATGTGTACACGTGTATGTGTGTACATGTGTGTGTGATGTGTGTACATGTGTGCATATGTGTGTGTGATGTGTGTACATGTGTGCATAAGTGTGTATACGTGTATGTGTACATGTGTATGTGTGTGTATACGTGTATGTGTACATGTGTATATGTGTGTGTGTGGTTCTGTCCTTCTACCATGTAGGTTCTGGGAACAAAACTAAAGTTGTCAGGCTTAATGTCAAAGTCCCTCACTGGCTGAGACACCTCTCTTGCCTAATTGAGGCTGTTCAGTTGAGTTCTTATTTTAGAATAAGTTTTATCTGGAACTCCCAAGTGTGCTTGCTGTTGCACTTAGGGTAGTCACAGGCTGGGCACAGTCTCCTTCTGTCCTGAGGCTTTAACAGGAACACCAGCATGCTGAGGACCAAGAAACGAGAAGGTCAGAGAGCCTCCTGCACAGTTTGATGAGAAGGTGCCAACTGGAGTGATTTGTGCTGGTGTATTTTCTTTTCTTGTGCTATAAATAACCAGATTAGTCTTTTCAGATATTGTTGCCCACATATCACAGTGCTTCAGTACCCTGGGATGGATCCTCCTCCTCCTCAGAAGTTAAGGTCAAAACTTGGCCCCTGAATGCCCCACCCCAGCGCTGTCTATTTGTATTTTGTATTTATATTTGTATTTTATATTGTGTATTTGTATTTTGCTATGTAGCTATTTCCTCCAATGGAACCATTTACCCTTTGAAAGGAGGTAAGAGGCGTATAAGATTCAGGAAGTAAAAATACGTGACCAGGAAGTAAATGAAATTTCAAAGGCTCAGGAAGTTGCTGAAGTTAACAAGATCTCTAAGGTCTCTTTCCAAGGTTATATTATCAGCTAACAATTCCTGGGAAGAAGAGATGCTATGATCAGTTGTACCAGGACCTCCAGGGATACAGCTTTTGTGAGTCATCTCCATGCTGGATGGGCTTTCCAGTGATGCAGCCTTTGAGTCACCCATGTTCCCAGAAATAACTCTGATAAATTCACTCTTCACCAACTAGACTTGGGTGAAATAATTTCTTTGTTCCATTATCAACATTTGTTCACATGTACCTGTGTTGTACCACATAGTCTGCTTGTCTTTCCTCCAGATCCTGAGGCCTCCTTTCTCTACTTGAATGCCATTTGCTCACATCCATGGACATTCATTGAGGCTCTTCTTAAACTCTACTTCTGAAGAGACATTTCACCCAAGGCACTTTTGCTCATCAGTATCCATTAACATATGTTGTCTGGGCCCCTGGGTCAAAGTCACAGAGGGCTGGGGAGACCTGCGGGATAAGTTCTCATTACATAAATGAGGGAATTGAACTAGCTTGTTCAAGGCCATACAATCTACACCAAAGTCAAGTTCAGAGTCTAGATTTTGTTCTGCCCTGCCCTCTTTTTATGCAGCCCAGACTGACCTGAACTTGCTGTGTAGCCAGGCTGTCCTATATCCTCCTGTCTCATGCCCCTGAATTCTGTGATTATAGACAAGTACCACCATGCCTGGCTTGAGAGTCTAATTCTCCAGGCTTCATTAGCTTTTCTAGTAGCCTCTTGAATGTAGAGACTGTCTTAAATTTCTTCAAAGTCTCTAAACACAATGTTCAATTAATATTCATAGGGCTGTTGATGAATTGCAACTGAGGATCAGAAATACAACCCTTATCCCTTTGGAGTTGATTGAAAGCCAGTGCTGAGAAGGAAGGTTGAGGGAATCTAGCTGGGAAGAAACTGTTGCTCACTCTTCTTCTTCAGACCCTGCCTCAGAGGAGCCTGTGCAGAAAAGGGAGAAAACAAGTGATCCCCCCTGAGTGCAGAAAGTCTGTGGTGTTCCAAGTGTCAGCATGTGGGAGAATCAGCGTGCAGGAGAACCAAGGAGGGCTGCTCCAGTACTTATAACCCTGTGTCTCTGAGTGAGCAACTTAGCCTCTGAATTCAGCTTTCTGACCTCCAAAATCAGGATAATAGGATTAGGAAAAGGTTTGCAAAGACCTCCCCATACCTGGGTAACCAGTAAATCATTGCTATTTAAAAATTACAACACTTTTAAAATTTAATTGTTAAAAACTTGAAAGACATAGTAAAAATATATATATCTGGTATAGTGAAGAGGTATTTATGAGCCACACAGATCCTGACATTAACAATTTTATTAACTGTTTTTCTTGCTTGTCCATCTATTCATCTCGTTATCTACCTGTGAATTTATCTTATTTTGGTGATGCATTTCAAAGCAAATTGCAGATGTTAGTGGCTTTCCCTTTTATCAAGTGAATCATTTTACTTCAGTATTCATTTATTCTTCTGCTGCAAATTTAGAATCAACAACATGTGTTGTGGTGATTTGAATGACAATGGCCCCAAATAGTCTCATATATTTGCATGTTTACTCCCCAGTTGGTGAACTAAGAAGAGTTAGGAGGCAGGCCCTTGTTGGAGTAGGTGTGCCCTGGGGGTGGGCTTTGAGGTTTCAAAAGCCAGGCCCCCACTGTCTCTCCCTCTCTGCCTACTGCCTGAGGACAGAACTTCTCCAGAACCACGCCTGCTTGATGCTCATCTGTTCCTATCAATAAAGGATTAAGCCTCTAAAACTGTAAACTGTCCCAATTAAATCCTTTCCTTTCTAAGAGTTGCTTGGTCATAGTGTCTCTTCACAGCAACAGAATATTGACTAAAACATGTGTGAATCAGTACCCATTTACTGAGTCTTCTTGACATCTGGAAACATATGCAAATCAAAGTCCCACGAAAGTCTATGGCACCTTTCCACCAGAAAGTTCATTCCTGCTCAGGTCCTTTCTGCTCCACCTCCAAGGCTGTTTCCCAAATATCATTTAGTCTTTCTTTTCTTACGTAGATTACTATGATGGTTAATCATTGTTAGCTTCATTCGATTTAGAATAATGGTTTTTTTGTTTTGTTTTGTTTTTTAGGGCATTTAACTGAAGGGAAGACCTACTGTGAAGGGGGGCAGCACCATCCCTTTGACTGAGGTAGAACAAGGGAAAGGAAGAAATCACCTGCCTAGCATTTGCCTCTCTCCTTACTTCCTGCTTACAGATGCATGGCCTGTTGTCTCACACTCCTGATGCCATACCCATTTTCTGCGATAGGCTGTATTCCCTAAAACAATTTGTCAAAATAAGTTCTTCCGTTCCTAAGTCACTGCTGTAAGATACTTTGTCACAGTGATAAGAAACAGAACTCATACAGAAAATCAGTATCAGAAGTGGGGTTGCTGCTATGATAAACCTGACTATTGTTCATAGCTCTTTGGAACTAGTTTATGGCAGGAATAAGAAGAATTTGATGTATGGACTAGAGAAGCCCTAGAATTCTGTAAGCAGAGCCTAATGGTCCATTCTGGTGGAAGTTGGTAGGATCAGAGTGGAGAGAAAATATAAACATTAAAACTTTGTTCATGACGTTTCAGAGGAGAATAAGAACTCTATCAGGAACTTGCTTAGAGGTCATGGTTGTTCTATTCCAGCAAAGAATCCCCCTGCATTCTTCTCATATTAGGAGAAATTTGAGTGAGACTGAACTTAAATGATAATTGTTTTGAAACATGACATTTCAAAATGGTACATCTCCAGGCTGTGCCGTGATCACTGCACACTGCTCTTATCCAGGTTTGCAAGAGAAAAATCAGCAAATGGAGGAAAGAGCTAGGAAGATGATCAGTTTGGTGAGGATAAGAGCATGTGTGTTTAAAGCTGCAGATAAGGGTGTTGAGAAAGCAGCTGGATTTGTTAAAGAGATTAGCACCATTAAGGAGAGATCTTTCACTTTGCACTAGGTATAGAAGATAGGCCTTACGGGAAAGACCCACATAACAAAAGCCCCAGCTTGTGAAGATGAAAATTCACTTGAGAAAAACTTAACTGAGAATTTAGCTAAAGGAGTTTTCTACTCAGAAACAACAGCCCAGGAGTTCTCTATCCAGGGATGTGCCTCCCCTACCTTGCCATTTTTATGAGCATGTAAAAATGTGAGTTTTGGGCAGCGGGAGGGGTTAATGGAGGATTTCCTCGGGTCCTGCAAGTCACTGAGGTGAGACAGTATGTAGCCAGGTTGGATACCCTACAAGCATGCCCTGAGAGGCCAGTGAGTGAAGCTTTGAAGGTGAAACATTAGTTGCAGTGATGATCCTAGGAAATCTGAGATGCTAAGGCCGTGCCATGTCTTCTGAGAAAAGCTAAAGGTGTGAAGTGGACCCAGCCCAAGAGAGAGGTTATGTGTGCTAAAAGAAGCAGCCCTGGAGAAGCCGGGGATCTGAGTCTGTTGGAGTCCAGATGATTCCACCATGAGCACCAGATCCTGCATTTGGAGTTCACAGACTTGGTGTTTGCTCTCCTGAGTTTCTGTCTCACTTGGGCTCAGTCTTTCCTCACTATAGTCCTATGAAAAATTTATTTCACTTTTAACATGTGTGTATATGTGTGCATGTGTGCGCAAGTGCAGGCACCCACAGAGTCAAGACGAGAGCATTGGATCCCCAGGGCTGGAATTACATGCAGTGTGAGCCACTTGACATGGGTGCTGGAAACTGAACTTAGGTCCTTTATACATGCTCTTCACTGCTGAGCCATCTCTCTAACCCTTGAAATGCTTTATTATTTTTAATGTTTTAGAGGCTCACAGTTAGGAGATTGCTTTGGGTATCAGGAGAGGTTCTGGGCTTTTGAACAATTTAGAACTGTTAAGACTTATTAGCTCTTGGAGATGAACTGAATACATTTTGCACTATGAGATAGCTATGAACCTTTTGTGAAGCCAGGAGTGAAATGTTAAGAATTAAAGTGATGTGTTTAGGTACCAAGTTAATAAGGAGCAGGTTCCTGATAGTCCTCATTGTCAGCTTGGCTGGATCTAAAGTCACCTAAGAGACATCTCTAGGCATATCTGTTTTTGGTTTTGCGTGTGAGATCAGACACACACTACCAGATGCCACACTAGAGTTTATTCAGGGGAGTTGGCAAGTGGGTACAAGGGAGAGAAGCAGAAGAGAGAGATTTTTATGAGATGTCTTCTTTTAAGAGAATGGGTGGGCACAGATTTATGTAGCCACGTCTAGGGGAATGTCCTCCATATGTGCAGTGTTCTTTGGGCACCATGTTGGGTTTACCACATGGCTGCTATGTGCCAGGAATCCTTACATTTGTAAGGGTGTTTCTAGAGGTGTTTAACTGAGTAGGGAACACATACCCTGACTGTGGGTCACACCATCCCACGGGAAAAGAACCTCAACTGAATAAGGAGAAGCATGTCTACCAATGTTCCTGTTTCCTAACTGTAGCTGTAATGTGAGCAGTGACCTCGTGCTCTTGCTTACATGTTTACCATCTTAGTCTGCCCACAAACCATGAACCAAAATACGCCTTCCTTCATTAAGGTTCTTTTGTCATTTTGTCATAAGACCTAGAAAAATAGAACATTCTATAAAGGGAATCATGTGCAAAACAGTTTGCCAGGTGACCTTGCAGCGCCCAGTTCTCCTCTCTCTTCTCACTTTTAACCACAGATGCACCATCTTGAGCTAGGAAGGACCTCGCTAGAGTAGCCTGGGCTGGTTCAATCCAGGTTCTAAACAGGATATCTCTTTCAACATGTTTTAGCCTAGCAAGCCAAATTCCCTAGGGTCCAAAGCCCAGGGTGGGTCTTTTGGCTGAACAGGTGGTGGAATAGGCACAAGTGAAATTCCATTTACTCCTGAACCTCAGGGATTGGCTCACAATGACTCTTGGACTATTGTTGTCCATCTGCTTATCTATAGTAATAAGCCCGTGTTCTATAATGTGTGTGTATAGACATGACGTCTCACCAGACCCACATGTGTTCACAAACCAGTGCATATTACTGCTGCTTTGTTCACGTAGTATGCACCACTTTATATTTTGTTTGATTTTTGTTTTGTTTCTGAGACAGTTTCATTATATAGCTCAGGCTAGTGCGGGACTTGCCATATAGCTCAGGCTAGCCTTAAACTTAAGATGGGTCTGCCTTAGCCTCCCAAATTCCAGAATTATATACCTGGCCCATCATACCTAGCTTTGCAGAACATCTCTTAAACTCATGCATGCTCTGTGATCAGTATTCCACAGTGTTTTACTCTATTGCATGCACAGTATTCTGTTGCATAAAGACACCACCACTGTTTATCCGTTATTTTAACACTGCTTTTTAAATAAATGCCAGTGGTGACTTATTTTCTAATGACATGTCATAAAGAACATCAAGCACCATAAGACTGACCAGAAGGGGACTGGCCTGAGACTTAGGAAAAATATGGTTTTATTTTTATGGCTTAAATCAACACATAGATACAGCATCATTAAAGATAAGAGATCAGGCTTCAGTTTCCTCCTGTGGGCTCCCTTGCCTGTCCTTTTCTCATTCTGTGTACCTCCCCCAGCACCCTCCACCATGAAATTACTTGGAGTCAATTAAGAGCCTTCTGCTCTCTCATCAGGGATATTTATGACTATGGGAATATTTATGATGCGTGGAGAGGGCAGAAAGTAGATGGAGCTTCTGCTGTCCTTGTAAATGGGATTTGCCGGGGTTATATAAAGGAAGAGTGTAGATCATACAGAGCTGCTTTTTCCTCTTTCTTTCTGCCTTTGTATTCAGCCTGCAGATTTTCAGGCTGTCCATTTCCCATTTGTACAATAAGCTATGCTGAGAGATGCCTCCTGCATGCCAGACTACCCTTTGCCCTGGAATGTTTGAAGATACTGCCTCTGCTTTGTTCCTTCACTTCGTCACTCTTGGTGCCTTGTGCCTTGGTGACACTGTACTATGAGCCTCCCGGTGACCACCATCCGCTTCCCAGCTGGCAGATGGCACAGCCTCCTCTGTCCTGGTGACCAGTCAACCTGACAGCGTCTGACGTTCAACAACATTCCTGTAATCAGTCTGCCTTTTCCCTTTGAAACCTTAGTTTGAAACCCTAAAGGCAGTTTTTTCTCCAAACAGAGTCCTTGGACCCTTAGACATCTCCTCTCTCTATAGCATCAGCTCTTCTGTGGACAGCTGCATCTCAGCTCACCTCTGGTGTGTGTGTGTGTGTGTGTGTGTGTGTGTGTGTGTGTGTGTGTGTGCGCGCGTACCTCTCTCTCTTCCTCTCTCCTTCCTCCCCACCCCCACATACACATTTCACATCTCACACATCTGACACACACATGCCAGTTGCTCTCTAGAGAGCCCTGCCTGAGTCGCCTAAGTTCGCCTTCTACCCAAGCCAATAGGAATCTAAAACACGGTTTCTACCCTCTGGGAGCTCATCACTTAGTCAGAGAGACACGTTCAGATTTTGAAATGTTCTGTAACAAACCCCAAGAGGTAGTTAATATTGTAGGTAATGATACAGTGAGTCATGCCATGTGATAGGATGTTCCGTGAGTGGTTCTAATAACAAGGCATCACTCAGAGTAGGAAGAAGCCTCAGGCTACATTGGACTCTGTTGCTCGGGGAGCTTATAGAGTGGGTCAGCACATCACTGGGAAAGGACAGCACAGGGTAAGGTCAGGTATTTCCGAGACTATTCTTTTAACTGACCTTCAATCTCTCAGGTCATGAGGTGAAATAGTTCCTCTAGAGAGATTTGGGAGGTTCAGTTCTTTGTTTATCATCCAAGTGGGAAGCTGGGGTGGGGGTGGGGTGGCCACTCATGACATCTATAGTCTGGAAATACAAAGAATAGTAAATTTTCAGCAATGAGGTTAGTCCTGTATCTGGCCAGTAGTGGTCTAGGTTGAAAAACATCAATGGTGGGGTCATGGGTCATCTCATGTCTCTAAGAGCCCCACCTTGCTCTAGAAAAATATCTAGTGGCGTTCATATATAATGCAAGGGATTACCCTCACAAGGAGGTAATTGGTGCCCAACAGACAAACCAGTTACTTGCCGTAGAAACAGGAAGAGGGTCAGATTCTGCTGTGAAACTCATTCATAGTTTTGCAGGCAGGAAATCTGGGAAGAAATTTTTCTTTTCTTTTGAGAGACAGTGTCTCACTCTGCAGTTCAGTGTGACCTGGAGTTCATGGCAGTTATTTCTCCTCACCCTTCCACCGACTGGAATTACAGGTACGACCCATGACACTTTAGAAAGTTGCTTTTTAAATATTTAACACAAATTAAGGTTTAATATCAAAAAGATAGATTTATATAGTCAGTTCCTGTAAACATGAGACATGGGGGAAATAGCCTCAAAACCCTCTGAAACCCGTAGCAGAGGAAATAATTGGTCTAGAAATAATTGCAAAGCTAAAGGAATACTTCTCAGGAGGTAGGCTGGAGATGCCGATAGAATTGTGGATCCTAAAGGTTTCTGGCTCCAGGGACTGTATCTTGTTTGGGGAAGAAGAGAGATGGCCAACAAATGATACAGTCATTGGTCTGTCATTGGTCAACAGATACTCATTCAGAAACTACCTACGTTGGGCACTGGGCTCGGCCCTGTGAGACAGGTGTGAGCAAGTTCCTGCTCTGGATGTCTACACTCTGAGGTGGAGGACCTATAGAAATGCCACAGTAGCCCATTCACCTCTAACCCAGGTGATGTACAGATGGTGCTGGTCAGCAGGGAGCAGCAAGAATGCTGAGTTTGAGAACAATAATGTAGTAGGCGTTTCTAGCTTTTTCTGGGGAGGCAGGGATCAGTCACTGGTTACTTGACTGGTTCCCCAGGTCTTGCCAGGGTTCAAGGAAATGAACCTCGAGGTTTCTCAACTCCATCCCTGTCCCAGTAGGAACACCCTGGGTAGAATGAATGGCAGCTGAATTCCCAGGTTCAGAATTCAAGCTGAACTCAAGTCCAGGGCCAGAAGCCGGGAAGGGGAACAGGGTGGTGCTGGCTGGCCAGTAGGTGCAGGATGAGGCTGGGTGAGGATGAGGTGGATGGATTCTTTGCCACACTGCCTTACTTAATGACAGCTCAGTGTGGTATGAGTCTGTGAGGGTCCTGACAGGGCTACATGTTTTACCCACTGGAGTAACTCAATCAGAATGTTATTGGGTGATTTCAGAGCTGGTCAGGGGAGTTGTAGCCACTCAGACCTTGTTTGAAGGAGAAGGGAAGCAGATGTTGAACTAGGAAGGAAAAAGGTCATGTGGAGAAGATAGAGTGACTGAGGTTTGGCCAGCCTGAGACCTCCTCATGGGGAGGCAACAAGGATACAATCTTACTCCCCCTGCTGTCCAGTTTTTAGTGGGGTCCCCACTGGCAAATTCTGACGAGAAGTCAGTAGACAGAAATCCAGGAGCAAATGGGAAACATGTAGGCTTGCTGTACTGGACACAGCAATCTCTGAATAGAAACAGTTCCCTCCACTATAAACCATGGGTCCCTGTGAAAGGGGCTTACTTTGGGAAGAAAGAGCCAGACATCAGCCTGATACCTGCTCTCATGTGACCTTTCACACACCTCTGCGGCAGGCACAGAGTCAGTCCCTCAGAGTTGTTCCTTCTTCTGGTGCCATACCCTCTCTTGTGGGCATTTCTCACCAGGGAGGGGAGCTGAGCTGAGCTGCTCTCTCTCATCTAGGCTCTGTCAGTCACAGAAATCCAGTCTTTTAAACTCACTGATTTAAGCATTTCATTTCGTCTCCTGAAAACACCTCACCACAGCATCCAACACAGAGCCCCACGCTAGGCTTTCAAGGTGTGACTATTCATTTCCAGCCCCATTCACGCCAGATTTATCACAATTAGCCACCTTTCAAATTTGAACCTTCCTTCAAAGACTTCTCTTTTGCTGACCACTGTGGTCCAACAACACTCTCTGATCTTTCCCTGACCCCAGGGCCTTTGCACAAGCTGATTCACCACTTGAACATCAGGAATTCCCTCATCCACCTGAATGTTCCTCATTCCTCATTGGTAGCTGCCATAGAAAGGGTTTGCTGCCTCCATCTGCCTCCCACAGCATCTCAACCCTGACCCAAGCCACATATTTTTACTTGTTGTAATTCAGTATATGTTTACTGGGTGTATTGTGTCAAGCCATCCCAACTTGGGACCCTACACTGTTGGCCTGTGCTTCTTCTTAACTCTTCATTCGGATGAATCTTATATATTCTGAGGCTCTCAGTGAAGTATTTCCTCTAGGCGTTTCCTTTCCCAACACCCTCTCTGACTCTTAGTCTTCTCATGGGAAGAGAGGTCTGTTCCATTCTCCATGTGTTCCCATGGCTGACTTAGAGCCTGGCACATGTTGGGTGTACATCATGTGTGTGAAGGGAGAAGAGGCAACAGGCCTCCTTCCTGTTAGACTTGACAAGCCATAAACAGGAAGAATGATCCAGGGATGAACTCAGGTTTTGTGGGATTTAAAGCTTACGCCGTGTAGAGGGCTCCCTTAAAAAAAAAAAATTACCAACATGAGATTAGAATTGAAAACAAGTCTTTATTTAGTGTGGGAAAATGTCACAAATATCACAAAGTAGAGAGAAATAATCGAATTTTGTATTAATTAACTCCCTAGAACACCACTGTGAGGCTTCCTCCACATTTCGGCTGAACATTGTTTCATCACCTCTTCATATTGAATGATTATATGATGTTTTCTGTAGAGAGATAGGAAAGATAATTAATCTTTCCGCCAGCATAATAAAAACGATATTTATATTGATGGATGGGGTGCATAACACACATGATTTCACAGCCGGATATGCTTGCTGTTCCTAGGACTGCTGCAGTTTGTACCCTGCAAACAGGAATTCTCATAAATCCTATCAGGCATCATTCATATCAAAAAGCAAAGAGATGAACAGTGCATAATGTCTCACTGTGTCACTCAGCTCAGTCATAGTACCTGTGACTAGTGTTGGTGAGAAAAGTTGGTCCTACGTTTATATTTCACACTGTGAGTGGCAGGACAAATTACCCCATGGCCTATTTTATTCAAGGTGTGTTTCTGCTACCCACACGAGGCTCTCCTTTCTGAGCAGAGCCCTGACCCTGCATCTCAGTACGATGATACCAGAGGCAGCATTATTCTTGAAGACATTTCCACACTAGGCCAACCAGTGATGACTGACTTCATTCAAAAATGGCTACAGAGCACCTAGCCATGACCCACAGAAACACAAAGCCTAATTTACATCTGACTTAATATCTTATGAGGCCCCAAAATGGCTGTGACTTCCTCAGTACCAGCCCACATAACAGAAGGTAGGACTCAGGGCAAAGAGAGAGCAGTTTTGATGAGTAATAAGACCAGCCAGCAGGTTTTTGTAAACTTTACAGATCACATGACCTATGAATGGTGGACCCCAATGTGTTCTTTCTCTCTCAGGTGTAGATGAAACTGGGGGCCTTGCTCATGTTAGGCAAGTGGTACACTGCTGAGCTACACCCCCAGCCTCTAGTCCCCAAGCTGCAAATTCATTAGCATCATTCTGAGCTTGCCTCTACTTGTATCTTGTCTACTGTGATGTCACACCTGGCTTATAGTTGCTACTCAATGAATGTATTAGTCACTTTCTCTAGTGCCATACAAAATGCCTGACAGAAGCAGCTTAAGGAAAGTAGAGGTTTAATCCACTTCACAGTTGAGGGAGATAAAGTCTATCATGGCAGGAAGGTGTGGTAGTGGGAATGTGGGACAGCTGGCCACACCATGTCCACATCCAGAAGGCCGGTGTCATGAGTGCTGATTCTCAGTTGGTTTCTCCTTTCCCAGTTTTATTCAGACCAAGCTCTCAGCCCACGGGATGGTGCTGCCCACATTCACTGTGAGTTCAACCTCTGGAAACACTCTCATAAACACACCGAGAGGTGTGTCTCCTAGGCAATTCCAAATCCAGCCACTTTGACAAAGATTAAACCGTGAGAAGGAGCATTTGATGATGAGGACAGAGCTGCTTGGTGTCACTCCCTGGGGAGAGGCCCCTTAACCCAGTGATTCACATTGCCTTGGTCAGTTATTGGAGGTTCTGAGGAGGGGGAAGGAGACCATTTGGTGGGATAAAGCTTTTCTGTTCACGATCAGGCAAGTAGGCCAATGCCAAGATATCAGCTGCCCTCATTAGCAGCCAAGTTACCCTTTTTGCCCTCTCAAGGTAATTCTAATTGGCTGCAGTCAGGGAGAGCCATGTCTGGCTTTTATTAACAGTGACAGCAGCTCCGCTGTTGGATGAGCAGATAAAAAGGTCACATTGGAAACACCATTTCCAAGTGCAGAGTTATTACAGATAGAACTCATGGCTTCTACAGCAATGCTGAGAGTGTTATCTGGCCCACTGTGGGGTCCCTCCTGGGTTCCCCACTTCCATTTATTCTTT
This sequence comes from Phyllotis vaccarum, assembly GCA_033318265.1. Lineage (NCBI taxonomy): Eukaryota > Metazoa > Chordata > Mammalia > Rodentia > Cricetidae > Phyllotis > Phyllotis vaccarum. Next base: position 99,684,053 of record JARWLC010000003.1, read on the forward strand.
GTCAAGAGGTTAGCCTTGGATATCCCACATACATTTTTCTTCATAATATTGCATCTACTTCACAGAAAGTCCTAGAGTGCCAAGTGATAAGAGGTTAGGCCTAAAATGCTAGGCCAAGAAAAGTGGGCTATATTTCCAGACCAGACAGAGGCTTGGAGAAGAGTTGTCTAGCCGTACTGGTGGTGTGTGCACTTACTATCCTGGCATCCAGGGGCTGAGGTAGCAAGGTGGTAAACCAGGGCTGAGGTAGCAAGGTGGGAACCAGGCATGTCACACTTGCTCCCCATGACATGGCACTCCCAAGCTCCCTTTGATTTAAATGTCCTAATCAGCATCTAATAAGTCAACCCCCTCTGCATGCCCCTATGGCAATGGGCTTACATCAGTGCCACAAGACTACATGCATGGCCTTTTATTTATGTATTTAGCCACCTGTCTTCCAAGAGGAGTATCAATCAAATCACATTCATAACTTTGTCAATGGACATAACTTTGGTTTATGACCATTGATAACCTGATATAATTTAGAGTCACCCTGACGACAGATCTCTGGGTATATCTATGAGGGATTTTCTAGTTTAGGTTAACTGGTATTGGAAAATCCATCATCACCTCTTCCTGTGACCAGCTGCCATGACAGACTATAACTTCAAACTGTGAGGCAAGACAAATGCCTCGTTAGGTTTCTTCTCCTCAGGTATTTTGTGATAGTGGGTTCACAGAGTAACTGACAGCCCCCACTGCAGAGCTTGTTCCCGATGACTATCAACTGACTGGCTAAAAGGCGACAAGGAAGCATTGGTCATAACCAGTCAAGCTGCCGAGCAGGGCATTGTTTTGTAGTAGAAATCACATTGATACAAGGGGAATTAGGGTCCCCCTTTGCAGTGCTGAGTCTCATTAATAAAATAACTTAATGACTCGATCAGAAACTCAAGGACAATTTTATTAGCATTTAAAATAAAGACCCAAAGTGGCAAACCCTGGCACTCGGGAGTTCCCCAGAGAAGGGGGTTGGGGGATTGAAGAGAAAAAGCTGTGTGTGTCATTTGAGCTGGTGCGGAGGTCGGACACATGGCCATTGTCAGCCACATATGAGCGAGTTAGGCTTTAGGGTAGGGGTCCCCAACTTCCTGCAACCCTTTAACACAGCTCCTCACGTGTGGTGACCCCAACCATGACAGGGTTTTCATCGCTACTTCATAACTGTAATTTTGCTACTGTTACAAATCACAGTGTAAATATCTGAGTTTTCCAATGGTCTTAGGCAACCCTGACTCATAGGTTAAGGACTGCTGCCTTAGAGACAGAGTAAGGAAGCCCAGAATGTTAGGAGAAAAGCCCAAAGTATTGAAGAAAGTACAATTTTACAATTACAAAAGAGGTAGGAGAAGATCTGCTTTTCTGAATAATTCAGCAATTCATTGAAGAACCAATTATTTTGCCCATTTTTAATTTTTTATTTATTATTATTACTATTATTATTATTATTATTATTATTATTATTATTATTATCATGTCTTAAAGTGAATCTATTTTCCTAAGGGTGAGCCCTTGGCCAAGTGAATAACCCAGGCCTGACTGGGCTATGAGGTCTTTACTCAGATTTTACTCTTGCCTAGGAGTTTTTTTACTCCAACAAACTGCAGTAGGCAGTTGACTTTGGCCTGTGGTTCTGCCACTAAACTAACAAGGATTGGGCTGGGCTGAAATTGGCCAGGGATTAGTCACACACCTTCACAAAATAATGGCTTTAGCAAGGTAGATGCTTGTTTCTTTTTAATGGAAAAATCTAGAGGCAGACATTGACTATCTACTTCTGGGAGCCCTGGAGATGTAGGTTCTTGCTGCCCTGTGGCTCTGCTGTTCTTTGGGCCTCAGAGGTACTGTCATGGCTGTGTCCCCACCATCTGGGGGGAGAAAAGAAGTCTGGCCATGCCAGGAGACTATCTTTGTTTGCATCCATTGTCTAATAATCAGTCACATGAGTACATCCCAATCTCCTAGAGTGTGGGAGTGCTCAGTTATAGAGGGCCACATGTGTAGCTAAAAGTGGGGTCTATTATTCTGTAAGAAGGAGGTATCAGGACTTCAGAGGAAATGACTCTGTGGGCTCACCAGCCACAGTCTTACATAGCCTCTTTAATTCTCCATTTCCTCATTCAGGAGCTAGAGGAATACAAGCAAACCTCTTAGAATAGTGTCTGTATCACCCAAGGGCTCAAACATTACTATTTTACCATTTTTGTAGCAAGACTGGCAGAGGTGTGTCCTGACAGTGAGCTTGTGCGTACAAGTGAGCCTGCCTCAATCTGAGTGTGTATGTAAGATTTCTGTGTGGGTGCACGTGCCTTGGGAAGTCATGTGGAAGTGAGAAGAAAACTTTGGGGATTTGATTCTCCCATGTGGGTCCCAGGGACTGAATGCATGTGTTCAGGCTTAATGCTAAGTACCTTTCCCAGCATCTTGTTAGTCCCTCCTCTTGGTTTTAAGATAGCCTCTCACTAGGTTGCCCAGGCTGCCCCACCCCTAAACTTATTCAATAGCCCAAGAGGTCTTAAATTTACAATTCTTCTGCCTCAACCTCTGGAGGATTATAGGCTTGTGCAAGCAGACCCAACCTAAACCATCTTAACTAATAGCCTTGTTTGCCAGGCTGATTTGGGTCAGTTACTGGGCTTTCCTGCCCTTATTTATTGAGCAGGGCTAGTCATGGCTCTTTCTTTCACAGAGTTGCTGTGAAGATTATTTGAGATCTTGTGCAGAATACAGGTACTGTTTAGCATAATATTACACAATAAGTAGTGTTGACTGCTTCTGCTGCTAATGAGAGCAAGCCCTGAATGACCTGGAGATTTACCATGAATGATGGCAGATTTTGTACCAGGTTCTGCCCCACCATCAGACCTCAAAATTCAACTCATTGTAAGGGGCAGGGCAGCTGTAAGCAGGGGGCAATAAATTACCTTGGCGATGGGATGGTGACTGCCTTAGTATGCTTGCATTTTGAATTCTCTCCAAATAGAGCTGACTTTAAAAGCAATGGTCACATCCTCTGCCTTTCCTGCTCCTTGTCACCTCCCAAAACTGCCTACCGGCAGTTCTCATTACCAATATGATTTTCCCAAATGAGCCAGGAGAGAGGCTCCTGGGCCAGGAGTCCCAGTTGGCACTATCAACATGAGGGGTGGTGCTAGGCTACCTTGAGGCTAGAACTGCCTGCCCATCAGTCAGAAGTTATAGGAGAGCAGCAAGAGCCAGCTTTGAGTCAGTCAGTGTTTCAACCAGTAAGATGCACACCACTCAATGCCTGGCCCCTGGGAGAAAGTTCCCAGTATCATGTTTTGGAGTATCCAAGCTCAAGAGAGTGGCAAGATTTAGAGGAGGTAGCACACACCCCCCTCAAACTTTATCTTTGCAGGAACTAAATAAGGACCCTCTGCCATTCATGTTAAGTGCCCCCTCACCTTGGCCCCCCTGAGTCACTGGCAAGGTTCCTGGGGGACTGGAGACATGGATGATGGCAGCTGGCCTTACCCTGTGGCTTTCAGGCTACCCTTCTTCTACAGCCTTTCTACCAGGCTGACCCACCCACTTATTTCCACAGCTGAGGATGAGACCTGGGCAAACCATCTGTACATGGAACTACTGTTCAATGCCAATAACTCCCAGCTACATCAAGAATATGCTGTTTTTCTGCAGTCTGCAGGGGGAGAATTTCACTTAAAGTGAAAAATTGGACAAGACCTAAATGAACTAGGGAAGAACGGCTGTGCATATGGTGTTTTCATTGCCCTGGGTTATATTATACTGCCATTAAAAAATATAATCATGAAGATTGTGTAGTGACTTGGAAAAATGCTCTAGTGTAATGTCAAATATCAAATTTTTTGCCATGAATATAGCTGTAAAAATTATATGTGCATCTAGATAAAAATAGAAAGAAATTTGTTTTTAAGAAAATGGGATGGAGAGATCATGGGTGTAATTTCTCCTTTCTAAATATATTCTGTTATGTAAATTTAAAAAAAAATTAAGGGGCTACAGAAATGGCCCAGAGGTTAAGAGCACTTGCTGCTTTTCCAGAGGACCCAAGTTTGGTTCTCAGTACCAATTTTGGGTAGCTCACAATAGCCTGTAACTCCAGCTTCAGAGGATCTAACACCCCCTTCTGGATTCTATGGGCATCTACACTCATATGCACATGCCCACCCATACATACACATATAAAAATAAGATAAAAATAAATGTAGACAAATACTTTAAAATCTTACTCACTATCTTGTACTCCCATCCTGCCCCCTTCCAGCCTTCTCCTCCCCCAACACACAGAAGGGCAAAAAGAAGCTGAACCACTAGCCAGTCTGGCTTCTTAGTGTGCTACAACTTTTCAACCAATATTTACAGGAAGAGATATGCTATTTTGAAAGCAAACCTAAGGTGAACCTGGTTCTCTAGTGGCTCTCCTCTCAGCCTGTGGTGACCAGCAGTTGTGGGAACTTTGTACTCCTGGAGTAGACTGAAGCCAGCTGCAAAGCTGCTCACTGGGTCTTCATTCATTGGGTTTGTAAGGATGGACAGGAGAACAAGAAACCTACCCTCAGTGATCCCACTTGAATACTGTTGTGGCTTGGAGCCTAAATATCCCCCACAGGGCCAGGGGTTGAAGACTTGGTTCCCAGTCTGTGGTGCTGCTGAAGAGTGGAGTCTACTAGAAGGAAGTGGGATCACTGGGATATTTCCTTACATGGGACATTGGGCCCTCAGCCCCTTCCTCTCTCTCCTTTTCTTCTGGCCACCATGATGTAAGCACCTCCTTTACAATAGGCTTCTGCCACAATATTCAGCCTTGCCTCAGCACCCCCCAGCCCTACCCCCTCTAACAGAGCCAATCTATAGCAGTAAATCAAAAACTCCACCCCCACATGTGTCCTCTGTTCATGTCCATGTGTGTGCAAGCACAGAAGCACGTCAGTATCAGGTGTCTTCCTTAGTTGCTCTCCACATGTATGTATGAAGCAATACAGAGTGCTTGTGGTAGATCAACGCATAAAGTACTGTCATCTGCTGTATACACCTGTGGCCTTCGGCAACTGGGAATCTCAACTCAGGTCCTCATGCTTGAAGGACAAATGTTTTACTGACTGAACTACTGTCTCCCAAGTCTAACTTTTCCTTTTTAAGTTGGTTCCCCAGGCATTTTGTTACAGTGAGAAAGCTCAGGAATGCAAACGACATTCCTGCTACCAATCCATTGGGTAAACCTGATGGCAGCAGCCTCTCTCCAGATTACAGGAGCCACTTTTAACCGTCCTCTCCTTGACAGACAAGCAAGAACACTTACAAGGCAGGTAGGAATGAGAGGCCATCAGAAGGATTCAGGATCAGCAACTGAGGGTCCAAGGCTCTTATGAACACAATGACTTCATAAAAATTAAGTGAGGTTATGAGAAAAAGCTTTACGAGTTAAAGCCTGTGTCTTAATTTCCTAGGGTAACAACATTCCGTAGCTGGGTGATTTAAACAGCTGGCATTTACTCCCTTGGAATTCTGGAGGTAGGATTCTGAGGTTAAGGTGGCAGGGAGTTTTCTTCCAAAAGCTTTTCCTTGGCTTGTGGATGGCTTCCCTCTGAACATGATCTTCCTTCTGTGAACACCTGTCTCCTAATCATCTTTATGAGGAAACTAGTCACATTGGATGACAGCCCACCCTAATGACCTCCTTTTAACTGCCTCTTTAAAGACCCTATTTGAAAATACACTCACCTACCTAAGTCCTGGAGTTTAGAAACTCAATATATAAATGTAGTTTGAGTGGTGGGGCTTTAGAATTTGCCACTACATAATTTAACTGACAACAGAGTGGTACAAATATTTTTTTGGATTTACTCAGAGCTGCACTGATGAGCATTTAGGGCCCAGTGGGGAACATTCTTTCTGACCGATTTCCTTGGCAGTGGCAAATGAGAAGCAGGAGGGGATGCTCCAATAAGGCCCTGAGCTCCTCCGGCCTTTGTGAGCCTGAGCCCTTCCAAGTGCAGCCTCTAGCCTTGTTCAGCGGATAAATGAGCTGTCTGCCCAATGGCTTGGAACATCTTTTGGTTTTTTGGAAAGCGGTTGTCAAGTGCTCAGCAGTTACTAACTGGATGAAAACAGTTGTGCATGGCTATGGGGGTGGGTCTCTGATTACACCTGTGTTTTCTGGGATGCCCAGCAAGGTTTTTTACAGCACTCTCTGAATTGAAGGACAGATAAATGATTGAGAGGCCAAGTTGCATTTGCTTTAAATTCTTACTCCAGTACTTACTTTCACTTGCTAGGGAAGAGGCCTCCTTGGTGTCTGGGGCCCAGGCTGAAAATGAATGAAGCGTTTGCTTTATTGGGTCTGTTGAGTAGACACAGACATCAGACCTACAAGCTAGAGAGAAGCTTACGTGTCCGGAGCTGGGAGAAGCCTCTTGTCAGCACCCATGGTCCAGAGCAGAGCAGAATCTTCTCAGGGTTACTTGGTTATGATGTTTTATATCCTGAGTGACACAAATGGAATACCCAGTAATGCCAGTGCTTTCAAGGTGGTTAGAGGGGACTTCAATGTGCTTCCTGGAAATTGGGTTCCAACTCAAGGCCAATAAATCCATCCTCTTTCTAATTATCTAGAACTTATGCTACCTACAAGCATCGGTTTACCCCCTTCCAAAGTGGGGCTTTCTTATCTGCAGAGGGCAAACTTTTCTGTTTTCTTGTCAGTCTTGCTGTCCTATTTCTGGAAATTGCTGCTTCTCCTTGGAGAACCCATTCCAGGTGGTTCAGATAGGCTGACTTCCCTCTAATGTAGGGAAGGTACCTACCTGTCCTTTATCTGCCTAATCTGGATGATTCATTAGCCTCTACCACAGTGATTGGCAGAGTTGGGCACGTGACAGGAAATGTGATAAAGTGAGCTTCAGGTGCTGGGATAGCCACCTGAAAAGAGCAGCTTTTCTGCCCTGTGGAGAACAGCTCTACTGGGATGGCTAAGCTACTTACAGTCATCTTCAGTGTTTCATTTCTGCTCTTGTAAGAGAATGCCTCGACAAAAAACAATTTAGGAGAGAAAAGGCCTATTGTGCTTACAGTGTCAGGTTACAGTTAATCACCAAGAGGAAGGCAAGACAGGAATTTGAGGCAAGTCATATCACACCCACAGTCAAAAGCAGAGAGAAACAGATTCATGCAAGCTTTTTGCTCACTTGTACTTCAGTTTCTGTTATGGAGGTCAGGAACCCCTGCCTAGGGAATGGTGCTTCCCACAGTGGGCACCACTGAGCTTTCCTACATCAATTAACCAATAAAGAAAATCCTCCCCAGACATATCTACAGGCCAACACAATATAAGAAACCCTTCACTGATACTCTTTTCCCAGGCGATTCTAGGTTTTGTCAAGTTGGAATTAAAGCTAAACCATCACAAGTTCAGGGGCAAGGGAAGAAACCATTGTCTAAAGAAAATGAAGTCAGTAGAAGATGAACAACTGGAAAATGGAAGCCAAGGCAGCTTTTACTTTCTGTTGCTGTGATAAAACACCATGACCAGAAACAACTTACAGTAGTTTATTTTGGTTTGTTGTTGCAGAGGGATAAGAGCCCATTACGGCAGGGAAGCAAGACAGCAGGCAGTAGGCAGGAAGCTGAGAGCTTATATATTCAAATTTGAGCACAAAGCAGAGAGAGAGCTAACTAGGATCAGGGTCATTTACTCTCCAAACCCACCTCCAATGTGGTACTTCCTCCAGAGAGTGCCACCTAAACTGCCCTAAGCAGCTCCCCCAGCTGGGAGCCAAGTGTTCAGATACTTGAGCCTATGGGGAGCATTTCTCATTGAAGACTATGCCCAGAGGGTTGGATGTGGTGGGCCATGCTTGTAACCTCACTGAAAGCTGAGGTGGGAAGATTGCGAGTTTAAGGGCAGCCTGGACTTGGTGGTTTAACCAGGAAGAGCCTGTTAGAGGGAAGGGGGGGAAGAGAGGAGTCTTGAATCTGAGTCTCTGGAGCTGCCTTCTCCTGTTTTTGTGACAGCTGCTCTGACCAAGGTTTTTGTTATTTGGACTAGGAGACCCTGGAAGTGGTTTCCAAGTATCTCAAAGATAGCCTTTCTCATACCCAGCCTTTGCTTTGGCTGGAAACATAGTTAGTTCTTAGAAAGCTGATTAAAGATAGTATGAGAAGTAAGACCCCCTAGTTTTATGAGCAAATTACTGCCCAAGACCATCCTCTTCAAAACAAGCTGTAGACAATGGAGTCATTTAACATCTTAATCCTTCCATCTGTGTGTTTGGGCTTTAAACACCATTTTTAATTCTTTGCTTTCTGAGTATGCATTTCATTTTGTCAAATAAATTTATATGTACGGGTATTTTTGCCTGCATGTGTATATGTGTACCATATGTATGCTTGGTGTCCAAGGAGGCCAGAGAAGGGCATGGGATCCCATGGAACTGGTGTTAGAAATGACTGTGAGTTACCATGTGGATGCAGGGGACCAAATTAGGGTCTTCAGAAAGAATAGCAGGTGCTCTTACTGTCAAAGCCATCCCTCTGAGCCTGGAGCAGTCCAAGTGTTATACCAAATACAGGCAGCCAATTTTTGCCCTAAAGACTTTTGGCAAGCATTCTGTAGGGCCCCTGGGACTCTCTGGGCTACAGAAGCATCCTACACTATGCTCAAAGGCACTGCTATGATTTGGCACTTCAGTATCCTCCAAATGGGCCCTCCTTGGAGGGGTGACATTTTTGTGAGACTTAATAGCATTTTTTATGGGATTTAATGGCATGTCTTCAGGTCACTGAGGGTGTGCTCCCAAGGGGGACTGTCTGACTAGTCTTTTCCTGTCCTCTTTTTCTCTCCCTGGTACTGTACCATGAATTCTAGATTGTGTGTGTGTGTGTGTGTGTGTGTGTGTGTGTGTGTGTAGGCACATGTGGTTGTATATGCAGCTATGTGAATGCAGAGGCAGGGTTTCTCTATCAAATTCAGAACTCGGGATAGGGCCAGTCCCAAGAGCCAGCTTGCTTGCTCTGGGGAGTTCTTGTCTCCACCTCTTGAGGCTTACTGGGAGGTTGTCACACTGACCTGGCATTTAGGTGGGTTTTGGGTGCTTCAGCTCCAGTCCTCACACTTACCATGGCAAGTGTTCTAACCATTGAACCACTGAGCCATATGTGACTCAGGGTAAGAGCATTTGTTGCTCTTTCAGAGAACCCAGCTTCAGTTTCCAGCACCTAGATGACATCTCACACATGTTGGTAGCTCCAGTTCTGGGGATCAGATGCTTCCTGGGCACCAACCAGGCAGACTAGTGATGCAGATATCCATACAGAGTTAACACTCATACACATAAAAAGAAAAAAATCCTTAAAAAAATAAAGTTGATTATCTCAAGTGTTTGTTACTGTGAAGTAAAGTGGAGAGGGTGGGTGGTGGGATGAGAAGAGATTGGCTCCAGGGCTTCGTTACTTCTTTAGTAACTGTTGACTCAAATCATCACCAGCCTAGTTCCATTTCCACACTGTGCTGTGGTACACAATCCACTTCACTCACACACCATTCCAGTCTCAGAAATGTGCTGGCTCCTTCTCCCTGATATTGCATGGATCTGAGAAGACCTGCTGGAGCACACCCCTTCCTCCATCAGGGACAAGGTTCACACTGAACTTGTTTTGGGTCTAGGATTTGAGAGATCCGCTGAGCAGACAGACTTCCCTTCTGAGGCTTGCTTTAGTTTAGGCTTGCAAAAAGGAGAGTCTGCTCTGACTCCAAAGTCTTAATGAAGCTTTTCTAACTTAATTTTCAGAGGTAATGACAGAGCCACCCCTGAATATTTGATCAGCAGCATCCCTGGCTTCCACTTGCATGAGATATCTTGGCATTGTCCTCCAGTGCTCTGCAAGCCTGGCAGCTTGTGTTTCTCTCCTGCTGTGGCACAGTGTGGGGTTTTGGACAGGTGCCTGACTATTATGCTTCCCTTAATGTTTTTGTTTGTGTTTCTGTCAAATATCATCTTCCTAAAAGGTTGATTCCTGTCCTCTCTCAAGAGCAGATTGGGTTGGGGGGAGGCTGTGTCTTGTGCCCTGCCTATGTGAAATGCCCTTTATTATTGATGATGATATCCTATTCTCGTGTCTACCAGTCACCTGCTTATCCAGGTCAGGAGCTGGGAGCCTTTCCAGACTGTGTTCAGCTGCTAGTTCTGCAGTGATGTGAATACGAAGTAGTCTTCACTGCAGATGTTCGGCACACAGACTGGAACCCGAGGGCAGTGTGTGTCACGTAGTAAGGAGAAGCCCTCCTCTGGCCCTGCTCTGACATTCTGGCTCTGCTGAAAGGAATGTCAGAGAGAGGACCTAAACTGTGAACCCTGCACCTACCCTCTTGCCTCCCCTGAGATTAACTACGCTTATCATTTGTTGGACGTCTTAATGTGGCTGGTACTCGAGTACTTGTCGTACATCATCTAATAGAAGAGTTTTATAGGGTTAGAGAACATTGCATTCACAGTCAGGAAGCAGAGAGAGATGAATGTCCATGCTCTGCTCACTGCCCCCTCCTTCATCAGTCAGGGACCCCAGCCATGGCACGCTACCCCCTGTCTCATTTATCCTAATCAAGATAAGCCCTCCCAGACACGCCTGGAGATTTTTTTCCCCATGTCATTTTTAAACCCCATCTAGTTGATAATGAAGATGAACTATCCTAACCCCTGTCAATTTGACTCCTAAGCATGTCACTTTTAAGCCATAACCATCCACCATTCTCCCCAGAGGCTCAGGGGCATCTAATATTGTAAAATGCATCCAGTCTAACTTCAAAAGTCCCCAGGGTCTTAACAAGTTCAACACTGTTTAGAAGTCCAAAACCCAAGCCTCGTCTTGAACTTCAGTAATCTCTTAACTGTGGTGATACATGTGTAATAAAAATGTCTGGAATATCAGGAGAGAGTCACCCACAGAACCAAACCATGAAAGCCAGGCAGTGATAGCATATGCCATTAGTCCCAGCACTTGGGAGGCAGAAGTAGGAGAATCTCTGAGTTTGAAGAGAGCCTGGTCTACAGAGCAAGTTCCTGGACAGCCAGGACTGTTACCCAGAAAACTCTGAAAAACAAAACAGAGGCTGGAGAGGTGGTTCTGTCCTCTGATATTCCAGACTAATTTTATTAAATATATATCATGAGCCTTAACTGTGATGTCTTATAAAATAAGATACATTATCTTATTCCAGTTTGCAATGGGGCAGAATAAATATTTCCATTCCAAGAGAGAAGGATAGGCATCTAGAAAGAAGTGATCAGAGCAAAGTCAGACAGAAACCAAGCAGGCCAAATAGCAATCGCATAGCTCCATGTCTGATGTCTGGGAAACTGATAGAATTGTTTGGGCTCCAAAGGGCTGTGTGGTTCACTCCTCCAGCTGTGTCACCTGCAGCGAATATAGCTGCTCTTTTGTACCAACTCGACTACTGGCCCACAGCTGTCTTCAGCAGATGCCCCATGGTCTTGGCATCTCTCCAACATCCTGGGGTCTCCATTGCAATTTAGCTTTGCTTTCATAACTTCATGTAGTAGCCTCTGAAGGCCTTCAGTAGCCTTCTGGAATCATGGTACAAGGTCATCTCTTCTGCCTTTCACTTTTCATGACTATAATACCAATACCACATGAACAATGCTGCCAAGTTCTACAGCTAGCTTGGGATAGAGCCTGACTGGTTTTGGATCACAGCTGCATGAGTCTGTGTGCGAAACCTGGGGCAAGACAACCCTAGCCTGTTATTTTTATTTATTTATCTATTGTTTTGTTTTTTCAAGACAGGGTTTGTGTAACTCTGGCTGTCCTAGAATTTACTCTGTAGACCAGGCTGACCTCAGACTCACAGATCCACCTTTCTCTATCCCCCGAGTGCAGCGCTTAAAGGTGAGAACACTACCACTCAGTTTGGACAGTTATTTTTGAACAGGGTACCTACCCCTTCAGTGGAATTCCCAGTTTAGGCTCTTCAGTTAGCATAATGCTCTCCTTTCAAATGTGCATTTTCACAAGGTAGAAACTTTGATAGATGGGATCCTGCCCCTCAGGCACTAATCGCTTTAACAATTAGAGATACTCTGCCAACTCCCTAGTCTGAAGCTGCAAAGCTGCTCACACCTTTCTTCATCTTTTTTTGTTCTCTGTAGACCGGGTAAGAGCAGTTGTACCCCACAGCCTGCATGCTGCCCTATTTTGAAAATTCCTCCACCAAATAAATTAGCCCACTACCTATAAATTCAACCTCATTCAGACTTCGGGCCATGGGTAGAATGCAGCCAAGGTTCCTTGTCAGAACACCAGTGAATGGCCACTAGCCCAAGTCTGGGCAGATTTCTTGTTCCTCCCTGAGGAGACCCACCAGCCAGATCTTTTCTCAGTATTCTTGTCTTCTAGGCTCCTCCAAGATAATCTCTGCTTGCAGTATTTAAGGGACTTTGTAGTCCAGCCCCCAAGCTCTTCTGCATTCCTGCCATAAATCCATTTTCAAAGACTCAAGAAGCTCATGGTCAACTTTATTACAACACCCCGCCTCTCACTACCAATTTCCTGAATTAGTTATTTTGTTGTTGTTGTTGTTGATAATGATGAGACAAAATATCTCATAAAAGTAACTTTAAAAGGTAGGCATTTATTTTAGTTCACAGCTCAAGGGTAGCAGGAATGTGAGGCAGCCAGCCACACTGCGTCCACAGCCAGGGAGACAGACAACACAGTGTTCAGCTCACTTTTTCCATTTTATTCAGTCCAGGACCCCAGGCCATAGAGAGGCACTGCCCACAGTTAGGATAGGCCTTCCCATCACATTTAATCTAATCGAGATACTCCTCCAGACACGCCCAGAGACTAGTTTCCATGGTGATTCTAAATTCCATCAAGTCTACAATCAAGATTAACAGTCAGAGCTAGTTTCTGCGTGTAAGGGGCAGGGTTGTTCATGGTATGAGTGAGTCCACAGACCTTGTTGGGAAGAGGTGCTATGTTGGTGAAGGTGCATTTAGGCATGCAGAGTTCTGATCAGGATAGGACACATGGACAGAGGGAATTCAGGTTTGGGCAAGAGTTCAGAATGAATTTTCAGGAGTCTGGATGCAATGACTTGGCAGCAGAAATAGTAATGTGACTTGTGCTGTTAGGTTATAACCAAAAACAATGCAATGTTATTACTGACTGACAATAGATAGCGTTTTAGTGAAGGGAGGAGGGAGAGGAAAGAAGGGGAGAAGGGGAAGAGGGAGGGGAGAGAAGAGAGGAGGGGATTAACAGTATATTCCAAGGTTTCAGATTTTTCTGTGCTCACTTTATTACAATGCATTTCTTCCTCTACTCAGCAAATATTTATGGAGTTTTTGGATACCTGGTGCTATAACAGAGTTGACTGTGGGTAACATGAACCTGGAAAGCAGCATCTCTGCTCCCAGTGCTATGATGACAGTGTGGCTGCAGAGTCAGCTCTGAGAACCACAGCACCACATCTAAGCATGGACAGGGGCATCCTTTGTTAAAACAGCAAAGCTTCCACACACTGCAATGGAGGACAGACAAGGTGTGAGCTTGGAAGGTGGGAGAATGAGTTTAGTGTAGGTGTGCTGTCGTGGTTTGAATGGGAAATGGTCTCCATAGGCTTGGGTGTTTGAACAGCTGGATTCCAGTTGGTGGCATTGTGTGGGGAAGTGCAGGTGGTACAGCATTACCAGAGGAAGTACGTCACTTCTAGTCCATGCTTTCTACTCCGTGCTTGTGACCGAGGGTGTAATAGCTCAGCTTCCTGTGTCCTCAGCATGCCTCCCAGGCCTCTCTGACTCCCACCATGATGGGCTCTTATGTCTCTGGAACTGTAAGTCAAAATAAACTCTTTCCTTCATAAGGTACCTTTGGTTATGGTATTTTATCACAGCAACAGAATTAATAGAGTAATTAACACAGTAATTAATAAAGGTGATGAGCAATAGATCTGTTCCTGAAAGGCTGATTGCCCAGCTCTGTCTCCCAGGACCTGCAAGTACATCTAACCAGACATGAGATGGTACTGAGATGGTACTCAAAGAATATCTGTGGAATGGGTCTGAAATTCAGATTTGGAAGTATTTTGGGCCTTGCACGCTCACATCCATCTTTTGTAGTGCACATTTCCCCACACTGAATCTCCTGGGGAGGTCTTAGCTCCCATCTGTTAAAACATCCTCACAGATACACTTGGCCAGAGGCATACCTTCCAGGATCGTCTAAGGACTAATTATGAAAAAATACATTCCTTGCCAAGCAGAGCACAGCCATACACTCAGTAGATCTAATTCAAAAGCTATTCACATGTTAGGGTTTTGTTTGTTTATTTGTTTTTTGCTATTTGTAGCACCCCATTTGTAAGCAGCAAAAATATCTGGACATATGGTGAGGTCACACATGAAGACATCAGACAAAGCTCCTTGGGGACAGAGATAGGGTTTCAGTTTCTGTAGGCTCTAGCCCAACTGTATTAGTCAGTTCTAGAGGAATAGAACTTATAGAATGAATCCCCCCCCCCCGCTCTGTATATGGGTGTCTGTCATATAGACACACACTTACACATATGCATATATACATATACACACATATGAGTGATTTATTAGAGTGTCTTACAGGCTGTGTCCAGCTAGTCCAGCAATAGCTGTTTGCCTATGGAAGGTCCAAGAATTCAGTAGTTGTTCTGTAGTGGAATTATATTGTTCCATTGGAAATAAACTGTCCTGCCCTCTGGTTTAATAAAAACACTGATTGGCCAAAGGCAGACAGGAAGTGTGGGCAGGGCTACCAGACTAAGAAAACTCTGGGAACAGACAGAACACAAATGCCACAGAGACGCCAGAGATGCCACAGACACACTAAAGGAGCAGAGGCAGAGGACACCTATGCTTTGCTGAGAAAAGGTACCAAGCCACATGACTGAACAGGATAAGAATCATGGGTTAGTTTAAGAGCAAGAACTAGCAAGTTATATGCCTGGGTCCCAGGTCAATCAGCATACAATTAATATAAGGGTCTATGTGTTTCAGTGGGACCATGGGACTGTGGGTCTCCGGATCCGGGCTATGAGGCTAGGCCGGAAAGTCTGGGCCAGAAACCTAATATAACATTGTTCAATCCATAAGGCTGGATGTTTCATCTGGGTCTTTAGTATATGCCAGAATCCTGAAGAAGTATGCTCTAATGCTACAAGAGCAAAAGCAAACAGGCAAAGAGATCCAGCTTTCTTCTTCTGTGTCCTTTATGTGAGCTGCCAGCTAAAGGTGTGGCCCAGATTAAAGGTGGATCTTCCTACCTCAAAGATCTGGATTATGCTTTAAATCCAAATTAGAAGTGTGGTCTTCTTCATACTTCCCATTTCAGATGATTGAAGAAAAAACCCCCTCACAGGTGTACCTAGTTATTTGGGTTTTAGTTAATTCTAGACATACTCAAGTTACCAACCCTCACACTGACTTAGCTCATCATCCCTAGGACCAAGCCATGGGCCTACACTGACTGGCACAGACACTTTCTTATACCCTGGTATCCTGACGTACCCAGACAACAACCAAATGGGCAACTAAGGAACAGGTTTCATACAGAAAGCTCAGAAGCAAAGGGGGAAGCTGGGACTCTTCATGGCCCTCCAGGGCATTTAAAGGGATACAAGAGCAGTCTGGGAGTAGGTGAGCGCTCCAGCCAAGACCAACATAGAAGCTGCCATGTATTCATTCATTCATTCATTCATTCATTCATTCATTCATTCATTCATTCATTCATTCATTCATTCATTCGCCCTGGATTTTATAAAAAGCAGGCTGAGCAAGCCATATGGAGCAAGCCAGTGAGCAGCTTCTGTCTCCAGAGTCCTGCCCTGCTTGAGTTCCTGCCCTCACTGCTTTTCATGATGAACTTTTGTATGGAACCATGAGTGTGGTGGTTTGAGAGAAAATGGTCCCCAAAGACAGTGGCACTATTAGGAGGTGTGGCGTTGTTAGAGGAAGTGTGTCACTGTAGGGGCGGGCTTTGAGATCTCTCTTGCTTAAGCTTCCCTCAGTGTGGTTTTGAGACCATGTCCTGTTGCCTGAAAGCTGTAGGGCTCTCAGCTACTTCTCCAGCTTCACATCTACCTGGATGCCATCATGCTCCCCATCATGATGGTAATGAAACTGTAAGCAAGCCACCCCAATTAAATGTTTTTATTTATTTATTTATTGAATGTTTTGGTCATGGTGTTTCATCACAAAAGAAAATCAGGTCAATGGTTGTAAGCTGCCATGTGGGTGCCAGGAAGTGAACCTGGGCTTTCTGTAAGAATAAATGCTCTTAGCTGCTGAACCAGAAGATGCCTCATAAAGGACAGATTTTGCTGTTGGCAACTGTGTGCCAAATGGAATTTCAGGACTTCACAAGAAGATGGTCCATCCCTCCTCTAGTCCCCATCTTCTTTTAAATTGCCTATTACTCACAGAGCTTCATGAGCAGAAATTCATTCCTTAGGTGTAAGACTAAATTCAACTGTTGCTGAGCTGGTGCTCTGGGCTCTTCAGAGTCAGAGAATTCTCACATGAGGCTTTGGGCTGAAGCAGACTTCTGTAAGAAAAGACAAAGAGAAACCTCTGTGAAGATGTTCAGAGACGGCACCAAGGAACAAAGGCAACCAAGAATTGGGGGATTTTAGAAACTCCAATGTCCTTTATAAGCCTGGGCAAAGTTATAGAACCCTGCCCTGGAACACTGTGACACTTCCCTGCCTGGAGGCTTGTGTTCATTGTAAGTAAAGTAGTGGAACATGTCACATCTTCCCAGAGACTCTGGTGAGGCCAGGAAGCACCAGGGATCAGGGACACAGGGGAAGATCCAGGTGAGAGGGCCAAACGCACTTTATCGCAGGTATAAAGGTCAAGATCCCTCCACGGGAAAGGTCTATAGCAGCTCCACACTGAGCTCAAACCTGGCCCTGATACTTCCTATCTTGGGTGAGTTCTTCACCATCTTTGGCTCTCAGCTTCCCAATCTGTGAAGTGCAGACCCCCCACCTTTACCCAGAGGGTTGTGATGACATTAGGTGAACAAATCGTGCCACATGCTCTGGGACACAGTAGATGGTGTGATGGTTGTATTGATCCCCCTCCCCCCCCAGCTCCCTGCCTGGTCTTGTCACCTTGGGGTGGTTTTCCTATAAGAATGATTTCCAGAATCATTTGCTACTGACACCCCTCAAGGTGAGGGATTTCCAGAGACATAAAAATTACATCATTTTATGTGTAGCCATCAATCAGTTTTAGAGAAAGCTGGCCTGCGTGGCCAAGTGACATTGCCAGCGTTGCGCTTCTGCAGACTGCGCTTCATTTTATTAAGAGAAGAACAAGGAGTCCAATTTCCCTCCTTGGATGCTAAAAAAGACAAATTAGCCAAAAGCAAATTCTGCTGAGACCACGTTTCAGACTGGAGGGACTCTGCTCTAAGATGGAGTCTTCCCTTGACCTTGAGAAGCCACAGACAAGCTGGCGGCTGGATCCAAGCCTGGTGTAGTGACATCTGGATCAGCAGCCCAGGATCCCCAAAGCCAGCCCAGGACCTGACCAGCAAATCAGTATACATAACATTAGGATGACCCTGGGCCTTCACACAGGACATCACATCCTTCTGAACAAGGCATGTTACTAGAGGATTTAATGCTGTCAGGACTGTCACCCATCTGACTCAGTTAACCATAATGAACTGTGTGGGGAAGGGTTAGAGGCAGAGGCATAGATTTTGTCTCAGAATATCATTTTCACATATACAAAATACAAGGACAGCCCGTAAATGGAAATGTAAGAAAATGCTCTCTCTCTCTCTCTCTCTCTCTCTCTCTCTCTCTCTCTCTCTCTCTCTCCTCTCTCTCTCTCTCTCTCTCTCTCTCTCTCTCTCTCTCTCACACACACACACACACACACACACACACACATATACACACACACATACATGGCAGGGGGATGTATTGCTAACAGAGATTTGGGCAGGTCATGAATGGTGATAAGGTATCTGAGAACTGGACATTAAGGACCCTTGCCCCATCCCGTCCCACTCCAGCCCCAAATACACATGGGAAAAGGCATTTCTTCTTTTTTCCTTTTAGATTTATTAAATTTTATGTGTATGGTATTTTGCATTCATGTATATATGCATATGACATCAGGAGCCTTTAGAGTTCAGAAGAGGGCATCAGACCCTCTATAACTAGTTACAGATAGATGAGGGCCACATGTCAGGGTTGAGGCCACGTCTTCTGCAAGAGCAACAGCTGCTCTTAACCACTGAACCATTTCTTCAGGCCCCAAAGTATTTCCAGAGAGGGAACAGTTGGAGTAGTTAAAAGGATAAATAATGGAGGGAGGGAGGTTGGGGTTTGGGAGGGAAGTAATTGGGGTTCCTCATTCAGTCCCTTAGGGTCAGTGGTAGATGTGGACAGGGTTGGCAGTGACTTGATTGTCCTTTGAGTCACACAAAACTAAGGAATGAAAATAGAGATCCAATCGACAACAACTTTAAAGTGGGTAGGAGGAGAGGAGGTAAGAGAGACCCCAGGATGAGGGTGTCCCCAGAAACCTCGTGTTGCCCAAGGACAACATGTTGGGGTTTCAGTGCAGACAGAAAAGCAGCCACCCTGCAGCTTGCATCTCCCTAGGAAGATGCCCCTTCACTTGCCAGCCATCAGCTATTCTGTTGGAACAAGCCTCTGGCAGGACTGTCAGCAGGGGATATTAGCACTAGGGGAATCCTTAGGGACCGCCTGGATTCCAGGACTCCTCCTGACCACCGCTGTGCGTCAGTCCAATTTCCCCTGAAGTCCACAGATCAGTTGTCAGCAGGGAAATTTTGTTTTGTTTTTCATTTTTTAACTTTATTTAAATTTTTTCCCATACCCACTACTGCTCCCTCTTCCCCCTTTTTCCAGCACCCCAGCCTCGACCCTCCTCCCTTACCCCCCCCTTCACTCCCCAGAGAAGGCAAGGAGTCCCAAGGTGAGTCAATTAGCTGTGGCATATCCAGTTGAAGTAGGACTGAGTCCCTCCCTCAAGTATCAAGGCTGAGAAAGGTGTTTTCCCACTAGGCATGGGCTTTGAGGACCCAGTTCATGGACTCAGGATGGACTCTGGTCCAGTTGCAAGAGGCTCCAGAAACTGCCCACGCCTTTCAACTGTCATCTACATTTAGGAGGTCCAGATCCATTCCTTGAAGGTTCCTCAGCTGTTATTTCAGTCTGTGAGCTCCCAACAACAAGACTATCTACTTCATGGGTCTCCCCATCATGATCCTGATCCCTCCTCTCATGCAATCTCTCCTCTCTCTCTTCAGCTGGACCAGTAGCTCAGCCAGGTGTTTAGCTATGAATCTCCAGCAGGGAAAATTTTAATTTAACATTGACAGCATTAGCACAACAGCTGAGATTGTACTTATGCTAGGGAAGACTTGGCTCTATCCCCAGATCAAGCTTGTGGCTAACACGGTGGGGAAATGTGTCCCAAAGGCAAGAAAGAGTCCAGCACATCAGTTTGATGAAGACATAAGGACCTGAAAATCCAGGAAGGGTGAATCTGAGGTCTGCTAATGAGTGCACCTCAGAGATGAGGCCACAGTTGCAACAACACTGGTGCTTTTGTCACACTGGGCACCATGCCACTGTGACACTATTAAGACTATAGCCCCGACAGAGGTGGACTTCAACTTTCAGAGAAAGAGGCAGGCACTTAGAGGTCAAGTCATTTGTGTAGACATGAGTGTGGGAGCATGAACCACTAGTGTCCTTGACCCTAGCAGCATCTAGCATAAGAGTGAGGAGGGAGATCTTGTCAGGACTGCGGCCTTGGCCAACGCAACAGATGACCACCCTGGACTCTAAGCCTTAGGAACAATAATGGTGTGATCCCCACGGTTCATCTGCACTTGGGCAGGGGGTAATGCAGTTACTTCCAGCAGTGGAGAGGATTCATCTGTGCTTTGAAGATGCTTGAGATGCTAGCAGAGCACTTCCAGGACCTGAGGGTGCTTGATGCTGTGTAAATTCCCCTTTAAGAAGAGATAGCTACATTTGGATCGTGGGTGTGAGGGGAGGTCAAGAGTGTGAGCTGCAGTCATCTGGGTGTGATTCTCTACTGATCACTCCCCGGGGGCTATTCTGTCCCCTAGAAAGTGAGTGTGAGCCTGCCTGTCACCTCCTGGACGCAAGGATTAAATGAAATGATATAAACCAATCCAGTCTAGTGCTCGACTGGTTATAGGCCATCATCCCTCCTCTTCAGAAGGATCTTTAGAGGCTGTGCAGTTCTTTTTTGAACCTTTATGTAAATTTATGTGAAATGACATTCAATAAAATCGCTCATCTGAACGATCCCTTTAATTCTACCCACAGCTTCAGTAAAATTGAAATTTAAATCATACATTTTATTTAATGGAACCACTTAGATGTCAGGAGCAAGGTGCCAGGGAGACACCTGTATTGAGACAAAAAGAACTTGGCATTAAAAATGAGTGTCTTGGGGTGAAGGAGCTTTTGTTAAACGGATTGGAGAGTTTTGGGGTTTTTTTTTTTTTCCAAAAGACAAAATTAATCCAAAGATATATATTAAAACCAGATTTTGTAGAACAAATTCTCCATTTGGCGGCTGCGAGGCTACCGTTGATATTTGTACCTCATGATTTTCTTCACTATTTCCCAGGCATCTTGTCTGTCTGGATTAGTGCTAGCTTACAACACAGATTACTGAATGAGTTATAGTGAAGAGTAGAATCACAAGATGATTCTAAAAATGCATTTTGGGCTTCAAATCTAACTACTAAAAATGTCCATCTATGAATAACCTTTTTAATTAACAATAGGTTTAACATTAAAAATACTTAATGTGCATGTGCAAGTCCCTGGACCTTGTCTGCCCCCTCCCAAACAAACCTTACTGCAAGAAAATCAAATTATGAAAAGAGAGAAGTGAAGGATTCCATTCCCCGTGACAGCTGATATTTCTGGATATTGACATTAAGTTTATTGTATAGAGAGGTCTGTATGTGTTTAGGGGAAGTAAGGATTTGTTCTCTGTCATTCAAAATGTTAAATGGTATATTTCTTTTCATTTTCATGTAACAAAAGCTACTATAACTTTCTGTTTGGGTTTTTATGTTTTTACTTTTAAAGGTCTCTCTGTCCAAAAATTATTAAAAACCTAACTTATTTTTATTATTTTTATGATTACATTTTATATGTGACCTTTGACGATATTGCTGGGTTTTAGTCTGCTATAAAAATAAAGTTTGGATCTGGGCTTAGTTTTCCAAATGGCCATCCAGCATTGTCACCACCATTTCTTGGATAATCCATCTCTTTATTGATTTGAAATGTTACTTTTATAATGTGTTTAATTTCATAAAATCTCCTATGTGCCTGGAAATATGTATGATTTTATAGTCTTGTCTATGCTCTGTCTACGTAATCTTAATAGATCTGGTGACTGGAATGTTGAAAGATATTTTAATATTTGGGAAGTTAGCTTTATATAGTAAATTTTTTTATGGGGAAGTAGAATTAACATTTTTTGTGAACAGAGCTTTTGTAAAAAAAAAAACATATTTAAACCTCAAATGCTAGGGGCTAGAGAGATGGCTCAGTGGTTAGAGTACTTTTGCTCTTGCAGAGAACCCGTTTGATTCCCGGTACCCAGATGGCAGTTTACCCCTACCTGTATCTACAGTTCCAGGGGATCCAAATTCCCTTTTTTGCCTCCACGGGCAATAGACACTCATGACACTCATGTAGTACACATGCATATATGGGGGCAAAACACTCATGCACATATAATAAAAATGTTAATCTTAAAAAGAAATCAAACGCTGGCTAGGAATGGTGACGCAAGCCTAAAATTCCAGCAGCCAGGAGGCTGAGAGGGACCGTTTAGCTGTGTGAACCACCGTGCCATACAGGACGAGAGTCAGATGCTGCAGGAGAAGGGGAAAGTGAGGCAGGAAGAGAAGGAAGCCCAGCAGGTATGTGGAGAGAAGAGGAGGAGGGAAGGAATAAACAGGGAGAGAAAGAATAGTTCCCTTTTTATGATTAAAGCAACAAGTGTACAATAGACCAAATTACACTATTCTGTATCAGAATTACCTTCTGAAACTAGCTTAGAAGAAAAATCAAAACTGAAGGGAATAAGATGGATGTCCTTTAAGTGGAGATGTATTGCTGAAGAATTGGTACAATTTCTCTCTGAAGAAAATTGTCTCCTCTGAAATGAAGGAGCCAAGTCTATATAAGACAGGATAATGAATACATAAAAAAGATCACACCATAACAGAGCCATCTAGGAGGCTGGTTATCCAGCAATTGTACCCCTGAGAATCTCTGGATGGATAAGAATTGCATGGACCCTTGCCCAACTTGACTGTGTGGATGGACATCTTCTGTACCATGTCACAAGGAGCCTTGCTACCCCACAGCGACAGCAAAGCTCATCCAGAGCGTCACTTCCAGGGGAAACCATGGAGCCCGGGTCTGCTTCAGCTCCTCTAGTTGAACAAACTGTACGGCTCTGAGCCCAAGGCCATGAGAGCCAGCCAAGAGCTGAGAGGTCCACATTCTGTCAGCATGGAGGCCAAGTAGAACCTTCATGTCTGAATCATTTCCTCATGAGTCAAACCCTAAACACTGCTCTGGGTGCTCAAAAATAATGAATGACAGTCTTCCCCCTGTAAGTCATTTATTAAAATGTCAAATGGAATGTGACTTTTCCCCTCATGGTGGAATGGGGAGGTTCTTCCATGGGGTGTTTTGCATCCTGGCAGAATCTCTGGTTGGGACATGAACATGACTCCTCCATGGTTTCTAAGAGGAAGAGTTCTGCATTTGCTCTCAAAAGACTAGGGTCTAATTGTTCATAGATATGACTGTCTAGAAGGAAAGGTAGATACTACATAGTAACTAGAGGGGAGAGGGGAGGGTCATAGCTTTGGAGAGTATGAGGTACAGCCAAGGACATAGATTTACCTAAGTCACAAGTATGCAAATGGTAAAAAGTCGTGAGAACTACCCCTGTAGTGAGGTAACAAAGGTCTAATATATTATTTAAATGTTTTATAGCCAGGTTACATTACTTTTATACTTTTGAAAATGTTGACTTTAAAAGCTAAATTGAGTGCTGTAGAGATGACTCAGCAGTTAAGAGCACTGACTGAGTTCTTCCAGAGGACTCAGGTTCAATTTCCAGCACCCACATGGCAACTAACAATTGTCTATAACTCCAAGATCTGACATCTTCACACAGACATACATGCAGGAAAAAAAACCAATGAAAGTAAAATAAAATAAATATTTTAAAAATTAAATTGATTTTTTTAAAGTGCTATTTTTATTTATTTATTTATTCATTTATTCATTCATTCCTTCATTTATTTATTTATTTGTTTGTTTGTTTATCGAGACAGGGTTTCTCAGTGTAACAGTCCTGGCTGTCCTGGAACTCTATTTGTAGACCAGTCTGGCTTCAAACTCAGAGATCCACCTGTCTGCCTCCTGAGTGCTAGGATTAATTCCCTACTCCCACCCACCACTGAGTATCTTTTTAGTTAAAAAATTGTATGTGAATGGATGTTTTGCCTGTACACCACATGCTTGTCTGGTGTCTATGGTGGCCAGAAAAAGACATTGAATTCACTGGAACTAGAGTTACTGACAGGTTTTAGCCGCTACATGGCTGCTGAGACTTGAACCTGGGTTTCTCTGGTGCTCTGAACTGCTGAGCCATCTCTCCAGCCACAAGTAGTGAGTATTCATAAGACTATGAAACCACTTGACTTTGATTTTGCCTTGGTGGCCCGAGAAAGGTAGCTACAGTTTTTTCAGCACCCTGTGTCTATTCTTAGTGAAGGACCTGTTTATCTACAGCAATGAATGTGAATGTTCTCTCTGCTTATCTGCAGTAGTGAGTGCTCCCTCTCATCCTCTGTTTATAGGAGCAAATGTAAGTGCTCCATCTGTTCATCTACAGTAACAAATGTGGCCATTCCCACTGCTCCTTGGCAACAGTGAATGCTAGCCGCTGCTCAGCTTTTCTATAACAGCAAATGTGAGTGCTCCCTTGGTGGCAAGGGTCCTCAATGATAGACTGAGGTGGCCTCCGGAAAACTCAACAGTCTTTCTGAGATAGTCCTGGCCTGAGACTGACAAGGCCTAAGATAACAGGAATGACAAGCAGTTCATTATCACCAGGAAAGAGGTGGTCTGGATGAAATAGGTGGCCAGCCATAAACCATGCATACATGTCTGTGGAAAACTGGCTTGGAATTTGCCTCTTCAGTCAGTCTTTTCTTTATTGGCTGCAAGGTCACCGTGCTCAGTGAGACTACTCTGATTCGAGGTCCCTCCCAGTCACACACACTCAGTGGCCCACTTCCTTGTGAGGAGCTGGAGTTGACAGGCTCTTTGCATTAAGATGAGAAGCCAGGGCTTTCTCCTCCCCCTCTTTTTCTGGCTCCGAGTAGGTCTGTGAGTACACACAGATGGCTTTTTGACGAAGCTCAAATTCATCCAGTCTTTGGGGAAAAAAAATACAGCAAAAAGGACTGTTATTCCAATCTGATAAGGCTTTCTATTTTCAGCTAGAAAAATGAGTGTCTGTGAGTAGAAAAGAGAAGGGAAAAAAAAATCACTCCAACACCAGGAAAGTGAAAGAAATGAGAGGTGCTACTCGCCTTGGGCGTATCTGGAGTTTTAATTGTGTAGGCTCAGGCCCCACTCTAGCTCAGCAGCCACAGGAAGACATTTCTACACAGCAAACCAGATAGGCAAAGGTGGGAAGGAGACACACCAGCTTCAGAAAGAAAAAAAAAAAAAAGCTGCAGAGAGCAGAAATGGAAAAGGCTAAGGGGGGGGGCTTTTTTTTAAGGGCCACATTTACAGCCTTTGGGGGGGGGGAGTAAAACTCTATTTTGCTTAGGAAATAAATGAATGGCAGAAACCCAGGCACTCTTGTTAATAACAGAAAGAACTGTGGACCAAGAGTGCTGGAGTCAGAATGCTTGCCCTTTCACCTATAAATGGTACAGCTGTCCCAAGTACCCAACTGTCCCATGTCTCTGTTTTCTCATCTTTAAAATGGGGGTGATGGTAGATGACATGGTGGAGATTAATGGCTTCACTTGTTCACTGAATGACTGCCCTTTGGGGACCAGTTGCAGTTGCCAGGCAGTGCTCTGAAAAGCCATGATCAACAATGATCAATGTACACAGAGAGAGAACAACCTGAACCCAAATAATGAGAAATATGGTCTGTCGGATAAGAATAAGAGATTAAATCTGATGGTTCATTATGGGGGAATATGTTGTTCCATTGTAAATAATTGTCCCACCCACTGGTTTAATAAAAAGAGCTGATTGGCCAAAGGCAGACAGGAAGTGTGGGCAGGGCTACCAGACTAGGAGAACTCTAGGAACAGGAAGAACAGAGCAGAATGCCAGAGAGAAGCCAGAAGAAGCTGAGGGCAACTATGCTGCTCTGAGAAAAGGTACTAAGCCACATGGCTGAACAGGATAAGAATCATGGGTTAGTTTAAGTGTAAAGAGTTAGCAAGTGATATGCCTGGGCCTTAGGCCAATCAGCTTAAAACTATTGTAAGCATCTGTGTGTCTCTGTGGGTCTGTGGGTCTGCAGGCCTAAACCTTGAGGCTACACCCGAAAGTCCGGGCCAGAGACATCATACTACAGTTCATTTACAAAATGGAAGTGTCTTGAGTCTTCATAAGAAGCCTGGCTGATACTTTCATCATCTATATTTGAAATCTGTCTTATTTTTAATACTAATAACACTTTTTAAATGACCAAGAAGAATGGTGTATGGATGCATTGGAATGGGTATAAAAAGGCCAAAGAGATGGCTCAGCATCATGCTCACTTTCATTTTCAGTCAGTCCAGCCATGGGATGAGTCACCTGCAGCTGGGATGGGCTTTTCATCCTTAGTTAGCCCAGAGGTGTGTTTCCTGAGTGAGTCTAACCCAGTCAAGTTGACGATGAACAGTAACTGTCTACTACAGAAAAGTAAATGAAATTAGGAGCTAAGGGGGTCCTGGACCCCGTGGGAAATCCTCAGGGCTTTATTTTTGTTTAGTGATTAAGAAATATGCTAGAAAGGCAATAGGGTTTCTTCCCTGGATCTAGGGGATGGCAGTCAAAAGGAACCATGCTCTGTCCTGTCCTCCAAACACATTAGAGCCAGTACATTTAGACAGTGAAAAGCCAATGTCTTCACACATAGTTCTGCCTGCAAAACTACCCAACACTTGTGTAGTTTTGAATTTGTCAAGCTCTCTCCCTACTCAGACCAACAAAGCCACAGTCAGTGTTAGTCATACAGTGGTCTTGGAGCTTCTAAGATAGAGACTTAACAAAGCTAAGGCATAAATCTTCATTCAACCCAATAAGCTGATGAACAGAAAAAATAGCACAGCTTAGGAATATTGGTGTTCACTAGGCTAAAGAATAAACACAGGCATCCTGGGCTAGATGGCTCAGTGGTTAAGAGCACTGGATACTCTTCCAGAGGACCCAGGTTCAATTCCTAGCGCCCACATGTTGACTCACAACCATCTGTGATTCCAGTTTCAGAAGTTCTAACACCATCCTCTGGCCTCTGAGGTGCTAAATGTGTGTATAGACATACATGCAGACAAAATACCTGTATATAAAAAACGGAATTGACTACTTAATAGAATTAAGGGGCTGGAGAGATGGCTCAGATATTAAAAGCACTGGCTTTCTTCCAGAGGACCTGGGTTCGATTCCCAGCACCCACATGGCAGCTCACAACTCTTTGTAACTCCAGTTCCAGGGATTTAATACCTTCATGCCAATGCACATAAAATAAAGTTAAATAATGCTGGGCACTGATGGTTTCTACGTGGAAAGGCCAAGATGAAAATTCAAGCAAAATGAGCGCACTAGGATTGAAAAAGAGCCCTGGATGGTGTGGTCCTGGGTAGGTGAATGCGGATGGTGTGGTCCTGGGTAGGTGAGTGCGGATGGTGTGGTCCTGGGTAGGTGAGTGCGGATGAGCAGGCAGATGAGCTAGTGATGCCCAGAGGAGCTGTGTGAAGAACAGAAGCTGAAGAGAAGTCAAGCAGAACTGAGGCCCATTTCTCAAGGAGAAGCAACCTTCGAAAGTGGAACACAGAGAGATGGTAGATTCACAGGGGGTGAGGAAGGGTACTCCCTTAAACACAAGAATACATACCTTTACCATATGCATATGTACCTGCCAAGAGTCTTTAAATTGTCCGTATTTTTAGGTGCAGTCTGTTTTTACTATTTTGTCTTAACAATATAAATAAGATAGATAGAAACATAACTGTAAGATGAGATTAAATAAATCATGGCCCACTTACCTGCAACTACAATTATGCAGTCATTAAAAGACTTAAATATTTCAAGCTGTTTATGGGCAGCTTCTAGTTAAAGATGCCAAGTTCAACATACAAACCTTTATCCATTTGGAAAATTCTGTAAGAGTCTATATGAGCAGGAACCAACACAAACAAATATCCACAGGCTTACTGTTGTAGAATATTATTTTAAGGTGTGTTATTTTTATTTGTCATTATTTGTTTAATAATGTAAAGATGTGTTATTTTTGTTTATGCTGCATTTGCTTAACTCAGTGAAGTTGTGTTACTTTTCCTGTCTAAAACACCTGATGGTCTGATAAAGAGCTGAATGGCCAGTAGTGAGGCAGGAGACAGAGAGAGACTGTGCTGGCAGGCAAAGAGACTAAATAGAAGGAGAAATCTGGGAGATGGAAGAAGGAATAAGAGAACAAGGAGAGGAGAAGGGACAGCCACCCAGCTACACAGCGAGCCACAAAGTAAGAAACAAAGGTAAACAGGAACAGAAAAAGAAAAGCCAGAGGCAAAATGTAGATGGAATAATTTAAGAAAAGTGGGCAAGAAACAAGCCAAGCTAAGGCCAGGCATTTATAATTAAATATAAGCCTCTGTGTGTGTTTATTTGGGTGCTGGGTGGTGGGCCCCACAAAAGATCAAGACTAACATCAGTTTACAGAACAGGGAAGGAACAACAGCCCAAATTTAGAAGTTGGGGCTCAGGCTATAGAGTGCTTCTCTAGCATGAGAGAGGCCCAGGATTTGATCACAGACACCACAAAGACTAGGCATTCAGAAGATGGGCAGGGGGTTCAGGAATTCAAAACCATCTGTGACTACAAGAGACTTAGTATCGAAAAACCAAACAAACAAATTTTTATAGCTTAAAAGCAAACAGACAAGCATTCACATAAAAATACACACAAAAAGATGACTGTCTGGTACCTGGGAGACAAGGATTGCTTGAGGAGATGTCAGAAGCATCATGACCCCAAGATACAAAGTTCCTTCTTCCTGTCATCATCCAGGAGCCTTGACATACCAGGCCCATCCTTTAAGAATAAGAATAACAGTTTTCAATATTTTAACAAATTATCTACAGTAAACTTATACCCATTGTAATTAGAAAGATGATTTTAAACTTGTATTTTTAACTTTGTACAATTTTAATAGTGCTGAAGGGAGTCAATTTAAATGTCCTGTCCTGCCCATTCCTACCTCCATGGTGGTAACCCCAGTTTAGAGTTGCTTTGTATATCCTTACAGAGAAAAGGGCTTTAAAGAATAAAATAAAATAAATATGGGGAAAAATAAACACACACACAAAGTCACTGCTTTGTGAATTTCAGAAGAGGAGTATTGATGAATTTTCTTATTCCAAGAGCTTCTCAGGGATGGAGGAGAGAAGGCAGAGAGGAAATGAGGTTTGTGTTATTTTGAAAAATATGGACTAACATGAGGGACCCTAGGGTCTGTCATCAGGGAAATAACTTTTGGCACCAAAGATAGAATTGAAGAAGCGTGAACAACTAGCTCCGCTTTGTCCCTGTGAGTCACCACATGCTTGCCCAGTGGGCTCTGACATCTTGGGCTTTTAAATAAAATTATCAATTCATCTATACAGGGGGCGGGGGGTGGTGGAGGGAGAGGGATTTCCAGACCTCTGTTTGAAGTAACTGGATCTGGGGATTGTGCACTGCCCTGGTTTGGCCCTCACAGCAGGCCCAGGCTCTCCTTGTTTTATGCACACATAGATTTGCTTTATGTCATGTTCTTGTCTGCGCATGTGATTGTATTGCCCTTGGAGGCCAGAGAGGGTCTCCATGCCCTGGAGCTGGAGTTATAGGTAGTTGTGAGCTGTTGACTGGGTGAGGGGAATTGAACTCAGGACCTCTCCTAGATAAACATGTTTTCCCTGCTGAGTCATTGCTCTGGCCCCAAGATGAAAGGAATTATTAAGCATTGCTGAGGTCACTTATGCACGTAAGGAAACACACCCCATACTGAAGGAAGCTTCCTATGCTTTTCCTGCCTTTCTCTTTAAACCAAATGAGCAAATGGAAAGCACTTAGGTTTGCCACAAGATTCTCTGATTTCTGCCCTTAAACCATGACATTTTGTTAATGTCATTATATGGTGAGCTGTACCATAGATGATCGTTTTTCTTATAATGTTCTTGAGAAGTGTTTTAATATACTTGAAAACGTTGAAAGATTGTAGGAGATAGAAGATGATTTGCCAGAAATGTCATTAATAACTTCGTCTTGAACATAAAGCAAAACCAGCCAGGAGAAGTGGGGGTGGGGAGCTGCTTAGTGCATTTTTGTTTTTATCAGAAGGAGCAAATACACACACACACACACACACACACACACACACACACACACAAACCTGCAACAGAAAAATCACCAATTGCTCCATGACTAGTTTGGTGGATTTTATCTCAGGATTTCTGAAGTAAAGACACTCATTTTCACCTGATAGGCAGACTTTAAAGCTTTTCCCTTTAGTATTTGTTACAAAGACTAGGCTTCTAAGAGTCCACACAGCCCCCAGGAGTGTGCAAGGAGTGGCCTGCTGTGCAGCCTGGGGTGGGCGTGGGGAAGGGCAGTAGGTGCCTTACTCCTCTGGGCCCAAAGAGAGCCCACAGGGAGTCATGTTTCCTGCTGAGGTGGAGCCTTCCTTCTCCCAATCATTTCTTCAGTATCTCTTTCCCTCACATCTCTAGCTTCTGGGAGAAGGTCACTATCGGGAAAGTAGTTCTGTCTGTGAAGGAGATAAGAGACTCCTTGATACTGTAATAAGATGTGAGGTTAAATTTAGTGAGGAGACAGAGTGACTTGTCGGTCTGGGGCCTGACCACTGCTGTGGTCTCTGGTCTGCTTTCTCTCAGGTTTGGGCTCAGTTGATCCCTACTACCTTTTCCCACTCAGAATCTGGACCAGAGCCCTGCCTTGGTACAAAGGGCCGCTGAGAACAGAGCTCAGTGGCAGAATGCTGGCATAGCACATTCAAAGTTTTGGGTTAAATGCCTAGCAAAACACACCCACATTCACACAGGCTCCTACTTCTTTCAGTACACATTTAGGGTGGAGGGATACTGGCTAGTACCCTCAGAGATAGTGCCAGTCGGAGATCAGAGACCCAGTCACACATGCTCAAGCTCCTAGAAGAAAGACCTTTTATTTTTGTGCCTATAAGATGTCTTCCTTCTTTGCATGGCAAGGCTGTAGAATTGGTGTATTATGAGTTGCTTCAGCAAAATCAGAAGGCACAGGCAAGCAAAAAAGAAAGATTATGTATTCTGGAATCTTAGCACCCTGTTAATAAACAAAAAACCCAGGATTTTCCTATATATAAAATTGGTTACCAGAGTCTTGCTGACACAGATGCTTCCAGAAGGAACCCAGAGAGATGCACATCATGTAAGTCCTAGAGGGCAGTTCTGTGACAGACGCACTAATTGGAAAACAGACTGGACATGTTTCTAATGTGTGTATTGCATCTGAGGGGGTTTAGAATCTGCTATTGTTTGGGAGGGATTAATACTAGGTAAATTGCAAAGCAAATTAAGTACTACAGCTTTTAAATCTAAGGGGAATAATGTTACCCAGAGATGGGAATGCTGTCCTAGTATTTGACTCAGCTGTACACTGTATTTTGATTTCATAAATAATTTTTTTACTATTTTGAAATGAGTGTAGATTCACAGAAAGTTGTAAACAAAGTGCAAAAAATGCAATGTTCAAATGCCTTCTGACCCTCTTCCCGAGGCTGGATCTTACACCGTGGCAATGCTGCATGGAAACTGACATCCATATGACATGAGAAGATAATTTTTCTCCCTTAGGGTATGTGCAGGGTCACATGCCCACCATGGCAAGGAAGTTCCTGCATTATTTCATTATAGGTTGTCCTCTGCTACCATCTAAAGCCACACATTTCTTTCCCATCATTCCTAATGTTACCCTGGCAACTAGTAATCTCGGCTCCATCTCTAATTTTGTTTTAAGACCATTTTAAAGAATATTATATAAATGAATTTAAATGTGCTGTGGACCTTTGCTCCACGACATATCATCTTATCTAAAGTGTTGAGAAGGTCCTTGAAGACTGACTTCTTCCCTCAAATGTATTGCCATTTAGTTCTGTCTAGCTAATGCTTGTTTCTTTTTATCGTCAGATAATATTCCAGAGAAATATTGTTTCAAACAAAGGTTGTAATGGCTATGACCAGAATCATAATAATAGCTACATAACAGTAATGACTAACAATAAATGAGTCCTTAAAATATATCATACACGGTGCTTGGTGTTTTCCCTAAGCTATCTCATTTGGTCCTTTTTAACAACAGCTATTTGCTTATTTGTTTGCTTTAATATTTTTATTATATTAATTAATGTATGTAGGAGTGCCCATGCCACAGAATGCTTGTGTAGAGGTCAGGAGGCAACTTGCAGGAGTTGGTTCTCTTCCTCCACCAAGTGGACTCTGGATTGAATTCAGATCATCAGGCTGAGCTGCAGACACCTTTACCACTGAGCTAAGGGGTCCTCTTACTGTTTTTTCTGAGACAAGTCTCACTATATAGTGCAAGTTAGCCTTAAACCCATGATCCTCTTGTCTGAGGCTCCTATGTTTGCTTATAACTTTTATCTTACAGGCATGGAACTGGATGGAAGCTCACAGGTAAAGGGACTTTCTCATGGCCATGCAGTCACTAGGGTCCCTTTGGCCCACTGAGGAAGTGGTACCCCATTTCATTCCTATGCCTCACAGGAAAAGAAGGCCTGGCTGTGTCCCTTATGAGTATTGCCTCCTCCCTAAGGCCATGCTAGACTATTGTCCATCATTTGAATAAGTGCTTACCAGCACAGACTCTTGACAACCTTGGAAACCACTAAAATTAGATTTACCTTTGCGCAGATGCACACTGACTTACAAAAGGGTCGTTTGCAAAGCAAAGACCATTATAAGGCTGTAAATGACAATATAAAGATTTAATATGCACAGAAATCCAAAAGTCAAACTCAGAGCCAATTTTGAGATGCTTCTAGGCCCTAAATCTGCAAGTAGTTTTTTTTTAAGTCTTTTGTAATTCTTATGGTTATAAATGAACAACCAAGTATTCTGACAATAGATTTAATTTATAAGCTCACCAAAACCAGAGAATGAGGAAAGCAAACAGATTCCTTTTTTTTTTAGTAATTTATTTGCATTTTGTGTACATTGGTATTTTGCCTGCATGTATGCTGTGTGAGGGTGTCAAGTCCCCTGGAACAGGAGTTACAGTTGTGAGCTGCCAAGTGGGTTCTGGGAATTGAACCAGGGTTCTCTGGAAGAGCAGCCAGCGCACTTAACCACTGAGCCATCTCTCCAGCCCTGCAAGCAGATTCTTAATACAAATTTTCAGAAGGATATTTGTGGTTAGGGTGTGTCTGTCTCTGTCTGTCAGCATGCATGTGTATTTATGGTGGTGGTAATCAAACCCAGAACCTGTACCTTCTAGGCAAGTGCTCTGCAGCTGGGCTACACCTCCATCACATTTTGTGTTTTTAAATAGTCATTCGGGCTGACCTTCGACTCACTGTGTAACCCAGGCTAGTCCTCTGGCCTCAGCCTTCTGACTGTTGGGATTACAGATATGCACCACATCTTTATGTCTGAGGAAAGGCATTTGGGACTACATGTCCATTTGAAGGGGATTTCTTAGCCTCTTCTTCCTCCTCGTGCCCTTTGGGGACTGTCTTGGTTACACATGACCACAACACTGCCTTGCTTGGATTCCCATATGTCTTCTGTGCTGAGCAGATTGTGGGTACTGTTAAAAGTGGGCAGAGTGCTGTGTGGTATGAGGGCTCTCCTTGGAAACAGCTCACCAATAGCTGTAATGAGCCTGTAGTCGTGACAAGTGATAAACAGCCAAGCCCTGCTCCAGATCCTTGTGGTATGCTCCCTGGATGCCGTTTAGGAAATAAGTGAAAATAAGGAGGCCATTCAGTCCATGGAATGCTTGCATGCCGGGAACTCGCTGTGCAGATCTCTAGCCTTTCCAAGGCTGCCTTGGGAAGTAGGATGAGTTTGTCTTTGGGGATGTGGGGGAGGAGCACAGATGACGTTCCCTGAGCCTCAGCCAGCACGAGTGGCCCTGGACAAGCTGGGCAAGTCAATTTTCTTTATGTACTGGACTCCTGTGTCACCAAATGGCTAAAGAAGGTCCCCTTTGGAGCTGTATAGCTGATGCACAAGTGAGGAATGGGATGATGAGGCCACACTTTGCAGCTCCTATTGAAGAGTCACCAGGCATCCAGTAAGGGGGGCTTCTAACATTGCAGAAGACTCAGCCACACCTTAAGTATTTCCAACCCCACCATCAAAAGTGGACCTTGTTTACTTGAACCTGATGGAGGCTCCCGATCTCATTACCATAAACAGGAAGTACAGGGACATGGTGAAGTAAGCTTAGATATAAGCATAGTGCAGAGTGGGGGATTTCATAGGGAAATCTAGTTTCTTATACAAAAAAAAAAATTCAAGGAAAAAATTGAAAGGAGTATTTAAATGGAAAGATAATAGAAAGATGTTAAGCAATAGCAAAACGTGAATTTGATTGGCTTATGGGTGAAGCAAGCAAACTTTTTTTAAAGGTTCATATAATGTGCTGTCTACCCTCACAGCCCAACCATCACCATCCCTATCACATTGGCTGTGTCTACCTTTGAGAGTCCATCAGCATCAGCCTATGAACTGTTGACATTTTCTCTTACAAGTAGGGTGTGGGGAGAGTCATTGCCCCTTACTGGAGTCTCCAGCCACTCCACCCATTTGCATGCAATTCTGCCCTAACTGCAGCTGACCTTGAGAGTTTCTAGGAAGAGCTACAGAAGGTTAACGCCACTGACACAGCAGTGAGGATGCCATCATCCATGCTAGGTGAAGGCTTTCAGGTGCCACTCTTTGGGGTGATCCATGCACCTGTACTAAGCCCAATAAACCCATTGGTTCCACAGGAAGTATGAGGGTGGAATCATACTATGCCCTTAAGAGGAGGGGATACATGTTATTCATATCTCCTGGGAAGGAATTTTGGAAATAGTTTTTCCTGGCCATCTGGGGAATGTGAATGGCAATGAGCTGTCTGTGGTACCTGAGTGGTTTTCTGGTCAGTAACCGACATGATCAAGGTTATAATTTTGCAAAGAGAGTCCTTGGAGATTCATGTTGATATTTGAACAGTAGACATGCCCATGGGATCAGGAAAGTTTGGAGGGGTCCAAGGCAAAGGGCATGGGACAGAGACTGGCCATTGTTGAAGTCTCTGATAAACTTAAGGAACCATATTTGCGTGATGATCCATGCATATAAGTATGTGCCCAAGCACATGCAAAAGCTGGAGGACTTAGGGAGTCTTATTTCACTCTCTCACCTAGTCAGAAGCTTGCCATTTCAGATAGGCTGACTGACCAGGGAGCTCCCAGGATCTACCTGTCTCTGCCCTCACAGTGCTGGGGTTACTGGGATGCATTAAAAAAAGCTTGGCTTTTTAATGTGGATATTGTGGATTTAAACTCAGGCTCTTATGCCTGCACATCAAGTGCTCTTATTTACTGAATCTCTCCAGCCTGTTTTCTCTTTAAAATGCGGTGGAAATATCCCAGGAGGAGGAGGAAGAGGAGGAGGAGGAAAGAGAGAAGGAAGTAGCAGCAGCAACAGCTAGTGTGGTAATATGTTCCTGTAGTAGTGGTACTTGGGCAGATGAGGCAGGGGGATAATTTAAGCTCAGGATTATGAGACTAATCTGGGTTACATAGGGAAATGCACCTCTCAGTCCATCAATAATCACTCTCAGAATGAACAGTCATGAACTTTCACGAAATAAGAGAAGTCCCCAGGAAAGTGCACTGTTCTGGCTTCAAGGATGTGGCTCAGCTAGCAGGGTTGGGCACTGCTGATGGGTCAGAAAGCCCAGAACTGAGGATGGTACCATGTATCTCTGGGGAAAGACAACTTCTATCCCATCTCTCTTCAGCATGTGTTGCCTAGCATCCAGGATCATGTCAGGGGTCCCTGAGTCCCTTCACTTCTTGGCCTCATCTCTGTCCTCCCTTAGAACCTTTAGCAGTTCCCCTGAAAGGAGACCTCTCAGAGTCCTGTGACTGGTGGGCAGATGGGCTGGTTACATTGCCTTCCTCTCCACTATGTGTCTCCACATATTCTATGTTCCATTTCAAAGTCTGCTGTTGAGGGGGTGGAGGTATGGAGCCTACAGTGGTCAATGCAAATCAGGTTCTAACTTCTAGATGAAGAATTTCTGACTTGTTAAATACCATCTTGCAAACCTCTTGTTTGTTTTATGTGGTTGGTTACCTCAATCTTTCTTTTAGGTTTTGTTAATGACTTCTATTTTATTATAAAAGGGAAGGGTAAGTCAATTATGTTGATGCATAGCTATAATCCTAGACCTTGAGAGACTGAGGCAGGAGGATTGCTGGATTTGAGGCTAGCCAGGGTTGCATAGGGGACCTTCTTTACCCCTCACCCCACCCCTACAGCCATGGGGTGGGGGATGTTCTCTGGGAAAGACCTTAACTAATTTCTCAGACCACTCTCACAGTCTCCGACTGCACTCTCTTAGGTGATCCCTCCATCCCCACTGTTCTTTGCTGATCCTTGTTTCTCCTTCCCTTAAAAAACTGGCACTGATGATTACCTAATTGTGTGTATGTGCTTGTACAGTGGTGGGAGTTGGTTCTCTCCTCCTACCATGGTGGTCCTGGGGATTGAACTCAGGTCATCAGACTTGACGGCACATGTCTTTACCTGCTGAGCCCTCTCTCTGAACACCTCCTTCTCTTTTCTTTTTCCTTTCAGCTATTTATTAAATGCAGAAAATATAACTATTACGTTGCTTGGACATAAGCAGCTTTCAGCTCACCTGGTCTTGGGTCTTTTAGGCATGCATCAGGACAGCCTCCAGAGTAGCATGCTTTTGTCCTGAAGCCCTGGAGATCCAGCACTTATGGGATGTTGCTCTCACCTCTTTTAGGTACCAGACTTTTTCTTTTCTTGGGTGACAACCGAAGCTCCTTTCAGGCCTGCCTCAGTCTCTGTCCCAGCAGTACACCCTCAAAACACTGGCATCACCCCCTTGAGGGGCTGACCCACCTGTCTGTCCTCAATCTGGTGTGGGAGGTTAGGAAACTATTTCAAGGTCCCTGGAGGCCAGAGACTTTCAACAATGTGTGGCACACCAGTTCCTGGCTTAGGCAGGTTTCCTGATAGTGTGACATCATGTTCTAAAGACCTCCAGTGGGTGTCCCCTACTGTGTCCGGTTTCTGGGGTGTTCGAGTTTTGTCCAGGTGAGGGGCGTCGAGGTTAAATAATCTGCACTCTGGAATCATTTAGGTTCCATAATTCAGGATCACAATGAGAGACCCGAGCTTTATTCAGTACATCTTATATCTTAAACCTGTTTCTCCCCCTGCCATGCTTCTCTCCTGCCATGCATCTCTCCTGCCATGCTTCTCTCCTGCCATGCATCTCGCCTAGCTTTTTTCCCTCTAGCTTCCCGCCATGCTGGTCTCCTTCTTCCCCTTCCACTGACTCTACTCTCTCCCCTCCATGCTTGTCTCCAGCTTCTCCCCCTACTGACTCCTCCATCCTTTTCCTCCGCTTCTCCCTCTGTCCCAGCTCTCTGCTTCCTTCTTAACTCTCTCACACCCTGCCCCCTCGTCCGGGCCCACCCAAGGTCTTGGAAGATCCCAAGAGACTAGCACTCAGCAGGTAGCAGCGATAAGGAGACTGTAGATCAGGAAAACAGTTTTTCTTAATCCCCCTATTTAACATAAGGTTTAGTCCTTTGGGGAGGAGGAGGGGCCATAAGGGCCAAAGTGGCACTATTCAGGAATCAACAGTCCCCAGTCTCTGAGAAGGTGGAAAAGCATCCACTGAGCCACTTCCTCCAACAGCAACAGCGGCTAAGGAATGAGTCTTTGCCTCTTGTTTGGTCAGTTCTGTAACTGTTCTCAGATCTGGTTTCTCCCCTTTTTGACTCCATGGGAGCACCTGTCTAGACCAACCTTTACACAGGCTGCTGTAGGACCTCATAGGAACGGTCACATCCCTCCTCTCTCCTGTGAGATCACATGTGTGCTCTCTCTCTCTCTCTCTCTCTCTCTCTCTCTCTCTCTCTCTCTCTCTCACACACACACACACACACACACACACACACACACACACAGAGAGAGAGAGAGAGAGAGAGAGGAGAGATGTTGTACACAAGTTGTAATTGCTTAATTTAAAAAAGAACCTTCTGTGTTGATGGACTGACTATCTCAGCTACAATAGGCCTCTGGCCAGTGTCAGGCAGAGAGCTATGGGCTCTTTATAAGCTTTGTAAGTCTATTGTGTTAACACTGATTTGAAGTGTCTTCTAGTTAGATTTCTCTTGTTACAGTGTGTCTTTTTGCTTATAGAAGATCTAGGAAATAATGTTAGTTTTTATAGTTGTTTAGTTTTGGATGGAAGATAGAGACTAATGTGGCCGTAAGAACAATGGTGTCAGCCATTAAACACACACACACAGACACACACAGACACACACACAGACACACACACAGGCACACACACAAGCACACACAGAGGCACACACAGAGGCACACACATACACACACACACACATTCCCCTGCTTCTGCTTTGATGTTTTTGCTTCCACTGCTTCTACGTTCTCCACTGGCTACTTAGAATTTTTTGCAACTTTATAACTTCATATGACCTGTGACATATTTGACCTTGGGGGACACAATTTTACCCCTAATGTGCAATTTCAAATGCCATAAATCACTTTGCCTGTTTGGCAAAGCACAGCTTATTTTTCTGTCAGGGTGGCTGGTCAGTCTGTGGTACAATTGGCCCTGGGCCAGGGTCCTCAGTCAGCCAATCACAAGTAGCATGTGTGATTTTGGTCATCGTGGTTTAATCTAGCAAAACATACCCACCTAAGAAGCAAAGGGTGTATTTGCCAGACAATTTCCCTTGGAGGGAACTGCGAATGGACAGGTACCAATGGATATTTCCAGAACACTAATTAGTTAACAGCCTCATCAATTATTGGCCTGGAGAATCAGAAGGTTAAAAGAAATGTTATAATTCTGTTCACTAGAAGTCATGACCCCTACTTCTAAGAAATCCCTCTTCAGCCACAAAATGAATATTTATTTATTTATTGTTCTGACAAAATGCTCCTACATATTAGTTGCACCTTCATACCTTCTAAGCAGCTAATCTAAGATGAGAAACAAAAAAGCCTAATGCAGACAGCTACTAATAGCATCGAGTCAGTAACCAAGAAGCTGACAGCATGGCAGAAAAAAATCTATGAAAAGCAGACACATAAACTCAAATAGCACAGTAGCCTGGGACCACTTACAATGTAGGTTAAAAACAGCCCTATGTACTTCAACAGCCCTCGAGGGCATTCCTGTCTTACAGGCTCGTTAGCTGTAGCTAATGCTCACATTGGTGAGCCTTGAGCATTTAAGGAAAGGCTAAAGGCTACATTATGTTTAGAACATCCAGCTGAAGAAGGTAAGAAATTACATAACACACCTAAGAAAAATTTCCATACATATCTAGAATGAGCAACCCTTAGTTTTCCAAACTATGTTGCTTGCTGAGAACTCAGGAATAGCTATTCTTATATACGTGTGTTCTTGCTAGTTACCAAGAACCAAGGGGCAAAATGCCCTTGCTCCTCATGGCTGCCCAGAAAGATCATCTTCACTCTCCTGAGGTCGAGATAGACAACAGCAGCCAAGAGACATGCTAGTCAGGGCTTCTTCTGTGGGTCCTGGGAGCCAACTCCTTACTGTCCTCATACTTTGACAAGAATTTTTGCCAACTGAGTTATCTTTCCAGCCCTTGGAATTTTATTTTTATATTCTAGATGAATAAAATCCTTACATGTATTTGCTTTTTAAATTAAAGATTTCTTTATTTTTATTATATGTGTATAAGTGTTTTGCCTGTATGTATGTGCCTGGTGTCCTTGGAGACTGGGAGTGGGCGCTGGATTCACTAACATGGCCCTGGACCACTTTAAGCTGCCATGTGGATGCTAAGACT
This sequence comes from Phyllotis vaccarum, assembly GCA_033318265.1. Lineage (NCBI taxonomy): Eukaryota > Metazoa > Chordata > Mammalia > Rodentia > Cricetidae > Phyllotis > Phyllotis vaccarum. The sequence continues at coordinate 99,723,623 of JARWLC010000003.1, forward strand.
GAGCTGCAAGGAGCTAGCTGCACATGCTCCTAACTATGGAGGGCTCTCCAGCCCTGCAAATACGTTTTCTTATGACTTATTTGATTCTCAGACATTATCTTTTCTCTTTTGGGACATTAACTGCTAGCAGGAAGAACTCTTGAATTAGTTTATCAGCTAATAAAGGAGTCATGTGGCTTTTCTAGAAGAACAGAGCAGCCTGGAAGGTACTGGAAGGAAAATGACCCCCAACTTTGTAAACATAAGTAAGGTGAGGTTTGTTGGCTTATGGAGGAGAGGGCTAACAGTTGGGGAAGGAAATTTGGCAAGGAGAAGACACAGGAGGGAAGGCAAGGAGGTGCAGAAAACTTTTAGTTAAAAATATTCTCAAGGTTATTGCTTTGATGAAATTATGCTTTAAGGAGAAATTCCCCAAAGATCAATTTGAGATTTCAGGACCTGGCTGTTCCTGTCTACTTCATCTCCCTTCTACAGAAGACTTGATTCAAAGTTCAAAAGAAGCCACCATGAAAAGAGTAAGGTGATGGAGTTGTCACCAGAATCTTTGAAATCTTGGGTTAAATGGTGCCTCAGTCAAGTCATGTGGCCGGCCTGCCTAGGAATTCAATCATCTCAGCCGTTTTCTTCAAATAACTGTTATTACATTCCTTTTCAAAATAAACAACTCCAGGCCTTCCAGCATCACTGGTAGAGGAAAGAGAGAGACATTTAGCTGTCAGTTCAAGGTTGAAGACATCAAATTCACAAACAGAGAATTGAAAAAGAGGGGGCATATTCATTCTGTGATAATTTAAACTGCACAAATGTCTAAACCGCCCACATACTCACGGCCCCTTTCCTTACACTTGTGCTCCATCAAGATATAACCAAAGACTGAGCTTCTGGAACAATGTCACAGCACTGACTAACTGCCACTCACTGGTTCGACTTGAGTTTCCATCACATTGTATGAATCTGCTTGGTTGTTTTAGAGACTTTTCCAAAATTTTAAAGGGATTAAATTATTTTTCTGACTTACCAGGGATTTGAGGTTGTTTTTTAATAATTGTTTTTTAAAAAATTGATTATGTAGTCTTCTACCTGTATGTTTGCCTACAGGTCAGAAGAGAATGCCAGATCTCATTACAGATGGTTGTGAGCCACCATGTGGCTGCTGGGAATTGAACTCAGGACTTCTCTATAAGAGCAGGCGGTGCTCTTAACCTCTGAGCCATCTCTCCAGCCCTTAATAACAGTTTTTTAATAAAAGTGGCTCTTGGCATCACCAGATTACTATTACTTGTATGGTCAAATTCTCAAAACCAACCATGGTAAGGGGATACCACTAGTTTTCTGCTAAACTAAAATAACACAGTTTGAAAACAGCACTATGAAGCACACATCCTGTGTGTGCACCTGATTGAATAATAGTTGAATCATTCTGCTTAAGGAGAAATTTACAGATGCCTGTTTCAGTGTTTACAAAGAATTCTGGGCATGGCAGAGAGATTTTAAACTGTCAGCCTCAACCACTTGTTTTGTGTATGTTGAGAGCTTTCTTGAGAATTATTTTGAAGACCAGATCTCTGTTCCTCCCAAAAGAGTTCTGGGATCAATTAATGATGGATGCCTTAGGTATAGGATAGAAGTCTAATAGTACTGTTTATGTACCCTTTTGGTAGATCTATGATATTGAAAAATATAGAATTTGTATTTTGCAGTTTTTCTGAAAGTCCAAATATAAGGTGAATTAAAAGTTTTATTACAGACTACATTTTATGTATATTTGAGGGAGGATTACTAGCCCATGTGTATATTGTGTAGGCCGTGGAAAGCCTAGCTCTTTGCAAGGCCTGGAAAGGTTTAGAGACAATGAGTAACTCAGTGGTAGAGGGAAGAAGCCACCTGACTTACTCACTCACATGTCTGCTGATTAATGCTGGCTGTCATAACACCTTTGTTGGGGCTGCTGCCAGAGCACCTACACATGTGGCTGGCTGTGCATTCCTCCATATTTGACGTGGATCCAAGAGAACCAGAGGAAGCTACAGTCCTTCTATGACATAGCTGTAGTCGCATGGTATAACTTTAGTCATAAACATTCCCAGATTCTCCTGCAAGGAAGGAAGTGTCTCCTTCTACAGAGAAGCAATGCCGGATCTACGTCCTAAGAGCATTAGGTAGGGTGGGAGATACTGATGGAGTCATTTGCACAAAACACAATCTGCTGCAATCAGTTGGCAAGTGAGCCAGCTACTTCATCTAATACACTGTAGCATCTTCTGCTTCTTCACTAATTACTTGCCTAGAGTAAGAAAAACTTGATTCATTTGTGAATTTAAAAAAAAAAAAAAAAAAAAAAAAGATGGCTAACAGTGAGAGAGCACACTTTAGGGAAAAGTCAAAATTCTTAAGTCACGGTATGAAAACCTTTATCAGAAGCCGCCATCAGAAAAGCCTTTTGCCTTGGCAATTATTTTAATCTGCATTCATGATGTTTGCTAAGAGTTGCTGAGTGCTTGTTTGCCCAGATAATAACATAACAGCGACAGACCAAATATCCACTTAATTTAGAGAATTTTACCCTCAGCACTGTAACTGTTTATTGTAGGGACTTTTGTGTCATGGGGGGAGGGGTTAGCTAGTCTATAGTCTTCCCTTCCGGTCATGAAACCCAAATTGTCCCTAGCCTGAAAATTGCTGATCTGACTCTAATACACAAGGCTAAAAAATATCTTCCAGAACTTGTTTCCTAGGCTACTCTTTAAAAGGTTTGCATAATGGATTAAAAGGGAAAAGAAAATGCAGAGCCCGTTGCTATTGGAACCCTAACAGCTAACATTTTGCATGTTTATTCATGGAGACACTGTGTGTCTCTTCTGCATCAACAACACTCACTCTGAAGAGCTGAAGCCCCTCTCCCCATGAGACAGAGCAATGTCAGACAGGATGACTTGAGGGGGAAAGAAAGCCATTCTTGGCGGGCCCACTTGTGTGTGTGTGTGTGTGTGTGTGTGTGTGTGTGTGTGTGTGTTGGAGTCTCTGTGAACATGCCTCACACACTCTTCTCCATCACTGCCTTCATGACAGAATCTCCCACACCCTAAGAAGAAAGTGTGAGCTGAAAAATGTGTGTCTCCAGGAAGCAGTGAGATGATTGCTCCATCCCTCGCATTCACAATTAATTGGGGGCTGAGAGTATACATTGAGGAGTGTGAAAACAGGAACAGTCTCCGCCTTGGGGTGTCACAACATCCTCAGAGCACACTGCAGGAAAGAGGTATGCACCATGGGTGGGTGGAGGGAACAGAACCCTTTCCTGTCCTGCATTAAGAGCCAGGAGGCAATGGGGATGGCATGGACTAGAGGTTCTCAGTTTATAAAGAAGTAGATTCTTTAAGATCAGTAACACATTTCCCAAAGGAAAATAAAGTTATGTGTGCCAGTAATTCTGCTGGATCAATTGAAAAAGCCAATGTAACTCTTTAGATGCACTGCAGCAATTCTGACAGTATTGTCTCTGTGCATAATGGTTTCTAAGGAGTGATGATTGTATTTGCAGTAGGGGTGTGTGTATAAAATCTTTCATGGGGCCTCCCAGTAGGTGCTTCTCAGTACCTACAGTGCTCCAGACCTGATATAGGTGTTAGGGAATTTTTTTTTAAGTCCCTGATTATGTTTTTAATTTATTTTTCAGTCGTGTGTGTCTCTCTGTATGTATGCTTGTGGAAACCAGAAAAGAGTTTCAGGCCACCTGGAATGGGGGTTACAGGCAGTTCTGGGCCTCTAATGTGGGTGCTGGAAACTGAGTTCTTTGGAAGAACAGGAAGTTCTAACAGCTGAGCTACCTCTCAAGCCCTGAGTTCCTGTTTTTAAGGATCCTAACTGTGTCACCCCCCCCCCTCCAGTACCTACCTTGTAAACATCAGGAGAGCCAAGGATTCCTCCCCAACCTTGGTGGACCCGGGGGATGACTGAGGTTGTGCTCCCACAGGAGAAAGTGGGATGGAAGTGGATCTGTGGCCACCTGCTAGATGGAGTCTCTGCCTGGTGCTATTGTACTTCCTGATAACCCACCACTCAGAACAGATGTAATTCCATGGCATCTTTCATATCTGACCTCCTCCAAAACACTAATATTTATAGAACACTGTTAAACGTTGATAAAAGAGGAAACGCCACAGGCCCAGAATATGCTGTGTTACGTTTCATGGCTCCATTATCCAGAACCTGCAGACAGTAAGAAGGAGCCATCTAAGACATAGAGGAGTGTCACCGGGAAGCCAATGCCAGGCCTTCAGGCAATGGAGTGTGGCAAATTATCTTGTAAATATCATCAAGTATGCTACCAGGTAAGCCACCCCAGAGGTCACAGGAAAGGCAGGCTCCCAGATGAAGCTGAGCTACTTCAGGAATATGCTCTACCCAATCCACTTAAAACCTAGAGCAAAAAGGAGTGGGCCACCCCCACAGGTGGGGGAGTGGGTCACCCCTCCCTCAGGTGGGGGAGTGGGTTACCCCCCTCAGGTGGGGGATATGTGGGTCACCTTCTCAGGTGGGGGATATGTGGGCCACCCCCTCAGGTGGGGGGCATGTGGGGAGGAGAGGCTACACCTCATTTCTGGTTTGCACAATGCTCATCCCCCATTCCCAGCCTCTCTCAATGATGGGGAAAGTACAAAACCAGAATCAAGGTCTGGGACAGGTAATTGTATGTGCCATCTTGTTTAGGCCACAATATGCAGCGGCTTGATTTTTATTCGGCTATTTCTGAGAGGGTATGTGTAGGGCAGGATTAGAATTTCAATCAGTGGGCTTTGCTTAAAGCAGTTTTCTCTCTGTAATAGGAGTGGACATCATCCAAGTAGTGGAACTGAGTCCAAGAACAGTCTATGGCTAGACCCCACACCCCAACTCAGGGAGGTGTGCCAGCACACCAAACTGGACCCTTCTCAGGCTATGCCCTAGCCTTAGATTTGCCAGTCTTTACAACCAGATGTGCCCACACACCACCTATTTCCATACTTTTTGTGTGTCTGTCTGTGTGAGACAGACATAGAACTCACCATATAACCCAGGCTAATCTTGATTGAATTCATAATCTTCCTGCCCTGGGCTCCTGAGTGCTAGCATTGTAGATGTGAGCCATTATACCTACACCCAGTTTCTCTCTGGTGCCCATTCCCCTTATTTATTCATAACTATCAAGACAGTTCTGATCCATGCACCTTTTCAGCAGCCGAGGTATAAACATGGAACATTAAGTGCAGATGGGAAGGGCAGGACTCCCAGCCTTGCACTACCATGTGACAACAGTGGAGAGCAGGGCCTTCCCTCTAGACAACTCTCCCCTGAGGATCTAGGCAAAGATGTCACCTAAACTGAGATCAGAGGAAGTATCTGCCAGGTGGCTAATCCAGGGGAACATCACTGGAAAATGGAACAGATGTTATTTTCGTTTTTAAATTTTTTTTGAAATGTATATGTGTATGTTGCCTGAATGTATTTCTATGCACCACATGTGAGCCTGGTGCCTCAGAGGTCAGAAGAGACTGTTGAATCCTCTGAAACTGGGGTAACCATGTAGGTGCTGGGATCCAAACCTGGATCCTCTGAAATAGCAACAAGTGCTCTTCACCGTGAAACCAGCTCTCCTTTCACTATATCTTCAAAAAAATTCAACTATGCTGTCTCTTCAGACGAGCTCCTTTCCTTTGGCCAAGTGTCCTAGAGCCTAGAAAAGGACATCTAAGCTGGTGGTGGTCCTCAGTTCTGAAGAGGCTTGATGTGAGACTCATCTCTAAGGCTAAGAGTCAGAAGGCATCTGGCCTCAGTGATACATGGGTTCACTTTGCTTGCATCCTGTTCACTGGTGCACTGTTGTTCCAGAAGACCCAGGCCTATGAACCACCCCACACACACCCTGGTGCTGATGCTCTCAACCACATGCTGCCCTTGCCGGACTCCCCATCTCTGTCCCTTGCTGTGTGTAGTTTATCTGAGGTCAAGGCTAGGCTTGACTCATACGCTGGCATAGCAGTCAGCGTTCAAGAAAATATTTGGGGAATGAGTAAATGGATGACCGAGCACCCAGCTAGCCTGACTGAGAGGGGAGTCATGACTAAGAGCCGTGGGCAGAGCCAGAGCCAGCCATGGGGCAGGCGGTCTGTAAAGGACGCCCGCCGAGTGGCTTCCGGTCACTTTCCTGTGAACTCTTAGGCTGCTGCACTAGCTGAGGGCCCACCTCTATTAGTGGTAAACATTTCTAATTCCTCTAAAGAGAGGCAGACAATCTTATTAAACACCCACATGTCAGATTTCAAATATTTACACACTATCTTGCCATGGAACATGTTTTTCACCAGAAAAACTAGTGAGACTCCATTCTAGCAGGCGCACCGTTGCCAGCGCAGGGTTCCCCGAAACCTGCTCACAAGCTGTTCCACAGCACCGTGTCTGTCTACTTGCTGCTCCTGACCGGGGCTGATGGAAGCTGTGGTCTTCTTTGTAAATTTGTATGTGATTATAGGGGTCAGGGGCTGCAGCCCTCCCTCCCTCCCTCCGATGGTCTCTTTTTATCTCAGGTAAGCTATCTTCCTAGCTCCCTGCCCTTCTTACCTTTCTGTTTTTCTGTTACCTGGCTCTGGGGAACAATCTGCCCCTCCTTCCCTGACTCTGCTCTTTTTCCCACACCTCAGACACACCTTGTGCATTCCCAACTTTGAACTTTGAGTTGAGGTACTGAAGTTCCTTTAAGGTGCCCTGGAGACAGGAGACGGGCTCCCACAGCCCACGCACAACTAGGGCAATGAAAGCTGAGGGAGCAGCCAGAACCTGTTGGGCAGCACAGAGGTAGCCCCGCCCACCACTCTAGGCAGCAGCTCAGGCTTCTGACTTGGGTCTGTGTCTGTCTTCACCTTGCTCCCTGGACCCTTCGTGGTTCACACACTTCCACAAAGGTTTGTGGAGAATATTCATTCTTTCTACTTATTTGTTCAGTGAAATAATAACAGCCAGGGACTGGGAGTGTGGTATAGTGTGGGGTGTTTGCATAACGTGTAAGGGCTACGGATTCATCCCCGGCATGGGGGTGTGTGGGGAGAGAGGTTATGTGCCACTCCAGTAATCGGTGGAAATATAACCAGAGTCCTGCTTGGGAATTCATCTTAGTGGGCACAGACAGTTACTTTAGAAGACTCTCTAAAGACATACACGTTTGTCCCTGAAGTGACTGCTGGGGGATGGAGACCTGGAAGGCTGGTGATACTCTGAGAAGGGAAAAGAATGCTCTGTGGGGCGGAGTTAAAGAGAGTCCTGTGATGACAAAAATCTCCCAGAGTCCCTGATGTGTTAGTGACCTTGGAGAGCTCAGAGGGTCCGGACATCCAATTTTGCCCTGAGGTTAAGAGAATCCAGGGGAATGTTCAGATAGTTGATCAAATGGTTTCAGGTCTGAGTAGCCCTTGCTGCCACCTCCTGCTCTGGCCCTTTGGGCTTTACAGAATCTTAGTGATGACACAATACTTCGATAGAACACCAGACAGAACCTTTACAACTTGTCTGAGGCTGAGTTCATACACCATTCCCAAGCCCCTCACCTCCTGACCTGTTTCCTCAGCTCTGACAATGAGTCATGTTTCCTGCTGTATGATTTCAGGAGCTGCTGGAATTGTTTGGTTATTTTGTGTGTATGCAGATGTGTTCATATGAATGCATGTGTGTATTTCTATGTAGGTACATGTGCTGTATAGGTACATGTTCATGTGGGTGTGCCTGTGTGGAAGCCAGAGGCCAACCCTGTGGGGATGTTTCTCAGGGGCATCTACCTTGGTTTTTGAGATAGGGTTCCACTTTGCATGGAGCTCCAGAAATAGAGGAGGTTAGCTGCTCGGCCCCCAAACAGAATCTACTTGACTCCAGCCACCCCCTCCCCAGCACTGGCATTACAATGCAGGTCACATCTCCAGCTTCCTCTGTCAGCCCTGGGAGTTGCCCCCTCCCCCAAATGGCAAGCACTTTATTTACTACTAAACAGATTATCTCTTGAACCTCATGTATCTGGTGTTCATTTTTTGTTGTATTTCAGGTTTGAGATAGGGTCTTGCTAAGTCAATCAGGCCAGCTTGGAACTCTACACCAGGCTGATCTCAAACATTCAGCAACATTCCTACCTCTGTCTTCTCAGAGTGAGTCCTGTAAGTATATGGAGCCATGACTAACCTTTTCATATTTATTCCCTTAACTGCTAACCCCTGAGATTTGATCTCTTGCTGAGCCTAGAGCTTGCTGTTTGGGCTCGATTAGTGGGTAGCAAGGCCTAGCCATTTTCTCTTCCTTGTTTTTCCACAGTGTTGAGGTTACAGGCACAAGTGTAGCCAAACACAGATTCTGTCCCTTTGTCACAAACACATTACATTGATTTCAGTATCTACTCTGGGCTACCTGTGGTTTGAAATGCTGATTAGCACAAGAGTGCAGGGACCTCCCTATCAAGCTGAAGGGCCCTTGTCTAGGCAAACCAGACAGGCCAAGGTACCACCTTAGCCTACAGGCTATTTTGAGTTTCAACTACTTCCTAGGCCTCTGTTGACCTACAAATGTTCCTCTGCAGCCGGTGCTTCAGATAATATAGATCCTTGGTGTCTTCCCAACCCGGTTTAAAGGTATATCATGGCATATGAAAAGGGAAGTAGCCGTGCCAATACCTGGTGATAAAAGAAACATTACAGGAATAGTAATAATAATTATAAACATTAATCCCTCTGGCTTAGCCTCACCTAAGCCCCTCTATAGTCTCAGTTGTATCCCATTTCACAGAGTATAAGAGAGGCACAGAGAACTAGTCAAGGAGACTGTCTCAGGGTTTCTATTTGTAATGAAACACCATGGCCTTGGAAGAGGAAAGTATTTATTTAGCTTATACATCCATATCACAGTTCATCATCAAAGGAAGTCGGGTCAGGAACTCAGACAGGGCAGGCAGCTGATGCAGAGGCCATGGAGTAGCACTGCTTATTGGCTTGCTACCTCATGGCTTGCTCCGTCTGCTTTATTATAGAACACAGGACCGCCAGCCCCGGCTGACACCATCCATGTGAGAGTTGAACCTTCTCACATCAATCAAGAAAATGTTCCACAGACTTAGCCACAGGCCAATCTGGTGGAGGCATTTTCTCAACTGAGGTTCCATCTTCATGAATGACTTGTGTCTAGTTGACTAATGCTAACCACCACAGAGACCATACTAGCAAAACACCATAGACTAATGCTAGCCACCACAGAGACCATACTAGCAGAACACCATAGACTAATGCTAGCCACCACAGAGACCATACTAGCAGAACACCATAGACTAATGCTAGCCACCACAGAGACCATACTAGCAGAACACCATAGACTAATGCTAGCCACCACAGAGACCATACTAGCAGAACACCATAGACTCAAAGGGTCATCCTAGGCCAAGATGAGCCAAGAGCTGCTAAGTCAGAGCTTGGGATTCAGCCAACCTGAGAATTGTGGGTTTCTCTCCCCGTCCCCTTCTCCCACTTTTTTGAACTGCCAACTCCCAAATTATGGAGACTTATTAATTATAAATGCTTGGCCTTATCTTAGGCTTGTTTCTAGCTAGGTTTTTTTCTACTATTGTGTGCTGCCCTGAGGCTCGTTTACCTCATCTGTGTACTGACCATCCTGCTTTCCTGCTTTCTCTGTAACTGTCTAGCCCCAGGCTGGCTAGCTTCCCCTTTTCCTCTGTCCGTCAGTCCTGCCGGTCTCTTCTCTGCCTACCTAGTGACATTCAGCTTTTTTTTTTTTTTTTTTAATTAAGACCAATCAGGTGGCAAGGTAAAACAGCAACACATTGTTACATAGTTAAACAAAAGCAACACAGTAGTTAAACAATTATTCTTCAACACAAACAAATGTAACACACATTACTTAAATAAAGTCTATTCCACAACACCCTCATTCAAGGAAAGGTGTAAGATAACAATCGTCTATAAAACGTTCATATAGAGCAAGTGTATTCTATACTGCCTTGAGTCAGGACTTCCTCACAGGGCTTCCTGAGACCCTGAATGCACATTTTCTGGCTAACTTCTCAGAAAGGCCCTTGATGGACCAACCCAAGAAATTCAGAACTCAATTTCATTTGTTTAGCAATCTATGGGCACAGAGGGAGGGGGAGCTCAGAGCAATAGGAAAGACTATTTGGATGTGGACCCTGTAGAGAGGGAAATTCATGTGGGAAGGAGCTGCTGCTGGTACTGGTGTGCTATTCAGAAGATCTCCCTAGAAAAGGGAGGATGGAGCCAAAAGTGGCTTCCTGGTCTATCAAAGAAGGATTGTTCTGCACTGGGCTTCTTGGGGCCAACACTCCGCAGAGATGCCTTCAGGCTCTTCTTGTGTTGCCTCAGACTCAGTAAGAGCTGTGGGAGCTAGTCTCCACCACTTAAAAATAGAAGAGAGAGAACATTTGACAAATTCCAGCTGGGGAATATTCTACTACAAAATACCTGACCAGCGTTCTTCTAAACTGTTAAGGGCAAAAGCAAGAGTCCTAAAACGATATGTGGTACCAAAATGTATGGGTATTAATTAGTAATGATGTTTCACTTAAAGCTCACCAGTTGTAATAAATACATGGATGTAATATGTTAGTGATGAGGGAAGCTGAGTTGGGATAGGAGAGCTTCACACTGTCTCAAATTAGTGTGAATCCAGGGCAGCCTTCAAGAGCTAAGTCTGAGTGTTATGGATTACAATAAATGTCTTATACATTTCCTTTCTTTCTCATTAACAAATTTCCATGTATATCTATGGTGTGTGTGTATGTGGATAAGTGTGGGTACGTATGTCCATGTACTACTGTAGTGGGTATTTCTTCCACTTATGACTTTGGGGATGAGCCCCTAGGTCATGGTCTTTTGGCTAGTGTAATATCTGGAAAACACTTATGGGGAGGGCAGCTTTCCTCTCAAGCTTTTGGATGGTGAAGATGACCAGGGTCAGGTGGCATGGAGCAGTGTTAGATCAGTCCACAGCCTTCCAGAGACTCTGCATGACTTTGCCTTATTCTATATAAGTAAGTTATTCTCCCATCGAATCTTTTAATGATCCTTTCTCAATCACCTGTGGATTTCTTGCCTTATTTGTACATATGTTTATAGATTGTTTATTTTTATATGTGAAGCCTTAGTTTTTAAGTTATTTAGGTTGATAAGAATTATAGGTTAATAGTCACCTATGCTTGTCATATTTATTATGTTAGGTTTTCGAGATATGCAGTAACAAGTCAGATGGATAGGTAGTCTTCAAACTCTTCATAGACCTAGAGAATATGGCACCTAAGTGCTTTAATAACTCACACTGTTGATGTGAGACATGGCTGCTCCTGGCAGCATCTATCTATTCCCTAGAGGATGCTGGGCACTGAAGACACTCCAGATAGAGTCTGTCTTCTTGGCTATAATGGACTGTTGAGCTAAGAGCTGCCCTTGTCTTGGCTGCTGACAGTAAGTACATTGCTCTCTGGACAAACAGGACACATGGAAAAGCAACTGCTGAACCTTGCCAAGATAGGGTAGGACAGTCTTTCAAATTCCTGCTTGAAAACAGTCTGTCAGATATTTCTAGGCCTTAGTCATAAAAGGATGCCCCAGCAGTGCAGAGAAACATTAGGTGACTGTCCAGGTAGCCAGCTGTCTCTGTCATTTCTTGCATTTCTCAGAAACTGACTGCTTGCTTGCACTTCCTGTTTACTCAGGTAATATTATTTCCCTTCTAAGGTCTTTGATGGGGTTGAAGATTAGACAGTTACAGTTACAATCCTCTTGTATTTTAGCTAACAGCACATTAGGTTTAGATGACCATACTTAGATTCTTCAGGATTAGACGACTTTTTGAGTGATCTCCATATCTTTCCATTTACCTTTAACCTGACATCTAGTGTATGTTTCTTGTTTGATGCTGTCCTTGTTGGTTGTAGTTCCATCCTTTATTTCTCCTGGACAATACTTGATAATTGTTCCTTTTCTCCCCCCTTGGCTTTTTGGGTTTCTCTGTGTATATTTGGAGCCTGTCGTGAAACTCACTTGTAGATCAGGCTGGCCTTGAATTCACAGAAATGTGCTTGTCTCTGCCTCTCAAGTACCGGATACTACCCAGCTTTGATAATCATTCTTATTGTATACAACTTTACATTAGATTTAGACCTTTCTTATATAGACAAAAGGGGAGATGTAGTGAGTGGTTATTTCTTCCTCCTATGGCCTGTGAACAGAGGTCAGAAGAACATGTCAGGTGTCCTGCTCTATCATGGAGATAGAATACAATATTTCACTTGAATCTGAAACTTCAGTTAGTCTAGGTGGCCAGCAGTTTCCCATGATCTTCCTGTCTCTACCTGCATGCTGGGATTACAGGCATGAGAGGCCATGCCTAGCTTTTATGTTAGTTCTGGGGATTTGAACTCAGGTCCTCATGCTTGCCCAGCAAAGCCATATCCTCTGAGCCATATCCTTGGGTTCTTTCCTCCTCTTTTTTGTGCTTTGAAGCAGGGCCCTAGCCCCCACTTCAGAGTCTGATCATTTCCTACATGCTGCTTATACTTCCCTCATCAGTCACTTATGCGGTGCACAGAGAGTCACCCAAGGTGCCTTTTCCTTTCTCATGTCTCATCTTAATCAGCCTCAGAGCTCAGGATTCCCTGTCTGTTCCTTCACAGCATTCACATGTTCTCTCAAGTCTTGCTGTTGCTGATTAGGCTCAGCCTTCCCACCCTGGGCCCTGCTGGCAACAGCTTCCAATCCTTCTAAAGCTCAAAAAAAAAAAAAAAAAAAAGTTATAATGAAATACCTCAGGCAAACTAAACTAATTCCCAACAGGTACAGGTAATGCAATGAACCTAGAGCTAAGTATAAAAAGCTGTCTTATTCCCTACCCTTAAGCCTCTTCCCTTATCTTGCCCTTTATTGAGTCAGTGTTCCACTGTGTGGCTAGCCTCAGGGTTGCCATCCTCCTGCCTTAGCTTCTTGAGTGTGGGATTGAGCTTTTTTCCTTTGCATGCGGCCCCGTAGAGTACATTTAGGGGGTCAGAAAGATAGCTTAGTAGTTAAGAGCACTTGCTGCTCTTTCAGGGGACACAGGTTCAGTTCCTAGCACCCACATCAGGTAGCTCACAACCTTCTCTAATCAGGGTCCAAAGGCTCTGACACCCTCTTCTGGCCTCTTCGAGCACCCATACACACATGGTACATAGATAGATTTCAGGTACACACATGCACTTAAAACAATAAATGAAAAAAAATTCATTTGCTCACTTTTACCAGGGTAAGGAAATTCTGTTGTTTCTGGTTTCTGCCATGAACAAGGTTTGGGTTTTCCTGAATGTTCTTGATGTCTGCCAGAAAGCTTGTGTGGTGCACAGCTTTCCTCCATCAGTCTGCTATCGTGGTGTTTACAGAAAGATACCGTGTATCCCTAGTCTGACATTGCAGGGTTTAATCAGGTGATTAACGAGCTGATTTACATCCTGTCCTGTAGAGTTCATGCTGGTCAGTGTGTGGAGAATCCATTGCAGAGAGCAAGGGAGAGAAGGGAGATTAGAGGCTGTGACAGTCCTCCTGGTCCTCCTGGGGACAGACTGGAGAGTGCAATTGCAGATAAGTGAGAGAGATTTAGAAAGAAGGAGATGAAACTGTCAGGACTCATTGATGGATTAAAGAGGATGAATTGTGTGATAGCACCAACTAAGTGATCCTGTTTCATTTAATGGAGAACGCTCTGCTTGAATATGAGATGCTCCCCCACAGACTGGTGGTCCATAGCTGGCAGTACCATTTTAGGAGTGTCTGAAAGTTTTAGATTGCAGGGCCTTGCAGGAAGAAGAAAGTCAGTGGGCAGGTGTGAATGGGTGTGTACTTTGGAAAGATCTATGTGGTCCCTGATCCCTGCATCTCTCCCTGTTCCTGTCTACCATGAGCTGAAGATTGTCATCACATGTGCTGATCACCATGAGGTACTGTCCAAAGGTGTGCATGAGGCCTAGAGACTAGGGACCAAACACAGCGGACTTGAGCAAGGAGAGAAGTTAAGGTTCTCCTTCAGATGCCCAAGGGCTGGTGCCAAGCAGACAGTTGGAGGTTTGAGTGAGAAGTTCAAAGACAACCCTGAACTGTTGACCTAGATTAGAGCATTGGAAGCCATGGCCATGGGTGTGGTCACCAAGGGAGAGAAGGAGATTCAGAAGATGATGGTGTGATGGCCATTGATAAATACCAGGAGGGAGGAAGGGGGATTTCAGCATTTACTCAGGAATTTACTAAGAAAGCCTTCCCAAATTTTTGTTACGTGTGTGCACAGATATTTGAGAGGAAAACCAAGAACTATTCACACATTGAGTAAGTCAAATGTGTCCTTACCAGGTTCTCTTGGAGGAGGGAAGGGCAGCGTCTCTACATACCATCCTGGACAAGCATCTCTGGACCTAGCCTCTGGCCTTTTCCTTTCTCCCTGTTTCCCTCATGAAGGAAAGAACTCTTCTGTGACATGCACCTGTCTCTATGATTTTCTGCTCAAATGCATGGGGACAGGGACCATGGTCTGTATGCTTTATGCTGGAACACACCAGGTTTGTGTTTCACTTTGCTATCTCCTTAGCAGGACTCCCAAAGCCATAAATACTATCTCTTCCACACAGATTGATAACACACACATCCTCAAGGTTGTGAAGTTCACAGAAGAGAGCACTCCTTCACCCCTGCCCGTAGGCCTATTTAAAACTAAAACTGAATTTTAATTACCTTTGCTTAGACAGTTTCTCCACACACCCTTGGAGATAACATTTAGAAATGACATTGAGAGACCTAGCCAAGAGACAGAAGCTGGCACAGATGTAATGTGTATGTGTGACTTACCAGGGTCTGGGGTATAATGTATGACGTGCCGGGTCTGAGGTACCCTACCTGACTGGGTGACACTGCAAACAGTCTCCTCCTTGGGGTTTATGGTTGTTGGAGAAAGAAAGGGGTGAGATTCTCTCAGCTGCGTGCAGTCGGTTGTTCCAAGTTCAACATGCCTTCCCCTTCTTAAACAACCAAGATGATTCTCAACAAAGGTAATTTTCTGCTTCTCTGGTTCAATTCAATTTATCTTTTTAAAAGCAGTTAGCACCCCTTTAAACTTCCTTTATGCCAGACTAATTGCTTAGTTCAGGAGTTGAAGCTTCTCTGACCCCTTCCCCCATTTAAACAACTCCAATAATATCTGGTTAAAGTACAGGCCAGACCCCAAATGCACATTTTAGTTAACAGTCTCCTTAGCTTTGTAAGTATTTAAATTTCCACCAGTGAGGCAAAGAGGGGGGCACATTTTTATTTTAAGGCTTTCTTGAGTAAGGTGTATTTCCAATTAACTGAACATCAGAGGAGCTGGAAACTGCACACCAGGGGACTTAAATATGCATTAAGAAAAAATTCCACTGCACACTTGAAACTAGTTGGTAGGCCTACACGTATCAGACACACCAGGGAACTTGTATTTTTCCTCTGTAAACCAACACTACTTATTTACTTAAGCAGGGTAAGGCAATCTGAACTCACCAACATGCTGACCCGATTAGATAGATCTTCTTAGGTGGCAGCCAGCTTTCGAGAAGATCCAGGTGTGATGGGAAAGCAGCTAGCCCCAGGATGCACTTTGCTTCCAAGAGGGACAGCTGAAAGAGAATCTGAGAATTTTGAGCTCCATTTATCTCAGCATAGCATTGCCCCTAACTTTGCAAACTAACAAACTTGTGAGTGAAAAGTGAGGTTGGGAACGCTAATATGTTCTTTCCATTGAAGAGATGGATGGCATTATGTTGGAATGAACTGAGGAACAGAAGCACAAAATGCCCCCCTGCACCCTACCAAGAGTAATGTCACTGGTGTGGGGAACTGCCTAGACAGTGGGATTTTTTTTTTTAAAATCACATTTATTTTTGTGTATGTGTGTATGTGTGTGTGTGTGTTTGTGTATACATGCTAGGTCATGTTAGGAGGTCAGAGGACAATATGTAGGAATTGGTTCTCTCTTCCACTGTGTGGATCCAGGGCACAGAACTCAGGTCATCGGCATGGTGACAAGTGCCTTTATTCTCCTGTTCCACGCTGGGATTTGTTTACTTTTGTTTGTTTGTTTGGATTTGTGTGTGTGTGTTTCAAGATTATGTTTAGCTAGGTATGGTGGCTTTAATCTCAGTACTCAGGAGGCAGAAGGAGGTGACTTCAGGGTCAGCCTAGTCTACATAATGAGTTCCAAGGCCACATAGCAAGTCTTTGTCTCCAACAACAAAAATGAAGATTTATTTTTTTAAAATTATGCATATATGTCTATGTAAGTATGTGGGTATGTGAGGGTGCATATGGAAACTAGAGAAGGTGCTGGATTCCTTGGAACTGGGGTTATAGGTAGTTGTGAGCTCTGCCCCATGTGAATGTTGAGAACTGGATTCAGGTCCGTTACAAGCACTCTTAACCACTGAGGCACTTTTCCAGTATCGACACTGAGATTTTAAAACATTCCTTTCCCCCACTTTGTGTAGCAGAAGTGGGGGAGGCACAACTGAGATTTAAGGTACACACAACATATTAACAGACACTTAACTCCAATCCCCTTGACCTCACCTTCCATCAGCACAGATTCTCCAATTAAGGAGACCCTGCTGAAACTCAGCCCCCAGACTTCCCTTTTGATTTATAACTTATAGCATTCTTTTCTTTTTTATTGGAGAGGCCTGGAACTGATTTCTACTTGGCTCCTGGGCCAGTGTATTCATTTGGCAAACAGAGAATGGCCTTGCTGAAATGTTGTAGAGGTTATTGGAGCCAAAAGAATCATCTCATCTCCTAGGAACCGATTAGAATTCCTGAATGGCAAAATTCCCATTTAAAAAAAAAAAAAAAAAAAAAAGCATTCCAGAGGCACACTCTCTGAATTACTCTGGAACTTTCGACTGGGCTGGGTTGGGCAGGGCAGAAGGCTCTAAGATAGTCTGGTAGAAAGCTGGGCAGTAGTTTGACATTGAGTAGTCAAGAGAGAAGATGGAGTGACCATCAGAACCTAGTACCTTAATACAACTCAAGGCAGGCAGGCAGGCAGGCAGGCAGGCAGGCAGGCAGGCAGGCACACAAACGCACATGATGTATTGATGTTGGCAGTGGTCCCCAACACGTTTAATGTCAGAAGCCAGCCAACTTAAAAAGCCATTGGCAGCTAAGTCTAAAGATGAATAGAAAGTCTGCTAGCTTGCTTCTGTGGCCTTGCATCTGTTTGGGGGGGGGGGGGTCGAGTGCCTATTGACAAAAGGGTAGATAAAGCTGTGAAATCTAAATCCCAGCTCGCTGACCTTTCTCACCACTTCTAAGTAAACCATTCACCTGACAGAGTAGAAAGTTCCCTCTGTTCAGTTGGGTGGTGAGAAATAAAAAGAAACCTCCTCAACCTGTCTTACTGGTTCTAAGACTTGAACCAGGTCCAACACCTTTATATAACCCAGGACACTGGTCCCCAGTTGTGCTGACTTTTCCCAGGAGCACCTAAGTCCTACAACACAGACCATCCCCTACATGGATGTGCCTCTTTTTGACAAATCCTAAAGATCTGAGGATCCCACCTGAGTCTTGGGGAGCTACACATAAGCAAATTATTTTAAGAGGAGCATTTTGTAGTTACAAAGACTAGGAAGAGAAGCCTGACTGAATGACAGTCATGGGAACAGCCAATTAACTGGTAAATCCCTGTTGTCTGCAAGCCGAACCAGGGGGGAGGGAGGAAAGGGGAAAACAGCTGCAGCCCAATTAAACTCGGTAGCTGAGCCGCCCCTGGAGGATTCTCACTTCTGGTTTACCTAAACATATCTGCTTTCTCAGACATCTTAGGGGACTGCTCACAGCAGTAAGCGCTCCGCTGATTTCCTTCTTTATTGCTGCTGGCAACTGAGCTAAAATATGCATGTAGGCAAATTGAAAGAATGGAAGGGTCATAAGCCCCCAAATTACACCTTCTTTGGAGTTTGGGTAGAAGGGAGAGGGAGGCTGCTGGGTGTTGTAATACACCAGACTAAAGAAATTAGCCATACTCACAGCCAGCAGCAGCAGGGAAGGTGCATTCCAGACGGTACCCATTTAGCAAGTCTCTGGGAATCCAGCCTTCCCTCCAGCTAGAGAGTCTGGAGAATCTAGAATGTCTCGCTCTGGACTCTGGCAGAAAGATATTGCTATGCAATTCTAGGACTTGGGTATCCTGGCCAGGATGCCTTCTTTCTTCCCATTTTATCTTTCTCCTTTATCTGGATGCAAAGAGTTTTCCATATTCAATTTCTGATCAGAAATGAACCTTAACCTTTAATCAATAAGTACCTATAAGGTAGTGGTTCTCAACATGTGTGTCTTAACTCAGGGAGCCACATATCAGATATTTACATTATAATTTAGAACTGCAAAATTACCATTATGTAGTAGCAATAAAATAATTTTACAGTTGGGGGGTCACCACAACATGAGCTGTATTAAAGGGTCGCTGCATTAGGAAGGCTGAGATCCACTGCTATAAGGGTTTGTTTCCAACCCACAGCAATTACATTGCATCTAGCTCTCCCTTAGCTGATCGCGAATCATCTGAACCAGCATCACCTGTTTGTCTTAAAGAATTGCAACTTGAAGTCATAATCTCCTTAGTGCCCACAAACCTGAGCCAATTGTTGAAAACATTATTTGTTGTACTGTTTATTGCAGACATGTCTAAACAAACATGATCTTAGAAAAACCTCACGCACCATTATCAAGCTTCAGTACCTGACAGTATTCTCTTCTCTCCAATTCTACCTAGCTATAATACTCAGGGTCTTTTTTGGGGGGCGGGGGATAGAATATTTTAAAGTGACTCAAAGGCCTTTCAACTATCTCTTCTTCCATATTGTCCAGTTAACAGATAAAGACTTTTAATTATTCTGACGTAAGTACAGTGTCATCATCACCCCTAACAGTAACTATAATTTTTTTTATCTTATTTTACTCATATTTTTGAAACTGAGTCTCATGGAACCTAGCCTGGTTCTGAACTCACTATGTGTCGGAGGATGACCTTGAACTTCAGATCTCCCAGTTTCCACCTCACTACTAAGATTACAGAGCTGTGCCACCACACCTGGCTCTACAATTTAATAGTATCAAATTCTCAGTCCATGGTCCGATGTCCACAGTATCTCTAAAATGTCCTTTTGTATTTGGCTCATTCGAATTGGAATGTCTGTAAGGATCCGCATCTTATGTTTAGTTGATGAATTAGTTACTTTTCTTATTATGACATAATTACCTGTCAGAAAGAGCTCAGGAAGAAGGGTTTACTATGGTTCATGGTTCATAATCTGAGGATACAGTCAGGCCATCATGGTGAGGGAGGGTCATGGAGGGAGGAGAGGAGGCAATTATAGTAACATTGTGCCAATGCCAGGAAGCATTTTAAGGTATGGTGCTGCCTGTGTTCAGGATGGGTCTTCCTACTTGCCACTTCCCTTAAGCTTCCTGGAAATACCCTTCCAGATACACCTTGCCTCCTGGGAAATTCCAAGTCCTGCCAAGTTGACCATCAAACTTATCCATCACATTTGGTATGTCTCTCTTAATTAATACTAGTTCCTTTTGTTATTTTAGGAACATTATTTATTCAATAAACTATCATTTCTGCAGTGTTTTCCACATTCTAGCTTTGACTGTGTCCTCAGGATGCTGTGTTTATCAAGGTCCCCAAACTCACTTTCTGTAAGCTGAGGTTAGAGGGTTAGAGGCTTGATCGACTACAATCTTTTTGTTTTTTTTTTGACAAGAATCTTCTATAGGTGAAAGAATGGTATGTCTGTCTGTTGAACTCTTGGTGAAATTCACCAGTGTGTTCAAGTGTTGTCAGCCACCACATCAAACTCCCCCACAACACTGTATCTAATGATTTGAGCAGCCAGCTCCAGGAAGAGGTGTGACAAGAACTTTATTATTTCCCTTTCATTCCACTTTTGACTTTAAAAATGCCCTTTTTATGTGTTTGGGTGTTCTGTATGTGCCACATGCAGGCCTGGTGTCCAAGGAGGCCAGCAGAGGGCGCTGGATGCCCCGTAAACCATCAGGTGGGTGCTGGGAATTTAACCTGGGTCCCCTGGAAGAGTCAGTGTTCTTAACCAATGAGCGACCTCTCTCTAGCTCCCACTTTTTCTTTTCTTCACTTCTTCCCTCCCTCTCCCTCTTTCTCTCCCTCCCTCCTTTTCTCCCCTTCCTTCCTTCCTTCTCTCTCTCTCTCTCTCTCTCTCTCTCTCTCTCTCTCTCTCTCTCTCTCTCTCTCTCTCTCTCTCTCTCTGTAGCTCTGGCTGTCCTAGAATTCACTATCTAGACCAGACTAGCCTCAATTCAACAGAGATCCTTCTGCCTCTGCCTCCCAAGTGCTGGGATTAAAGAATGTGCCACCACCTGTCTTTTCTTTTTTTTTTTTTTATCAGAATGACTGATGCTTTAAAATCCCCCAAGGATAGAAAATGAAGTTTTTTTCTTTGTGGGGAAGAAGATTTTTACATATTGGGTTTAATCTAGTCAAGTTACTTTTTCTCATGCTCAGGGTTCTGTACTTCTATGTCGTACTGTGTTCTGCTGATATGACCTAAGTTCCTTTACTTCAGCAGAGACCAGATCTCCTAGGCCCATCAACCTCAGATTTGCAATTAGCCATGTCTCCAAGGAGATCTGATTCTTTTTAATGGAAAACAGTAGATGTTACAATCTAGGCTCTAGGGTCTCTTTGCTCATCTATCCTGTGTATTTTCAGTAGACAGAACTAAGAAATGCACATTAGTTAGAGGAAGAGAATATGGGTTATTAACATACCTAAGTAAATTTTTAAAAAATATTTATTTTATTTTATGTACATGGGTGCTTTGCCTGCACCTATGTATGTGTGCCACATGCATGCCTGGTGCCCATTGAAGTCAGAAGGGGCACTGGATTCCACAAAATGAAGTTAAAGACAGTTGTAAGCCATATGTGAGTGCTGGGAAATGATTGATCCTAGGTCTTCTGCAAGAGCATCGGGTGCCTTAACTACCAAGACAGCTCTCTAGCACTCTTTAAGCAAAGATTTTAAATTTAAAAATACATTTCATTTACTTATTTGTGGGAAGCACACTTGCTTGTGGAGACTGAAAGACAGCCTGTACATGGGTCCTAGGCTTGGACTCAGGTTATCAGGACCCTACTCACTGAACCATCCTGCCAAGGTCCCTACCCCCAGCTGGTTCCCCTCATACTCTCTTTTCTTTGATATTAACATTGACTGACTAGGGCTTGTCAGGCTTCTCCAAAATCAGGCTGCCCATGTTCTCCTTACATGTTCCATTCATGGGAAGATGAAGTCACTATGTAAGGTCCACAGCTAAGGGGTTCGTCTCTTTGAAGCTGGACAGCCATATAAATTGCTTACAGTTCTATACTAGAGACCCTTCCCTTCACATTCATTTATTTATTAAAAATTGTACTTCCGGGTGGCAAAGTGGCTCAGTGGGTTTTTTGTTTTTGTTTTGTTTTATTTTTGTTTTTTGTTTGTTTGTTTGTTTGTTTTTCCAAGCATGATGACCTGAGTTTGATCCCAGGAGTCTATGTAGTGGAGAGAACCAACTCAAGCAAATCATTCTCTGATCTCTACACATGTTCCTCGGGCACGCATGGTGCATGTGCACACACACTCATACATACACACACATACATACACATACACACATGCACGCTCACTCACACACACAGACACACATACATACATACACGTGCACGCTCACACACACACATACACACACATACATACATACACAGACACACATACACACACATACACATATATACATACACATACACTCGTGCACGCTCACACACACATACATACACACACACTCACACACATACATACACACACAGACACACACACATGCACACATACACGCACAATAAATGTAAAAACATTTTCTTCTGTATAGACTCTTAGGTATTAGTTTAGCTTGGGGTTATGATCCAATTATGTTCTGGTTTGTTGTCCAGAGTTGTCCAAGTTGACCACTGGCAGTTTTCCAGTTTGCTTGTGTGTCCTTTAGACACGTCCCCATAATTTATCTTTTTAAAGCAGCACTTCCTTACTCTCTGTCACTACCAGATGTTTTGGGACTGTCTTCTCCATTTCTTGTCCCTTTAGAACCAATCATTTCTGTGAGAAGCCCTAGATCCTTTGATTGGAGAACGGTATTAGACACTGCAATCTGAATGGTGTGTTTCTTGTTGCTATGGGGCCTCCTTCGCTTACACAACAAGGAAATAGATGTCTGTGCAGCAACCCATGTGGACAGGCACAGTGAAAGATATTTCTATACATGCCCATCCCTATCTATATTAAGATAAGCATGAGTTCGCAAGGGCATCTCTAGCTCCAGGCTGTCACCACATGGATCCTTCTGGCTTTCTCCAACTGTAACAGTGAGGTGACTCCACTCCACTTACATAATCCACAGAGTCCACATGCCTTGCCATTTCCATCTTTCCCAATGTTTTCTTTTGTACTTTAAAAGTTATTAATTTTGTGTGTGCATGTGTGGGGGCACATGCACACCACAGCACACGTGGGGAACAGAGGACTTTTAACTGTCTACCACGTGGGGCCCAGCCACTGAACTCAGGTAGTCAGGCTTGGTGGCAAGTGTCCTTGGGCACTGAGCCATCTTACTGGCCCCTTAATTTTGTTTTTCATTCTTTGATTCCAAAGTCAACTATCAATTAAGAAGTATTTGGGCAGCTCTCACCACCCCACCCCCTTGATTTCTTCCCTTCCTACACAATACTTTTTACTATTTTGCATTTTATTCTTCCATTATTTCTTTTAGAAAATACAAGTAAACACATGGTTACATTTACTCCTTTCTTGCACAAATGATGTCTGCTATGTATATGTTTCTTCACTTGGCTTCACTTGGAACATCCCTCCCTCACTCCTGCCCAGGTCCCTTTGATATGGCTCTGTGGTGATCTAACCAGGCCCCTGTTGATTGACATTGAGTTTCTTCAGACTCTGGCTTTTATAAATAGCACAGCGAGAATAGCTTTGAACATGCAGTATTTGGGATCTTTGCCAGTGCATCTTCAGGATGGATTCCCAAAAGTGAGATTACTTGGCTGAAAAGAATGCATGTGTAATATCATTAAATGCTGCCAAATCTTTCTCTGTAAGGGCCGCATCATCTTACATTCCCATCAGCAGCATGTGAGAGATTCCTTCCTCTGCAGCTTTGTTCAAATGTGGCCCTGTGTTTGGATTTTTCTTATCTCACAGGTAACAAATAGTAATACAAGAATGTTCTCTCTCTCCTCCCCACCTCTTTCCATCCTAAGTCTCTCTATTATCCACCTACTTATCACCCATCTTCTTCTTATCTGCTACTTATCAGTTATCTATATACTTTTATCTTCTATCTCCTATTTATCATCAATCTAATAATAGAATTAATCATTTGTAATTAATCTTTCCTCTTATACTTCTTGTCTATCTTCTATTATTATAGCACTTATAATATATCTATCTGTCTGTCTGTCTGTCTGTCTTTGAGCATACTAGAGATTAACCAAAGACCTCACACATGCTGGGAAAGTATTCTACCATTGAACTACACCCACAGCCCTTCACATATCTCTTATTACAGTGAGGTCCAATATGTCTTTATCTATTTAAGTGTCATTATGTGGTTTTATTTTGTGAGCTCCCTGATCTAATGCAAGAAAGTATGGACCACAGGTCTCATTCTGGAAGGACCAATGAATCTTGTACAAGCAATAGGGAAATAAGCAACACACATTCTAGCTTTAAAATGAAATGTTTGGGGAGTTCAGAGAATAAAGACAACTGTAAAGTAATTAGGGAAAGCTCCATGGAGATGGGCTTTGAGTTGGGATTTGAAAGATATCTGAGGTAGCATAATCAGAAGGAGAAAGGGAAAGCGTGGATAGATGGAGTAGCCGAGAACAAAGCCTGTTAATGCTCAGGGACAAGAAGTACCTCAGCATCAGGCTCTCTAGTCAGCTAGTTTCAGCCCTACAGCCAGAGGGTAATAACATCTATCTCAGGAGGTTGTTGGGAGGATTAAACAACACAGTCCTCCTCTTGGATCTGTGGGGATCTGACCAATCCAGACCCCAAGATACAAATAGCTGCTGGACTCTCTTATTTAGAGAATCAGGCAAAAGAGTAGAGAGTCTGCTCAGCGCAGATGAGATATTTTTCACCTTTCTATTTCTCAGCTGGTGGAAGTCACAGATGTGAGCTCATGAATACAGAAGGTTGGCTGAAGTATTTGGAGTATTACTAACACAGGGGCCATCGGATGCTCTGTTGGAATTGTGAGACTCTGGTGCAAATAGAGATGAGCTCTGGTAAGGGACAGCGTCAAGCTCCATACCTAGAGATTTGGACAATCTCAGGGGCGTGAGAGAGGCCTGGAGGGAGGCACCTTTTATCTGTGTGCCACCAGAAGGCTGAACAAGGGGATTTCTGACATGATGTTAAGAAGAAACTTAGTTTAAACTTATATCACCCTTTAAAAACGAGAAAATTATTCATCTCAGTGTTTTTATTCCATAACTAATACTCTGCAGGACCAACGTGAGAGTCAGAACTTCGGAGCTCAGTCTCACTCTTTCTAGTGGGTTCTCAGGTTGGCAGGGAGAAGGGGCTTATGATCACTTCCTGTTCTTCCTTTCTTTAAACTGTGATTTCTGGCCTTTATATAACTAAAGGAGACTGGAGTAAGCTAAAGGAACCTGACCAATACTGTTCTAAACAAGTTGGGGGCCTGTGTTAAAGCTTACTTAGCCCTAAGTTATGAGCTCTTTTTAGCTTTTGAGAGACTCCACTAGGGATGTCTGTAGCAGTATTATGTTACATTGTAAATAATTGTCCCATCTACTGGTTTAATGAGAATGCTGATTGGCTGAAGGCAGACAGAAAGTATGGGTGGGGCTATCAGACTAAGAAAACTCTGGGAACAGGAAGAGATGCCAGACAAGCCAGAAGAAGCAGAGGACAACTATGCTGCTCTGAGAAAAGGTACCAAGCCACATGGCTGAACAGGTTAAGAGTCATGGGTTAGTTTATGAGCAAGAGCTAGCTAGCAATATGCCAGAGCCATAGGCTAATCAGCATAAAATTAATACGTGTCTATATGTTTCTGTGGGACTATGGTCCACTGGGTCAGAACCTCAGGGCTGGCCTAGGCCAGAAAGGCTGGGCCAGAAACTTAATACTATAGATGTTTAATAGCATTTTTCTTCTATTTATCTATTTTTGAGACAAGGGGTTACTAGGTAATCATGGCTGGCCTGGAACTTGCTATGTAGACCAGGCTAGCCTCAAACTCACAGTGATCTGCTCATCTCTGCCCCATGAGTGCTGGGATTAAAGGCATATCCTATCCTACCTAGCTAATAACATTGAATATAGCATAAATTTTTTCTGAATGACCCCCTCTAGTTTTCTAAAAGCCTTTTCTACAAAGACCTCCTGGTGGTCCTTTTAGACAGACCTCAAAAAGAGCTCCAGAGTACCCTTGTCCCTACAAAATCCAGTTCAGCTCTGTGAAAGATAGTTTTAGTGTGAAAGCATGGATATATCTTTGCAAAGCTTTGTTTCTGGAAAGGAACCTTTGGTGTCTGAGGGTGGGGGGTTCAGGTCTGGGAATGCACCTGACAAGCCAATAGATTCAAAAGTTAGGTTTTTCAGAAAGTTCAGCAGATTCAGGGCTTAGGTTTGCTCCAGAAAGTTCAGCTACTGTACCCTATACCCCTTCGCCCAATCCTGGAATGCCAAGATGTGCAGCACCCCACTTATGTAGGCTTTTTTTTTTTAACAACCCCCCCACCTCACCTTGGGGCTGAGGCTGATAACCCTCCACTGTGTCAGAACAAAGGGTATTGACCTGGGCTCCTTTGGAACCTGTTCATAACAATAAAAACCCTCATGCATTTGCATCGAGTCCAGCTGCCTGGTGGTTTTTGGGGGTCTCAACATTTAGCCCTACAAATAGCATGCACAGGCTGCCCAGTGCGACAACTGCTCCTTTATCCTGGCCAGTAGAGTGCCCTGCCAGCTCAGCATTACCTTTTGAGGTGAAGTGAGCCGTCCATCTGTGATACTTCCTATGAGAGTCCATTTTCTATAGCTATAACGAAACACCTCAGACTAGGTATTTTATAAAGAAAAGAAGTTAATTTAGCTTGTAGTTTTGGAGGTTGATGTAATTCATCATGAGTTCTTCCTTACAAGAGGCCAAACCAAAGAGACTCAGAGATTGGGATCATTCTTTCTGCATAAACCTGATCTCATAGGAACTAATGGGGTCCCATGAGAACTGTATTAATTCCTTTCCAAGGGCTGTGCCCCCAATGATCTACTTACCTCCTCTAAGATTCTATCTCTTACAGTTACAGGTCTCATCACCTCCCAAGTTTACAACACATCCTTTGAAGGAAAGGGAGTCATATATATCTAAACCACAGCAACCTCTGCCTTCTGGTACCAAGCATGAAGTTCTTCATGACTTGAGGTGAGAGGAGAAGTATCCCTCACAGCTGGGTCACAACACTGTCCCTACAACAGTTTCTGAATCTCCATTCTCAGGTTTTGGTTTGGGTTGGTTTTTTTTGTTTTGTTTTGTTTTGTTTTGTTTTGTTTTTGAGACAGAATTAATCTGTGTAACAGCTCTGGCTGTCCTGAAACTCACTTTGTAGACCAGGATAGCCTCTAAGCATATGCCGTGTCTTCTGTGTGTGTGTGTGTGTGTGTGTGTGTGTGTGTGTGTGTGTGTGTGTGTGTGTATACATTCTTCGATGGCACAAGACAACTTTAGGTGTCATCCTCAGAAACAATATTCATCTTCTTTGGGGCAGGGTCCCTCCCTAGCCTGAAGGTAGCCAAGTTAGGGTCACTGTGAACCCCAGGAATCCTTCTGTTCCTGCTTTCCCAACAGGATTACAAACCACCATATTGGGTTCTGGGTACCAAACTCAGTACTTTGCCAACTATATTATTGCCCTAGTCCCGAATTCTTTAATATTTCAGATGTAAGATCGTCTTGGAAGTTTAAGAATAGTCTTGGTCACGTAAATAAATACTTGCATAGTAGTGTTTTCAAAAGTATCTCCTGTTGTCCCATTGCTTTGGAAAACTGAGACCCCAGAGTCTCAATTTTAGTATAGAGTGTAGTGCCTCGCCCTCAGTGATTAATGACTGGAGCATTAGGAAGATGGATCTGGCTGTTTGTAATGATAGGCTGGTATGAGCTGAAAGGAAAACCAGTTTAAATCTGCTGTGATCCAGAAATAAGCAAAGAGAATGAGTAAATTAATCATAGGAGGGAAAACTCAGAAGAGATAAGTATCCTAGTCGAGGAAAAGAAGAGGGCTGTTGGAGGGAATTCTTATCTTTTCAAAGATAAAAACTGGGGTAGTGGGGTAAATTTTTAGAGAAGCAGATGAGGACTCTATGTAAGACCTTTCTAAAATCAGTAGATTGGCAGATTGTCCTCAGAGAGTCCCATCATGAAGGATGTGTGGTAAGGATACTCTGCCCACTGAGCTCTCCTATCCCAGGCCTCCTCATCCCAGATTACACCACTAACTAACTACTGCTTGAGCCAAACCCCAAAAGACATTCTTGATCCCTCCATTTTCCTTTCTCCCCAAATCCAACCATCAACAAATGCTAGCATGTCTACCTCCCGGATAATTAAACATACCCTTGTCTACTTGTCTCCATCTACTCTTCCCTTGTGCACTCTGGGCCACCATTAGCTCTCAGCTGGACTCCTAATTGCTCTCCTATGTTCTCTCAGGAGCCACACAATCCATTCTCACACATTAAGTAATGAGAGTGATCTTATAAAAATGCAAACAGACCATATCGCTGCCTTCTTCAGCCCCTCCTAGGCCTTCTGCTTAAACCTTGGAGTGAAGCTCCAAGCCAGCCTTGCTTGAGAAGCCCATGCGACTTATTTTAGCCAAGGCAGCCTCTCCATACTCAGCTTCTATAGTTCTCTTAGCTCGTGTAACCATGTTGCATAAGGCTTTTTTGTCTTTCAAAACCGTGTTTCTTCCTGCATGAGAACCTTCACATTGATTGTCCTGGTGGGGGTTGCCCTTAGATTGTGCACGATTGCTCTGTTCATTGGGATCCAGACTCAAATGCCATCTCAGAAAGGACTTCTCTAAGCACTCATGTGTGCCTCCTCCACCATCACTTTCCACATGTCACCATATGTCACATCTACCAGCTATTCAGAGTGATTTAATTTATTTACATGTTGACTGTGCAAGAGTCAGGGCTTTGTCGTCATTGTTTGATACCCTGTCTCCAGTATGCACAGTAAGTCCTCAGTAAATGTTTGTTGAAGGAATGAGTGGTTAGAAGATGCTGGCTGAGGATATTAACAAATCACTCAAAGCCTGAATCTGGGATGGAGGACTTACTTAGAATGAAAGGCTGGATCTAACATGTCCATGGAGGGCAAAGATGATGGAATGATATACAGGGAATAAGGGCATGGGAAAACAAAATTATCTCTATGGTTAGACTACGATAGACTGAGTGGTGATGCTGATGCAAAAGTATTTCACTTCATGTTGGACATAGCAATAGGTTTCCAGTACAAAAAGAGTCTAGAGACAGGAGTTTGAGTAGAAGTCATAAGCCAACAGCTAGTCATGAACTGGTAGTCATTCTGGTGGCCAGAAAAGAAACAAGTTCATTGAGGACTGAATCAGACAATGAGAAGAGCTGAGTTTCAGGTGGTGTGAATGACAGGTGACTAAGGGAAGGACAAAGTGCTGTGCAGAGGAGGCAAGGGGTACAGAAATCCGAGAGAGAAGGGAAGAGAATGTCAGGACCCTACATCCAGCAAATTCAGAAGAGGCGAGAAAGCAAAGCAAGGAAGAAACATTTACAGGTTACACACACACACACACACACACACACACACACACACACACACACGCGCACACACACACACATGTGCATACATAGAGTGTCTATGACACACTTGCACACACACACACTTGCACACACACACTTACACACACATGCACATGTGCACATACACATGTGCATGCATAGTGCCTATGACACACACATATGCACACATGCACACACACAGTGTCTGTGACACACATATTTGCACATACATACTTGCACACACACACAATGCATACAGTGCCTGTGACACACCCATGCATGCACACTCACGCACATACACATGCACACATGAACACACATGTGCATGCATGCACACAGTGTCTATGACACACACACTCACGTGCACACTTGTGCACACACACACTCACACACATGCACACTCACATAGTGTCTATGACACACACTCGCACACATGCACACGCTCGCGCATGCCCACACACACATGCACACACACAAAGTGTCTATGACAACGATAGGGCAGAAATAATGGATGACCTTTAAGGGAAATTGCACTAACGTAATAAAAACCATATAGCAAGATATTAGGGAGGAAGCGAGTGACAAGAATAATGATGAGCAGATGAAAAAGTGCCAATGATTCAGAGATATATTCAGGAGAAGAGGCATCTGCAAAGGATTGGGAGAGCTGCATCACTGGGCATTTGGCGACTTAATTTGGAGATCTGGGCTGGGGGCATAGCTCAGTAGAAGAGGGCATGCTCAGTGTAAGGTCCGCGAATCTATCCCTGACTGCGTGCAGGGTGGTGGAAGGGACTAAGATTTGTAAGATCGGCAGGAAGGAGAGTGGGTTCAGGATGGGAATCCCTCAGGGTAAAGAGTAGGGTCTGCAGTCTGTATCTTTCCCGCTTCTTCTTTTCTCAGGGCATTTGGGCTCAAACCTGTCACTGCTTTCATCCGGAGACACACGGGATGCAAAATGAATCAGTTAATACACCAATAAGCTTGAGATGCATCTCACTGTCTGAAACAGCCTTTCAAACATTAATCAGATGGAATCCGTTCCCTGCTTAGAGAACCCTTCCACAGCCTCCGTGTAGCCTGGAAGCTACCTGAGCTGCCCCGCAGGGGAGGCTCCCGTTTGTTCTGCCACCCACCGCTGGCTGGCGGCTCTCCAGCATAGCCAACAGTCCTGTTTCTTCCTGAGACCTGTCAAGCTTGTTTCAGCCTGCAGACCTGAGTACTTGTCTCTCCTCTGCAGAGGCGAGTAATTGTTTTTCATAATGTTCAATATGGTCCAAATGTTCCCATATCGTTCTCCACTCAGGCCTACTGGCTTGTCCC
Source organism: Phyllotis vaccarum (assembly GCA_033318265.1). Taxonomy (NCBI): domain Eukaryota; kingdom Metazoa; phylum Chordata; class Mammalia; order Rodentia; family Cricetidae; genus Phyllotis; species Phyllotis vaccarum. The sequence continues at coordinate 99,753,977 of JARWLC010000003.1, forward strand.
CTCCTCAGAGGGGCAGAGACAGCTAGATGATCTGCAGTGCCAAACGCAAGGCAGATCTTCTGTCCAGCAAGCAGGAAGGAAAGCTTTTCTTTTTTCCTCTGTCACATCTTGTCACCTTAGTCATTTGCCATTTGACACTGTGTTCCCCTGGGTTCAGTGTAAGCTCCAGAGGTGCATACCTGTGCCACTGCCCATTCTAGACTCAGGCAATATTGCTTCCAACACGTGAGAGCTGGCAGTCAAGAACTGGAGGAAGGCTAACAAGATGGCTTGGAGGGTAAAGGTGAGTCCTAACACAGGAAAGACCTGAGTCTTGCGTATTTATCCTCTAACCACCAAACATACCATAGCATGTGTGATTGCACACATACACAACACAAAATAAATGTAATAGATAAAAAATAATCTGAAGGAGTGAGACGAATGTCACCTGTGGCCCTAGGCGTTGTTCTTACTCCATTGTCAGATGTCTGGGGATGTAGCTCAGTTGGCAGAGTGGTAGCCTGCTACCCAGGAGGTCAGTGGTCTGATGCTCAGCATCACATTTATGTGATGGAACTGGTGGTGCATGTCTATGCTCCTGGCATTCAAGACACTTTAAGATGTTTACAGCAGAGCAGGGTCACCTTCTGAAAATGATGACACATGTATCTGGGGATTTTCTTGGCCACTGTATTCTACTAGCTTCTTCTCTTCCTGCCTTTCTCTACCTGATTCTACTTTATTTTCCTTGCAGCCCTTCTCACGACCTAAAGCTGTGTTGGTTTCTCTTCTCTCCCCTGCTGGACTGCAAACTCCCAGAGGACAAGGCCATTGCCCACCTCGCTTGCAGCTGTATGCCAAGCATGCAATACAGACGCCCAGTAAACAGCTGTTGAGTGATTGCATGAGAGGACTCCAGTCACCTTTTTGGCCTGGTTTCAGTTACATTTCATAAAACCATCGTGCTTTTTGTTTTTCATACTGTTTATCATGGCGTATTTTGGTGTGTTTAAGATGAAAAGATTTTTTTCTTTGTCAAGTCCTCATTTTCATTTTTCAAAAAAAGAGATTAAAACCTAAAATAATTATGCAAGAGAGGAAATAATAGCAAAGATGGCCAAACTGTTGTGTTTATTGGGCATTGCTGGTACTTGGCCAGACAAGCCAGGAAGACCTGCTCTCTCTTGTCTGTGCCCTGGCCTTCCCTGCTTTCTCTCTTACAGTGCAGGCAGGGGTTCAGGTCAGCTCAGAACAGCTCATCACACTATAATCCATTTACAATCCCATAGCTTACTGTTTCCCTGCTGGAGCATGTGGCTACCTCTCAGAGTTCAGAACAGCTCATATTTAGTTCCATCTCCCAGCACTCTTGGGAACTTTTGGAAAAGTAGATGATGCTTCTATTTCACCTCCCTGTGCACCCCTTCCTCACCTTAGCCAGCCCCTCACATTATTTCCTCAAAGAGGTCTTCCTGTGCTCAGACCCAGTGCTCATCATGCATGTTCATAGCACTCAACAGGGTTCCACAATTTTGGTGAATTCCTTCACTGTGTGATTATTTGTTGAATTACTGTCTCCTTTACCAGGATATATGCTCTATGAGGAAATGGGAGTCGGAACTGAGAGCACGGAGCCCACTTCCCACAGGCACTCAGAAACTATCTGATGAGCGATCACATATCACTAATGCTTAGTAATGGTATCCACAGAAGTTCTTCAGGCGTTTGTTGAATTATATTGGAGAAATATTTTTTTTAATCGCAACAATTATGACTTGGTTAGAATGAGTTGTTTTTCCTTGTTATCAAAATAAGAGACAGCTTGAATAATTAAGCTGTTTCCCAAACACTGGTCTTTTCTAACTGGAAGACATCAGGATGCAACAAATGAGCAACTGGGACACACACGAGACTCAGGGGTCTTTGCCTGCTTTGACTTGTCCCATCATAGACCCTTTTTATTAGTAGGCATAGCCTGTCGTATACCATCCAACCTTATCACCTTAAAATATCCCTTAAAATCACTATGTTCTGACTTATAGAGCCATTTGATGCTAAAAGTAATTATAGGCAGGCTTCCGAGACTCGATTTCTTTATAGTTTCTCCTACCAGGCTCTGGAGGTAAGGATTCAAATGAGGTCCAGGCTGCAAATTGCATCAGAAGACAGGATAAATCAGTCTTCGTCAAAGCAAAGGAGCTCTTCCTTTTCTCCCAGGTTGGAAACAAATGCTCTGCCCCACTGGCCAGATGTCATCATGGTTAAGTCTTAGCAGACGATCTACCTTCACTTGGTAATTGTTATTTCTGCAGGCCTTTTGTGTTTTAATCTATCAATTCTCTATTTAGCAATAATGGAATGCAGGACTGATAAATAATGCATGTCAACAGCAATATCCAGAACAGAGGCTAATGCTTCCTCAAGGCCCGGGCAGCCTCTTGTTTTTGTATTTAAAGGAAGGCAAGCAGTATTCAGTAGTCACAAGCCTTTGGGTGCTGTTCTCTGAGGCTAACCCCCCCACCCCAGGACCTGCTGCTGGTGTCTGTCCATCCTCTGACAGTTTCCTTACCAATCTCACCCCTGTGTGCCTCCCTCGTGGGACATTAATCAAGCAGGTCTTGCCAAGTGGCTTTGTGGAAAAACCACATTCTGCAAGATGTAATTTATGGCCTTAATACTGTTAACCATGCAGCGTCCTTTGTTGCATTCTTGTAGCTGATTAGGCAGTAGCCATAAAACAAATTTTTATGTATGTTTCTAGAAGGAATATGTGTATTCACACACATATGTACGGATGGAGTAGCTTGCTTCCCTGTGAGTAATAGTCTCATCAAATGCAGCTATGCTCTGTTTCTTCATTGAAGACATATAAACAACCTTCCTTTTTTCTAAAGGGCCCATTTAACACTTTCCCATCTGACTCATATCTGAACTATGGAGGCAGAGCTAAAAGGCTGCAGGACCTTGGAAGGGGGTGACAGTTGGTGTCGGGGACATTGAATCTGAACTCATATCATCCTGTCTCATGAGCTGGAAGACTTCAGTACAGATCATTAGCCCCATGTCCCTGAAGGTGACAGCAGTGTGGCTCATAGACCGTAATACAATTTGGGCTAGAGCAGGATCCTAAATGAAATGTGCCGATGTGAAGAGAGGTGACATTCAACCCTGTTTGGGTCTCTAGTTCTGGTTTAAGGGCCGCTCCTTTCCAGGCTTGAACTGCAGAATGTTCTTTGACAACTCCTCAGGGCATCATTCTGTGGGTGCAGAGCACAGTCAGTTCCTCCATAGCTAGTCAATCCTTCTAGAACTTTCCAACTTCAACTGCACTTACTCGTTTTTACAGTTTCTCTGCTCCTGCCAGCCTTTGATCACCTCTCACAGTCCTGTCTTTAAGGCCCAGTGCAGTGCCTGGTACACAGGGAATTCAAATAGAAGCTACATGATTTATTGATGAGGAGATGAATATTTTGGCAGCGCTTCCTTGAGATTCAGCCTTTTTTCTTAATTTTTCCCTCATTAAAATAAATCTAACTTTTGATTATGAAAAAAATTGAAAATATACAAAAATAGATATGAGATATACCAACTTATCCATCTACTCATGGCTAAACCTAGCTCGTTCACACCTCATCCATTACCCTACTCACTTTGTTTTAAAGCACACACAGTCATCAGATGACTTTATCTCTAAATATTTTGGTTTGAAGTCTTACTCTCTAAAATTTAAGGACTCATTTTTTTTCAGTTGCGATGGGATTATGGAATAAAAAATGATTATCGTCTTTTCCTTACTTATCATTGTGTGTATAGAGTGGCATGCATGCATGTGTGTGTGAGGGGGGCTCAGGACAGCTTCTATAAGTCAGTTCTCTCCTTCCACTATGTGGGTTTCAGGAATCAAACTCAGATCATCAAGCTTGGTGGCAAATGTTTTTACCCACTGAACCACCTTGCCAGCCCTGTATAATTAACAGCATCAACTATGGAGCCAATGTTCAACTTCGTAGTATTAAAAATATCACATGCTTCTTAAACATATTTTTAATTTGTCTGACAATTCCACACATGCATTCAATGTATCTTGACTATATCTACCTCCAGCTACACCTTTCCAGCCCCAACATGTTCTCTCCTGCCTTCGTGTCCTTATTTATTTAGAGACAGGATTTCTCTGCATAGTAGCACCGCCTGCCAGAGTGCCACCACTACCTGACCCCTTTTTATTTACTTTTATTAATATCTTAAAGTATTATGTGTGTGTCCGTGTGGGGGTATGTGCACAACAGTACAAGTGCCTGCGGAGTCTAGAAGAGGCTGTTAAATCCGCCGGAGGTGAGCTGCTGAATGTGGATGCTGGGAACGGAATCTAGCTCTTCTACAAGAGCATTAAGTGTTCTCAACCACTGAGTCATCTTTCCAACTATTTTTCTGTTTAACCTACCAAATTCAATTAGTGCTGTCTGCATGCACATGGGTATGGGGCCATCCACCAAAATGTGGGCAACCTACCAGTGGCCAGATTTCTAGAGGAAAACAGCATCTCCCTTCTAGTAGCTATCAACCAGGGTGATATCAACCTCCCTCATCCATGCCCATGCATTCACTGGCTTAATCTTGTGTAGGTAACATGGCTACTATGAGTTGGTGAGTGCAGTGCATGTCAGGCCCAGGGAGCAGCATCTCGCAGGAATCCTCCCATTCTCTGGCTCTGGCTGCCTGTCCACCCCTCTTTCAGATTTTCCCTGAGCCTTGTGGGTAATGATGTATATGCACCATTTAGGGTCATGACACAGCAGTCACTTGCTGTCAGTACTTTGACTGGCTGTGAGTTTTTTCATTGACTGCTGTCCACTGTAAAAAGAAGCTTCTGTGGCCAAGGTTGTGAACAGCACTAATCTATGGGTATAAGCATAAATATTTAGAAAGCAATTTGACAACATGTGATCTAGCAAAAGATCATACAATACAAAAGAAATTGTTGTTCCCTGACAGGGCCTGTGATCTCTCCATATACTTTTGTAGTTTGAATTAGGATCCAAGTAAGATAGCAATTATGTGTGTATGTGTGTCTAATTATAAATTCTGAAGATTGAATTCAAGGCCTTGGCATCCCAAACTCTTGGTTTATTGAGAAAAGGTCTTGCTATGTAGCATCACTTATGCACATACTTGTTCTATACTCACTGTGTAAACCAAGCTGGCTTCAAGCGTAAGACCCTCCTGCTTCTGCCTCCTGAGTTCTGGAGTTTTCTAACTCTTTCTCTGGAGAAAACTTTACACAAACAAACAAACAAAACTACATAGAGTCACATGTAGTTGTAAACATTTTGCCAAGCATCCCCTGAGCCTTTTGCCCAGTTTCTCTTGATGTCAACATTATACAGAACAATAGTAGGAAAAAAGTGAGCTTGATACAATCTGCCAACCCTACTCAGATCCCAACAGTTCTGCACACTGATCTCTGTGTGTATATTTCATGCATTCTAGTCAGCTGTGCAGATTGCTGTGACACACCACCGTCAAGATACAGGTTGGTTACAATGCAAACTCTTTGTGTTATCATTAATAGATATATCTCCCTAACACATTTTTCTGGTCTCCATGTCTCTGTCATATATGTGTTTATTTATTCTTATGACAATTTTATGTGTGTGTGTCTGTGTGTGTGTATATACATAGTATACTTTAATTCTATCCACCTACAATCTCCCCTTCCATTCCATTGTTGTTGCAAAGCTAAGGATCAGACCCAGTGTCCTTCCTGTGTGTGCCACCCCACAAGCTACAGCTACAGCCTCTCATCTCTGTGATTTTGTCACTTGAGAAAGATCCCATACGCACAGTCTTACAATAGCCATTGCTTTGAGGTTGGCCTGTTTCTTTTCCCATCACATTCTTCTCAGGGTTTAAAGTTGTGTGTGTGCTCAGAGTTTATTTCTTAGCATCACTGAGTACTGCCCCACAGGATGGATATGCCAGTTTGTGTGTCCATTGACTGAAGACCTGGGTTGTTTTTAGCTTGGATGATTTGAATAAAAAGCTCATGAATAAACATGAGTAAGTTTTGTGTAAACGTAAATGATTATGTTTCTGAGACATACATCCAAGAATGCAGCTGCTGGGTCATTTAATAGGCATAAGGTTAAGTGAGAAGCTGCCATTTCTGAGTGAGTATATCATTCATATTCCTGTAAGAAATATACAAAAGCATTTTTCCACTTTTCTGAGGCCTCACAGTGTTTGGTATATATAGATTTTTTAAAAACTTTTACAACTTTGATAAGTATGGAGTAGTATCTCATTATAATTCTTTAACATTTTTAAACTGTAAATATAGCTCATTTTTGTTCTAGTATGAAAGCTGATTGTAGAAAGCAAGACACAGCTAATATGTTAGTATCTTAGTATATACTTTGATATTTTTTTCTTTAGGCATATCTGTCTATAGTTTATAAAAACTAGAAATATAATTTTATATCATAAACTTTTAAAAAATGTTATATGAGAAATATATCCTATGAAATATTATTTGACAACATATTTTTTGTCTGCTTTGGGAATTGAAAGGAGAGCCTCTCATGCTAAATGAGTGCTTTATCATTGAGCTGTATCCCTATCCCTGAAACACATTTTTTAAAAATTCTCTGTATGTGGAGCTAGGCATTAGTGGTTCACACTTTTAATCTCAGCACTCAGGAAGTAGAAGCAGATGGATCTCTGTGAGTTTGAGGCCAGCCTGGTCTACAGAGCAAGTTCCTGAACAGCCAGGGGTACACAGAGAAACTTTGTCTGGGCGGGGGAGAGAATTGCATGTATGTAAATGTGTATGTGAGCATGCAAGTTGTATGAGAGGTCAGAGGACCACTGTGGGCATCAGTGTTCAGCTGTTGAGGTAGTTTTGTTTCTGCCCTCATATTCCAGGTTAACTGGCCCTCAGAGTTTATTCTCTTGTTCTCACCTTCCACCTGGGTGGCTCTGAGGGAGTGCAGGGATTGCAGATGCACACTACCACATCTGGCCTTGTTTGTGTGTTCCAAGGCAGATCATCAGATTTGTGTGACAAGTTCTTCCCACCCAGCGAATACCTTGTCACCAAAACATATCCTTGGTGAGGATAGTGAAGATACCCTTAGTAGTGGATAGTTGTTGGAGGAGGGATAATCATTCCTTTTGGAAGTTGTGACTACAGGTAGATTTCCAGAGCTCCGTTGGATGGCCCCACACTCAAGCACATAAGGGGAGCACCGGACTGGACTGGAGACTCGTCAAAGACACATGAAGTTGAGAGAGAAAACCTGTTGGAGAGGATATTGGGAGAGTTAGAGAGGTGTAGTGGATTTATGATGTTACATTGTAAATAATTGTCCTACCTATGAGTTTAATAAAAATGCTGATTGGCTAAAGGCAGACAGGAAGTGTGGGCGGGGCTACCAGACTAAGAAAACTCTGGGAACAGGAAGAACAGAGCAGAGATGCCACAGAGACTCCAGAGTTGCCAGACAAGCCAGAAGATGCAGAGGACAACTATGCTGCTCTGAGAAAGGTACTGAGCCCCATGGCTGAACAGGATAAGAGTCATGGGTTAGATTAAGGGTAAAGAGTTAGCAAGTTATATGCCTGGGCCTTAGGCCGATCAGCCTAAAATTAATGTAAGCGTTGTGTGTCTCTGTGGGTCTGTGGGTCTGCAGGCCTAAACCTTGAGGCTAGGCCCCAAAGTCCAGGCCAGAAACCTCTTACCACAGAGGGGAAAGTGGGGATCACTACAGTCATATTTCATTGCATGCCTGTGTGAAGTTCTCAAGAATAAAGAAAAATTAAAATAAGTAAAACATATCATTCACACTCACAGAAAAAAAATTATATAGTATCCCCTACACACATGCAAAATTACATGATGTCCCATCAGATATAGCTAAATTTTATATTATTTTTGGACATTATGTTATTTTCAATTTTTAATAGCATAAATACTATTTGAATCATCATACACAGTCTAATATTTTCTCTTTTTGCATTTCTAATTATTTGTTTGTAATCCATTGTAGAACATTGCTAGGTCAAGGCACTTTAAGGCTTTTACTGCCTGTAGAAAAAAAAAATCTAAATTATTTTTAAAACAATTATATCTGTACTCATTTTGTTTTTATATTGGCTAAATTGATTGAGGAAAAGCCTCTTATAAATCTGCATCCCTTTGATAAATAAAATTTAAACGTATTTACAAGTTTTATTTCTTCCTTAATTGGGTTTCTTATTGGTGCGTTCATGACGTTGTTTAAACAATATACTCCCGGTCATGTTGTTTTGTTTTGCAGCCCTGGTGAGCACCGCCTTCATATAAGAAACTGGGGACAGACTAGCAGCTGGAAGATGAGGAGGAGGGGCAGGCTGTAACCATGGGTTTCTAACTGTCTTGTTTTTGGCATATGCCTGCTGTTAGTAGAGGCTGAGGCTGAGAACCCTGGGTGGCTGATCTTCACGGAAGCAATGGGTGGCAGACAGGTGCTTTCTCTGGAGCTGTCTCCATCCTCCTTCTGTGTTCAGACGTCCTGATGAGCGAGGGACTGCAGAACATCCTGCTTGCTCATGTTCTCCTTCCTGCATCCGGGTGGCTTGAGACCAAAGATGTCAGTGTTTCTTGTCCTAATACAATTCCTTTATCAAGCAAGCCTCAGCAATTTCAGCAACAACAAACAAATAAAACTCGAAGATAAATACTCCTGACCCCAACACCATCAACAAAACCAACCTAAACTTGCATGGCGGAGTATACACACAGCATCTGTTTTGGTTTTTCTTATATATGTGTCCTCTCCACCCACAGATGTCGGTGACAGCAGTGTTTTGGATGAAAATGAAGACCCAGCAGGAATAATCCACATCACTCAGAGACTAGAAGCCACAGCCCTCCCCTGACATATTTGTTGCAACCATCCTAAAACAAAACAAAACTCCAGGATGCACACCAGCCACTGGCCCCAGTTTGAGATTTTATTCATTTAAAATTGTTATTTAATGCTTTTCAGACATCCGGGCAACTTCAATTCCTTGTGACTCTTTTCAGAGTCACACAGTGCTAGATTGGCCCATGACTGGATCTCAAGCTGAGTGATATTTACCACCTGCCAGGTGATGTTGACCTGTTCTGTACTTATATCTGCAGGGAGTCTGTACTTGGTGTTTCTGCCAGCAAATAGAGGTCATATGATGACCTCTTACCCTCTCACCTCCTCACCAAATGATAACCATCCCAGAGGTCTTGAGTCCCAATGAAAACTTTCTGTTAGAATTTTAGAAAAGAGACTACTGATAACTCAAAAAAAAAAACAAAAAAAAAAAAACCTAGGAATGCCCATTTAGGCTCCTTCAGCTCAGGATACATAAAGGGCAAACACTCATACATGGAAAATAAAAATAATTATATCTTTGAAAACATCTAGGCCTTTAAAAAAAAATTGAGTTTCCCCACGAGGCAAACTTAGCTAAAAAATCTTCCTCCCCAAGAGTACTGCCTCACAATGGGAATCAGCACTTTTGATTTTCAAGGAAAATACAGACTAAAGATGAACCCAACAATTTTGAATTGAAAACAATAACTCAGTATGTTGGTATGTCAGAGGTTTGTGAGAAACCAAATCTGGATTGAGGGAAAAGAAGAAAGGTATGAAATGTCTTAGTAAGAAGCAAGGGGAGAGCCACACTCCAGTCCTTTCACACCGATTATCCCATAACATCTCCTCACTGGCCGATAAAGTGGGAGTGATTCCTAAGAGGTTATATGACTTGACTAGAGATCAGATCCCTGCACCAGCTCTAAACAGTCTCTTTCCACTGTTCACATAATCTTATTCTCTGTCTCTTTCCTCCCTCCCTCCTTCATTTTAGCCAAATGATGTGGCTTGGCAAAGGGGCTCTCTTAACATGTGAATGTGCACATTTTCTTCCAATTCCTCTCAACAACAACTTAAAAATTTCAAAAAGAGCTAGAATAACATCACCCGCAATACCTGAGCTGCATCAGGAAACATTCCCTGTCAAAGCTAAATCACCTTCATTTGCCCTATGCTATTTTGGGGACAATATGATTTGCTAAATCTTAACTTTAACCTATATTTCTTAAGAGGACTTTTAACTCAGGATATTTATAATCTTCTTTGCATCTTCAAAGCACTTTTCAGTATTAACTAATTAAACCTCAGCAACACCTTTGATTAACTCCTTTTTATAGATGTGGGAAAGAGGCATGGAAGAAATGCCCTTGGCCACGATAGAATCAGCATTTCAAGAGAGGATGGGAACCTGAAACTTCCTGTCGCCACCTCTCATAAATCACTCATCGGTCTCCTGCCCTGATGGACACAATTGGATCATCTTGTGCCTTATGGCAATAGGACTGTCTCAGAAGTACCTGTCACCTCTCCCTGCTCATCACTATTCATTCTGTATGTCCTTATAACACAACTTTATTCACCTCAGAAATCAAGAGTTACTGGGAAGGGTGAACAAAATACCCAGATCTCATGTTAGCTCCCTCACAACTCCCCTTGGAGTCTATTCTTAGACAAACTGTCTGTTCAGGAATCCAAGGTAAGCCAGATTTATCTGGCAACATCCCCAAAGTTTTCTCCTTTCCATATGTCCAGACGAAAGTTAAGCAGTAAGTAATCCAAAGACAGAGCGGGGTCAGCAACAATCATTTTCATAGCTACCAGGCAAAAATCCAACATCAGTGTCGTCTCCAGTGCAATTTCCCAATTGTTTTGAATGCTGGAGTAATCACTTGAAATGTATGATTTATGGGCAGCTGTCTCAGCTGGATGAGAGTCTTGCTGACAGATATCAGACTGTTATTATCAGCCTCTGTTCTAAATTAAAGGAGAAGCCTTATCTTGAAATATATCCTGAAGTCATAGAGGATGGTGGGGACCAGGAGGGGCACAAGAGTGTCAGCATGATAAACACTAGGGGGGAGACAACATCATCTTTAAAGACCTCCTTCTCTAAGAATGTTTATGCTTTGATGAGCTTGATAACTTTGGTGTATTTGGAGGTAGAATTATCATTGAGACAAAGACCTGATGTCAAAACCTATCCTTGAGATTTGGTGGTGCTCACAGGCGACACTCCCTTGATCCTGAATCTAAACCAGACTCAGCAGGTTCAGTAGCGTAGAAGATTGGGCCTAGAAAACCCCAATTTGAGTTACTTCTATTTATCTGACTAATAAACCTTGCTAAGCTATGCTTCTTCAGTTGGAAATATAGTGGTAATACTTGCCTTATATAATTGTTGGGAAAATAAAATAAAAGTATTTTCTGCACTCTAGGAAATTATTTATTTTAACCAATTTTGGTTATTAATAGTAATGGCCAATATTTACCATGTCATTACCACATTCCAGACTCTGTGTGAGGATGCTTTTATGCACCTGCTCTCATTTGTCACTGCAACAACCCTATAAAGACAATTATGTCTCTCTTCCAAATGATGAACCAAGGTCTGATATCACTCATTTAGTAGTGGATGCAGGCACACTATACGGTCTTTTTCCCTCCACTTTTAAATCTTTATTGTTTTAAAATTGTACAGATCTTTTATAATACAGCATTTTGTTATTCAAATGACCTCTAAATGTTAATGTACAATGAATATCTTTTTCTGAAACCCAGTTGTGAATTATGAGTTCACCAGTATGGTTATTCAAAACCTTTCTTGCTGGGGAAGTCGGGAGTCCTGCACAACAGTGCTGTTTTTAATCTCCAGTTGTCCGCTGGACATTTCTTTTCTGCTTTCCTGTAGTTCTTCTAACGGCTCTGACTCTCAAGTGAAATTCTTTCTCCTCTCTAACAGTCCCATCCTTCCGTTAACTTTCCTGTTTGCCCAAATGGCCATTTCTCTCCCTGGCTTGAATTCTTTTCCTTTCTGACTAAAGAGTCCCCCTGGCTGTTCAGCTCCATCCTCGGGCTTCCTCTCCCTCCCTTCTAACTCCTTTGTAAATGCTGTGATGAGACTGCGTCTCCTCAAGCATAGATTGTTCAATACCTTCCTAATTTGTTTTTGCACCTTTGATCCATTCCAATACTGTCTGCTAATTGATCCTGAAATACCGTTTCAGCAAGTTACTTCCTTTATCAAAAATGCTCAGTTATTTATGGGGCAAAACCCATGTTTGTACTCTTGGTTCCATCTCACCACCCTGCCCTGGTGTCTAAGTCCATATATGTCCCAGGCTTCCTGCCTTTGGACTTTAGCTTGTATAGGAAGTCTCTCATTTCCCTCAAGTCCTTCTCTTCCTCTAGTGAACGAAAACTCTCCAGGATCCAAGCCAATTCCTCCTGCCTTGATTTTCTAAAATAGTATGTCTGCTCTCCTAAATTAGTAAGACTAGAACATTCAGCAACATCTGCTCAGTACTGCACTTAACCTGTTAATTTGTCACGAATGTTATCTTACCTTTTTGGCAGGAGGAGTAGATAGAAAGGGCCTTGTATTTCTTTCTCTCTACCACAACACCTCATATCTATTGCAAAGCCAGTCACTGTGCTGCATTCTCAGAACAGTGAGAGGACCAAGGTATGTTAATGAGCTCATAGACTAATAGTTAGGTCACTATGCAAACAAATCATCACAGCTGGATATTAAACAAGCTGGAAAGTTATGGCTGGAGGATTCTAGGAGAGCAGAGTAACAACCCAGAAGAGGGAAGCCCTCATAACGTTACCTTAAACTGATTTTAGAAGACACATTGAAAATAGCTCTCTGGACAGAGAAGGGGAAAAGGCCGTTGGGAACTGAGAATACTGTGGGAGATTGTGTTGCTTCATTGTAAATAATTGTCCTACCCACTGGTTTAATAAAAAGCGCTGATTGGCCAAAGGCAGGCAGGAAGTGTAGGTGGGGCTATCAGACTAAGACAACTCTGAGAACAGGAAGCACAGAGCAGAACGCCAGAGAGAAGCAGGAAGAAGCAAAGGACAACCATGCTGCTCTGAAAAAAGGTACCGAGCCACATGGCTGAACAAGATAAGAGAGATGGGTTAGTTTAAGGATAAAGAGTTAGCAAATTATATGTCTGGGCCTTAGGTCAATCAGCCTAAAACTGTCTTATGCATTTGTGTGTCTCTGTCTCTGCGAGTCTGCGGGTCTGTGAGTCTGTGGGTCTGTGGGTCTGCAGGCCTAAACCTTAAGACTAGGCCCAAAAGTCAAGGCCAGAAACCTCTTACTACAGAATACCATGTCCAAAGACACATAAGACCACATGTCAGTCCAGGGCTGGGGAAGCAACACATGTGGCCAAGAACCAGAAGAATAGGCTGGATAGATAGGCAGAGTTAAGGTCCCAAAGACCTGGTTATGCCAAAGAGATGGGAACCGATCCTACAATGTAGATGGGAAGCCACAGTGTAGCAGTGTGAAGGGGACTTGTGAGCAGGCAGTGACATGACCTGGGTTTAGAGTTTAGAAATTTAACTTGGGGGTTGGAGAGATGACTGAGCAATTAAAAGAGCTTGAGTTCTTACAGAAGATCAGAGTTCAGATCCCAGCACACAAGCCAGATGGTTTACAACTGTCATTCTAGCTCCAGAGGAGCTGATGCCCTTTTCTGGCCTCTGTGGATACCTGCATGCATGTGTGCATGCCCAGAGAGACGTATAAACACATAAATAAAAGGAAAAGAGGAGGAGAAGGAAGAAGAAAAAGAAAGTTAACTCTCACCTGACAGTAGCATGTAAATAAACTGTGTTTGAAGACCCTTGAGGGAGAGGTGTCAAGGGATTTTGAGGATGTTAAGATAATGGAAACAAGCCAGGCAGTGGTGGTGCACGCCTTTAATCCCAGCACTCAGGGAGGCAGAGGTAGGCAGATCTCTGTGAATATGAGGTCAGTATGGTCTACAGAGCAAGTTCTAGGCCAATCAGAGCTACACAGCTACTCGTCTCCTCACTCCCAAAAGGAAGATAATGGAAACAGAGAGCTATTGTTTTTTGGTATGTTAGGAGGTGAATAAACACTTGGAGGTGGCACACAGCTGGATACGGTGATTGAGGAAGATAAGGGATCAGTTTCCTTATTGTTACTATTTTTGCAGTTTGGAAATGGAGTTCAAGGCTTGCTAGGCAGATGCTCCACCAGTAAACCACACCCAAATCTTAGGACTAGTCTCTTTATATTGACAGATGACTTTAAGAGAAGCCCTCTTCACTAAGGTAGAGAACACAGTGGTTGGTGAAAGGTCATTGCTGCATTGTTGTAATCAGTTTTGAGTGGGGCGAGGAATGAGATTGGCCTCAGAGGCGATGACTCAGAAACTCTGATAAAGAGATATTGTGAAGCAACTAGATATTTCTCTTGGGCCTTTCTAGGTGCCTGGTACATGGCAGGTACTTAGCAAATGTTTATGGAGGAAGAAAATAATCATTCTAGTTAAGCCTGCAAATAATACATTAATTACTTACATTCTTAGGTAAAAGCATTTCTCAATTGTTGTAATGAATACAAAAGCACCGGGGCTTCTGGTGAGATGAGACTGTACAAAAGACACACCAAGGTCTGTTGCGTGGGTTGGTGCTATGACTGCCTAGCAGACATTCTCCTCAGGAGCAGGATGAATAGGAGCTTCAGAATGTGCCCTGATGTGACATTGATGTATGGCCGCATAAACTGTGCACATAGTCCCTGGGTTTCTCTCAAAGACACTGAAGACAACAGATTTCAAGACCCTATAAGTGTTGACGCCACATGAATATTTTTAATGAGGTATGGCTATTTTATTCATTTGGGTTTCTTCTTACCTATATGACAAATCATAACCTGGGATCTATAATCCTTTCCTATCCTCTTATAAACAACTTTTCACTTAATCCCAGGGGGAGAGGGTACAGACTGGGGAAGAAAGAGATGGAAGAAAAAAACTCCACAGGAGACTTAAGAAAATAATGATTCACCCAGCAGATTCCCACTCTTTCAGTTTCCCTCTGCAAAAATGAGTGATGCCCTGGGATGTGGAATTTTAAACATTAGTGGACATGTTTCAGTAGTTCAGTACAGAGCCATTAATTTCTTTGGCATTTTCAGTACTGCATTGCTGTTAAGTGTTCCCAGTATGTTCAAGTTAATAGAAAATTTGCAAGCCAAGGATATTTTATGCTGCATAACTCTAGTTAAAGGCGTTATTGGGCAGTATTTAGAAAGGGTATGGACTATATTTGCACAGGTCCAATGCTTCAAAGATGATAATGCTCTTTTCTCACCGAAATTGCTTTTTCTGCTCCTAGACTGCAATCTGTATGGCGACACCACACTCAAGGTTCCATTTCTACATGTGATGTAATGGATACGATGACACTGTACACATTTGCCTTTTATAATCATGCAGAAAAGGGAAGGAAATGATGTGCTTGAAGTTCAGTGGGCGCTCATACATTTCACCATATTGACAATGATTAGGAGAGGCCATTTGTCTGGTAGGGTATTATAAAGCCCCCTTTCTTTCTTTCTTTTATTTATTTATTTATTTATTTATTTATTTATTTATTTATTTATTTATTTATTTATTTATTTATTTATTTATTTTTGCATTTTTTTCCCAAAAGTTTAATTATTCCATTTTCTTAAAAAGAAACAGACAAGAGAAAGATATAGGTCAAAAGAGATCTGATTTAGTCTGACTAGGAGCATCATATATGAAATAATCTTTAATTTGGAGCAAAGTACAAATTAAATACAAGCATAGTATTCCTGTGGGTGCCTGGTGCTTTATTGTCTGCCTAAGATGCATTGTTGCTTCTATTGGACCCCCAAATCGAAGAGCTGTACTGTTTCCACTTCTTCTAAAATCAGAATGATAGGCTGCAGATAGCTGGTCTCTTCTAGCAGAATCTCCCGTTTTTACAGATGGAAAAATCCATTAAGGGAGCACCCTGGTGCTCTCTTGATAGCAAATGGCAGAAAGCAATCAACTTAAATGAAAACGTCCAAGAGGTAAGCCTGCACTCAGATGAGGCTGGATTCAGAGCTCACATTCCACCTTACATGGCTCCTGGCTTCCACCCCAGAATCTTACATGTGCAGACAACATGATGGCTCCAGCCCTGGTGTCTGTGACAGCAGAAGTACCTCCTTTAGTCCTCCCAGTTTTACAGCTTTCCGCTGGCTCTAGTGGGGCCATGTGACCCTCCTTAGTGAGTGCCAGTGGCTAACCGATGGTCACATGCCTAAGCAACGGAGTGTGGAGAAGGATTGTTGTCATAAGAACAAAGAATAAGTCTTGAAAACCAGTAGTGGTCATGCGATTGAGGGATGCTTAAATTAAAATTTTTAAATAGCCTTATTCTTGATGGGAAGTCTTCCTCTATCCCAGGAGTCCCCAGTAGAGGGGAAAACATTAGTTTGTGATTGTTCGAGGAAGCAGAATGAAGCCAAAGTGTGTCCTCCATTTGTGTGTCTCTTCCCTTCCTTTATCCTCATTGTCAGCACCAGCATTGGTCCAAATCCTTACGGTGTCTCTCCTCCAGAACAAAATATTTAACAGATATTTCTTCCAGATCTCTGTGAGGAATGTTTAATAAAATATGGGCTTCCTTCTTAAACCCTGAACAATTCAGTTTATCTTTCTATGTCCCTCATGTATTATACTGGTAATTGTGGTATCCGGGATTTTCCCTCCCCCACCTCCCAGGATCTTGCTTTGTTTGTTCCTTTGGAGAATTTAACTATCCATAGTTATTTGTTACCTGGATGTTGGACCAGAACCACAAAGAAACTGAAGTATCTCTGTCTTGAATGTATCTATTTTTCTTATTTCTTATTAAGTTCTTCAGAGTCTTTCAAAGTTAATTCCCCACCCACTTCCTTGTCATAAGTATGTTAGCAGCCATTGTCCTTTAACTGCATCTCTAGAATTTACCCAGTCACTTAGCTACATTATTCACCAGATAAAAATCTGCATTCTTCAAAAAATACTGAACATGCCTGTGTGATTGTGCACACAAAGTGTCAGCCCAGGGATTGGTGCTATGATATGCAGAGTGGTGTCAGGAAGTTATTCCCAGGAACATGGCACGTCCTTGCTGCCAGCTAATCTTTCTCCTGCTATCCAGAGATTCTCACTCTGTTTAGCTAAGCGTTCCACTGCACTTTCTAAAAAATTTCACAGGTAGTGCTTTTATTCTAGATTATCCAAAATCAACTAAATGAAAAAGAGAAAATATGCTCTGTGGACTTTCCACAAATAAACATTTATGTTTTATCATGCAACAAAAGCCTCTTCTAGAAACAGAGACAAGGGGACAAACATAACTGTCGCTATATCTATAAATTTGTATCAGTTATCTGCTCTGACAAACCGCTCCAGCACCTGGTAGCTAAGAACAGCAGCAGTTTATCGGTTCATTATTCTGCAGGTCAGCGGTGAGGACTGGACTCAGCTGGCCATTTTGGGACTGGTTTCATCAGAGTCCATTCATGTGCCTGCAAGCATCTGGCAACTCAGATGGGACTGGAGGGAAGCCCACAATGGTTCTGCTCACATGGATAGGGCTGGGGGTGGCGCTGGCTGGTGTCTAGGTCATTATCTCCAGCAGCTTGGCTGTGTTTCTTTACCTAATGCCAGAAAGTTCTTAGCAACAAGAATGAGTCAAACTCGATTGGAAAGTCAGCTTCCAGCCTCTGCTTCTGTCAAATTTGATAATGATCCCATCAACCAACTCAAGTGGCCAAGTCCAGAGTCAGTGTAGAGGGAACTGCTCAGATATGTGGGGGTAGGGTCTATTGGGGACCATTTCTGGGAATCTATTACATATATTAAACAGCAGCATCATTTCTTTTTGAAAAGTGAGATTTCCTGGGAAGATTTAAGGGCAAACCCATTACCAGGAAGAATATCTGTCAGAGCATTGTAGATACAGAGCAGAAATGTAACCTTTTTATAGACTTATTATAGCCGAAAGAATACTGTCTATGTGTTGAGGTGTTACCCCAATTATAAAATCAAACCCACTGTAAAAATGGGGGTCTACAGTTAGGAGCGAACTGCTCTGGTGTACCTATTAGGGAAACTGCAGATCACAGCAATGCCCTGTGTGTTTCAAAGTGCTGGAAGAAAGGGTGTTGAATATTTTCACTATGAATGGAAAGTGAGGAGACAGAAGTATTTATCTCCATTTAAACATCACACAATTAATACATGTATCAAGATGATATGTGGTCCAGTATCCTGAATACGTGCATTAATAAATATGTACAACTTATGTTTTTATGCTTTAAAGGTAAGTTAAAATGCATGTACTTTAAAAGATGGAAGCCAGCATCTACATAGACTCTACCTAGATATTTAATATACAACTGTAATTGGGGCTTTTCGGTAGGACCTACGGTATGGAGGAATTGAGGCTTTTGTTGGCTTGGTCAGATCCATTGGTCATCCCAGCTCTGAAGTAGAGAGAGAATGGTAGAGATAGTTCATGTAAGTAACATTTCTGAGACACTGTTCTCAGTTCCTGGCATTCACCTTGGGCCACTCTGTGAGGTGGGTAGGAATCTTACTGCCATTTTACAAATGTGGAAATTAAGGTTTAGAATGCTTAACTGGCTGGAGCTTGTACAGCGAAAAGAGAGGAATGGTTCTTGAACTCTGTTTACAGGGCTTCAGTGATTTGTCTCCACACTGAGCTCTTTTTTTTTTTTCAATCGCCTGGGTCAAAAGAGTGACACCCATGCTGTGATGTCTCTGCCTGGCCACGCATTCTACACACACAGTTCTGTGGAACATTAATTCTCTCAGAAGCATTTTCTTCTGGAAGTCTCCTGGACTTAGCGTGGAGTCCTGGAGAGACAGCTTCGGTTGTTGTGACAGAGTGAGAACTGATAATGAGACTCAGTACTTCCTCCCTGAGCTCTGGGCCCCTTTCCCAGGAGTTACTCTGGCAAACCCCTTGCATACATGGTCCTGCCACTGTTGCATGAGAAAAGTCACACTTCTTTCTGTCTTTACCCAGCACCAAGGCTGTGTCCCTTATGTTTCTCAGTGAAGCAGCTGCTGAACTCAGCCTATTTGAACTTAATGATGTAAACCATCCTTTCTGCCAGCCTCTCCCCACCAAACAGTGTATTTGAAGATCAGAGCTTTAGAAGGACGGACTGCCTTCCTACACGATTTACAATTGAGTTAGCCCCCAGATGCCAATAGGTACTAGTAGCAACTCAAATGTATTAAGGAGTGAGAAATGCTACCTTAGAATTAAGTCTGCTGAACGCTAAAAGTCATGGTATTATATGTAAATTGAGCTCTTGTACAGTATGATCTTCCCAACATCCCACCATGCCTTTCAAGACACTTGACCTTTGACACCCCCCCCCCATCTTTTTTGAGACAGGGTCTCATTTTGTAGCTCAGGCTAGTCTGAACTCACTGCTTAACTCAGGCTAGTCTCTGTTTATGGCAATCTTCCTGCCTCAGGCCTCAGTGTGCTGGTATTATATGTGTGAGCTACCATGCCAATTTCAAAGGCAGTCTTAGTTTATTCTCCACCCCCAAAGGCCCTCACCTCTGCCTTATCCTCTCACCTGGCTGGCGGCTGGTGGGCCCCAACCTTCCTTCTTTATTCTTTCCTCTACACACCCTGAGCATCGTCCAGATTTAAAGTTGGTTTTGTGAAATGAAGCCCTACCGATTGGAGTTTTTTTATTTTTTATTTTTTTTTATTTTTTCCTTTTACTCAACCTTCTTTCCTCCTTCAAAGGGCCTTAAACTCAGAATGTAGCCAAGAATGATATTGAACTTCTGACCTTTCTGCTTACACCTCCCATATGCTGAGATTATAGGTGTGCTCGTCCATGCCTGTCTCCTGTTTGTGCGCTACAAAAGCACTCTACTAGATGAGTTACAGCCCCAGATCCTCCCCCACATATAGTTTTCAAACCATTGTCCAGCCACACACTTTTTGGCAAAGAGGATGTAATAAGCCATAGCACATATCAGAAAATTGTCCTTATGCCTGTCTTTGTAGGGAATGAATTCAAAAAAAAAAAAGAAAGAAAAGAAAAAGAAATTGGTGTTTAGCTAATTTTGAGGAAAAATAAATGCATTAGATGGTATTCAGTGAAACACAATTTGCATAGCCTGTAAATTGCATAGAATTGTAATGCAGAAAACCCAGAGCTTTCCAATGATGAATGGGTCTAATTTATAGCTATTTCTGGGGACTGAAACATTTTGAAGCAATAACTGGAAGATTTAGTTTCTATATGACAATTTGTACAAAGAGAAATTAGATCATAGAGTATATTTTTAAGTAAATCTCTTGACTAATAAATTGTAATTTAAAGAACATAATGCACTGCTTTCTTCTAGTTCTGCACTGAGATAGTACACACATCATCTGTCTTAATTTCTAAATTCTCGGCTCACATTTATATACTTAGGAAATTTGCTGTACTCCAAGTGGAAGAAATCTTAGAAAAATTAATTATTTAATAAGTTTCAATATTCAGATTTGTGGCTGTTCACTTCGAATATAAATCTGGAGGCACATTTAAAATTTAACTAGAGTTCAGTGCAAATTAATATCCACATGGGCAGTGCAGTATGCAGCCAGATGAAAAAGGGAAGAAAAGAATGTCTTCAAAGAAAATAGGACAGAGGTCCGTTCCACTGTGGAGCTGGTTGCTCTGGTTCCGTGATGAGGTGCCCAGCAGGAAGCTTAGATACCGATCCCAGATCCAGCCTTTCAAGTGTGTCTCAGGAAAGAAACAGGGAAGAAGGTATGTAGAATTCCATCCAAGTTAGATTCACTGACCATCCTAGGAATGTTTACAAGGGTGTGAAGATGAAATGGACACCCATGTTGGCATGAAGAAACTGTCCAGTCTGGCAGATGAGAATCTTCCAAAATGAGAAAGCATGCACTTCAGGTTTGGTAGTTGGAAGAGGTAATGGCTCTGCAGCATGGTGAATGTTTTGAATGCCAATAGACTGTTCACTTCGAACTGGGTTTTGGATGTGTTTTACTTCAAAATTGAAAAAAAAATGTGCAAAGATGTACGAGAAAGAAAGGATCCTGTCTGTTGGGGGATGTTTGCCTGTCTAAGTTGGGGGATGTTTGCCTGTCTAAGTTGGGGGATGTTTGCCTGTCTAACGAAAGATGCGGAAGGAAGGGACCAATTGGAGACTGAGTGCTCAAGAATCTCAGCCCTTTTTGTCTTGGGGATGTTTGTCATTCTGAAGTCTATTTTGCTGTCTGAGTTAGGATGAGAGTCCTGTGAAGTGGCGACACCAGTTCATAGCCTCAGTACTCTGGGTGAAGACAAGATGACACTGGAGTTTAAGGCTTAAAGCCCCTAACACAAGCCTGGAAGGAAGCCCTGTGAAGACTATGTTCATTAGGAAGGTATTTGCATACCTGTTACAAGTTGGTGACCCTAGAAGGCTTGTTTGAACATAGTACTGGGCAGAGGGAAGGATGTCAGACTTACACTCAACTCTGTCCCTGCTTACTGTGTGGCCTTGGGCAAGGTTAGTTAATTAACCTCTCTGAAATTCTACTTCCTTGCTAGCAAATTGGGGGTCATAAAAAATGACCTTATTTGATTTTTGGGAAAGAGTAATACCATATGCATAGTGTGCTGTGCAGGGAAGACACTAATAAATGTTAATAACCCCTTCTTCCTCAGACCACTCCACTGTGACTTGAAAGTTATCATTCTCTCATCATAGAAGATGTTATTTCCTGTGATAGAGCAACAACACTTAAAATAAGTTACTCATTAAAATATCAGTGGGGGACTACTTTGTCCTAACTTCATATTTCCGTGGAGAAGGGCTTTTTTTTTTTTTTTTTTTTTTTTAACCAAATCAGGGCTCTCCAAGCTCAATGCAACCACTGCCTACTTTTGTATAATTCAGGGGCTATAAACAGTTTTAATTTTTATTGTTGTTGTAATTGCTTGTTGAAATAGGGTCTCATATACCTCAGAATGTTCTAGAACTCACTATGTAGCTGAGATTGGCTTTGAACTCAAGAGCTTCCACAGTATGGCGGTTGTTATGCCCCACCATGCCCAGCTTCAGTTTTTAATTTTAAATCATAGAGCAAATGAATCAGAAGAAGAATTTTTATGGCACCTGAACATGCAGATTTCACTGTTCACAAATAACTGTATCGGAACATGATGGCCTAGGGCTGCTTTTGCAGTGAGACTGGCAGTCACCAGAAAGACCCAGTGGCCCACAAAATGTCCAGTATCTGGGCCATTCCAGGAAGTGTTCAAGGCTTCTGCACAGAAGCATCATTCCCAGACTACCCAGTTCTCTCTCTTTCTCTCTCTCTTTCCTTCCTTGAATGGGTGGAACAATGTGTGACAGACTGTACCATTTTTCCTTTCCTTCCTTTCTTCCTTCCTTCCTTCCTTCCTTCCTTCCTTTCTTTTTTTTTTTTTTTTTTTTTTTTTTTTGGACACAGAACAATGGGAAACAGAGATCCCGAGGGTCAGGACTCTGGTCGGGACAAGTGATTAAAGTGTGCAGAGTAGATGAGAAAGTCCTTTTGGCTACAGCTGTAAAGCTACGTTATCTGAGCAACCATCTCTTCTTAGCCCAGATGTTCAGACTTGCATTGGTTCTGACCCCAGGAAGGAAGAAGGCATGATTTATTGAGTCCTTAGCAATCCAGCAATCCTTTTCTACCCAGTGGCAAACCCTGTTTGAACCTCATCATCTCTTATCTAGATCATCCTGTGACCTGACCTCCCAGTGACAGCATCAACTCCCTCCAAGCCATAGTGCCAATGTGACCTTCCTAAATAACACCAATCTGACCTTTGTTTTCCTGTCCTGTGAAGAAAGACTACACTAATGGCTGGCCCATGCTTTCACAAGGTCTGTCTGTACCCAGGCCCCTGGGTCTCCACACTTGCTCTTATCTCTGCCTGGTGATTTGCTTTGGTCAAGGGGATTAAAAACAGTGACACAGCAGAGCCTCAAAGCACACTTGTGTGTTTCTTCTCTGGCACTCAGTGCCCACACCAGCCTCTGCTGGAGAGTTGTTAGGAAATGTGTTGAGAGCTGAGTTATCCAGTTGAGATCATCATAAATAACCTAAGCCCAGGCAACCTGCTGGCTGACCAACCCAGGAAGCAGACCCAGCCTCACTAACCTCAGACTGGAGATAAACAAGCTAAGGCTGTTCAGTCTCTCTCTTTTGGAGTGGTTTGTTATTCAGTGCCTGTAACCACCTCCACAAACAAAACAGAGCCAAAGAATCCCAGAACTCCTTTACAAGGCTCCTTATCTTCCTGAGCTCTGTGCCTTTGAGCTGACCAGCTCGCTCCGCTGCCCATCATTGGGAAACAAGTTTCCCACGGCCCACTCTGCTTGATCAACTGTATCCTGAGCAGACCCTTGTTTCCCCTGCTTTGACCCCCTCACATGAAAATGACTTTCCTTAAACTTAAACTCACTGTTTAGACGAGATCGAAACTTTGAGTCATGACTCATTGGGCCACAGATAAGCTTAAGTGTGCATAACTAGCATTTTTTTGTTTGGTTTGGTTTGCCCCCCCCCATGCTGGGTTTGAATTCCAGGGCTATGCAGAATGGCTAGCATTTTAATAAGATGAAATAGTGCCAGACAGGGAGGCACCTGCCTGCAATCTCAACACACAGGAAAGCTGAAATAGGGGACAGTGAGTTTGAGGACAGCCTGGGCTTTAGAATGAGACCCGTCTCAGAAGAAATAAACCAAAAAACAATGTGACTGAAAACAAGAAACAGGAGAGAGTACAATATGTCACTATGGGTCATGCATAGTCACAGTGTAAACTTGCAATGTGCCTTTGTTAGTGTATAGAGCATCCATCTCTGTGGGCTGCAGTCAAAACCTTCTGGACACTGCTTTTACACCGCATCTTCTGACTCCAAGAGAATACCACCCACGTTCGCCTGGTCCTCACACATCTCTCTCCTTCATGCTCCCACCCAGGCATCTCTTACTCAGTACCTTCCTGTTCTCATCTGCCTTACCACCCACATCTGGACAGGTGAAGGCACCTTGAAGCAGGAGCTTCCCTAAACACTTGAAATCTCTCATGCTTCTATGTCTCTGAAGTTTGTTTTTTCTTCTACTAATGACAGCATTTTTTAAAAACTCATTCCGCTTGGAAAAATGTTATTAGGTCTGGTCTATATGGAATCCCAACTATTTGATCTTCAAGTCAACCCCAAAAGTGCCCATCCTATGTCTTCTTGTTTTCACACAATTCTCTTTTCATATACACCTCAAAAACCTATGTCCTGTCAAACCTTAAGAGCACTGTGTCTAAGGCTCCTTTTTTCATGTTTCTTCTGGAGACTCATCAGCATGTTTGTGTGCTCCCATAGTTCCATGCATGCAGTGGTCATAACTGGGCAAAGAAGCCAAATCTGGGCAACGGAGCCGGGAGCTGGAAAGATGGCCCAGTGTTAAGAGCATTGGTTTTCATAGCGTGGTGTGGTGACACATGATTTTTAATACCAACACTTGGGAGACAGAGGCAGATGGATCTCTGAATTCAACGCCAGCCTGGTCTATAAAGCAAGTTCCAGGACAGCCAGGGCTACACAGAAAAACCCTGTCTTGTAAAACAAAAGTAATAGTTGTTCTTCCAGAGTACTTGGGTTTGATTCCCATCACCCATGTGGAGGCTCACAGTCCTCTGGAACTCTAGGCCTCAGGGATCAACACCTTCTTCTGGCCTCCATGAGTATGCAGGCATGTGGTGTACATGCTGGCAGAGAACATCCATATACATAACAATAAAGGTTAGGGAAAAAAAGGTTTTTAATCCTTGTGTGTGTCTGGGCTGTTAGGGATGAAATACAGTCTTGTTTGTCCTTATATTACCAGCATCTATCCTAGTGCATGGCATCAATAGAGCTGGCATCCAACTGGAGGTGAAATTGCCCCTCTGTATATTTTGGGAAGCACAAGTGGCCTTTAGGGAGGAGATGGAGAGGGTCGAGGGTCATTGCTGATGAAGATGATGACCCAAGGACACATGTGGGAGAGAGGAGGCTCCTGCGCTAGGCCCTACTCACCCCCTCAGCCATCCCAGCAACTTCCTTTGGAGTACTTGGGACAATGCATGACCTGAGCTCACACAACCGGAAGCCACTCCACAGCCTCTTCTAGTGGTTTTGTGCACTACAACTGGGAAGATGGATAAAGGGACCCACAAAGTAATTGAGTTGAGAGAACTGTGGAATGTACAAAACCCTCAAAGCTGTGTGGGAAGCATGCCGTTTACAGACTGGGAGAAGAGAGAGAGGGCAAGAGCCAAGTTCCTAGCATCTGATGCAGAGATGGTTGTCCAAAGAGCCCCAGCTGGTTGGAGGAATGGTTCTCTCAGATTATGCCAAAGAACAGAAG
Organism: Phyllotis vaccarum; assembly: GCA_033318265.1. Taxonomy (NCBI): domain Eukaryota; kingdom Metazoa; phylum Chordata; class Mammalia; order Rodentia; family Cricetidae; genus Phyllotis; species Phyllotis vaccarum. Next base: position 99,779,362 of record JARWLC010000003.1, read on the forward strand.
TGAGCAGGGACATAATGACAGCTTTGTAGAGAAGCAAGGGAATCATTTAGTTCCATGGGGTGCTCATATGGGTCTCTGCTTTGAGCTCCATTCACAGGTGCTTCTGTGGGATTTTTTTTCCCCCCACATGAGATTTGTCCCAGTTACTGGGCCTCTGTCTTGGCCACTGTTAATTAATTACAGTTTCAGGGAATGGCTGCTGAGTACCACGGGGGGAAAGGCAATACTGAAGTTCCATGGGCAAGGGGGAATGGATGTTTATAAACAACTGAGCAGGTAGCACAGGAGCTAGCTCACACATAGGAGAGGACAACTCAGTGAATCTTTTCTTTTCTTTAGCTCTTTGGTTCTTTCTACGGCAACCAAACCATTCTGATTTGTAAGAATAGCAGCTCCCAAAATAGCCTGCATGCCTATAGGAAATTGTACTAGCTAGTAATGATGGGCAGAGAGTGGAGAAGGGGAGGGAGAGGGGCAGGAGGAATGTCCACTTCTTTTGTGTTGGATGAGCTAGTTTCAAGAAGGAAATTTCTCACGTGAATGTATGAGACAACCAACTTAAGCAGAGCAATGTAAAGGAAAGGAAGCAGGTCAGACCTAAAGCCAGAAGAACTCAGTAGGTTTCAGATCTAGCATCCATAATGAGCTAAGTCTAAAAAAATCATGAAATCCCTGTCAGTTTCTTGAGACAAAGACTTGCTACTTTTTGTCATTGACTCAAAGAAACATGGGCATTTGAACCAGATGATGTCAGTGACCTAAGCTCTACTAAAGCATTGGGAAACAGCAGCAACCAGAAAGCAGAGTGAGTGAGTTTCCTGATAAAAGTCTCCCAGGTACAGTTCCAGAGTCACAGCCAGGGAAGGTATCCTACTGTCCTTGGTAAACTAGGAAATGAAATGCTACAAAGAGCTGGAAGGATGGGGGAAAAATCCATTGAAATAATGGGACTTAGAAAGAAGAAATGAAGCTAAATAAAAACAAAGGAGCCTTGGGTGGTAGTGGTGGTACGTACATACCTTTAATCCAAGTACTCAAGAGGCAGAGACAGGTGGATCACTGAGTTCAAGGCCAGCCTGGTCTACAGAGTGAGTTCCAAGGCAGCCAGATCTACACAGAGAAACCCTGTTTTGAAAAACCAAAACAAACAAAATATCAAATGTAGTCAATTGGGCTGCCCCCTAGATAGGCTGTAGAAAGAAAAATCTCCTTTTGGTGGGAGTCACCTGTTGACTATTGCCTTCAACAATGCTCTGTATATCCCCAGCCTAGGAACAATAGTCTCAAGAGATTCAGGTTTCTGGAAAAAGGACATAATGCTGAGGGACAATTTTAGAATGAGAACAACTCATGGAAAGAGACGGTCTCTTTAGGTACTGAGTCAGAACTTTTATACCTTTAAAATAATTTAATACACAAAGTAACTCACTCCCGTTGTTATGAGCGTGTGAGAATGGATCCTGAGATAAAACTGAAACCCATTTGAAGAGTTTATTAGAGGATAAGAGGGCAGGGGGAGTGGCAGGGGGAGTGGCAGGGGGAGTGGCAGGGGGAGTGGCAGGGGGAGTGGCAGGGGGAGTGGCAGGGGGAGTGGCAGGGGGAGTCTTCTTTTAAGGGTGGCCTTTTGCATCCATAAAGGGATATGGATATGGATAATGTGCCTCCATGCACAGGCATAGGATGTAAGGCTCTGAGATGACTAGGCATTTTGCCCGATTGCTGGGGACACATTCGAGGCTGTAGGACACACCAGGGGTGACCCTGCATTCTGCCTGAGGGCTAGCAGGCCCATGGATTCCGGAAGTGTCTGAAATCTTAACAGTTTCTATATAAGCTATATTGCTATATTATATAAAGCATACACACACGCACACACGCACACACACACACACACACACACACACATGAAAGAAAAAGAGCAGGTAGTGAGGAAGCATGATTCGATGCCTACAAAGCTGCTGGAGCCTTTAACTCAGACATGTGTGGCACTGTTTTGAGAATGAATGATCACATATGAGGTAGAGGAGAGAAGACAGTGGGGGACTGAGAACTGAAGCTAGGGATTGTTCATACTATGACAGTACTCTATCAGCAGCTGGGAATTAGGCTTTTGATTTGCAGTTCAAGCAAAAGACCAATGATGCTTATGTCTGATGGAGTGAAAATACATGCGACCAAGATGTTTTCTTCACATTTCATCTGTCCAGTATCTACTTGTTGATTCCACATGTACATGTTGGGTGCTTTCTCTGTGCCCGGCATTGTACATGGCAAAGGAATACAGATGTGAGTAGGAGATCCAGGGCCTCTGGACAATTACACAATAACAGTTGTGTAACAGTACAGCCGTCACTGGGATATGTGTAAAGGATCTATCCCTAGTTAGGGATCTGCTAGCTCCCAGCGATGACGACCCTTATTTGAATGCTGTTTTCTTGTGTGTGTCAGATGTGCAGGCTGATTTAGGCTCTGGAAATGGACTTTTCCCAGCCTACTCTGAGCCTCTCCCTTCCCCCAATTCTTTAAGGCCTATCCAGTTCTCTCAGATTCCTCCTAAAAAGACTTCTAGTAAAGATAGTATGTAAATTTACACTTTGTCTACACACTGTTCCTGGACTCCAAACAAGACAATAGCAGACTTAAACATTAAAAACAAAACAAACAAACAAAAAACAGCAAAACACTGATGCTGTACTCAAAACCCCAATACTATGAATAAGGCTAAAGGCACATCTGGTAAGATAGCAGGGACTAATCTGCTCCGTGCATATAGGGCAGGGCACTGAGTGAAGTGTGAACTTTCATGGACTCCCCCAGCCCTGAGAGGAAGATGAGAAATGTTCCAAGGGACCTGGAATCCAGACAAGCAAGTATCTTAAAAGATGGGCAATAACAAACCTGAAGTAAAGACTGGGTCAGCAATGGGATCTTTTTTCAATTGCAGTGGGGGATAAAGCTTCTTTAACTATGGGTTAAAAACTTGCTGTCTGCATACTGGGACCCTTGGGCCAGGATAAAGTAGCCATAAAATTGTTAAATCTAGAAAGGGAGACAGAATACAATAAAACCTATTCAAGTGGGCCGCCAACTCTCCAGACCGCATGGAAAAATGAAAACGACAGAAATAACTAGATACATTTACTCGGAGTGCAATCAAAATAATAGATGAATATTTTTAAGTCCTTAAAATTATGCCAAGGCATCTCACAGATAAAAGAAGGGCTAGCATTCATTTTTTAAAAGTGAGAAATTGAAATCTGAGCATCCAATGAAACAAGAACAGGAGGGTATGAAATGTGAAGACTGGGAAATTCTGGGAAGAGGGTGAAGCAATCCCTGAAGTCAAGTCACTGAAGACAAACTCCAGACTGGACATATTTAAACAGATGGTTAAAGACTTGGAAACCAGTGAGAGACTCGGAGAATCCTGCAGAGAATGAAAGAGAGATTAAAGCTAAGATATGTCTGCATGGAAGAGATTGAGCAACTCTAGCTGGAGCAGGAATTCCTAAGAAGGGGGGCAGAGAGTGATAGATAAGATGTGACTGAGAATGTTCTGGACTTTCAAGACAGAAGTGCATGAGTTGTGTTGAAGGTGGATTGAGTCAGCTGCGGTTGTCCCTGGGACTTATCTCCCTCATCCATTTCCTCACTCAGGACTTGGCTTTAGCCTCCCTGGCCTCTCCACTAATCCCAGGACAATACAAGCTACCTCCTACTCAGAAGCATTCAATTTGCACTTCCTCTGTGGAAGTGACTTTTGTCAGGCAAAAACAATAGCTCTCACCTCAAAGGGAACGGGAGATAGTTTATTATGAAACATAACTGAGCAACCATGGCCCAGGAACACAGACTTAGTTTCCCTCAAATTCCATGTTACAACGTAGAAGCAGCTTCAAATGAAGTTTTTATAAAGCCATAAATCATGAGAGCTTTAAAATACATTAGTGGGTACGTCTGAGAGGTGGGGACAGGACGCGGGGGGGGGGGGGGAGGGGGCGGGGCGGGCTTGTCTATACACTCCAGATTCTATCTGATGTCATTTTAGCTTTTGGATTGGTAGAAGCAGTAGTCTGCTAAGTTAATAGATTCTTAAAAGTTCCTGTCAGTTAGTCACAACACAGATGTAGTTGAGGACTGACTGTTCTGTTCTGGAGGCAGCTTCTGGACCTGCAACCTTCTAACCTCTCACAGTATGACATTCTAATCAGCCAGTCTGTAGGCACAGTTCCCTTTCAGAAGTTTTCATTCACATTTTCACAAGGTAATTCATTTGGCTTATTCACCTTTCTTAGATTTTTCTTCATATGTTTCCTTCTCAGTGAAACCTTCCTTGTTAATGCTTAGGAAATGAGGAACTGAATTGAGGATAGATACACATTATTCTTTCTTCCATTCATAACCTTGCCCACCCATTCAAACCTGGTATTTAGTATAGTACTGAGCACATAGGTCCATCTTTTTAAAATTTAAAATCATAAATTATTATTGTGTGTGTGTGTGTGTGTGTGTGTGTGTGTGTGTGTGTGTGTGTGTGTGTGTGTGAGTGAGTGTGTGGAGGTTGGAGGACAGCTTTTAGGAGTTGGTTTTCTCTATCTACCGTGTGTGTCTTTAGCATAGGTAGCCAGGCTTGGCAGTCAGCACCTTTACTATTGAGCCTTCTCATTTAGTGTTATTAAATTCTATGTAAAGTCCTGTCTGTGTCCTCAAAGCAGCCATTATTACGTGTGCTTATGAACTAATAACAGATGTACTCCATCTCATTTCCCGAAAGGTTTATCATTCTTTATGATAGAATAATGAAATCATGGAGTTCTAAAGTTGAAAGACTTTAGAGCCGTTAGCTTCATTCTCCATGTTTTACATATGAAATATAGAGCTCAAGGAAGGTGAATAGAGACATGGCCAGCCTTTAATTCAGAGTCCAGCATTCATTTCACAGTGCTGCTCATTTTTATCCTACCTGTATTCCCAGTGAAACTGGGTCATAAATAATTCTCACATGGAGCACCCTCCCACCCCTGTGTGCACACATTGTTTGCAGGTAATGGGTCACCTCACTTGCTGGGAAAAGTCCAGGCTTCCAGGTGCCACTTCATTTAAAAAATGTCATTTTCACGTGTTTTTATTTCTATGGCTTCTTGTCATTAAGAGCCTATCATTAAAGTAATTAGAAGAATCTTGCCTGTTAATCAGTCTACACTTCAATAAAACATTTTAAAATTCACAGTCCAAAGCTGTTAGCTTATTATTTAAGCATGAGTTCTATTATATAAATTGTCACCACAGCACTGCCAGGCAGTTATTTATAGAAAAAATCTGTTAGCTTTTCCTTGGTAAACTGGTGTCACACTATGCTGAAGTTATTGAAGAAATTTCATGGAGATGGAAGATGAGTGGGTTTGGTTCTATCCTGACCTCCAACCCCTGCAGTGACACCAGGCTCTGGAAGATTCCAAAAGCTTCTTTTGGGTGCAGTGTATGTCAAGATGGATGAGCAGGAACAGTTTTTGCTGCAGCATGAGAACTCCTGTGCTAAGTTTTGGGTGTTTTGCAAACATATATATTCACACAGAGATATGTATGAGGTGATGGTGAAGAAAAATGTTTTCTTGTTTGTTTTTAAAGCTACTATAATTCAGACACACTTCGTTCCACTGGTGAAGTGAGGCCAAGCCAACAAAAATGATGGTCTCAGAACCGGTTTCTTCCAGGGATTGCATTGTTCTGTCTCCAGAAGTCTTAGTCTTTCTGTAGGGCTTCTCAGCTTGCATTCCCTCAGCAAGACCTCCGCTTGACTCAGGAGAATCTTGGCTCGAAGTCCTCCAGAAATCATGTGCAGCCTCTGGACCCAGTCCATAAGTTTATCTCATGAACCTACTGACCTCTTAACTACTCACTCTCCTGGTGCTCTATATGCAGCAAACTTATTTCCAGACAAAAGCCCAAGATGCCAGGCTGGTGATGGCTCACACTTTTAATCCCAGCACTTGGGTTCAAGGCCAGCCTGGTCTACAGAGTAAGTTCCAGGACAACCAGGGCAACACAGAGAAAGCTTATCTTGAAAACAACAACAGCGACAACAAACCAATTAAAAAATGTTTTAAAAAAGCAATCAAAGATAATAAATATTTTTAAAATCCCAGTTGGAATTTTTAAATGTCTGGAATTTTTTTGTTGTTGGTTGGATTTTAAGATAAATACTCATTTATCCTGTGCTCTTGAATTTAGTATGTAACCAGAGATAGATGACCTTCAGTTCTTGATTCTCCTGCCTTTGCCTCCCAAGTGTTACCATTGCAGGCATACACCAGCATTCTTGTTGTATGGCTCCAGGCCTCCATGCCTGACAGACAAGCATGGAACCAATTAACCTGTATCTTTATCCTCTTCAGGGAACTTTGAAAGTAATTATAAACATTTTGTTATTAATGTTCTGCACAAGGGACTTCATGACAAGTGTATGAGTTGGTGGAAATATAGGGAAATACGGAACCTTTGGCATAATTCTGAAATGTCCCACATTCCATGACTGTATTCCTTTAAATGCGGGCAGACCTTCGACTTGTGCGTGAGCAGGGGAGAGGGCACCACTGCCAATGTTATGCTGTATAAGACCAACTTCCATCTTGATAGCAAATTCTCCCTTGATGTCCTTGATGAATAAGCTTCCAAACAGACACAGAAGAGTGATGTGGAATGTCTTTCTGTATGCTGTGAATGATTCCTTGGATAATAAAGGAACTGTTTTGGCTTATGGCAAGGCATCTGAGAAGAAGACAGGAAATCTGAGCATAGATAAAGAGGAAGGAGGGCTGAGTCCAGGGAGACGCGATCTAGCTGTTCAAAGGAGCAATATGTAAAGGAATTCAGGTAAGCTATAAGCCTCATGGCAAGACAGATGAATGGAATGGGTTAAGATGAGAGAGCTAGCTAGCAATAAGCCTGAGCCATAGGTTGAACAGTTTGTAATTAACATAAGCGTCTGAGTCATTGTGTGGGGCTAAGCAGCAGCAGGTGGGTCTGGACCACAGGGCTAGGCCTGGCCAGAAACTTTCCCCTATAAATGAAGAGAGCTCATGGAGAAGCTTACTAGGAACTTGGAGGTAGATCTTTCCTGAGTTGAGCCTCTGTTGAGATCCTGACCTTGGTTGACAATTGCAGCCTTGGGAAGGAGCCAGAGCAGGACACCCATCTCAATGTGCCTAAATTCCTGATTCATAGATACGGGTGTTGTTTTAAGATATTATCTTTGTGGTGGCTTGTTAGGGAGCAAAAGTTAAGTAACATGCTCTTCCATGATACAAGTGGGGCCAGATCTCAAGGAAAGAAATTACAGAGAACTGAGCAGGCTGAGTGTAGTGGTCCATGCTCATAATGCCAATGCTCACGAGGCAGAGGCAGGGTCTCTAGAGTTTGGGATAAACCTGACCAAATATTAAGTCCTGTTTGGGCTGGAGATATACCAGTTGCAGAGCGCTTTGTCTAGCATACACAAAACCCAGGGCTCAGTTCTGGGGGGTGGAAGTAGGAAGGGTGGGGGTAGGGTAGAATGGATGGAAGAGGAGGAAAGAGAAAGACAGAAAAGACAGAGGGCATTCATCTCAATAACTGTGAGCCTAGATTTTATTCCTGCTGTGTCATTTAGCATCTGTGGAGCTAGGGAGTTAATCTCCTTTCTTCTCTAAACCTTCATTTCCATGGTTCTAATTTGAAGGTAGTGTTTCCTACTGTGTGGTAGGGTGTTCAAGAGTAAATCAGATACAATATTTGTCAGTGCATCTGGTAGGGCTGAAGTGAAGTGTCATTCCCAGCTCCGTATTACATAGACTTCCCCTCCTGAGGCAAGCAAGACCCTCACTTGAGGCCCTTTCAGCATACAAGCTGGCCTGGCTGGTTTTGCTAACTGCTTTGTTTCTTTCATTCAGGACTTTCTGGTTTGGGGAGACCAAATGACCTTCTAGCTAGTCCTGCAAAAATTTGAACTCTCTTGGGTATTTTAAACTCTCTTGCTACGTGATAGGATTATTTGATTATTTTTGTCTGGATAAAAGCATAGGGAACATGGGTATGATGAGTCCCCTTTCAGCTAAAGAATCATGAAATTCCCTCAGTGACACGAATATATGACCTCAGTATTCGTACACAAGGTAACTCTGCACTGGGGGAGAGTTCATTATCTGGCTAAGACACCGAGCTGTCTGTCACAGGCTTGCAGCTGCTGTTGCTTTCAACATCAGCAGGAACACCCTGGGAAGTGTGAGGTTTTCATCTGCCCTTTGGATGAGGTGAGCTGTAGTACAGGCTTCATGCCTACACTGCAAAGGCTCCTTAGACCCTGGTCAGGACAATCTAAAAGAAATGAATTTCTATCTAAGTGACCTTTCTTTGTTACTCAGAGAATCAGTGAGATTTTATATTTCAAAGTAGTCTAGATTGGGAGCCTCAGGAAAAAAGAGAGCTGCTTGAAACTATAGGGTGGATATCTGTATGCCAAGAGGACTGAGTTGATTCTTCTAAGAAACTGTCCTTAGAGGGAAGGGTCCTTTTCCCTCGATGCCTCCTCTCCCCTCTTCTCCTTTCTCCCACTCCCCCACCCTCCACTAAATGTGTGAGAGAGAGACAGAGAGAGAGAGAGAGAGAGAGAGAGAGAGAGAGAGAGAGAGAGGAGAGCACTTTGCTCTGCTCTGTAGCCCTGACTGGTCTAGAGTTCACTTTATAGACCAGGCTGGTCTTGAACTCAGAGAGAGCTACCTGCCTCTGCCACCTCAGTGCTGGGTCTGAAGGTGTGCACCAAGGCTGTGTCCATGCCAGCCCTACCTTTCCATTTCTTCAACAAGAGAGCAAAACTCAAACACTCTGGCTGTTGCCTTGTGTATATGTGGGGTGGTTGACCTGGATACAAATCCTAACTCCATTGTAGCTCACTTGGGCAAATCATTTCACCTCTCAAGGTCTTGATTTCCTCATCAGTAAAGTAAAGAGACTAATATAATGAACTCAGAGTGGGTGCAGAGACATCTGGAGAAGATAGCACAGATGAAAAGGCCCAGCTTAATGACTTTGTTCTCGGTATATACAGGATATAGAGTCAGTTAAAGGAGAACAATCATCTTTTTGTTTTCTATATGTGCTACATGTTCCCCATGTCTCAGCAATACACTTATCTGACCACCCATACATAGTAATTTTGTTCTAAAATGCAGTAGAAATCAAAGGTTTGCTAATGGTTTCTTTAGATAGAAGTAATGCCCCCCCTCCCCTTAATCGAGTGCTTACTGTTGGCCAGAGCGTCAGTCAGTCTTGTGCCTCTTGCAGTAATTCCACGGGGATGCAGCTCAGAGAGGGCAGCTTGACCAAGATCACACAGCTCATGGAGTAAGAAGTCAAACTCAGATTTCTGGAGCAGGGATCTCTAATGTTAGCATTTAAACTAGTAACCAGTAGACCAAAAGAACCTGGAAGAAAATGTTTGCAGCAAGGTCAAGATGCAGGTTCAGTAGGTACAGTGGCCACTCTCAGCCCTGGTTTGGCCTTGGACAAAAGAGCTCCTAGGAGTAGTGCCCTACACAGCCTGCTGTGATGACCGTTGCTGGTCACCAAATGCTCAAATCTTTGATGTTGCAGCTTAGCAGAACCCTTCAGAGGCAAGTAGGTCATTACTAGAAAGTGATTGTGTGAACTCCTGTCTTCTGTCGGTACATGTTTATGAGAAATGATCGATAAGAAAGTGCTGTGATGGTGGGCAGTTTTCCTTCCACAGGCTTCTGACAAACCCCATAGTCCTTTAGAGCGATGTGATAAATAAGCAGCTTCGTGAGGTTTTATTTTCTTATTTTCCTTTCCCATCAACTGTGATCCATGAGCCTCCCAATGCCTATCCTCTCCAAAGCATCAGTAATAAATCATAAATATTTATGACATTTAATCATGAAGCAGCCAAAGAACTAAAGAAGTGTTACATTATTCAGCAGCTCATTAGGCACCCTGCATGCTGATAACCCAGGGCTGAGGCCTGGGAATGGTTTCTTCCATTGCCTGTTGTTTCTCCTTTCCATAGGAAAAACATTGCTTACACCTCCCTTTTGCAGGTGTGGACCAAAGTCAATTAGACAACATCATTCTTGGTGTCCTGGAGATGTATAATTTAACATCCTTGCCATCCCATGATAGAAAGAGGGGAAAACCAGAGTAGGGTAGAGGTTGAAAGGAGAAAGACAATTATGAAGCCCTCCTGAGAGCCAGGCAATAATGGCTGGAGTATCACTTTTACATTATTAATGACTCCACTACATTTATATCCCCCATTGCCTTTGTCTTATTACTTCTGAAGGGAGAATATTAGACCAACTACTCAGTCTTCAGGAAACACTAACTAGAACCACACAAACATGGGGCAGAAAGCTCGTGCTGGGGTGTCCAGGAGGGTGTCCCCACCAGAGAGAGACAGACAGAGATATCTGTGTTACTGAGTGTTTTTAGGGTTTTTACTTTGTATTTAAAGATCCAACGTTGGGCCAGGAGGTGGTGGTGCATGCCTTTAGTCCCAGCAGAGGCAGGCAGATCTCTGTAAGTTTGAGGCCAGCTTAGTCAATGGAGTAAGTTCCAGGACAGCTAGGGCTACAGAGAGAATAATAATAATAAAGATTGGAGGTTAGCTTTTAGCATACATTGTAACATTGTGCCTCTCTATCCTGATCCTTTTCCTCTCTGGAGGACATTGACTTCAGGTCATTTCCCCACCGCCTTTGTAGACCTCTTCTGTCACAATCATCTGTTATATTATGGATTGGCCCATTAGACTCATAGACTTGTAGTCTTAGACTCTCTAGCCACTCTCTGGTTGTTTAGTTTTTTAAAAAATGATTTAGACATTTCTGTTAACTTTATGTTGTTTGGCCTATGACTAAACATTGTCAGCTAGTTTTTTTATTTTAACAACTTATTTTTATTAATTTGTCTGTCATGTGGCACATGGCCCACTTGTGTTCTTTATATGGTTTTTTTTTGGGGGGGGGAGTCTGGTTTGATTTGATTTGACTTTGCCCTTTTTTAAAAATTTATTTTGATTCCCCACCTACTTCTACGGTGCCGGTCATGGGCCAAAACAGCTGCTAAGCAGTGGCGGGTGGCTAAGGGGTCTGGCACTGCAGGTCTGTGGGTCTGGATCTCTGGCCGCCCAAGACCGAAAAACCTTATTGTAACAATCATCTTTCTACTCTCATGTCCTCCATATGTGTATGTGTGTAATATAGACACATTTCTATAGGCACACATGTGCATGTATATACAAATTAAAATCTAGATTCTGCATATGAGAGAAAACATGCAGTGCTTGTCTTTCTGAGGCTTCTTTCACTTATGAACATGCCTAGTTTTATCTGCTTTCCAGGAAGTGTCATAATTTCATTCCTCTTCACAGATGAATAAAATAGTGTACACATTCCATTTTCTTTACCCACTTGCCATTGATGAGCATCTAACCTGGTTCCCTGTCTTGGCTGTTATGACTAATGCAGTAATAAACACAAGCATGCATGCCTGTATCTCTGAGGTATGCTGACTCGGTGCTTCAGGTGGATGTCTTAGCTTCGGTATGTCTGAGTCATTTGGTACTCTATTTTTAGTTCTTTGAGAAACTGACATACTAATTTCCATGGTGATAAACCAGATCACATGTCCATTAGGTATTCCTTTTATTTTTATATTTCAGATAAGGTCTCACTATGTTGCCCAGTATGGACTCTGTAGTGATCTTCCAGTCTCAGGTTCCTGAGCACTTTGGACTACAGTGTGTATCACTACAGGATGTGGGAATTTGAAGAAGAGTTTTCCCTGAGAAAATATAACATTGTTTCAGGGGACAAAATCCAACCTTCATTTTCCTTGTATACCAGAAATGTACCAGAAACATAAAGATTGGACTATTCACTTTCCCAAGATTCCTGGGTGTTAGAGTGGTCATGTGACCCAGTTCCGGCCAATGAGATGAGAGAAGACTGGGGAGGGGGTCTTTGGAGAAAAGGTTGTTGAAGGGATAGATGGACTCACTGGAAGCCTCATGAACCTGCTGGTGGGATTGAAAAAAGATGTAGTGTTTTTGTTTGTTTCTTTTTAAAATTGCATTTACATATTTAATTTTTATGACTTTTTTGCAGTTTCACATGTATACGTACCATTTGCATACTGACCACCATCACTTCCTACTTCCCTACTACCCCTGTATTCCACGCCCCGCCCCCCATAAATTGTTCTTATGCTGTCCATGTCTATTTTGTTTTGTGACACATCAGATTACCCTGAGCCATCTGTGGCTGTAGGGTTCAGCAGTAAGAATGCAACTAAACGCAGAATCTACCGAGAGACAAAAGTTTAAAGTTAAGGGTAGCCAGTGAGCCCCTTCCACTTCTCTCAATGGCTGTTGCTGGGGCTTGTCTTGTGTTGGCCCAGAGATGTTCACTGCAGTAGATGTGAATTAATGATTATGGTAGGTTTATGAAGTCTAGGGAAGGATGTTGCACATAGCACATCAACCTATCCTACATACTTCCCACCCCCTCACATGCAGTTATTTATTTATTTATTTATTTATTTATTTATTTATTTATTTATTCATTCATTCATTCATTCATTCATTCATTCATTCATTCATTCTGTGTGTGTGTGTGTGTGTGTGTGTGTGTGTGTGTGTGTGTGTGTGTAGGTTAGAGAACAGCTTGTAATGACCTCTCTCTTTCCACCATATGGAACCTGGGGGTCAAACTCAAGTTATCAGTGTTCCTGGCAGCATTAGTCTTAATAGCCAAAGAGTAGAAGTAGCCCAAATGTCCATATACCAATGAGTTATGGCCATACAATGAAATCTTTTTCAGCTATAAAAAGAACTAAATTACTGAGATTTCCATTTTATGCATGAATGGTGACAGTATTGTGCTAGGTGAAGCCAGGGACAAAGGCCAGATATTACTTAATTCAACTTACCAAAAATGCCAAAATTACCAGAATAGGTGACTTTATAGAAACAAAACATAGACAGTGGCAGAGTTTGGGGATGAAGGAAGGATGATTACTGACAGCTGATAGCTGGGTTTTATTTGAGGATAATAGAATTAGATAACAGTAATGACTCACTGAAAATCACTGGGTTTTAAATGAATGGATTGTGAAGGTATGTGGGATATAAATTATATCTATTTTTTAAAAAAAAGACTCAGTGGGCATAGGGCTAAAGCCCTTCACTTCCTTCCTGGAACACAGACGGGGTTTAGGAAGCAGAGCAGCTAGTATGATCAAGAACAAAAGCCATTTGCCAAGGAGGATGAGCAGTTTTCAGGCCCCAAAGCCTCGTCCTGTTTAAGATGTTATGGGTTGTCTGAGTCTAGCAGCTGGCTGCAATCCTAACTAATATACCTCCCAACTTGGAAATTTTATGAAAAGCCAATTACTGTTAAAACTGAAAAGAATGGAGTTCTGAATTGCAATATCTTGAGAAGTGTAAAGCATTAGATCATTTACAGAGGAGTCTCCATTTATAGGTGTGATTGACTGGAGCAGGAAGTGGTTTGTGTCTTGTTTGCTCTGCTGCATTATGACACAGTAATGAAATGTGAAGCACGTTCAGGCCATCTTTAGGAAAAATACAACAAATATGAGTAAGTTCCACAATTACTATTTTATTAAACCATTCTCTGCAGTCAAAAGTGAAAGTCTATTTTTGGATTTTTTTTTTTTTTCAAAAATGCCTAGAAGAAAAAAAAAATCATAATGCTAGATTCTCATTAGATTTCTAGATAAGAGTAAAGACACTTGCAATCTGTTAAATAATAAATAGCCATAATCTGAGTGTAAGGGAAGCCATTATGAATGAAGAAAGCATGAAGTACGTTGACATTTATGGTCTTCCCTGAGATATTAGCAGGTCTCACTTTCTGAAACTTGTGCCTATAGAATTTAAAGGTGCTTGCTACTCATGCCTGATGAGCTAAGTTCAATTCCTAGAACCTACATGAAGGTAGAAGGAGAGAACCAACTCCACTAAGCTGTCCTCTGACCTCCACATATTGTGCCATGGCATGCGCTCCCCTATGCCAACACGTTATGCGTCTCCACAATAATTAAAAAAAAAAAAAATCCTTCAGTCACTGAATTTTTTTTTTTTTACTTTCCCAATGTTATAAAGTTCCAGGATTTTGAATTTCAATGTTGTCAAATGAATGTATAGTGGTTAAATTTACTTGTCAGCACTAGAAAATTGAAATACAGTCTGATTTTCATGCATGATCATTCTTGGATAGACTTCATTCATGCAGAAGAAAGGGTGGTCCCAATATCTTCCGCTCATTGGGCATTTTAAATTACCAAAGCATTTGTTCAAAGACTGAAAAATCAAATTAACCACATAATTGTCTGAGCAAATAACAGACAATTATGTGATGAAATTTTTTTTTTAATTGGAGGTGGATTCAATAATACCACAAATTCAAGTGTGTACACACTCAGGCACTTGTCCCTTACTAACAATTTTGGGACGAGAAGGAGACAGATGCCTGGTTTCTGTCAGTGTCTGTTTCTATGGCTGTGTAGATGACGCACTATTAAAAAACTGGATGGTTCCTTATGGGTCACAGCTTGAGCAATATGCTTCCCAGCTCATTCGATTTCAGATCCAATTGGTGTATCATTTTCAGTTGTATAAAGAACATGTGTGTGTGTGTGTGTGTGTGTGTGTGTGTGTGTGTGTGTGTGTGTACAAAATGTAGAAAAAGCCAGGGCTCTGGCTTTCTTCTGTAACTTTTTGGGATGGTAGTCAGTAAAGAGGCCACGTTTGATATAAACTTCTAAAACTTTAATCTTAGAGGCCATTAATTTTTGTTTTCATATGGAACAAAACTCTAATTTCAAAAACTTACAATTTTTATGCTTACTGCTATTTTCCCCCTGTAGAAATACTATGACTGCTCATTAGATTAAATTTTAACATTTTAGCAACCAGCTCTATGCAGTTACATGACAGGGAGCCCAAAAGGTCAGCTGAGGATATTAGCATGTCAGGGGCTCCGTGTTTTCATTAAGCTCTGGTTGGCCTTATCAAGCTGATACAGGAAGAGAGAAATATTGTCACAGTGGAAGAAAGGTACCTCGTCATTTGTGGCAATATATGAGAGCATACCTCCTAAGTAAAAGGGAGGAGGCATATGGAATTTCTCTAAAGCTTGAAATATTATACTTTTAGGGAGGAAAAAAGAAAATAAATATGTTTAGTTCTACTGGCATCTTTGCTGATGAAAATAATCACAATAATTAGTCACTGCATCAAAAATGCATTGTGGAGAGTCACCCAGCCGGAACAATTACTTTCTCCACCCCACTGCCCTTTTAAATCTCACAGCCACATTCCACAGTCATCCCCCACACAGAAACCTCTGCTACTTCAAGAGATCAGTTATGACGCACGTTTCTATGCTAAGTTTATAAATATACACAGATGTGGTCACAGGAGAGTCTCAAGGTTCACATCCAAATGCTACGGATACCTAAAATAGCCGTGTTTCTATTACATACTCCTAATGAGTGTGCAGTGTTTCTATGTCTTTACTCTATTGTGCTTTAATTTGTAACCTCCCAGAGCTGTGATGATGTTGTGAAGAAGGCTTCTCCAGGCACTGGATATGTGCACCTCTTCCTGAAACCTAGAAAGTCAGGGACTTTCAGGCTTGTGATAGGCTTCAGGTCTGGTACCCCAGAGAGACTGCTTCTCTCTTCCCCTTTGTAGCCTCCAGGTCTTATGCAGGCCAGATCTTGAGTCAAACCCGAGAGATGCTAATGACCAATTTCTCCACACTCCTTAGACTGAAAGGTCAGTAAAGTGATATTAATGGTATCAAGGATGATAATGGTTACCTTAATGACAGGTCGAACTTTAATATTTTGCAGAAATTACTTTCATGTTGATATTATTAAGATGTAGGGCTACATTAAGGAATAGAACTGCTATGAATATGCAAAAGGAATCAACTACTTAGAAGAAAAAAATCCCCCTTGGCAGATGCCATTTGCTTCCATACTCTTCTCTAATTGGTTATTGGACGTAATCGTGAACATTAGTTTTTATGAGAAGACTTCACATAGATGGCCTTCAACTTGATATGTTGCATAGGATGGCTTTGAACTTCTGATCCGCCTATGTGGGACCATAGTGCTGGGATTATAAACATGCACCATCGTGGCCGGGGATGGAACACATGACCTCATAAATGCTAAGCAAGCATTCTTCTAAACAGAGCTGCACTCCCCAGACCTGGGATATGTTATTGCTATTATGTTCTTCATAAAGGACATTATTTTCCCTTTCCTTCTTGGTTAAAACTTAAGTAACTAGTCAGCTTTTCTGCCACTTAGTCATTTAAAAAAAATCTGGAATTGATGGTAATCCAATTTGGAAAATGACTTCCTAATATGTTAACTTCAAAGAAACCTTCAACTCTCAGAACACAGGAGGGCCAGCCCAGGGTTAATCCAGCAAATAGCACTTAGTGTCTTGTTCAGGGTTTGTTTTTATAAGTCTTTAATGAACAATCACCCATCGCAGTTGCATTTCAAAAGGCACATTTCTATGTACGGCTGTTTACATCTTTTTCTCTATGAGGCTGCCATGTTTTATGACACAGAGAACTCAGTGAACCAGATAAAAACAGTTGTTTTCTTCCATCTACACCTGGCAGCATGTACTTTATCTCGTTTATGGATCTCTTAGGATCACGTTATTGGTCCTTTCCTTCAAGCCAGGAGGGACCTTTGCTGCAGAGATGGTGTAAGTGTGTGTTTCTCCTACTTATGATCCTCCCGACTCACCTTCCTCCTCAAGAGAAGAAAGTGAATGATTCTAGGGACACTAAGGCACACTTTCTTATTGCAAAAGAGGCTTATTGAAAGAATTATTAACACCATGGACAGGCAGGCAGGCAGCATGCCAGGTTCTCTGAAGAGAGTTCAGGCTTCCTCAGACAGAGGGGGGGATCCCTTCTTACAGGTCTCAGGGGAAGAGGAGGATTTTATGCCATATAGTTGGTAGAAAGCCCACAGCGTAAGCCTGAGGGCAGGCTGTCTCAGATTCCTGGGTAGCAGCAGGAGGGGACCCTGAATTTCAGGAAGGGCGTAGGAGATGAGAGGAAAAGGGGCACATGCAGCTTTCCTTTATAGCTCTAAACAGCAGCCTGAGCCTGCAAACTTCCTTGGGGAAAAGACAATGGTGCTTTACTACTTCCTGGAATCCAAGAATTCTGGGGTGTCTCCTAGGGGTTTAGAGCCTTATAGATAGGCTCTGGGTGGGAAGCATGCTACTTCAGGAGGGCTCAGGAAAGCCAAAAGCCAAAACCTGCCGCTGATGGTGGGCATGGTCAGGCTGTTCTATATTCCTGAACCTAAAAGTAAGAATGTCAGAAACAGGAAGCAGTGAAATTGCTACTATGCATCGGATTTGGTGTAGAGGCTTCTGGGCTGGGAGCCCGGCTCTGCTAGCTTCAAAGGGAGGTCACCTCTTGCATCTCTGAAAAGACATGAGTAATGGCATCCCAGTTGCGGCTTCTCTACGGTCACAGTTCTTCTGTACCACATTTCTTTTGAAGGTCTGTATGTGTGGACAAAGATTCAGGAATTGGCCTGAGCATGTATGAGTGTGAAGGAAGGATTCCATCTTTCCAACCCCCGTTGAAAGAGCATTTCTAACAACTCAGCATCTTATACATATGTAAAATCTCTTGGATGAAAAATATCATCCATTAAATTGCTCAAGGTCCTTTTTACAAAAGCCTCTTGTGACAATTATTTTCAGAGCTCCGTGTGAGGAAAGATTTGTCTTGCTTGAATAATTGGGGTTTTTTTCCTACTGATAGGTGAAAAGTAAGGAGCTCATCATATTTCCCTTTTTGCCTTGGTCACTGGGAAGCTTGAGTACAAATTTTTTCTCCTTGTTTTTGCTTAAATAAAATTTTACCCTCTTTTCCCTTCTTATTTTTACCTAGACTTTATCTGATAAACCAACCTTATTCAAACCCCAAATCTGCAGTGAGTATTTACCCATTGCTATCTTGAAGTTCACAGCGTGATTTGTGGTGTAGACCTGCTTGCCTTTCTCACAGTTCCTTCCCTGGTCAATTTCCACCTCCCAGGTGAGAAAAAGGAAGGGGAGGTTCCAGTGAGTCTCAGGATTCAGAGAGCTCCTGGACAGGAAAAGCAACACACTTGTTGATACAGGATGTTTGTTCTTGCGTTTTCTTTTCTGTTTTTAATTTATGAGATGAAAGCACATTTGCTTGATTAAAGTTTTTATTTTATCAGTAATGACCAAGTTACACATTGTTTTTCCACATTCGAAATTGGACTCTACTTCCAGTGGGCATTTGGGGCTGTCATATGTGTCATGTCCATAAGTCTTGATTTTCTGTGATTTTTAGACTTTAAATATTCTGTCTCTATCCAAATGGGGCTGGAGGAAGCACCGTGCAGCTTAGTGATTTGACATCCCTAGTATATCTCATGAAAAGATGAGAACAAAAGTCTCAGGTCAAGCTCTGTCTCTTATTTAGAACTTAGAAATTTGTCCATCCCTTGTTCAACAAGAGGGGAAACATGCTTGGTTCCAAAAACCTAGCTAGCTACTCAGTGCCAACTGTGTCATGGTACCAGAGGAGGCTCTACAACCAGTGACTTAGTAACCTGGCACAATTCCCAACAACAATCTGTAATCATCTGTCCTTATGCCACAGATAAGAGTGGTCTTCACTTTTCATCAAAGAAACTTCTCTTCATAGCACAGAGACCACTATAAAAATCTATAACCAGTCAAAATGCAGAGAGATGGAGCCCAGTCCCAGTGGATATGTCGAATAGAACATAAGGCTCAGGGAACATTGAGAAAGAGGGGTGGAAAGACTGAGAGCCAGAGGATCAGGGTTTGCTGTGAGATTGTTTCTCCTAGGAATATCAGTCTCACCAATATGACTACCCAAACATAAACTGAGCAAGGATGATATCAATATACATGGTATAGTGGACAGGGAAAAAGCCCATGGGGCCTGAACCCTACACAAAGAACCAAAGACAACTGAAGAAAGCTGGGAGCAGAAGAAATGGTCCTCCCCAAGGAAGAGCACAGCAGTTTTATCCAATAGTTGATGGTTAGCCCTGAAAATACATGTAAGTATACAGACTGAGCAGGTTGTATTTATGAGTGTATATGAACATACGTAGTTACATATATGCAAAGCAATTCATTTAAAAAAGAGACCATGAATTTGAAGAAGAGTGGAAAGAGATATATGGGAGGATTTGGAAGGACGAAGAGGAAGGGAGAAATGCTATAATTATTTTACAGTCTTAAAAAGAAAAAAAATGCCCATCAGAACCTTACCATTTTAAGAGGGGCTTAGAGAAATGAACTGTAACATGCTATGGGTTATTACTCTAGTCTTGTTTCTGTTGCTAAAATACAACAAAAGGCTACCTGGAGGAGAAGGGGTTTATTTGGTTTACAGTTCCAGGAAAAACGAATGCATATGTGCTTACCTACTTGCTTGTGCCCAGGTTAATTTCTCCATTCATACGCAGTTCAGAAGCCTGTGCCACAGCAGGCTAGGTCTTCCCATATCAATTAAAACAAGTCCTGGCTTTCTACAAGCATCAACAGGTCAACACAATATAGACAATTTCTCACTGCGACTCTCTTCCTGGGAGATTCTAGTTGACAAAACTATCATTAAGTATGCTAAGTTAGTAGTAGAATCTTGGTATTTATACCCTGACTCCCCAGATTTTCTTACCAAGACCATTATTGAGCAATGACCACCTTTTTTCTTGGGCATAGAATTGTTCCAGCAAAGTTTTCTGTGCAATATAAGGCAAGGTGATTTAGATTGGTAATCACCTTCTATGTACTATCCATCTGGAATCAACCCATCCTCAACCATGATCTTAAGATAATTTGGTTTTGGGGCTAGAGAGATGGTTCAGTAGTAAAGAGGACTGGGTGCTCTTCCAGAAGATCTGGGTTCAATTCCCAGCACCCACAGGGGAGCTCACAACTGTCTATAACTTCAGCTCCAGGGATCTGACACCTTCACATCAATGCACATAAAATAATTTTTTTTTAAAAAAAATGGTTATTTGGTTCAATGAGTGCCACACACACACACACACACACACACACACACACACACACACACACACACACACACACACACACACACACACACGGCAGGCAGGGGAGAGAGGAGACTTGATTTTATAGATAGAAAAAACCCAGGTGCTCAAAGGTATCCAAGGTTGCTTAGGAAAGCTTTATAACTCCATCACCAGCGTCCCATTTCTCCTAGGTTAAAAATCAAGTGGTAGTGTTTGTATTATGCAGCCCGGAATGGTTACATAGATTAATCGGTCTTAAGTGATTCGGAGCACTGAGTAAACATGGGTGTGTATACACAAATGAACAGTCACATTCCAAACAGCTTCCAGCCCTAGATATATTTGAAGAAGGGTGCTCTAGGAAGAATTTTAAAAGCTAAGCTCCAGAAGTAGGAATTTATACAACAGTCTTATTAATATTCTACAAAACTATTTAAAATTGATGAGAACACTACATTGTATCACTAAAAGTCCAGAGGAAAGTGATGATTCTTTTTAACTATTGGCGCTGCCCCAATATTGGGTCCAAGCAACTCCTAAAGCAAACAGTAAACTGTTCTAGGATTTCTACATAACCATCAATGTATTTATTTGTAAGAACACAAAATAGAGAGTGAGACTGCTCTGCAGGTAACCACAGTGATCATTGTGGGGGCAAAGTGAGGAATAGGTTTGGGGGAGTTTTCTCTTTGAATTATCTGAACCATTGTTTCTGAACTACTTTTTAAAAAAATATAAATAAGATAGACTCTGAAGGCTGAGACCAGAGGGCCTGGGCTACATAGTAAGCTCTGTCTCAAAAAAGCAAAACAAAACACAAAGAAGCAGATTCCTCATTATTGATCCTGGTAATACCACTTTTTTCCCCAAAAAACAATAGTCCAACTGTTGCTTTTGTTGGTAGAGGGATCAGGGAAAGACCACCATCTGCAAAGTGCCCTGATTGGCATGGCTCACGAGTAGGGTCCATATGACCTGTACTGTTGCTCCTTATCCATGTCTCTCTGTTCTCCTCCATTTCTTAGGGAGTCTTGAACGCGCGTCACTAATGAAGCACCCCGAAGTCTCTGAAGAATTTCTGCTTTTGTCAGCCCCAGTTTGCTTCAGCCTTTATATAAGAAAAAACCCTGAGGATTATTTGCATTGCAGATTCCAGCGGTTTGCATGGTAGAAGGAAGCCCAGACTGCCTTTTGTTAGAAAATTAAGAGCAGTTTGCATCTTGTACAAACATTCTTCTTATTCACTAAGAGAAATGTAATAGGATATGCAGATGTGGAATTCCTTCAGTTTTCCAAAATGTGTGATCTACTGCCTCTTCAGGAGAAACCCAGAGGGGGCAGGGCGAGAAACTGAGAGTTTGTCTAAATCAGAGTTCAAGGAAATGGTTTTGTAATGAGTCCAAGAGTAAATATTTTAGTATTTGCAGGACATATGTATGATCTTTGTTGTAATGATTCAACTCTATCAAAGTGGTGCTGGAGCAGACACAAGAACGTGATTGTATTTCAGTAAACATTTACTGATATATAACATCATGCCATGTTTGGACACTTTGGCCCATGTTCTAGAGCAGGGGTTCTCAACCTAATGCTTCGACCCCTTAATACAGCTCCTCCTGGTGTGGTGACCCCCAACTGTAAAACTACTTCTGCTGCTCTTCATAACTGTAACTTTGCTACTGTTATGAGTCATAATAGAAATTATCTATGTTTTTGATGGTCTTAGGTGACCCCTGTAAAAGGGTTGTTCAAGCCCTCTAAGGGGTCGACAACCACTATTCTAGAATTTAGAACAAACTCTTCTAATCCAGAGCCCCCTTCAAAGGGCTCAACCCATCCTATATCTGGGCAGCTTTTCTTGTATGTTCTACACCATGTTACCTTGGAATTCTTACCCTGCTACCACCACCATCTCCAACTAGGACTGTGGCAGAAATGTCCTTGCTGGTCTCTCTGATTCTACCTAGTCATTTCTACCATATATTTCCATGTGGTAGCCCACCCTCACCCCTGAGTCATTCTTATAAAGAATAAACAAAATCAGGTCATTCTCCAGTTAGTTTTGCCCAGTGTTCAGAATAAACCAAAATGCTTTACTTTGACTTCCCTATTGTTTCCCTAACCTTGTTCCTTGCTGCTCTTGGGCCACACAAACTTCTCAGTGTTTTCCAAACAAGGTACGTGTGTTCCCAGCTCAGGGCCTTTGCACTAGATTTCCATTTTTTCTCCTGGCACCTGCAAGGCTTGCTCTTTCCCTTCATTCAGGTTTTTCTTAGATGTCACCATTTCAGGAGCACCTCCTCCAACTGCTTTTCTTGTCACATCCTGTCACATCCCATGCCTTTATATATACATATATATCTGATTTACTTTATTCCATATCATCCAACACCATCATTATAAATATATGTGTGTAATTCTTTTTATCATTTGATCTCAAGCCTGCCAGTTTTACAGCATAGGAATTTATGCTCCTTGTTCACTTGTAGTTCCTATGCCTAGGGCAATAGCTTGTACTCGATAGCAGATACTCAATATTTGTTGGCTACATGATGAATGTGACTGTCCTTTAAAGCTTCTGAAAATATACTCAGTCTTCCATTCTGTTCACACAAGCAAACTCTTCATTCCTCCCAAATCTCCCAGCATGCAGGGGCATGTCACATTCACACCCGGGTCATTTCAGATTATTCCTGTATGTCCCATGCTCCTTAAGTTTTTATTTTACCTCCACCTGTCCATCAGATTTCACCTGCTGTAGCCATTCTGTTTCTCTTTTGGAACCTTTATTTCCTGAGGTTTTCCCAGGCCCTAGTGAAAATAAATAAAATGCCACATGTATGGACATTTGTAATTCATTTTCACTGCTCAGCATCTGAATCCCTCTTTGTGTGAGGCAGTTCTGTATTCAGCACAGATTCTGAACTCTTCCGATGCTCCCTTTCCCAGCCATCTGTGCAGCAAGAGTGCTTGCATATGCCCTGGGCACCATCAACTAGATGCTCTGACTAAACATTACAACAGAAGCCACTGTGGGTAAGAAGCAGCCACTGCCCCATGCAGCAATAGAGATAGTGTCTTAGCTTCTTGTTGCTATGATAAAACAGCATTTCTAAAACCAACCTGGGGAGGAAGCAGTCTGTTTCATCTTAGAAATGAAGGAAAGTCAGGGCAGGACCTCAAGGCAGGAACCTGGAGGCATGAATTGAAGCAGAGAGCCTAGAGAAAAACTACTGGCTGGCTTGTTCCTCATAGCTTGCTCAGCTTGCTTTATTACGCAGTCTAGGATCAATCACCTACTCAGGAGCAGCACCACCCACAGTGGGCCGAACCCTCTAATATCAACTATTAATCAAGAAAGTGCCCAACAGGCTTGCCTACTGGCCAGTTTAATGAGGGCATTGTCTCAGTTGAGGTTCCCTTTTCCCAGATGACCCTCACTTACGTTAACACTCAAAAATACATAGATAAATTTAAAACAACAAGAACAAAATCTAACCAGCACAGACAACAATGTCTTTCTCTTGGAGAGGCTGTAAGGCAGAGGTTCCAGAATCACTGCTTCAAACTTACTGGAAGAATCTTTTGTATATTAAGTTTATTGTGCTAGAATGTTCATTCTTACAGAGAAGGAACTTTTACTTTATTTGGTGTAACAAACACTGCAGAGCACATAGTAGGAGGCTAATAAATACTTCTGAGTTGAATACACACAGATAACTTTTGTTTTAAGAAATAAGGAGGAAGTGTGATTTCATATTGAGTATACACACTCAGGGTAAGGGCAAGCCTTATGGGAAAGAACCCCAGGATTCTGAATGGGATTTTATGAGCATGCTTTAATAGAGGGGAGGATTGTTAGCAACATGGCTGGGCGGGGGATGAACGCATATAAATTGATTGAGATGTCTCTAAAATAGGGTTTGCTTCCCCTTTTTGTCCTTTTATGAGATTTTTGGATGTGTAGTGGAGTCAGATGTAACAGATGGTTTTGCAAGGCTAATGATGCAGAGATGCCACATAATGAAGCAAAGGACAGTTGGGAGTAGTTTCAGCCTTGCTGGCCCCAGCATTAGGCTTAGTTGGCCATGCTGGTCCCATCCGGTCTGGGGTGGTCTCAGGATGACCCGCTATAATCCTGTGTTTTTATTCTCTAGCTGTTTTTAGCCTCTTTTTTTTTTTTTTCTTATCTAGCCTACTTCAATATTCCCCACAGAGATTCCTTTAATCTGAGGGTATGAATGAGGGGCAGCAATATATTTTCCACAACTGACTCCAGCTGTCTATCATGGGAAAGGGAATCCCTGGCTGTTTTCAGAGGAGACGAGGGCAGAGCAGGAGGCTCCAAAGTTGAGAATGGGCTGGAAATATCTCAGGACTTTTATTTAGCATAGAACTGAAAGTTTCAAGAAAGTTAAAAATGTGGGACCCAAATATGAAGTGAACAATAGTGGCTCCCAATGCCCCAAGAATGGTAAGAACCAGGTTAAACTAGGCAACTGTTGTCAAAGTGGTGCTTAGGTCTTAGTGGTGCTTAGGTAGAGATAATATTTTTGTCTACATCAGCTTGATGAAAACTTAAAGTTTTGACCTGTAAAGTTGTAGGGAAATAAAAAGTTACACTATGCTGATGAGATTGTAAATTGCTGCAAATGTTTTACATTTGATCTTAACTAAAAGGCTAAGACACATTTACTGCAAACATTTTTAAATCTGAAGTTTGATATAGTTTATGATGTAGGGATTCGTCCCACACAAGTACACTAATTCTAACATGTTCTTTGCAGTATTGTTTATAATAGAAAATTTTTGAAGGCAAATTAAATGTCAATCTATAGAGAACTAGTTGAATATATTTTGATTTTTCATGAACTAGCGATATATGCATTGACATGGATAGGTGTCCAAGACCCAGAATAGCCAGATAGAAATAGTACCTAGTGCTAGCTGACAGACTCATAGATTTTTTTTTTCCAGAAAGATATATTCAAGAAAGTTTCCACGGTGATTGCTCTAGGGGAGGGGGAAGCATCTATAGTTGGTAGAAGGAGGAAGTTTGCTTTTTTGTTTTATATCCACGCCTTTTTATACTATTTGTCTTTTCCTCATGTGCAGAGTTAGTTATATTTTTAAACCAAAAATTAAATGAAGTTGGGCATTTTTATTAATCAAGGAAGTGTTTTTGTTTTCTTTAGTTGTTTTTTTAGATAATAATACACTACAAGAAATATATTTCAAGTCCATATTACTTCAGTGTTTTATTAATTGTCACAATCCCTTTGAAAAGAAATGTGATAGTATGTGACAAAAGTGTATACACGTTAATTCACACTGATACTATATGTGTGTGTGTGAAGGGGGAGGGAGTGTTTGCACATGGGCATGGGAAGCTGCACACACCCAAAGGCCATAGGAGGACATCAGGTATCTTGTTCTATTGTTCTCTGCCTTGTTCCCTTGAGACAGGATCTCTCACTGACCCAAGCTGGGCTGACATCCAGGAAGTCTCAGTCATCCTCTTACCTTCTCCCCACAGTGCAGGAGTTATAGGCACAGGAAGCCAGGCATGGGTTTTAAAAAGTCACATCCGTATCTATCTATCTATCTATCTATCTATCTATCTATCTATCTATCTATCTATCTATCTATCTATCTATCTATCTATCTATCTATTTATCTATTTGGTGGGTGCCCTCCATTTGAAAGTCAGAGAACATTACCTGTGGAAGCTCTCCCCTCTACCGGGTGGTCTTTGGGGGTTGCACTCAGGTCATCAGGCTTGGCAGCTGGTGCCTTACCTGCTGAGTAACCTTGCCAGGCTGTGACTGTTAACCGTGATTATATATTTTATTGGATCTAGAATAAACTATGACACATTAGTCATGAGTGCAATTCCAGGATGGCAGTGCCCAGCCTCTTGGGCCTTTCACCATAGACCAACAGTCAGCTGTTCCCAGGAATTCAGGCTTTTATGATATATATTCATTGCATTGGTTCTGTCTCACTAGAGAACCCTAATATAATTATCATTTAAGGTGATAGACACAAATATTTTGTCATAGATATCTTTATAATATTAATAGAAGAAAGTAACACAGTAGAATCATCAAAACCATGTTAGAAAATCCATAGAAAAAAATACCAACAGTAAAATGTCATCAATGGGTAGCTGATTTTTTCTACCTACCCTCACTTTCTTCATTTTTTAACTTTTATAAAATAACTGTTTATTGTGCTTAGTGGAAAAAATATTCTCTAAAGAAGAAAATGAGATCCACTTGGTATGATTTGTTCATAGACACTCATTCAGGCGCTAAGTTAATCTACCACTTCAATTTCTAAATTAAACACTCACTTATCATTTCTAAAAATTGGTTATAACACTTTGCCAAGAATCAGTCATCAAACCTGTCAATTTTTATTATCCAGAGACATTAATTACTCATTGTCAAGTGGTGCCAATCTTGCCTTCTAAGCAACGATGGCATTACCCTTCTCTCCACCCCCACAGTTGGCTTTGGCAAAGGCCCTGATCCTAACCACAGTCTCAGCTCAACTTGTTTCCCTTCATTCCATGATCCACTCTGCCACATGGCATTTACTCTGTTGGCTCCAGATCAGAACAATTCAAACTTCTGAGTGAGCTTATGAGGCCCTTCTCACCTGACTACACCTCACTTCCAGCCCTAAAAACACACCAATTTTCCTCCTTCTTGTAACTTCCCTGCCATTCACTTATGGAACTTTCTTCACTGGCTACTTTTCCAACTTCTTTGGTAAGTTCCTGCAGGAGAGATTGCTCAGGTCCCCACTGTTATGCTTTGAAAAGGCTTGTTTGTGCACAGAGGTCTCGTTTCCAGGTGTAGAGGTGTTTAGGCCTGAGGATCTGAAGAAGTTTGAAGGTTCTGATGTCATCAGTGGATTAATCCCTTGATTGAGTCATAATATGATGGCATTATTGGGAGGTGAAAGAATGCCTGGACATATAGAACTTGTTCCTGATCCCTTCCTGTCTCAGATTTCTGGCCCTAAAGTAAGATGCTGTGTAACAACACACACTCCCTTACTATAGGCCATATCAATGGAGCAAAGAGCTGAAACCTTGGAAACCATGAGGCGAGATAAATCTTCCCTCCTTTAAAACAGTTCTTTCCTCTAAGGATGTACACTTAGATGCAGTTTCAAAATCACTTTTCCAAAGCAAATAAACCAACACCACTTGATATATGTTGCATATGTAGTGACAGTTTTAAACAGGAAGGAAACACATCACCTCCATTTCATGGGTAAGAACAAGAAGATTGAAGATAGCACGTGGTTGCACTTGCTTAGCTCATAGAGTAAAGCCAGGACAGGTACTCAGGTGCTCTGTCTGAGCTCTGAGAATTTTTTTCTTCCAACTTTGTCTTATGAGCTGTAAAAGCTAAGCATATCTGGAAATATACCTCAGTGGTAGAGAATGCTTCTTTAGAATGTATAAGGACTTGGGGTCAATCTCCAATATTGCTATCACCACAATCACCACCATGGCCTCCCTCACTCGCAACACTTACTGTCGTGTGAAACTATTCCTAGGAGACATAAATAAATGTCTACCTACCTCAAACAGGGAAACAAAGGAGTGAAGTAAGGATGTCACCACCAAAGTCCAACTTGGTGAACCAATGAATTTTATTAAGGTTATCTACAGGAATATGGGGGTTATCTACAGAAGCAGAGGTGATTCAAAGATGGCTGCATCACCACAGTCTACATCAGCATGTGTGGCAGTTCATAAAAGCTGGTAACCTGGAGAACTCTGCATGATCTATAGGCAGCTCAACAGATTGGAGTGTCCTTTCCAGGCAGCTCAGTTGGTTTGAGCCTCTTTCAGGCTGATCTCTGCTTCTCTTATGTAGTCTATCTCATGCCTGCTTCTTCCAGGCAGCTGGCTGGTCTGAGAGTGTTTCTTAGTAGTCCTGCTTTCTAATGTATGCTTGGGGAGCAATGGGCCTAGTGATTCTTGTCAGTTTCAGGAACTTCCTGAAGCTGTTGAGTTGCTTACTGCCCATGCATAAGAAGCTTCTGTGTAGGATAGGACATTTCATCTTCCTTTTAACATCCTACTATCTACCTGTAAATATTCTATATCTTCATGAGCTCCCTGCTTAGGCCATCCTGTTGTTACATCTCCCTTTTAACATTCTGTTATAAAATATTCTGTTGTTTCACATCCTGGGTCTTAATGAGCCTCACTTAAAAATGGAAAGTTCTAATGTAGAAGGAAACTGCTACACAATACAATATCATGTACATATGCACACACATCCAAATTAAAGAGGTAAAACTGATGATCATTGACAAGCTGGGAAAGAAGGGAATCTAACTGATAAAGGACTTTGAGGACGAGCCTAAAAGATTCTTCTGCCTATATAAATACCATTTAGTCAATTCTCACTCTCTTTTGGATTCCATGCTGGACACTTACTATAAATTGCCTTCCCTAGCAGGTAAGAGCCAGATCTGGCTAGCTTGAATCCCAGATCTATACTGTTCAGTGTCTGGATTTGGACATGTTGCAATTTCTGTGATACAAAGCTGATAAAAGCATCCCCTCATGTGATTATGGTTCACACTCAGCCTAAGTTGGTAGTATGTATGTATGCATGTATTTATTTATTTATTTATTTAACAACTGTGTTAGTTATTTTTATCAGATCATTAAGTTGCTCAAGACTACATATCTTGAAAGTGATAGCCCCAGGCCAAGCTAATCTATACTGAAACCTGTGCCCATTTTACAGTCAGAAAAGCCTAATGGCTAAATAGGGCCCTGAGGTCATCAAGTCATTGGCCAACACTTTCTGTTGCTGATGTTATCTTGAGCTAGTTGCTTAACTTCTCTCTCAGTGGTGGTTTCAACATCTAAATGATCAAACAGTCCCGAGAGATGGCTCAGCAGGCAAGGCTTTGCTGCCAAGCTTGATGACATGAGTTTGATCCCTGGGACTCACGTGATGGACAGAGAGACTTGAGTCTAATAAGATGTCTTTTGAACTCTTCACTATCCCATCACATGTGCAATAATGATTAAATATAGCACGCTATAGTATTTATATACTGATAAGCCAAAATGGCCTCATGCATTAAGTTTGCTTATTGTGCTACCAAGATGCTGAGGCTTTGAATTATTTATTTATTTATTTGTTTGTTTGTTTGTTTGTTTGTTTATTCATTTATTCATTCATTCATTTATTTTGGAGGCAAAGTCTCTCTACACAGCTCTGGCTGTTCTGGAATTTTCTCTGTGGACCAGTCCTGCTCTGTCTCCCGAGCACTGGGATGAGAGGCTTGCAACACTCTGTGGAGACTTCATGGCAGCTGTGTAGAAGGCCCAAGACTCAGGTAGAGACAGAGCTGCCATCACTGCCTGGATATGAATAGTGTGAGGACCCTGCTGTTGTCTTAACAGAAAGGCAGGAAAGAGAGGGAGACAGTGCAGTTGGCTCACATGGCTGAATTATTTCATCAAGTACTTTCACTGTTTTTAAATTGTTAGTCTTTAGCTCCCAATCGTGATACTGATGCCTACTAACTTTACTTTGTGATGGAAGTTTTGAACTTTTAATCAATATTACTGATGAAATTAATATAATATAAATGATAGTTATTTTCTTCCTAACCTGACTGCAGTAGGGATATCATTACTAACTCAATTGGGACTTTAAAACTTGTCAAGTGCTGTTACAACTGTCAGCCTTAAATTTTTGTCTGCCCAGTAGAACCAAAGTATAACAAAAACTCCTGTGAAGCACTACCAGGTCCAAGCAAGGTAGACATGATGCTTAGGTTTTTGTCAAGAGTTGGTGGCCAAAAACATTTTATTCTAAAGATATTCAGGCCTACTTTCTTTCTTGAATGGTAGGGGTCGGGGATAGAGGGAAGAAAACCAAAAGTCATCCTAGGCTACATAGTGAGTTCAAGGTTAATCTGGAATATGAGATCCTGTCTGGGCCCCCAAAGCCATTGTATGAGGCCTTTCTTAACTCTGAGTCCAGGGTCTTGCACACACCAGGTAAGCACTCCAGCACTGAGCAATACCTCCACTTCTGTTTACTTTACAGATTCCCCTGGATGGCATCTCCAGTCAGTAACCCTAAGGTCATTCTTTGCCGCTGTAATGCTTGCATTTCCTGTAGGTCAGAGTCTGTCAGGCACCAGTGGCTGACTCTCAAGTTACAGCAAGCTCAGAACAAATGGCCTTTGCTTTTCTCTTTGTTTTATTAAAATGAAAATAATGGCAAGACTCATGGTTTCCAAATATCAACTTTTTTAAAAAAAATAGTAGCCATTGTGAAATATGTAAATGAAACTACAGACTTTACCCACAGACTAAAATAGGTGCATGGTGGATATAGAAAAGGAATATGAAAGTTGTACAATATAGTCACATGGCATACCATACTTCATAAATGCGAATAATGTGTCACTTAAAAAATAGCCAATGGGAAATGGTGTCAAATATATAAAGTCTTAGGCTAGCAAGATAGTTCAGCGGGTAAGGGTGACTTCAGCCGGTCCTGATGACCTGAGTTCAATCCCCAGAACAGGCATAACAGAAGGAGATGACTGGGTCCCACAAGTTGTCTATCTGCCACATGCCCCTCTACAAAATAAAACAAAAACTTAAATGTAATAAATACATCTGTGTGATTTCTCTTTCCAACCACATTTCTTCTGTCACAAAGGAATTGCCACTGAAATGTTCTGCCGACTTCGGGTCTCTCTGCTTCTTTTCTTCAGTCAGCTTTATTTAATAAGTCTTTTGCTGTGAGGAAAAAAACAGTGCGTCTTTTTCACCACATACTTCACTAAGCCACAGGACCAGCTACATCATTCGTGCCAAATGAAAATGCAAGGTCTTCAGTTCAGAAGTCGCCAGCAATGGTTAGACAGAGGCGGCTGAACACAGGCCTTCCTGAGATGCTTTTGAGGCCAGGTCACATACCTGTCTGTCAGCCAAAGGTAACACATCCTAGAAAATATTTCTGCCATCCCTTGGCTTCTTCTCCTCTAGTTCTGCTAGGGAAATAACTCTAAAATACATCATTCTTTTCATAGCAAATACCAAACCAAACCAACAACAACAAAATCCCAAAACAAAATCCAGAAAATGAGCTGAGTTGTTTCTGGCCTTTCTCTCCCTGCTGACCCCAGCCTGACAGAGGACCAGGCTCTGAGGTAAAAAGCCTTGCACTGTTTCCTCAGCAATACTTTCTCATCTCTGACTCTGAGACCCTAAAACCCAAGCCTTGAGGACTTCCTATGGGCTTTTCCAGGGGGCTGGGAGGCCACCTAACAGCAAAACTTGGATGCTCTTTTTAAGTAAGAATAAAAATCTGTTGGTGACAGATAAACATCAGACGCTAGAAGTCCATAAACTGGGTTAAATGAATCATTATATACTCTGTGTTATTTGCTAAAAATAATAAAAATGTGCATCAAATAGCAAGTGGCCATGAATATTTTACCGCAGTGGATGCCTTTTTTTATGTGCAGAGTGCTGCAGCTGTTATAATGTACAACAAAGACAGAACGGAGGGGGAGCATGGAGACAAGGAGGCTCCTACTGTCTCCTTACTGTAGAGAGCCAGGCAGCCTTTTTTTTTTCAATTAGGCAGAGATGAAGCTATGTTGTTTCATGGTTTCAAAATACCAACCTTCAGCAAATGAGACTAGATAATGATACTTCAGGAAATATGGTTATCAGACAAAAATTTATTATTCATCTTCCTCTGGAATATTTATTGGCATAAAGTTTAGGCAGTACAAATCTATAAAAGACCTGAAACTCTTTCAGAACAAGATTAAACTAGAACTATTTTCTATAAAACTAAAATGGTATTTAGGATTACATAACAGACACAGCCAGGCATCCTGAACTCTAATGTGACTCTCTACTTTCACTATAAGCAAGATTGGAGCGAAGTGTGGAGATTTAGTACAGTCTCCACTTCATGCTTATTTAACATCTCGGGCCACTAGAGATCAAGGCACTAACAGGGCAAATCACAGGCTGGCCCTGTCTCCCTTCAGTTCCTCTATCATATGGGCTTTGTGCTGGGTTCCATTGGGAACACTTCAAGCCATTGTGTTCCCAATACACAGCATCTTATGGTTTTTCTTCTCCTTCCTTCAACTCTCCTGCTTTAGAAGTGTTTATCTCCCTAACTCATTCACTAAGTGCAGCCTTGATATGGAAAACTGCTCATTAGGCATTGAGAATTAATTAAGATAATTCGCTGATTTCCTTTTGAACAATAATGACAAAGACTTATTGTACCAGGATATTTAATCACAATTTCTGTCATCTCCATGTAGATGGCATGTAAGTCCATGAGCCTCATATTAGCAGATAAGAAAACTGAGCCTCGAAGAGGTAAAGTAACATGTTCAAGGTCACATAGCTATCACCCCATTTGGTAAAGTAACATGTTCAAGGTCACATAGCTATCACCCCATTTGGTAAAGTAACATGCTCAAGGTCACATAGCTATCACCCCATTTGGTTATGCTCTCAAAACTTGGCGATGCCCAGGCAGGATGAGAGAACACATCTTCTGGTTACTAGTTCTATGGTGTCCTCTATCTAAACATATATTTATCTACATATATCTACTGCCTCATCACTGTGACAAATACCTGAGAGAAACAACCTAAGGAAGAACTGATCTGGGCTCATGGTTGAGTGGGGACACCCTGGAGGGAAAGGCTTGATGGAGTTCATACCTCCATGATAGATGTGATGGAAACAGACATCCCTAGAGACTATGAAACAGTTTGGTAGTGGGGCTAGGCTGTTACCTCAATATCTAATTCCTGGTGACCCACTTCCTTCAGTTGCCCCCCTCCCCTAAACCAAAACCTATCAAGATAGCACAGCTAACTGGGAATCAAGTGTTCAAACACATGAGCTAGAAATAAACACTTAATGTTCAGACACAGTTGAATCATAGCTACATGTAAGGCATTGTGATGGACAACAGGGGGGTGTGAAGAAGTGTAAAGCCCTTTTAGAGAAAAACCTCTATGGGTCTGGCCAGATAGTTCAGCAGGTAAAAGTGCTTGTCAGCAGGCCTGAGACTCGTTGATAGGAAGGGTGAAGTCTCACAAGCTGTCTGCTGATGTCTGTGTGTTCTGTGGCACATGCAAGCCCACTGTGTCCAGTTACATCCAGGTTCAAATCTATGTCTCCAGGATCCCTCACTTCTGCCTCTGTACCAGTTCCTATAAGCATCTCATAGAACAGTTCTATACAGATAAATAAATGAATGCAATTAAATTTTTAAATAAAATAATAGTTTCAAAGGCCTGGCAAGATGAATCGATGGGCGAGAGCAGTTGCTACACAAACCTGATGATCTCAATTTGATCCTTGGTACTTTCAAGAGTAGAAGAGAATGGACTCCGGAAAGTTGTCCTCTGACCACCAGCCATGCGCCATTCCTCCCCACCTGCCTTCTATCTCACATACACATAGTGATAATAAATAAATTTAAACATAGTTTTCAAAACAATCTCCAGAGATTGGTCGTTCTAATACATACTGCTTGCCGACACATCATGAAAATAATTTATTTTTTAAATCTCTTTGGCACAAAGTATTTTTAGCTATTCTCTATTTTGTGCAGAACCACATTCAAGGTCCCCTGCAAGATGCTTAAAGGAACTGGTACAGAGGAAAGAGTGAGGATGTCCTAAAGACAGGAATTTGAATCTGGTTTTAACTGAACACAAGGGGTTTGCATCTTGGTGAATGCTGATACAAAATAAGCACAGCAAAGGCATAAAAGAGTGGGGGAAGATTTATGACTTGCAGCAGGCAAGGATGCCAAGGTAGTCCTTTCCAAACCAACACTTGCCTCCAACAGAAGAAGCATGGGCTTTCGTTCAAGGAGCCTGTCCATATTCGCATGGAATCAGCCGTTCCTAAGCATGTTCAGCTTAAGGTCACAGAAATTAAAGTGATGGACAGAAACGCTTCTGGGCATGCTCATCTTGCACCATAAAGTTTTAGCTGAAAATAAAACAAAGGCTGCTTTGTGATGCAATGACCCAGGATCCACCCCTGAAGGTGCCTTACTCGGTGGCTAGCAGTGCAGTGAACAATTAGCCTTACTTGCTTTGTTCAGTTCCCACGATGCATCTGAGTCTTGCTGTCCTTAGCCATGAACCTAGGAAATAGCAGGCTTATTGGAAATATTCAATAAAGTAAATAAAAGGCCCAGAATTTAGTGAGTTTGGAAGAATCCCACCTCACTATCAAACCACCCTTGACTTTAACCTTATTGATCTTATTACTATCTTATAGACACAGTCATGCAACCCTGCCCTCTTAAATGCTGTCCACAGACTAGAGTATCCTCCCTGTCCCACACTCCTCTCCCTCATAGTAAAGTTGTACTCCTTAAAGACCCAGCTCATGGCTTGCTGCTTCTCTGTAGCCCTCCCAAAGCCATTCTCTCTTGTATTCCTGAATCAATTTTGTCTTGTGTCATGGATTTAATAGACCATGCTGTTATTAAACCTTTCACGCCTGTCTTATCTCCCCAAAGGTGCTGTAAGCTTCTTAGGGGGCAAAGATGAGACCTTCTTCTCCTCTGCATCCCCACTGAGATGATTCTGCATGACACCAGTGACAAGTGTTTTATAATTACAGGCAGCGTGTATGAATGAAGGCTGCATCATATTGCACTTTGTTAAATTATACTTGTATGCCTGGGGGGTTGAAATGTGAGAAAATTATATTGCCATTTCTCCTCTCTCTGATGCAGTTTGCCTTTAAAAATATTATCTGTCCAACCTGTTTTGTTTTTTATATGTACAGTATTTCTTCTCCAATATTTCAACACATCACTTAAAATCTGATCTGAAAATAAAAAGTATTAAAGTATGTGTCTCAAATGGGTGGGGGTGGGGAAGCACCAGCTATGAATAATGTCTTCAATTTATAGTGTATCCAACTTGGAGAAAACCATGCTTTTTCATAAGGTTGCATAACTGCTAACAAAAACATTTTCAGCCCCAGGATGTGTTTTGGGGGGGGGGAAATTAGCCCTTCACTGAACTAGGAAAAATGGAAAAACCAAGGGCACAGCTTTTCTTGGTACACATCTATCTGCCCTACACAGAGACGGCACTCAAGTGCATGTCAAATTCAATGTTCTCTCCTCATATAATATGAAATGGAGGGTAGGAAGTCAATTGGCCCATTTTCAGTGAGAGTAGTCCATTCTAATTCTGGCTAGGGGTCCCTGTGAACTATGTCGGTATTGCCAACTATTAATCAAGAATGCCAGCTATCTGCCTCAACAATGATTAAAGGGGATGAGTAAGAGATGATGTCACATATATTCCTATACCTATCTATTCTGGATTAAATAACAGGCTTGTATATTATCAACTTCTTAGTATTTGTTGTTATAGTTCCTTGGAAGTAGAATAGTCTCAAATGAACCAGGAATATTGAAACTCCAGTGTAGCCTGATGCTTCTGACCTGTCTGGGCCCATGGTCTGAATAAAGCTCTCTCTCACACAAGGCCCCATAGTCCCACATGGCTACTTATAAAATAATTATTCAGAGACTTACATTAATTACAAACTGTTTGGTCTATGGCTCAGGCTCATTACCAACTAGCTCTTATAACTTAACTCATTCTTATTAATCTATATATTGCCATGTGGCTCTGTGACTTTACTTGTGTTCCATTACATCTTGCTTTCTAGGCAGCCACCTGTAGCATCTGTTTGACTCCACCCTCCTTCTCCTTTATCTATGCTTGGATTTCCCACCTTCCTCTAAGCTGCCTTGCTATAGGCCAAAATATTTCTTAATTAACAAATGGTAATAAAGTATATTCATAGCACACAGAAAGACATCCCACATCACTCCAGTTAATCTGTTGACTATAGAATTACAAGGAAGTGTAGCAGGTTGCACTAGTGAATACCTGAAGATTACACTGTGTATAGTACTCTTCTATTGTCATAAATGAGAATGTAAGATCTAGGATAGGATCAACATGTCAAGTGAGTCTGACTTACAAATGAGCTAAGGGCTAAGGCTGTAACTCAGTTGGTAGGGAGCTTGTCTAGCATGCACAAAGCCTTGGGTTCTACCACATACATCAAGCCTAAGTGCTGCATGACACATAAGCCCAGCACTCAGGAGGTAGAGAAAGAGCAACCAAAATTCAAGCTCTCAAGTTGTTGGTCAAGTGAGTCTAAGAGACTCCCAAGACAATTTTGGCTATTGTTGTTGCCCATGATTGGCTCCCAGAAGTTGAAGATAAATCCCTTTTGCTGAAGCCACCATGTATTTAAACACAGACTCTGGGGAATAAGCTGAGTCTGCCTGAAAGCCTCTTCCTGGAGGTGCTCTGTAAGCTATCAAGAGAAGAAAACATTCAATAGTCCTTCCAAGCTTGACAACTATGAACCACAGCGTGATCAACAGCTCTCTAAGGGGCTTAAGGCCTGTTCAAGAGGAGAAAGATCATGCCTGTTATTATAAACCTAGTCAACTCTGTGGTAGTGAGGTCATAAATCTCAGAAGAGAATCTACTAATGCCACTTTTCTAAACCAATATAAGTCCTAACTGCACTCTAACTACTTATCCTGACACCCACAGGTAAGTGTAGCTTTCACCCCACATCAAAGAAGCTTCTTTTCACTGCAGATGGAGACCATTACACAAAGCCACAATTAGTCAGAATGCAGAGAACAAGTGAGCGTGGATGCCCAGCCCCAGTTAGTATATCTGTGATTTATCCCCTACACTCAGGGCATGAGGAATTAGCAAACGCTGGGGCAGAAAGTATGTAAGAGCCAGGAGACCAGGAAGTCTGCTGCCATAATGGATCTTTTGTACATGACACTGAAGTTACACCTATGAAAGAAATCACAACAAAACCAGTTGACATGTCAACAATGGATGGGGAAATCACACAGTACTCCACCTTTAGATGAGGAGCTGTAGGCAATTAAAGGCTGCTGAGAGAGAGAGAGAGAGAGAGAGAGAGAGAGAGAGAGAGAGAGAGAGAGAGAGAGAGAGAATGAGAATGAATGAGAATTAGCTTTCCCCAGAGATGAACCCTTTAAATAGTTATCCAATCCCAAGCTGTCAGGCCTAAAATATACACCTACAAGCAACACAAACAGATTCAATAGTTTGCACTTACATATTTATTCACATACATATGTATGTAAGTAGCAATAGTTAAAGAATAAGAGGCCATGAATTTGAAAGGGAATCAAAGGGCAACATATGAAGGGTTGAAAGGAGGAGAGGGAATAGGAAAAGAATGTACTTATGTTTTAATTAGATAAATAAGTTCAAGTATCTTCAGTGATACATGAGACTGTCTAGGGGAAAAAAGGAACTGAACAAAGAATGTATAACTCTCTCACACAAAAGTAAAACTCTTTAAAATTTATGAACTATATAGCACTGATAATCAAAGAGAAAGATTTAAAAACCCCAGTTGTATAATTTGTTCAAATTATTTATTCATTTTTTAGGAGTGAAAAAGGCCATGAAAGTAACCCTGTTGTCTCTGCCAAGCTAATAAGAGTGTATCTTAAGTTGTAAACATGTACTTTGTTCTTTTTCTCTTAAAGATTTATTTTGCTACTGAAGTGAGATATGAGAATTCGGATCTATCAAAAAAATGTTTTTAAGGACAGGAATGAATCCTGACACTTTAATTACAAGTTCAGTGGGAAGTTTGAGAGCAGAATGTGAACTTGAACATTATTATGTTGTCATTATGAATTAATGACTGTAAAGAAAATCAGTTTGTAGTAGAAATGGTGAATTACAGAAAACTTATAGAATTGATGTTTCCTGACAGTCAAGAGTAGTCCTAGTAATTTACTTGATGAAAAAATCTGAACGGCTAAAAATTTATAAAGAGACATACATTTTTTTAAGTGACATTATATTAACACTGGCCAGATTTTTCTTAGCAATTCCAATCATGCTCATTATAATACCATTTGAAATAGGAAAAATTATACAGGGAGTGAGAGAGATGGCTCAGAGGTTAAAAGCACCGGCTGCTCTTCCTGAGGACCCAGGTTCAATCCCCAGCACCCACATGGGATGTGCAAATATACAAAGGCAAGACAGTTACACATACAAAATAATACAATAAAATAAAAAAATTTAAAAACTAGAAGCAACGTAAGTACAGGAATGTATAATTTATAGTAGACTGAGTTGGTGTGTTATAAAATTTGAAAATATAGATACAAATATGCCACAAATTGAAAATGTAAAGAATGAAGATTCCTCTTTCCCCCCCAGGAGACAGGGTTTCTCTGTGTAGCCCTGGCTAACTTGTTTTGTAAACCAGGCTGGTGTCAAACTCAAAGAGATCTACTTGCTTCTACCTCCTAAATTCTGGGATTAAAAGCATGCCCACCACACCCAGTAAGGACGAAATTTCTTAATTTTTACGGATGTCGATATTTATTTAAGTTATCACTACAATCTGCTAAAAATTGTACAAAAGAAAGCAATGGAAGAGATACACAGAAATGTTATGGAATTTACATTTGTGTGTTAAGTATGGATTTTTCTTGTTTTCTAAATTTTATTTTATCTGTATGGGTGTTTTGCTTCCACATAGTCACGTGTATCACATGTGTGCATGCCATAGTCACCAGAACAAGGCATTATATGGTTGAACCTAATTGTGTGTTCTCATTGTCTAACTTAGGAAATGGATCCGCGTGAGAAATAAAATTGCTAATGCCTATTCTTTACAGAAATTTTTGTTGTACTAGAACCTGGGGCATGCAAAGTGTGTACTCTGAGCTGACCTCCAATCCCTGAAACTTCTATTCTCAAATGTTCCCCAAAATTATAAGTCTTTTTGAAAATTGTCAGAAATTAGTTACTTAAAAACTAAGCGTAGAAGTTGTGACTCTAAAGTTGACCAAGGTTGAAGGGAGGTTTTGCATTTTTTTAAGAAAAGGAACTCAGTTCATAAAGACAGTTGGGAGTTAAGACAAAGCCATTGAGATCACATCTTTTTAAGTTGATTTAAAATTGTCATGTTCATTTTTTAATTATCCTATGGCCAGTATAAAGTAAAACATCCATAATTTAATAAGTAATTTTGCTTCTAACCTGTTCTGGGAATGACATTTAAATTGCCTCATACTCTGTGATTACTCAGAGATAATTAGTCCTCTAAATATTACTGTAATGAAAACCATGGGCGTAATGAATCATACAAATTCAAACAAAATCTTTACTGAATATTTAAGTTCGGCATAAAAATTGTTTGACTGGTTAGAATTTGAAAAATTATATAGGGCCAGCCAGGCTATCCAGACATCCACAGGGATTTTGTATAGCAGTATAAAAAAGAGAAGTTGATCAACCTCTGTTTGAGATGTGATAGACCTGCCTTGTTCTACATGGCGTCTATTCTGGCTTTCAGTGAAGCAGCTTATAGTCTTTTATGATATGTTTGGCAATGAACTATAGAAATATGACTTCTTAAAGAAAGAGACCAAAGCATTTGAGTGTGTATGTGTGTGTCTGCTCATCCTTATACTGTTTGCACTGAGCTCTGTGCCCAGTACACGGTAAGTAATAAATCAAAGGTGATGGACAAATGTTTGAGTTGGTTAAGCATGCTGATTAAAAACAGAAGTACAAAAAAAATTCTTGATGAGGAGCTTTGTGGTTCTTCACCTTGACTCAGGCCTGTCTCAGTGACTTGAATAGAGATGAATAAATAAATACTCCCCGAGGGAGTACAAAGCTGGTGTGATAAGCCAGTGACATCATCGTAGACTTGGAATGAAGCTCACAGGAAGAAACTGTATGGCAATAGATGTAAAATATCCTCTATCTGAGTTTCTTGAAACATGAGCTGTCGCTGGTGTAGTTTTTTTATTCATAAGATTTTGTTTTCTTCAAGGAGGAGCTTATCAGATAATGTCTTCTTTTCAGTTAGCCAAAGACAAGTGGCCTTTTCTCCTGTGATAGCCATTCTTTGTAGCAAGAATTTCTGGCCCAACCTATCCCTGAGATCCAGCAGTCCCAAATAATCACACAAAGTCTTATATTAAGTACAAGCTGTTTGACCTATGGCTCAGGCATACGACTTGCTAACTCTTACTCTTAAGATAACCCATGAATAACCACATGGCTTAGGACCTTTTCTCAGAGCAGCATTCTCATCCTGCTTCCTCTGTGTCTCTGTGGCATCTCTGCTCAGCTCTTCCTCTTCCCAGAGTTTCCTTAGTCTGGTAGCCCTGCCCATACTTCCTGTCTGCCTTATGACCATCAGCATTTTACTAAACCAGTAAGAGGCACAAATATTTACAATGTACAAAAGCATAGCCCTAAAGCACCTTCTTCCCAAGCAAAAGATACTCTGTTCTCATTACAAAATCCTCTAAAATGGTCAGCCTCACCTTGACCAAGCATGTGATGCTCATCTCTAAAGACTGTATAGTGCCTCCCTTCTTTGCAAGGAAAGACTCCACAACAGGGATTTCTTTACCAGGACCATTAGAAGCATTTAGGTTTTATGCCTGTTTGTCTGTTCAATCAATCCTTCATCCATCCAGCAAATGTTAAATGAGAAGCATGTCACCCTTGCACACTGGGTTATGCACTTGAATGCAATGGTGAGCAAAACTGGAAATGAGTGACCCTGTTCTGGGGCCTGCTGTTTCGTTACAGGAAAAGAACCACAAAGAAAATTTACTCTGTGTTGAAATCTTTCTAGTCTGAGTGATCAAGGAATGCATATGAAAAAGATAGACTTGGTAGACAGGCAGAATGCCTAGGTTATACTCAGAAAGCAGGTACATTTTGGACCTTAGGTACATAACTCCACCTGTCTGGACCTCATATCTTCATCTATGGAGTGAAGGCTTTAGATTGTGTGTCTTAGGTTTCTATTCTCTGGTAAAAAACACCAAGATCAAAAAATTGCTTAAGGTGGAAAGGGTTTATTTCATCTTTTAGCTTTTAAAAGTCTATAATCCAAGGAGTTCAGGACAGGAACACAGGACAGGAACCTGGAGGCAGGAGCTAAAGCAGAAGCCATGGAGGAGTCCTGTTTACTTGCTTGTTCCCCAAGTTTTACTTGTCCTTTTTTATATACCCCAGGATCAGCTGTCCGGGGTGGTACCACCTGTAACGGGCTAGCCCCTCCCACATCAAATCACTAATTGAGAAAATGCACTATAGGCATGCTTAGATAATGCTAACTCCTGTCAAGCTGAAGAAAATTTAGTAAGGATATTGGGTGATATCTCTAAGTCCTTTCTGTTTCTAATAGGCTTTATAAATGGGTGTGGGAAAGATGGACACACAGTTTCAGAGGATCCGAGTTCAGGTCTGAGCATCCATATCAACCAGCTCATAACTCCCTGTTCTCTAGCTCCAGGTAATTAAATGATCTCTCCTGGTCTCGATGGATACCCACATGTCTATAGGCAGGCACAGACACACACATAAATAATAAAAATAAATCTTTAAAAATTATTCTTAGTAGCTTTATTGGCTTATAATATAAATAGATAAAGTTCACTCATAATAAGTATACTAACAAAATTGTACATTCATCACCACAGTGTGACTTCTGCTACCCCTAAAACTTGTTTCCAATCACAGTCTTGCCCCTATTAGCCCCAACCCCGGTCAGCTACCAATCTGCCTTCTAGCTCTATAAATCTGGACATTCATGCCAAGTAGTGTCCATTTGTACTTCTTATATTGAATATGTTATATTTCAGATTTAGCAATATTATAAGAGTTATCATTGTTGAATTGTGTGTTATTCTCCATTTCATTGCTGTGTTCTGATGTTCTGTTTCTTTAATCCATTACCATAGAAGGAAACCTTCTCTAGTTCCACCTTATTTTATTTTGGTGAATACTGATGCTCTGAATCTTTGCTCACAAGCCTCTGTGAGAACATTTGTCTTTATTTCTCCATGGTGGATACCCAGGAGTGTGCTTGCTAGGTCATTATCATACCCTACCTATTGTTAAACGGTTTGAGCGACTGCTAAACTGTTTTTAATGTGGCTGCACTCTTTTACATTCCTACCAGGAGATCATGAATGGCCCCGTTTCCTGTCTCCTCAACACTTGTTATTGTCTTTTTCGTTTTTTTTTTTCTTTTTTTTTCAAATTTTATATGTATGGGTGTTTTGCCTACATGTATGTCTGTGCACAATGTGAATGCATGGTACCCACAATACCTACAAGAGGACATTAGATCTCCTAAAACTGGAGTTGTAGATGGTTACGAGCCACCATGTGGATGCTGGGAATTGAAGCTCTTCTGGAAGACTAACCAAGAGCCATCTCACTAGCCCTTGCCTGAGTTTTTTAAATAAACTTATTTTATTTTCATTTAGATGTGTGTGTGTCACATGTATACAGGTGCATCACAGGTGCATCTTGGAAGCCAGAAGAGGATGTCAGCTCCCCTGTAGTTACAGACATTTATGAGCTGCCTAATGTGGGTGCTAGGAATTGAGCTCAAGTCCTCTGGAAGAGCACTAAGTCCTCTTAGCCATTCAGCCATGTCTCCTGGCAGTTCATATATATAATTATTTATGTGACTGTGCATATGTATGCATGTACACGTGTGTGCATGCCCATGGAGTCCAGAAGAGGGTGTCTTCTGAAGCTGGAGTTATGAGTGTTTCTGAGCCACATAACAGGGTGCTGAGAATGAACTCCGGTGCCCTGGAAGAGACCACTGAGCTGTCCCTCCAGTTCCCTATTGTTTGTCCTAACTTTACCATATAATCTTTGAAGTCAAGTGGTTGATATTTTGGGGGAAAAAAGAGTAGAAATTTTCTTTGTTCAAATACATATTTTAATAACATTATTGAGGCATATTTTGTGTATCACATTAAATTTTTAAATATCCAACTCAATGATTCTTACTGTTAACTTTGCAGCTGTACAAAAATCACCACAAAATCAGTTTTAGTGACACCAGTAAGATCCCTCCAACGAATTTAAGCTGAATTTTTCCTCACTCTGGATCACTTTCTACCTCCACTTTTGCCTTTTCCGAGTAGTTCATGCCGTAGAACTACACAGTATATTAGCTTTTCTCTTATAGCTGCCAAAAGCTATAGATAAAGATTTTAATGCTTACCTGCATGGAAGCATTATCTGCAGTTTGATTTTTTATTTCTAAATAGGATTTTATTGTATGTCTATAGTACATTCCATGTATCCATTCACCAATTTAAATTGTTTCCAGTTTGGGGTGACAGTGACTAAGGACACTAAGAGAAATCATGTCCAAGCTTGAGTCTATATATAGTTTCATTTCTCTTGGGTGAGGTATCTAACAGCTGAATTTTAGGTAATGTAATAAACTTATGATTTTTTAAAGAAGTTTCCAGATTATTTTTTCAAAATGGCTTCACCATCTCACATCCCATCAATAATATATGTAGATTTCTTTCCTTTCCAACATTATATATTAACTGTATTTTTAAATTACAGACATTCTAGTTGATGTGAAGTAGTGTCTCCTTGTGGTTTTAATTTGCATTTTACTAAAGAGTTCTCCAGCTATGATTACATGTTCTGGGGTTCAGTTTGTGTAGACCCTCTGCAGAGAAACAGTCACTGTGGGTCAAAGAGTGCCATGGCTGTGCCTTTCCCATGGGACAATGTTTCAAGCCCTCTATTTGCCTCTTACATTCTTTCTGTCCCTTCTGTAATATTCTCTGATTTGGCCATATTTTTTTTTTTGGTGGGCTGTCTGTCCCATCATTACTGAATTATATAAAAATTATATACATCTGGAGTATAAATTATTTATAAAGAGTTTTTCAAATACTTTTCATAGTCTATTGCTTGTCCTTTCTTTATCAAAGCCGACCAGGAATTGTATATGGAGTGTGTTGAATCTTCAGAGCAATTATAGTGTTTTTTCCTTTGGTAATAAGACTCATTCATAAGCACTCAACGTGGCGTGAAGATGAGTTAGCTTCCTTATCTACCCCAAGAGGATTGGTGCTCTCCACAGCGTGAGGGTGGGTGCAAGTGATAAGGATGGTGTGTGTGTAAGGAAGGCAGAAACTTTAAGGT
This sequence comes from Phyllotis vaccarum, assembly GCA_033318265.1. Lineage (NCBI taxonomy): Eukaryota > Metazoa > Chordata > Mammalia > Rodentia > Cricetidae > Phyllotis > Phyllotis vaccarum. The sequence goes on from JARWLC010000003.1 coordinate 99,823,681, forward strand.
GGCAGTCATATTTTTTTCTTTTAGTTTTGAGATTATACTATAATACATTGTGATGGATACTTTGAACAAACAACCAAAGACTGTGATTGTGGTTTCCTTAAAAATTCTTTTTATAGCTTAAATATTTTACATTTTTCTCATGTGTTCTAGAGACCTTCATTATTCTGGTTACTTTTCATAGAGACAGTGTTTCTGATAAAATGTAGACACAGAATTTGACTCAGTGGGCTCAGATATATGTGGTAGGAGAAATGCAAAAGTTATTAATCATTATTTCACAGTAGTTGAACATCATATAATCCTTAATATCATCTATACTAAAAATGAAAAATATTAAAAATGGATATTCTTAAAAGCAATGTTGTAGTGAAAACCATTTTTCAAATTGTAGAACATGTTAGGACGCTACAGTAATCAAAACAGCATTGTATTTGCATTTGAACAATGGACTGGAAGTAAATTTTATGCTATGGCTAAGGACCTTGATGCCACGCTATGGGAGACAGCAATCTTTTCAGCAATGGTACTAAGGGGATTTATATCCCTTAGGAAAAAATGAAGTTGGACTCATACTTTACAACAAATACAAAAAAGTAACTCGAAATGTACATGGGATCTGAGCTGTAAGGCCTAAAGCTTCAAAAGCACAGAAGACACATAGGGACAAAGCTTCATGATGCTAGATTTCACAATACTTTTTTATGTGACCTCAAAGGCACAGGCAATGAAACAAAAATAAGCAGATTGACCATGACAAACTTAGAATCTTCAGCATATGCATGGGAATTATCAATAGAACACTAGGTAACTACAGAATATGAAAAAATCTTGGCAAACCATGTATCCAAAGAGGTTAATCCAGGATGCAAAAGGAATCAGTACAACCCCCACCAAAAAAGACAAAAATAACCCAATTAAGCATGGGAAGAGGCCTTTATGACTAGACATTTCTTCAAAGAAGTTATGCATATATGTATATGCACACTGGACAAAATGCTCAGCATCTTTGCTTGTTAAGGGAATGTAAATCAGAGCCACAATGCCCTTTATTTTGAATTCATAAAAGAGTTACCATTACAAGAAAATGACAAGGGAAAAAAGTAGTGTTGCTGAGTGTGTGGAGGAATTGGAATCTTGGTATACCATCATTGGGGATGCGAAGTGATTTAGCCAGTATGCAAACAGTATCATTTTCTCAACAAATTAAGAGAATTAACATATGATCTTATAATCATATATTTGAGGGAGATTGAAAGCAGAATAAAGAGATGTTAGCACACTCCTGTTTATGGCAGTATTTTTCACAACAGTCAAGAGACGGAAGCAACCCGAGTATCCAGTGATGCAACACATGATGATAACAGTATTTTGTACAGCCTCAAAATAAAGGAAAATGTTTACACACACAGGAAATCATGTTTCATGCTACAAAAGGAATGAAACATAAGGACATCTTACTAAGTGAATCAAGTCACAAAAAGATCGGCATGATTCCATTTACGTGTAGAGTGCATAGTGGTAAAACTCAGAAACAGAAAGTAGAGAGGTGGCTATCAGGTGCTGAGGTGGGTGTGCAAGTAGGGAATGAGCTGTTCAGTGGATAGAGAGTTAAAGAACTTTTAGAGATGGTCCCGTAACCATGTGCATGCGGTTGACCCTACTGAACTGTGTACTGAAGGATAGTTAAGACAAAAATTTTTATCTTAGACAATTTGATTTTTCCTAAAAAGCAAACATCTTCAAGTGTTGGTCTTGATTGTCTCTAGAATAAAAGAAATAAAAGTCCTCAAAGCTTGGAGAAACTAATGTACAAATATGAAGTAATCTAATCAGAAGTACCCGTTATACAGAGTTAGTACCTTATTAAGGTATTGAATAAGCAACTTTAAAAATGGTTTAATACATTATTTGTACGATAGCAGTTTGTTTTTTAAAAATATACTCATAATAAAATGTTGAAAAACTAGTCTCTTTAGCATCATCCATGATTTCATAAATTTTTTTCTATAATGAATTTTAGTCTTAATTTTAAAATTTATATGTATGTATGTATGTATGTATGTATGTATGTATGTATGTATGTATGAGGGAGTATGTAAGTAGCAGGTGCCCTTGGAACCCGAAGGAGGATTATGGGTCCCCTGGAGTTGGAGCTGAGGCAATTGTAATTGACCCAATATGAGTGCTGGGAACTCAACTCGGATCCTCTGTAAGAACAGTGTGTCCTTTTAATGGCTGAGCTGTGTGGCACAAATTCTGGTGTATTAAAAGAAACTAAGAGCCAGATCTCAGGAAAAGGCTGAAATATCAAAGAGAGGAAATACTACAGTCAAATCTCACCCAGCTGTCTTCCAGCTTCCTCAGCCTCACTCCTCACAGCTTCTACTGCCTGCTCTGTCTTTCTCTGCCTGCCTTAAATACTTTCTTTGCTCAGTTGTTTCACATCCAGGTTAAGATTAAAGATGTGAGCTACTACTATTTGGTAGTTAGCCTTGAACTCACAGAAACACAGAAAGATCTCCTCTATCTCTGGAGTTATAGATTAAAGGCCTGGCCTCACCACTGCCTGCCTGGGAGACTGGAACTCCCTCTGAAAACCAAGCTGGCCTCAGACTCAGATCTGCTGGGATTAAGGGCGTAGGTCACCACTCTTGGTCTTTCCCCCATGCTGGGATTAAAGGTGTAAATTACCACTCTCTGATCCTCCTGGATCTCTTCTCTGATATTTCAGATTGATTTTTATTAAACATGTAACATATCACCACAGGGCTGACTCTCCATTTTCCCATTTTATATTTTAAAATCGTGCATGATTTATGTGTGTGTACATGTTCATGTGTATGCAGAGGCCAGAGATCAATGTTGGGAATTCTCTTCTGATACTCTTCACCTGACATTTTGAGACCAGGTCTTTCCTTAAACCTGGAGCTCACTGATTGACTAGACTTTTTGATCAATCAGCTCTAAAGATCGCTTTTTCTCTGCCTCCCCAACACTGGGATCAGAAATGTGACCACCATGCCTGACTTTTATGTTGGCACTGGGCATCCAAGCTCAGTTCTCATGCTTTCACAGCAAGCACTGTATGGACTAAGCCATCTCCATGAGTGAAAGGTTTTGAAGAAATTTTTAGAGATGTTCAGAACATCACACAGTTTGGAAAAAAGAACGCCTCAAGTGTTGGGTGACTGCATTCAGCATGGGGGTCATTTGCAGCTTTCTTTACCTCCTCAATTTAATTGCAAACACCTTCAACAGAGTGATAGCAAACTAATTAGCAATTCCTTTTCCTCAAAAAAAAAAAAAATCCACTCCTAATCAAGGAAGATAATCATTTTTGATTAACCAACAACTAGCGTTATCAAATGTAAATTTGCAATTGATTACAGAAAAAAAATAACATAGTGTGTGCTTTTCCTCTTAATAACAGAGTGTTATTGCTCTGCCACTCAGTTATATTTAGTTTCTTGGACTAATTTAGGCTGATCCATCTTCTTTGATGGTGTGCTCACCAGGGATGCCTATATTATTTCCCAGAAGAAAAATCTCCATGCAAGTAAAATGTTCAGATGCAAAGTATGCATGTGGTGTAAAAAAAGAAGTCTGGTAGTTGCCCAAATGACTTAATAATTTGGGTGCCACCAACATTCCATTACTCAGGCTTACAAATGTCTCAGGAAATAATAGGGTTACGGGGAGTGATACTCAGACCTAAAAGATACAAAGTGACTGTCAAGAAATGACCATCCCATTTAGGAAAAGTCAAATCTTTGATGCATTTTTTTTTTTAACTCATCCAATAAAGAATGAAACAGACACCTACTATGTTCCAGCCAACAGAGGATAAGCTATATAGTCCCTGTCTTCAGAGAGTTTTCAAGCCATCTCGGGAGGCAAGCAAGTTAATAGGCAATTAAAAAGCGGTATGTCAGAAAATGGGTTGGTTAGGCATAAAAGGGGTCTAAACATTAAGGAACTTAAAAGAGGCTTAGATGATGTATAGCATGAATTTATTTTAAAGGACTGATAGGCATTGGCTAGGAAAGGGAAGAAATTGAAGGTTGTGTTCAGAGTTCCTGGAGAGTGAAATGCTTGTGTTTTGGGAAGATGTCTAGCATGTTTGAAACAGAAGCAAGAGGGGAAGATGGTAGGGAAGACACTCTCTTGAGGAACAATGTGGATCTTCTGGTTTGCGTGTTATTCTAAGAGCAATGACAATCTACTTAAGATCGTTTAAATAATTTCTTAGAAGAAAAATATTACATTGCTTCCTTCCTTCCCATATGCCTTATTAGTATATTGGATGTCAGATTGTGTGTGCTTAGAAAGTGCAGCCAGGTGTGATGGTGCCTGTTGTAATCCCAGCACTCCAGAGGCCAAGGTCGGATAGTTTAAACTCAAAGCAGGCCTAAGCTTTTATAGAGGAAGAAAGGAAAGGGGGAGAAGGAAGGGGACCCAGTGCATAGGCAGATTCTTGTGAATTACATGTCAGTTTTCTACAAACAGATATAGTAAGGAGAGTGACAGCAGCAGGCAGCAGCCCTTGAACTTGGTACTGTAACCCCCAAGCTTGAAGCTGCCCTTGAAATGGAAACAAGAAAAATGACAATAACATCAGCTGTTGGTGTTAAATCTTACCAGAGATAGGACTTAAAACACCATTAAAAGAGTACTTGGACAAATGGATGGATGAGTGTCTATGTCCAAAACAAATAGAAGAATCTTTATCTTAAATTAACAATAAATAGCTAAATTGTTGTGGGAAAACACAAATTGTAATCTCAGTGGCCAGAATGCATTGTTGGAACAGTACAAGTATATTTTAGGTAACAAAATGGCTAGGCAATTGCTTTGCAGTCTATTGTGATGCTTTGGTAAAGAACCATGGCATTTGCTCCAAATGCATCTAGGTTTAAATCCGGATTTTGCCACTTACTGTCACTTTTGTCTCTTATTCCTCATGCCTGGTTTTCCTCTAGTGCCACTGAGTGAGAAACAAGCTGTCTTCGCATCACATTCCACAAGAAGTGGGACTTAAAAAAAAAAAAACCCAGCTAATGACAGGGATCCTTTTATTATATAGAGAGGTAAATGAACAGTTTATTATTTCAGCTGAACAACAACAAAAATCTCTCAAGTAGAGAGTATGAGTTTGTTTGTTTTTGTTTGTTTGTTTGGTTTTCACCCAAATGACAACCATAAAAAAGAGGTTTAGATGCTATGGTGGCTGAAGGATTTTGAGAAAGACAGTCTAGGATAAACTGTTAGATTGCTCTATACAAGGACGATGGAAGGACCAGGGTAAAAATAGATGACATATGATAGACAGAGAGACAGACAGACAGATACATACATACATACATACATACATACATACATACATACATACATATATACATAGACAGACAGATATGTATTTATGTTATGTTATGTTAACATGGTTTGAAAGAGAAATGTTCCTCATAGGCTCATGTGCTTTAACACTAGGTCCACAGTTGGTAATGCTGTTTGGGGAGTTTTGGAGATGTGGCCTTGTTGGAGGAAGTCTGTCACTGAGGGCAGGCTTTGAGAAATTATAACCTTGCCCTGCTTCCAGTTTGCTCTCTTTGACTCAGGCTTGAGATTAAAGATGTGAACTCCCAGCTTCCTGTATCTGCCACCATGCCTGCTGAAGGGCTCAAGGAGGCCCGAGCATGACAAACATGTCACTGACAGGCTTCATCTTTTACGTTCCTCCCCCGTTCCCGCTACCTTGTTAAACCATTAGATTACATCCCTAAAGCTAGCCACCAAGGTCTATTTCCTCATTTGGCCATTTTCTCCTCCTGAGGGTGACTACCAAGGTCTAGCTGTCAAAGTACTGTACTGAAGTCCAGCAATCATAAGTCCTCTTTTGGTTATCCTAATTACATGCTCAATCAAAATTAACCAACTCATCTTAACACAGAGTTTCCCCCTTTCCCCATATAAACTACCATTTGCCAATAGACCATGTCTGTCTCCTCTTTATCCAAAGGCAGTTCTTTGTCCCTCTGGGGGGTGGGGATCCCTTTCTTCTCTAGCTTGTTCCTTTTCCCTTCTCTGTCCTCTATCTGCCATCTTTGTCTCTGATTCCCTGCCCTTTGTCCCTCCAGGGCAAATACATCTCCTTTGTGCTGAAAACTTTGTCTTGGGGTATCTTGTGTGGGTCCTTTTCACCTGCCATTTGCTACTATGTCTCCCAGTCATGATAGATTTTATCCCCCTCTGGAACCATAAGCCCCAATACACCCCTCCTTCTACAGATTGCCTTGCCTATGGTGTTTTATTGCAGCAACGGAAAAATAACTAAGGCAGATGCATAGATACAGTAGAGGATGGGTAATATGACAGGCAACAAAGAAGCCCTAGCATGGAAGCTCTCATAGAGCTGCAAGAACAGAAGAAACAATGTATCCATAATATTGTGAAGATGAGAAGGAGGAGATATTCAATCAAGTTGTGTGGGAGACATTGCATTTGAGATAGACTTGGCAAATGCAAATGTCTAATGAGTGAGAGGACATTTCAAATGAAGAAGCGTGGACTTCAGAGAAGGATGGGGTTCAAATCTGCTATTTTCTGGTCACATGATTTAGGAAAAAAAGTTTTCTTTCATCTCTGAAATAATACCTGACACTGTTTTTAGATCGATACAGTGCAATGCATGGGATTGAGAGGTGGAGACCTTGCAGCTATTGTTACAGTCACCAGATGCAAACAGTTCTTCAGAGAAAGAACACCCGGTATAACCTGGCTGAAGTTAAGTGTTCAGCTAGATTATAGGAACCTATAGATAGCAGACTGAGAACTGAGACTTTTTTTTAATTCCTCCTTCCTTCCCTCCCTCCCTTCCTTCATCCCTCTTCTTCTCTCCTTTCTTTCTTCCCCCTAGATTTTCAATGACTTTTTAAGTCAAATAAGCGTAATGGTAGACAGTGGATTAAATGGACAGATTGGCACCAAGGCAGCGAGCTGAAATGTCAAGGCGCATTTTGCAGTTTGACAGAAGTACCGAGAACAACATGAGAGGCAGAGGCGCAGCTCCAGTTTGTCAGCTGGGTGGTACTGAGTTGGTGGGACAGTCCATGCCGACTTGGAAGCACACGCTGAAGGAAGAGGGTTCTAGAAAATGAAATCGAGTGGTGTGGCTGATATCCAAGTCAGCAGGGGTCAATGCTCCATGTCTGTGTGAGACAAGTTTTAGAAGTGGTCTGGACCCTGAGACTGAGGAGAATTCTCCACACAAAGTAAGACAAAAGTAGCAAAGGGCACTGAGGGTGATGTGTAGGAACCTAGGCAAACAGTGCAGACCTGGGCATGGGAGGCGTTCTCAGGAGTGGCTTGTATAATTCTGCACTGGGGAGCACAAACATCGAAGCTGAGAAGGCCACTAGAAAACCTGTTAGGCCTTGGACAGAGGCCAAGTTACCACAGTTGACTTCAGTTACTAAAGAAGTTTGTAAAAGCTGGTGTTAGGATTTCAGCTGGCTTCTCTGTATCTACAAGATTCTTCCATAGAGATGAATGGTGCACGGCCTCACGGGCGATACCTTTGCTAACTCTTCACTACATCTATGGCTATATCCCCCGTTAAAATACTTTTCAGCTCTCCAAGACTGTTACAGAGCTTTGGGTTGTTTTACTTCTCTCATAAATGAGGTCAGAAAAAGAAGCAACTAAACACCTCAACGTGAGAAGTTAAAAAAAAACCATATCCCCTGGAAAAGCAGGTCAGTGGATAGCAGACACCAAGAGGTAATCGATATTTGGTGTAGAATCAGGTCATTTGTGAGAACCCATGTCCAGCCAATAGAAACGAAACTTTGTGAGCTGGAGAAGAATTTGCCAGGACATATTAATGATGCAGTGCTGCTGCTCGTGACACTGAACACCCAAGACAAAGTGTGAACCTTGCATCCTGTGTGCACATTGTAGTGACATACATCGGTAGAAATACAGGAAAAGAAAGTGACTTTGAGAACATTTTCAATAACAGCAATGAAATGGATTCTATATGTAGAATGGTTCCATCCTCAACAGCGTCTCTCTGTAGGTTTTCTTGGCAACCACTCAGGCAGAGAAGACAAAATGCAAACAAGTGCAAAGATCTTTGTAAGAAAGAAACAGAAGGTAGGACTCGTGGTAGTGTTGGGTGAGTACGAATGAAGAGTTCTAGTCCCAAGACTTCATAAACTGACTCGTGGAATTCCAGCCTCCTTCATAGCAAGGTGGAGGCCAGCCTGAGACATAAGACCCTGTCTCAAAGGAAAAAGAACATGGAACCTATGAGGATCCAGGCTTCCAATCAAATATAGATCAAATACTAGCTTCATAGTGAAGTAAAATTTCTCTCTTAAAAGTTTTATTTTTTTCTTTCAGGATTGAACACAGGGCCTTGCATATGCCAGAAAATGTCTTGGCTAACTGAAGCATCTTTCCAGCCTAGAAATGTTTTATATGTAAGGAAAATAATGAAGAAAAATATTTTAAAAGTGAGTCAGTTTTGTGTTTTGCAGGTATGTATGCATGTTCACATGTGTGGGTGTACATGTGTGTACAAGTGTACATGAGCAAGCTAAGTGTGAAGGCCCAAGGCTGACATCAGGAATCCTTTTCAGTCACTGTCCACCTTAACTCTCTGAGGCAGAGTCTCTCGCATGAACCAAGAGCTTGCTGATTTGGCTAATCTGGCTAGCCCGCTTGATCTCAAGATTCCCTGTCTTGCCTTCTGATTGTACTACAATTATGGGTGGATTTCCATACTCTGGCATTTATGTGGGTGCTGGGCACCTGAACTTTGGTCCTCACAGTTATATGGCGATTACTTTATCTACTGAGTAATCTTCTCAGACCAACATATGTTGTTTGGTTTGTTCGTTTTACATTTATTTATGTGTTGATGAACCAGCCTGCCTCCGTCTTAGGCATGAAAGCCATCTTAGAGTAAAGGCAAACTAGGTTTATTTCTGTTCACGATTAAATCTCTATTTCTCAAGGATTAGGCTATACCCTACCTGTACCTTTAACTACAAATGGTTCAGTATTGCCTGTTCCAGGAAATAGCAACCACCCATGTCTTTGTTCCAGATAGTTTTTATGACCATCTTGCAACTCTACCTTTGTTTTTAAAGGTTGTTATGACCAGTTTGTTATGCTGTTCCTGCCTGCCAAATCCCCCATTTGAAACCCCTACTCCTGAGCTATTAAAAATCCTTATCTTGCACATATCCAAAGCTGACTTGTGGAACCAGCCTGTATACACAAAAATCTTGCTTTAATTAATTGCTTATTTTAATTAATTTGACCATGGTGATTTGGATCAGTGGTCTTTCTTCTCATATCTTTGGGATTAACATTGTATGTGTGTGTTGCTTGCATGTATATATTAGACTACATGTATGCCTTGTGCCTAGAGAAGTCAGAAGAGGGTATTGGATCCTCAGCACCTGGAGTTATAGATGTTTGTGAACCATCAGGTGGATGCTGGGAATTGAACTAGTTGCTCTGTGAGAGCAAAATGCTCTAAACTACTGAGACATCTCTTCAGTCCCAGCAACACAAGTTTTTTTTTTTTTAATATAAAAAACTCATCTACATCTCATTGAAAACAGCATCTATTTAGCATTTCTATAACTGGAACATTAAAATATAGAAAGTTCTGTCTTCGTATGCCATAACGATGCAAATACTGCAATTCTTAGAGCCCACCCAGGAGTTGGGGAAGATCAAGGAAGGATGGAAGCATGGTGTGTCCTTTCCCCCTCATCCTGCTTTTCAGATGTGGCCTCTCCTACCACATCCTCAAGTCTCGAGGCTACCAGAGCCTAGGGACAACAAGCAGCCACAGCCTTTCTTTCCCTGACCGGGGATCAGACGCCATCAAATCCTGACATCACAGCATCCTGTTGTCTGATCTCATTGTTTTGCTCTTCCTGTCCTTTTGCAGCATGGCTACACTGCAAGGCACACAGCTTTTGTTTCTAGAATCTAAAGCAAAACAAAGCTCGATGTGGAACATTTCACCTAATGGAAAACTCTAGGAGGATTACAGTTTCCAAATTACAAGAGATACCTGTAATCTTCCCAGCTCAGTGATGAATGAGTCTTTCAATAGTAGATTTGATGATGCAAAGGATGCCATTTGGATGCGCATGCTGTTAGAATTTCCTCTCTGGAAGGAACACACAGGTGAACTAATGACATCAGTGTTTGCAAAATCATCACGAAGATTAAAATCTAACTGTCATGGTTAAAGTTAAACTGGTGATAATGAGCAAAATTTGCTTATGGGGCTTATTAAGATTAATGAAGAATAAATTTTAGTGAGATATGGACTAACTTTCCCAAATCACTAATAATATTGTAAATATAAGCATGGTCATTGTGAATACCCAGCAGTGACAACTGGACATGTAGGGATCAAAGATGGAGGACATTATGGCATGGTACACTTCTCTTTACTTTTTAGGATGAACAATATATCAGATTCTAAAATGGTTCTCTTCGCTCACATTTGAAAGTCAGCAGGCAGATTCTTTTATTTTATTTTATTTTTTATTTTTTAAGAACTTGGGATGCTCAGCTGTTCTCTCTGAGGGTTCATAAGCTTCAACCTCATTATACACAATCTAACAAAACATAGCTCTCCCTAGAGGATAATAACAGCTTTGAGCTCTATACTGCAGACACAGGACAGAGCCTTTCCTGAGAAAAGTATATACAGAGACATTACTTGTATTTTAGTGGAATCACAATGCAGTGCAAGTGAATTTTTATTACCTTGGCTCTTTTGTGAGTATCTATTAAAAGGAAGGTGCATTCTTTAAAAACATTTTAATATTGTACACCATTTTCAAATCTGTTTTTTCTTTTCATTTTCTTTAAGCCTCTTTTCTTGACATTGCTTTCTCCTATACATTTTCTTGTCCATGATGTTCAGTAACACTGTCAACCAAGGGTGGCTGCAGTGATCTACGGTAGACTTCCGTCTGCTCTATGTCAGAAGAACAAAAGCAAGGTTTTCTTGTATAAAAACTTTTGTGAAAAGTTTAGATTTACAGAAAATTTGTGAAGATAATACATAAACTCTCAACACACTTAGTTCATTACTTCTTTTGCTCATGATTTATTTAATTGTGGTGTGCTTGGTGGCGGCAGGAGCATCATAATGTACTTGCACTTGTACCTGCCTGTGGAGGCCAAAGGTTGACTTTGGGTGTCTTTCCCTCAATTACTTTCCACCTTTGCTTTTTGAGCTCGCAGCTCATCCATTTGAATAACTAACTGGCTGGCCAGTGAGCATCAGGGATCTGCCTGTCTCTGCCCTCCCATCTTGTGGGAGGCCCTCCTGCTCAGACATGAGGCACTTTGATGACAGAGCCATCTCCACATCCTTACAATGACATGCTTATATAAACAATGCTGGCACACTCCTGGTAGCCTCGAGTCTATCTAAGCTCTCCCCAGTTATGCCATGAATGCCCTCCTTCCTACTCAGGATCCAGTCTAAAGTAGCTCTTACATTGAGCTGTCATTTTCCCTAAATCTCTGGCCATGGCTAATTCTCAGCCTTTCATTAATTTTCAAGGCACAGACATTTTGTAGAGTGTCCTTCAATTTGGTATTTGCTATGCTTCATCACTATAAAGTGACTGTTTTCTTCTCTCAGTACACTCTCTACTAGAGCAAGTAAGTCATGTAATCTAAGCCACACTTGAAGGGTCGATGGGGTAGTTTACCTTTGAAATGCCTTACATGCAGAAATTTCAACGTGTAATAAAGCTCTCATCTTTCATTCAAATTTAGTTCAACATGCTTTTAGGGTACCATCAAGAGATATTTTGGAGATTTATACAGCGACGGCTGTAATCTCTGGAAATAGCTGTAGACATTGCCATCATATGGAAAGACACAAACCTTAATCTTTGCAATAATTACAGATACTAAGAGATGGTTATTGCTACCTGATCTGAGTTGTTATTAAAACAATTGTTTATTTTAAGGCATTTTGTAACAGCAGATGCAATCTCTGGATGGATTTCCTTCTGAGATTAAACACCTTATATTATACACACACAAGCTAAAGATTCATCTTCATGTATCATACACTGGGGCCACATAACAGTTACATGCACATAAACAGACAAAACAGTCTTCAGAATCATAGACACACAACTAAATCTCCCCCCACCCCGTCCTTTCTTCCCTCCCTATTTCTCTCCAGTGCTGGGGACTGAACCCAGGGACTTATGTATGCCAGGTGAGCATGCCATAACTGTCCTTTGGCCTCAGCCATTTTATTTCTTAAAGTTTTTATTTGAAGATAGGGTCTTGCTAAGTTGCCCAGGTTATCCTTGAACTTGCCATCTTTCCACCTCAGCTTGCTGGGACTACAGTAGTATGCTAAGGCTCCTAGCAAACCTCATTCTCTCTCTCTCTCTCTCTCTCTCTCTCTCTCTCTCTCTCTCTCTCTCTCTCTGAGATCATGAATGTCCTACTTTGCTTTTCTGTGATAAGCATGACCAAAAACAATCTGGGAAGGAAAGAGTTTATTTCATCTTACTCTTTTGGGTCATGAGCCATCATTGAGGGAACTCACTGCAGAAACTCAAGGTAGAAGTTTGAAGCAGAAACCATGGAGGACCACTTCTTACTAGACTGCCTTTCCCCGCCACACTCAGACAACTTTTCTTTTCTTTTTTTTATAACTCAAGCCCACATGCCCAGATTTGGCATTGCTAACAATGGACTTGGCCCTTCTGTATCATCTAGCAAACAAGGCATGCCCACAGGCCAATCTGGTGGAAGCAATTCCTCCATTGAGGACCCTTCTTCCCAGGTGAGTTTATTTTGTATCAAGCTGATAAATAAAATAAACCAGTAGAATGTATTTATATATCTTCTTAAAAACAATTGACCTCTATTTTCCACATACTTTCCCCTTTTACATGTAAGGGCACTTCACTTTATGAGTTTTGTTAGAACCTCTACTGTCATGGTACCTTTAAAAAATGTTATTCTCAATTGCTATTTTCCCTTTACTCTGCTAGCTTTCCTTAACCTTTGATTAATATTTTAATTGTCACAGTTTGCATGGTAAGTGACAAGATGAAAATGCATTCTCTTCAGTTTAAAGGAATTATGTGACTATCTCACAAATCTATAATTAAGGTTTTGAATTAGCTACATTTTCCTAAATTGGTGATTTATATCTTTCTTTGTCCTGATCAAATTATAGCATCACAAAGACACAGTTGTGCTAGTTAGAAATGCCTATCAACATAATGATATATTCTTCTTCCATTTTGCGTGCTGAACTCTGTTTTTTCTACATTCATTGATACCTTACAACAATGAGCTAGTGCAAGCAGGTTTCTGAGAGAGAAGCTCCGATGAATGTCAAAAGTATTACTGTATGAGGTATAAACTACTAATGTAAAGTCAATACGAATAAAGTGCAACAGAAATAGAAATCGGGAAGGAGCTACAGGTCTTGTGCATGCAAAAGACAAGACTAAAGACATAATTTGGGAAAATTAACTGACTAGCATTGCACTGGATGGATAATGGTATCAGATGAGAGAGGAGGAGAGATGGAAAGAGGAGAGATGATGGGCAGAGAAATGTTTAAAAGGTTGTTATTAGTGAGGTAGCAGGAATGGGGTATTAGCAGAAACAGAGAAGATGCAGATAAAAAAATAAAGCAACTATGAAAAAGTTGGGCAGTGGTGGTGCAGGCCTTTAATCCCAGCATTGGGGGGGGGGGCAGAGGCAGGTGGATCTCTGTGAGCAAGGGGCCAGCCTGGTCTACAGAGCAAGTTCTAGAACAGCCAGAGCTAAACAGAGAAACTGTGTCTCAAAACACAGAAACAAAACCAACCAACAGACCCAACTATGAAAATGAAACCAGTAAGTTATGGCTATTGACTAAATATGGAGAACAAGGGAAGGAGAGGAGCACAGAAAACTTTGCTGTTTTGAGCAAGGTGATGCTCTAGAAGCAGAACTGTAGAAGGAACATGGTTTTTCTTCTTTATTTACATTCCTTTGCATTAACTTTTATAGTGTATTCTGTATATGTTGAGAGCTAGCCTACTGCCACATCAGAACGTCTTTATCTTGAGGCTTCCCTGTGATTCACTCATTATAGCAGCCTCTATTCCTTCCTGGAATAAGTTGCAGTATAAATAAATGAATCTGCATTCATTATGCTTGATTATATAATTGTGCCTCCCTCTCAGCAAATGTCTCAAGGTAGTAAGGGGATGGCTTCTGTTCATAACTAAGATCTTGGTTTGGGATTTCTGAAGAAATGTCTCCAAGCTATCATGTGTTTGCTTTATGTTTTACAATATCCATAATATGTCTTAGCAAGAAATACTAGCATTCTGAAGAAAACAGCTTTCTCATTTTTATTTAGAATGGGGTAAACTAATAACTCTTTTGTTTTCTAAAGTAAGCATTAATGACATTATTCAGTAAACAAAAAAACTCAGCTAATACTTTCTTTAGATTCAAATTGCTCCTTATATCTGGATTAGCATTATATAAAAAATTTAGTAGTAATTAAAATGGCACAACCACAGCAAGTATTTACTGATCATCTATTATGTCTTAAAATTAAATTATTTTTATGTATATGGATATTTGTCTCTGTGTATGTCAGTGCAGTGTGTGTGTACAGTGCCCACAGAGGGCAGAAGAGGGTATCAGATATCCCAGAACTGGAATTATAGATGGTAGTGAGCTGCCATGTGGTTGCTGGGAATTCAACTTGGTATTCTGGAAGAGCAATCAGTGCACTTAACCACTGAGCCATCTCTCCAACCCCAACATTAATATTGTATTTAAGTTGCTGTGTTGTATCTATTATATGAGACTGAGAATAACTTTCAAAATGAGTTTTGTGAAAATCCCATTTGAAAGATGAGACCCTTGTACAAGGCTGCATTGTGAGTATGGGAACCAGCATCAAACTCACAAAGTTTGGTTCCTGAGTCCACATGTTTGGAGCTGTGTCCTCCACATGTGCCAATCCACAGGTTTAGACTTTGGAAAACAGAGCCCTTTGTCAAATATGTTCAATTTGCCTGAAGTTAGGGTTACTTCAGTAGAGAAAACAAAACCTTAGTAGCTCATTGGCATTCTCGGAGGCCTTAATCATCAAAATTCTATAGAAACATAATTCTCTATCCACCAAGACATTTGGTTTGATAATTTAAAAATATTCCCATCCTGGGGATAGCTGTAGGAAAGAAGAGCTGTTTATTTGTATTTAAGCTGAAAGTAGTAAAAAGAAAAATGAAAATAAATGAAATTGGGTTGATTTTTCTTAGTTCAAGAACAAAACAAAAATATCCAAGAATTAGAGGGGCTGGGGAGAAGTCTCTGTTGGTGAAGTTTTTGCTGTGCAAGCGTGAGGACATGAGTTCAGTTCCCAGAACTTATATGAAAAGGTTGAGTGTGGTGTTACCCAAGCTTGCAATTCCAGCACAGGAGACACAGAAAGACAACTAGGGCTCTCTGGCCAGCTAACAATGAGGTCCAGGTTCAGTGAGAAAATCTGCCTCAGAATGACATCTGGATTGACTTCTGGCCAACACACGCACACGCATGACAGGTAACCCAAATACCTGCTTAGGGACAACATGAGTTGATGGCTTGGAATGAGGAAGTGAAAGGCCAGAAAGGAAGCTCTGCAGAGACACTAATGTTTGTAAGGCTTGTCAAGATAAAATGTTGATAACTCTCCTCATGGATACCTATAAGAAACATAAGTCTTTTATTTAGTTCCTAACGCTGAAAGGACTGAATCATTTCTGAAGACACTGAAGTCTGGAAATACATTTCATCAAAAACTTATTTTCCAAATACCTTTATAAAGAATATCTTCGCAGATCACATGCTCTGAAAAGATGGGCTGACACACGACAAAGATCCATTGAGAGTGAGTGAGCCCTGAGTTATTGTCACATCACACGTGCATCCTGTTTGCCTACTTCATACACTGTACTGGGTTTGACTGAAAAATCAAACAAGATTGATATGCTTGCATACATGCTCATGTGTTTGTGTGTGTGTGTGTATCAACGACTTTAAGGCAAAATTGTTTTTCTAGAGGAATAGTACATGATTAAGATTTTTAAATTTGACTTTTACTTCTATTTAATAAACTCTCCCATATTAAGTTTTCTGATTCTTTGTACACTGTTTCCCAAAAGCTAATTAACTTTAAGTGCAAATTATATATTTATTAAATGTATTCCCTAAACATATCAATAAATATACGTGTGTGTGTGTGTGTGTGTGTGTGTGTGTGAGAGAGAGAGAGAGAGAGAGAGAGAGAGAGAGAGAGAGAGAGAGAGAGAGAGAGAGAAGCACTTTTTCCTGCCTTTTTAATCATTTGTTTTTGTTGTTGGGAGTCAAGGTCTCATTATGCAGTGCTGGCTGGCCTGCAACTTGCTATGGAAACCAGCCTGGCCTCAGACTCACAAAGAGATCCACTTGAGCCACCACACCCAGCTTTTGCCTTTTACTCTCAAAGAAGAGAAGGAAAGGGGGAAAGCCCAAAGTACTGCTTTTGTTCTAACCAGCTAGGACAGGTCTACTTGGACACATCCATATTCTTCAGTTTGACATGAGCATCACATCAGTGTGAAAGCAGGAAATTCTCTGCAGAAGGATTTTGCCTCAGCATCATGTTCCCAGGGTCCTTCTGCTCTTTTCCACAGTTCTCAAACAGGGGCATATGGAGAGGTGGCAAAGTAAAGTCATGAGTGTTTTCAAATTGCTTCAAATGTGAGAGAACCGAGGAAAGATGAAAAGCCAGAAAGCATCTTCCAGAGCCTTGTGCTAAGATTAAGATAGATCTCAAAATCCATCAGGGATGTGTCAGAAATGAAAACACCAATAGGTAGGCTGCTGCTCATCTGCCCATCAGATGGGCTGGAAGATTGGGACTGCTGGACTAAAGCAGCCTGAGCTGCAAAGTCACCTGGAGACTTGGTTTTAGATGTAGGTTAAATGGCTGAGCAGCACCAAACCCAGATTCTCTGTTCCACACGATTTCCAACTGATTCTCAGGTCACTAAGATAGATGAACTGATCACCTGGTGATGGAAAGGAAGCAATTGGGTGTACCAGTGCACACCTATAATCCAACATTCTGGGCACTTGAGGCAGAGGGATTGCCATGATTTCAAAGCCAGCCTGGGTTATATAGCATGATCCTGTCTCAAACAGTACAGGGGTGGGGAGGAGAAGGATGGGAGGGGAGGAGGGAGGGAGAGAGGAGAAAAGAGGCAGATCTCAGACAGTCTTCTTTGGAGTCAGCTTCATATAAGGGAAAGAGCTCAGGCCCAGATCTTGCCAACCTGGCTCTGAACTCCAGCTACACTGGGCACACAGCTGCCTGTGTGATGTCATCACGTCACTCTCAGGCTCCTGTTTGTACAAAGTGTCTTAATAATACACAGCTGATTCCACTTTGACAGGATCTGATAAGACTGGCCAAGCATGTTACACTTTGACAGACATTCATCTCCTTTCTTGTGCTTTTCTGAAAGTGTCCTTGTCTTCCTGCCCTGTGCTTGGCAACGTTCTCTGTAACTTTGGAATTAGAGTTCTCCTTCACTGCTTATTACTCGGTACCATGGGGACTCCCTGTGTTTCAGTTTCACTGTCTTTAAAATGGGGTAATAACAGCATTTACTTCCTTACAGTGAGGATTAACCGAGTTCAGATATGTAAAATACCCTAAAGGCATCTAGAACACTCTTTCTGAGAGATTACTGAAAGAACATCCTCACAAGTACACTTCTGAGCTTGAGAGAAGCTAAACTTTCCAATAATAAACGTTTTATTTCTCCTGCAAATATTTGCTTATGGTACTCAGGCCTTGGAACACACAATCCCTGTTGTCATGGAGCACATATCCTGGAGGGAGAGGCAAACAACAGCCACAGCATCACACACATGAGTAGGGCATAATGACCAAAGTGAACAGTGGGGGCTGAAGGCCTGAGCTGGGACTTGGGAAGGAAAGGGAGACAGAACAAGGTCAGATATAAGTGGAGAAGTAGAGGGATTCACCCGCAGACGCTGTTTCTGATGGTTCTCTGAAGATGAGGCAAGCTGGAATACTAGAAAGACCAGTTTGAAGGTTTATAATGGTCTTGGCCAGAGATGACAGAAGCGAAGACTAGCACAGAAGCAGGGAAAAAAAAAATGGAGCCGCTTAGTTGTGCAAGAAGGGAAGCAGACGGGACACAAGAAAGAATGGACAGGGGAGACAGCAGGACAGGGGTGGGTGCTCCTGAATGGAAGCCCTGCACTGTCTGCAAGGGACCTGACCTGGTTGGCTGGAGAGTGGAGTGAGCTTGGTGGCTCTGGGCAGTTAGCTTCATGTCACTGAGAAGTCCAAATGGGACAGGACAGATTGCTCTGGGATACAGTGAAGAGATCCGGGCCATAAAAACAAACTGGGTAGTAACAGGCTTGAAGATGGCAACCGCTGTCAGGAAGAGAGACCTCGGAACTTCATTCTAGATGGCTGGGGAGGTGGGACAAGAGCATGCGGAGGAGGCTGATGTGCCAGAATCATCTGTAGAAATAACTCCTCCCTCCCACTTCAATTTCCCCCTTTCCTCTGAGTTTAAGTTGGTAGCCTGGTTTTATTATTTCTAGCTTCAAGATCGACAGAACCTAATATACAAGGATTCTTCTGTTAAGACTTTTAAAGTTTTGAGTAAAGGTCCAGATGACAAAGAGAATCTCCGCATTCGAGGGAGAAAGCCCGGAAGGGTTTGAAACTATAGAGACCCATGAACAGTTCAAGCTCCTGGCCTTAAGTCTCACCGAATGCCAAAGATTACTTTGTATGTCTTCTGGTATGTGTGTGTGTGTGTGTGTGTGTGTGTGTGTGTGTGTGTACTCTAGATCTTTGTTCTATCCCAAAACAAGATGCTTAAAAATAACAGGTTGAATTTCTTATCAGGCTGACTGGCCGGTAGCAAAAGTGTCTAAACACTGGATTAAAAAAATATAATATGTTGTTATTTGTTTTAGCAGTGCCATTTTGGTTCCTGAAGCTAAAGAATATTGTGTCTCTGTCTTTAATGGAAACAAACCCATCACTAACATTCTCTAATCCACCTCTTTGATTGCCTTGTTTTGAGTTGAGATTATAGACTTGTCTTGTTTTAAAATGTCTTCTGTCTGTGGGCTGTAGCACTGGCTCAGGAGGAGAGCAATGGCTGCTCTTCCCTCTAGAGGATCTGGCTTTGGTTCCCAGCATGCACATGATAGGTCACAATTGTTCCAGGAGATCTAATGCTGTCTCTGACTTCCACAAGCTTCTGCATGCACATGGTAAACATATATACAGTCAGGCTCATATATATACACATAAAATAAATGAATTAAAAATATTCTCTTGACCAAGGAATGATACAAATAATCTTAATTAACATGTAGTTAATAAATTCTTTTGGTATAAATTACATTTAAACTTTAAATGATAGCTTAATACTTTTTCCATTTCAACAGCTTCTCCATTAATGTTCAGAAAACAAATAAATCATTTAAAAATGCATTAAAACAGGATCTAAAGGTATATTTTTCTTTTTCCCTCAGGCTCTAATCTTAATCAACATAGCACAGTTGTTGCTATGGCTATAACGCTGCCTTTCATTTAAGTTTTTGATATTTTGTTTAACATGCTCATTTACATTAAATCCTTGGAACATTCTCTTCAAAGTTAATTATTCTGTCTATTGCATTTTGATAATCACATATATTTATTATATTATATATGTGTGTTAATATGTGAGTACACATATGCAAATGAAGGCCAGACGACAACTTCCATGTTACATGGTCCTTGAGATCAAATTCAGGTCATTAGTTATGACAAATGCCTTTACCCACAACTACCTTAGCATTCCACTGTTTATTTTTGTTTTTGGCAGCCTCCTAAGTTTTATATGAGAGGCAATTGTGTCACCCAACTCACCTTTGTTCTGGTTTTATTTTCTCACTATTTGTATTTTGTTATTACGTCTATTGAGTGTGTGTGATACGCATGCCCAGTATGTATGTAGTGGGAGTCAGTTTTCTCTTGACACCATGTAGGTTCTGGGGACTGACACCAGGTTGGTGGGCTTGGTGGTAAGTACCTTTGATCACTGATCAATCTTGATCTGGTTTTATTTCTCAAAGTGCCTCACAATGGACTAAAGAGCGGAGAAGTAGCCAGAGATCAGAGGAGATCCAGGAGAGTGTCAAGCCATCTAAGACCATTTCCAAAAGAAAGAATTGTGTCACTATCACAGAGAAGCCAACTATAATTAAGGCCTCAAGGTGTTAGAAACAAATGTGAGAGGGTGGACAGGGCTGCTGTGGATGAGGGAGTGAGGCACACACAGTGGGCAACTATCTGAGGTCGCATAGCTCAGGGAGGGGATGGGGAGGAGACGGGACACTCAGAGACTGCCTGGAGAATGAATAGAGTCGAGGGAGATGGCTGCTCTTTCATACGTGTCATCGTGCCAGGGTTTAGTATACAGCAGAGCTACTGTGGGATATTGGGGCTGGAAGAGGCTGAGAAGATGTAGGATCCCAACTAGTGGTGAAGGATGAGCTTCATGCCAGAGAAGGAATCTTGTACTGCTCCTCTCCCTGACCCCTCAAAATAAATAAATAACAGTGATTTTTTTTTTTTAAGTTAGAACAGATGACAGTTTAATTGGTAGAGTGCTCACCTGGCATGTGTGAAGACTTAGGTTCAGTCCTCAATTTGAGAATCAAATATTATCAGATGAAATCGCTGTATAAATAATGAACTCAGAATGTTTCCCAGCCAAGTCCACGTTGTAAGACACCCTGACGATGTTTCCTGTCCTGTCACCTTGTCAATAAGATGATTACATTTTTATATCTTTCTGAAAAGATGCTGTTAGGCGTGTCTTGGTCATAGGAAAAGATGTATGGTCTTTTCAAACTGATGTGCTCTTTCACTTGAAGTAAATGGGAACTCCCTATCTTTAGGGACTTTTCCTTTTCTACTTCTTCCCACCCCTGACATTCACTCCCTTTACTAGAATTGGTCTTTATAATCTAGACCAGCCATCCCTATCCTCCGCTCCCCCACAGTGAAGATCTGAAATCCCATGGTTATGGTGACAGTCATGGTCTCAGCAGGAAAGAGGCATGGTAGATTCAATTGGGACCATTCAAAGGTCCATTTACAAAGGCCGATTTATAAGGATTTAGGGATAGAGTACCACAGGAGGGATTCCAGAGCCTGTCTTTTACCAGCCCTAGGAGGAAGTGTGGTATAGGGTGACCTCACTGAGAGGACACCACAGAAATAAATAGTTCTGGGTCTTGCTCTTCTGCCTCTGCTTCTCATCCTCTGTTAACAAAACTCAAGCAGGCAGGCAGATCTCTGTGAGTTCAAGGCCAACCTGGTCTACAGAGAGAGTTCTAGGACAGCCAGGGCTACACAGAGAAGCTTTGTCTTGAGAAAATAAAAGGTTGAATGAACCACCTAGAATGACAGCATTCTGCTTAATGAAGTGAGTCAAGTGCTGGGCATGCAGTGAACAGCCTTCCTTCAGCATAGGATCTTCAAGTCACTTCTATAAAATAGTAACAGTACTCATATATCTTCCTAATTAAAATGCCTCTGAATTCCTTATGACACCTAATGCCAAATACAATGTAAATGCTGTGTAACAATTACCTTATATTGCTTACCTTAAAAACAAAAGCAAGGATGTACAGTATTGATTGGTTGGATAGTGCACAAATACAGGGCCTCTGTGATTCAGCAAAGTAAAGGCTGAAGCTAGGGCTTGAACTTGTGGAATTTTAATGGATGAAATGGGAAAAGATGACATTCCAGGTGAGGATGCCAAGGAACAATTGGAGGGTTGCAGCTTGTTTGTGAGCTTGTAGAGATGGCCTTGGCAGAGTCGGAAATATTCAGAACTAATGAGACTGAGGAGACTGCGGGGACCCCAGTGACCCTGACATACAAGAAATGAGAACAGTGCTTCGGGGGAAATTAATTTGCTACTTTAAAAAAAAAAATGTATGAGTCAGATTAGAAATGGGGCATAGTGAAGGCCTGGACTAGACCGAGGTGGTAAAAGTGAGAATTAATGTTGGATATGAATATTTCTCTGCAGAAATCACCCACAGCACTCAGAGACTAATTGCCATGGAGATGACAGAGAGGTTTAAGTTAAAATGCCTTCAGTGTCTAGTTGGAAGATGGTCTTACTGCTGACCTAGGAATTAGAGTTAGCTGGGATAGAAATGAGAAAATAGTCTCAAATTTAGATACGTTGGGTTTGGTATGAAGGCCTGGTTGATCTGTTAGTCACTCAATTCTGCCAGTTTAGAGATTGTGCTGGCTATTGTTTGTCAACCTGGCACAAACAGAGTCACTTGGGAAGAGGATTGCCTCCCTCAGATTGGCCTGTGGGGCAGTTTTATTTCTTTATTAATGATTGATTCTGGCCTCCTAGGCCACTTTGAGGAGTGCCACTCCTAGGCAAGCAGTCAAGCTGAGCTAGTCATAGAGAGCAATCCAGGAAGCAGCATTTCCCTATGGCCTCTGTTTCAGATCCTACCTCCCTCCTCCAGGTTCTTGCTTGAATTCCTGCCCTGGCTTCCCTCCATGATGGACTATGATCAGGAAGTAGAAGCTAAATAAACCCTTCCAGAAGTTGCTTTCGGTCATGTGGTTTATCACAGCAACAGAAAGCAGACTAACCTAGAACAGAGATCCAGACTCAGGGACCAGGAGGCACAGTGTCATAGGTCACAGTCCGCCTTTGGTTGCTTCCAGAGTGTATGGAGGAGTTTTGTTTGTCCACCTTTTGCCTTTTTAGGTTTTCCTTCTGTTAGTTTTCAGTGCACAACAGGCCTCTGGGCACATCCCATCCTGCTGTGATGTGTGTCTGTGCTCTGGGCATCATAACACACCAGGGTACCGAAGCCTGTGCCTCTAATTGATAATATTTTCTGCTTCACAGTAACTGAGCTAAATTGCACAGACATGGAGGAGTAAATGAAACAACAACAGGCAAACCATTTAAATCTATAACTACTATGCTTATGTTTCCTGCTTCTTTGTCTACAGTGGGATGGAAGTGACAGGCTGTGAGCTGCACTCACCATTTCCTTTTATGTTCCCACACAACACTGCGAGAGGTAGTATATCCTTACTCTGGCTCACAGGAGACTTAAAGGGCTGAGTTGACAAAACAGGAAAACTAAATCATTTATAAGGATGTAAACAACTGGATTTTTACCATCGCTGCTATAGCCCAAATGCCAAAACACATAACAAGTTCATAGAAACCATAAATACCTGTCTTTTTTCTCAGAGGGACAAAGATTGAAAGATTAAAACTCTTTTTAAACTGAAAAAAATAACAAATTCTCTGTCTTGCCTGTAAAGCTTCATCATACCTAATATATATATATATATGAGATATATATAGATCCAAAACTTTAAAAAAAACTTAAAATTGTGTAACCAAGTAGTCCTAAAATTTGACTATGAAAATATTGCATAGTGCCAGCCTTTAATCCCAGAGTTTGGGAGGCAGAGGCAGGAGGGTCTGTGAGTTCAAGGCCATTCTAGTCTACAGAAAGAGTTCCAGGACAGCCAGAGCTACACAGTGAAACCCCATCTCAAAAAAAAAAAAAAAAACCAACAACAAAAACCAAAGAAACCCAAACAGAAAACAGAGGAGGAGGAGGAGCAGGAGGAAGAGATAGCGCATAGTATTTGTTAGTTTACTTTAAAGCTTCAGCTAAAAACAGAACCTAACTGCTGAGCAGAAACCTGCAGACATGTTATTCAGAAGAACAACATTGCAGAAGTTAGAAGTTAAAAGAGTAGGACAGTTGGCTGATGGGCAGTGACAATCGGTATAGACAAAGGCCTGCAGGTCTGACAAGGTTACACTGCAGCATAGCATTTGATTTTCTAAAATCAGTCTGGTAACAGCTTTGTAAATTTTGCTCTGAGCTCTCAGTTGCTTTGTTCACTTGTGGTTGGTGCAACAGAACTCACATACAAAGGGACTGTTTTCCCACGGTTGGAACCAGGACTTCTCATATTCAAAAGTAGCTTTATCTAGACAGTGCATGAGCACGCGCGCGCGCACACACACACACACACACACACACACACACACACACACACTCACATATGCACATACACACACTCATATACTCATGCACACATACATACACTCATATGCACACACATACACACTCACACGCACATATACACACACACTCACATACACATATACACACTCAAACACACACACATACACACACTCATACACACACTCACACACATACACACACTCATACACACACTCACACACACATACACACTCGTATACTCATGCACACATACACACTCATACACTCACACACACCCCAGAGAGAGTGAGAAAACTTTTTTATCAACTTCAGTTTATACAAATACCATTTATTTTATTTCCATATTGCTTACTTCTCATGTGCTGGAAATGACTGCTGGAGAGAAAAGATTGACAGGCTGGGTGTGTCAATGTATACTTACACCATCAGCACTTGGAAGATGGAGGCAGGAGGACCAGGAGTTCAAGATCAGCCTCAGATATACAGTGACTTTAGGTGACATGAGTTCCTGTCCCAAAAATCCTAGTAAATATTGTATTATCTCTGCCTCCAATTAGCTTACATAACACTAAGTTAGAAGTGCTTTTTAAACACTAAAGATGTCTTTTACTTTTTGCTTGAGAAATGACAGTGCAATGTGAACGTGTCTCTGAGTTAAGCCGGAATAGTATAATGATGATACTGAGCACCGCATGTTCTTGCTTTTTAAGATGAAGGGCTCTGGTATTTCACCCTTAAAAAGAGTGATTTCTCTCCAGCTGTGGTTCTTGGATTCAGAAGTTTTTCTGTTTTGCTTAAGAAGAAAAAGCCCTTAGTGAGTTTAATGCCAGATTGCCCTGATTGAAATTCTGGCTTCTCATGTCATAGCTGAGTGGTCTTGGACTCCCATTTATTCATCCTTTATTCCTCGGAGTCCTACCTACAAAAATAAAAGCAAATCGATGCTGGCTTCATAAGGTTTCTTGCTAAGAGTAAGAGGTAAACACACATAAGGAGTTTAAGGATGATGCCTGGCATATGGGGAAATTCTCAGGCTTTAGTTATTATATAAACATGCATTCACATTGTAGTATGCCAGCTTAGGCTGCAATGATGAGATGTTATAACCTGGGGATTTAAACAACTATTTCTCAGTTTTGGAGATTGCAAATCAAAGATTGAGATGCTGATAGAACCTGATTTTTATGAGCTCTCTCTCCCTGGCATCCATCCATCACAGTGCCCTCACATGATGGAGTGAAAAAGTGAACTATGGGATTTCCTTTTAAGGCTTCAAATCTTATTCATGAGGATTTCACCCTCCTGAGCTAATTGCCTCCCACTCTCACTGGGGATGGCAACCTGAGAATTTGAAAAGACACAATTTCTCCATAGCTCGCAGGTTCAATTCCCACCTGTCTACTTTTTTGTTGCTGTCCCGTGTTGTCCTGACAAAAGCAGCTTAAGGGAAAGTTTGTGTTAGCTCACATTTCAAGGTATAGTCTGTCATTGTGGGGAAGTCAAGCCAGCTGTGGTATAAAACAGCTGGTCATAGTAAACCCAGGCAAAAAATGCAACAATGCTTGCTTCTTGGCTCTATTTCTCCATCAGGGAATGCCACAGAATGGTGTCATTCACAGTGGGGCAGTGTTCCCACATCAGTGCACTAAATCAAGACAATCCCCAGCAGGCATGCCCCAGAGGTCTTCCCCCAAGATGATTCCAGATTCTGTGGTCACAAAGTTCCTTTGCACCTCTGCTTCTCCATGAGATGACTAACCTTCCTTACCACAACCCTCAAATTCAAACCCACTGGAGAGCACCTCCCTAATTGATACACAGCCTTTTTTCTAGGCACTTTGGTCATCACTAGAGGCAAAAGTCTCAGAGGCTGTGGTAAGGGGGTGGGGGAACAATATTACCCCATAGGTCAACAAGTTTTTGTTCTTACTGGGTGAGATGAAGCAACGGTTCTGTTTGTTAAGGAGAAAGTAGAATATGAAAACAGTTCTAAGGAGGAAAGAGAAGGTGCTAGATGTCACTTAGCATTTTCTTAAAAGTTCATGAAAGCAAAATGAAGATACTCGTGTAAAAGTTGCTGTAACTCCCCAGTAAGAGCTAGCATGAAATTCTGATTAAACAATCCCAGAGAAGCCTAGATGGAAGAAAGCAACCCTGGAGAAGGATTACCTAGAGGCAAGTTTACATGCTGGCAAATCTACTTTATTTTAAAAACAGATTTGTTTTAATGTGCTTAGATGGCCTTATTTATTTGATGCCATTTTAAAATTACTTTTTCCAGGATAGTAATGGTCACAACCATCTGGTTATCATTCCTATATAGCATCGCTTTTTGTTTATACCTTAAAAAAGGAAGCTTAGCACCCATGAAAAAGTAACTACATACCTTGAGATGGGGTTATTCTATGCCCGTAGCAAAAATAAAGAGAGTTGGGTACACCTTGCTATGCTGGAGAGCAAGGAAAGCCTCTGGATAAGTAAACCAGGTCAGAAAGATATGGGAAACAGCATGGGCAAGACATAGATACAGAGATGAAAAGCAAGAAAGGAAAAACATAGAGCTACATCCTGATAATCTTCTACTCCAAGTGCCAAGGAAGCAGAGTTCCTTTTGCTATTCACACCATTTTCTTGTGTTTTTGTTTACATTTTTATTACACAATACAAATTTATGATTTAAGCATTCTTTAATGTAAAGCAATGTCAATTCATAAATCTGTGATGATGTGAGACAACACATTAAGTGAATTATAAATAATAACAATTCCACAGTGATAATCAGCTACTGTTAACAGCTTGGGCATTGATACACAGACATATATGCAGGCAAAACACTCGTATATATAAGATAAGTGAATGTTAAAAAACTTTATCCTTCAATATCTCATATTTGCCTCACTTGAAAACACCATTTTACTTCCACTGACACACTGTTCTGTAATCTCCTAGGGTTTCATAATTAGTAAATAGAGTCTGGGCTCCCTCCAACATTCTTTTCATGATTCTTTTTACTACCGACTCCACAGACTCTTCTGCTGTAGCCACCCTGGATATCTTTGGATTCAATCCCAACTGGTTCCTATAGAAATGTCATAATTCATAATCCAAATGAACCAAGACCTTTAAAATAATATATTTGGGGATTTCAAAGTTTAGAATTCTTGACACAATCAGCAACTTGTCCCAGCACAAGAAAATTTTTGTGAAAAGGCCAAGCTGTTATATAATCATTTGCCAAGGTCAGTAAAAAGAAATCAGGAGAACACAGATCAGCCTGTGAGGGATGACTTGGATACTAAAAGATGTTTGGGGAAGTCTAACCCCACAGGCCAATGGAAGCATAATGGGGTGCTTCTCCATGAGCCTAGCTTAGGAGCAGCAATTCCCCCAAAGGTTTGGGTTTTGCAACCCTCAAGAATTGGGGGGGGGGGTGGTTCCCATTGCACTTGCTACTATGTCTAGGAAAAACTGAAATCTTGATTATAAAAAGTGCAACTTCATTGTTTCTAAACTTCAGCAACCCTGTAAGTCAATGATTAGAGAGTCTTACAGTTGAAAAGAAGCTTAATCACGATTGATGAGCATTTCCTCCTGGTGTTTATTTTTCCTAAATTTTGAAAACTAAGCCAGTTAGACACTCATAACGCAGAACTGGATTCTTGTGATTTCCCAAGTCTCCCTGCCTGCATCTTGGGTATTGATCTATTCTAAAACTTGAAAACAATTTCCTTTGGCACAAAGTAACCCCTTGGATCAAAATAAGCATGGGCTGGGACCTACTGTATAAACCACACCAAACCTAGAAAACCAGTGAACCTCAGATTCCCTCAAAAGCTCAGGCTGAAGATGTTTCTGCTGAAGAACCTGCACTAGTACATTAACTTGTCATAATGGGCCTTTGTTTTGTTTTATTATTTAATGGGTCTAGCTATATATCTTATATTGTCCTGGAAGTTGCTGTGTAGATTGAATGCATGATCTTCTTGCCACAGCCTCCAAAATTCTGGAGTTACAAGACATGCACCATGTGCTCCCTTTCAACAGGTCTTGTCTAAGTAACCATACATAACTCATGCATCTGCAGCCCAGACGGGTGACATGCTGCTTTTGTATAAGGAGCTTTTCTCATTTTTTTCTCTTTGTTGTTGGTTTACCTTTGATCCTTTGTAATGTATATATGCAGAAGGTGAATTTTCATTTCTTGTGGATATAAACTACTTCGAAGAACCAGAACATTCTTATAGCTTGAGCATTACATACCTTGAAATGTTAGAGGTTGAGTTGAAATATAGAGTTAATACATAAGTGAGATTCAGGATGGGTGTAATGGACTTGAGAATTTACTATGTGCAAGAGCTTGGCCAGGGTAATCAGGTTTGCAAAAATTGGAAGCTTAATGTCCTCTCCTACCATGGCCTTTCCCTACCCCTCCTCCATTTCACTCTATTTCCCTCTTTATTTTGAATCTATTACCTTTATTTCTATTTTTTTAATGTAGTACATAAACTTTTGGGCCTCAGTTCTCTATTCTCACCTCTATAAATTCTGGGGATCAAACTCAGGTCATCAGGTTTTTATGACAAGCACCTTTACTTGCTAAGCCAATCAGCCCAATCGTTCTAATCTTAAAAGGTATTTCAGTTGTTTTCAGTTACACACTGAGATGAAATGAGCACATATTTCTCTTGTGCATATATCCAGGAGAACAATGAGTAATTGATAGAATATACAAAGACTACTACATCAGTACAAATTGTTAGTTTGCTGAAGTGACCAAACCAATTTACCTTCTTGTAGGCGGTCTTTGGAAGTTCCCACTTGCCTACATTGTTTTTGTTAGCACCTGAATCAGGTTGGTCCTTTTCATTTTAACTGTTCTGATGCAGTTGCTGACAGACTTCTGTTTAACAGTGTTTCCCTCTTTCTTCTGAGATTTATTCTCCCAAGCAGTTTTCCCTACATCCTCTTCTTCCATGCCTCCTCTCTCCCTCAGATCTGCTCCTTCTCCATTTTCCTTCAGGGATCAACTAAACATGGTATAACAGGTTACAATAGACAAGGCTACAAATCCTCATGTAATGGCTGGATGGCCACACCGTAGGAGGAAAAGGATCCCAAGAGCAGGCAAAAGACTCAGAGACAAGTCCAGTGATCCATGTGGGAGGGCCCAGTCTATTGTGAGTGGTGTCACCCCTGGGCTTGTGGTTCTGGGTCATATAAGAAAGTAGGCTGAGTAGGCCCCGAGGAGCACGCCAGTAATCCATACTCCTTTGTGGTCTCATCATCAGTTCCTGTCTCCAGGTTCCTGTCTTGCTTGAGTTTCTGTCTTGATTTCCTTCAAATGATAAGCAGTAATATGGAACTGTAAGACAATGAACCCTTTCCCCCCAAGTTTGGTCTTGATGTTTCATCCAGCAATAGAGCCTCTACATAAGACAAGCAGAGACAAACAAGACACAGAGATGTAGTAAATAAACTGTAGAGTATGCTAAAACATCCAAATGCTGTTAATAGAAAAAGAAAGCAGGGTACACAGAGTTGGAATCTTTACTTTGGAGTAGGACAGTCAGGGTGAAATCCACTGAGAGGGGGCTTTGGAGCAGACTTGGAGGGAGAGCTCACCAGGCCACGGAAGGGCTCAGTAGAAGTCTGCTTGGCAAGTTGCAAGAACTGAAGAAGGCCAGTATAGCAGCAGTAGAGTCAAGTGGGGGAGAGAGAGAGGACAGTAAAAACTAAAGCTCAAGGGAATGAGCACATGGATTCAATCTCCAGCTCCGCAGAGGAAGGATGACCAAAAGACACAGGCATCAAGGTACCACACTGGGTAGCTTAGTCAACAGAAAATTCTGTTCCTGTTTTAGAAGCTGGAAGTCTGAAATTCAGATTTAAGTTGGTTCTTCCTTTTTTCTTTCCTCCCTCCCTCCCTTCCTTCCTTCCCAAGTGTCCTAGTCAGCCTAGTCAGGGTTATTATTGCTACGATGAAGCACCATGACCAAAAAGCAAGTTGGGGAGGAAAAGGTTTATTTGGCTTATACTTCCACGTTGTAGTTCAATCATTGAAGGAAGTCATAAGAGGACCTCAAACAGGGCAGGAACCTGAGGGAGGAGCTGGTGCACAGGCCATGGAGGGGTGCTGCTTATTGACTTGCTCCCCATGGCTTGCTCAGCCTGCTTTCTTACAGAACCAAAGACCAATTACCAGCAATGGGCTGGGCCTTCCCCTATCAATCATTAATCAAAAAAATGCCCTTCAGACTTGCCTACAACCTCCCAGATGACTTTAGCCTGTGTTAACTTGACATAAAATTATCACACCAAGTGATAGGATTTCAGTCTTTCATTAAAGCTAAAGAGTTTTACATTGCATGTACATACTTTCTGTTTGTTTCACATTTAGCTTGATGCCATATCTCGACTCTAGGTAATTTAATAATTTAAAAATGGTGTCTGGGTGTCTCTGGCTTTGGCATACTGGTTTCATATCTCTTGGATATGTACCCAGTAGTAGGGATGCTAGCTCATTTAGCAGGTCTGATTTTCCATAATGAGTGGACTAATTGTACCAACAGTGTACAAGGTTCTCTTTGCTTCATATCCTGGCCCACACTTTATACCTTTCATCTCTCTGATGATAACCACCTTGACAGGTGTGAAGGAGAGCTTGTGCTTCTCATTTGCATTTTTCTGAAGACTACTGATGCTGAGCATTTTTTCCCAACTATCTCAATTGGCTGTATATGCTTTCATTTGGATCCCCCTCCAGTTTTGAATGAAGGCAAAATATATACTTTACTTTGATGTCTTTGTAAGCATCTGAAATGCCTCGAGACCCTGTCTTTGAATGGGAATAGTATTTTTAAGCGCATGTGTTATATTTCCAGTAAGTTTCACTGTGAAATTCGGAGTGTGTGTTTGGAGGCACTTCCCTTAAGCTTAGCCGAGTAAGAAATTTCACTCTGTTGAAGAAAGGGAGTCTCATGTCGGGCTTTGTAACAATCTGCTAGAGGCACGGCCTACATCTAGTCTGTTCTGAGAAAACAAGGCTCAAGGGCTTGAAGTTTTCTAATTAGCCAAAGAACCTACAAGACTTCACACATGGTGAAGTCCTTTGTGAAACAAAGTTCCTGAGTCCCTTTATAATTTAAGAAGCACATTCTACTACTTATAACTACATAGTCTCCAGATTAAAATAACAATGAGTGTTTTGCCAACTTGAGGCTCACCCTGTACTTGGAGTGCATGCTACTTTCTTAAGGCAGTTAACTAGAACCTTGAAATTGCTGTTGTACCTGTGCAAGTGCTCCTGGGTAAATAGATGTGAGGCGCCAGTATACATTTAAACTTAATTATAAACTATCCCTCACTTCTTATTTCTAACCTTCTACAGAGATTCTTACAAAGCCCAATTGTAACATTCTGGTAGCTATAGTCAGCGTATGAAATTAAAGCTATATTTTCTGATTTCCATAGCATTCAACAACTTTTCATATCTATCCTTTCTATGCTGGTACACATCATCATCATTTATTAATGAGTCCCTGTTCTAGATTTTTCTGAAAACATAGAAACAACTGACTTGCGCTTGGATCCAATTTCTCTCCTAGAATCATAGCACAGATCACTTATGACACCAGCTGTGTATGTGTGGGGTGGGGGTGGGTTTCCACACACACCAGCCAAGCAGTCAGTTCTGCATGGATACTGGCTACAAGTTCCACTAATTTAATTCAATCTTGACACTGTCTTAGCAAAGACCTCAAAGGCTGTCAATTGCCAGCTGGAGGTAACCATAGGTTTCACCCCTGCTTCTGATTAATCAGCCATGAGTTGGGGGGGGGGGGTTTCTTCAACTTCTCCCTTGCAGAGCTCAGGGAGACATGTGAATTGATTTTTTTAAATTAAGACTTTTCCAGAGGCCACGGTGGGAGTGACATACAGGTCAAGAGTTGGAGGAAGGGACCCTGACTGGTGTGCCACCCTCTGGGAACTTCCTCTTGTTGCGGAAGTCCTCTGAACCTATGGAGGCTTCACTGCATACATGTGACTGACACAGGGACACCCAGGGTAGGAAGGCGGTTGGCAGAGGCTTACAGAAGAATAGGGAAGGCTAGCAAAATTGTCTGTTTAGGTTCTGCTTGGCCTTTTATGCAGCATTCCTTCTTGTTGGGTGTGGGCAGACAGGGTTTTATGACCTTTTATTAGACAAGGAAAGTCAGAGAATTTCTTTTTAGGTAGCTCCAAGATGGAAAAACAGGGAAAATTAGAGACAGTTATGAATGCGGCCCAAAACAATATTGTAAATGTTGAGTTTTGTTTTGTTTTTAACTTGACTGTATGACTGTTGAGTGTTAACTTTGGAGTTGACAACAGGGTGTTGCCAAGTCAAAATTTGGACACGTCTGTTAAGAGTTTTCAGGATTCATCCTGGGGAAGAAAATTCTGATTTTCCTGGCTCACTTTGGAGAAGGAAAAGTCAGTTTTTCTGGCCTGCCTCCCAGACGGGAAATTTCATTTCTATTGTCTGCTCTAGGGAAGGAGTCATGAACCAGGAACAAGAAGGACATGCCCTGTGACAGTTTTCTGGCTTCCTGACGTGGTCTCATCCAGCACCCTTCCCAGTATGGCAACCAGAGGCAGAACAACGGAAAACATTCTAGGCTAGATCACATTACTCCTCTCTTCATAGCTTTGTACTGAGCTCTGAGTAAAACCCACATTTTTCTTGTATCCTTGAATGCATCTGTGATCTCTGGCCTTCCTGACCTCATTTCTCAGTTCTCTCTGCTCTGGAACCATGCTGCATGCACATCAGCCCCATTCTCCATGTCATATGTGGGACTATGGAGTCTGTAGAACGTCTGGATCTGTGTGGCTATCTCTTGGCCTTTAGTCTATCACCCAACCATATCCATCTATCACCACATTCTGTCTTTCTTCTGCTTTGTGAGTAGCACTGATCATGCCTTGAATCTCTGTTTTCAGGCTTACTGCCTCTCCTCCTATAAAAAGCAGAAAGGTTTGAGGTGCTGTACACCTTTAATCCCAGCACTCAAGAGGCAGAGGTAGGTGGATCTCTGTGAGTTCAAGGTCAGCCTGGTCTACAAAATGAGTTCCATGACAGCTAGCAATGTTAAAAAGAGAAACTCTATCTCAAAAAACACAAACAAAAAACCCCACAAGAGCCTTGTAAGTCCATTTACTGCTGTAAAGAATCAATTAAGTCATGTCAGATCATGATCCATTCTGTGTATCTGAGGAATGGATGAATAAAGGTGTGTCTGTACCAGCTGGAAGACAGGAGCCCAAGTCTGATGAGAGACACACAGATAGGTCAAAACAGTGCACCTTCAGAGTCTAGATCACATATAGATGGGAAGATCTTGCTCTGGGTGCTCCATAGCTAACTCTACCGTAGAAAACCATGGCCAGATTTAGGTAGGGTGTTGTAGTAAAGCAAAAGGCAAAAGGCAAAAGATTGGCCAGGCATGCTGGCATATACCTGTTATCCCAGCACTTGGGAGGCAGAGGCAGGAGCACTATATAGTGAGACCCTAACTAAGGATCTCTTGGTACCTTCTATTTCATTCAATGTTCTCTGTGTTCTGCTTTGTTAGACAAGCTTGCTGCCTGATTGTTTGACTCTCTTCCCTGTTCAAAGTGTGCTGCTGCTGTTGACCTTTAACACTCCTGTGAATTTGGCCTGAGTTCATGTGACCATTTGCAGTTAAATATACCTATGTGGTTATGTGTGAGCATAATACTGATTTGAGTCAATACATTAGTTCAACTGAAATGAAAATTTCCATATTATTTCATTAGTCTCTGAACACATTTGAGCATTATTATCATACAGATGACAAATAAAATGCTAGACAAATAAAAATGCAAATCAGTGTTGCATATTATGCAATAATAGTAGTCGGTGTGTGTGTGTGTGTGTGTGTGTGTGTGTGTGTGTGTGTGTGTGTGTGTGTGTGTGTGTGTGTGTGTGTGTGTATGTGTGGCTTTCCACTGTATTTTTATGGACAGGGTCTCTCACTGATCTGGAGCTCATTCCCAAGCATAGTCTTATAGGTATGTGATGCCTGATTTTTGTTTTCTAGTTTGTACTGATGTTGAATTTAGGTCCTTAAGCACTTTACCAATGGAGCCATCTCAACTGCTCTTCTATGAACATTCCTAAGGCAATAATGGTCCTCTTACCCCTGCATATGTACAGGATGCCCACAGAGGCCAGAGGAGGATATTAGGTGTCCTGCTCAATTATGCTTTACTTCATTCCCTTGAAACAAAGTCTCTTTCTGAACCTGGAGCTTGCAGGTTTTGGCCAAAGGCTCGATGGCCAGTAAGCCCCAGTGATCCTCCTGTCTCTGACCCACAGTGCAGGGTTACATGCATGGCTACGCACAGCTTTTATGTGGATATTGGAGATCAGAACATGGATCCTCGTTTTCTTTCCCACTGAAACTATTTCCCTGCCCCCTCCCTGGTACTGGAGATTGAACCTAGAACCTCATTCATGCTAGGTAAGTCTCTACTACTGAGCTACATTCCCAGTCCTCTTTTTAAAACTTTTGCTATTGAGACAGGGTCTTGTTGAGTTGTCCAAGCTAGCCTGGAACTTATGATCCTCTTGCTTCAGTTCCCTAGTGGCTGGAAATGTAACAGATTTTTCTTTGGATCACCAGTTCCCAATTAATGACACAGAGATTTCTTATTAATTATAAGAACTTGGCCTTATCTTAGGCTTGTTCCCAACTGGCTCTTGAAATTAACCTGTTTGTATTAATCTATGTTCTACCACGTGGCTCGTTATTTCTCCTTAGTACCATATGTCTGACTTCCTCATCTCACTGGCAAATCCTGCACAACTCAGATTCTTCCCCAAGTTCCTATCTCTGCCTAGAAGTTCAGGCTATCCTCTCCTGCCTAGCTAGTGGCTGTTTAGCTCATTAAATCAATTAGAAGGTGCCTTAGATAGGTGAGGTTAAACAGACACATCTTCACAGAGTGTACAAAAAATTTTCCCAATAGGATTGCAGATTTGCATCACTAGACCTGTCTAGTAAAGATTTTGTAGTTCAGAATTTGAACAATTCAAAATGGTTATAGTAATTGGCAGGAGATGACCACAGTTTTCTCATGTATTTTGCACAGAAGATATTTATACTACCATATGCTCTGCCTTTCCACCTCCATACATGTTTGTTTGTTTATTTATTTTTGACATCTTAGTATGTAGCCCAGTCTGGCCTATAATTTACTATGTGGCCTAGAATATTTTTATTATACTTTGTGGCAGAAAACCATGCCAAAGCTACAGAAGGAAAATATTTATAACAGCTGTCTGCTCCATACTCCTTATTACTTCTCATAACTGGTGTGAGCTTGATTTACCATCAATAGGATTCAGTCTTCTTTCAAAGGAATTAGTGAGATTGAAACTACAAGTGAACCAGGATTCTTTCTACACCTTTTTTGCTTTGTTGCTGAGCTATATATAGCTGGGGACACAAAGTACACAGACTGAGGGGGCTCCTGATATGAAAAAGGAGGAACCCCAGGGTCATATCAGAAACACCGAGTTTATACTTTGTTCTGAAGTTTTCTACTAAGTGGGCGTTTTATCTAACTCTCATTAGAAATGTTAGGAACATAGCATGATAACATAAAATTAACTTTTCTTTTTTTTTTTTTTTGTTAAAACAAAACAACCCCCCCCAAAGATACAAAAATACAGAAGCAAATCAATACACTATATTTGTGGAGGATGCTATGGTTTTCTTCTCTAAATACCAATCTCATATTTTTAAGTTTTATCTTTTTTTTTTTTTTTTTTTTTGGAGACAGGGTTTCTCTGTGTAGCCCTAGTGTACTTGAACTTGCTCTGTAGACCTGGCTGGACAGAACTTACAGAAATCTGCCTGCCTCTGCCTCTCTAGTGATGGGATTAAAGGTGTGTACCTCAATACTTGGCCTTTTATTTTTTGTTTAAAAAAGACTTATTTATTTATTATGTATACAGTGTTTCTGTCTGCATGTATGCCCGCATGCTAGAAGAGGGCGCCAGATCTCATTATAGATGGATAGGTATAAGCCACTATGTGCTTGCTGGGAATTGAACTCAGGACCTCTGGAAGAATAGCCAGTGCTTTTTAACCCCTGAACCACCTCTCCAGTCCTGGCTTTTTAACTTAAAAAATTATTGTTATTATTTTAAATATCTGTATATGTATATGAGTATATGCATTCTTGAATGCAGGTGTCCATGGAATCCAGAAGAGGGCATCAGATTTCCTGGAGCTGGAGTTATAGGTATTCTAAGCTGCCTGCCATGGGTGCTGGGCACTGAACTAGAGTAGTCTGCACTCTTAGCTAATGAGCCATCCTTCCTCTTCATCCTTACTGAGACTCTACAGCTTTGCTCAACTGATGCACAGGCATTACCTTCTGAGCTCCAGAGGAGATGCTGTATATACAATGTAATACCTTCAGCCGGGTCTGGCTAGGAAAATCCATTTAGGCCCTTGTGGTTAATTAGCTAGAGAGGAAGTCCTGTCGGGAGGAACATTTGGGAAAAACTTTCTCCTTAAGATATTGTTGCTTGAGGATGTGATACTTGGACCCCTGATAGACATCTTGGGATCTAACATGCTTTCATTCTAAAAATTGGAGATAACCCAGAGAAACTTGGGAAAGCATTAAATTTAGTTGTTTTATTTATTTTTGTTGGGCCTGGCTTCAAATTGTTTGACTTAGTAATATTCCCTTACAAAAAAATCATAACTCTTTATCCAACCATTAGATTTAGCAAACAGTGATAACAAGGGGGCATTTTAGAGAGAATATGTAACATCTGTGACTACGTGTTAATTTCTAGACATATCCTACCATCAGAAGCTCACTGAGTAGGCAGAATATTCATAGAACAGGGGAAATCAACCCACCTAAGATGGATGACATTTGCAGAACCCAATGATGCATTTAGTCTTATTACAAATATTACGATATGGTACAAGCCAAAATAACATTTTTGTAGGTGTTTGTTTTGCCATCTTTGCTGAATGCTTGACTCAGCTGCAGACATGTCTCCCCACAACTCAGTTAACTGTTTCTGTCATGCCTATTTTGTGCATGGGGAAACGGACAGTAGGTGACAGTAAGCAGCTTCCTAGGAAATAGAAAAACTGGGATGTGAGCTTGACTTTAAAAATTAGGCTCCTAGTCACTTCAGTTTTTCAATTTATGGTTAAGACACTCAGCAGATGTTGGGTGACTACTTAAAACAAAGGAAAAAGAAAAAGAAGGCATGCACCAGGCAAACATTGTTGGGTGATTGCTTAACAACTATTCTCTACTCTCAAAAATGACCTCTACTTTGTTTGAAGGTGACTCATGATCAAGTTAATAGAGTGTAAATAATTGCATTTCCGTTTGCTAGATACTGGTCTAAGGTGGCCATGTGACCACCTTTTCTAGCCAATCACGGTGGCTGTAAACTAGATGGCACACCTTCATAAAATTAGGAGTAACATTTCCTTACCCTCCTCTCTTGCTTCATATAATGATCCCTGAGGATGTGATGTCTGGAACTGTGACAGACGCCTTGTAATTAAGAGGGGACAGGCTGGAGACAAAAGTTCATATGAACATGACAGCAAAGAGTAAACACAATAAGATCTTCAGTCCTTGATAACAGAAAGCTTCCCGTTCAACTAGTCCTGAAACTATCGACACTTAAACTTCATGCTGAAGGTGTGATAAATGACCTCACCTCTAAGCTACTATTTTGCCAGATGTTTTGTTCTTTGCTGCCTAACCCATCCTAAATAGATACAGTTTAGGCAGAGAAATGTGTTTTAGAGTTTCAACAAAAAAAGATGTTAAGGTGATTGAGTTTTTATCCAGGAATTTATTAGCATTAAGTAGTTGCTCATAAAATAAATTAAATTTTATCTCACATGTGGGTCAATTTGAGTAATTCATATGATGCCTATGATAACCCTCCTACCCACTGGCTTCTGGATGCTGGGCTTCCTCTACCCCCATCATGAATGTGAAGAGTATTAAAAACCATCCGACTTCTTCAATCGACTTGGTCAGAGGAAGCCTCAGTAGGATGGAGGGTGGTATTATAGAAATCGTTTAGTTTCTCTCTAGGATGATTGTTCAGCAAGACTGCAATCAAGAACTGAGGGTTACAATTTCCTGTCTGGCAGTCTCTTGGTCGGAATCTAGATAAAAGTCCCTTCTCTGACTGGCAGGTCCCAAGCCAGTAGCTCCAGGGCTCCACTTCCCTCGTGGTTTCTTGAACCCCGCCCACATTTTGTGTTTTTATTTCCCCAGTTCAATGGTGTGGAAATCACTGCAGCTGTCTGAAGCTTGGTCCAGTTCGTGGAGTTCCTCAGAGCTTAAATAAGGGCTATTATTAAAGGGAGTCAGAAGGCATGCGGTGTCACAAAAGTAAGACAAAACAAAACAAGACAAAAAAACCACTTTCCTAGAAATCCTGGAAGACTACTTGGATAAAGTGGGATTTTTAAGAACCGTGGGTATTCCAACGTCAAGAAAGAATGCGTACAAAAAAGGAGGAGAAACGCTTAAAAAATGTTTCTGAAAAATTGGAGCTGGAAGGGATCTGAGATGACCTTTGTTCTTCCACCTTCTTTACAGACGTGAAGCAGAGATCTGGCCAAGGTCAAGCCACCAGTGTCAGGATTTAGCTCCGCAGGCACCAGACTGGTTTTAATTCACCTCCTTCCCGCTTGTCAGGCTCTCCTGTTAAGCTGCAAGATCCTCGAAAGCAGGACCATTATTTTCTTCAATTCTTAGATCCCAGTGGCTAGCATAATTAATGATCTTGACTCTCAGCTGAGGACGCTTGTTTCAGAAAGGCTGTCTAACTTGCCTGAGATACACAGCAGTCAAGGGCCGGGCTGCATTTTACCCTCCATAGTGGGTCTCCGAATCCCTCGCCACAATGGATTGTTCAAGAACATTGGTTGAACGAATGAAGGAACCCAAACCGGTAGAATCGGTTTAGAGGCTCGGGCGCTCGGGGTAGCTGGGGATTGGGCTCCAAGATCTAAGCAAAACACTCCCAGGCTCGTCAATCTGCTCAGGCTCGAGGCCTCCGCCCCCTGCGCAGATGGGCACGCCCCCACCTTGGGGACTTGAGTCCCTTAGTGCTTTCGAGTTTCCTTCGTCCCCAGGCCCTGGGCCGAGGGCCTCTCGCGGCCTGGCGACCTATGCCCGCTCCCAGACCAGCCCTCTCTCTTCCCTTCCCCTTCCCCCTCCCTCATACTCTAAACTTCTTTTCCTCCCTCTCTAAACTTCAGTCATTCTAGTGCCCGCCTCTTCTACTCAGCACAGCCAATTAGAATCAGCATATCCACTGAGGTCCCGCCCCCAGCCTGTCGGAATCCAATCCACCCTGCGGAGTCGAGAGCTGGGCGCGTCCCTCAGAGCTGGGCTGGTGACGACAGCGCGCCAGGCGCTGCGCTGCGGGAGGGGGCGGGGCCGGGCCGGCGAGGGCGGGGGAGGGGCCAAGCGGGGAGGAGGTTGCGGCGGCTTTGAAAGCGCCAGTTTCCTGGCAGCTGGGGCAGGCGTTGGTCTCGTTGCTCCCGCTCCGCCACGGCGGCGCTCGAGAGGGCGACTCAGCTCCGTGCGCGCGTCCCGGACGGAGCTTCGCGTTCTAGCTGCTCCTTCAACTCCCGCCCCTTTGCCTCAGCCTTTCCCGCCGCGCGGGCGCCGAGCCCCGGCCGTCGGCGCTGACCCCGCCCGGAGACCCCTCCGGCGCCGCCCGCGGGGCGCGCGCTCCCTCCGGCTCTACCTCGGCGGTCCGCGTGAAGGGCGGCTTGCGGCGGCGCGCGGCCGGCGGGCTGAGGCGGGTGGTCAGCGGCGGGGCCCCTCTGGCCGGGCTGTGCGCGGGGCCCGGAGCGGCACCGCGGCCGCCCGCGCGGGGGCTCCCCATGGTGCATCGGAGGTCGGGATGTCGAAGACGTTGAAGAAGAAGAAGCACTGGCTCAGCAAGGTGCAGGAGTGTGCGGTGTCCTGGGCCGGGCCCCCGGGCGACTTGGGCGTGGAGATCCGCGGTGGCGCCGAGCGC
This sequence comes from Phyllotis vaccarum, assembly GCA_033318265.1. Classification (NCBI taxonomy): domain Eukaryota; kingdom Metazoa; phylum Chordata; class Mammalia; order Rodentia; family Cricetidae; genus Phyllotis; species Phyllotis vaccarum. The sequence continues at coordinate 99,864,002 of JARWLC010000003.1, forward strand.
GGCGAGTTCCCCTACCTGGGGCGGCTCCGCGACGAGCCTAGTGGCGGCGGAGGCACCTGCTGCGTGGTCTCGGGCAAGGCGCCCAGTCCGGGCGATGTGCTGTTGGAGGTGAACGGGACGCCGGTCAGTGGGCTGACCAACCGGGACACCCTGGCTGTCATCCGCCACTTCCGCGAGCCCATCCGTCTAAAGACCGTGAAGCCAGGTGCGCTGTCGGCTTGGGGACTGGGGTCCTCCTGCTCCCGACTCCCTGGGGAGGGGGAGGAGGCGGCAACAATCCTTCCCATTTTGCGGCTTGTAAAACTGAGTTCAGGTTGAACAGATAGCCGTGTAAGCTGTCAGGGAATTGCAAGTAGAAATTGCTTAATCCAACTCGGTGCCCCCCCCCCCCCCCAAGAATTTCCTCTTTTTTTTTTCTTCCCTAGAGAGGGCTATCCCTTTTCTGCTCCCCTTAGTGGGAAAGGTCCTAGCATGGCAGTCTTTGGAACGGTTCTGCGTCTTCTAACGGGGAGAAAGGGCTTTTCTATGGAGATTCATCGTTTGCTACATCGAGTGCCGAGGTTACCACCGAAAGCCCTCGGGAGGGCTCAGCTGGCCCGGTGCGTCGTGCACAACCGCAGACGTCTGGGAGCTGACAGTCCAACTCTGTGTGTGTCTAGGTGGCTCAGGTGTCTGGGTACGGATGAGGTACAACGTGTGGTATGTGGCAGTGGAGCTGTTGTGTAGTCAGGGTGCCCAGCCTAAGAAATGCTTTGTAAAGCTTTCGAATGTACAGAATTTGTTGAAGCGCTGGATTAAAAAAAGAATCCTCGTTGCCCTGGTATCTTTGATGCTCGTAAAATGTGCTGCAAAGCACGCTACGCTTATGGCGTGCTTGCTAGTTGGGAAAGCATCGATCAGACTGCGCACAGCCTGCTCTGGTAGTATGTAGTAAGTTTTCTTGTGAATTTGTGAGAATATTGTTGATTCTTTCGGTATTGGTAAAATGTGGTTCTGACTTCTGAGATGTTGTAGACAAGAGAATTGTGATTAATTATTATTAATTTTTATCTTTCCTTTTTACCACAAAACGCTAGAAATTTCTAGAGAAAATTTAATATGCTCTTTCCCCCTTTTCCTCCTCTTCAGCTTACTTTAGGAATATTTCTTTAGTAGTCCTTGAGCTAATTGCAACTGATGGTTTGAGGCAATCGATATAATGTGTATTGTGGGTCTATAACACAGTCTTACTCTCTTAAATGAAGTTTCTTTGTATTCTATCATATCCATTTTAAGGTTTGTGTTTTTGTTTTTCTTACTGTTAATTTTTAGAACTTTGTCAGGTTGTAAACAATGTTTTCTTAATGTTTTTGAGGATTATAAGATTCTTAACTCTTCTACACCATATGTGAAGGGTGGAAGGAAGACTTTTGAGGCTGTAATTTGGCCTATTGGTTACTGTTTGTAATACTCAAAGACTATACAGAAAACATTTACCAGCCACTTAGTTCAGTGGATCTCAACCTGTAGGTTGTGATCCCTTGAGAAGGGTGTCTAGACATAAGTTATCCTGCATATCAGATATTTGCATTATTGTTTGAAGTAGCAATGAAATAATTTTATGGCGTGGGGTCACCAGAACCCTGTATTAAAGGGTCACAGCATTAGGAAGGGTGAGAAGCACTGGCTTAGATAAAACCCTGTGAGCCAGCAAATGATGAGAATGATGAGAACATGTGCAGCATTGCTTTGTTTTGATCACTTGGGGCATTACTGAGAGAATAACTGTGTAAGAAACAAACATAAAGTTGATAAGTTATTGAGAAAGCTGGTGTATTCCAGATCATTGTGATTCTTTTAAAAGTCTAGAGAGGTGACTCCTTAATACATAGCATTCTGACTTACATGTTATACACCTTTTAACTTTCACATTAAATTGGAAAAAATACTTGTTTTAGTTAACTATTGATCAAATATTGTGTGCCCTAGCATATAGCTAGCATTTTTGTATTAATAACATCTTGTCTTCTTGGAAGTCAAAGCCCTTGTCCTATTTTAAATATTTAGCTCAAATACAGGGAGTAGCTGTGTCAGTGGCTGCAACACATCATCTTATTAGTAACAGTTCTGAATGTTGCTTTTTAAATTGTGCTCAGCATTATTAATTTGTAGTAGATATCACTATTTGTGTCATCTGGGATTGGAACTATCCTAAGCAAATTATAATAAAAAATATGTTAACGTATTAAATGATTTTCTTAAATGGCTTTGCTTAAAAGCAGCATTTATAATAAAATACTGAGGGTTTTGTAGATTAAACACAAACTTTAGGCATTAGAAATTAAGAACTTGAAGAGGTTATTTGTAGAACTTTGGCTTTGGTTTTAAAAACAGCACAAGTAGATCTCCAGAGGATTCTGAATTCTGTATGGTTATAATTTGCTTAGAAAAGCATGAAAATACAGTGTAAGGTGTTCTAAAAAGAAACTTGTCCTGCCTCCACTCCCATTTTATCTAAACTTTGTTAAAGAGATGAATTTTTAATTTAAAGCATTATACAGTAGATATAGCACTCTGGACTGGTAACCCTTCCTTAAACTGCATTATTGACAGTCATTTGAAAGCTAACACAGTGAAAGTAACATGTGGCCATTTCTGTAAGAGGTCGTGTTGATGAGGAAGTCTCAAGCTGTCTTCTGATAGTTTGTGGCAGAAGGATGAGCTGGGTATAGACATGGCTGCAGCAACCTTACTTCCTTACCCCCTCCCCACCTCCCCCTCCCCAGTTTTAAATCCTGGAGATTCTCAGGGGAACCCTTCCAATGCTGTTAATACAAGAACTTAAAGTATGTCTTCTTTCAAAAATATCTCTTTAAAATTTGTATTTTTCTCTGAGTTAGGGTTAGTAGTGTTTTAGTGTAAATATAGTGCTTAGCAATCAATACTTTAATATTTATAGTTTAATCTCTGGTTCCATTAATGAGTTTCTTAAACTGTGATCTGTGGCTTTTATTTTTGTTTTGTTATTATTATTATTTTTAACAAGAGACAAATTGTCATTTGAACTTGAATTTCTCAACTTTGGACTACTAGTGAAACTATTTATGGTATAATCTTGTCTGAGCACAAGTGCCTACAATTTTACAATTTTTATTTGGATTACTATAATAATTAGTTAATTTTGTTCTAAAATTCCCTCAACTGTGAATATGTAGAGTTTTGGAACACATTAAGTATTTGCTGTAACTAATCATCAGTTGTGAATTACACAGATTTTGTTTAAAGGTCAGTTAACTATTAAAGATTAAGCACTGCATTATACTCTAAGTATATGAAGTCATAGTGTGTTGCTTTATTATGCACACAGTGCATTGAACTAACTACCTTAACTGTACTATTGTGACTAGGGATGAAAATCACAGGGAACATTGCATTTAATGCAGTTAGCTGTGTGTTTAACAACTAATTTGAAACAGAGTTTGTAGCATATTAATTAAATGTAAGTAAAGAGCTCACTTCTGACTCAGAGATTATAGTGTCTAAAGGATTTTGTTAAAATGAACTCATCCCTGGAACTACATTCCCCTTTAGTGAAGAAGCTTTACTGGATGTTGTAAAGTAAGGAATGTGTATAATAATGCAAATAGAAAGAACTCTGTTTTACTTCTCAACCCTAGGATCTTTTTGCTAGTTTTTAGTGTAGTGGATAAGTTGGAATATCATTGAATTTTACTTAAGTGGTTTAATACCCAAGCAAGAGAAGAAATGAGACTTAACTGCTAGCCTCCAAGGTTAGAAATACCACCAAGTATTCAATATCTTTATTAGCCACAGAAACTAGAGATTAGGTGAGACAGCCCTTTTGTTCCAGACAACTGAATCAAATTTTGATAAACTTTGATTTGAAACATTTTTACTTTTCCAGATTTTGTTAGTCCCCCCCCCCCCCCCCCCAGATCTTAATTTAGAGGTGTAGTAAGAGGTTTCTGGCCCAGACTTTTGGGCCTAACCTCAAGGTTTAGGACCTAGCAGACCTGCAGTCCCACAGAGACACACAGATTCTTTCAATAGTTTTTGGCTGATCGGTCTAAGGCTCAGGCATATAACTTGCTAACCTTGTACTCTTCATCTAATCCATGATTCTTCCTGTTCAGCCATGTGGCTCGGTACCTTTCTTTAGAGCATCATAGTTGTCCTCTGCTTCTTCCAGCTTCTCTCTGGTGTTGTGTCTGGCGTTCTGCTCTGTGCTTCCTGTTCTCAGAGTTTTTCTAGTCTGGTAGTCCCACCCACACTTCCTGCCTGCCTTTGGCCAATCATCGCTTTTTATTACACCAGTGGGTGGGACAATTATTTACCATGAAACAACACAAACCCCTACATAGAGGTTTAGGTTCAAGATTCCTGTGATTAATTAGGGAACGTACACTGAAGCAACAACTGGTGTGCTGACTCTTACTATATTGTTAACATCTTTATGCTTAAAATCTTTTCTATATTTCATAGCAGTACTATATCTAAGTATCTCTTATGTATTTAATTTGATAACTTTTCTAGTGTATCATTCTGATTGCTTTATTGATTGATGTTTTTTCTGTCTTAGGGTTATCAATGCTGTGGTGAAACACCCTGGTCAAAAACAACTTGAGAAGTATAGGGTTTCTTTAGCTTATACTTCTACATCAGCTGATTCATCACTAAAGGAAGTCAAGTCAGGAACTTAAACAGGGCAGGAACCTGGAGGCAGAGATCATAGAGTGCTGCTTCCTGGCTTGCTCTGCCTGCTTTCTTGTAGAACCCAGGACCAACATTCCAGGATGGTACCACCCACCATGGGCTGGGCCCTCTCAAATCAATCACCAATTAAGAAAATACTCTACAGGCTATCCTAGAGCATGATTTAATGGAGCTGTTTTCTCAATTGAGGTTCCCTCCTTTCAGATGATTATAACTTTTGCCAAGTTGACATTAGACTAGCCAACACATTCTCCATAACGTTAGACAGTCTTTCCTGTGTTGATGTCATCTAGAAACTTTTTATTTCTTGTTGTCTTGTTACAAACACAAATTTAATATTTGACCCTTTCAATTTTCAGATCACTTGTTTAATACGTGCCAGTGCTAAAACTGAATTTCATGGAACATATCAACACAACATTGTGTTTCTGGAAATACATGTTATTTTTCCTCTAATGTGGAGAATACTTTATAAAACCACTTGTTATGATATATTAGTCATTCTTAAGTTCTCTAATTTATGTAAATTATGATGGAACACATCTAAATTTGAGTATCTGATTTAAGTTACTGCCTAATCTTTAGGTAAATGATATCATATAGTTCGTTAATCTATAATCCCCCAAGTCCTTTTTGGAATTTTGTGGGCACTCCGTAGTGTTTTGTGTTTTTGAACTGTGTTATAGGAGAATAGTCTTTTCCCTTTCTCATCTTCCTCTCCCTCTTCCATTCTTTCCCTTTTCTTGGCAGGCTTTTTCTTACTGTGTCTCCCTGGCTGCAGTCTTCCTGCCCAACTCCCGAGAGCTTGAATTAAAAATCTGTGCCACCCAATAACTTGATTTTTTTCTTTCTTTTTCTTTTTCTTTACTTATTTATTTTTGGAGACATAGCTTCTATGTGTAAGCCTGACAGTCCTGGAATTTACTCTGTAAACTAGGCTGGGATTAAAGGTATGCACCATCACCACCTGGCTTCAGCAATTTCATTTTTGAACCACTCTTATATTCTTTATCAAACAATGGACTTAAAGTGAGTTTTTGGCCCTTTATGATTTAACGAAAGGTAAGTTTTGGTATTAAAGACTACAACTATGTTAGTGTAGAAGTTTCTGGCCCATCCGGGCCCCACAGTCAGATCAAAGTTCTTCTGCCTGCTGTCCTGCAGCTTGATATAAAATAGTTACTCAGAGACTAATACTAATTGTAAACTATTGGCCTATGGCTCAGGCTTAGTGGTAGCTAGCTCTTGCATCTTAGCTCAGTCCATTTCTACTAATCTATGTTTTGCCACATGGCTCATGGCTAATCTGTGCTTTTACGGCTTGCTCTCATGGCAGCAGTTTGCAGCATTGCTGTGTGACTTCACCCTCCTGCTTAGATTTCCTGCCTACCTCTAAGCTGGCTTGCCCATAGGCCAAAACAGTTTCTTTATTATCCAGTGGCAATTCACAGCATACAGAAAGACATCCCACATCATGTTAGCCTAATTTAACTTTTTCTTATTTTAAGTATAAGATTTATTTATTTTATACATGAGTGCTCTATCTGCATGTATAACTTTATGCCAGAAGAGGGCATCAGATCCCACTTAGATGGTTGTGAGCTACCATATATGGTTGCTGGGTATAGGACTCAAGGATTTCTGGAAGAACAACCAGTGTTCTTAACTGCTGAGCCATCTCTCCAGCACCCAACTTTTTCAAAATGTATCCTGAAGTGTTGAGAAATGTATTTCTTCAAATACTGCATTTTGGTAGGGAAAATTGGATACTCTGAATGTAAGAGTGTTCCTGAGGGTGGTGAGCTCCTGTGTAGTATTGGAGGCTGGTATTTTGGAGACTGGTATATGGTGGAAGAAAGGCAAGCCTATTTACTATTCTTGCTGTTCTAATAAAACCAATATTATTCTGAAAGTGTTCCATGGAATGCTACTTTGTTTAGAGTTTAAAGAGAAAGTGAAAAATTGGCTTACTGAACATGCTCCCTCCTCAGACTACTAATGATGACTCCACAGCAGCCAGCATTGGCATTGTCAAATAAATCTTAAATGGTATCTTTAAGAAGTATACAAAATCGTAAGAGCTGATAGAGCTGGTAAAGAATTCTTGTAGGAAAGGTTATTTATTTTTTCAATTTTTTCCTTACTATTTAAAAACTTCAGGTAAGATTAAATGTGGTTTTGGTGAAAACTGAAGTCTGTAGTGTGCTGTTCTAAAAAGTTACTTTGAGCTAGATGTGGCAGTGGATACCCTTGAGTCTAGCTCTTTGATAGTTTGAAGTGGCAATATTGAGAGTATAAAGCTAGCTTGCTTTACATAGTAAGGCCTTATCTCAGTGAGAGGGAGAGCAAGGGAAGGGATGAGAACAGGAGGGAGGGAGAGAGAGCGAGAGGGAGGGCGAGGGGAGGGAGAGGAGAGGAGAGGGGAGAGAGGATATGCAAGGAGTTTTGGTTTCTTGTTACACAAAAAAGGAAATAAATAAAAGTATCTTTTTAAAGTCCTTAAGTTACACACCAAGTGCTGTTTTATGAGTCTTTAGAAACTTTTATGAGTTTTTATGTTTTTAGAATGAGTCTCCCATTCTACCTATGCTGGAATCACTGCTGTGTTTTGGTTGAACACCACATTAAGTGATTTGCTTGCAAAATAAAATTCTAAGAAATTATTGTCATGTGGTGTCAATAATGAAACTTAAGTTTCATTTGTTTTTGTTTTAGTAGAGTCCTGGTCACTTGTCCTTATTTTCTGTCTTGGCTGATTGGGGAAGGAATTAGGAAAAAATACGAATTGATCTTAGTTTTGAAAGATAGGTTTTAGTTTAGTTGAAGAATGCTATTTTTTAGTAGATGAGGAGAAAAGCACAGGACAATGTTGACTCTGTAATAGGGTGTATCATTACAATGATTTTTATATCTGTGTATATTAATAACATTTAAGGTGGGTGGTGGTAGTACACGCCTTTAATCTCTGCACTTGGGAGGCAGAGGCAGGTGAATTTCTGTGAGTTTGAGGCTAGCCTAGTCTACAGAGTGAGTTCTAGGACAGCCAGGATTACACAGTGGAACCCTGTCTCAAACAAACAAACAACCCCCAAATTAAAAATCACTTATTACAAATGCACAAATAACATTATATAGTATTATATGATAATTATAAAATAGAGAAATTATATTAATTGTTTAAATATAGAGATAATTCTATTTTGAATTATTTATAATATTGCTCTCTCATTCTAACTTAAAATGTATTTTCTCCTAGTAATAATGCTGTGAGGTGTTTAACAGTATTTCTGTCTTTAGCTTAGTCTTACCAATTCATAATGTAGTACCATGAGTATTCTTATTTTGCCCATAATGTACTTGAAATATTACTATTACTACTGATTGTTTATGGATAATAAGCTTATTTGGGTTGCTTTGGAAGCCCAACAAGTTTTATTGGCAAACACTGTTTGCTAGTGTAGTGAAAAGGGAGCTGGAAACAGAGCACCATTTCTCTACCATTCCAGTAATTTTATACAGCTAGTGCCTGTAGCATTGTGGTTCTGAGGAGCAAGCCCCCTACCATTTCAGTCATTCTAACACGGCCAAGAGAGTATGGCCTGCATTTTGCAGACCATGAATTTTAGTTGTGCAACTGAGAAAGGGCAGTCAGTGTTAGTAGATTTATTTTGTTTTATTAACATGTATTAGAGATATTGTTTAGAGACTCAGAAATGTTAATGTTACTGTCACTTTGTTCAGAGAAGTTTCTTTTTGCCATGGGCAGTGTTGACTGCAGAGACTCATAACTGTTCAAAGTGATGAGAACATGTGATGATTGAATGTACATCCATATATGGGACATATATGCATACACTATGTATATATGCATCACTCCTTTTAAGGCTCAGAGACATAGTGCAAGAAGAGGCAGAGAGAATGTAAAGAGCCAGAGGAAGTGGGGGCTTGGTATAGAATACTGACTTCTGGTTATTACATAACATTACTCTTGAACTCATAGCAGCTAGCACCTGTGATTATCTGTACAGGATCTGTACAAGATTAGGCCTGACTGCATCCTGTTGTGGACAGAGAAGAGCTCTGGGGACCTTACCTCTTCCTGAGGATATATATAAAACTAATGGTTGCTAAGTAAGGCAGAGACATTCTTCAGTGGTGTAGCCACTTTATATGATGCCTGTGCTCTTGTAAACTGTTCCTCGTTCATGTAATTCATCAGGTCATCAAAAGAAAAAAGAATGAATGAGGAGTTAAATTTTTTTCCTGCTATAATATAATTGGAAGTTTTTTTTTTTTTTGTTTTGTTTTAATCATGGAATAGGAAGGAATTAGAAATTTTGCTTTAAATTAATTGATTATTAGGGTCTGTTCTTTTTAGAATTTCTTTTCTGTGCTTGGTAGTTTTATGCCTACTTGACAAAAGTTGGAGTTACTTGGGAAGAGGTAACCTCAGTTGAGAAAATGCCTTACTAGACTGGCTGTTGGGAAAGCTTGTGGTACATTTTCTTGATTGAAGATTAATGTGGGAGGGCCCAGCAGGCCCACAGGCAGTGCCACCCCTGTGCTGGTGGTCCTGGTCAGTATAGGAAAGCAAGCTGAGCTAGCCTGGAAGAGCAAGTCCCTCATCACCTCTGTATCATTTCCTGCTCCAGGTTCCTGTCCTGACTTTTCTCAGTGATGAACTGTGCTATGAAACTTTAAGCTGAAATAATCCCTTTACTCCCCAAGTTGCTTAGGGTTTTATCACAGCAGTAGAAACCCTAACTAAGACAATGTCTCGGATTTGCAATACGAATAGTAACTGATCTACTTAACAGTTCTGGCTATTTTTTTTGTTTTTGTTTTTTTGTTTTTTTGCAGAGTTTTAAACATAATTATTTTCTTTTCAGAAAGCTTGTGAGAGGCTGGCTATACATATGATTATACAAATTGGATTTTACTATACATGATGATATTTAATAAAGTAGTTTATTAATTAAGAATACATTAAGGAAAGAATAGGTTTTTATTAGCAAATACTTTATTTTCTGAACTTAAATAGAATAGCTTTTTTTTCTTTTGATAAGTACTTTTAAAACTGTAAGAGAGAAATATGCTGTTTGAATCTAATCATCCTAATTAATTATGCATAGGAAATATGATAAATGGCTTAGGTCTCAGCAGGACACATAAAAAGTTTAACAAAATTAAAACTTAATTCACATGCCAATTTTGAGAATTCTGTAGTAAGACAGACAGGAAAGGAAGCTCTAAGCCCTTTAGAAATAAGGGTCATTGAAGCTTTATATTTTTTCTTATGGTATCCAATAGCAAAGCACAGAGGGGCTTTGTGGTCATCTCTTTGAGCCATTGCTGTAAAGAGAGGGCAATGGGATACAGTGATTTGATAGGCTGGGATAACATGTCCATTCTTGCAGCTAAGGTGTAGATAGCACAGCGTCATAATATCACTAAAGCAGAACTCCAAGAATGGGAGAGAGGAGGGAGTTCCTTAAAGGAAGCGATGCTAAACAGACAAAATGGGATGTGGCCTCTTTTAAAACACTTACTGTCTGCTACTTTGAAGCCAATAGCTGGACCTAGTTGATATAAAACTAATTTAAACAACAAACACACAAACAAATCACATATACGCTGTAGAACAAAGCTAAGATTGATCATATCAAACATTATGTTCAAATGTTGCTGCATTTGATGTTTTTAAATCTGAAAACTGCTTTTATATAAAATTTAGATGTTTGGCTGGCAAAATGGCTCAGCTGGTGAAAGTGCTTCCTAACAAGCCTATGAATTTGATTCCTGGTACCTAAATGGTAGAAAGAGTCCCCTTAAAATTTGTTCTCTGGCAGCTAGATACTCTCTCTCTCTCTCTCTCTCTCTCTCTCTCTCTCTCTCTCTCTCTCACACACACACACACACACACACACACACACACACACACACACACACACACAAATTAAAATGTTTTTTGCTAGCAGGATGCTCAACCATTAAGAGCACTGAATGTTCTTTCAGAGAACCGAGTTTGATTCTCAGCACCCACATGGCAGCTTTCAGTTGTCCATGACTCCAGCTCCAGAGGATCCAGCACCCTCACACAGACATGCATGAAGACAAAAACATCAATGCATATAAAATAAAAATGAATTATAAAAAGTTATTTTTATGTGTGTGAATGTTTTGCCTGTATGTTTTTCTGTGCACAATACTGAGCATCTGGTGTCAAAGAGGCCAGAAGAAGGTGTCAGATCCTTTAGTACTTAAATTATAGGAAGTTATGAGATGCTATGTGGGTGCTGGGAACTGAATTTGGGTCCTCTGGGAGAGTAGCCAATATTCTTAACCACTGAGCAATCTCTCTAGATCCCTGGCCCACTTTTGAGACAGTATCTAAGCATTTAGCCCTGGCTGGCCTGGAACTAACTATGTAGAAATTAGGCGAGCCTCTAACTTCATTTGGCATCCTGCAATTTAAAAATATTAAAATATTTAATTGCTTAGAAAATTGGGATATTGATGCTTGGATATATTCAGTCGAGACATAGTGCTGTGAGTGTTCTCATTCAAAAACAAAAATAAAAGCAAAAGCCACACAATATCAAATGGGATTTTCCAAATCAGTTTTTCTTGTTCTAAAGTAGATGGAATACTTTGAAGGATCATTTAATAACTTTGGTAGTGAGAAATTGATTGTTAATCTATTTCAGAAATGAAGTTTTAAGACTTAATATTATTATCCATTTTAAAAATTAAATTCTAAACTAATTGCTTCTCAGTGTTTTGCTTTTAAAGCAGTGGTCTTTTTCAGACATAAATTGAGACAATATTATTATTGCATTATTTCTAAAGGTTCCTGTACTGTTCAATTTCATGTTAACTTGACACATACTACAGTTATCGATTGAGAAAATGCCTTTTTAAGGTCTAACTGTAGGGCATTTTTTAAATTAGTGATTGATGGAAAGGGGGGCAGCCTATCTTGATGAGACCATTCCTGGGCTGGTGGTCCTCGGTTCTAAGAAAGCAGGCTAAGCAAGCCAGAGGAAGCAAGCTAGTAAGCAGCACCCCTCCATGGCTCTGCATCAGCTCCTGCTCCTAGGTTCTTGCTCTGAGTTCCTATTCTAACTTCCTTCAGTGATGAATAGTGGTGTGGAAGTGTAAGCCCAATAAACTTTTCCCTCCCAAGTTGCTTTTGTTCATGGTTTTTCATCATAGTAAATGCAACCCTAAGGTAGATTCCTAATTTTACCTTTAAGTATTATCTCATAGAAGTTATACTTAAGTGCTGAGGGATAATGCTCTTGTACACTGTAAAGATTTGTCACTTGAATTGGTTTAATAAAATGCTGATTAGCCAGTATCCAGGCAGGAAGTATAGGTGGGGCAACCAGACTAGGAGAATTCTGGGAAGAGGAAGGGTGGAATCAGGAGTCCCCAGCCAGACACAGGGGAAGCAATATGAGAATGCCTTACTGAGAAAAGGTACAAAGCCACATGGTTAAACATAAATAGAAATATGCATTATTAAAGTATAAGAGCTAACTAGCAACAAACCTGAGCTAATGGCTGAGCATTTATAAGTAATATTAAGCCTCTAAGTCAGTTATTGGGGAAGTGGCTGCTGGCTATTTGAGAGTTGTTGGTGGGACAGATACTTCAGACTACCATAGGTGAACCTACTAACTCCTAACTTAGAAGCATTACCTAAAGTAATGTATAATGTGGTGCCTAATTTTAATAACCAAAAAGCAATTTGGAAGACACTGCAGAATAAAATGTGTTCTCTTTTGTTAAATTTCCTTTTTCCTCTGCCTCTCCTGGGCAAATGGAGATACTTCAAGAAGGAATGGAGAGCCTAAGATAGGGATGGGTGCTCACTTTACACTGTTTTTAATTTTATACTATTTTTATATTTTTAATTATGACATTAATGCTTTCAGCTTTTATGATACAAAATGATTTTGTTTTTGAGACAAAAATAATTGTTTGCAATTATGTCTCCTGAGTGATACAATTATAGGTCTGTGCTACTATATCTGGCTAAATACAATAATTTAAATAATCTAAATAATTTATCTTTCTGTACAGAGGATTCTTTTTCCCAGTGTGATCTGATAGTTAGATCTTTAGTGGACATTATTGGTGGATATACATATACAATGAACCTTTTCATCTGAGTGGGGTTGCACATGTCTGCTGTCCTAGTACTTGGTTGAAATGTAGGCAGGAGGAACAGGAGTTTAAGATCAGCCTTGGACAACCTGAGATGAGTGAAACCTTGACTCAAAAACAAATCCCCCCTCCAAAGTCCTAACAAAAAATGAAACATCTTTGGATTGGTTATAATTTACTGATGAGAGTCAAAACAAAGTCTTACTTTTTTAAGATTAGTTTATACTTTTTAAGCATGTCTTTTGGCCATAGTTAAAAAATTAGTGCTTCTATTGTCTATTGCAGAAGCCTGGAATGACTAGACTTCTCTAATATTAGTTTCACATTTGGTTAACCGAGTTATAGAATCTGTTTCAGTAATCCATTCTTTTTTATCTCTGTTCATAGGTCTGTATCTTTTCCTATTTCGGTAATTTTGGGTAGAATATTTTGTCAAAATTTTATTATTTTAGCTAATAATAATAATTCACCAATTTAAATATTTGATTTAGGATAGAGTATGACTAATGAAAATTTTAATTTCTTTTGAATAGAGTTAGAACTAGAGCTATCTTATGATGTAGTACTAATAAGTAAGTAAAAGTGATACTCAGCTATCTTTTGGTGGCAACCTAATGTTTCGACCACTAAACTGCAAGTCTAGTATGACTCTTATGCTCTGAGAGTAGCTGCTTTATCTGATATGGTTTATAAGGGCATAAATCGTGGCATTCACATCTTCCTGTAAAGAAATTAGTAACTGCATCTTTCTTTATATACAAGGAAACTGAGGTTCAGAGAGATTAACACATTAAAATTCAGTAAGGATTATGAATAGGAGCATCATTAAGCCTTTGTTTTTCATTTACTGGGTAGAATATTAGTTCATTATGTCTGAATAAAGCTGCTTTTTGAATTGAGTGGGTGTTAAATGTAGTAAAACACTGGGCAAATACTAAAATAAAAGATTCATTGTTTGATTCTGTTTCTAAACAAAGTTTGTGGTAGTATAGTTAGTTTAATTGGGCTAAACTGAAGAGTTATTCATAAGGATTATTAATCAAATAAAAATTAGATTAAATTTTTGCTACTTTTATAAGTGGATGGTTTAAGCAGTTATATTGAAAACCTGGATACTTTTAGAGAACCTACTTGAGACAATTGTATACTACTTGATACTGGAATTAGTACTTTTCTATATTTCCGATCTCCTTGCTGTAAAATTTACTTATGTATGTATTTGTTAGCATGCTTATCCTTATCCTGAGACTAATAGCCTTGAAAATGTTATAATGAACATAGGATTAAATATATTTTGAAATGAGTTGTCTTTTATAACTAGGTAGACTCTTTTCAAAGTATATTTTACTTAACAAAATGTATCTAATCTAGATAGAAGAAACTCATTGTATTTGAGCAGCCCTCTCTTGCAGGCCCAAGTATTCTACACTAAGATGGACCCTTTGAAGAGGCAATTCAAAGCAGCCTGGGGTGTCACTACCTCTTGTTCTATGTGTTTTTAGGTTTTCTGTTTGGCCTTAAAGGTCATCAACTGGATGGAGCCACATCAATCCAATTAGCACCTTGAGTCTAAGTATAAAGAAGTTGAATCTCAGTAATGATAGAGTGTGGACTATAATCCAGATCATCTCATTCCTTTATTGTTTTGGTTTCTGATCTAAGAGTTTTCACACAGATTTGATGAAAACTTGAGATTCCTCAAGGAGTCTATATTCTTTTGGAATTAAGTGTTATGTGCTATACTAGTATGTTCAGGCTATCTGCATTCATTAGTGTGGTTAGACCCAGAAGTTGAAACACATGAAATAATTTAAATTATTATGTGACATAAGTTTTCAAGGCATTTTTTAGCCTGACATACTGCTGCAGCTTATGGTTAAGATTTAAACACTCATATAAAATTTTTAGCTGATGTAACAGTTGAGTATCCAATTAGTTTTTTTTTTTCAGTTGTTTCAGCATTGATAAAATATTTCTCTTATCAAAGAACTTATTCACATTGCTCTGAGTCAGATTCCTTCCAGTTGCTGCTGGGCATTAGATCGACTCCTAATGCTATTTCGTGCCCATTTGGTCACACTTGTGCTTTTTACTTCTGAGTAAACAGGACGTGCAACGAGGGAAAGTAAATTTTCTGGCTGGGAATTTTCGGGAAGAGTGTGAGGTGAACCATCAGGGGTATTTTTGGCTGGAGCTTGCTTGTCTGTAATGGATATTGATAGGACTGAAAGGAAAGATTGTGTTCCTGGTGTGTGCAGGACTTGCACATGGCTCAGACCATGGAGAGCTGGCTATATATGAGAACAGAATTTACCTGTGTAAAGCAAGGCTGAAGGTAGGGGTTTGAGGTAACAATTCTGGGGAAGAATATTTATCAGGTAGTATCGATGGGAATGATGAGAGATTGAATGGCTGTTTGTGTGTGAAAGAAAATCTTCCTATAGCTAATATGTTGCATACTTCTTTGTAGTGCCTTCCAAGGACCAGTGCAAGAAACAGAAAGATACTTACAGGGAATTAATCATGTAGAGAATCTTTGAAAGAACAGAGGGCTGAACTTGAAGCTGGGCTTCTGAGAATTGACTTCCAGAACACCTTGCAGCCCGCCATGAGAGCTGCCATTTCTGCTAAAGTCAGGTGAATAGCTAGTGAGAGGTTGCCTGTGAAAATGGTGGCAAGAAAATACCACTGTGACTATGATCAAGGCGGTAACACTACTGTTGGCACCTCTGCTGCTTAAAGTGGAATGTAACATATGATCATTGCTGTCACTTCTTGATGCCTGGGACTGGATGTTTGTGTGTAGAGTTGAGTATTGTTAATAGCAGAACACTGAGAAAAGGGACCTGCCACGTACTTCTTTTTTCACAGTCAGAATTATTCTAGAATCATCCAGAGTTCTCCCAGAGATTCAACTATATTTAACTTTCTGTTATTGGGATTATATGAAATTGTGAATTTCTGTGTTGCCAACTTACATGAAACTGTTTGGAATTTTGTTTTATTTGTGGTTATGTGCTCTCATAAAAAGGCAGTATAAAACTGGCTTCAGATTTTTTTGGATAAAGATAAAGTTAAAGATGCTAAAAAAGTATGGGGGAATCATGATCCTGTAAATAATTTCCAGAGAGAGGCATTTGTGGCTTTTAAGTATTAGTATGTGGCCCACAGCTCAAATCCTTGTGGTTTTGGAGATCACATCAGATCAGGTGCCTTCAGGGCAGTGTGGCCATAGGCCCCATACATTTAAACTAGAGTGAGATCAAACTCTTAAGAGATACTACTTACATTTTTAAAGTTTCGTGCTTTTATTTTTGATCATAAGCGTTATGAAGAGATCATAGCTCGTTGTATGTAGAATTTCTTTTTCTTTCTGTACACATGCCCTAAGCTTCACAGCTTGGAGAACTGGAGAGTGCTGGGTGTTACATCTCCAGCTTGTACCTTTAGGAACTCTTACAGTGAAGACCGCAGATCTGACTCTGTCTGCAGCTCACAGCCTGAACCTCCCTGCTGTCTTTGATCAGCTGCCTGTTCTCTCTGCCTATCTCCCCAGCTTTGTTTTCTCTTTACTCAGATTGTTTCTCCCACGCTTCTCTGCTTTCCAGAGGAAAAAAATTGACTTTGTATAGCTCTCAACAGACTATTAAGGTGCTCCTTACCATTGTGAATTATCAATCTCTAGGGTCAGGTAGAAACCTCAGGTTAAGATACTGTCTTTGTTATATTAGTTCTGGCTGAGTTATGCAAAAATAGACATACATACACATTTACATTTTATTTTTGGATTAGAAAATATTCTGGAAGCCAAGTTCAAGGCAGTATTTTACTTCAATTTTGGTACCCTTGTTTTAGAGGATCCGACTAGACTGTTTCATAAATTTTTTTTAAGAGAAGTGAATGGAAATGGGACTTTTAAATGAATCTCTAAGGATAATTTCTTACTGAGTAAAAATTGTCAAATATTCTTATTCAGTATTAAAATGTTATAGTGTATATGAAAATTTCATTAGTACTGTTTACGTGGCATTTGTTTCAGTTAGGTGGTCAGGGTGGGCCTTCCTACGTGTTCGTATAAACTGTGAATTGAAATAACTAGAAGGAAGTCTGCCATGTGAACATTTCTAGGCAGAGGGAATTATAAACTCTTCACTGTAAAAATCTAATATATTAAAGGAACAGAAAGGCCAGTGTGAGTGGCACCTTGGAAATGGGGTGAGAGCTTGGGGACTGAAGAAAGAGACGGATGTCTGTGGAGGTCTGTAAGCCACAGGAGGGATTTGATTTCTCATTCCCTTTCTCTTTCCCTTCCCTTTTCCTCATATTCTTTCTCCCCTACTCCCCTCTTGTCTTCCCCTTATTCTTCCTTCTCTCCCCTCTTTAGTGACTGGTTAGGTAAATGCTTTACTGTAGCATAGAACCAAACTCCAGTCTGGATTTTTTTTTTTTTTTTTTTTTTTTTATTCTTTAAGTTATTGAAAACACAGAGTTGGAGAACGAGTGTTGGGGTGTTGATGTGGGAATGTCGTTCTGTATGCTGTGAATATCAATCTTTAAATAAAGGAGCTGTTTTGGCCCATGACAGGCACTGTAGAAGAAGTAGGTGGGGAATCAGAATAGATAGGAAAGGAAGGGTGGAGTCAGACACCCAAGAAGAAGCATGTAAGGAACACAGGTGAGCCATGAGCCACGTGGAAGGATAGATTAACGGAAATGGGTTGAGTTAAGATGTAAGAGCTAGCTAGCAATGTGCCTGAGCCATAGGCCAAACAGCATGAAGCTAATATAAGCATCTGAGTCATTTCTGGGGGCCTGAGCAGCAGTGGGCGGCTAAGGGGTCTGGGGCTGCAGGTCTATGGGTCTGGACCTCTGGCCGCCCAGGACCAGAGAAACCTATTGTTACAGGGTGTATTTTAAAAAGCCACTGAGATTTCAAAGTTGGGCAAGAAGGGAAGAAAGGAGACCTTAGATTAGAAGAAAATTAACGATGGATTGGGTTTTTATTAAGAGAAATATCAGTGAAATGATTGTGGTTTGTAATCAGAAGTTTCTGTCCCACCAGAAATTCTCAAATACCTGGCAGCTGCTTCCCAAATAATTGACTTGGAGGCTTAATATTACAGTAACTGCTGGACCAGCAGCTCAAGCATATTACTATATTACTTTCTAGCTCTTACACTTAAATTAACCCATAATTCTTATTTATGTTTAGCCATGTGGCTTGGTGCCTTTGCTCAATCCAGCATTCTCGTCTTGCTTCCTCTGCATTTGGCTGGTGGCTGCATCTCTGCCCTTCCTCTTCCCAGAATTCTCCTAGTCTTGTTGCCCTGCCTATATAGCCTGCTTGGCTACTGAGCAGTCAGCATTCTATTGAACTAATACATGTTAAAAATCCTTTCAGTATACAAGATCAATATCCTACAGCAGTGGATAGATTTGAAATACATATTTTGAAAGAGGAAGTGACAACTGTGTATGACTTCAGATAAGGAAAGGAAAGGATTTAGGTTCAGGACGATGTTTAGGTTTTTGTTCTTGGCAGCTAAGTGGGTGATGTTGCTGTTTTCAGGAATAGTAAAGACTGGAGGTTGGGTAGAATGATCAAAGTTAGGTTTCTCTGTCTCTCCTCTCTCATTTGTGTGCATGTGTGTATGAGAGGCAGATGACACTCAGTGTTGAGCTTTTTTTTTTTTGCTGTATTATGCATAATACATCCCTTTATTCATTCATTAGTTTATTTTTTTATGTGTTACAAGGTAATGCCATCATCAACAGCTTTTCCGAAGGAAAGCTTTCATGTTTTTTCCTCCCTCCCCTGTCCCCAGTTTATAGGTGCAGGAAAATGTGCTCAAGTTCTTCTAGCTAATAGTTATTGGTAGATCTAGGATAAGCATGTAACTTAGGACTCTAATTTGATTCTATTTTAAAATTAATAATAAAAATGAAAGTTGGATGTGGTGGCACATGCCTGCAATCCCAGCATATGGGAGGTAGAGAAGTTCAAGGTTAGCCTTGCCTATCTAGGGAGTTTGAGGCCAGGATCAATTATGTGAAATGCTGTCTTAAAACAAAACAAAAACCAGCAGCAACAACAACAACAACATAAAAACAAAACAAATAAAAATGCAGTGTCACCAACAAAAATAAAACTTTAGAGGCAGAGCACATTGTTTAACCAGTGGGTTCAAGCTTCAAAGGCAAAAATGCAAAAGATATACTAACTTCCTCTTGTATTTGGTTGGATTACAGAGTTAGCCTGGTTCTTAGCACTTGTGGAAAAGTACTTTATAATAAGAATTTAGAACACTTTTAGTTGTTTGATGCAGGAAAATGACTTGGAATTCTTCTCAGTGTTAATTCTCTTTGCGAGGTCTTTGTATTAGCAAATTTCTTTGAATGCCTACTATGTACCAAGCCTCCTATCAGGTCCAAAGCTATAACGGGGGGTGGGGGGTGGGGGGGTGGGGGGTGGGGGGGTGGGAGGTGGTTAAATTGAGTACTTTTAATGAATTCAGCCTTAACCTCTTTTTCAAAATTTAAAATTCTTCATTTGCTATATGTTTGTTTAAACATAATAAATTATAAAGATCAAATTGGTTTAAACAAAGAAAGAAACTTGTTTAATCTTGGGAAAAGTTAAGCCTTGGTGATTAAAAAAAAAAAAATAGTGCATTGTATATAACAAAGTCTGCAGACTTGAATCATCTCCAGAAATATGAAGGGCGAACAGACTTTTATTTGTTTTATGTGAACATTTTACTTTCTAAGGTGTGGAAATATGCTAATTTAATTTCTATCTGATGGAGTTTATACTTAAGTAGGTTATTACTTGTCAGTATTAAACCTGGAAATTAGTACTTTTTGAAATTGGCACAAGAATATGAAGCATGTTTTGTTTAAAATCAAATAATTTCCTTTTATTGATAGTTCATGCTTTCTTATAAAATATACACTTACATTGGTTTGTAAGAATTGTGAATTTTAAGGAAGTTAATTTAATAGAACATGGTTTTTCCTTGCTTGTCTTCTAACCATAACCTTTTGTCAATTCTCTTGACTTCATCTTCCCAAATGCCCTTTCTTATTAGTACATAGTATGGCAGCTTTGCTGCATAGTCCCAAAGTTACTTCATTCAGAGATTATTCCAAGATTAACATATTAAGACTTTCATTTCTATACTTTTCAATCTCAGGATGTACAAATAATACTGTACTGTTTATTAATTCTGATTAATTATATAGAGTCCAGCAGTTTAGTGTCTATCTAGTCGATTTTAATGATAGACTTGATCTATTACCAGTGTTGAGTAAAACTCAATAAATTTACCTTAATTAGTAAATACATTTTAAACTAAAAGGCATTGTTGGAAGTTTAGAAAATATAGATGGATGAAAAAGGGATTTGTGGTTTTGTTTTCTTTAAGCCACTCTCCCAGATTTTGTGGGAAAAAGAAAAATGGACTCTGGCACTTGAACTCAGGCTCTTGGCTTTTTTTCTTTTTCTCCTTCCTTCCTTCCTTCCTTCCTTCCTTCCTTCCTTCCTTCCTTCCTTCCTTCCTCCCTCCCTCCCTCCCTCCCTCCCTCCCTCCCTCCCTCCCTTCCCTTTTAAATAAAGCAGTCAGCAAGCACTTTCCTGACTGAGTTGTTTCCAAGCAACAAGTTGTTGGAGCTGATGTTGAAAAAATTTCTTTTAAAAATATAACAAGTCTAAAATGAATGGCTTTAGGTTAATTAAAGCATGGTTACTTGTACTTTGAGAACAAAGTACAATAATGAGTGTGATGGGATATATTTGAGAAGCTGCCCATAAACTGCATTTGTATTAGTTGTATAAAATGTAAAATTAACATTCATAATTTTCTTTGATATCCCTGATTCTTCCATGTGAAATACTCGAAGTCTTTATACAGTTAACTTTTGTGGGCATGTAGTTTGGTTAAAATTAGATGCAGTATGGTCAGAAGCAAATATTTTGTCAGAAATAGCTTAAATGGTGTTATCATTGCCATTAAGAAGAGCTAAGGCTTAGGGTAGGCTTAAGTATGACTGTAAAGTGAAGTTAACATTTAGAACCTCTCAATTTTTCCCTTTTATCTCATGATTTTTTTTCTTGTTATTATTCTCTATGCACTGATTCCAGAATGTCTAGTCTCCCCTGTCTTTGATAGACAGTTGTTAGCAGTAGTTATTTACCATCATAGATGGATATTAGAAAAATTATATAATTAATTATTATTAACAGTCTATACTAAACTGGTGCAAGAAATTTCTTCTGTTAGACCTAATGTGGATATTATTGTCTTCATCTCCTTAGCAACTAAAAATAATGGAATTTCGAATGTCATTGTAGGAATTTTCCGGTAAACTACACTACTAAACTAACTGTTTAATATAATTGGTTTTAGAAAGTGTACGAAAGTATGTTTGGTTCCTATCCCTGTTTGTTTTTTTTAGCATATTATTAAAAATCAGTTCTACTTTATTACTTTTTTTTACCTTTCTCCATATATGTATCTGTCTTCTTCTAGTTCTTAAAGTCATCTGTTATTTTGGATTATTTGCTAAATTGTTAACTATATAGGAAACTTGGAGTTTTCCTCTTATACAAAAATTGTCATACTGATGGATGACAATGATATCCAGGCTTTAGACCAATGAGGATGCCTAGTACCTAATGTAGACTGGCTTTTCTTTGTCCTTTACCCCTACAATATTTAGCCTTGAATAAATGCTTTGAACATCCTAGAATAGAATCATTTCATTTTGAGTGTAAGCATCTCCAGTTTGGGTCTCCAACTTAACTCTTCTCCTAGTTTCTGATCTCCTTTATGACAAGTAGGTGAATCTGGTGTGAATGCAGAAACAATCTTACCTGTACATGTAGAACTATTACTGTGTATTTATGTTTCAAAAGAAGTTTAATCAGCTTTGAGTTTGAGTCAGCAAGTAAATTAAAAACAAAAACACATTATCAAACCTGGAGTAAGCTACCCTAAATTAACAAAGTATTTAAAAACACAGACTTGATCATGTAAAACACCAATATATAACATACTGACCGTAGTTCAATGTTAAAGCTAACATGTTTGGCCACACACTTTAGTTGAAATGTAGTAGTTTGACTGGGCATGGTGGGTAGACCTTTACTCCCAGCACTCTAGAAGCAAAGGCATGCAGATCTTTGTGAGTCTAGTATGGTCTCCGTACAGAGTTCTAGGAGAGTCTAGCTCCAGGTCGGCCAGGGCTATGAGAGACCCAGTCTTAAAAAAAAAAAAAAAAAAATAGTAATTTTAAATTGATGCATAATTTTCCATCTCAGCATTCAGAAAATGACTTACTTTTACACTACTGTTTTTAAGTTTTGTTTTTATTTCTTTTAAGGAAATAAATTCTAAATTGCATTTTATTTATTTTGTACGTGTGTGTGTACATTGTGTATGTGCGTTTATATGTTAACAGCATGTGAGCCAAGGTCAGAGGACAACTGAGGCAGGCAGGTCCTGGGGGTCAGGCTTGGTGGCAGTACCTATACTTAGTCATCTCATTGGCCCATCTTCAGTATATTTGATAGCTAGTTAGATAGATCTATTGTATCTTTTTTTTCAGAACTCAATTTGTAATTATAGGCATGTTTTCATATGTATTCTGGTAATGTTGGCAATCTTTGTGAGTGATTGCTTCTCAGACAATCCATTTCAGCCATCAATTCTCTGCAATGATACGTTTTAAGTAACCACTTCTTAAAAAATTGCTAAATTAAATGAATGTTCAGTTTTGTTGGAAGTTAAAAGTTACTTATTTGAAGTGAAGAAAATTGATTTCTGAATCTTGAACAAAAATTGATTTTTAAAGACTTAAATTTATTTAGATCTCTATTTTATTTTAGTAACTTACTTTATACTAATACTAATAAACCAATTGTATGAATTTATTTTGACCAAAGTTAACATACTTAACCAAAGCAGATTTAAACATATGATGCTTGTGTATGTGTGTGCATCTCACTGCTATACATGTTAGAGTTAAAATCATAGAGTCTTTTCCATATTCCAGTTGTTACATGAGATTTGATGAAATTTGGTATATGATTTTTTTTCATGAGATTACACTCTTAAAATTTTATTGTCCTAGACCATTAGAAAAGTAACTTTCTATCATGTTTTGATGGCTTTCTTCTGAATGCCTCACCTGTACTCTTTTGGTAACAGTAACTTATCAAAGTGAGTATAATTCAAACAGTCTTTCTGATATTTATTAAAATTTGCAGACATTTTAGATATTTTTAGCCATTTATACTTTATTTTCCAGATTGATTAAGATGAACAAATTTGTGGATGTTTCCATGGCCATCTTCTGTGCCCACCCAGTAAGCACCTATTCCTGATAGGCTTGTACCACTCTGTCTGAGTGTTATTGTAAGAGCTTTGGATCCAAGAGTAGCTGGGGATGAATTCCTTTCTCTTTGTTTCTTATCATTTTACTCTCAGATTATTTTAGTGGCTGTGGTCTCCCTGTACCTTTATCTTAGGCTTTGTCCCTCCACCACTACATTCTGTACTTCAAGCTCAGAATAATTTTTCTCTGTACAACAAGACTGGTTTGTTTAAAGGCTTAGAATAGGCCTTTAAAACTCTTAGTGTTTTTTCTTCATAGTCTTAATCACAATCTCTGTCTCTCTTTTTAGTTTTAAAATCAGTTCATTTTTCTTATCTAGATAAAGCTGGGTATATACAAGATTAGATTTGATTATGGAGAATTTGAAAGCTAGTCATAGACGTTTGCATTTTATTCTAATTTCAGTAAAAAATTGGCATATATTTTTAAGCAAGATTTTTAATAATTAATAAAAGAGATGATTATCCTGGTACTGATGTGTGAAATAGTTTATACAGGGTTAGTGATTAGCATGAAAATCTTTAAAGAAGAGTGATTTTTCAGGGTAGGTAGAGCAAGGTGGCTTGGGGGAAGAAAGCTTGCAAATATCAAGAGTAAATCAACCTTGAAATACGGAGTGACAAAAGAAGGAATATTGGAAAGAGAGCTGGTTTAAGGAGGAAAGTTATTTAGATTGTAAATGCTCTCTTAAAATTATGATTGGATATAGACTTCAGACTTCAGATTAGGCACTGAACCTGATCATTAAGACCTCTTTCTTTTTAAAAATAGAGTATCTTTTAAAAAATAGTTGATCCAGGCACTGAGGTTCATGCTTTTAATCCCAGCACTTGGAAGGCAGAGGCGGGCAGTTCTATGAGTTTGAGGTCAGCATGGTCTATAGACTGAGTTCTAGGACAGCCAGGACTATACAGAGAAACTTTCTTGTGAAAAAAAAAAAAAGTTTGTTTTATTTTATATGTGTGGGTGTTATGCTTACATGTATGTATGTGCACTGCTTGTGTATCTGGTGCATGTGGAGACTGGAAGAATGCATCAAATCTTCTGGAACTGAAATTAATGATAGTTTGTGCTTCCATATAGATGCTGGGACTCTAACCTGGGTCCTCTGAAAGACTAGCTGATGCTCTCAACTACTGAGCCATCTTTCTGGCCCCCTAATAGACTTTTTTTTTTCATGTATGTAAACAGTGCATCTTGATTATATACAACCCTAATCTCCCTTTTTATTCACTCAGTAATCCCCCAATATTCCCCCCTACTTCCTTAGTGGGTTCATGCCCTAATGTGGGAATGTCTTTCTATATGCTGTGAAATAAAGGAACTGTTTAGGCCTATGCCGGGCACTGCAGGTGCGGAAATTGGAGAATAGGTAGGAAAAGGAGGGTGGAGTCGAATGAGACATGATCAGCCGCCCATTATGCAAGATGTAACAAAATAGGTAAGCCATGGGCCACATGGCAAGATAGAATAATGGAAATGGGTTGAATTTATTAAGATGAAAGAGCTAGCTAGTAATGTGCCTGAGCCATATAGGCCAAACAGCATGAAATTAATATAAGAGTCTGAGTCATTTTGGGGGGCCTAAACAGTGGCAGGCAGCTAGGTGCTCTGGTACTGCAGGTCTGTAGGTCTGGACCTCTGGCCAGATGGGACCTGAAATCTCGTGTTACAGATGGCACCCAACTAGGCCAAATACCCACATAAAGCTTGAGAAAGCTTAAAAAGGGTTATAGAATACAGAAACAGAGCCAAAAGTGGCTTCGAGTTGTATCTCTGAAGTGAGTTCTAGTACAGAGTGGCATATGGGGTTGAGTTACAAAATGGCGCCAGCCATATGGCAGGCAGTTTAACCTGCACCAAGCTCACAGAAGACTCGGTATAAACAACAAGCTGCATATGATTGATTAAAGTTTCAGTTTATATTGAACAAAAAGGGAATAGAGTCAAAGACAGTTTCTTGGTAGCAGCATTCTGGGAATGTTCTGTTTGAGATGTGCGATGCCTTTAAGAGTAGCTTCCTGACTCAGCATTAGCGGCAGAAGCTGTGTGGCCCTTTAAGAGACCCTGCTGCTAAAAGCTGAAGTGGAGTCTGGTGGTGCTCTACTTAGTGACAGTGTGGAACCTAAAATTCCCCAGAGTAGGGGTGGTAAAAAGTTCCACCAATATTTAATTTTAATACTATTCTAAGAATTGGGAAAATAAGTATGGTTCCAGTGCCTCTGCCATATTGAAAGTCAAGTGGGGCGGGGTCAGCAGTCAAAGCTGTGCTGCACAGTCTAGCATTTTAAAAGCTCTTCTGGTTGGAAAATGAATAAGGATTCTCAATAAAACAGATTCAGATGAAGAAAACCTCTAAATGGGTTACAATATGTGTAAAATGTACATAGGCTTCAGAGAGAAAAGAAAGAGGGTAGAGAAAGTCCCTATAAAGGAGAAATAGAGTATAAAAATATAATAAGCTATGTAAAGATGGAAAATTCACAAAGAGTCTAGATTATGGTTATTGTGCTTTATTTTAATTTTTAACTGTTAAAGAGCAACTGCAGAAAGACAATTTATTGCAAGGGCTGCTAAGTTAAGCCAACATACATTTTAAAGGTATCTTGACTTTGAAATTTGTGTCTAAAGATATGTTACAATGTCCTCTCTTTTGTTAAAATCCACTGAATTCATTTAGTGCTGCTGTTGGAATGTTGTCTGACCTTGTGAACTTGATCTTGTGTAGGTAACTATAGCTATAGTGAGTTCATGAATGTAGTGTAGTGTCATGTTCAGAAGACTGCATTTCTCCCCATACTCTTGCTCTTAAATTTGTCTGTGCCCTTTTCTTTGTTGTTCCTTGATTTTTTTTGAGGCTTAGGGTTTGTTGATATAAATGTCCCATTTAGGGCTGGGCACTTATTATCAGCAATTTGAACAGTTATGGGTTTCTGCATTAACAGCTAACTACTGCAGAGAGAAGCTTCTCTGGCCAAGGTTGAGGGCAGCATTTGTCTATGGATATAAACATAAATGTTGAGAAGGCATCATGACAGCGTCATTTAGAAAACAACAAAAAAAGTAGTAGTCTTCCTCTTAGGGCCTGTAACCCCCTGAGTCATGGGCTTTTTGGTCAGATTAATAGTGTCAGTTCTAAGTTCCTTCCAATGGAGTAGATTTCACTTTTGTGCCACTATTACACTGATGGGCACATCTTGCCCGGCAGATTAGTTTTGTAAGACACTGAGTTGATAATAGGAGTACCATTTGATGGCTTCCCCGCCGAAGGCCCATAGATCACCTTTTGGCACCGTGAAAGTTAGTCATGATTGGGGCTGGAGAGATGGTTCAGGGGTTAAATAATAGTAATAATGGTATTGGCTTGTGATTTGGTTATTATTGAATAACTTGCAACTGGTTGATATTGGATAGGTAAATAGTAAATCACTATTATTTTTTTTTAATGTCGGACTTAAAATTATATTGTTTCATTAATTTGGATAAGTGTATAGAATTGTGTAATTGTATCATAGTTACCATTTCCATCATCCATAAAATTTCCTGATACCCTTTTGTAGATGTGTGATCTTTTAAGTATATAGTTTTGTCTTGTAATATATTTTATCAAAGAGTTCAGTTTCAAATAATCAAACAATTCTAGGAGTCAAATTTTAGAATAGAGCTGGATATTAAATTGGGGATCATATTTATTGATTTCTGATAGTTTAATTTGAATCCATTGTAATTAACCAGGTAATTTAGGAAAGGAACTTACTATGTGTGTTTGCTTTTACTTTTTACCTCTTCTTTTCCTATCTGCTTATTTCGATTTACTTCCTAAAGTCAGCTTTCTGCCATTATTTCAGTGGTGCTGTGCTCTCTCTGTGCGCTTTACCTTTCCTCCTCAGCACTTACCTACCTATCTATCTTCTCGATAAGCCCCACTCAGGTAGTTCTTTATTTTTGGTTACTATTTTCTCTCCACCTCTAACTTTGTGACTGTTATAATATACACTTAAATGTTTTCTGAATATGTTTTCCCATTTACTCAGTCTCATATTTGAGACTAGTAATTGGGCTCTTAAATCTTTGATCTTTAAAAAAAGGAAGAAGAACATTTTTGTCAGCACTTTCTTTCTTGGTAACAGTTTGGGTCCCCCCACCCCAATCCATTTAATTTTGTCTTCATATCTTCTTCCTTTTCTGGATTCTTCTTATCTCAGACCTGAGATTCCTTGGTTTCAACCTTTTGTTTTTACTTTCTCTTTCTATAGTTCTGTTAATTCAGTTTTATATGATTTTTTTTTTCATAAGGAGCTCTGGTGAAGTTTTATTAAAGGAAAGTTTTTCTTTTTATCAGTCTGTTCTGGCCTGCTTCTACTAATATCAGAATCATCTGGGTCAGTGATAGCCAGTGTGCATACTCTAGTACTTCGCATGCTGTGCCCAATTCAATTTTATTGCCACTGTTGTGATGGACTCCAATTTTAGCCAACATGGCACAGTTTTCTACTTCAGCTTTTCTCAAAGCTGGGCAGTTGTTTGTGAGGATAGCCAACTTCGTTTTGCCCCTGGCTAGTCATCTTCAGAGTCTGTTTGTATCCCAGCACATACTTTCCACTTTTCATAACAAGTTGGAACCTAGAGTTTATTGACTCCATAGATGAAAGTCTTCTTTGTGGCCACCATTTTTTTGCCTTAATGTGGGACATCCTCCAGCCAATATCAGCCACCAAGATGGCTCTGGAAAGAGAAAGGTATACATTTTTCTTTTATACAGAAAATTCCATTTTTCCCTGTTGTCTACTACAGAAAGTATTATTACTTGTGGAACATTAATAACCTTTGTAATTTGTTTTAAAAGTTTGAGTTTTGGTGCAGGTAGTGCACTGAGATACATGATGTTTCCAACATATTCCCAATCTACTTTTCTTGCCCTCTTTTTTTACTTTGCATAATCTCTGGGTCTAGGTCTTATCTTTTGCCTGTCTGCCCCCACTCCCCTGCTTACATTTCATTAGTGTGGTCTGCTTTTCTTTTTCATTTTTTTTTCTAAATCTAGAAATTCTGTTTTAACTTAGTTGAGAATGTCTTAACTGCCTGTTGCCTCTCCTGGTCATTTGTCTTATATTATTCCTTTTTTAACTTAACATATATTGACATTTGTTGCAGATGATTAAATGCAAGCTGAGTTCAGGAACTATGGTCAGCACATACTAGAATGATTCACTGTCTTCCACTACCTTTCATCCACGACCAAGACAAGGTTTCACTTTGTATCACAGATTGCTTGGAATTCCTGCTTATGCCTCCCAACAGCTAGGATTATTGGTGTAAACTACCATCCACATCCAGCTTCCTCCTGTTTTAGTGTAGTGCTTATGTTTGGTGATAGAAAGTAAATTCTTGATCAGAATATGCAGAGAGATATGGTTACTCTTACACAGAGAGTATTATAGTGAATCACTTAGTAGCTCATGAAATTCTAAAAATAATGATCAATACATTGAACATTAATATTTTAACAGAATTGTTAAAGAAAACTCTCATACCACAGGAACAATGTGTTGGCAGTGTATTTGTCAAAGCTGCATCATTATTGATTGGGAGAAATTAATGTTGTCAGATATGGCTATTATATAACTGTTGAAATATTTTGTGAAAACATTTGGCTTAATTAATGTTGTACTTTGGTTAATTGATTTTTTTTTGGCAATAAATTCTGTAACTCTCATAATTAAGTGTAGGACAGGGGAGATAGCTCAATTGGTAAAGAAAACATGAGAGCCTAAATGTGATTCTGCAGAATCCATGTTAAAAATAATTCCAGTTGTGGTGATATGCTTACAACTGAGCTCTTGCCAGCTTCTAGTGTATAATTCTTACATATTTAACTTTTTGTTTTATCTAGAGCCTGTAGGAAGTAACCAGTCTAAACAGATAGGGAACTGTTTTACTGTTGAAAGATGGATGCCAGTATTGCTACTGTAATTAAACAGATCCACACAATGTTCTCAATATTTTAGGGAGGATTTCAAAAGTTGACAGTATCTGTACACAGTAAATCAACTGTTTGAAATTAACTAAGGAGTATTTCTGGTAGATTTTTTGTCTTGTTCTTTTGTTGATACTCTATCTTGCCTTTAAGAAAGTCTGCATGTGTTTTGATTTGACTTTTCTTACTGCTTGACTTGCCAGTCCTTCCACCTGTGTATTGAAGTCAGGCGTGACATAGGCTCCTTTACACTCTGCACCATCTTACCAGCCTTAGTTGAGATTCTTACTGATACAGATATATTCATATATAGATAGAAGAAATAATAGAGATCCTTTGTACTTCCATTTTTTTTTTTTTGTAGATTTCAACAATGGTAAATTCTTTTAAAATAACCAGTATTATCAAATATTCCTAGTTTTACTTGAGTGTGTGTTTTAGTTCTCTTTAGATTTGTCATTGTGTAGGTTTTTATGCCTTCCACCATGGTTAAAGTATGGAACAATTCCCTTACCAACAATAATAAAAAGTTTCCTTCTGTTGGTCTTTTATAGCTACATAACCCCTTTCACTCCTTGTCTTTCCTACTTTCGTTGACTACCTGCTTGAATTTTGTATTTTATTATTTTGTAATTTAAACAATGTTATGTAAATGAAATCATGCAGTGTGCAATATCTCAGGGTTTATTTTTATACTCATATAAATTTTTAAATTATATTTATTTTTTGTTTCCCTACAGCTTCCTTTCTTCTCCGACCCAGGCCCTCCTCTACTTTTATGGCTTTTAAAAATTAATTAACTAATTTTGATGACCCAGTGAGTTTCATTAAGATTTGTTGCAGAGTCCTGTGTGAGGGAGTATTTATCGGAGCATTGCCTTTTACTAGTGGCCACACTACTGAAGAAATGAAACTTTCTTCTCTGAGTAGCGTTAACTGGTTCTAGATACTAAGGGGGGGGGGCTGATAAGACCCTCAAGTTCTTTAAATTTCATCTATGACAACCAGAAAGAGGTCTTTCATTCTGTTTAACATTGCCAGTGTCTAGGACATGTTGCTGTGTTCTAAGACTGCCCACTCTATTCTCACAGCTCTGTTACAAAGTTCTCTTAAAGTGAGCACAAATCTGTCTCTATAATTTCCACCCACTGGTTCTAATTCTATCCTCGAGACCACACAGAAAAAGTATAGTCCTTCTTCCATATGCCAGCCCTTCCTTCAAATATTTGAAGCCAATTATCAAGTCTTTCCTAATTGTTGGGGCAGGCTAGGAAATAGCTCCCTACAGATGTCCATGACCAAGAACCTATGTGTGTTATCTGATACAGAAAAGGGGGCTTTGTAGATATGACTAAGTTAAGGAACCAGAGGTGGAGATTTACAATCCAGAGTCCTTGACGGGAAGTAAGGTCAGAGAAAAGGGAACATGATGAAGAAAGCAAAGCTAAAACAGTGGTTCTCAACCTTCCTAATGCTTTAATATATAGTTCCTCATATTGTGCTAATCCCTTATCATAAAATCATCTTCATTATTACTTCATAACTGTAATGTTGCTACTGTTGTGAATTGTAATTAATGTAAATATGTTTTCAGATGATCTTAGTAACTCCTGTGAAACTATCATTTAACCCCCAAAGGGATTGTGAACCACAGGTTGAGAACAACTGGATTAGAGTGATGTAGTTTAAGTAGATGAAGGGGAACCACAAGCCAAGAAATGCAGAGGACCCTAAAAGCTTAGGGACCTTCCTAAAAGTGGTAGAAACAAGAAACCAGAGTCTTTCTTAGAGCTTCCAGAAGGGATACAACCTGTCCACATATATTTAAACTACTTTTTTTTTTTTTTTTTTTTTTTTTTTTTTTTTTTTTTTTTTTTTTTTTGGAGCTAGTCTCTTACAGCCCAGGTTGGTTTCAAATTTACTAGGTAGCTAAGACTGGCTTAAAGAGCAGATTGTCCTGCATTTGTCTCCCAAATGTTGGCATTATAGACATGCAATACCACGCTGGGCTATATATTTAGATTTTTTTTTTTTTTTACCTTCAAAACTGTATTCTTACTTGAATTTTTCATGTCAACAAATTAGTGATATTATTACAGCAGCAACAAGAAACTAACACAACCCTTCTATTACTGAATTAAAAGAGTTTATTCTCTTCAATGATAGTTTCTAATCTTGCTCTTAGGATATTCCCAATATTTGCTTTATCTAAAATCCCATGTTTTCACTTCCTCCTAGGTCCACATCCTACTCAAGTCAAAAAATTGTCAAAGACTCCCCCTCCCCATTAACATCTGGAATCATATTCATATAATCCACTTGCACTTACCAAGCACATTTTCAGAGTAATAACTCAATAATATTAAGTTGAAATGAAATAATTGTTCAGAAACTCTGAATAGTTCTGGTAATTCTAAAAGTGGTTTTATTTTTCTAACCTTCCAAAACTAAGTTCATTCCATCTACAAGCATGTAAAGCTATCGAATGTAGTATGGCTGGAGAAATAACTCAGCAGTTAAAAAAAATGCATTGTAATAAATTTATGATGTTACATTGTAAATAATTGTCCTGCCTATGAGTTTAATAAAAAGCACTGATTGGCCAAAGGCAGACAGGAAGTATGGGCGGGGCTACCAGACTAAGAAAACTGGGAACAGGAAGAACAGAGCAGAATGCTTGAGAGAAGCCAGAAGAAGCAGAGAACAACTATGCTGCTCTGAGAGAAGGTACCAAGCCCCATGACTGAACAGGATAAGAGTCATTGGTTAGTTTAAGGTTAAAGGGTTAGCAAGTTATATGCCTGGGCCTTAGACTGATCAGCCTAAAATTAATATAAGAGCATCTGTGTGTCTCAGCAGGTCTGTGGGTCTGCTGGTCTAAACCTTGAGGCTAGGCCTGAAAGTCTGGGCCAGAAACCTCTTGCTACAATACATTGTTGTAGAGGACACAAGTCTAGCTCCAGCCATGGCAGGCTAAAACTCCAGCTCTAGGGACATGTCCCCCATAAGTACTGTACTCACATACACAAATCTATACCCAGACATGTACACTTTTAAAAATTATTATTTTATGTATGGGTGTTTTGCCTACATGCATATATCTGCACCATGTGCATGCCTGGAACCCATGGGGCACAGAAGAGCATGTTGGGTCCCCTGGAACCAGAGTTAGAGATGATTATAAGTTACTGTGTTTAATGCTGGGAATCAAATCTCAAGGCCTTCAGGAAGAGTAACCAGTGTTCTTAACTGATGAGCTACCTTTCCAGTACCATACATACATAATTTTTAAATTAAAGCAAATTATTTTTAAAAAATAGTGGCTGGTGATTAGATAACTTATTTCAGACTTATAATCATATAATTATGCATTAAAAATCACTATGAAATATAAAGGTAAATGTAACTTATATTATGCAAATGATTTAAGTACATGTAAGTATGTGTGTGGAAGCCAGAGAACACTCAAGAGACACCCTTGCCTGTAAGTTCTGGAGGTGGATGAGGTCTCATGGGCCCTGCTATGAAGGGTTTTTGGCAGACCCAGTCTTGCATAGGTCTTGTGCAGGCATCTCAGCTGCTGTGATGTCACGAGTGCAACAGCCATGCCATGTTACTTCACTCCATTCTTACCCTTTTGTCTTTTACAATGGTCCACAAGCCACAAAGAGGGTAACATATAAGTCACATTTGTGGTTGAGCATTCAATAATCCTTTACTCTTACACTTTGACCAGTTACTACTTACTGACCACAGCAAACAGGAACTTCTCTGACCATAGCTGAGAGCAGCAGCAGCAGTAATTTATGGGTATAAACATAATCATTTAGATGGCAATTTGATGGGTATATCATATTCATTTATAGGCTTGTTTTTTTATTTAGCATAGTATAAGATCCCACGTGTTGATCACTCATTTTCCTCACTGATGAGAAGTATTTTTGCTTAGCCATTTACCTTAGACATGAACCGCTTCTATTCTGTGAGTACTGTGAGTAAGTTTTTGTCTTAGTTACTGTTCTGTGACCAAGATATCTTGCCTTGCCTTTTTTTTTTTTTTTTTTTTTTTGCACTGGTCTTTGTATTTTATCTTTGTAGCGTATCTTCATTATGACTTAAAATTTTCATCAAAATTGTATTTAGATTTCAAAAAATTCACAATTGAAAAAGTAGAGTCATATTTAAGTTGGCTCTATCTCATATAGTAACTTAAGTCAGTGATTAACTCTTGAACTTAGGCTTAAAAATTGGGTGTTTTGTTTACATATATGTTTGTACACCATGTGTGCATTGCTCATGGAACCCAGAAACAGCATTAGATCTCCAAGAACTTAGTTACAGACTTGGGCACTGGGAGTTGAATGCTGGTTCTCTGGAAGAGCAGTCCAGCACCTTAACTAGGTTTTTTTTCCTTTCCATTTTGGATTTATTTAGAATCATGTATGTATGTGCATGTGAGTGCAGGTACCTGTAGAGGCCAGAGAAGTTGGGTCCTCCCTGAGCTGGTGGTATAGGTGGTTGTAAACTGCCTGATGCAGGTATTGGGAGTTGAACTCAGGTCCTCTGGAAGAATAGAAATTGCTTTCAACTGCTGAGTTATCTCTCCAGCTCCATTAAGTAGAATGTTAAAAATTAGAAACTCAGGTTTTGAATTGAATTAGTTTCATTTCAGATACTCTAAGTGTAGTGTGTGGTTATTGGGCTGGACAGCTTTGTTCTGTTCTGTTGTTTCCCCAAACTTTGCCAGTATACCTTAATTATTGCAGCTTCATAATAAATACCAATATTTCTGCTAGTGTAAACCTTCCATAATTATTCTTGGATATGATGTTTCCTATTATTAATTTTTTATGTTTTCAATATAACCATGTCGATGTTCATTATCAGCTTTCTCCAGTTTGCTATTGTTTGTACTATTAGATAGATGCATGCTTGATGGGAAAAGCAAATCAAAATTGAAATATTGATGGTATCTAGTTAGTTATGTCATAGCCTAGCTGATTCTGAAATATAAACCTCACAGTTCTTGAGTTATATTTACTTTCACCTTTATGGAATTATGAAATATGAGTTGGCATAGTCTTTCCTACTTATTCCAAAATATCAGTTATTGAAAATGAAAATGCAAGTTGCACAATACAATTTTAGAAAGATAATGTGGTAATGTGGTGATTTGAATGAAAATGGCCTCCATTGTCTCATATATTTGAATGTTTGGTCTCCAGTTGGTGAAGCTGTTGGGAAATACTAGGAGGTGTCTCACTAGGGCAGTGTAGGGAAAAGTAGCTAGCCAAAGAAACCCACCCTGGCTCTGAAACCAGAGCCAGTGAAAGAAATGTGCCCTGGCCCTGAAATTAGAGCCCCAAAGCCCAAAAGGGCCAGTGAAAGAAACACACGGTGGCCCTGAAACCAAAAAAGCAAATCAGGATTTTGGGGGGATGGGGAGGGGCGGGGAGAGAGAGAGAGAGATCTCACCAATCCTCACCCTGGAAGTCTACTTAGAAAGCTCCACCCCTAAGAAGCCCTACAAAAGCCCTGAGCCCACAAACCCCCGATCCCCCCCCCCCCACTCTAGGTTGAGGTAGTCACCCTCTTTGGCACTCTTGCTCATAAATCTTTCGAATGAGGTTTGGGTGGAGCCTAGAGGGAGATAGATCAGCTGAGAGAGCGAAGCTCTAACACACTAGCTGCCCAGGTGACCTTTCCCTGGCTTGGCTGAGTTATTACACTCCCTGAACAGAGAATAGCAAGCAGTGGAAGGGAAGCACGCCTGAGCCTTAGGCCAGTCACTGTAGCTACTTTGCCAGGGAGGCCCTTCCTTGCCTGAGCAGAGCTGTTAACAATGGGGAAGCCTTTCCCTGTGTGGCCTGTAGTGTTCATCAGCTGAATACTTTCCATCAAGCTTTATCACTCAGCTTTCATTGGCTACTGAGTGCCTGAATACTTTCCATTCGAGCTGTAGTGCTCAGTATGCCTGGGCTCCTGACTGCCAGGATCGATTTCCACTGGGCTGCACAAATACCTACAGGCAGGCTTTTAGGTTTCCCAATGTACTCGGTCTGCTTTCTGCTTTGTGGTTGGAGCTTTGAGCTTTCAGCTGTTTCTGCTACCATCCATGAACTCCAACCCTTTGGAATCCCAAGCCCAATTAAATACTTTCTTTTTCTAAGTTGTAGCAGTAGAAAAGTAACTAATCGAGTGGTAAGGAAAAAATAAATAAATGTATTTCATTATTTCCTTTATTTATCAGATAATGGAAGCCTAAAAAGAATATTGAACCAGAGAGGAGGTTGGAGTAGCCTCTGGCTTTTAGGGATAGCATTACTCTATAAAATGCCTCTACTATTTAATGCAGAGCCTGACACACAGTAGATATTCAGATATTTGAATAAATAAATGGTGTCATATTTAGTGTAACTCTTTGTTAGAAATGGAGCCACTTATAGATTATAAGCAGGCCTGCTTTTACTATAGACAGACTTGGTCGAAATGACTAAGTAATATTTTATGAAGCAGTGCTTGAAATTTAGGTTTTGTTATATCTCTTTAGAGTGTGGAAAGAGATATTTGGAGACATAATTACAGTAGTATTGCTGAGAAAATTGGTGTAACTTGTGAGGTATAACTTTAAAGTGAATCACCCAGATTTATATACTGTACTTGTAAAGCACATCACCTCAGGCTTTTTAAGTAGTTCTTAAATTGTATTCTCACTAGACTAGTTAGCTGGTTAACTGTTCATGTTAACACAAATGCTTTACATTTAATGTCTTTGATTTCATTAGCACCTAAGTGAAATGATAGTGCATTTTGTTCTGGAATTTTCCCCATTGAAATAGAATGTCAAAACAGTTTTTTAAAGCTAGAAAATGTAATTAAAAAAAAAAAACAGAAATAAACTTAATATGACTTTATGATATAAGGTGAGCAGTCAAGAGAACATTAGTGTTGTTTTTCTGCCACTACGGCCAATTGAACCCTTTCAGTTATAAAATATCTAAAATAATACTTGATTTTAAAAAGTGCACGACAATTTAAAAGAAAACTTATTTCAAATGAATAGAAGAGTATAAGAATGAACAGGGGATTGGGAGAATAGCTCAGTTGGTCAAGTACTTGCCACAAAAGGATGAGTGTCTGGGTCCATTGCTCAGTACCAATCTAAAAATGCTCAGTGTGGGTGGCACTTGCTTGTAATTCCAGCACTGGGGAGGCAGGCAGAGGTAGATCCTTTGGGCTCCCTGGCCAGCCATCCTAGGCTACTTGGTGAGTTCCAGGTCCATGAGAGTCCCTCTTCTAACCTGAGGATGGCTTTGAAACTACTAGGTACCCTGGAGACTTAAATGGATTCTGATGACCTGGAACTTGAGAGCACAGAGCTTCTAGAAACCAAGGTACAAATAAGTTTCAACAGATTGTATAAGCTAACGGTCAGATTGAAATTATATTAGGGAAAGAGCTAGCACACATTAAAGATCTGAAAAAACACATACCCTATAGAAAGAGTCAAAGAATGCTCTTTCTCTTTAGCCTTAGATTTGAGTAGAAATTTAAAAATTCAGAACTTAGGGCTAGGTATATATTTATTTGGTGTTTGAATGTTATGTAAAAGTTCTAACCAGAAAATAAAAAGAATTAAGCAGTAAGATAAGTTTCTGTTTTACACAATTGGTATTGTTAGCCTTTTAAAATTCCTTTTTAAATTGCCTTTGGGCAAAGAAGGGAATCTCTCTCTCTCTCTCTCTCTCTCTCTCTCTCTCTCTCTCTCTCTCTCTCTCTCTCTGTGTGTGTGTGTGTGTGTCTGTCTGTCTGTCTGTCTGTCTCTAGGAAAGCTTGTGAGTAGATGATATGGTTCTACCTGCAAGTACTCTTGGGTCTATAAATTTGACCAGGAAAGCAACCATGATCAAATCAGCTGCTCTGGTTGGTTTTTCTTTCTAGGAGATTAAAAAACATAGTTTATCTTCATTTAGATGTGTACTCCTGAGTCATTAAATAAAACACTATGAATCTGCTGCTACAGTTTATAACATTTGAAAGGATTAACATTTGGTTTATTCTCTCTAAATCCACAGCTATTAGGAAATAACCTTAAACTTTCGGATTTACGTTGCAGAAATGATTTCCTTCTAGTATGCTGTTTGAAAGGAATTCAAAAAATCTTGTTACATAAGAGGCTATACAGTATTAATTCCATGCATTGATATTTAGTAGCCAG
The DNA here is from genome assembly GCA_033318265.1 of Phyllotis vaccarum. Lineage (NCBI taxonomy): Eukaryota > Metazoa > Chordata > Mammalia > Rodentia > Cricetidae > Phyllotis > Phyllotis vaccarum. The sequence goes on from JARWLC010000003.1 coordinate 99,901,477, forward strand.
GCACACATAATTTTTTTTAAAAAACTGTATTGTGGGAGATTGTGTTGTTTCATTGTAAATAATTGTCCCACCCACTGGTTTAATAAAAAGCGCTGATTGGCCAAAGGCAGGCAGGAAGTGTGGGCGAGGCTACCAGACTAAGAAAAACTCTGAGAACAGGAAGCACAGAGCGGAAAGCCAGAGCAGAATGCTGGAGAGAAGCCGGAAGAAGCAGAGGACAACCATGCTGCTCTAAGAAAAGGTACCAAGCCCCATGGCTGAACAGGCTAAGAGTCATGGGTTAGATTAAGGGTTAGCAAATTATATGCCTAGGCCTTAGGCCAGTCAGCATAAAACAATTGTAAACATCTGTGTGTCTTTGTGGGTCTGCGGGTCTCTGGGCCTAAATTTTGAGGCTAGGCCCAAAAGTCAGGGCCAGAAACCTCATACTACACTGTATCCCTAATTTTAGAAGTAAAATACATGCATATGTTGTGCTCACTTCTCGAGACCCCCAACAGCCATGGAGCTGACTTCCCAATGCAAAATCAAAGGTTTCTTTTTATTTGAGCCCAGGCAAGGGCTTCTTCCAACATTCCAATCACAGTAAAGGAATAAGCCCCGAGCCCCAATTACAAAGGGCTTATAGGGAAAAACCACAAGCAGAGAGCTGTATGTCTTAACATTCTAAGATTGGATAAGGGGACATAGAGTGAGGTAATCTTTTGAAATTATTGGTCAGGATATAGGTGCGAAATTCCTAAAAGTTATAGGCTGATGACAGGATTTATGGTAAGATATGGGATGTCTGTAGAGACATTTGGCTCTTGTTAAATTTTACTACCATGCCACCTGTTTGTGTCTGGGATGTTTGCTTTAAACATTGCTGTCACAGCACGCTTTGGGGGCTTGAGTTCCCTGTTCTCAGGATGGTGTTGATTCTGCTCTTTCACATGCATAAGAAAATTTAGAAAATACGAACATTTAGATAGATGATGATGAACTTTCAGTAAAGTTCAAATGAATACTTGTAATACATTATGTTGCCATCTTTTATCTTTGTGTACATAGTTGAAAGTCAACTCTAAAATGAGTTTTAACTTATGCTAAAATTTATATAGACAGCTGATCACATCAAAACTGAGCCAACATTTGTAGTCTAATGTTAATAACCATACCTTATTTTTCTGTCTAATTTTCCAGGGCATAATATTTTTAAAAAAGGTGTGACCACATTAAGTCCTTTAAAGTTATAAACTTGGAGCATGTGCCTGTTAACAGTTTATTGCCTTTCTGTTCTAAGAGCATTCATTGGTTTGTTATTCTGGGTAAACATCTTTTGCCAGATGACACAATGTTTAGCTTTATCAGTAGAGAAGGTGTTCCATAATGGAAGGGGCTTAACGTGATGATATTGGAGATCAGAGGGCAGACTTAGTCACTAGTTAACCATAGAAGCCAGGGAGTGGTGGTTCACACCTTTAATCTCAGCACTTGGGAGGAGGAGATAGGAAATGATGTGGGTATGCAGAGAGAGGAGCTCAGCTCTTTTCAGTGGAGGAGTCATAGAGGTAAGAGGTGGCTGTGGCTTGCTCTTTCCCTCTCATCTATCACCAATTACCCTGATACCTGTTGTTGTTGTTATTATTATTAAGACTAATTAGAATTTGTGCTACAGTTTTTCTTTCATGATCTGGCATTTCCTACTTTTTCTCCACCTCAGTTTGCAAAGGGTAAAGAGAGGAGGTGCAGCTTACTACTAGTGAGTTTTCCAGCCTACTACAGGAGTCCTGTAAATTCCTCTGGCACTCTACTTTCTCCCGTAGCAATAAATAAAAATGTCTGCAGGCATTGTCAATTGCTCTTTGAGACAATAGGCAATCCTAGTTGGTTGAGAGCTGAGAGTAGAGCACATTTTTCACCTCTGATAAGGTTTCTTTCTCTTGCTTTTGTTTTACTTACTTACTTACTTACTTACTTACTTACTTACTTACTTACTTATTTATTTTTGCTTTGTTTTGTCTTGGTTAGGGTTTCTAGTGCTGTGATAAACACCATGACAAAAAGCAAGCTGGTGTGTACTTACACTTCTACACCACAGCCCACTATCAAGGAAGTCAGGCCAGGAACCTGGAAGCAAGAACTAAAGCAAAGGACATGGGGAAGTGCTGCTTACTGGCTCCCTCCCCATGGTTTTTTCAGCCTGCTTTCTTGTACCATCCATACACAGCCATCTGAGGATGCCACTGCTCACAGTGGGCTGGGCCCTTGCATCACAGGATTGCCAGCAGGCCAATCTTCTCAATTGTGTGTGGTTCCTTTTCCCCAGATAACTCTAAACTTGTGTTAAGTTACCAAAAACAAAACAGCCAAAACCAAAAACCTACCTGGACAGTTTTGGAGATAATACTTTCACCATTGTCTTCATTTATTCTTTATCCTTCGTTTTGCTTAACTTCCTCCCTAATGCCATATTCTACCCAGATGATCATTAGCCATCTTCACTTAATCACTATCAGCTCATAAATAAACATGCTGTATGCCTTCCCCCATTTACAGAGAGTCTCATTTTGTTTCATGACTGTTTCTGTTTTCCAGGCCACAGACTTTCTGTAATCCATGACTTGTTTATTTCAAGGCTCATTGGCATTCTGTCAGGAAATCCTGCTGGCTCGACCTTTGCAGTTTGCTTAGAATATGATCATTCAGCCCTGTTGTCCTACCACCATCATTTCTTGGTCAGTTTACTTAAGAAGCTCATGTGTCTTTAATCTATTCACAATAGAATCTTGAGTGACTTGTTTTAAAAAAATTTTAATTAAATCATGTCATTCTTTAGAGCTCTACAGTGACTCCTACATCTCACCCAGAATAAAAACCAATGTACCCAACATATAATAATGCTCAAAAAATTGTTAAATTAATGAGGCACTAAAGCAAACCTATTCATCTTGCTGGACTTCATGCTGTTGCCTCTCTTTGATACTCGACTGTCATCTTTTCATACTCATCATCTATCAGTTATACCACTAGATAGACTTGTCATCTCTGTTTTGATCATACATGACTATGCTTTGGTTATTCTTGTAAATTTTTTACCTTCAATGCAATAATTTTGATTTGTATATTACATATACTTGTATATTTTGCAGTTACAGTTTTAGTTATTCATGTTTTGCCAAGTGAACATACTAAGTCTTCATGATGAAATTTACATCCTGTTTTGCTCAGTAGTTTACTCTTGATTAACACTTCCCATTGATATTCAATCTTTAAAATATGTCTTACGTATTTTAAAGTTCTAAGTTGAAGTTTTAAATCTTTTCTCTCAAGGGAAATTAGATCTTAGTATTTAGTACAGTGCTAAATATATAGTGAGCTTTTAATAAGCATGTGTAATAGTAATACCCCCTTTGGCTTTTTGTTCCATTGAATTTCACCCAAAATGATTATCCTTGACTGACTTTTATAATGACTAAATGAATTCTTGGCCCTCAGCATAATAAGCATAACTTTTTTTTTTCATTATGAACACGACTGTTACAGTAGGGTTTCCTGGCTCCTGGCAGCCAGAGGTCCGGACCCACAGACTTGCAGTGCCAGACTCCTTAGCTGCCTGCTGCTGTTTAAGCCCCCCAAAATGATTCAGACGCTTATATTAAGTTCATGCTGTTTGGCCTATGGCTCAGGCACATTGCTAGCTTGCTCCTTCATTTTAACTCAACCCATTTCCATTAATCTGTCTGCCACGTGACCCGTGGCTCACTTGTGTTCCTTACATGTTTCTTCTTTGACAGCTGGCTTGATCTGCTCTGACTCTGCCCTTCCTTTCCTACCTATTCTGATTCCCTACCTACTTTTTCTATGGTGCCTGTCATGGGTCAAAACAGCTCCTTTATTTTAAGATTGATATTCACAGCACACAGAAAGTCATTCCCACATCACACAACGATACCAGCTCTAGCTTCTCCCTCTCTATCTTATTCTTAAAATGCTAATATGTAAACTTAAAGTCTTTGCTTCACAATTTTGCTTCAAAATTTATAAATAAATATCTTATAAGTTATAAATGACGCTGAGGGTAATTTAGAGGAGTAAGTTATTAGCTTTAAAGAATGATATCATAACATTTATTTTTTTTATTAGTTCTTGACTCAGCAATTAATTTGGCAAAAAATTTTTGAGTGCTTATTGTTTACTCTGTGTGAAAGATACTGGTATCACAAGATTAAACACAGCTGATGTGCTAAGGTATTTCTTTATACCTAAATCTCTGAGACTTGAAAAATGTAGATGAGTTGCTGACATTTGTCAAATGGAGAAAGAATGAACAAAATAATTTCACTAATTTTTGACCTTTTCTATACTCCTTCTTGATCATTCTGTAAAATGTAGCAAGTGAAGAGTTAGGTATTTAAGACTGGAAACATGAGAATTAAGATTTTTAATTAATAATGATATTTGAGACACTAATAACATATAGTTATTCTAAATATTTAAGACTTATTTGTCAGTTGTAATTTGTGAGAATTGAATTAGCTGTTTGTAAATAATAGCTACTGAAAATCATACATGTAAATATAATGTCAACATTATGTCAGTGAACTAGATAAAATCTAGTGATATATTTTTTATAAAAAATTATTTGATGATAGATATAGGAAAGTTACAGTATAATAATAAGGAAGAGCTGAATAGTAACCATTTTCTTATTGACGTCTTTATATTTCAGTACGTTATATAAGAAGTATGTTCTTACATAAGTGGGATCATGTAATTGCCTTCTGTATTATACCTCTGGTATGCAGAAGACTAAATTAAAATATGAATACACCAGTAAAGTAAAACAAAATATTTCTCTAGTGGCAAAATGGTTTGTAAGAATGATAAAGAAGCTCTCATAATGATAAGCCTAAGTGATTTTTATTCAGTATTTTTACTTAAGCAAGACTAATAAATTAGCCTATAGATCAATAAATAGTTTTAAAGTATTTGAAAATCAAAAGGTAGGCATTTGAGGGGTCTAATTTCTTTACTTAAAATGTAAGTGCATCAGATAACAACTAAGGTAGGTTAGTAGTTAATGGGAGGTGCTACATTCTGTGTTTCCTACTTATTTTATGCTTCTTTAATAAACAAACTTTTGGGGGGGTATGGGTGAAACACTGGGAAATGGAGTTGTAGCTGAACAACTTATAATGGATTATTTTTAAAATTCTGAAAGTCTTTAAGCATTTTTTTTTTTTTTTTTAAAAAAAAGTCTTTTTAAAGCAGTGTAAAGAAAGTCATTTAAAAGGTTCATTTCTATTTTACACCACCGGAGTGCCTAAACTCAAAACTTTGGAAAGACAATAATTATGTATTGCTTTGTTTATTTTGACTAATTAGATCCTTGTTTTACGCTCTCCTTACTCTTAATACATGTGTCTGTCTGACTATATTTAGTATATATGTGGAGATCTGAATGTGCACAGGACCTATTTTCTCTCTTAAAATAGTCACATTCATCTATATAGTTAGTTATGTTCAAATACGACAGTAATAAAGATGATCTCATACTAGAATAAAATCAGTATTTCCTCAGACATTTTAAGAGTGTTTTAAAATGAAATAATTACAGTGTGACAATCTTAGAAGTAGGTATTGTATTGCTTTGAGTATGTCAATGTGAGTTTAGAGATTGACATCAGTGATGTCTTGATTGCTTTCCATGTTACATTGAAACCAGAGATAGCTAGTTTGTAGGGAGGAACCCATCTCTGGTCCCTGAGTACTGGGATTATAAGCAGGCAGCCACCAACCATTCCTGCCTCCTGACCGGGCATTTATGTGGGTGCTGGAGTTTGAACTCAGGTCCTCATGATTATACAACAAGTGCTTTAAGTTGGGCAGTGGTAACTCACACCTTTAATCCGGCAGGCAGATGTAGGTAGATCTCTATAAACTAGCATGGTCTTTAGAACTAGCTTCAGAATCGCCAGGGCACACAGAGAAACTATCTGGATAAGCCAAAAAGGAATCAATGAATGAATAAATTGGTAATTGAATAAGTGGTTTAGGTCCATGGAGTAATCTCTCCAGCCCCAGCATATGTATGTACACATGCTTTGTCTCCACCCTCAAGCTTAGCCTGGTTTTCGCATACTGCTGTTTAAATTTTAACATTCTTTTGCAATTTTTCTTTCACCTTTTCCTGTGGAACTAAACTTACCCATTAATATTTAATAATAATAAAATTGGAAGTGAGGCAAGGGTCTGTTACTTTTAAGCTGATGACTACTACCGTCATTCTTAACTAATTAAATATCTTACTTTTTTTTGTACATCCTTGTTTCCCATTTTTTATTTCTTGTCTCATTTACTTGTGATTAATTTGTGTTTTTTAGTCTTTTTCTTTCTAAATATCAAGAGAGAAAGATGATAAAACAAAAATGTACAATCTAATGATTTTTTAAATTCAATTTCTATTTGACTGTGTTTGCCAATGGCAAAAATAGACAGACCTTTTTATACATTGGATAACATATTAAAAATTTAAATGGGTAATTTCTTTTAGTCCACAAGAATATAGAATTGCTTTTTTTTCCTACTTGTATGTTAGACACCATTGTTAATGGTTCAGAAGCTAAAAGAGACTGTTCATAATTCTTATTCAGTATAGCCTTCAGCATTCACCAACAGTAATTCAATTTTAAAAAAAGTTAGTGTATAAAGTAATAGGTTTTATTATGGGAATTTTATGCTTACAGGTTGTCATTCTGCATTTTAATTTAGAGCTCTCCTCCACTGTTCTTTGCACTCCTCGTCTTCCACCCTGCTGGTCCCTTTTTCCTAGGTCATTGCTCCTCCCTTCTGCTTTCATGTCACATTATTCCACTGATCTCTCTCTCCCTCCCTTAAGATCTTTTTCTCCCTTTTATGATTTTCTTTCTAGTTTCAACACACACACACACACACACACACACACACACACACACACACACACACACACACAACCACGGCAACTCTTACAAAGGGAAACATTTATTTGGGGTGGCTCGTTTTCAGTTCAGAGGTTCAGTCTGTTATCATGGTGAGGAGCATGGTGACTTGTAGTCAGAAATAGTGCTGGCTGTATCTTGATCTCAAGGCAACAGGAAGTGGACTGTGACACTGAGCTAAGCTTGAACAAAAGAGACCTTCAAAGCCTGCCCCAGCAGTGACATATGATGTGGGAATGCCTTCTGTATGCTGTGAATCTCAGTCATCTCCTCCAATAAGGATATACTTCTACACTGCTTCTCTCCCTCCTCCTCCCTTGTATTATTGTGTATTAGCAATCTTACAGTCAGAAACCTTAAGTAGTTTGTCTAGTGATTGTTAGAACTGGAGCATGAATAAAGACACATTTTGACTTCATGATTTTTGGTTACTTCATTTTTTTCACATTACTTTTTTAACTTTATAAATTTATTTGTGGACAATAAGATATAGTAGTTACAAACTGTGAGTATAGACATTATACATATGTGAGTTTAATTCTAGCTTTCCATTTAGCAATTTTCAGGATTTTAATCTTCATAAATGAGGTTTTCCCTTTAGATGTGATTGATAGCATTATTTATTTCATAGGATTGCTGTGAGAATTAAATGAAGGAGAGTATGAGGAAGGTTTTATGCTGTGTTGGATACATAACACAAACATATACTATATGGATGAGTTATAGGTAAGGATATGTATAAACAGCAAACTTACTGACTAGCACTAACTTTAAGAAAATAATAAGTAATGGTAATAAAAAGTTTTCAGGTAGTCTTCAGTGGGTTACATTTCTTTAAAAATAGAAAAAGAGAGAAGCCTCTTTCACATTATTGTTGGTTATCTGTGAAGTTGCAGGTGTTAGGCCACAGCTGGAATAAGTGAAAAGGAAGGAATACTGGATATTGTCCATGTCTGTATCTCTTATTAGAAGGGGGGTCTTTTTGAGAAGTTCACCTTGTATCTCACTGCTGAAATTGGTTGTGTCGAGCACTGTAGTAATTTAATGTTCTCCTGATTATCTAAGCTTTCCTGAAAAATATCAAAGTGGAGAATATGGTGTTTGAAATTACATTGTCATTTTCATTCTTCTGGGGGAGAGCTTATAGCTCCATCATCTAAAGTTAAGGAGATGTCTTCCTCAGTGATTATGGTGGTGTTTGGGATGAAACTGCCTACAAACTGTTAGAGTATGCTTAATCATAATATGAAGCTAAAGGGCATTATGCATTGCTTTAGTCCGTATCAAGAAAAGGCTAAGGGTAAATCAGCTGTATCTCTATATAGTACTTAGATGCTAACATTTTTGCAATAGATTTTTCAAGTATTTTCCTATGTCATTGGCAATAAATTTGCTTAAAATATTATTAGTGCTGTTTCATCCCCTTACCAAACAAAACCCACTAGATTTCAACCACCACCAGACACAAGGTAATAGAACCTCATAGTGTAACTAGAGTTGACTATAGATTATTAGTTTGGTGGTACACACCTTTACCTGTTGAGCCATCTCACAGGCCTCATGGTATTAAGGCCACTTATTTTCAAATAGCTCTTCTTTGCAACTTCCCTCTATACTGTGTTCAGTCATGACAAAAAGGGTCTCCTTTAACTCTTCCTCCTGATACTCAGATTTCTGTTATCAGCATTATCATTCCACAATCCCTATTCCCCCTTAAGTTTCTCATCTTGTTGATTTTTGGTGAATTGGAGAAAGAACTCTGATAAATTATGGGATTCTTGCTGCTTTTCCAACTGGTTGGGAGAATGTTACTCAAATACTTTTTTTAAAAAAATTCTGGAATGAATTTTGACATAGAAATGGTGGTATAAAAGATACTTGGGTTGTGTTGTGCTATATTACTCTTATAGTTGAATTACATTTTAGCTTTGAGGCTTATCTCAAGATCTAATTAGCCTCATACATTTTTCTCCAGAGGAATGTACTTTCCAACTTCCTAACAGTCTGAAAAGAAATGTTTGGAATAGAATACATTGTGTAGTGAATGACCTATCTTTGGATTTCATCCTTCTATGTCTTGGTAGGATTTCTAGATAACTATACAGTCATCCAAAGCAGAAAAGTGAGGCAGTAAAGACATGGACAATTCAGTAGTTAAGGCATGGATAATTTGTTGTTTGATTAGTTCATTCCTTTATAATTAAAAGTTAAGAATCCCCCCCCCCCATCAGAGTCTTGGCTATAGAATGAAATATATTCTTTTCCATGGATACCCCAATTTTTAACATTTGGAAATTTCAGTTATTTTCCCATTATGTCTTCACTTAGAACTTAAAGATACATATGCAGAGAATAACATCTGATTATTTCATAACTCTTGGTGTATTTCATAGTTTGTCAACCAAATGGTTCTTCAAATTGCTGCTAATACCAGATTTTCTAGATCTTTAGATACATTGGATGGCTTTTAGTTATATAGAAGCCACTGATAATTTATGCAATAATATAAGCAATGTGTACAGTCAGATTCAGCTCCATATCTTGAGAAGTATATATGCTTTTAATGTTATAACTTTTAGAAGCTGTTTTGAGATAGATGAAGAAAAGGCAAAAGATATGCTAAGAAACAGATGTTGTGTTACTAAAGTACCCAGCTGTGTACTAACAAAATGAATCTTATGCCAGTTAGTTAACAATTCTTTGGCAGCCAGAGACATATGTAAAGCAGTAAACACAGTGTGGGGAAATTTAAAAAAATTTTTTTTTCTAAGCTAAAACATTGGCAATGTCTAGTCTACCATCTGTGGTATTGGAAAGTTGGTTTTATCATGAGTAAGTCATACCAAGGTCGCATTAAATAAAAAAAAGACAAATTAGCCAATCTATTAATCTTCATTCTTAAATAATAGTATTAAAAATAGTCTTTACAACTTTGACTTAGTAAAAATATTTCAGCAAAATTAATTCTACTTGTGTAGTATAAAAATTGTATATCAGCTTTTTTATAGGTTTTGGAACAGTTTTCTTTGCTCAAGCTTTGTTTGAATTCTTTTCAGATCAAATTTATTTAACATTATTTCTATTGAAGTGCTTCTTTGCTAGACTTAGATGAATGACCATTTAACTACAAAGTATATGTATTATTGTCATGGTCTTCTGTCAGAATGGGCAGAGCCTTTTCATAGTAAAGTTCTTCCTCTTTTGAGTGTATGGTAAAGGCTTTAGTGATATCCTAAGTAGGCTAAAAGTTCAGTTTTTAATACTATATTAACGCTTTGCAATCAGTTTGTTTAGTAAAGCAGTTTTCCCCTGATTATTTCCTTGATTACAAATGCTGAAAATTGCAGCATGGGTTTTCTTAGAGACCTAATGAAACACCTTAAAAATTTTATGAAAACAATATAAGGTCAGTCTTGAAATTAAAATAGCTGGGGATATAGCTTAATAATCGAGTGTGTGCCTAGCACATGTAAGGCCTAGTTAGGTTCAGTCTTGTGGTGGTAGTAGTAGTAGTAGTAGTCATTACATTACAGAGGGCTCAGAAAGACAGAAAACTGTATGTAATATATACATAGATCAATTATTGATAAGATAGTATTGATGAATGAGGAGAAGAAAAATGGGGTATTCTCTAAATATGAGTGACATGGAGGGTAGCAAGAGTTGTTTAGACAGTCACAAGAGCCTTTACTGCAGGGATCATATTTACATTCAATCCAAAATGATAATGAAGAAGATACTTTCAGCAGAAAGAACTACAAAGTTGTAATAAGAAACTTGCATTAAAGGAGACATAGAGACTGATAGACCAAAAATTATGAGGAAAGAGGAGAATAATAAATGACAACACTGGAGAATCAGCCATAGATCAGGTCAGTGAGAAACTTGTGGGTCATCAGCAATGGTTTGGATTTTCAAAATGTGAGAAAAACCTTTTAGAGAGTGTCTTAGTTAGGATTTCTATTACTGTAAAGAGACACCACAACCACGGCAACTCTTAAAAAGGAAATTATTTAGTTGGAATGGCTCACAGTTTCAGAGGTGAGTCCATTATCATGATTGTGGGACATGACAAAGTGCAGGCAGACTTGGTGCTGGAGAAGTAGCTGATTGTCCTACATCTTTCAGGCAACAGGAAATGGTCCAAGTGTCACACTGAGGGAAGCTTGAACAAGAGAACTAAAAAGCCCACTCCTACAGTGACAAACTTCCTCCAACAAGGCCACACCTAATTTCCACAAGGCCACATCTCCTAGTACTGCTACTCCCTTTGGGGCTATTTTCTTTCAAACTACGACCAACAGTTTGTTATGTTTTCCAAAGAATAAGGCAAAAAATTGGAACTAGAAACACTAGGTGGGACCCTATTGTTTGTAGTGATAACTTGTATCCAGATGGTGACAGATGAGACTTAGGGGATGTGTTGGTGACTCAGAAGAGTGGGAAAAAAATCAAAAGTGACCTCAAATTATTTGCATATATAATAAAGTGATTAGTGGTACCATTTGCTATAATGGTTCTGTTCTGAGGAGTAATATAAAGTTTCTGTCCAGACCCACAGAAACTCACAGACGCTTATATTAATTTTATGCTGATTGACCTATAGTTGAGGTATTGATAGCTAGCTCTTTCATCTTAATTCGACCTATTTCCATTAAATCTGCCTTGCCACATGGCCTGTGGCTCACCTGTGTTACTTTTACATGTTGATTCTTGGTCAGCTGGTGTCTCTCTGGCATCTCTGCTCTGCTCTTCATGTTCCCAGAGATTTCTTAGTCTGACAGCCCTGCCCACACTTCTTGTCCGCCTTCTGGCCAATCAGCCTTTTATTAAACCAGTAGGGAGGACAGATATTCACAATGTACCAAAATATAGTGCCACTACAGGGAGGTTGAAATTGGAGATGTAAATTGAGAATATTGTTTTATCTATATTAACTTTATGTATACTGAAGAATATAGATGTCATCTTAATCCGTTGTCTTTTTCTTTCAGATAACAGTATTTAATAGTTACTTTAGAATAATTTATAGATGTAAGAATAATTTTAAAACTTCATTTAAAATTTTAATAATTTCAGCGTAGCCTTATACCTGAAATGAGAAATTATTTTGGTTCATTGTTTCAGAGCTTTCAGTCAGTGGTCTGCTGACTCCATTGAATATATGCTGGTTGCAAAGCTTCATGGCAGAAAGGTATGGTAGAGTGAACCTGCTTATGGCATTCAAGATGCAAGCACTAGGAAGAGCCTGTGCAGTGGGATAATGCTCTCGTACACTGTAAAGAGTTGTCACTCCAATTAACTTAATAAAACACTGATTGGCCAGTAGCCAGGCAGGAAGAATAGGTGGGGCAACCAAACTAGGAGAATTCTGGGAAGAGGAAAGGTGGAGTCAAGGAGTCACCAGCAGATACAGAAGAAACAAGATGAGAATACTGTATTGAGAAAAGGTACCAAGCCACATGGCTAAACATAGATAAGAATTATAGGTTAAACTAAGTGTAAAAGCTAGTTAGTAATAAGCCTGAGCTATTGGCTGAGCATTTATAAGTAATATTAAGCCTCTAAGTCAGTTTTTTGGGAAGTGGCTGCTGGGACAGGGAACAGGTGGTTTGGATAGGAAACTTCTGCCTAATAGGCCAGGGAATAAGATATTCCCTTGAAGGGAATATACCTTCATTGACCTATTTTCTTTAATTAGGTTCTACTGTTACTGGTAGTCCCAATCTAGGTCAGGTCCTTGGTCTCTTATTGAAAGAATTAGCATAAGAGCTACCTACACAGGTCTGCAAGAATAGCAAGGTAACATCATTCAGAGTGAAACAATAATACAGATTGGAAAAAGTTATAATGTCAATATCGACAGCATGCCCATGAATAAGATTAGTTATGTAGGGGGATTATGCTATTCCATTGTAAATAATTGTACCACCCACTGGTACAATTAATAAAAAGTGCTGATTAGCCAAAGGCAGACAGAAAGTGTGGGCGGGGCTACCAGATTAAGAAGTTTCTAGGAACAGTTGGAACAGAGCAGAATGCCAGAGAGAAGCCAGAAGAAGCAGAGGACAACTATGCTGTTCTAAGAAAAGGTACCGAGCCCCATGGCTGAACAGGATAAGAGTCATGGGTTAGATTAAGGGTAAAGAGTTAGCAAGTTATATGCCTGGGTCTTAGGCCGATCAGCATAAAACTATTGTAAGGGTCTGTGTGTCTCTGCGGGTCTGTGGGTCTGCGGGCCTAAACCTTGAGGCTAGGCCTGAAAGTCTAGGCCAGAAACTTCGTACTACAAATGGCACAGAGTTAAAAGACCTCAGGTTAATGTCAACATTCCTTTTATGAGGTCTAAGGGAAGGAGGGCCTTGAAATTTTTTACATTGCTAAAAGGCATAATTTGAGTGGTTCTTTTTTGATTTATGGACAAAATTATATAATCATTATTCTGCATATATTCCTTCCCACAATCCATCTGATTTTAAACACATGAGTACTTAATTATGCGTAGGCATAAAGTGGTAAATAGGAAATTTTCTCTGAATCTTCTCAGTGAGGACACAGTTTCTCTTACTACAAATACCCTCTAATGAGTTTAGGATAAATTTGGCCTTTTTGGTCTCCTACTTGACTACATTGGAATACATATGAGTAGAAACTATCTAATTTGGTTGTTGCTGGGGGAACAAAAACTTGTATTATTTAGAGCAGAGTGTATGTGTAGTTAGATGCAGGTGAGGGTTCAAGGTTGCCAGGTGTGTTGTTTGAAGAGGAATGTGTTTGTATAGTGTCTGCCTTGCTACCTCAGTTTCTATCGGTTCCTACTAAGGCCATGAAATTATTAATTCAATCACTTCTCCAAAGCTCCACGTCTGAATATTACATTAAGAACAAAGTCTTCAGCACTTGAATGTTGGGGGATGCTTCCTATCTAGGCTCTAATAGTAGTAAACCTGGGTTTGGAGAGACGGCAAAAGAGGTTAAAAGCACTTAATACTCTTGCAGAAGACCTGGGTCCTTTTTTCAGCATCCACATGGTGACTTGCAGCTGCCTATAGCTGCAGTTTCAGGGAATTCGATGCCTTCTTTTGGCCTCTACTAGCACTGCACACCCAACACAAACATGCACTTAGATACACATATATAAATAATTTATTTAAAAATAGTAGTAAACCTTAACTTTAATTCTGTATTTTTTTTTAAAGTGTATTGACTATAAGTAACTGATTAACTGACCACAAACTACCATAATCCTGGAACATATACATTATATAAATACTTTTCAAATATTAAAACTATATTGCTAATAGGTTATACTTTATTATTACTTCTGATTTGAAAGTGCTTTTGAAGATTTTGATGTGTAATTTCTTGAAGAAAAGGCGACCACTTAGAAAAGCACAGTTTTTTTTTCTTAAATTTATGAACTTCAAGTATAATCAACTCAGTTAACTAGTTCATTATTACATGTTCTCTTTTGTCTACCTTTGTATAGACAACTTGCCTTCCACATTTATCCTCAAAAGAACTCTGTTGAGTGAATTTTGCTGTATTATAAACTTTATAAAAAGATGAGAAATGGTATAAATATAACCCTATTGCTAAATGGCATGATCTGAATTTTCATAACAATTATATGGTAAAGTTTTTGTTGAAAGGCTAACTGGCTAGAAGTACTGTATTTTCTTTCTTTCTTTCTCTCTCTCTCTCTCTCTCTCTCTCTCTCTCTCTCTATATATATATATATATATATATATATTTATTTATTTTTTAACATTGTGTGTATATGTATGTGTATGCGCACCATAGGATGTTTGTGAGGAAGATAGCTCAAAGGAGCTGGTTCTCTCCTTTTACCATGTGAATTCCAGGGATCTATCTCAGAGGGAATGCTCAGTGGCAAGAGATTTCTACTTGTTGAGCCATCTTGCTAGCCTCATATTATCATTTTGTCTAAAATTTATGTATCATGTACCCATTGTTTCTTAACTTTGAGAAAATTCATTTATAGTATCATTATCTGAAAAGTTTGTGTCCCTAGTTCCTCTTTTCTCTTTTGTTTTGCAATAGTGTTTCAGTTATGTACCCAAGTTGGTCTGGAATTTAGCACCTCAATCTAACACTTCCTACATGCTGAGATTACAGGCCACAACTCCTGGATTGCCTTGGTTTGTTCTCTCCCCACCCCCACCCTTTTCTCTTTAAATTCTGCTAAGAGTTTTGTCTTTGATTATCAGAAACATAAACACTGAATACTGGTCTGTTTGCAATTTTATGATGAAAATTGGAAAGTCCTCCATTTTTGTTCCCAATTGTCTGGAATGTGTTAATGTTTCACTTGAGTCAAGTCCACTATAGAGGTTTCTTTATTTTTGGAGGCTTATATGAGTTGTCAAAATTATTATCTCAAGTATAAGAAGAATAGAAGTGCCATTTAATTTAGAATAGCTTAAAACTTAAGATTAGTATATCTTTCTATAAATTTTGCTTAGGATTATGAAGAATCACAAGTTCTGAAATTTTTTAATAACTCATTTTTTATATGTATGATTGCTTTTCCTGTATGTATATATGTACACCACATGCTTGTCTGGTGTCTAAGGAGTACCAAAAAGGGATCAAATCCCCTGGAACTGGAGTTACAGACAGCTGTTAGCTGCCGTGTGAGTGTTGGAATCGAACCCAGGTCCTCTGGAAGAGCAGTGCAGGTAGATTTTCTTAACCACTGAACCTTCTCTCTATTCCCCAAAATATTTTCATAAGTTTTGAAGAACAGATAATTAAAATGGAAAGTCTAAAAACATCTATCTGTCTGTCTGTCTGTCTAAATGACTAGTTTGGAGCATTGAGAACTTATGCTTAAGCTACTGTTTTGAATATTTTTCTGTTTCATTAAAAAACATTTTGCTGAGGAGTATAAGGATTATATTCAGTGATGTTGGCTTTCACCATTTCTAATAGTTTGCATACTACTATAAACTTAAAAGACTAAGATGGTCTGAAATTTATTTGTGCCAGGGTCATCATTTTGTGACTGAAGTTTAGGCAAAAAAGTTATTTATATATAATATATTACAATTCTCATCTCTGTTTTTAGTTTTGTGTAAAACTCTAGTCTTTCAGTGTTGTGTATATGTGTGGTGGCTTAGATAATGTAAGCCTGCTTAGATAATAAGTCTTTATTCCTGGAACTCCATGGCAGTTAAACAATACAAATGTTTTTTGGCTCAGAAATTTTTGTGATTTACTTTTATTAAATCAGATCATTGGATGCAGAAATTATTTTGTTTCAGTGTCAAGTCCCTCCAGTCTAATTTCCAAACGTTATTTAAAAAATTATCTAAAGAAGTAAAAATCTCAAAATTGCAAAATTGATACTCAAGACAAGCTCTACTAGCTTTTCACTGTTTATGATGCTAAAATTGTCAGTTCAACTTAACATGAAGTGATGTTTGCTCCATCTGTTGTTTTACATTTTTGTTCTTATCAATGTTATTTTTAATATGTAGCCAACTTGAATTGAAAATGAGGTTTCTTTGTTTCTCTTTCCTTGTTTTAACACTAACTTCTGTTGTGCTATACAGGTTTAAGGAGGAGAGGCTTTTTCCTCTGGTGAATTGTTACATCACATTTTCATCTCTAACACACTTTAGGATTTAGTCTTTGTCCAGGGCTTGATTAGTTACATGTCTAAAGCACTCCTGAATTACTTATAGTTTACTAGTAAAAGAGGAACCTGGATTTCTTTTCTTATGTTTTCTTTTTTCCATGAAAACTTTCCCCTAATTTTATTGTCTGGATAATTTCTATCCTATATTTTGCTGAAAGCTCACCTTCTCAAAGGTGCACATTTGTCTTCTCCCTAGACTTAAAATGAACAGAAAAGTCAATGGCTGCCGTCAACATTCATATGTTGTTACATTGTAAATAATTGTCCCTCCTACTGGTTTAATAAAAATGCTGATTGGCTGGAGGCAGACAGGAAGTGTGGGTGGGGCTACCAGACTAAGAAACCTCTGGGAACAGGAAGAACAAGGCAGAGAGGCCAGCAGCTGCAGAGAACAACTATGCTGTTCTGCGAAAGGGTACTGGGCCACTTGGCTGAACAGGATAAGAATCGTGGGTTAGTTTAAGAGCAAGAGTTAGCTAGCAATATGCCAGAGCCATAGGATGGTCAGCATAAAATTAATACAAGTGTGTGTGTGTGTGTGTGTGTGTGTGTGTGTGTGTGTGTGTGTGTGTGTGTGTGTGTGTGTGTGTGTGTGTGTGTGTGTGTTCTGTGGGACTGCTGGTCTGCGGTCTTCTGGTCTGAGGGTCTGTAGGACCACAGGCCAGACAGGCCAGAAACTTAATACATTATGTGATTATGTGATTGCTATAACCAAAGAACTAAGGTTTTAATCATACAAATTAAATACCAGTAGCCACATGTTACTACTGGCTACTGTGTTCTTAATCTCCTGCCACAAATTCCCATATATTTTAAATTTATTACTTTTTCCTGTTCATAAGATTCTTTTTAAAAAATCAGTGACATTTTGATAATTCACACATTTCAGAAAACTATTTAAAAAATATGCCATCTAAAGATTCAAATGAATTCTCTAGATAGGCAAATGAGATAACTGTAGGTATTATACTAATACATGTATATAGAAGGCTTGCTTAACTCTTGTGTACATGAGTATGGGTGACAGGCCACTTCGAATATTGGGCAACTGGTCCATAGAGCTCTTCAGGACCCTCTATTTTCCTATTCTAACATGTCTGTCGCAGAGTTGAATCTGGATCATCACACTATGTTACATTCACATCCTACTTTGTGGAGAAAAGGAAAACAAACAAGTGAAATTTAGCAGCTTTTCAAAAGTGTGTCTCTGGAAATATTATATACACCACCCCATGTTCTTACCCAGTTGGCCAGAACTTATTCTCATGGATATAGCTATCTACAAAAATGGCCTCGAAATATAAGTGTTGTATTTTTAATAGCAAGAATAATATTTACTAGAGTACAATTGTTTTTTACCCATATGAATAAATCCCAGTTTTCCTCAGTACCTGCTGTAGGTGTCACTTCATAAGTAGTTTTACCTATGTCATCTCACTTAGTTTTAATGACTGAGATGCAAGTTAAGTAATACAGAAGAAAGTAAGCAGTAGAGGATTTGATTCTCAAGTACTGTGGCATTGCAACCACACATACCACATTCAGAAGATTTTGGTGCAAGCAAGCTTGAACGATGGTGCTGTCATCAACAAAGACTGTACCACTGAAGCTTGAATATGATTTGAAATTCATCTTGACGTTTTTAAATTTTAAGTCAAAATTAGAACATAGATTATGAACTTCTGCTTATGAACCTCGTGTTTGGAGCAATATTTGGGCTTAAGATTTTAGTTTGAGGATCTGAAGAGATGTTTTAGAGAAGTACTAACTGTTCATATAGAGATCCTGGATTCAATTTCCAGCATCCACATAGCAGCTTATAACTGTAATTTCAGTCTAGGGAATGCAGTGTTTTATTCTGGCTTCTGTGAGTACCAGATATGCATGCAATACAGAGACATTTATAGGCAAAACACTCATACATGTTAAAATAATGAAATAACAAAATAAAATATTTTAGTTTGATAATATTTTATGTATGGATGACATTTAAGACAATGACTCAAATAAGTTTATTGAAGCTGAGAAGGTAGCTAAAGAAAATAGGTTCAAAGATGGTACCCTAGGGTATTTGACCATTTTCAAAGATCCTAGAGATGAAGTAGAGAGAAATACTTTTATAAATGACTTTTTGTAAATTTATAAATGAATTTTTGTAGATTTATTTTTCCAAACTATCTCTGTTTCTAGCTTTGGTATATAGTATCAGAATGCCTACATTCTTTTATTTGGTGTAACTTATATATGCCAGTTGATAGAAATTACTTTGTGAAATGATTATTTTTATAAGCGAATTGGTATATTCATAACTTCTGTAAGCTAATAGAAATATTTCTCATTTCATAGAATAACTAAATTTTAAAAGAATTTTTTTTTAATCAGATATCAGGCTTACAGTATAGTACTTTTAGATATTGTCAAGGTGATATAGTTCAGTTCTAGAATTTATTTATTTTGCATAATGGACACATTGCTTCTAGTGATCACCATCTCATTTTTCTGCCTCCTAGTGTGGATAAACACTAATCTACTCTGAGTGAGTTTGAAAGGATTTCACTTGGCTTATTTAGTTACTGTCAATTACAGGAATTCTTTTTGCTAAGGCTAAGATTTCATTATGTTTTAGCTTTCTATGCCATTTGTGTATTCTTGCTTTTGTTACCAGGATTTGGGGGTTATATCCAACAATTGTTGCCCAGATCCATGTTTAAAAGCTTTCATTCCCTTTTTATAAACATGTTGCAGCTGCAGGTCTTAAATTTAAGCCTTTAATCCAGTGGTTCTTAACCTTCCTAATGCTGTGCCCCTCATGTTGGGGTGACCTCCAATCATAAAATTATTTGTGTTGCTACTTCATAACTATAATTTTGCTACTGTTATAAATCATAATGTAAATATTTTTGGAAATAGAAGTTTGCCAAAGTAATTTACCACTGAGCATTTTCAGTCTTCCCTTTTCCTTTTTAAAAATATTTAAAATTTATTTCTCAAAAATTTTATACATTTATACAATGTTTTGATCATATCCGTCCACTACTACTTTCCTCAAATTCACTCTCGTTTTAATCCCACCTCCCTCTCCAATCATGTCTTCCTGTTTGGCTGTCATTATTTAACACCCGTACTCGCTGTCCTGAGTCCTCATGGGTGTTGGGCCCCAGGGCAGGAACATCCTACCAGCACCTACATTCCCAAAGGAGAGTGACTGCCCCTCCCTTGGCCAGTGTTAACTGGAAATATCTCTTCCACCAAGGGTCAGGCCTTGGTGGCCCCTTCACCATTCCTTTTGGAATTTTGACTCCATAACTACAGGTACTAGGAGGAGATAGGTGCATCTGTTCACTCTTCACAGTGTTTGCTGAGCCTTCCCCTTTGGAGACAGGCCTATTTCAGCTTAGCCAGAGTTAGCCACCCAATAATGGAATTAGAGCACCATTGCAACTGGCTGGGATTTTTTTCTTTTCTACGTCAGTAAAATATATTACTAGAAAATTTGAGAGAAATTGTCTTAAATATGCAAACTGCTTTTAGTAACATTAATTATTTCAAACCATGAAAATGAGATTTTGTTGTGTATATCGTGTCATTTTCAATCTCATCTGTTGTTCAATTTTCCAGTTTTCTGTGTATAAATCATTTTTCACTTTTATTAATTCATTCCAAAGTTGAAGTATTATTAAAAATGTTATGATAATATATAAGTTTATTTTGATTTCTGAGATGGTTTGTTCTTAGCATATAGAAGTATGACTGATTTCAGTAATTTTATATCTTACAACTTGGTCTTGTTTTTGTGGTGCTGAGAATCAAACAAGGACTTATACTACATAAGTAGTAATTATTACGCCAGGTAATTTAATGTAAATATACTTATGTAATGTTAAATCCACATTCAAAAATTCTTAGATGTTTTATAAAATTATTTATTGTTTATCTACCTGTAAATAAGACTCACACATTACACTTAGCCTTCATGCCGCTTTTTGGTCTTTTCCGAGAGGCAGAAAGTCTTCTGTGTTGGTATTTGGTACTTTTCAGTCTTAGGTAAGTTGTTTTGTAGGATATCCCTCAATTTGTTTTTATCTCTTTCCTCATGATTAATTTTGTATTAAGCAGTTTAACAAAAACACATCAAGATACCATGAAATTAGGTGGTTTGATATTGATAATAGAGAATTTTGTGATTTAAGGTCAAAATAATTTTTAAAAAATCACAATTTTTGGTGAATTAGTATCTGCATATTAGATGGTATATTGGAGTATAGCTTTCTCTAAAATATAAAATTTGGGGGCTGGGTAGATGGTTTGTTGGTTAAGAGCACTAGCTGCTTTTCCAAAGGGCCTGTGTTCAATTCCTAGCACCCATATGGCAGTTTACAATATAAAATAATATGTTTATATGCATAAGAGAGAAACTACAATAATCTTCTAGTTTTGTACTTTTGTAAGTTCTGTTTCCATGTTATACAAGGGTCACTTAACAGCTTATCCATTTACAACTTTAGTCAGGAACGTCTTCCCTTTCAATTTTGATTGATTACCTGAGATCTTAATGAAAACCATTGTGGGTATCTTTATGTGCTTTATTCAAATTAATGAGGGTGTGTGTGTGTGTGTGTGTGTGTGTGTGTGTGTGTGTGTGTGTGTGTGTGTGTGTGTGACAGTACTTTAAACTACCTAGATTTTATTTTCTTATTTTCAGTATGTTGAAAAATATTAATTCTTTGAGAATTTCATACAATGTATTTTGATCATAATCACTCCCCGTTCTTTTCAGATTCACTCTCACTTTACCCCAATGTTGTATCCTCTTTAAATAAATAACTAATAAACTCCAATTGTTTTTAAAATCACTGGTTCCTCATATGTGCTAATACATCTTAGATATATCCTCAAAAGGTCTGAACATTAAAAAAGTAAATTAACAAACAGAAAGCATCAAAATAGATATAAAAAGATATTGGAAAGAAGCTTTAGATTTTTGCTATTGCTCTAATTTTTCTGTTTTTGTTGGAATTGTAGCTGGAAAAGTACCTCATAGACTATACCATCTCCATTTACTTTAAGAGATGTGCAATAGTTGGGGCTAGCATAACTTCTGAGTAATTAGAAACAATATAAAATCATGAGGACTAAGAAAACCATGGAGGATCTAAAATGATTTTTAATTTTTCAGGAGATAATATAACACTAAGTAGAAGAAGCTCAGATATACATTATAGAATTCAAGATAGTATCTAGCTTGCAGATTTCCAAAGAATATAGTGCTTTGTTTTACTATTTTTAAAACTTTTGCAATAGTTTTAGTTTTTATTAGCATTTATTACTTATATATTATCATGACATTTTTATATATGTACATAGTGTATTTTGATTACCTTTATCTGTTATCCTCTCTTATTCTCTAATATTTTTGTTTGTTTGTTAGTTTGAGACACATTAGCTGTGTAGTCTATGGCTTGTCTAGAACACATGGTTATCCTTCTGTCTTGGTCTTTTAAGTGCTGGGAATACAGGCATGCCTGGCTTGTAACTTTATTTTTAATGCCATCATATGAAAGCGTATTTGAGCTTCTTTAAGGTTATGAATGTAAGTTATAAAAGTAACAACTTAATCTGATTAAAATCATCTTGTTTATGAGAATCATTGATTTAACAGATAAACTGAATAATGCATTTAGGACTAAAGTGTGTTATTAGGGATATAAAGTCACTAATCTTCAGGAGTTTACAAACTAATAAGAGAGAAAGAGATGCAAATAAATATTTATAGCAAACTCTATAAGAAAACATTACAGAAAATGTAGAAGTAGACATGGAGTTTGGCTAGCTCTTCCATGTTATGGTTAATCTATACAATAACTCCACAAAGTTCAATAGCTGACATCATTAGACCTTTGATTCATGGAAGCATTTGTCTTTGGCAGTTGCCTGTGCTATGCTTAGAATTCTTAGGTTTTTCTTTAACATGGCAGATAAATACAACATATGGTTTTGAAGCTTTAAGTGGTTGCTATTTCTGTAAACATTTTAGCCTAATAGTTTAAAAGAGAAATTACGCTTTAATTTCTTACATTTTGGTAATGCATCTTGTGGTTTTTCAAATATTCTCTCAAGTTACAAAGTAAACACATTAAAATGTAAAAATAAGGTAGCTATTCTACTTTAATTGATAACTACTTAGATTTAAATTTTGCTGAAATCTTTCTTTGCCAAGGGTAAGTTTTTAGTCAATATAAATAAGACTTATTTCTGTATCTGTCCCAGAAAATCATTGGCTTATGCTCGTTGAGGTTGCGATTTCAACTTAAGAGTTCAGTTCAGTGAGTTGGAGAAATGGCTCAGCTGATAAGAATGCATATTGCTTTACAGAGGAGCAGAATTTGATTCCCAGCACCCATGTCGGACAGCTCACGAGCATCTGGAACTCCAGCTCTATAGTATTCTACATCTCTGGTCTTCTTGGGCATCTAATGTGGCATATACTCATATAGACACTCATGTATATGACTAAAAATAAAAAAAGTCTTAAAAGAATTGAATATACCAACAGATATATTGGTCGATGTTTTAGTAGCAAACAACCTGTAAAGTCCAACATGCATTTGTCAAATAAGATTATCAAGTGTGAATTAATTAGTAAGCAAGCTCACTGACACCAAGTAAGGATTTGCGAAGTCTTAGAATTTTGTTGAGAAAGCAAACCTTTGTTTTGATAGAAGGAACATTGATAATTAGTGAGTTCCTCATCTTTGTAGTGTTTTGTTTACCTGTGAGTTTACTTAATAATCTGTTAGTGCAGTTATGATTGTCTTAGTTCAAACTTTATATTATTTATTTTCTTACACTGAGCTAAATTCTAATTGGTTAAATTGTAAAAATGTTTATGGATGGTTTTCTTAAGTTTTGAATAGTTTTGGGATAGCACTGAATATCATAGAAAATCAGTCTTTAATGAGTCAAGTACCTTGTAGGATAAGAATTTTTCTTCTTTTGTTGAGACAGGGTTTTTCTGTATAACCCTCTCTGTTCTGGAACTCTATTTTGCACAAATTCTGTTTTGTATTATAATAAAAGCCCGGAGCCAGATATTGGGAAAAAGCTGAATTATCAGAGAGATTGAGAAACAAACCACAGCCACTTCTCACCCAACTAACTCCTCAGGCCTGTCTGCACAGATCTTTCCACTCCAATACTCTTTATCCTCAGCTGTCCTCAGCCGACAAAGAAAGTGCCAGGCAAAGCTGAATTTCTCTCTCCTCTGGTTCAGCTTTCCTAGTGCTGGGATTAAAAGTGTGTGCCACCACCACTTGGTTCTGTTAGGCCTTGAACTCAGAGAGATTCAGACAGATCTCTGCCTCCTGAGTAATGGGATTAAAAGGCATGGGTCACCACTCCCTCATCTTCATGGCTTGGCTCTGTGGGTGCCTCTGTCTTCTGATATTTCAGACTATTTTTATTAAATATATATATCACCACATACCTCATTTTGTGTCCAAAGTTAAAAATAGGTTATAACTAATACTAGAAAAACTTTATACAATAGGTACAATGACTATGTACAATATATGCAAGGAATAATTATATCAACAATGTCCACTCCATTAATAATTGACAAATTCAAAGAAAATATTCCATTTATTTTATTTTGGTGAGTTCAAAGGATTGTACTTAATTCACTTTCTATCTAACTTGTATTATTAACTGAAAACTATCTTTTAATGTCTTTCATATGCTTTACACCCCATAGTGAGTTTCTTTTCTGAAACTGTAACTAGGAAAACTATAAATATAACTATCTAATCTTCAGCTCCCTCTCTAGACCAGACTGACCTCAAAGTCAGAGATTTGCCTGCCTCTGGCTCTGAAGCACTGAGATTAAAGGAGTGTGCTACCATTGCCCAGCAAAGATTTATTTATTTTATGTATATGAATGTTTTACCTGAATGTTTGTATACCAGATGTCTACCTGTTGCCCACAGAGGTCTTAACAAGGAATCAGATCCTTTGGAACTGGAGTTGTAGTTGTATGTGAACCTAGGTTTTCTGCAAAGAGTAACCAGTGCTCTTAACCACCAAGTTATCTTTTCAGCCCAGATAAGAACATTTTTAAAAAGTAATTTTTATCTATTCCCGATTACTCTCCCAGAGACACTTTTTTTATTTGAGCTTCTTAGAGTTCTTCTAAGATAGTCTCTGGTCTGAATATTATATTGTCTAGATAAAAAATATAATTAGAGCTTACTTGATTGAACCAGATTTAGGAAAACAGTGCTAAATTTTAATTGTCTAAATACATATCTTTTTGTTGTGGTTGTTTGTTTTTTTGAGACAGGGTCTCATTGTATAGCCTTGCCTGGCCTGGAGCTTGTTGTGTAGACCAGACTAGTCTCAAATTCATAGAGGTCCTTCTGCCTCAACTTCTTCAGTGCTGGGATTAAAGGTATGTGCAGCCATATACCCAACTGTAAATGTATCTTTCAATCTTTAGCTTTTTAAACTTCTATAATTTCAAAATATTGCTATTATTATCTACTATATCTAATATATGTTCACTTTCTTAGAATAGATTTTGAGTAGCATTTTAACAATACAACGATTTTCTCTATGTATTTGTTGTAGTTGTATGTTCTATGTTCATGTATGTATACAGTATTGGAGCTAGTTTGCTGGGACTTTCTGAGATCCATTAAGTAAGGAAAGAAACCAACACGAATATATCATTATATATTCCAGTCTTCTGCAGAAAAATGATCAAAAATCTTGTATGTACCCCGACACATTTATATGATTGTAGAGTACTAGTAGCATGTTAGAGGACAGGTAGTAGGTGGTTAACCTGAGATAAGGTGTTAGTATAGAGAGTTAGACACTAGGATAGAATTTAAGGAGAACATCAGGACCCAGGACCAACTACAGAGATAATCCAAGAACTCTGACACCAGTTTTAATTAAGAACCCTAGTGCTTATCTGCACATTTTTGCTATATATAATAAAAGTTCAACAGTAGAGTTTTCATTTTTCATTTTATTTCACTATTGTAGAACGTATAAATCTATACATATTAAAGCTTTTGTTCGTTTAGTAACACATCTTTGTAGTGCGAGGTTTCTAGCCCAGACTTTTGGGCCTATCCTTAAGGTTTAGGCCCGCAGACCTACAGACCCACAGAGACACACAGATGCTTATAATACTTTTAGGCTGATTAGCCTAAGGCCCAGGCATATAACTTGCTAACTCTTTACCCCCAATCCAACCCATGACTCTTATCTTGTTCAGCCTTGTGGCTGGGTACCTTTTCTTAGAGCAACATAGTTGTCCTCTGCTTCTTCCAGCTTCTTTCTCTGGCATTCTGCTCTGTTCTTCTGCTTCCCAGAGTTTCTTTGTCTGGAAGCCCTGCCCACACTTCCTGCCTGCTTTTGGCCAATCAGCGCTTTTTATTAATCCAGTGGGTGGGGACAATTATTTACAGTGGAACGACATAATCTCCCACACATCTTTATGGCAAGTATTACTATAGACCTTATAATAGCAAATAAGAGGTACAAGTTCTCTGCCTTAATGAACCAAGTATTGTGTTGATAATGTAAATTCTGTGAAGAAAATTGAGCATTTTAATGAGATAAAAAAGGACAGAAATAGGAACAAGAGAAGGTGTGATAGTGATAGGGTAGGGCATGAAGGTTTTCCTACAAGGTGGTGAATTTGACTAAAGAGCTGAAGGAAATGAAGACTCGGATTCTGTAGAACAGATTAAAAGTTTGTGAGCATTAGTTTGTTCTAGAAACTTGAGGAAGGCCAGAGTGACTAAGGCATAGCTATGAATGAAATTTGAGTAGTTGAATTTGGAGAGGTGGGTAGGGTCCCACCTTGTAGGGTCTTGATGGGATTAACTTTTTTTGGCTTTCATAGGAAGCATTATGAACAAGGGAATGTTGTGTGCACTGAAAGCTATACTAATTTGGGTTTATGAAAGAAAGCTCATTCTGGCTGCTGTAGAGAACAATTGACTTATAGGATAGGGAAAAACAAGGAAGACTACCTCAGTCAGACATAGATAAGGGATGATAATAGTAAGGGAATTAACAAGAGAGGAGTCAGTTATATCCCAAAAGTAGAACTTAAAAAATCATCAGAGAAAGAATGAATATATTTAAATTAGGTCCAGTTTAGAGTCACTGATAACAAATGTTTTCTAATTTGAATATATTTTAGTATCTTAAGTCCATGGTCTCTTTTAATTTAGAGTGCTAAAAAATGTAAAAGGAATGCTAGTGATTAAGACTTTTCTTGTATACAGTCCTAAGACTCATTTAAACTTCATGGCTTCTCTTTTCCCTCCTTCAAATAACTGTTTATTATCCCAAATGTTTTGTCTTTCATATTTTGTTAGGGCTTGCTTTGGCTCTTACAAAAAAATTTCTTAGCCATATATATTGTTTTGAGTACTGTGATATATTAAACATTTTCATCTTCAAACTTACAAGATAGCAACTACTTTTTTTTTTTTCAGTTTTGTGCATAAGGAGACTACTAGCACCTTCACAAGTTCAGATACAGACCCTAATCTTCCACCACAGGATAGTATGCCATGTTATTCTTTCCCTTACTTTTGAGGAAGTACCTTTCCCTCCTTTTGGGGGGGGGGGTGTTTTTACACTGTTGAAAAAACTACTAAAGGAAGATTTGAGGGACTGGAATGATGCATTGTGATTAAGATGTATCTTTTCTCTGAACTTTCTGCTTTGAATATTGTCTTGATTTTCTTCTGCCAGACCACAAAAACAACCTGAAAATTATTCTGAATATAAGCAGTTGCTCTAATGATTTTTCACATCTAGAAAGAACTAAAAAAGTTTTTGAATAGTCTTCATTTTTTTATTCACAAGAACTGCCTTTATATACTAAATAACCAGAATAATACCTAACACATACCAGATATTGTTTACTGATTGAGTGAACGAATTAATGAAAGAACCTACTTTTCTCTGTCATGTGTTCTTATTTTTTAACCTAATAAGAAGGACTGGCTTGCTCGAATATTGTGACTAAACTGTCCCAGCTAAATCATCACAGTAAATAAAGACAATGCTATCTCTCAGTGTTCACATGTAAACTTTATTAGAGAAATCTAATCCTTTGGAATTGGGACCCTCCCTTGGGACCAATAATTACTGTCCAAAATGCAATATTATGACTGGCCAACTCCATGTCAGGTTTTCCCTTAAATGGTCATGGAGGAAGATTTCATTACTAAAAGAAGTATGAGAAGCTTGGGTATCTTTAATTGTTTACATAAAAATTACTTCATTTTTAAGCTTCAAAAAGATCTTTCTTTAAAAAAACTTTTAAGGTGTGTGTGTGTTTATTGTTTATGTAGTCAGAGGACAATTTGTGGGAACCCGTGCTCTCTTCCTCATGGGTTCCAAGGATCAAACTCAGTCATCAGGTTTGGTAGCAAGTACCTCTATTGGCTGAGCCATTTTGCTAACACCAGTTCTCTGTCTTAACTGTAGCAAATTTGTGAAAAGATACATTAAAAAGAAAGAGAAACATGGCATGTAAATATGGCCAGTGCACATTGTAATATTTTTGTTAAAAGAAAAGAAGGGCAAAAGTTTCCATATGAGTGTCTTAATCCCTTTGGTCAAAGGTCGCAATCCAAGTTGTTTGGCAAGCCTGGCTGTTTTTTTTTTTTTTCACAGACTGCAAAGTCCATTTATAAGTAAATATACATCAAAGCTATGACAACTCATCTCATTTAACTGGACTTAAAAAGGGTTGTTATAGTTCCTAGTCAGCCACACTTATTTCTGATAACCTGGGGAGTGGGAGAAAAATAGAATTAGGCTCTACAACCATTTAGAAAGTCAGAGATGGAAACAGCATGGATACTGATACACTGTTACTCCCTTCATCATGGATAGACTTGTAGTGCTTTTCTGTCTTTCTTTAAATGGACATGTGTCACATTTTATTGTATGTAGAAAGTATATTTTTCTAGTGGAAGAATAGAGTCAGAACTAGAACCAGAGCAGAAGGAAATAACTAACCTGTATTGATCTGTGCTTATCTTACATCGCTCCTTCCTGCTGAGAAAATGATTGATTTTTTTTTTTTTTTTTTTTGAGAAACCACCCTTCAGCACCCTTTTTGGATAATGTCATGCTATTTCAAAATAGGAAAATGATTATAGGTAAGTTACATGCAGAAAATATTTTTCTTGATTTTCTTTCTTTTAAGAATGAATGGAAGGAAATTATACAAAATGAGTAAATGATAGTATTATTTAGAAACCATTCCATTTCACACAGGAAACCCTAAGATTAGGTAAAGGAGTCTTTGTGAGTAGAATTTTTTTTTATTATATTGTTTGCATATTTACCAAAATTCTCTGATAAGGGTTTTTATTCTCAAATTACTATTTTGAGATTTAGATTTTTTTCCTAGCTCCAAATGTCATAATCACATACAAATTTAAAACTATTCAAGAACATTCACTAGAACTCTAAAATGAGTAACTCTATAGTTATTCTTATCTCCTTTTAACTTCATTTTTATTAAAATTAGGATTAAATTTTCATTTCTCATTACCAGTGAATACTATTCAATTATCTTTTTATATGAATTGAAAAATTTTACTCATGCTGTTTCTATGGCATCAAATGAAGATTCTATTATAAAATCAATTTTTAGAAGTTGTCCATCATGTTTTCTGTGTTACTATGTCTTAGAACTGCAGTCAATCTCTTGGTCTCTTGGCCCTGACTACCTCTTGGTCAGTGGCTCCTCTCTTGCCTTCCCTCCTTCTCCTCTCATGGTACAGGTTAGTCTGCTAACCATGTCTAGCTGGGACTCTTCCCTCTGCCTGCTTTCTTCCTTATAGCTACAATAAAAAACTTTTCCATATTTAAAAACAAACAAAAGATAGTCTCCTATTTCTCAATATGTGAAAAATGTGGTTTTTAAAAAATTAAACATTTTAGGGCTTGGTGGGTAGCCCCATGGGTAAAGTGCTTGCTGCAGAAGTAATGGAGCTTAAGTTAGGATCCCCAGCACCCCACAAGAAGACAGGAGTATTGGTATGTCTATAACTCTGGCCCTGGGAGGGTGGAGAACAGGTAGCATACCAGAGCTTGCTGGTCAGCCAGTCTAGATGAATTTGTGAGTTCCAGGTTCAATGAGAGACTGTGGTGAGCAATAAGGTCAGACATATAGCTTTGATCTTTGGCCTCCACAAGTACACATACATACCACACAGTTCTGTAAACCATAATCTCCTACAAACTGTTAGAACTTTGAGTTAGATGATGTGCTTCTATTAAATCTATATACCTACTTTTTACTCATCTGCTTAGCTACCCTTCTATTATATTTAAGAACAGTGGTTTTCTAAGAGATATTCATATAAATTTAAACCTTGACATAGCCATCTTGTTTCCTTTTACATTTGAGATATTACCCTCATTATATTTCAAATAGATTTACTTGGGTAAATGTAGCACATATGATCGATATGTGTTTGGTCATTGGTCAGTTCTTAAATTTTTTCTTTTGTTAGTAAATTCACATTTCATCATAACTAAAATTGAGCTTTTTGAGTTGACTCCCTGAAGTTTTCCATACCTGTACTCTGTTTCTCTTACACACTACTGACAAATAGTCATTTTTAAAGTTGTGCTATTGTGTGATTCTCTTTTAGTCGGCAACTAAATATACAGTATTTTCATATTTCTATGTAAGTGTGAAATATGAATGAATTTCAGTATTCACTGTGACATAGGTATACATACTTTTCATTTTTAGGTCCCTAAGTGATTTTTTTTTAAAAAAAGATTTTGATACATGAATTGGCAGATGTCTCCTTTACCTTCATAAGATAATTACAGGTTGTCTACATTTTTTTTTCATTCTACCATCTGCATAAAAAGTTGCCAATCACTGCATGAGCATTTGTTATATCATTTCACTAAAAATCTTGTAGTCTTGAAGCATATTTTTCTAATACCCAAAGAGAAGTAGAAGCTGAGTGTGGTTGCCATATACCTACAATCACAGCATTTTGGGAGGATCAGATAGGAGGATTATAGTTCAAAGCTTTGTCTGAGCAGTACACTAGTTTAAGGTAAATCTAGGCTATGTTAAAGAAACTTTCTCTAAGAAAATAAAGCCAAACTAAGTTAGATTTATTATTTTGTTCTTCCAGTGTTTTAGGTCAGTCTTAGCTCTCTAAAACACAGGATTAATACTTATTATTGTATATAGATTGAAGATAAAATAAAAATAAGTTTATGAGAAAGTTTTACATCTAAGCATATAGAATTTATGTGCAACATTTGTGTAGTTCTACGTTAACATTCTTACAACACTGAACAAATCTTTATCTCTTCCAATTTCTTTGTACTATTAAAGGAGGGAGATCACATAATATGAAAGAGTTCTCTTTAGATAGTTATAAGTGGCTAGAGAGTGGTTTTTGTAAAATTTTATCTTTAAAATAGATTTATCTTACGAATATTTACTTGCATGTATGTGTGTGCCCTGTGTGCATACAGTGCCTGAGGAGGCTGTAAGAGGTGGCAGATCCTCTGGAATTGTAACTGATAGTTCTGAGCCATCATGTGGGTGGTGAGAACTAAACCCAGGTCCTCTGTAAGATAAGACCAAGTTTTAATCTCTGAGCCATCTCTCCAGCTCATAAAATTTATTTTTTAAGAGAGCATAGAGCCAGGGGTGGTGGCACATACCTTTAATCCCAGCACTCCGGAGGCAGAGACAGACACATCTCTGTGAGTTGGAGGCCACCTGGTCTACAGAGGGAGTTCCAGGACAGGCTCCAAAGCTACAGAGAAACCCTGACTTGAAAGCTGGAGAGGAAAGGAGAAGAAAATAAAAGAGAAAAGAGAAAGAAAAGGAGGGGAGGAGATAGGAAGGAGAGAAAAAGGAAGGAAGGAAGGAAAAATAAAGCACACTGAGGCTGATGGTGGATATTTAAATAGTTTAAACGTGAATTGAGGGGAAAGTTACCTTTCAAGGTATTGTTCTCATACTCACCACAAATTAGAATTAAAAGCAGCACAAATACAGTGAAGTTTTAACTACTTTCTTAAATCTACAACTAATAAATTATTAGTGTATTGAGGAAGTAGGAAATTATGACGTTTAAAGTTATTTAGCATCATTGTATGATTTCTTTTACATCTCTCTGACAGGCCTCTCACAGAAGTGTTGGAGAAGCTAGACTTCTTGATTCATATTTTATAGCCTTGTTTTACATGAATGATACTGGTTTTCTGTTTTTTTTTTTTTTTTTTTTTTTTTTAATGTTTCACATTTAAGTCTTCTGTAGGTTTTGTTTGTTCTCATTTAGTTTCTTAAGAAGAAAACTCTAACTCTAATTTGGAATTATTTAAGTGTCCTTTTTTCATTTAAAAGAAACAGTTATTCTTAGGCCAAGACAAATTCACTAAAAATTGTGGAACCAAGGACATTAGGGGAGTGGCTGTATTTCCAGTGTTGAGCTTTAGAAATGCGTCCTACTTCGTGGGGTCTTGGGAACATCAATCTTGTATTTTAAACTTAACTGAAAGGCCTTCCCAAAGTGAACAATGAAGACTTTTTAAAATTTGGATTTGATTGTAAAGTGTAGGCCTTGAAGATAGCACAATTAACATTCCATTGCAGCGAACATTTAACCATTTAAATAAATGTTTAGGAGCCTTCTGTTTGAAAATTGTGAGGAGCACTACCACAGTACAGGACTGCCCACAACTATTTGTGTCCTTTTCATTCTTTTGCTTCAGAAATAACTATTTACTTTTATAAAGAAGAGGAATAAAAATCTGATTGTTGGGTGACATGAGTTTTAAGATTTTAAAAGCTCATTATTTTTATTCTAATGGTATTGTGAACTATGCCTGCTTTCTTAACTTTCTATAAGTCCAAACCCAAATTCTTGTCCCCAGGATATGAGAGATGGGAAGCATAACACTAAAGTGCCGTGTCTGAAGAACAAGGAAAATTTCTGGTAATTCTGAGTGTACTAATCATCAACCTGTAGCTAATATATTTAAGCATAAAAGTCCTGATGTAGATTCAATGTAGGATTTAAGAAAGATGTTGATTTGGGTCTCTGAATAAAAGACTCTTTTGTTGTACTTCACAGTGGTAAAAATGAAGGTGTAGATCAGAAAAAACAAACAAACCAATCCTACTACTTAGATTAAAAAACAGGAAATACATTGATTGCAACAAATTTCCCAAGGTTATCAATGTTTGCAATCTGTTGTGATATTTTATTAATCTGATAATGCTTGAAGTGACTGAGGTTTTGTAATGTGGCATGTGCTATAATGGAATCTGCCCTGTAAAGCAGTATTACTGTATGGCTTTATGTAGTGTTTGATTAAAGAGAATGAGGACAGGAAATTAATTTATACATACTTTTTTTTTTGAGACAGAGTTTCTGTCTGTTTGGGAGTTCACACTGTAGACCAGGGTGAGCTCAAACATAAAGATCTGCCTGCCTCTGCCTCCCAAGTGCTGGAATTAAAATTGTGCACCACTACTGCTCAGATATCTGTTTTTAATTGTCTAAAATTAGTCAAGAACCCCAATACATTTTAAAAAATGAGTTAAATTTCACAACTGAATTTAACTTGTTATTTTAGATATGACCCCTGAGTGTACAGGCAGTGCTGGCGAATGTGCCGGTCCTTCATGTAATTCTTACCTAGCTCATAAGTAGATCTTCTTTCATTTACAGATGAGGGAAATAAGGTGCAGAGAGATAATTACTGAAGACCACATATCTAGTAAATTAATGTGAACCCAAATCAGATTTTGCATTATTCTAAAGTCTTAGCCACTACCTTAAGAACAAACTTCTTTCTTGAGTAAGGAAATTATGTAAAAATTATATCTCCTTTTAAATTAAAAGGAAGTTTATGTAGTGATTGTACAATAATTCTGTCTTATTCTAACATTATTCTTGATGAGTTGAGAACAAGAAACTTTTAAGCTTAGATTACTATTTTAGACTGGGTAATTTTATTTTCTTTGGGAGATCTGACTTGTGTACCAGTGTGTTTGGCAACATCTCTGGCTATTCCTATTAGGTATCAGCTTCCGACATCAGAATATACTGATAGCTTAATATGTATATAGAAGTTACAGATGGAAATTTATCAATATATGTATCCACATGGATTCATTCCCCCCAACACACACCTGAAAAGGTCTAGAAACATGATACATTACTAGCAATAGGCATACCTTGCATTCATATCTTGGTTTTTAATAGCCTTTTTCAACAAAAATAACCTATGGTACCCTGGAGAAATGACAGATTCTAGGCATAAGTTAGAAATGCCACAAAAGTAGCCTATAGGTTATGTAGTACCAAAAAGTAACCTCCTCTCTTTCCCACTACAAAATACCCTACAATTATATGTGTTAGCCAAAAGGATGGAGGAGGTAACTAAAGTAATCCAGTGGCCAAAGTCAGAATTTGAGTAACATAAATAAACATAGTAGTATTGGATTATAATGTATTGCATGCAATAAATATCCATGTATTTATACTGATGAAATGAGTCAACTATATTAATTAATAAGTGTGGAATCAGCAAATTTCTCATCTAGAGGACCTTTAGATTTCTTAAGGCATGGAACCTAACTCCCCACTCATGTATGAAGCCCATGAAGACTTCAACAGTTTCTCCCACATCCTTTATAACTTTACAGTGAAGAAATACAGAAGCTGTTGCAGTCAGGTACTAAGAGCACCAACAGCAATGAGTCATACTGTAGTATGTATCCTTGATAGAAAGTGATGGCTTTGCTTTAGCAGCCTTTCACACTCCCAGCCTCATTATGATAAAAGGGCATCAGAAAAATCATAGATGAGGGCCTTCTGTACAGAACCTGATAACTCCTAAAACATTTCAAGATCATCAAAAACAAAGTAGCCCTAAGAAATTGTCAAAAACCTTAAGTCTAAGATACTTGCTTAAGTAGACGTAACAGCTAAATGTGATATCATTAATGGCTTATCATAAATAGGCTCCTGGACCAGAAAAAGAAAACTTTAGGTAGAAACTCAGATCTGAGTAAAACATGGACTTAAAAAACAGCGATATATCATTATTGTTTCAGTTGTGACAGATATTCTGTGTAAATTATATGAGAGGACTGGTGTGCAACATGAGAACTCTTTGTATTACCTTTACAGTTTTCTTACAAACCAGAAACTATTAAACTTATTTCAAAAAACAGTCTTAGCCAGGCATAACTGCTCATATTTGTAATCCTAGGATTTGGGATACTGAGCAGGAGGATCACCATGAGTTCAAGACCAGTTGGTGCTACAGAGTGAGATCCTGTTTTAAGTATAAAAACCTCTACAACAACAAACTCAATAATCTAAACATCACTAGATATTTCTTGGAGAGTATAGTTGCCTTCAAGCAAGTGAATATTTAGGTAATCTAATAGAGGAGAAAATGTTTATTTTGTGTGTGTCTATTGTGTGGATTCCCCTGTAATAGGAAGTTTCTGGCCCGTCTGGGCTGTGGTCCATACCTGCAGACCCACAGAAACACATAGACATTTATATTAATTTCATGGTGACTGACCTATGGCTCAGACATATTGCTAGATCTTTCTCTTAACTCTTCCTATTTCCATTAATCTGTCTAGCATGTGGCCTGGTACCTTTACTCAGAGCAGCATGGTTGTCTTCTTTTGGCTTCGTCTGCAGGCATCTTTGCTGGCGTCTCTTCTCTGCTCTGCTCTTCCTCTTCCCAGAGTTTTCTTAGTCTGGTTAAATACCTCCCCCTCCCCCCCCCCCCACACACACTTCCTGTCTGCCTTCTTGCCAATCAGCTTTATTTAAACCAGTAGGAGGGGGAAAATCCCACTACATTCCCCCAATAAAGAAATAACATTAATGTAAATATCAAGGACATAGTTGAGTACAAACTGTTATTTATTATAGTTTCTTTCTGCCTTAAAATTTTGTGTTCTGTACCTTTTCAATTGTTATCTAGTAACTTCATGTCTCTGGCTTCTCTGACCACTTAAACTTTGGTACTATCAATTCAGATCCTTTAGGATGATGTTAGTAAGCATGGCTTGTATGCCATTAGAGTGGGCATCTTTGTGTAGTATGTCAAACATAGTAAGTGAAATAATTCAATTGCAAAATCTGATCTTCCCTGAATTTTCTTTTGTCCCTCCTAGTTTCTGCTAGGTCGATGTGTAGGAGCTCTTCTAGATTACCTCTACCATAGTGTCTGGACTCTTTCCCCTGTCTTCCTCTCACTGTGTCTTCCAGTTGTAAGTACTGGATCAAAAACAGAAAATGGATGCTAATGCCTTTTCTCATTGAACTGTTTAATTACCATTTTCTTCTTGCCTGTAGGAAAATCTTTTCTCTACTGTCACATCTGTCATCACCTCTAGACATGACCATCCATGTGCATCTTTTTCTTCTAACTTTATCTGTAAGACCACTTGCATTGTTGACCAGTATTGCCCTCTGAACTAACATGAGCTCCTGGAGTGCAAAGACTATATATTTGTGTCTCTGGCTATATTCTATTTATGTTGACTAAATGAATGAGTGAAATATATCTGTTGCTATTGTTTTTAATGTATTGTGTATAATTCTTATCCTTTGTCTTACATTTCTTAAAATATGGTTTTCTAAACTCAGCAATGGAAACCAGATGTTTTGCATTTCTACAGCAACTGTTTTTTTGTTTTTTATTTTTTTAAACAGCATTGCTTATTAGTCCCTTACTCATTACTAGTTGGGAAAGACAGTGTAATTAAAATTATATCAGAAAGAAACTACTGCTTTTCTTCTATATCCAGACAGGGACAATTACTTAAATCCAAAACATGATGACAATCTAATTGGATAGAAAAATATTTTAATCCAAGTTAGAAAATATAGTTCTACCTTTATTTTCATTTTATTATTTCCCTCTTTAATACTGTTGTAAGAACATACCTTTTTTTTTTTTTTTTTTTTCCTGAGCTCACAGATTTATTGCTGTGAAGTTGGGTCAAATACATTTTCCTATGATAGATAAAATAGGTATTGTACGCTTTATTTCTTATTTCTAAAGGGATTTCAGCTTTAGCTGGTTTAACTTAAGAAACTAATTAAGCTAAATGTTATTTAAAGTCTTAAATAAAACATGTTTATTGTGAGACAGTGAATATTTAAAAACTTATTTATAAACAGAAATGTACAGCAGGAAGCAGCAGTTTTGGGATATATACTGTCTCCAAGTTTTATCTCTTTAGAGTAATATGTAAAAGTTGTTTCTCCCATTACTGTGAGCAGTACGTCTTTTCTCAGGGGTGGAGAGATGGGCAACAGTGCTTTCTGAAATTTTCCTGATCCTGTTTGTGCAAACAAACAAATCTTAGGATTTTTGGCTTTTACAATGTAATCTGAGATGTGTCTCTTGGGATTTTTATGAATAGGTCTGTGTGTGTGTGTGTGTGTGTGTGTGTGTGTGTGTGTGTGTGTGTGTGTGTGTGTGTTGTGTTTTTGTGCAAATGTATTTTATTATGATAATTCTATTCATTTTGAGGTCTAGACTTACTGAGCTCATAGCTTGAGGTATTATTTAATCTTTTATTTGTTTACTTGTTTTTGTGTTGTGAGGGTGGTTTACATTAACCATTCATTGGGTTGCAATTATTGCAGAACAGTTGAAAGTAAAAACAAGCAGACAAGCAAAATCTCCCCCCAAACCTTAATGATGCTTATTAAATTTCTCTTTTATATAATTTTTATGAAAAAAGATAATTTAAAAATAATTATCCTACAATTATGAGTCTATTGTTATATGTAGCATACTGTTTTCAGAGGCCTCTGATGCCACTTCCAAGTGTAATGATTAACTCAGCCTAGTCTTATCAGAGCTCTGATTGACTGTAGTAAAAGGAAAGGAACATGATGTAAAGTGTGAAGACACCAGACTGTGCTCACTCTGAAATCACACAGGATACTCTCAACTCCTCCAGCCTGAAATTGTGGCAGCACATGAGAAATATATACCAGGGAAGTTCATCAGAGACTGAGTGGCTGGGCTTTTTTTAATGGAGGCTGGGTACATCCTCAGCTTCACAGAATTTCAAACTCTGAGAGATATAACAAATAGAACTTGTAGTAATCAGGGAATGGTGAAAAGTGTCCTGTAATCCAAGTTCCTAAAGGCAAGCCAACACATGTCAATATATCCTTCTTATTTTATGATGACATATTATAAAACAAATGTAACCATGATCAGGTCAGATTTTTAACACTTAGCATTTTAACCTTTAGAAGTGACACTTTTTTTTTTTTCCTTTTAGAAATTAAAAAAAAAAAAAAAGCAACAAAATGGTTCATCAGGTGCTTGCCACACAATCCTGACAGCTTGAATTCTACTCCCAGAACCCATATAAAAGTAAAAGGAAAGCACCAAATCTACAACATTGTCTTGTGACCTTCACATGTGTTCCCCATCATATACATAATAATTTTGAATAAGTGTATTGAGAGTTCATTTTCTTGAATTTTGTGTAAGTCCCCCCAACACTTAAATACAGCAAACAGTTGAGTGCTTTCTGTATACTTATCTTTGTCTCATATACTAAGGATATAGAAATGAACCAGGCATGGTTTTTGCCATTTTGTCCCTATTTTTAGCAAATATAGCAAAAATATAAATGAGTTAATAGGGAACACATTTTGTTATCAACTTGTATTTTATAAGCAGTTTTGAAATGTTTTCTTATGTAATGGTGTATGTGTCTTTGTATGTTCTTGAGACAGATTTTTTTTCTTCCTGTTTTTTCAGATTTCTGTAGTTTTGTGGTAGAGAAGGAAAGGTAGACATAAGTATTTTTAAGCATATAATAAACACTATACTGGAACATATTTACAAGATGAATCATACTAGAAATTGGCTTTAAGAGAAACTTTGCCTTTAGTTGTAATCTGAATACCTGATCTGA
Source organism: Phyllotis vaccarum (assembly GCA_033318265.1). Lineage (NCBI taxonomy): Eukaryota > Metazoa > Chordata > Mammalia > Rodentia > Cricetidae > Phyllotis > Phyllotis vaccarum. Next base: position 99,940,121 of record JARWLC010000003.1, read on the forward strand.
GTTGTAATCTTATTTTGATTTTTTTTATACAAAATTTAACACAAAAAGAAACCTATTATTTCAGCTATGGATTTTCTTTTTTATTTAACCATTATTTCTGAAATAACTGCTATTTATCAATGTGTACATTGTCGTGTGTACATTTGTCATTTCATGCACTTTATTTAGCATAACTAGGTTTTGAATTAATCTTTCAGGTTCTGTTGCTTTAAGATGGTTGTCATAGCTTTGCAACAAAATGCTAGAACAGGCACTGGACCGAAACTGTACCTACTTTTCTGTCTTCCCTTATTACACGTTCCTGCATTTCACATAGAGTCTTTTGGCTAACTAAATATTTATTCATAGTTACTTAGGGGATTATCTTGCCCCCTTTCCTTTATAGAGACTACGCTTGCTCACCTCAGCTATACAACTAGCTGTGTGTGACTTTGAGTAAGTTACAAATTGCCTCTGATTAGTGCCTCTGATGTAGCAACAATAATAGGGTTTATCTGAAAAGGGTCTTCTGAGGAAAGGTGAGTTTATATATGTGAATTATCTTAGAATGGTATTCAGCAAATAGTATTCACTCATTAAATAATAGCTATTCTTTCACACATTTTGAAAGTTCCAACATACAAAAATGGTTTGAAAAATAAGGACAAATGAATTATCTACTCGAGATTTAGAGTTATTTATTTATTTTATATTTTAGAAACCAAAAAGAAAAATTATTGTTTTTATTTCCCAATACTAAGATCTTTAGTAAAATACATATATAGTAGTGATTATAACAATATAATTTCAGTTTCATATTTATTAGAACATTAAATTGTGTCATTAATGCAATTATGTCTTATTTAGTTGTTTGTTAGGAACCCAACTTTTGTTCTATTATGCTCACGCTCGGTTATGTTCATTATAAAAGCAATTTATTCTGGGTAGTGTTGTATGTCTTTAATCCCAACACTCAGGAAATAGAAGCAGGAGGAAGTCTGTGAGTTTCAGGCCAGCCTGGTGTACAAAGTAAGTTCTAGGACAGCTAGAGCTGTTACACAGACACTCTTCTTGAGAAACAAGAAATAACAAAGAACCCAGCTTTACACTGCAAACTTTGACTGTATGTTTTTCTTTCCGCTTTAATTGTTCTCTCATGTATTGGATCCTGCTCCCTTCCTCCTCTTCTCCCAGTGCCCCCTCCCCTCTTCCTCAGACCCACTCCTCCTGTTTCCCTTCAGAAAAGAGCAGGTCTCCTAGGGATATCGACCAGCAGAACAAGTTACAATAATACTAGGCACAAACCCTCATATCAAGGCTATATGAGGCAACCTAGTAGGTTGAAAAGGTCCCCAAAGCAGGCAAAAGAGTCAGAGACAGCCCCTGCTCACTGTTAGGAGTCCCACAAGAAGACCCAGCTACACAATCATAGCATATTTGCAGAGGACTAGGTTAGACTCATACAGGCTCTATGATTGCTGTTTCAAAATCTGTGAGCCCCTGTGAGTTCTGGCTAGTTGATTCAATAGAGTTATTTTTAATTTACTACAAATTTCTTTTATCTTCTCTCTCTCTAATTTAAAAATATTTCAAAATAAACTATACATATCACAATACTTATGTAACTATCAAGAGAAAGGATCTTTACCTACATAAGTACAACACGAAGAAATGTAAGTTTTTGTTCATGTTCAACTTTTCCCAGTTTCAAAAAAGGTCCTTTATACTTTTCTTTTTTTTCTTCTACTTGTCTTTAGAAGTTCAAGATCCATTGAAGATTTGCTTTTATTTTAGTTGTCGTAACTTTTCTGTTAGTCTTCCTGCCCCCTCCTTTTGAGGTGTGTGTGTCTTTTTATGACATTGACTTTTCAAGTCCAGGGCTTTAAAATTTTAGAATTGCTTTGTAAAATGTTCTTTTGAAAGCTGCATTTAGAGATTAGAAGGTAGCGAAGTTATAGAAATTGAATTTTCTCTATGTGGTTTTCACTTAACTATTACAACTCATAATTTTGAGATTAATGAATAATAGGGATAATTTGGATAAAGTAGAAAATTATTAAAAAATAAGTGTTTTTTTAGAATACTCCAGAAGATGAGGCTCTTAAAGGAAAAAATATAATTATATGAAAGTATTACATCTGACAAAAGAGTTGAAATTTTTTCTGTTGCTTATTAATAGTTCAATATTTAGCACACACCCTGCTCTGATGTGTAAGTCTAAGATAGGGACGAAAGTAGACAAGTGTTAGGCAGATGTGGTAGGAGTGGTAAGGCATGTGGGTATATATGCTAAGAGGAAGATGGGGGCTTATGGAAGAAAACAAGAACAGGATACCTTAGAACCGGAAGGTCAGAAAGACTTTCTTTCCCAAAGAAAGGAATCTCTGTACAGATGAATGTGGGTGTGATGAGTGTGTGAGGCCTCGGACAGTGTTGGGAGAGGAGTGTTCCAGAGAAAGGGAAATGAGGTTAGGACCCTAGGAACAGGCGAGGAACCAAAGAATTATAGGGAGTGTGAACTATAGAGGAAGACTACAGTGTATTAGGAGATGAGGCTGAAGAAGAGAGCTGGAGGCCTTAAAAAAGATTTCAATGCTTCTAGACTCATCTGGATGCTATTGGGAACATTCAAAAGAAAAGGTATAGTATCGTCAGATTTATACTGTGAGAAAACCACCCTGACTACATTAGAAAATAGGGCTGGTGGCAGGAAAAGGAGGCCATTTGCTTACTATAGTAAAGGAAGGTCATAATGTTAATGGTTGTTGAAGTGGGGAAGTTGAATGAGTTTGAGAAGTATTTAGGAGATGAGATCAGCAGTATTTGGTATTTGAGGAAAATGTTTACTATTTGGTTATTCTGTGTGTGGTAGTGCATACATGTAGTCCCACCTTCTCAGGAAGCTGAAGCAGGAGGATCACTTAAACTCAGGAGTTCCAGATAGCCTAGACAACATACTGAGAGCCCCCCTCTGCCTCAAATACATTTACTGTTAATAAATTATAAAGAAATTCATTTAAAGACAGTTCTTAGTATTATACAATTTTACCATTTATTAAAGGCAAAAGCAAAAATACAAACTGATATGATAGGTATCCTTATTTACTTTTACACAAATTAATTTAGGACATGGAGCATCTTTAGTGATTTTCAGAGTTATCCAATATTAATTTATCCTCAGAAACTGTTCTGTCCTTCTTATCTTCTTTTCATTTTCTTTAAGTGTCTTCAGAATAGCTTATGACCCTTCAGTGGCCTGAGCAGTGGGAGCTAGAAACCAGTCTTGAGTGGTTGGTTGGGTACTTGAGCCTTCATTAGAGAAGAGGCAAATTAGGCACCTGCACATCTTCAGACACCTTGGCCATGTCATGAGAAGCAGGGTATCAGGAGCTAGTGTAGCCTGTCTGTTTGAAATTCTTAGTCTCGAGCAGCATAGCAGCATACTGCTCTTCTCAGTCTTTTCAGGATCTCTGTAGAGGTAGAGCTCAGATACGACTTCCCATAGACGGTCATGGGAGTGAACTCCCTGGGGCCAGTATCCAATACATCATAACTGTGTTCACTGGGATCACAGTGTAGCACTCTGTATACAGAGCAATGGTGGGCTGCTTGGTTCTAATTAGTGAAGGTCCCAGGAGTGAAGCCGCCAGCAGTTGGAGTGGCTCCAGTGGCAGCAGCAGACTTAAGGGTCACTGGTGGCCAGTGCTCCTGGAGGAGATGGTGCTGATATCATCAGGTTTCCCAGTGATAACGATGGCTCAAGCTAGTAGCAGAAGCTTCTTCCAGGTCCACCTCAACTTTATGATACAGAAACTGATTTTTCCTTTTATAGATTCACATCTAGAAGTCAAGATTGGTGACACCTGCTACAGGAAATTTGAGGACATCCTCCATCTTTGTAGGACATTAAAGGCTCCAGACACTGTGTGAGACTTTCCTTTTAAGTTATGATGATAATGCTGAAAGACTTGATGTTTTAATTGCTAATGCTGAGAATATTTTGCACAGATACATAGTACAAAGTGGTAGAAGTATCAGCTGAGTGCCAATACAGAAACTGTCCCAGTTAGTTCATAATCCTAAGCTAAACTTCATTTAATGATTTTTAAAAAATGAAACAAATCAGCAAGTCAAACAGCAGTTTTAAAAGTCAAATATTCTACCAGTACAACCCAATACATCCTAATTTGATATGTCCTGAGAAATGATGGTGGAAAAATATTGTTTTTATTTTCTGTAATTAAGTCTTTATGTTTCTGTAAGAGCAGAAAACCTTTTTTATCTACAATAAAACACTAAAATTAATAACACAGTAGTCTCAGATCTGAACTGAGGTGTTCTAGGAAGCATTTTTTGGTGTTGTATGATGTGCCATACAACAGCACGAATAGGATGTGTGATACAACATGCACCAGTGCTGCCAGGAACACCTCAAGTTCATCACGTTTGATTTTCACCCTAGTTTTTTTTTATTTTTGTGGGCTTAGAAACCTTTTGCTTGTCTCTGCTCTCATTTTTTTTTTTCTTTTTAAACACTAACATTTATTTTTGTGACCCACAAGTTAAGAATCTGGAATGTGGACTGGAGATGAATTCAGAGCCTAAATACCACTTAGTAGCTTTATGGATTTTGGTAAACAGCTAAACAATCTGAAGGTGTTCTACAGAGGCCAAGGTATAGGAGACAGCCCAGTTTAGACCATTAGGATATTTAGGGAGCTTGGTGAGGAGTCTTCTTTGATCTTTCCATTTTCCTTTTCTTGGCTTCCAAGCAATGAGATAGAACAGTTTTCCATTGTCTACTGTGCTTCCCTCATGATAGACTTCTACATGCCAAAGTATTGGCACCTGAAGGTGGACTAACTGAACTAAAATAAACTTCATTTCTTTATAGCTTCATTATCTATTTGTTGTAGCGTTGGAAAACTCACTGACATCTCTGTCTTACTCTCTTTATCTCTAAAACGAGAAAAGTAATACTTATCACAGAATTTTAATGCAGAGTAAGTTAATTAATATATGAACAATATGTAGAACAGTGCCCAGTACATAATAAATTGCAATGGCATTGGTTACTATAATAATTAAATTGTAATTGGCTAGTTTTGCTATTACTAGTTTGATATGCCAGTGAAGAAAAGAGAAAAATCAAGGTTGGCTGAGATTTATAGTTTGGCAGCCAAGGTAAATTATGGAGAGTTTTTTTTTAGGGTTGGGGGCGAGAAAGTGTGACTTCACATTTGGATTTGTGACTTTGAGGAATTTTTCCACGTAGAAATATTTAGTAGGGAAAAGAGGCACATTATTTTGAGGATTATTAGGATGTAAGTGGTAAGATATGAGAGTAGATGAGATCATTCAAATAAAGAACAAATCAAGCAGAGTAAGATAGACTGTATTGTCTTTAAGATTACATGTTATAGGCTTAAACCCAAGACAGACAAATACCATATGATCTACTCTACTTGTGAATCAGGGCCAGCAAGATGACTCAGTGGGAAAAGGTGCTTACTGACAGTCCTGACGACCTAAGTTTAATTTCTAGGACCTACATGGTAGAAGGAAAGAACCAGTTTCTGCAAGCTGCCCCCTTATCTCCAGATTAAAACCATGGTACATGCACCTGTACATACATATACATGTTTATACACACATTATATGCATATAAACAAATAACTAATAAAAATTTAAAGCAGTTGAGAATATAACAGAGGTTTCTAAAGACTTTGGGAACTATGGGGATGCCTGTGGATACAGATTTAAACTTAGACCAGAGGAGTCAAGCTTTGATATTCTTCCTGCACAGTAGAATAAACACTAACAGTATGTTATATATTTCAAAATATCTAAAAGAGATTTTTAATATTCCCACTACAAAGGAATAGTTAATGGTACTGATGAATCTGACTTGACCTTTATACAGTATTCATTAATGAGAGCATTACATAGTGCCCATAATATGTACAATCATTACAAATTAATAAATTTTTAAAAGGTTATAATAAATATAAAATTACGATAAATTATTGAAAAATAAAAATGAGTGAAAGAATGAGGACATAAGACTTAGTGCTAAGTTGAGAGTTTATAGATAACCTGATATTCATTGTTTAGTACAAATTTATTTACAGTAGTCTGGGCTAAGGTCAAATGGGCAGGCTCATGAAAGATTATTTTACCTATTGAGAAAACACAGAACTCTGGGGAAGATGCTTTATTAATAAGGAGACATTGCTGTCTACTTTCTTCTTACACTTCTGACAGAAATAAATAAAAATATGTAAAATTAATTTCTAATTGGTGTAATTGCAGATAATGCCGTAATGGCAGAAAACAGTATAGAGTTTGAAGTCTTTCTATATAATATGTAACTTATTAAGTATGTATTGCTGAAATTTGTTACCATTAACTAAGGACTAATGTATTTTTAATTTCTTCTTATAAAAATTCAAATATGCCCACATAGATCCTATATTTACACATAAACGTGTTTCACCATGTAATTTTAAAGTAAATTGTAAATTTCATGACTATTCATCTCTAAAATTGTAGCATTTTCATTATACCACTGTTAAACCTCAGAAAATTGACAGTAATTTTATATCATCTACTACCCAAAGTCCATACATACTCAATTTCCACAATCATCTCATGGGGGGTGCAGGGGCATATGTGTGCATATACATTGCCACTTGTAATTGGCATTTTCTCTGGGCTGCCAACCAGCTCTCAAATAAAGACATGGATACCTACTATTAATTATGAATGCTTGGCCTTAGCTTAGGCTTGTCTCACTAACTCTTCTAACTTAATTTAACTTGTTTCTGTTTATCTATTTTTTTTGCCTTGGGGCTTTGTACCTTTCTTTCATTCTATATATCATACTTTCCTGCTTCCTCTGTCTGTCTATCTAGCCCTTGACATCTTCCTGGCATTTTTTTTCTTTCTTTCTCGTGCTTAAATTCCTCCTCTTATTTACTCTCTCAGCCTGGAAGTTCCATCTATACCTTCTGCTTTGCTGTTGGCCATTCCGCTTTTTATTAGACTAGTCAGGTACTTTAGGCAGGAAAGGTAAAACAGCAACACACGTCTTACACAATTGAACAAATGCAACATATCTTTGCACAGTTAAACAAACATTCTGCAACAACCACCTCTTTATTCTCTTATTCTAGACCATCTTCACATAAAAAACACACCTCTTTTTTCTTTTGAGGGAAGTGCTGATTTGTTGACAGCCATTTTCTAAATTCTGTTTGGTTGTTTTTTTTCTTAGTACCATTTGATTTGTTTATCCTTTTTAGTTTATATACTCTGCAACATGTATTTAAAGGCTAAATGCTATATTCAGATTATACATTTTGGTCAAGAATATATCATGGGGGCTGAAGTGATTGCCTACTGGTTAAGAGCACTGGCTTCTCCTCTAGAGAACCTTAGCTTAATTTTTAGTACCTACATCATGGCTCAGAGCTGCCTGTAACTCCAGTTCTAAGAGATCTGAAATCCTCTTTTCTGTAGTTAGAAGTTTCCTGATCCATCTGGCCTGTAGTCCGAAAAAAATCTCTCCCACTTGTAGTCTTGAAGCCACTCATAAAATATTCAGAAGCTAACATTCATTACAAACTGTTTGTCCTATGGCTCAGCCTCGTTACCAACTAGTTCTTACAACTTAACTCATTTTCATTGGTCTATTGTATTGCCATGTGTCTTGTGCCTTACCTGTACTTTTACATCTAGCTCTGTGGATGGCCACCTGCAGCATCTCCTTGACTCTGCCTTTCTCCTTTATCTGTACTTGGATTTTCTGCCTGCTTCCACGTTAACAGCCCCTTTATTAACAAATGGTAATCAAGTACATTCATAGGTCAGAAAGATATTCCATATCACTCTTCTGGTTACTAGCAGGAATATATCTATATGCATGAAATAATTTTTAAAATACACTATGACAATATTGTAAACTTTATATTGTATCAGATCAAGAGGTTGTCTAGTTGTCCTACTGTCTCCAGCAGTAACTCCAGCTGTTCATGTTTTCTATACTGCTTATTATTTGACACTCTGTGGTAACATGCCTATATATGTCAGGCCTGCAGCAGACAGTTCAATGCATTATATTTTGTATGGCAATTATTTTCATCAGCAACTGTGAAATAATTGATAGAAACAAGATAAATTTAAATATAAATTAAATGAACTAAGCAATAAAATACTGTATTACAAAATAGTAACTGAAATATTTACTTCAGAGAATTAAAGTTAATTTTTTAATATATGTTGTTTAAAAAATTCTAAAGTTTTTTTAAAAATTATATAATATCCAGAAAAATGATTGACTGATGCGCATTAATGCTCTTTGATCTTCCAGTTTGTATTTTTGTTTCAAATAAACCTGCTGTTCAAGTTTCTTCTAGTAAGACTGGCATCTCTTGTTAGTTAGCTTTCTTGGGTATTTTCAGTTTTTTATTCATTTTTTTAATGTAATGTCCATTTCCTTACATTTTTGTATTGTTAGTTTCTTTGCACTGTTTTTTGAAATAGCAATTTAAAGGCCTTTTGTTTTCTTGTTCATTAGTGAACGGTGATTCTAGCTGTCTGCAAATATTTTTGTTTGATTAATTTATTTAAAACCTCCTACTAGAAAAAATAACAGAAAAGAAAAATAGAATATAACTGTCTTTTTAAAAAATTTGACTCTTTATTTTCAGGATTTGAGGCAACCCAGGGGCTTGAGATATGGATTGTGCTTAGAGTGTGTATGATTTAAAATATTATATTAACCCTGAAATGAATACTTACCTGAATCAAAAATGTAAACTGAAACTTCTCTAAAATCAACGCCTGTATAATTCAGTGTTTACTAAGAACTAGGTTAAAAAATATGATAATATAAAGCTTACCTATAATACTCAAATTCAACAGTGACAATAATTTTTTTTCATAGCTCCTTTTAAAGGCTATGAAAAAATTGACTTTAGTTTTGAATTTAAAATTTAGCAAAATAGGTAATGTTTACTGGTTAAGGCCCGAATGAGTCATAGTATAGACACTGTTGATGTAAACCCACTGAAAGCTTGAAATATGCCTGGATAATTATTTAATCTATTTTATATCATAACACCATAATTTAACAGCTCAGAATATCAAATTTTTAACCTTTGTAATTATGTGGTTGACTGGAAATTTCAGCTCACTGTCTGCTTCTGCCCAGTGTCAAGAGAGTATACTGCCTATCACTAGCCTACGAAAGAAACAAAATTCAGAGTTGTTTCTAATGAATATTACTTTTGTACTGGTAGAAAAACCATAGTTTGAGCCATTGTAATCCAGATAAGTCTGTATTTATTTTTATAGTATTTAGAAAAAGTGATTGTAAGATGTGAACTATAGATATGCTCCATAATAACAGTGACAAGAAGACACAATGTATAGATGTGTTCAGGAGCTAGGAAAGAGAATCTGTTGACACATATTTACTTGAATTCAGAAAAGACTTTTCCAAACGAGTTGCAGTCAGTTCATGTCACTCTATAGAACAGTAACTTCAGATTTCTTTCATGAAAAGTAAGGTGGCCCCTTGGTTTTTGCTGAAAGCTATATCCATTGCTATTATTTATGTTACTTTTGCTCATGTGGCTCCTATTTTTTATATTAGTAATGTAAAATTTGTTAACAGCAATTTCAAAATAATGTTTTTGTTTTTACTTAAATCATATAGCCTTTGTTGCTCCTTTCATTGTGTTTGGACAAAAAGGGAGATGTTAATCATTTGGTTGCTCATTTATGTGTGTGTTCCTGCATGCATCTGACAACCACCACCATCACAAAAGTTGCCAAGCACATGAAGAAAAGAGAGCATCTTCTGCTTTTCATCATAGAGTCATCTTAATCTCTCTTGACTTAATGTTCAATACTGTTTTTCTTTTGGAAAGAAGCTCAGAGACATCTCTCCCTGATTTTGCCCCATGAAAACAAAATAATTTAAAGCCATGCCTATGATTCTATTGTTTTTCTTTTTGGAAAAATAATATAGTTAAATTTCTATTGACAATCACATTTCTTCTTAATTTTTCTAAGTTTTCTTCTTACTCTTTGTTTATTGTTTGGTTCACTTCTTCATAGACACTTTAAAGGTTTCTTCTTTTGCAAATTTTGGTTAATTTCTTAGGGTTAATGTTTCTTGAGTCTACTTCCTATTTTACAATCTAATTTTCTGCTTCTCTGATTTTTATGATACTGCTTCTACTGCTAATATTAACCCAATATTAATATTGGGTTGTGAGTAAACTTACCATGTGGTAGTCTTAGTGCCTTTCTTCTGTTCTTGTCTTGGTAGTCTGCCTTGTACAGTACAGTTCCACATACAGACAAACAAGGAGCCCAGGGGTCATGGTATACAGGACCAAGACAACAGAATTAGCTAATCTCAGTAGGAGCAGTCCCTATAAGTGTAAATATCCTGTAAATATCTGTAAATATCCAGGGAGAAAGCTATGGTGGACATTTTCTGCACACAATATCATCTGCACATGGATCCTTAGGAGTATTTTACCATTCCTCTGAGCCCCAGGGGTTGTTTAAATTTTTCCCGTGGGTTTTGCTATGAGATGCCCAAGCAACAGCACACAGTCACTCAGAACTTCATTCACTTAGGATTACCACTCCTTACAGTAGTCCACATTTCCTCCAAATATTCCATATCAAATAGGTCTAACCATATAAAATTTTCCTTATAAAGTTTTAATGAGTTCACTATAAAAATTAAGTAATATTCTAGCACTCTAATGTCATGAGTAAAACATTGTTACCTGACACTGACCTTCCCAGCTATCCCTCTAGTTATATAAATTATATAATCCCTCCTACTTTACTTTTTACCATCACTGAAGTGCCTTTCTAGACTCCAGCCTATGTAACAGGCCTTTTTGAAGCTTTTTCTGGTGTGCAATCTCCAGGACACTTATATGTGATTCTTAACTGGGAAGAGTAGTTATTTGTCTATATTTGTATGTGATACTGCATCAGGGGCATTTCTATCACTAAGGACATTATTACTTTATGATTTTATATTCCTAGCACCTAACACAGCACTTAGTATGCATATGTACATACATGCATATATTTATATACATATATACATATGCACACACATTTCTCATCCTTGTATCCTTTGGATTCTATTTAAGGGAGAGGTTGACTTATGTGGTGTGTCTGTATCATTTTATTTTTTATGGTTTATATTTTTATTGGAGTTAGGGTGTTCTTTTTTTCTTGTATGTAACTTAATAATCCTTATAACGTTATCTTACAGTGTTTCACTCTAAATTGTTACATAGTTCTTGATGTCAATTCTGTAAGTGATCTATTGGCCAATATTCCTTTCAGTAATCAAATCACAGGCTTTGGACAGTCGAACCTGACTACTCTAGCCTGGGACCATGCTCAGCTTTAACAGTGTAGTTCTAGCCAGATACACTCAGCTAAGTTGATAGTTTTCTGTTTTTATTGTTAACCTTAAAGATAATATTTTTAAAGTTGTAAGCGGTTAAGAAAAAGGAAGAAGACATGTTATTGACTTATGTATGTGTGTGAATGCAAGTGTGCATACATACAGGTGAACATATTTGTACATGTGCATGAGTATTCGGGCCGGAAGTCAACTTTGGCTGTCATTCCTCAGGTGCTGCTATGCTTTGAAAGAGAAGTGTCCTTCATATGCTTATGTATTTGAGCACAAGGTCCCTTGTTGGTGATATGCTTTGGGAAGTTTATGGGACTTTTAGGAGATGGAATTAAAGAAAGTACTGTGGGGGCTGGGTCTTGAAGTTTTATGGCCCCATAGCCTCTTCTTGTCCTTTCCTTCCTGAGTTCTATTTCAATGTGATCAGCTAGCTTTGTGTCCTCTTGTTATACCTCCTGCCTGCTGTCATATCTTCCTTGCCAGGATGGGCTTTCTCCCTCTGTATCTGTAAGCAAAAAGTAAAATAAACATTTTCTCAGAGAGAGAGAGAGAGAGTAGGGGTGTTAGAGTATTCTATCACAGCAGCAAAAAATAATACAGACACATCTACCTTGTTTTTTGAGATAGGGTCTCATTGGCTTTCAATCCATCAAGTTGGCTAAATTGGCTCACAAGTACAGGATTCACCTGTGTCCATCTCCCCAGCTCTGGGATTACAAGTGCAGGTTTCTCTTAATAAGATGAGTAAAAATTCTTCATTGTCTGGACACTCATAGATAAATATGCTTTAGAATATATTTTGTGTGGCTTTGTAAGAATAAGAAAGAAACCTAGCTGGGCAGTGGTGACACACACTTTTCATCCCAGCACTCTGGAGACAGAGGCAGGTAGATCTAGCATGTGAGTTCTAGCACAGCCTGATTTACAGAGTGAGTTCCAAGTCAGCCAGGGCTAGGCAGAGAAATCCTGTCTTAAACAAACAAACAAACAAAAAAAAATTAAGAAACCTAATTTATAAATAGCATTGTACAGCAATCCGACTTCTTGTGTTGTGCTCAATGTCTTTGTTGTCATTTAATCAGTTTTCTGTAGCTGGACATCTAAATTTCTTATAAATAATGGTAGGATAAGCATTTGTCATATATATTTGTATAAATATTACATTTGTGTATATTACTTTGGAAGACCTTTTTCAGAGGGGTTTATAAGTAAATTGCTACCAATATTGCCATTCCTTTCAGAAAGATGTACCAACTTGTATCTTCATTAGCGGTGTGTGAAAGTACTTTTCCCACATATCTTTGTGCTAGATTTTTGTCAGTTTACCCATTGGGACCTAGAGATCTGTAGTGTACAGTCCTTGTTTTATATCTCTTCTCCGAACCTGTTATTAACTCCTCGTCTGATACTTGCACATGATGACTATTCAACCAGTATTTTAAAGCAAAATGCCCCAAGTTATCACTTGATGCCATACTACTTTCCAAGCCTCTTTCTCCTCTTTAAATGTGACCTAAAATTCTCAGAGTTTTTCAAATTAGAGACATAGATTGATTATTTTTGTGTTTGGGGAGGTTTTGAGTCTTCTCTCAATCTTAACATATATTTCCCAGTTATTGTGTTATACCTATAATGCTGTTTTTATCCAAAGAAGAAACTGTTTTCAGCTATATCACAGATTCCAGAGTTAAAAAAAAAAAAGCTTCATAATATGAGTTTAAACTTTTAGGAATATTATCAGATTTTTGTACCTAGTATTTAATTATGTATGTTTAAAACAATTTAGAAATACTACTGTCTTCACTATTTTTGGCAAAAACTCATTTAACAATTCTCAGATCAAACCCCATTTGAGGTATTTACATTTTAGATTGCAAAATTAACACTGTTATCTCAGTGGAAAGACATTGAAATATTTTCAGTGTTGAGGATTAAAAAAAGAACCCTAAGTTTTAGAAATGAACCTCCTCCCTTTTCTCAGGTTTTTTTGTTTTTGGTTTTTTTTTGTTTGTTTGTTTTGGGGTTTTTGAGTCATTTTGAGCTGGTATTATGCTGTCCCAGCCAAAAGTACAATTAGGACAGAATTTTCTTACTCCTAATTTTCTGTTGGTACATAATCACAGTTCTACAACCTAACTGTAGACTGAATCACATTTTCATGTGGCTATTAAAAACAATTATGACAGCAACAGCTAACACAGACTATTTGAAGTAATATCCCAAGGGATAGTCGTGGCATTTTCTCACTTTTCTGACCCCCCTCCCCTCAGCAATCACTTCAGCTATCTCTTTAAACAATTGATGTGTGTTTGGGCTAGCATGGTTAGTCTGTGTAATATGTTGTATTTTTTCAAAATCAAGTATTTTTAGGTCATTCTGTAATCTGAGATTTTATGAGATTCAAATGTAAGATGACCTTATAGATTTTATTTTTATTTGTATATGTATGTGTCTGTGTGAGAATGTGCCACTTGTTTGAGGATGCCTCAAGAGGCCAGAGAGGGTATAGGATCCCCTGGAGGTAGGTTTAAAATAGAATGGGAGCTGCCAGAACAAAGGTGCTGGGAGCAGCAAGGGTTTCTTTTGTTGTTGTATGCTCTGTAGATGTTTGTGGCTCCCTCTTTCTTCTTCAGTAGTTATCATTTGAATGTACAAGGCTGATCACGAAATTTCTTTATTAAGGCTTGTCCATACTATATTTTATTATCTTTGCCTTTACTAGTTGTTTACCATTAACAGATAGATCCTCCAGCTTGATGAAGATGGCTTGTAGCCCTATTTACCTAGTTGTACATCTGTGGAAGTAGAATGAGAGCTTGAATCAAGGACAAATACATTTTAAGATGGGAGTTTCTCTGAATTTTTGTCCTGTTGTAGGGGATGGAAGTGCTGGTGGATATACATTTGGTTTCCTCTTCAGTAGGATGAGTTAATGGTAAACAGCAGGTTATCTTGTAGCAGAAATATACCTCTTTTGATTTGCAAGATTAACATATCCTATTCTTGTCAGTGACTCTGATCTGCACTTTTGAAGTAGCTTTGCCTGTATATATCACATTTTCCGGTTAAGAACCTTGGGCAGAAGAAAAATAATAAGATGTGGCCAGTGTTTTCCTGCTTGATCTCCCCTCCCATAAGTCATGTAAACTGTGGACATCAGTGTAGTCTTCTGCTTTTTATTCAGATTCAGAAAAATGTACTGCGTTTATAGACTAGAGAGTTGCATATGATCTCTGGTGTGTCTCAAAGTAATGTAAATTATTTTTTATTTTTGGGATTTGATATTTGAAGAGATACAAATTAGCGTTTCAAAATTCTATTTTTCATTATTTCTTCTCATGTTGAAGAATGGGTTTTTTATTTTTTGTTTCCCTCCCTCCCTCCCTCCCCCCTCCCTCCCTCTCTCCCTCCCTCCCTCTCTTGTTGTTGTTGCTTGGTTTTTTGGTCAGAGTAGTGTATGTTATCATGCTGAATAGAAGACTCTTTTCCAGTTCATGAACGGATGGCTTTGCACAATCATGTTTGTAAACCATTTAAAAACCTTTGCATGTGTTAATTAAACATAGAGATTAGAAATAAGAGATGCTTAACATTATTTTATTCATTGAACATGTTGATTCTGCTTGGAGTCAAATTTTTGATCTGTGAAGTTGTAAATTTATTATTATTATTTTTCAGTTTGAGATAGTTTGTGTGTGCGCGTGTGTAGCCCTGGATGTCCTGGAACTTGGTCTGTAGACCAGGCTGACCTTGAACTTTGGGATCCACCAATTTCTGCTTCTGGAGTATTGGGATTAAAGGTGTGTGCCATCTCAGCCAGTTTGTATACAGGGTTTTGTTTTTTGTTTTTTTTTTAAAAAAATAACCTTTAGCTACTCACCTTAGACAATTTATAAAGATTAGCATAAGTTGCTTTTTTAAAAAGGTACCAGAGAGAAAGATCCTGTTGAATTTTTTCTGTGATTGTGGCTAATCAACAACAGCTTACTAGTGCTTGAACCTAAAAGTTGACATTGTTTACATAAGAGCCTCTTATTCAGTTTACCTTTTCAATTCTCATCTTCCTGGGTTAAGACTTCAAATGCATCTGTATTCTACCTCTTGATCCACTTTGGTAATGATATATCAGATATATCTTTTATCTCAAGTCTTTGACATTTTGTTGAAGCGGATAACTTTGATTTTCAGAGATAGCTGAACCAGTATTCTATTTTCATAGAAATGACAGGCACAATAGATGGCTGAAGCATTAATATTATGACTCAGTTTTTGGTGTGCCAACCAGGCATCAGTTATCTGGCACTATTGTTGCAGTGGGGTTTCTTGGTCCCGGGCGGCCAGAGGCCCAGACCCTGCCGCGCCAGACCCCTTAGCCGCTGCTGCTCAGGCCCTTAGAAATGACTCAGACACTTATATTAACTTTATGCTGTTTGGCCTATGGCTCAGGCACATTGCTAGCTAGCTCTTACATCTTAAATCAACCCATTTCTATTAATCTGTCTGCCACGTGGCCCGTGGCTCACCTGTGTTCCTTAGATGTTGCTCCTTGGTCTGCTGGCTCGTTCTGCCTGACTCCGCCCCACTTCTCCTACCTATGCTCTGATTTCTCTATCTACTTCTTCTATGGTGCCTGTCATGGGCCAAAACAGCGCCTTTATTTAAAGATTGATATTCACAACATACAGAAAGGCATTCCCACATCACACTATGACAGGTTTGTTAATGGTTTCCAATGAGTATCAAGGAAAAAAATGAAAGTAGCCTTGAGATAACACTTTTAAAATGCCAATTAAAAAAAGAACTAAATCTATTTAATTCCATCAAAAGTTTAAAAGAGAGAGCCAAGTTTGATTATCACTTTTTCCTGCTTTGTTCTAGTGGAAAGATTTTTTTCGACTTCAGTCTTTCTGAAATACAACTTTTAAAGCAAAATTTGTGATGATTTTGTTTTGTCTTAGCCAAAATGATTTAAATTTTATATAAATTAAAATAAAAATATTTTATAAGATAAAATATTAATCGCTACTTGTAAAATAAAATCAATAGACTGATATTTCAGATAAAAGAAAAATGGTTGTAGTTTAACCTAGATATGCTGAAAACAACAAATATTTTTGAAATGAGTAACCAAAGGAAATCTATATAACTAGTCTTTAAGTTCTTTGTGACAATGTTCACTAGTTCAGGCTACTTTTATACTAAGGATCTTTGAAGGTCACAGTTTAAGAAAATATTCTTAAGAAATAGAAAAATGTATTACAGCTTTTAGCCACTCTAGGACACCAGCCCATGGGTGATTCCGCCCACATTCAGGGTGGGTCTTTCTCTTTGAAGCTTTGAAAAGGTTCTTACAGACATATCTAAAGGCTTGTTTCTAAGTCGAATCAAGTTGACAGTGAAGATCAACCATCACAGTTCCTGACTAAACATGCTTAAGATCTAGTAAAGGAGGCAGAAACATACTCCAGTGTCCTGTCTGTGACAGGAAAAGATGAAGACTAGTCCTCTTGATGTGGGCTCCAGTGGGTTTTGGCTTCAAAGAGTAGATAGACCAGTGTGTTGCAGGGTTACTCTGACTGTATTTTTGTGCATACAACACTGTAAAGTATCAGGTAGAATAGGTACAGAACAAACTACTAAGAAAAATGATGAGCTGTGGATTTTAGGCAGGGGGAAGCGTGTTAACAGGAGTGATGTATTTGCCTCAGAAGGGAGAAAGTTCATAAAGTACAGCAGCTTTGTTTTCTGAGGCACCACCTCTTTTTCTCTTTAATTCAACCTCGCCATATGTGAAAAATATTGTTTTTAAATAGGTCAGCAAATAAAAGTAAAAAAGTATACAGTAAAATGATGTATTTTACGTATGCATTATCTAAAATGAAATTTCAATGCTGCATTAGTATGGAATTGCACAAGTAATTAGCAGTGTCAGGCTTTTAGGACAGTTTGGGTTATTGTCCAGATACTATTTAAACCAAAGTGTTTTCTTTAGCATTACTCTCAGTTGTTCTGATAGAATTCATGATAGAACAACAAGCAGGGGCTGGGGAGATAGATCAGCTGGTAAAATGCTAGTCATGCAACCAGGAAGACCCAAGTTCAACGCTCAGCACACATGGAAAAGGCCAGGTTTGGTGGTGCATGCTTATAATCCCAATCGAGCCTGTTAGGTAAGTGACTCCAGAGACACAAAATCGATAGCTCCTGGGGAGTTACACCTGAGATTGACCTCTTGTGTGTATATACATGTGCACATGCACCTGGGACAAGAAAGGGAGATGAAAAAGCATTTCTAGAAATATTGTATAATTCTAGATAATATCTACATTCTAGATACTAATGTATCTAGAAAGATACACAGTAGCAAACTCGACTTTAAATTTTAGTGATGCAGGAACTAAAGAATAGATGGAATAGAGCTGGTGTGCAAATGTTGGCTGCTTCTAGGATTCTGTGGAGAGTGGGTACTCAAATTTTAACATTTGCTGTTACTGTAATTTGTATCATGAAGAATGTGACCCTGTGGGCAGAGGACGTCTCTGTACTGGTAAGGTGGTGTTTGGTATTGTGCAGAAGATGACAGCATTGTTTCAGTTTGGGCTTGTTTGGTTTGGCGTTTGGTTTCTTTTGTCTCAAACTATAAATTGGAACAGTACTAAAAACCACTGTCCAAAACTGAAATGGCTCAAGAGATTCCAGAGTATTTAATATTTTTCACACACGGGACTTGACAAGAATTTAATCATTTTTAAAGTTCATTATTTTTCTGCTTGCTTAAAATGAGAGTAACCTACTTATAGTTAACAGCCTTCTAAATTTGTAATTTTCGATACAGTCTTAGAGATTGAAGATAGAAAGGCAAACAATGAGATGGCATTTGGGCAGATACAGGGATGTGGAGGTAGCTGGAAAAGATATGTTCGTAGTTAATTTGTCAAAGGCTTTTTAGTGTCCTTTTAAGAAATTGTGACGTATAATAAGAGGTTTTGGTTTGGGCTTTTCTTAAGATTTGGATTAGTAGTTTTAAAATTTTTTTTAAAAATATATAGATGTTTATATTAATTTTATGTTGATTGGTTTATGGCTTAGTTATATAACTTGTAAATTTTTAAGTTAATTTATGATTTTTGTTTAGTTATGTGGCTTGGTATTTCTTTTTAGAGTAGTGTTTTGGTTTTATTTGTAAGGGATTGTTGGTGTTTTGGGTGGGTTTTTTTTTTTTTTTTGGTATTTTTTGATGTCTTTGTTTTCAGTTTTTTTTTTTAGTCTGGTAGCCCCGCCACACTTTCTGTCTGACTTTGGCCAATCAGCATTTTTATTAAGCCAGTAGGCAGGACAATTACTTACAACTACCAGAACATATACTCACAGCAGTGACAAGATTATGCTCAGCATATTGAACCCTGGTTTTATTCCAGCTTAAGTGAACTCTTCCCCCTATTTTGAGAGCAGGCAAGCCAAGGATTCTCTCACTTCCTCTAACTACTGTTCTTTCCTACCTCAAATAAGTGCTTGTGCGTGTCCTGCTCCTCTACCAGCCTTCCCCACACTTGCTTTGTGCCTAGCTACCTTTTATTTATCCTTCATGTTTTTAGATCTAGCTACTCTTATTGAAGACTTTTTTAGTCTTGAGATAATCTCACTTATAGATTGCTCCATGTATTTAACTTCCCCATTAGACCTGACATTCATATGGACACTCTTATTTTCTACTTTGCTCCCCGTAACCACTATTCAGGACTCAGAATTGACTAGATGCTACTGTTTCACAGAAAGGTAGGCTCTTGTGAATCAGTATTCTTGTACCTGTTAAGCTGATGCACAAGCAAGAGACACATGGAGGAAGAGAGACAAGCATTCTTGCACAGTGCTTACACTTGTTACAATGCAGGCTCTGAGGCCATATTGGCTGGGTTCTCAGTTCTCTGTTGTCTGTCACTTATGAGGGGTGTCGTCTTGTCACACAAGTATGGGGAACTGAGTTTGATTCCTAGGACCCATGTAAAGAAGCTGGGCATGGTGATGCACACTTGTACATTTCAGCCAGGGCCTGGGAGCAGAAACAGATAGATCTCTGGGGCTTGCTGGCCAACCAACCTAGCCTTATCCCTGAGCCCCAGGTTCCAGTCAGAGAATCTCTATAAAAACCCTGGTGGGTAGCTCCCAATGAAAGACCAAGATTTATCTTGTGCATTTGCATACCCATACACATGTGGACCCATGCACAATATACAGAACATACCATATGTGAGTCACTAAAATCTTAACAGTTCCAACACTGTTCACAAGTCTAAAACCTCTTCTGAGACGCAAGGTAAACTCTTTGCTACGAACGTCTAAATTAAAAAGTTATGTCCTTTCAATATATAGTAGCACAGAGAAAACATCCCCATCTAAAAATGGAAGAATAAGAGTAGAGCAAAGAAATATTGAATCACAAGCAAGACTGAAGCCCAACAAGGTATAAATTCTTTAGCTTTGTTTCTGGCATGGGAATATATGAAAATAACAGCCAAGCTCCAGCAAGATGGGGCAACTTCTGCTGGTCTACTGCCTGTAGTGCATATGACCTTCCTATTGTGCAAACTCTACTTAGTAATTGCTGCTTCCATTAAAAGATATCCCATGTTCCTAGTGTCTGTAACATCCTGAGATCTGTATTATAACTTGGACTTCACTCTGATAGTTTCACGCATAATCTGTTTAGAGGGCTCACTATATGAGATCTGATCTTGATACACACATTTTCTGGTCTCCCAGGCTTTTCTCAAAAACCTTATTGTAAGTCTCTTTGATTTTTCTAGCTCTTATATTCTGCATCCTTGCAAAACCCAACATCACATGGACAATGCCAAGTTCTGCTACCAACTCAAGAAGTAGCTGGGTCCCTTAGACCAAGTCTGCCACAACCTCTGTCTAGGTGACTGAACCTGGTAAAACATTTCCCTCGATAGCTCGTTCCAGCAGAGGACTCCAGCAACATTTTCTTTTTGAATGAAAGATTTTCAAATAGGTTTTCAGCTTTACATCCCGGAGCGTGCAATGAGTGGAGTATCTTTTTTTCTTTTCTACTGTTCAGTCACAAAGTGTGAGATTTTTTTTTTTTAATTACTTTTTTTAAACCACTATGCCACTTGGTCTGCACTTAGCTTCTTAAATGTTCTGTTTGTTTGTTTTTCTAGACAGGGTTTTTCTGTGTAGCCCTGGCTCCTCTGGAACTCACTCTGTAGATCATACTGACCACAAACTTAACAGAGAGGAGCAGCCTACCTCTGCCTTCAGAGTGCTGGGATTAGAGGTGCTCACTATCACTGCCTGATCTTTTTTGTTTTTCTTCAACCAACAAACAACAGCAAAAACAAAACAAAAAAACCTTTAAACACATATTCATGCTGTTTTTCTGAACATACTTCAATTTTATCCATTTCTTTTCTGCTGTTTGCTGTAGGGTCACTGTAAACCTGGCCAAAAGCAACCCCCATATTTGTGCTACAGAACGTTATTCTGTTTTGAGATTTCTTCTACCAATTAAGTTAGTCTGTGTAGTTTTGAATTCAACTTCACTTTAGTTTTAAGGATGTTGGCATACTGTAGATAGATTCTTTGCCAAAATATACCAAGAGCGAGCTCTTGTTCCCAATAGAATTCTTATTTCCATCTGAAACCTCATTAGTCTGGTCTTCCTTGTTGGCATTTTAAATCTGTAATCTGTTCTTTAGCTTCTCCAACAGCATTTTAGAACTTCTTTGGCCCTCAACTCCAGAGTCTTTCATGATCTTCTCCCAAACCGGTTCCAAAGGCCTGTGAACCAAATGATCAGATTGACTGTAGCAATGATACCAGTTCTGGTACTAATTCTGTATAATTAGTTACCTTTGTGTCACTGAGGCTAAAATGTTTGACAGATTTGGTTTGATTCATGGTTTCAAGGGATTTTCAGTCTGCCATTCCAGGGAAGGCATATCAAAGCCTATAATAATAAATGGGGTAGAGGCCCCTCAGATTGCGATAAACTAGGAAACGGAGTATTCAGAACTATGAGTTCCATAGACTCTTCCCCTAGTGGCCTACTTCTACCAGTCAGATCCTTTCTTTGAGGTTCATGTTTTCCTAAGATAGTGCTACCTGGGAACAAGGACAAAACATGAGCCCTGGAGGGACACTGAAAATATATGGGGTGTTATTTTTTAAATATATATAACTTTTGTGCCATAGTATATTTTACCATGAAATGTCTACAAGCTAATTATCTAGAAAACAATACTTTTTACAACTTTACAAGTAGACCACAATTTGCTTTGTGTGTTCTTGGTACATTGTCTTGATTTGAGGAGCCTGTTAAGCTAATTGTAAGCATATATATATATATATATATATATATATATATATATATATGTATATATATATATGCTTTTTAAAAAGCTTTCATGTAGGCCTTCTCTAACTGTACTAGAGCTCACAATGTAGGAGAATTAATAAGTTACACTGATATTATGAAGCTAAGTCTGTCTAATGGAAAATAATCAGTTATTGTTAATAGTGTTGACTCACAGGAGGTCACAAAGTTGTCTTTTAGACATTGCTATAAGAAAGAACTGAGAAGTGATCATGCCCATCCTTTGCTTGTAAGGAAAACAAGGTTATATTTTAAAGGTTTCTAGCGTATATATAATTTCAAGGCTAGAGATTTATAAAAATATGAAGTTTTTAAAGAGGAATACAGAATGCTGTCAGTACTTTCTGAAAAGATGCATGTGATCAGTAGATGGAAAAGAACTAATAATCATCACACAGCCATAATAGGCTTTAAAAATAAACACATGGTTTGTCTATAATGATACATAGCTATAATCTTAGTATTTATTAGGGAGGCCAATCAGGGAAGATCAGGAGTTTAAAGATAGCCTGGATTATATAATGAGATCCTGTCTCCAAATAATAATATAAGATGAACTTTTTTAAAGACCAAAGCTCAAAGGGAGCAGAGATTCTTCAAGAAGAACATGAATGAATAGATAGGCCTACTGCCTGGGGGAAAAAAAATGCCCATTTTGGTGTGTGTGGGGGTGGGGCTGGGGTGGGGAGTTTATTAAACTCAGAGCCTGGATCCTACTGGCAAGCTCTTTTCCACTGAGCCACCTTATACCATCCTTCTTTTGCTTCTACTGTAATGTTGAAGGAAGGTGGGTGTGGTGGCACACACACAGAGGAAGGCAGATATCTATGAGTTCAAGGCCAGGCTAGTATACTTAATGAGTTTCAGGACAGCCAGGGCTACATAGAGAGAGACCTTGCATAAAAAATAAATAACAAATAAATATAAAAAAATAAACAAAACAATATGAAAGAAGAGAACTGGGAATTATGCCATACACTGGTTTGGGGGTGGGAGTGAATAAGAACATAATATAATTTAGAGACAGCTCACAGCCACATATAACTAAAGTTTGAGATCTAAGGTCAGGGAATCTGTGTTTATGCGTGCACGTATAGTTATATAGGTACATATATACAGGTGTACATACATAAATCTGTCTATAAAGAGTATAATTAAATTTAAATGAATTTATATTTTCAAAACTTTAAAGAGAAATGGGGAACTATCTCAGTTGGTAGAGTGTTTGTCTGGGATACAGTCTCAGCACCGAGTAAGCCCAGCATAGTGGTACACACCTGTACTCTTCTCACTCAGAAGTAAGAGGATCAGGAGTTCAAAAATCATACTCTACTTCATATAAGTTGAGGCCAGCCTGAACTATTAAAAAGACTTAAATGGATTGATCTTTGGAATTAAAGAGACCCAGACACGACCTAAGAATTATTTTATTTCTCCCACCCCCAAATTTATGGAGGAGAATATAAAAAGTACTTATGTAAGAAAAAGTTGGAGAAGTGTTCCACAGATTGTGAAAACACAAGTCTATTGCCCTACTGTAGTCTAAACTGTAACAAAATGAATAAATTATTTAAAACAAAGAAAACCTTATCACCATGAATCAATATGTATTTCTAAGAAATAAGACATGCCAAACTGACCCCATTTTTATGTCCCCCCTCCTAGCTTTATAATTGCTTCTGGATTAGAAAATAGTAAAGACATGTTGTGTCTTGACTTTAGCAAGTAGTTGACAAAGTCTTCTTACAGTCCTTTTCAAAAAGATGATGAAGTGTGAGTAAACCTAAATTTACAGTTGTTTGCATGCTGAACCCATGCCAACAGGACTCGGAGTTTATCCAAATAATAGCCAGTTGTTTTATCCACTGATTTCTCAATGACAGTTGGTAGTGAATCATAGTTTGCATATGTTCAGTAACTATGGATTTGTAATTGTGAATTCCTAAATAAGGAGTTGTATATTGAAACTTGAGTACGTGGATTTTTTTCATACAATTGAAATTTCAGTTAGACATTCATCATGTCAAATATTTGTCTAATGTATATATTTTTAGATTTCATAAACCAGTCTCACTAAACATAAAATCAAATCAAAGAATAGAAGTCAAATAGTAATCTTATTTTGTTAAAGATTTATTTTATATACCTGCATGTATGCCTGCATTCCAGAAGAGGGCACCAGATCTCATTTTAGATGGTTGTGAACCACTACGTTGTTGCTGGGAATTGAACTAAGGACTTTTAGAAAAGCAGCTAGTGCTCTTAACCTCTGAACCATCTCTCCAGCCTAAGTAACAATTCTTAAAATATAACCTAGTTAGTTAAGAATGTTCACATTTGAAAAATCTTTGTTGTTGTTTCCTCCTTTTTTTAAATTAACATTTTAAAAATTTTATGAACCAACCACAGTTTTTTCTCCCTGGTTTCCTCCCATCCCCTCCCCTTGATTCTTATTAACTCCCCTGCCAGGCGACCTACTCCTCGGCTCCATTCAGAAAGGGTCAGGCCTCCCTTTGTATAAAGGCTGAGCAAGGTAATCCAACACGGGGAACAGGTTCTCAAAAGTCAGCTAAGCACCAGAGACAGGTCCTGATCTTGCTGTTTAGGAGCCTTATAAACAGACCAAGCTACACAGTTGTCACATGCAGAGGGCCTAGATGGGTCCCATGCAGGCTCCATGTTGGTCCAGAGTCCATGTGCTCTCTGGAGCTGAGGTCAGCTATCCCTTGTAGATTCCTACCTCATGACCTTGACACCCCCCCCCCCCCCCCCACACACACAGAGTTCAGACATCCTTTCCACTATTGCTAGGGGTCTTAGCTGGAGTCATCCTTGTGGATTCCTGGGAGTTTTCCTGGCATCAGGTTTCTCCCCTACACCATACTACCGAACTGCCTCCTGCATCCAGCACTCCCAATCTGCTCCTTCAAGTTTCCATCCTCCCAACACCCCCCCCCCCTGTTCCAAGTTTACCTAGGAGATCTCTATTTCCCCTTCCCAGGGAAATCCATTCATACCCCTTTGGGCCCTCTTTGTTATCTAGCCTCTCTGGGGCTGTGGGTTGTAGGTTGGTTATCCTGTACTTTGCTTTACTGCTGATATCCACTGATGAGTGAAGACATACTATGTTTGTCTTTTTGGGTCTGGGTTACCTCACTCAAAAATTATTTTTTCTTTTGTTTGTATTTGCTTAATAACATTTGCACTAGCCGAAGTAGATGTTTTGCATGCCTTTGAAGTGTCAAGGTTCTGTGAACTAATCAGTTTTATTGAAGTTTCATTATCAAAAAGAAAAACAAGATGATAGAGTTACTGGAGAGTTGGCTCAACACTTAAAAAACAAAAACCAAACACTTAACTGCTTTTGCAGAGGACTCTGGTTTGGTTTCCAGTTTCCACATGGTGTTTCACAACTATCCAGAACTCCAGTTCCAGAGATATGAGACCCTCTTCTTGTCTCTTCCAGCACTGGGACATATGTGGTGCACATACATATGCACAAGTAAAACACTTGTAAACATAAACTAAAAACAAAAAATTCAGAATTTCTAAAAATTTTAATGGTACTAAGCAAGAATTATACCTTCAGCCTCTAGTTGCATATTTTAAATAAAAATGCCAGTTTTTAATAGAATTGTGTCTCGTCTTTTTTTGGGTTGGAGAGGGGAGGTAACTGCTCATTCCAGTAGAAGTCGATAGTAAAAGTAAACTGTGATTCTAGTTCTGATAATTGTGGGCATTACTCTATAAATTTAGCTTTTTTTTGTTCTTGCTGGTTTTAGCATATCAAAGGCCCTTGAAATAAGATTTGGGTTAATACTGTTTATTAACTGTTTCTGAAGAAAATCATCATGTTAGATAATTTGTGATTTAGGACTTTATCTTTTAATTATATCTAAGCTAAAAGACATTATTTTTGTAACTTAAAATCTAATCTAGGATTTAAACATTTTATAGTTATCACAAAGTTATACCATATCCAAAAATTTTTAGTTTAAGAAAAGGAAATTATGTTGTGAGCACGGGAGATTTGTCCCCATTACTCATTTCATGTGGTGGCCTGGGCAGGAGAGAGGGCAACTCCCCCCCCCCCCACACACACACACCCTTCTCCTCCATCTGAGGCAGATAAAAGAGCTGGGCTTGAGGTTATAAGAGCTATGGAGAGCTGGCCCTGTGTCCCTGCCGCTTATCATCTGCTGTACTTGGGAGAGTGTCTCTTATACCTTTCCTGGGCAACACAGTAGAGGTGCCCCTGAAAGGCATAGGTGTGAGAGAACTGGCCCTGTCCCTGGCTCATCAGCTGCAAGGGGTGAACTGGAGTGCAATGCTGGAGAGCTCACCTAGTGGTGAAGACTGGACAGCTGGTGGGCTGACCAACCCTGCAACTACCTTGGCCTACCCCAATGTCTACCCCGTCGGTGATCTGCTGGAGCCTGGGGATGAAGGTTTGTGTGGTGGTGACGATATATCAGTACTGTAGACCCAAAGCTGCAGGATCTCCACAATACAGGGCAGCAACAGGAAGCCCAGGAAGGCCCATCATCTATGGTGTAGCAGAGACCATGGGCCCTGAACCAGAGCAGTGATTCTTCGTGATGAACAACTAAATGTAAAATGCATGCACAAAGGCATTTACTGCATGACTCACTGTATCACATTACAGCTTCCATGACAAGATTTTCCCCTTCTTCCTTTTATCTCTTAAACTTTATTATGTTTTATTTTGGGAGGGTAGCGAAATGGATAGGACCAGAAGGCGTGATGTGAAAGACACAAAGAATAAATAGAAAAGAAAGAAATTTTAAAAAGAAGAAAAAGAAATTATGAGTTATAAAGTATTGCTTCTTTTTTAGTTATACCTGTATTACCTTTTATCAAAACTAAACCTTTTTCTGAAGACATGTTGGAAAGCTAAATTTTGGATATTGGAATATATATTATTCTTTTAAATGAAAAAGAAATAGACACATTCCTGTTCATTCAAAAAAAAACTTGTATAAATATCTCAAACACTTTTGACCATGTATTTGTAATCCATCAAGCCTTTGTTTACAAAGAACTTGAGACACTTGTTACCAAATTGTAAAAGTACTTAATGAATTTATCAGGTTGATTTTTGCAAAAATGATTATTGTGCAGTATTGATTATGTATTAGATTTTATCATCTACTCAGCAATGAATACATGCTGGAGTATACATAAAAAGAAGGACACTATGATCTTGTTTGAGTTGGGGTGGGACCCTAAATGCCAAGAAAAGCATCCTATATGATAATAGTTGTTTTGTATTCGTCACTGAAAATATCTTTAGGGTTATTTGTTTTAATCACAGTGGTCCTCCCCCACCTCTTCCTCAGTGACTATTTTTGTTAGGACAAAGAATGGAGATGTTTTGGTTTGTATTTATTACTAGGGCCTATGTTATCTCCAAACTTTAAAAACACACTGATTTCCTGGTTATATTAGCATCTTCCTGTGTAGGTTCTGTGTATTTATAGGTAATAGAAAGGAACAAAAATGATTAGAGATGCAGTGTTATGGGATAGCAGATAAAAGGATGAACTGATGTGTAGTAAGTTTTTGTTATGAAACCTTGATATAAGTATGTTGTTCTAAGTAAAACACAATGTAGCAGCTAGTCATTTCTTACACAGTGAGATAATATGTTTTGTCTGAGCATTGATCTTTCCTAATTATCTACAGTCTTGTCTAATAAACAATGTTTGCATTGCCTTTTCATTTAAACCAGTCTTTGTTACAAATTTATAGCTTTAAAATTTCTGCAACCTTCTGTTTACTGTTGCTGTTCCTCATTTCCCCACAAATAATAGAAAACATTTGACTGTCTTATTTACTCCGTATTTGGGAATCAACAAGTAGACTGACTGTTCTATGTAATGATAGGTGGAAGGTCCTGGGCTAGGGCCCATTTGTTTTTTTCCAAAAGAACAGAAATGCACAGTGAGTCAGCTAAATTAGAGATTGCCAAAGCTGGAACATGTGGGACCTACAGCATCCTCGGCAAGTCTGGATTGTTTTTCAAGTGCAACAGGAAGTCATAAGGATAGGGGCACTCACACTAACCTAATCTGTGGTACATCTCACTGTATTCACTCTGTCACGGGCAGGGAAGAAAGGAGAAAAAATGGAAGCTGATCAGAAGGCTGATGGTAGAAGTCCAGATATGAGATGATGGTGGAGATTAGATTAGAATGGCATTGTTGAAAATGGAGAGGGGTGGCATCTGATTGGTACGGCTGATAAAAATTGCTTATAGATAGACCTAGAAGATTGAGATAAAAAGAGAAATCAAAGACGGCGTTTAGATTTTGGGGATTGTTATTCCAACTGGTGGTGCTGCTATTTTCTAAGAGAGAGAAAACTAGGGGAGATGGTAGAAGAGTCTTGCTTTGACTGCTTGAAATTTGAGATGCTTAGCTGAAATTTCCAGATATATCATCTGCAATGTATGTGAGGGAGGTGGGAACTAAGTAGAGATAACTTAAAGATGAACATATGATCTGAATTTTGAGCTTTTAGGATATAGTGGTATTTAAAGCCATGAGACTGAGGGAAATTACTTTGAATGTTCATCATATATTTTGCAGCATATGTTCTGTCCCGTATAATAATACCCTCATTATATTGCAGTAATTAATTTTAATTACAGCACCTATAACATATTTATCTTCTTGTAGATCAAATACTGATTTCCTTGTCCTTTTATTAGATAAATGATTAAATATATTTGATCATTATTTTATATACTTAAGTGAATATCTAATAAATACATTTTGTTTTTTATTTTAAGGCAAAGTCATAAATAAAGATTTGCGGCACTACCTGAGTCTTCAGTTTCAGAAAGGATCGATTGACCATAAACTTCAGCAAGTCATCAGAGATAATCTCTACTTAAGAACCATCCCATGTAAGTAAATGGTGGCATATGAGAAATGAAACAAATATCTTTACTTAGTTGAACATCTAGAAATAAGTTAGTGAAGTATTTGAAAAAATAAAAGATTTGAGAATGGGTAAAAGGACTTGCTGCCAAGTCTGAGTATGATTTCCCAAACCCACCTGGTGAAAGAAGAGAACCAGCTCCCACAAGTTGTCGTCTGATCTCCACACATGGCAACTACCTACACACTGGTGCACACTTACACACATACTCTCACACACACACACACACACACACACACACACGTGTGCACACATGTGCACAAACACACACATGTGCACACATGCGTGCGCGTACAAACATGCAGGCACACACATGCACACACGTGCGTACACACATGCAGGCACACATGCACACACGTGTGCACACACATGTAGGCACACACATACACATACATGCACACAAATATAAAAAATGTATTTTGTATGAAATTGTGAAGACTGAGTTGGAGACAGAGTTAAACAAAAGTTGAATGAGGGGAAAATTCCTTCTGAAAACTCTGTTTTGAGTTTAAGTAGAAAAAATTTGAAGCGTCTATTGTGACTTCTAATAAAGTGATGACTACAATTTAAAAATATATACTTACCTGTTCTTTTAAAAAAAGTTTAAATTTTTATTATTTTGTCTGCATGAGTGTTTTGCCTACATGTTTATCTGTGGATCACATTCATACAGTGCCCTCTAAGGCCAGAAGAAGCAACAGATCTCTTGGGGATGTCACTCACGTGTGTGCTGGGGATCAAACCTTGGTCCTTTGGGAGGGCAGCCATTGCTCTTAAGTTTTACCTATTCTTAAATAGATTTTATTCCAAAAATAAATGTTGAAAGCCAATACCTTGTACACTAAAAACAAGTATTTTATTAAAATACTACTAGCTATAAAATTTACTCATTCCCCAGTGAGTGGAGGAAGCATACACTGCCTTCTGTGTGTAATTTATTTTGAATTTTTATCTAGTTATTAGTCTTAATACAGAATCTGGATATTGATGTACTGGAGCTTTTTGTTTTTAACATATAATGAGAAGTCAGAGACATATTAAGTTCTAGCTTTAATAAGTATGGGTCTGGGGAATAATAAAAAAAAAGCTTTTTTTTGGGGGGAGGTCTTAATTACATCTCTGTTGCTGTGAAGAGACATCATGACCAGGGCAGTTTATGCAAGAAAACATTTAATTGGGGGCTTGCTTACTTTTTCAGAGTTAGTCTGTGTTAGTATAGAGAGAGCATAGATGGGAGCTGGCAGGTTGGCATGGAGCTGAAGCAGTAGCTGAGAGAGCAGAAGCATGAGCCAGAAGGAGAGCTAGGTATTTACCCTAATTCTTCCCGAAAGTTCCACCAACTGGTGACCAACCATTCAAAAATATGTGAACCTCTGCGTGTTATTCCCATTCAAACCACCACAGCTTTCCTTTTCAGTGTCCTTGTACAATTGTGTGGGTACCGGCTTTCACTCTTGAGCTCTTGGTTACTTTTACAGACCCACTTGGTTTAGTTGCTGTTAGAATTTCACTGAGAACATGTCTGTAAGCACTTACCTGGAATAGGCCCTCAAGCAATAACCGTTGTCTTCCTCAGTCTAAGATCACTTGCCCATCTTTTCATTCCAGTCTAGCCTGTCTTTTGTGGTTGTATTTGAAGTCCTCACCTGACCCTTGTCCTCCTGAATCTTCCAGACTGTAGGATAAAGTTCAGACTCCTTATCTATACTTGGTTATAAATCTTTTTTGCCAGGTCTCAGAATTTCTACTCCAATTTGTATTTACATGATGTGCCATTGCCAGTCTTTTTATTCTTAGAACTTCTGAATGTGTTTTGCAGATAGGAGTTGACTCAGTCTCCAGTATGAAACTACTGACACAGTTATTGTCTTCCGCCTCACTGTCTTTTTATTATGCACCTTCTATTTAAGCCGTTTTGTTTTCTAGTTTTTTTTTTTTTTTTTTTTTTGGTTTAGAAATATTTGTGTGTTTATCCTAATGATCAGCTATATATTTTTCTGTGATATTTTTTTTCTTCCCCCTTTATTGTGTTTTTGGATTCTTTATTGTTATCTGTTTTTCCAATAAGAATTATTCTATTTTGCATATGTTTTCTTCATTCTTACTCTGATTTTTTTACCCCCTAAACCTCGAGCTCTCCACATTGCCAAGATGATCTTGAACTCTCCTCCTTCTGTCTCTGTCTTCTGAGTGCTATAAAGGTGTGTATCACTACACCCCCCCCCCCTTTTTTTAAATATAATGTTAGAAATGAAACTCCCGGCTGGTGCATACTAGGCAAGTATTTTACATTCTCACTATTGAATATATTTTATACACTTATTCTGTATACTTATTTACTACCAAAACCACAAGAGAGCAAGAAAGACTAAGTATTAGGGGACGAGGAAGAATTGAATGCAATAAGGAACACCTGCTAGTTAATTTTTCTAGTTCTAACTCTGTCGTGAATTTTTTTCAGAATGTTTTTAAGTTTCATAGCTTTAGAGTTCCCTTTTCACTTGTCACATAGTATAGAAAAATAAAGATGTGCCTTTGAAGACTGTCTCCCTCACTGTCCTCCACCCCTTTCATTTGCTGACTTTAATTTTCTTTATTATCTCAGGTTTGCATTTCTGTTGAGTGTGATATTTTGTCCTAGCAAAAACTGCAATCTAAATAGTTTTGGTTCATAGGTCTAAGTAGTTGCAGCCTTTTAGAGATTAATAGGACTTAGCTTACATGCTAATATCTAAATATCTAAACATTTCTTTCTAAACCTGGAAACAATAATACATTAGTAGCATTTAGCAAGCTGAATGATCACATCTGATAACCAAATACCTTCTGACTAAAAGACTTTAGATCTATGTGGAGAAAATTCTGATAACAGGCCAGAGACAATACAAGTATAAATGAGTCTAAGATATATCTAGTTGTATCAGCAAGCTTATAAACTCTTAAAACATTGTAAGGACATACTAGATTTGCACAGAAACCACCAAGAGGAGGAGTTTACTGACTGAAATCTGATATCATTACAGGAGAGAGTTGTAGGAGGATGCATGACTTTCCAGCAGACAGGTACTTCTGTGGGAGATGCTAGACTATAGTACAATAGGACCATGGTTACTAAGAGATGAAGAGATTGTGTAGTAAAGAATCTTGTGAAATCATTCCCTCCGCTTTCTGTCTAAAAGCATTTTCTGCACCATGGCATCAAGTAGAGCAAGACAAAAAATGGCAGGCCTTGCGCAGAGAGAATAGAAATCTAGATTCAGGAAGTCTAAAATGTCTGGAGAACCCTTTGAAAACTATAGGGTTAACCATTTTCCAGAGCTTACTCGGTACTCGGAGACATTTGAATTCTAACCAACCTGAGCAGAGAGACCCCACTTAAACAAAGTTAAATTAAGCAAGCCCCCAAAGGATGAAGTGAATATACATGTAACTTATCTGTCAGAAAGAAAGGGAGAGAGATTGTTTTGTATGTGGCAACCAAATAGAGACACCAAATATTAGGATATTCATGTCTACCATTCTATACAAACTGCTAGACATGAAAACAATAGTAGAATATGATCTAGATGGCTTTTCAAAATAAATATGAGCTGATAGAGTATAGAAATGATATGTTAACAATATTACCACACAGGGAGTTTAGAGCTTTTAAAATACATTTAAGACTTAAACCATTGAATGAGCACAGTGAGGAAAAAATGTAAAAGCAACAAAAAGTAAAAGTTAAAATAAAATTCACTGGACAGATGTGAAAGCAGATTCCAGAAAGCGGAAGTAAAGACCAGTGAGTGTCAACACAGCAGTATAAACTAATCAAACTGAAACATAGAGAAGAAAGAAGGTGAAAGGAGTCAGGGTTTCTACCATTGTTGGCTGCCAGTTAGTTTACTTTGTCACAAAAAGTGGTGTTGTACAAGATATATAAGTAACATATAGTAGACATTGAATTGTAGACAAAGCTATGCTCTATTTCTATTTAGCTATAGAACTGTAACAAGTCACGATGGAGGAGGCAGGAAAAACACTATAAAAATTAGCTGGCTAGGTGGTCGTGGTACACTTCTTTAATCCCAGCACTAAGGAGGCAGAGGCAGGTTGGTCTCTGTGAGTTTGAGGCCAGCCTGAGCAACAGTTCCAGGACAGCCAGGGCTGTTACACAGAGAAATCCTGTCTTGAAAAACCTTTAAAAAGAAAAAAAAAATAGCTGAATTCTTATTAAATTTCATGAAAACTATACTTGCAAATTTAAGAAGCTCATAAAATCCAAGCAGAAGAAACTTAAGAGAAATCATTCCAGAGTGTATTATAATCGAATTGCTCCAAACCAGACACCAAGAGAAAATGTAAATGGCAGATGAGAGAAAGAAGATACTTTGCATGCAAGGGAGCAAAGCATTGCTACAGATTTATCAGCAAGAATAGCACAAGCCAGTCTAATAATTGAAATCTTTAAAACATCAAAAAGAAAAAAGTGCCTGTATGTTTCTCTGTATAGCAGAAATAACTTTTAAAAGTTGATTTTTTCAGACAAAAAAGTGAAAGAATTTTTCAGCAATAGGATTATTATAAGAAATAGTAAAAAAAATTC
This sequence comes from Phyllotis vaccarum, assembly GCA_033318265.1. NCBI lineage: Eukaryota > Metazoa > Chordata > Mammalia > Rodentia > Cricetidae > Phyllotis > Phyllotis vaccarum. Next base: position 99,973,514 of record JARWLC010000003.1, read on the forward strand.
TGCAAGTAGAAGTGAAATAATAGCAATCATAGTTTAGTATTTCATGTCCTCTTTTAGTTATTTTTAAATTAAAAAATTTTTTAAAAATCAATAAAATACGTAGAAAACAAGAACAGAACTCCACTATCATAACTATTTGCTATTTATTAAAACATGCTGTCCAACACAGTAAAGGGCACATTCTTTACTAGTGGACATGGAATGCTGTAAATATGGTGTTCTGAACCCAAAAAGAGACTCACTGACTCTAAGAACATTTACATCATGTAAAATATGTTACCTTACTATAATTGAATTTAAATTAGAAATTATTAACAGAGTGGAACCTAGAAAATCTCCAGATAATTAGAAATTAAGTAATTTAAATAACCTGTTATTTACCAGAAAAAAATTTAAAAGTCATACATGGCAACATAGAAGAACCTTATCTACATTAAACCAGAATTTTAGGATAGCTAGAGCACCATTTAGATGGAAAACTAATACTACATATTTCTAGAAGTAAATTCCAAAGCTGTCAAATGACACAAACATTTGTCGTAAGAATGGGAAGAAAAAGGGCAGGGTAAAGCAAAACTAGTCAGAGAGGGAATTAATAGAGTTAAAAACAAAAACAAAAAAATAAGTGAATTAGAAAATAAAGAAAAACAAACTCAACACTGATTACTTCACTCAGGATGTTGTTGTTGTTTTGTCTTTTGTTTTTGTTTTTTAGTTTCATCCATTTGCCTGTGAATTTCAAGATGTCATATTTTTAAACTGTCGAGTAGTGCTCCATTGTGTAAATGTGTACCACATTTTTCATCCATTCTTCCGTTGAGAGGTATCAAGACTGTTTCCAGTTTGTGGTTATTACAGATAATGCTGCTATGCACATAGTTGAGCAAAAGTCCTTGTGGTATGAATGTGCATCCTTTGGGTATATACCCAAGAGTGGTATTGCTGGATCATGAGGTAGATTGATTCCCAGTTTTCTGAGGAACCACCATACTGATTTCCAAAGTGGTTGTACAAGTTTACACTCCCACCAGCATTTGAAGAGTGTTCCCCTTGCTCCACATCCCCTCCAGCATAGGCTGCCATCTGTTTTAAATCTTAGTCATTCTGACAGGTATAAGATGATATCTGAGAGTTGTTTTTGATTTGTATTTCCCTGATGTCTAAGGATATTGAACAATTCTTTAAATGTCTTCTTCCATTTGAAATTCTTTTAGATCTGTACCCCTTTTTTGGCTAGCTTCTTCAGTTCTTTATGTATTTTATAGATCATATGTAGGGCTGGTGAAGATCTCTTCCCATTCTGTAGGCTGTCATTTTGTCTTATTGACTGTGTCTTTGTCTTATAGAAACTTCTCAGTTTAGGAGGTCCCACTTATTAACTGTTGCTCTCAGTGTTTGTACTATTGGTGTTGTATTAGGAAGTGGTCTCCTGTTCCAATACATTCAAGGGTATTTCTCATTTTCTTTTCTATCAGGTTCAGTGTAACTGGATTTATGGTGAGGTCCTTGATGGACTTGGACTTGAGTTTTGTGCAAGGTGATAGACCTAGATTTATTTTCATTCTTCTACATGTCACCCACCATCCAGTTATGCCAGTACTATTTGTTGAAGAAGCTTTTCCCCATTGTATATTTTTTACTTCTTTGTCAATAATAAGGTGTTCATAGGTGTATAGATTAATATCAGGGTCTTCAATTTGACTCCATTGATTTTATGCCAGCATCAAGCTGTTTTTATTACTATAGCTCTATAGTAGATCTTGAGGTCGGGGAAGGTGATGCCACCAGACGTTCTTTTATTGAACAGGATTGTTTTGGTGATCCGTTGTTGTTGTTTGGTGGATTTTTTTGTTGTTAGTTTTTCTGTATAAAGTCGAGTATTTGATGGGGATTTCATTGAATCTGTTGATTGCTTTGTTAAGATTGCCATTTTTATTAGTTTGTGCTATTGTTGATCTCTTAATTTTAGGCCATGGTGGTCTGATAGAATACAGTGTGATAGTTCTTTTTTTATATCTATTCATATTTGATTTATGACCGAATATGTGATCAGTGTTAGAGGTTTCATAGGGTGTTAAGAAGGTATATTCATTTGTGTTTGGGAGGAAAGTTTTGTATATATCTATTAAGTCCATTTGAGATATAGCATGTTAAATCCCTTATTTCTGTTATGTTTCCATTAGTGAGAGTGGGCTATTGAGGCCTCCCACTGTTAGTGTGTGAGGTTTGATGTGTTGTTTAAGCTTTAATAATGTTTCTTTTACATATATGGGTGGCTTTGTATTTGTAGCATAAATATTTAGGATTGAAATTTCATCTTGATGGAATTTTTTTGTGAGATAAACATGTAATGTCCTTCAGGATCTTTTATGACTTATTTTAGCTTGAAGTCTATTTTATTGGATATTAGGATAGCTACACCAGCTTGTTTTTTGAGTCCATTCGATTGGAAAGTCTTTTCCCAACACTTTACTCTGAGGCAGTGTCTGTCTTTGAAGTTGAGGCATGTTTACACGGATACAGTGCTCTGCTTTGTCACTAGAGGGCACAGGAAGAATTCTTGAAAAATAGAAGTGTCTTTCCTTAGTTTCAGTCCTTTTGCTCTTGTCTTGAAAAAATGATACCCAGTTAAGTTCAGCAGTATCCTGGCAGTAAGCTTCTCCAAGGGATTTCAGTGATAGCAGTGAGGAGCTTCTCAGCATAAACAGCAGTACCTCATAGTAACTTCCTGCCAATTGTTGTGTTATGGTGGTTTCTGTGGACCCAGCTACCTTCCTAGATTGATGCAGTAGTACCTACAAGAGGCTTCTGACAAGTCCAGCCAGTGTTTTAGTTGATTTTCTATTAACTTCTAAACACTTTATCTACCATCATTGCATGGGCAGCTTGCTGGTGAATCACATTAGTTAGTTCCCTGCCTGCCAGCCTTGACCCACTGAACCAACAAGTATCCAGCAAGATTGATTATTTAGTGGGCTGTTACCATACCTCCTTGAGTGAGATCTGAAATAATGTTTTTTAGGAGTGTTCCTCTATTGCAGGCTGTTCACCACTGGGAATTCTTCCTCAGGTATAGAATAGTATTCTTCAGAGTTATATCTTAGCTTTATTAAGCTGCACTTGGTTGGTGTAACAGTAATTAATAATAGCTGCAAATAGCTACATTGTCATATGAGCTGGAGTGTTGAATAGGGAATCCTGTGCTACAGAGAGAAAGTAGTATGCTTTGTTTTAATATTTTGTTATTATGAAATAAGAATATTTAACATTGATACTTAATATAGAAAATCTTTTAAAATGGAATGTTAGTACAATATAAGTGCCAACTAAATAATTTAAAGCCACCTGTGGCTTATGCCTGCAATCCCAGCCTTTGGAAGGCTAAAGCAAGAGGATGGTAGCATGTTCAAAAAAACATTTTGTAAAATTTCTGAAGGTAATGATGTGAACTATGAATTTTTCACTTCAAAAATGAAAATGTATGGCATATTAAGTATCCATTATATTATTTGATGATTGTCTTCATTAGAGTTTATATTACTGTGATGAAACTCCACAATCAAAACACAAGGTGGGGAGGGAAGGTTACACTGTAGCACTGCTGTTCATCACAGAAGAAAGTAGGATAAGAACTCAAACAGGGCAGGAACCTGGAGACAGGAGCAGATGCAGAGGTCCTGGAGGGCTGCTGCTTACTGGCTCGCTTTTTTCTAGCTTGCTGGGCCTGCTTTCTTACAGAACCCAGGACCACCCAGGGCTAGGCCCTCTTCTATCAATCACTAATTGAGAAAATGTCTTACAGCTGGATCTCATGGAGGCATTTCCTCCACTGAGGCTCCTTGCTTTCTGATGACTCTAGCTTGTGTCAAGTTATCACATAAAACTAGCTAGTACAATGATCTTTGATCTTAAATAACAAATATTCCAGATTAGAAAAAAATTCTCTGATTTCATGGTGACATTCTCAATTAGTTTAAAAAATGTCCAAAAAATGTTATTTGTTATTGGACATTAGATAATAATTTTATCATGCAGTTTTCAAATGATGAAAATATTTTATCTGTTTCTTTTGAGTTTGGTTTTACCTTGAAATTTCTAGTGTTTTTACTTCAAATTATTAGTTTTTGATACCATATAGTGGTGTTCCATAATATTTACTGCTTCTCTTTGTATTTCTTCTGCTACAATATCAATGAAGGATTGAACTGAGAAGCAAATATTCATAGTGAAAAATGCCAGGGTATATTCCTGGGTGATATTCAAATCACAGCAATGTTAATAGCATTACATGAAGTCTTATGTTGTAACTGTCAATTTAAGGACTTAGTTTCTAAAACCTGTTATTTCTTAAAATGGCACCCATAGGATTGGTATGAATTATAGTTATACATATGATCATTTTGATGTTGCTTTTGTAAGAAAGACCTACTGTTAGCAGACAGGGCCACATAAACACAGTTGTAGGAATAGCTGCCAATAAGAAAGACTGAATACATTTTAAATGCTTCTCTCACACATGTTTCTTTCCTATTGCCTGAAAATACTAGCCTTAACATTTGATACTGGCTTCTAGGATTGCCCTATTCTACTTTCAATTGAAAGTTTCTTTAAACTAGTAAGCTCTACATCAAATTGTTAAGATCTAATTATTGCAGAATTGCAATGTGATTTATCTCATTTTCCTCATTAACTCTTTTTTTTGGGGGGGGTGGCAATTTAGGAAATTTCACCAGTAAACTACAAAGTAGAATTTCCCTACAAAGTAGAATTTCCCTACAAAGTAGAATTTCCAGATAGAAACACCAATATAAATCATTTGTGGTTCTTATATGCTTGTGGGAATACAGACTGGTTCATCTTCTTAGGCAGATAATTTGACATTTTTACATAAAATTAAATATACATTTACACATGATCCAGCACTTCTTCTCTTAGGCATTAACCCAATATAAATTTAAATATATCTATTTAAAGACTCATAAGTTTTTGGCTCCTTTAGCTATAATAGCCAAAATTGTGAACTAGCTCTAAGGCCCATTGTTGCTAAACAGATCATCAGATGTTGTTATCTCTTTACAGAGGCATTCTACTCATAAGCAAGAGGGAATTTAGCACCACCACTCCCCAAAAGATCTTTCTGAGAAAGGTTCTCCCGTGTAGCCTTGGCTTTCCAGGAACTCTTTATGTAGATTAGGCTGGCCTCAAACTCATAGAGACCTGCCTGCCTCTGCAGGAATTAAAGGAATGCACCACCATGCTCAACCTGAAACAGAACTTTAACAACCCAATAAACCAAATGGACCTAACATTTATATACAGAGCTCTCTACATAACAGTAGCAGCATAAACATCCTCCAACATTCTCAGGCCACACACATAATCTAACAAATTAAAAAATTTAAATATATGAGTTATCTCTTCTGAATACAGTGAAATGAAACTACTAACAGAAGAAAAGCAGAAACATCTACAAATATGTGAAAATTATAACAGTGCAGCTTTAAATTACAAGTGACTGAAAATAGAAATGACAGTGGAATTGAGAACATAGCTGGTACCATAAAAATGAAGGTACAGCCTACCAAAGCTACAGGATGCGATGAAGGCCTCTAACTTTATACTTGAAGGGGCTACAACGGGGAGAAGCTAAACCCAAAGTCAGCGGAAGGAAGGGATAGTAATGTCGAAAGCAGAAAGAACTACATACAATATAGAAAACCACAGATGAAATGAGTAAAGCCAAAACTTGGAAAATACTGACAATTGACAGAGCAAGCTTTATTATCTGAAATGAGAAAGTGCAGACGTGACAGTATTAGGAATAGCTAGCTATACACCAGGCAATTAGTTACCAAGAAGAAATAGGTAAGTGGCTAAGAACTCTATAAGGACTGAGTCATAAAAAGTGAAGAAACCTTTAGCCATTGGGGAAATTGAAGCTGTAGCCAAAAGCCTTTCAACAAAGAAGCCTAAATCCTTTATAAATATTGGCCATCCACCTTAAAACATTAGTGAACTTAATTCAGTTAAAATGATAATATGTAACGAATAGGTGGGATTTATACCTGCAGTATACAGTTTAACCTATGAATCACTAAACATCTCAGTTATACAGAAAATTTAATAATACATAATACATAAAGTTAAAATTTCTATTATGATTTAAAAAAACCATACTCATCAGAGCAGGAATATAATGGAAGGGAAACTACCTCAATGTAAAGAAGATTATATCTGAAAAGCCTTTAATTAACACCATACTCAATAGAGTAAGACTGTAGCTAACCCTCCCTCCCTCCCTCCCTCCCTCCCTCCCTCCTTCTCCTTTTGTTCTCAAGAGAGGGTTTTTCTGTTTAAGAGCTCTGGAACTCACTTTGTTGACCAGGCTGGCCTTCAACTCCCCAGTGCTGGATTAAAAGGCATGCACCACTAATGCGCAGCTAGCTTTTTCTATAGTATGAGACAATATGCTAAAGATGTTTATTTGCTGCTATACTACTATTCAGCTTAGTACTTAGAATTCTAGCCAGAGTAATCAAACAAGAAAAAGAAGTATAAATCACTCTGCTTGGAAAATAGTAAAAATGATCTTTTCCCCTCGTAAATGACATGTCATATATTAAAAGAAATTGAACATGGGTGAATCTTAACCCTCATGCCAAACTAAACTAAACTAACCCTCATACAAACAATTACTGTAGTCAAGTTAACATATTATTTTATACACAGGAGATTTTATTAAAAGTAAAATCATGTAAGTAAGTCCGTTATTACCATAAAAATGAGACTGCAGAAGGACCTAGGAAAACTTAGGGCTGATGGTTTCTAAAGCACAATCATTATATTACCCTATTAGAACCAATACATTTCACTATAGGTACATAATACCTCAATAGATCAAACCTCTATTATTGTATTATTTTATTCCATCAGTAATTTGAAAATAAAAGTTTACAAACTATTTGATTGGGCATCTAGCTCAGTGGTAGAGTGCTTGTCAATGCTTGTATATGGCAAACACCTGCTCCCCAAAGTAGCATGATGGCACATGACTTTAATGCTAGAACTTGGGAGAATGAAGCCCTAGGATCACCCCAAGTGTGAGAACAGCCAGGGATATATATCTTGTTTCAAAAGAAAAAGAATGAAATACCTAGAAATTAACCTAAAGAAAGTATAAAATTTCTCTATAGGGCAAGAATAAAAAGATCTAAATAAATTGATGGAAATCCCCTTTAAAATTTTAAAATTAACATTTGTTCATTTGCTTGTGAGGGAACACATATAGGTCAAAGGACAATGTGAGGGAGTCAATTCTCTCTACCAGGTAGGCCATGAGATCAAACTGGCTTGAAGGCACTTTTACCTTCTGAGCAATCTTACTGCTCCAATAGAAATTTCTGGCTCTTGAGTTTTGGGTTGTGCCTTTCTTTTGTGTAGCTGATCCTAGAATTTATAGGGAAAGACTATAACTAGAAAGTAGTGGATACATTTGGAATGCTGTATATCAGTTTATCATGAATATAGAAATATTATAGCATTATAACAATAGAATACAACAGAAAGCCTGGTGGCAGATATTCATCTTTACAGAAATGCTGTGACTGATCCAAAGAGGGATAATTGACTTTTTAGTAAATCCTGTTGGGTATCATTGTAATAAATAGGAAAAAAGACTACTCCTTCCTTTCACACTCTTCTTCCTCTCTACTCTCAAATCTGTTTCCTTTACTAAGGAACTAGACATGAGTCTGCTTTTATTAAGGAGCTAGTTATGAGTCTGCGGTTGCTTCAGTACTTTCTAAAAGCATATAGTCTATCTCTGTGGGCAGGAATTCTTAACTAGCTGTAAAATGCATTAGGTATAAAGAAAAAGATTGTCAGGTTTGCTTCCATTAAAATGAAGAACTCTGTCACCAAAGAACAGATTCTTTTAAAGGTGAAAAGAAAATCAGTAGAGGCTATAGATGGACTATCTACACGGAGTCCATGCTGCACAACCACGAGGACTGGTGTTGGATCCCAGCACCTATGTAATAAGTCAAGCATCCTGGGAATATCTAATTTCAGAACAGATGGGAGCCAGAAGAGGGATGATCACCTGGCCTTGCTGACTTCCATCCTAGCTGAGGAAACTCAAGCCAGGTTCAGGGAGAGACTGCCTCTGAAGAACAGGCAGAGAATGATAGATGATATATTATGCTCTTTTTTGGCCTTTGCAGTACACTTGCACCTACATGTGCGTACATGTTCACTTATACTTGTGCATCATATATATGGTGTCTCCCCCCAAGTTAAAAATTAACAAATTGATCTATTTTTAAAAAGAAAGAGAAGAAGAGATACTGCCTGTTTTGCTGTTTGTTTCTCTAATGCAAATTATCTCGGAGATGATTGGTAAGTGAGTGAATGATAGCAATGTAATAGGTTATATTAGTTCTTATGCCATTTTCTCCCAGCATGCTTAATATCTTATTGTCAAATAGCAGCATATAATTTCAATAAATGAACACAGCTGAATGCTGTACCTGAGGGGACTATAGTCGAGACCACGGTGCCTATTTACTTCAGTGTGTCCTCTGCTTTCTATTTGATCATAATAGTTAGTTTTAGAATTGTATATCACACAATTTATTTCATCATTTTGAGAAGAAAATAACTTGCTCATTCTAGTACTTTTTACTAGTAATTTAGCATTTCTTTTCAACTGTAGCAATATTTTTACATAGAACTATTTTGCATTTTGTTTGAAGGGTTGTAATAGGTTTTAAAACGTTATCTCTGCCGCTGTTTTCTCTGTAATGTCTATTGGACAAATGTGCAGAAGAAAGTGCTTTCAGGAAGTCATATTTAACAAAAATTTATCTATCAATGTATCATAGGTCTATAATACATATCTAGAAAGGGGATTAAAATAGTTATTTCACATCAATATTTTCAACTGTAGCACATTTACAATAGATGGATTTTAAGGTCATTCTTGGAGATGGAATAGTGGTATATTGTACAGACTCCTAGCTGATTAGATTTGATGATATATTATGCTATCAAGAACATAAAGAGCTATAAGTTAATTTTTAAAAGAGACAATTCAGTAGAGAAGAATGAAGAGATGAAGAAATACTTTATAATAGGAAGTTTATATGGCTAGTGGTTTAGTTCATTTTCTGTTTTTATAACAAATTACTGAGACTGGGTTGCTTATAAAGAAAAAGTTTTTTGGGGGTAGCTTTTTTGATTTTTGACTCATTAATCTGGAAGTTCAAGAGCATAATGCTAGAATTCGCTTGGTGCTGCTAAGAGTTTCATAGCAGAAAGGAAAGTGTACAAAAGACAAGCATATTGCAAAAAGTGAGAGAGATTATTTGGACCTCACTTTTTATGTTAACCAACTTAAACAGTAGCGAATCTACTCACTGTTTTCTGAAATAGAGTCTTACAATGTTGTAGTACGAGGTTTCTGGCCCAGACTTTTGGGCCTATAGCCTCAAGGTTGGGACTCACAGACCCACAGGCCCACAGACCTGCAGAGACACACAGACGCTTACAATAGTTTTAGGCTGATCGGCCTCAGGCCCAGGCATATAGCTTGCTAACTCTTTACCCATAATCTAGCCCATGACTCTTATCCTGTTCATCCATGCAGCTCGGTACCTTTTCTCAGAGCAGCATAGTTGTCCTCTGCTTCCTCTGGCTTCTCTCTGGCATTCTGCTCTGTTCTTCCTGTTTCCAGGGTCTTCTTAGTCTGGTACTTCCGCCCACACTTCCTGTCTGCCTTTGACCAATCAGCGCTTTTTATTAAACTCATAGGTGGGGACAATTATTTACAATGGAACAACATAACCCCCCTACACTGGGTAGCCAGGTTGGCCTTGGGCTCTCAATCCCATTGCCTCTACCTCCTCTGTCTACAGATTACAGGCAGGAAATACCAGCGTGGCACATGACAACTAATTCAGTTCTATAGGAATTATGATAGTCCCTTCATGAGTTTGGAGCCCATGACTAAGTTTCCTGGATTTTGGTTTCTTTTTGGTTTTGTTTATTATCATTATTGGAAAGACAGTGCTTTAAGTGTGCATGTGGAGACTACAGAACAACTTTTGAGAGGTGGTACTATAGTCAGAAGTTTCTCTCTTCTCTCCTGCCACTTCTGGAATTTGGGGACCATACTCAAGTCAGTAGGCTTGAGTGACTAATGCTTTTGCCCACTGAGCCATTTTACTTAACCACTCCCCACTTTTGAAACTTTTATACAACATGTTTTGATAATATCTGCCTCCTCTCTCAACTTTTAATGAGATTTACCCTCGTCTCCTTTTTGTATCTACCCAATTTTGTGTCTTTCCCCTTCCATCAAGACCCAGTATGTGCTGTTCCAAAATTCTTGGATGTGTGGTCTTCCACTGGAGTACTCTGAGTTTACCAGGGATTATACTCTAAGAGAGAAAATTCCCCGCCTCTCCCACAAGCTAACGGTTACCAATAGCTTTTACAGCTAGAGGTGAACTTTTATACCCAGCCCCCATCTTCATATTGGATTTTAGTCTAGCCTAGGCTTACCCAGATTTTGTATATACTGTTTTAACCATTGTGGATTTGTATGTGCAGTTGCTCTGTTAGGCCCAGAAGACACGGCTTCTTTGTTCTCATAGATTGCCTCTGGTTTTTACACTGTTTTCTGCCCCTCTTCAGCAATGATCCATTAGCCTTGGGAGTAGAGCTATGGTATATATGCTCTATCAAGGGCTAAGCATTCTGCAGTCACTTATTGTCTATGCCATAGCTTGTTTTGGGTCTCTGTGCTTATCAGCATCTTCTACAAATAGAAGCTTCTTAGATGAAGCTTGAGAGATGCATTGAACTAAATGTATGAGAATGCATCATTAGGATTCAGTTTAGTACTTTATCCGTTCAGTGAAGTAGTAATTGTAGATTCTCCCTTAGAGCCTGTGACCTGTCTAGCCATAGGTTCTTGGCCTGATAATGGTGCCAGATAAGTGTTCCTTTTGTAGAGCAAGACTTAAATATAATCAGAAAGTTGTTGGTTACTCGTATATTATCCATGCCACTATTACACCAGTGAGCATGTCTTGCCAAGCCAGCCATTGTATCTCTCTGGATTCATAACTGAGTATGGTTGATGTTTAATGATCTTATCACTCCTCAACACTACTACATAGGGGGACACACCTCAAATTGAGTTAAGATGGAGGTAAACCATTTACAAATAGTAGTAGCCAATAAGCACATAAAAAGAATGTTTAATCTCCTAATGTAGTTCTACATTAAATATGTGGTAAGGTGCCTTGAAATACTCAGTTTACTGGAAAAGTTTTTAAAATCTTATAAAAAGCATCCTGTGTAAATACACAGGAGAATTGATAATGAATAGTAGCAATCAAATGAAGTTACAAACCAGGCAAAGCACACTGTTTCTTAGAAATGCATTACTTAGTTGGTATTGAAAGAAAAATAGAAAAGAAGTCAACCTGAAAATGTCTAGATGGAGGTTACTTTGGGGATGGAAACAATGAAAGGCTTATTGAAGCACACAAAGAACATTTTATAGTTTTAGAAATATTTTTTGTTTGGTTGGTTTTGCTTTTTGAGACAGGGTCTCAAATGTAATCCTTGGCTGGCTTAGCACTTGCTTTGCAAACCTGGCTGGACTTGATCTCACAGAGATAAACCTGCCTCTGCTGCCCAAATTCTGAAATCTAAGTTAAGGTGTCACCCCAGTAAACTAGAAATGTTTTTATTTTCACCTGAATTGATTTGCATCAATTTAAATTGTTAAAAGCATATTTTGTGTACTTTTCTATGAACCTCAAACTAAAACAAAAAACGAGAACGATCTGTTATATCATGTCCTTAAATACTGTGGTGAGTTTGATGTGATCATTGAGTTACAGTAGAGATTAGCTTTGAACATAAAAGTTGTCTTACTGAGTGATTGGGGCAAAGATATGATTATAATGTGCTGCGGAGAAAATGAGGGGAGGAGGCAGAAACTGAGTAAATTGACCTCTTTTCTTTGTAAAAGGAGAAATGTACTAAGTAACTTGTGCACATAGAATATGTAGAGAATATCAAGAAACTAAAGACAATTTTTAAGATATTAAAGGTAAGGTGATAGGAGAAAAAAGGTAGATTTTTGTATATGTATAGGAAGAAGTGACAAGAATTAGCACTAAAGTCAAGCCTTTTAGTAGAAAGTACCATGAGCACCATCTTTTCCAGTACTTCTTAGCAGAAAGATAATGAATCCCAGAAAGGGTAAATGCTTGTTTCATATCATACCATTAATAATAATTTCAGACTAAAAGGTAGTTATTCCTGCCTCTTGGGTTGGTGCTGCTTTTGTGATTTACAATATGGTTTGCCTATGAGTTAGATTTTATAGTCATTAAATTTTGTAGTAAATTTATTTGCATATCCTGTTAGCCTTTGCTATATGGCTTAAAATGGTCACCATGTGTTATTTGCCTTGGGTTTAGTTGGCATTACTCCTCTGGCTTAGCTAGGACCAGAGAAGCTGGGGTGGCTCTGTCTTTAAGTCTGGGCTGGAGTTGTAGTTATTCATGGGTCTAGCAGCTTGTTCCTTTAGTGGTAGTGAGAACATTCCAGGATTGGAGATGGAAATATAGACTCCTAAATTTGCACAGCATATTCACCATTAAATTGATAAAAAAAAAAAAAAAAAAAAAAAAAAAGCTTAAAAGAACCTTTACACTGAAAGAAGTTCCTTCCACCTCTTAATGGAAAAAAGTGTAGTTATTGTAGCCATGGGTTCTCCCATACTATTCTAAGTTGTAATTCAACTTCAACTTCCTACTTAATATAAAGCAAAAAGCTGTTGATTGAAATAATCTTTTTTTTTTAATTATTTTTTAAGACAGGCCTTCTCTGTGTAATAGCCCTGGCTGTCCTGGAACTCAATTCTGTAGACCAGGATGGCCTTGAACTCACAGAAGTCCACCTGCTCTGCATTTTCCTTTAACAAGTATGGGTTTGGAGGAGGAGAGAGCTACGTTCAAATTCCATAACCAGCTTTAATTTTCAATTGAACTGGAACTTCAACTTTTCTTAAAAGTAAAAATATATAAATGTTTGGCAGTGAGAGTTTACCCTGTAGAATATATTGGTATCAATAGGTCCAATTATTTCTTTGCTTATAAATTTTTTCTGGATAGCCTTTCCTTGTGTTTTAGACATCTAGATGTCCAAGGCTTTTTGACCTCTTGAAGATGGGTATTTCTAATTTTCTATAAAGTCTAAAACAAAACCCTGCCCTGACCCTTATTTGGTGAGTTTTTCTTACAGCTTAACGAACTGTCTCATCGGTGGATAAGCTGTCATTCCTTCTAATCAAGAAGGCTCTCCTATTCAAATCGAGTCTTTATTAATTTTGATGGTATCCATAGCTTTTCACCTGTGGAAACAAAAGCTGGGATTAAAGGTGTGCACCACCACCCAATGGGTGACTAAAAGAATTTTAATATTGTTCATCTTATGAGAAAAAGTGATAATAAAAATGAGTATTACACTAAAAGAGAAGGGTGCATTTTATAACTTTTGTATCCTCTAGGAGCTAAAACAAAAAAAGCTACATTTTTTTTTTTATTAGAAAGATGGGATTTAAATGACAGAGAAAATTCAGTACATTCACTGTATAGAATTTTATCATTGCCGTTTTTTCCCTCAACCTATCATTTTTATCATCATAATCATCATCATATTTGTGGATCTTTTTCACATTTTATATATTATAAAAAGAGGTAAGTTTGAGGCTAACGTGGTCTACATAGCTAGTCAGGGAGATATAGTGAAACACCATCTTTGTCCACCCCAAAATGTCTATGCCAAAAATATATACAATCTTTGTTATTTATGCTTTGATAAGTTGTAAGGGGTGACGAAGTCTGTCTCTGGTGAATTTATTTTCCCTTCTTGCAGTTAAGTAACAATATTGGATTTTAAATGATGCTGGAGAGATGTTCAGTGGCTAAGAGCAGGTACTGCTCTTGTAGAATACCCAGGTTTGATTCCCAGCACCCACATTAGGCAACTCATAGCTACTTGTAACTCCAGCTCCAGGGAATCCAATTCTCTTCTTTGAATGCTGTTGGCACTTGCACACACACACACACACACACACACACACACACACACACACACACACACACACACACACACACACACAGACACACACACACACTTAAAAGTTTAAAAATAAAATCCTTTAAAAAATTGTGTGCCAAGAAATTAAGTCTTTATAGCACTAAATCTTAGGGTTTTTATAGGTTTGAATTTCATTATTTTATTAAAGTGTATTTTCTCATATTTATTGTGATGCTTTAATATTAAGTTGCCTAAAATTTTCTGATCTTTATCAGATACAATGAATCTAAAAAGTTGTGTATTCTATGCAGTCTTCTTAAACTGAACTTTATAGTACTCTGAATAATTTGTATATTAAAAAGTGCTTTACAAATATATTTTTCTTTTTTTTCTTTTCTTTCTTTCTTTTTTTTTCTTTTCTTTTTCTTTTTTTTTTTTTTTTTTTTTTTTTTTAGGCACTACAAGGGCTCCCAGGGATGGGGAAGTTCCAGGGGTGGACTATAATTTCATTTCTGTTGAACAGTTCAAAGCATTGGAAGAAAGTGGAGCATTGTTAGAAAGTGGAACGTATGATGGTATGTTTCCAAATATTTAAATTACCTCAAAACTATCCAGATGACTAGAATCACTTCAGAGGGAATTTCATCAATAAGTTTGAATTTTTTAAAAAAACATAATTTGAGAGAACTAGAGATATGGACCAGCGGTTAAGAGCAATGGGTGTTCCTCTAGGTTTGCTTTTGATTTCCAGGACCTACATGACAGCTAGCAACTGTCTGAAACTCCAGTTTTAGGGGATTCAATGCCCTCTTTGGGCCTCTGTGGGCACTGCACACACAGAGATATACCTGAGGCAAAACAACTGTATACATAAAAATAATTCTTAAATTGTTCCTTAGATTAGGAGATTCTTAATTAGAGAGAGTTGTTCTTTTATTAGGAGATTCTTAATTTACCTATTATGTGGTATTAGACAATAACCAGAAGTATTACATCACATTAAAAAGTTCATTGTGAACAATAAACTAAAAAGCAGCCAAACTGGCAAGTTTGCATATTTCATAGCAATTCACTGTCTTCATCTGAACCTAACAAGTACTTGTTAATTGCTTTCTGTTCATGGATAGGAATACAAAGTTTATATACTTTTAAAAACTTGTACTTTTAAAATCTTAACAAAAAAAGGAAGTATATAGATTAGAGGATAGAGCCAGTAATCAATTTTCATATCTGTTTGCTCTACCCATTGTTTCTCTGAAGTGCAAACTTAAGGTCAGTTTCAACTCCATGTTATGTACTTATTTTTTTTCTTACCTAACACACTTTGTACTTGGCAAGCTTATGGACTCTCATAGCACCTTATACTTTTTCAACCTTGCTTTTTGTTCTGATTTTATAATTGCTTCTTTCACAAGTTCTGTGTAGTAGTGATAATGTCTTTCTTGATGCTGTCTTCAGTGTCTAGAGACGATGTTCAATCAGTAACTTTGAATGCATCTCATTCTTATGTATATATGCATACATGTGCAGATTTTTGTCCAGAAAACATATTTCACTTGTTGTCACATCTAGTCATTTCTTCTTGATAGCCACTTTCTTAATGCTCTTCTTTTTCAGTGCTTCATCATAGGTGCTTTATGAATTAACTACACTCTCACAGCCGATCTCTCCTCCACCCCGAGTTTCTTGCCTCTGTTCATTCCATCCTGCCCCCTTGCTACAGTGCTGGCTTCTTCAAGCTGAGCTTTGATCATTCTGGTCATATCCCTTTCTTACTCACAACTTTGGCCATTTCCTTCTCACTTGTAAACTTTGACCTGACTACTTTTTCTAAGTTTAGTTTTCATGAATCATTCATTTATTTAAAAATTGATTTGATCAAGTTTCTTCTATTTAGCAACTACTTCTCAAGTGTGTACTATGTGCCAATTTCTGTTAGGGACCCATGAATACTGTGATGAACAAAATCAAAATGTATTTTCTTAATAAATTCTGTATCTTAGAAGGGAAAGCAGTCAAAAATTAAGTGTAAACTGGGGTACTATGAAGAATATCATTTTTGCCAGTGAAGACATGTCAGAGGAATGGACAAGCTAGTTTATTTTCACTTTTATTCAAAAACTTTACCTCTTACATTTAATGTTTGTTTAATATGCATGTTTTGTTTATATATGTTCTTACAAAATGTGTATTATATCTTATGTGTATATTTATTTACATATGATCTGTTGACTCATTTCATTTTTATTGTTTTTACATATTACTAGTTTTTAGATTCTCCATGTTATAATTATCCTACATTCATATAAATTTATTGATTTAATTTTTCACAGTATGCTATCATTTCAGTATTGCATTTTATTTTTTTCATTCTCCTCATGCTAAACCAAAATTATTTGACATGTAGAGTAAATTACTCAGTCTGATGATGTAGTTTTGAATATCTGTCTGTCTCCTTCACAGAAATACATGAGGGTTCTTGTTTGATAATTTCACAAACATTATCTTTCTAGAAGTAGACCTTGTTTCAAGAAGGGGAAAAAAGTAAATGTAATTATAGTCAAACATTGTGTAGCATGTCTATAATCCCAGCACTTGAGGGATAAATTCAGGAAGCTCAGGAGTTTAAAGGCCAGCCCTGGATAAGATCCTGTTCTCAAAAAGAAGGAGAGCTTACCATGATAGTATACAAATTTTAGTACTAGTCCCAGCACTTGGGAAGCAGGTTCAGGGGCAGAAAGACAGAGGCAGATGGATATCTCAAAGTTAGAGGCCAGCCTGGTGTACCTAGCAAGTTCTAGGCCAGCTGGGGCTATGTCGTAAAACCCTGTCTCAAAAAGAGAAAGGGTTGAGGAGAATTCTGCTAAATATTGATTTAAAAAGATAAACCTAATACCGATATTCATATAAATAAGTAAATATACCTATATTCATATAAAAATGTGTGTATGACATAGATAATTCTAATATGGTCAGGTACTATTATTTATAATATTGTATTTAAAATATGTAATAATTGATAGTTCTATAAATGAAAGGGCTTTTTTAAATTAAAATTTCTTAGATTAAAAAAAATTTATGTTTTTTAGCTGAATGTGTATGTATGTGAACTACGTTCATGCCCAGTTACTATGGAAGTCACAAGAGAGTGTTGGATCTCTTAGAACTGCAGTTATGGATGCTTCTAAGCTACCTTGTGGTACTAGGAATAGAACCTGGAGCTTGTGCAAAAGAAGCAACTGTTCTTAACTCTAATGAACTATCTCCCCAGTCCTTGGAAGTCCTTTTTGAAAGAAGGAAACTACAAAAATTATTACGATGCCCCAAAATCTGCTTGATGACTAGATAGCACGTTGTAGTCTGTATTTTTTTTTTCTAATTTTTCTTTTAGGAACATGTTAAGTTTTATACAGTTAGTTAACTGAGAATTTACAGTAAAATGTTTTTCTCTTGATATTATTTTTTTCCTAGAAAACATGTACTTCATTTCTATTTTGGTTAATCCAGAATCCTTCATAGTGTGATTGTTGAGCTTTAAAAAGGAAAGTGAGGCATGATGCTGTGCATCTTTAATTAGGAGAGGGGCTCAGGCAGGTGGATCTCTATGATTTTGAGGACACTGTTGTATACATAGTTATTTTCAGTGAAGCCACGGTTACACAGTGAGTTCATGTCTATAGAATAAGGTAAAATGGGGAAAAATGAAACTATGATACACCCCCTCACCAACTAAACCTCTATTTGCAGTATTAAGTGTTTTGCTCAGAAAATAGTGAACTAGATTTTTCCTTGTATCTATATTTACAGGTCAGAAACTTATAGAAAATCTTGTCTGTTAATACAAATCTTTGTACCTATCTCTGTGGCATATCCTACTTTAAATATGGATTTGGAAACAAAAAAGTAATTAAGTTAAGTCTTGTAGTTTGACTTCCTTGATAATTGATAATTGCACTTACAGTCAAACTTGAACAGAATTCATTACAATGTCTCCTCCCTCTAATATACAGATGAAGGCACATTATGTTAATTCTAGATTTGTCTTAGTGTTATGTGGCCTAACGTGATTCTTCCTATCTAGGGAAAAAAATACCCATTTACTTTCTTAATTTCCATTATGTCAATTATATCTTAATTACCTCCTTTAGAACTAAACAATTTGATTATAAGTATGATACTTTATAAGCACAATAAAAAACAAATGTTTTACTTCTTAATTGTTGTAATTAAGGTCTCTTGGTCCTGGGGCAGCCAGAGGTCCAGACCCACAGACCTGCAGCTCCAGACCCCTTAGCTGCCCACCACAGATCAGGCCCCCAGAAATGATTCCAGCACTTATATTAACTTCATGCTGTTTGGCCTATGGCTCAGGCACATTGCTAGCTAGCTCTTACATCTTAACTCAACCCATTCTCATTCATCTGTCCTGCCACGTGGCCCGTGGCTCACCTGTGTTCCTTACATGCTTCTTCTTGGGCATCTGGCTCAGTCCTTCTGACTCCGCCCTTCTTTTCCTACCTGTTCTGATTTCACCTACCTTTTCTATGGTGCCTGCCTTGGGCCAAAACATCTCCTTTATTTAAAGATTGATATTCACAGCATACAGAAAGACATTCCCATATAATCTCCCCTTTTCTGTCTAATCAGAAAGGTTTCAATTTTAACATAACAGAATTACATGTAACAAAATAGCTATCAATCAAGAATTAGTTATAATATCTAATCTATTTGTATTTAGCAAAATTAAAGAAAATACTCTATCGTCTACCTTATTCTTATGAATCTAAAGTTTCATATCCAATATACCTTTTAAAATAGCTAAGAAAACCTATACCTATAACTATCTAATCTTCAACTACATCAAAGACCACAGAAGGATATATTTACCCAAGTAAACTGGAAGTGCAAGCAACTTCCAAACTCTAGAAATGACCGAGATGACACCTATCTGCCAGGTCAGTCACCCATAGTTCCTTTATAAAGTTGGGGCATCCATCTTTAGCCTACAGGCCCAGAGTCTCTTTTCATTTCAATGAAGCAGGAATTCTGTTCTGCCCATTCATCAGTCAGTCCTGAAAGATATCCGACAGCTTTCTCTGCATAGCAGGAACCTGAATGACCATCTCAGCTTGTTCTGCCAAAGTTCAGAGGTCACCTTCCTATGGAACCTGCATGTCCAGTTTAAACAGCAGACTGTCAAGCAGTCAATAAAAGAACAGGTTCATGTCCAGTGGCTAACCATTGCCACAAAGAAAGTAGATTCCATATGGAATTTCTTCAATGTTTATTTTTCTCTTGAAATAAATTGGTCCTGCCAGGAGCAGACTTGTCTCACTGTCCAGAAAAGTCTAAGTTCTTAAAACATTTTAAATGCCATATTCTGTAGGTCTTAGAAGTCTTTGAAGATTACCTATCTAATTGAATTATATCTTTGTATACCTAAAAATCTAACTAACATCCATTTCTTAATTATACCCTATAATTTTAAATCAGTTACATAAACATACCTTAAACAAGAGTAGAAAAATACATACAACATAACAAAAATTGACCTTAAATTTGTATCAATAAACCAAAATCCATACCAGTGTAAAACATTTTGAGAGTAACAGCTGATTTCCTGATTTAAGTAAATTCAATAATCTAATTTTTAAAAATCATTTATGTACCATATCCCCTTTTTCTTCTTAGAAAGAGATTAACTATGACCATTAACCATTTATAATAAAAACAAACATTTATAAACAATATTTTGGGAATTTGGATGTAGTTTTCCATTACTACTTCCTGCTGATTACAGGGTGTTGAAAATCTCATGGGTTCTTGAGACTGGATCACAGTCTGCAGCCCTGAAGCTAATGTGGCCATCTCTTCCCATCAGAGATTTTTTTAGGGGGTCTTGGTTGATGAAACCGTATTTGCCTGGAAGCAATCCACAGGTTCTCATCTTCTGTGGAAACAAAAGCAGAACTCTTCCAAAGCAATAAATCCTTAGACACAAATTTCAAAATCAAAATACCTTTACAATATATATTCTTGTCTAACTTAGCAGCCTTTGCAATCCACTGTCTTTCTATAATTATCTCATTAATAGTTAAAAAATTAAAAGAAAACACAATAATAACCAAAATCCAGATTCTGTGTCTATTTTCCATCTTTACATGGCTTATTATATTTTTATTTCTCTATTTCTCTTTTTAAAGACTTTCTCTACCCTTTTTCTTTTCTCTCTGAAGTCTATGTACCTTTTACACACATTGTAACTCATTTACAGGTTTTTCTTTTCATCTAAATCTGTTTTATTGTGAATCCTTAATCATTTTCCAACCAGAAGAGCTTTTAAAATACTTACACTCTCTTAAAGAACCACATAGTTTTTGCAGATAAAGCCAAATCAGTAAGTTCTCTTAATGGGACCACATCTCTGTTCACCACCAACAAACAGAGCAGACCCAAGAAAATGCTGGTACTAAGAAACCGTCTTTGTTTTCTTTTTGTTCAAAATAAACAAACTTTAAATCAATCACCGAATCTTCTGTGAGACTTCAGGAACTGGCCTGGTTATAGCTTACACTGCCTGCCTCCAGTTGCTGGCGCCATTTTAAATGTGGCCCAAATGCCGTGCCGGATACTGCTTTGGCTTAGTTTCTGTGCTCTAGAGCCCTTTCTAATCTTTCTCTGCCTTTATGTGGGTGCTTGGTCCACGTTGGGATGACATCTGTTGCAATGAGGTTTCTTAGCCCCGGGCAGCCAGAGGTCCAAACCCACAGACCTGCTGCCCCAGACCCCTTAGCTGCCTGCAGCTGATCAGGCCCCCAGAAATGACTCAGACGCTTATATTAAGTTCATGCTACTTGGTCTATGGCTCAGGCACATTGCTAGCTAGCTCTTATATCTTAAATCAACCCATTTCCATTAATTTGTCTATCATGTGGCCCTTGGCTCACTTGTGTTCCTCACCTGTTTCTTCTTGGATGGCTGGCTCAGTCTGTCTCTGACTCCACCCTGCTTCTCCTACCTATGCTGTGATTCTCCCACCTACTTTTTCTATGGTGCCTGTCATGGGCCAAAACATCGCCTTTATTTAAAGATTGAGATTCACAGCATACAGAAAGACTTTCCTGCATCACTTAACTGTGCTTATCTTTATATAACATTAACATAATGACTAATGTAATGTCAAAAGGATGGGGAGCAACAGCTGTTAAGAGAACTAAACTTGCTGAACATTTTCCCATTGTGCCTGCTTGCCCAATGGAAATTACATGACAAAAATAAAGCTTCATTTGTTTTCATTCTTATCTTGACCAGTTACTGAAACAAGTAAAAATCATGGATTCTTAGTAAAACACTAGCTATCTCTTGCTTTTGTGAGTACACACTAATATAGAACTTGGTCAACAATGTCTTTGCAGAAAAGCCCTTTAGAATAACACAGACAGCTTATACTTCTGTGTGAAAGAGTTGTTAGTCTTTGTATATATTCTTATTTTAGTAAAATAATTCATTTTATACATTAGAACAAAGTTATTTGAGTTAATTTTATACTTTTCATTCTTACATAAGATAGTTGATGTTTTTATATTTCCAAATATGGTCCTAATTCAGAATCATTATAAAACAAGTCCAGTAGGAGTAAGTTGATATCACCAACGTTATGACTAAGACAAATTGTATTAATATGTTAGCTAATATATGAGAAATTAGTTCATACTCCCATTTATATTGCTTCCTCTCTCAGGGTGTGCTCTGCCCTTCTTTCAGTCAATGGTAGATACAATCTGAGCATAAGGAACAGCAGAGATACTCTCTAAGCCATATTCCATGTAACTCGGCCAGCGTTCTTACTTTAAGTTGCTGTCATTTTGTACACCACAGGAAATTTCTACGGCACTCCCAAGCCTCCAGCAGAGCCTAGCCCTTTCCAGCCAGATCCAGTTGATCAGGTCCTCTTTGATAATGAGTTTGACACAGAATCCCAAAGAAAACGAACTACATCTGTCAGCAAGATGGAAAGAATGGACAGCTCTCTCCCTGAAGAAGAAGAAGATGAGGACAAAGAAGCTGTTAATGGCAGTGGAAACACAGGTTTGTAAACAGATTAAGAACTTCGTTTTTTTTTTTTAACTTTAATCTTTAATTGGAATAGTAAAAGTTTTCTTGAACTATATATAGAGCAGATGATAGGTTTATAGTCCGTGAAAGCTGTGTGTGGAGTAATGTATCTCTCTATGGATCATCTTGTAAACTAATCTGAGTTTTCTTAACTGTGATAAATTAATAGTAAGCTATCATTAATGGTATGTTTTTACCTTGTTGTCTGGAATACTTGTGCTGGGACATGGGAATCTTACTGACATAATTACCGTTTCTCAGCATTAAAACAAAATTAGTTTTATAGTAACAGTTTTCAGCCTAATGCATATAGACTTTGGAGGTTTGTCAGAAGAAATTATCTGAAAAGTTCAGTAGCAAAATTTTAAATTTAAGTTCTGAATCCACTCAAAGATAATTTACAAATATGATTCATATGTTTGTGTCTTTTGCTTTACTTTCGTATTTCCTGTTGAATGAAAGAAAAAGTTAAGGGGTAAAGAATCTGCCCTGAGTGTCCCTGAATAATTGCCAGGAGATTCTTACACTGAACTGAGAGTAGAGCTAGGAAGCCAGAAGCTCACAAAAGACTAATGTTAGTGTTATTTATTGTAATCATTCTGTTTTGAACCCTAGTATGTAAACTTTGTGAAGGCTGGAATTTTTTCTAGATTTTTTTGGGGGTCCATTTCTCTATTGACTGCATGAGAAGGAAATAAATATTGATCATTAACCTAGATTTGCAACCCATCTCTCTATGATCCTGAAGCATCTTCTTCATCTTTCTTTCATCACCTATTAAATTTGTCTTTGTTTTTGCCATATATGATCACTGTTTATTTCCCTCCTAAATGTTGAGTTCTGTGTCTTATTCTAACTTCTCAATTCTTAGGTTACTGAGTTAGCCAATGCATTTAGATGTTAAGACTGAAATTGTGTTTTAAAAGGTTTAGTCACTGAATTGCATTGAAAAAGTATTACAGATTATTTAATTTTTGTTGCTTTTGTCTGGTATACTTATTTTCCCCAAGTGTAACACACATTCAGAATGATTTCTACATTGGATACCTTTAAATCTTTAATACATATTCTGTAAGAAAAATAAACCAGTAATTTCATCCATGTGCACATTCAGCAGATAGTTATTGAACATCTAGCATGCTACTAATTGCTAACCATTTTTTCTAAATGTCAGGAATAAAGTAGTGAACAAAACAGACCAAAGCTTCTGTTCTGATGGACTTTACTTTCTGATGAGAGAATCACAACTGGATAAATAACAGATGTAGTCTGTCTGATGATGCTAACAAGACATGCAAGGAGGTAGAAAGAAAATAGAAATGGATGAAGTGACAGGAAAGACTTGAGACAAATGAGTAAATTTCATGTATCTGAGAGAAGGGTGTTCCTAACAGAGGCAAGTGCAGAGAAGCCAGTGTGTCTGGTCATGCTGTGGCCGATGTATTGTATGTGGTTGAATTAGAGTGATGGCAGGTAAAAGAATACAATAGTGACTGGTCACTTTTGTGTTTTAGAGGCCAGTCATTAATGATAGGGAAGGTAGAATGCATGTTACATAGTTCTATAATTTTAATTTTTGAGATGTAAAGTCACAATTGGCATTTTGAGAAGAGGACTATGTAGCAGGCTTTAATGAGCTCAGTTTGGCTTCTGTGTTGAGACTAGGGAGTAAAAAGGCATGGACATGAATAGAGGCAGCAATGAGGAAACATGCAGAAGGAAGAAAGTAACCAATTGTGTCAGATGCTATTTATTGTTCTCATAAGATGTGGACTGGGAATTCGTCATTGGGTTTAGTTATGTGTGGGTCATTTGTGACCTTGGTAAGTACAGTTTTATTAATAACAGTTCCAAAGCCTTGATAGGGTGGGATCCATGGAGAAACAGAAGGGTGAAAGTGGAGGCAGCAGTCTAAACTGTGTGAAGGTGGCTTAGCCATAGGGGAAAGAGAACTGTTTATCTTTAAAGAATGGAGAAGTGACAAGTTTTTATGCAGGTATATATGATCTAATAGATAAAGAAGATTGGTGGTATAGCAAGGAGAGTGGCTGAAGTCACGAAAGAGTCAAGCATTGCTTATAGGTATAGCCTTAGAGAAGGAACACAAGCATTCTTTAGTAGTAATAAGTGATAATAGATAAATGGCCTATATCTATTGAATGATGGGAGTTTATATAGTTTTCTTGTGCTTGTACATGCTTCTGTTTTCTTCAGGAAATAAGCAACAAGGTCACCATAAGATACAGGATAAGAAAAAAAAAAAAGTAGCTCAGTAGTCCTGCATAATTTGTACCTTCATTTTCTCCAGTTTCTATTACCCATAATCAAAAGTGGTTTGAAAATACTACTATATAGTAAGATATTTTGGGAGAGCAAGAAGGAAAGCATTTGTGTAACTTCTAGAACAAAATACTGTTTTGTAACTGTTGTATTTTAGTTATTTCTGTTAATCTATCACTAAGTATCAAGATTTATAATAAATGGTATGACTAGATTTATTCAGAAGATGACTAGAGCTGAACTACCATATGGTGTGATGCCTCATGATATCAGAGGGTTTTCTTTAGATTATCTAGATTAGAAATATTGCTGATAAAAAATATGAAAATGATATAACATTTATGAGTTCTAGGAATATGTTTTAAGTGCATTTTGTGTAGACTCTAGTCAATAACCAAGTTTGAGTCTACCTACCTACATCATAGACTTTAGGAATCCAAAAGGATTTTAATATTACCTGTGTTATATTTAACTTTTAAATATAAAATATTATTTAAATATTGGTGTTAAAAGTGTATAATAATGGGTTGCTATGAAGACTATGAGTTAATATATGTTAAGCACTTAAAATAGTGCTTGCCATATAAAAGTTCTGTGTAAGTACAGTGCTGCTAAGATTTTACTAAATTGATTTTGGTGGTTTTTGCTTTTGTTTTTCTGCTTTCCCAGACTAGTGTCAGAGAAATAGAATTTGTTTTGATCAGAAAATGAAAAAACCCAAGTATGTTTATTTCAAAATTAATAAAGGAATATACAGTGTTTTATATGTATTGATAACATGCACGTGGCATTTAGTTTTAAAGAAAAAAGTTAACTTTACCCTTTATGCTGTTCTATTTCCAACTGTTACAGAAACCAGAGAGATGCATTCTGAGTCGTCTGACTACTGGATGAAGACTGTTCCAAGTTATAACCAAACAAATAGCTCCATGGACTTTAGAAATTACATGATGAGAGATGAGAATTTAGAACCACTGCCCAAAAACTGGGAAATGGCCTACACTGACACAGGAATGATCTACTTCATAGAGTAAGCAAATGTCTATATTTCTTCCAGCATGCTTGTCACTATGATGATAAACTAGAACTTTTTTAAATCTTAGTTTGAGTACTCATTCCAATATTTCAAAGCTTTCACTTGTCTTTATCTAAAAATATTTTCTACTTAAGTTCATTCTTAATCTAATCATTTCCCTGAATATCATCTCTTGTTCTGTTCCTCCTCTTCCACTTACATTAAGTAATATTTGGCCTCTGGAGTGTGTATGTGTCTAGGCTATAGGTCAACGTCAGGTATGTGTTTTTGAGACAGAGTCTCTTCATTTGGCTGGATATCACTTGTTGGGCTATGTGAACTGACCACCTCCCCAATGCTAAGACAAGTGTCCTCCAAACCTGATTTTTCTATGTAGTTTCCAGAGCTCGAACTTGTGTCCTCACTTTACCAGCCGAGCTGGGTCTCCATTCCTGGCCTCTGTTTTTATAGACAAAGGTTTGAAAATAGGTGATGGAAAATGAAAGGAATAAAGAATGTTTTGCTTCACTTAAAAAAAGAAAAACTTTTAGGTGGATTTCTGAGTACACCACTTTAATTCCAGTACTTGGAAGGCAGAAGCAGATGGATTTCTTTGAGTCTAAGACCAGTGTTGGTCTACATGCCAAGTTCTAAGGCAACTTGGGCTGCATGGTGAAACCCAGCTCACAAACAGAATGATCATCATGGGGAGGAGCATACCATTGTCTGAAACTAGGTGTTTTCAGTTCTAAAGTTTGGAGTTGATGTATTAAGATAATATATTTAAGTAATATAGTAGGGAATATCTCTGATTCTTCAATCACTGGTATAATAGAAGTACCAATAGGAACATTTTTATGGCAAAGTTTTAATATAGTATTCATAGAGGTGCTAAATACTATGTAATTAGGTCAGCCTAAAATTGAATATTGTTTGCTCCAGAAAATGTTATATAAATAATTTATTCAAAGTTCATTATGAAGAATTTTTTTTATTCCTATGCACCTGTAAGTCTAATCTTTAAAGCATTTTGTTCAGGAATAGAATATTAAATGTAGTGAAGTTACAGAATTTAATAATAAATTACAGTGAAAATACTGAGGTCTGGTATTACACCTAAATAATTTCTCTGTCTTTGTTTCTGTCTTCCTGACCCTCCTCCCCTCCCTCCCAAACACTTCATCATTAATTAAGGGGTAGGGACTTCAGTCTGCTTCATCACACAGTCTCATGAATAAGCATTTTGTTCTTCCAAATCAGAGTCTAGTGCTTAAAAGACAGACTTTGAGGACATGATCTTTTTACCACATATAGTACATTTTCATGTGTCAAGGTATTCACAAAACAGTACAACCTCATATACTCTTATACAAACAATTGAAGGGATTTTCAAGTACAGTTTATAAGGAGATCCTAAAATACATAAAGGAATGTCTTTCTGGTTAAATATGCTAATGACCTTAATAGTAAGAATTGAAACTAGGGGCTAGAGAGATGATGGCCCAGTGTTAAGAGTATTATTCACCATGTTCTTTATATGTCCTGAATACAGCTTTCTGATGTGTAACAGCAAGGACTTTCCCATACTACATGGTCTATTTTCTCTATGTTGAGTGTTTCTTGACTGTGTAAAGATTCTTAATCTCATGTAATTCAAATTGTCTGTTCTTGAGATTATTTTTGGTATAATGGGACATTGTTTAAAAACTTCTTGTTTATGCCTATATCTTACATTCTTTTTCTTATATTTTTTTCTATAAGTTTCAGTGTTTGAGATCTGTCTTGTCCATTTCAATTGATTTTGTGGTGATACACTAAATGAAAATATCCCTTGTGTTCAAACAGTCTAGAACTTTTGCTGGACCAAACAACCAGACTTAATAATATATCTTGAAATCACTTAAGACTTAAGATTGTTGTCCTATTATATCTCAGCCTGTGTGTTTAACCTGTCTTTAAGAGAGCAAAGTAACAACCAACCTGAGATGCTTTGGATTTTTCATGTAATCAACCATTACAACTTAAACTAGTGCATAGCTGTAGTCTGAACTTATATACACTCTCATGTCCCTGACTTAGAGCATAATGTATGTTATGTATTCTTGATGTGGTTCATTTGTTGAAACTAAAAATAGGTTGAAAAACAATCTCATGAAGCAGATATCCATCCTCAGTGCTGGAAACAGAAAACAGATATTGCATTTTCTCGTTTGTTACCTGGGCAGTTAAAGTCAGTAAAGTTTCAGTCCTTTGTAAAACTCTGTTCATGATTCTTTGAAGAACCCCATATTCATTTCCTATATTAAACTTTCTTTGCTACTCAATAGTTGCAGAGCAGAAGCCATTTCTTAGCCCTCCCTGCACGAGACATACACAGATTCACAAGACAGTTTTCAGGCAGGCAAAGATTCAGACTCATACTATAGACAGATTACAGACCAGAGAGAACAAAGACACAGGGAAGGAGAATTGGAAATTCAAATTTGTACATGCTCTTGGTAAAATAATTCCAAGAAGATAAGCTTTTAATTTCTCTTTTTTACTGAGACACTAATGAATTTTGGATGCCCCAAGATTATAACTAATCTGTTTAATCAGCACAGATTTTTATGCAGGTTGATATGATTTTTGTTTCTTCTCCATGTGTAAGTTTGTTTTGCCAGGCGTGTATAAAGCAGAAACATGAATAAATATTTATTTACACTAGGTAGGAAGTCATCAACAGACCAAAGGTATAGTTCATCAATGAGCTAGCTGATTGACATTGCTTACAGGAACACTGGTGAGTGCTTACTTAAAAGTGTAGCCTTCTACCATTTTTCCCCCCGCCATTCCTTTCCCACTATGACAAACTTACCACCTGAATTGTGCACCAAAATAAATCTTCTTTAAATTCATTATTCTAGTTATTTAGACATAGCAGTCAAACAATTAACTAGTAAATAGGAAATATATGAAACTTTTATGTACTTTATGTGAAAAATGAATGTTACAGTATCTTTCTCTTTACTACATTTATATCCATTCATGTAGTCAGAAGATTTCCTGTCCCTCCCAGCCAGTCCCGCAATCACTTATGAAATAATTGACTCAGATGCTTACTTAATATTGTATTAACTGCTAGTCCAGTAGTTGAGGCTTATTATTAACTAGCTCTTATGTATTAAATTAACCCACAATTCTTATCTATGTTTAGCCATGTGGTTTGGTGCCTTTTCTCAGTACAGCATTCTCATCTTGCTTCCTCTGTGTCTGGCTGGCATCTACTGCTATGTCATTTTTCTTCCCAGAATTCTCGTAGTCTAGTTTTTCTGCCTCTACTTCCTGCCTTGCTACTGGCCAATTAGTGTTTTATTAAACTAATACGAGTAAAAATTCTTTACAGTTTATAAGAGCATTATCCCACATTTCTCCTTTTTTTTCTTAAAACAAAAATCCCAAATCTAATCTCCTTTGTATAGCTTTTATTCTGACCATTATCCATAACAACTTATAACCAGTACTCTAAACAAAGACCCATAATACATTTTTTTTGGAATGTGGGCATAGTTTTCTAAAATACTTCCTGCTGATTGGGGGCACTAGTAATCTTTGGGGAATCCCAAAAGTTTAGGAGTAAGGTAAGGTCTTGAGTAGAGTAGTCAGTAAAGATGGGTAATCTCAGCCACCAGCCTTGAAGCTGTTCTGGATGCAGAACTCAGAGGAAACTGCAACAGAGGTGCTCCGAAATGTTGGATCATCTGGGCCATCCATTCCCATTGGAGATCTTTCAGGGGGTCTTCCTCCATCAAACTTTATTTTCTTTAACCAAGAATGAATCCACAGCTCCTCATTGTCTGTGGAAATAAAAAGAAAACCTCTTCTCCAAATGTAATGTATCTTTTGATTAAATTTTGAAGTTAAGGCATTATCAAAATACTGGATTAGTCCAGCAGCATTTATAATCAAATGTCTTCCAGCAGCTCTTCTTCTTTGCAGTCAGACAATTCAAAGGCAATGTAACATATACTATCCAGACTCCCTGTGTAATTTTCAGCTTTACATGGTATATTACTTTTTTTAGTCATTTTTAAAGAACTTCTCTATCCTTTTTTTTTCCAAACCTACATATATTTTCAAACACACTGTAAACTATCAGGAATTTGAGGGGTTTTTTGTTGTTTTGTTTTTATTTTTGTTGTTTCCGACTCTATCTCTACTGTATATCTTTATCTTTTTTCTGACCACATGAGCCTTTAATCTGCTAAGGGTATTGTTTTTAGCCTGTCCAGCACTGGTCCAGACCAACAGACCCACAGTCCCATAGAAACATACAGATGCTTATATTAATTACATGCTGCTTGGCCTATAGCTCAGACATTTTGCTAGCTAGCTCTTGCATCTTAATTCAAACCATTTCTATTAATCTGTCTTGCAATGTGAGCTGTGGCTTACCTATTTCTTTACATCTTTCTTTTTGGGTGGCTAATTGCATCTCCCTTGATTCCACCCTCCTTCCCTGTGCCATCTGCATCACCTGAGTGAGTGACTTGTCAAGCAAGTGCCTGCAGATTAACAGAGACACAGGAGTTGTGGGTCACTCTTGAAGGAAGAATGCCATTTATTGAAGCTCAGGGGAAGTCTTATATGCCAGGGTTGTTTTTCTCACCTCAAACCCTTGCAGCTCATGGGCAACACCTGACCTGGGTCAACTTCTTTGTTCTCTTCTAACTTCCTGTTTCCCTAATCGCAGCACCTGCTTGGGCAGTGTTCTGATAATGGAACAGATCAACTGGTTCCAGTAAACACCACAGGCCATTAAATAGTGCTAAGCCCTGGGTGCTGCAGGCTGACCTCCACAGGTCCCTCTTTTATACAAAAAGGACATCCAGACTAGGCCTGACTTAGGTGGCACAGGAAGTCAGATTGTATCTTACACATCATCAAAGAATTCTGCAGCATAGGGCCTAACCTCCTGTCTTAGGTTGATTACAATCCCCCCATACCTTACCTGTCTTTGGCTCACTAGCCAGTTTTAGCATACTAATCCACACCTTCCTATGTGTTAAATCATAGACACAAAACACCTTTTTTTGTGTGGCCAAATTGACTTGGACTTGTTGCCAGCTCTGTCTTCTTAGGAACATCATGAGAAGCAGTGTTCCTCCCAGCATTAAAGCTGCCAGTGAAATTGATCCTGCCCACTTCCTCATCATCTCTATGCCCTGATATATACCTGTAACTCTGGTCTCATTCACTACAATAATCTCTCTATACGGGTGCTGCATTTAATTCCCAAAACAAATCTACCTGCTCTTGCATCAAGGAAATCTGCAAGTTAAGTTGCAAAATACTCTGTGTAATGTGCTCATTAATATTATTTTGAGTTTCTAAAGCATCAGCTATTCTTCCTGACAACTGATCCAAAGTGGCTTCAATCCTCGCCACTGCTGCCCCAACAGAGGCAGCCACAAAGGCAGTAACAACAGCTGCAATAATGCCAAACTCCCTCTTAGGCTGGAACTCGAACCACCAATGCAAGTGTCTCATTTTTCCACCAGCTAGTCAAGAAACAGGATTCTCTAGAACAGTTTAAACTGCTAGACATGTTAGTAGCATTTGTCACCACAAATAAAAAAGGGAAGGGACAAACCCTCTACTTGAATTCAAGGAAGCCCGAGACTCCTGTTCCTGAATCTTGTCAAAGACTCTCCAAGCCTTGGCCAATTGTTCTTTCACTTTTACATTAGTACTAAGCAAGGCATCGTTTACAAGCTGCCACTGTGAAAAGGTAGCAGTGGGAAAGTCCTATGGCCCCCAGAGGCAAACACTTCTTGCAAATCAATTTTTACATGATCCCAATCTTGAATGCTAAATGTGCCAGCTTGCAGGAACCAAGGACTAATAGTTTCTATAATTTTATCAAATTCATGAGCAGTTTTATGTTTTATTCCTTGTTCCATTAATAGTTCTGTCAATTGTTCAGTTAAAACCTGTTTGGACTTTGCAGCTCCCATGTTTCAATTCACCCTCCTCCTATCCTACTGAGGGCAATCTCTCAAAAATCCCTAGTTCCTTACCTAGGTCAGGCAGGGGTCTGGAGATTTCCAATTCAATTCACCCTCTTCGTATTAATTTCTTACCTGCTGGCCAGCCTTCTGAGGGTGATCTCTCAGGTAATCCCTAGTTCCCCCATCTCACTGGGGGCCTCCACCTGTGATGCCTGTATCACCATAGCAAGCCTCATGTTGAGCAAGGGCCTGGAGATTAAGAAAGACAAAAGGAGACCTGGGTCACTCTTGAATGAAGAATGCCATTTATTGAAGCTCATGGGAAGCCTTATATACCAGGTTGTTTTCCTCACCTTTCAGCTCACAGGTAACACCTGACCTGAGTCAATTTATTTGTTCTCTGCTAACTTCCTGATTCCCTAATTGCAGCACTTACTTGGGCATTGTTCCGATAATGGAACAGATCAACTGGTTCCAGTAAACACTTAAATAATGCTAAGCCCTGGGGGCTACAGGCCGGACCTCTACACTTTGCCTTTATCTATGCTTGGATTTCCCACCAACTTCTAAGATGCCTGGCCATAGGTCAAAACAGTCCTTTTATTGACCAATGATATTCAAAGCATACAGGAGGGTATAGCTAGGATTAAAGCCTTGTGGTTAGGATTAATCCTTGGCTATGGCAGCTGGTTCTACCCAGCTCCTTGATCTGTGAGAGCTTAGCTTCATGGCAAAGGTACTGTCAGGAGCCATGTTTACTGCCCCAACTCTGGAGAATTTTAGGGGCAATACTGCCACCAAGTAGATCACCATCACCCACTGCTCATAAACTTAAGTATTTGGTAGCAGGGCCTCCTAAAGGAGCCTCATGGTTTTTGCCACTAACACTGAGTGAAGAAGCTTCTCTTAATGGATTTGCACCTCTCCTTGCCTTCTAGCAAACACACCCACCAAAGAAAACACTGCTACCAAGAAGCTGTCCTTAACTCTATTCCCTTTTTGTCTGTATGAGCAGACACCTTAAATTCATCATGAACAACTCCTACTTGTATTGAGGCTCCTATAAGACTGCAGGAGCAGCATGCCCATGCCACAACATCTCTACACCATGACCCACTTGAGAAACACAACTAGGAAGCTGTTTTTGGCTCTGTTTCTGTGTTATAGAACTCTTTTTAAGCTTTCTCAGGCTTTATGTGGATGTATTTGCTCACGTTGGACACCATTTGTAGTCAGAAGTTTTCCTGTCCCTCCTTCTCGGTCCTGCAGCCACTTAGAAAATAATTGACTCAGATGTTTAGTATTATAGCAACTGCTGGGCTAGTAGTTGAGGCTAATTATTAACTAGCTCCTATGTCTTAAATTAACCCATAATTCTTATCTATGTTTAGTCAAGTACTTGGTACTTTTTCTCACTACAGCATTCTCATTTTGCTTTCTCTGTGCCTAGATGATGCCTGCGTCTCTGTCTTTCCTCATCCCAGAATTCTCCTAGTCTGGTTGTCTTGCCTTGTTACTGTCCAGTTAGTGTTTTATTGAACCAATATATGTGTGATATATTGTATATTTAATAAAAGCCATGAAGGTCAGAGAGTGGTGGCCCACGCTTTTAATCCCATCACTCAGGAGACAGAGATCTTTCTGTATTTTGTGAGTTCAAGGCCTAACAGCCAAGCAGTAATAGCTCACACCTTTAATTCTGACTCTAGGATTATGATACAGAATTGAGTCAGGAAGTGAAACAACTGAGTGTGGAAGATATTTAAGGCAGGAGAAGGCAGAGATTCAGGAATTCTGTAGGAGCAACCAGTCAGGCTGAGGACTCTTGAAGATAGCACTTACCCTGTTTGGCCTGAGAAGTTGGCTGGGGGAGAATTGACTGTGGTCTGTTTCCTCTTTCTGACATTCCAGATTTTCCCCAATATTTGGCTTCAGGTTTTCATTATCTTCTAACTAGAGTTTGTGTAGTAAATATGAGTTAGGAAAATCTTTACAGTGTATAAGAGTAAGTATCCATCCCATATACCCATAATATACATATTTATATATAATTAAGTATATAATTTTAAAATGTATTGTAACACCTCAACAAAAACAAAACAAAAGCACTCACTGTACTTCCAGAAGATCAGGTTCAGTTCCTGGTACTAATGTCAGGTAGCTCACAGTCATTTGTAATTCTAGTTCCTGGGAGTCTGATGTCCTTTGGCCTCCTTGGGCACCAAGCAGGAATCTGTGATGAATGTAGACTTACCCAGGTATACATTTGTACATATAAAATAAAAACAAATGCATTTTCAAAAAGAATTGAAACTACTCAATGAAAATATAGGAAAAATTCTATGACATTAGAATTAACAAAGACTTCTGACATGACACCACCACCACCAACAAAACCAAAGGAGGCTATAAACTTAAAAGCTTCTTCGTGAAGCTGTCAGCAAGTACATAAGAGGAGAAAATTTTCTAAGCCATATGTTGAATTAAGAGTTTGTGACTCCAAAATACAGGTGAATATTTACTGATAGGGTAACAGTTTCCTTTCTGTAGCTAATGTGGTGGATCTGCGTTAACTGCTTGTGTTAAAATGTGTATCTGTCAGAAAAGAATATTAGTGTAGGCCCAGAAAGTTTAGTTTTTATATGTTAGAAATGCTCCTGTGAGTACTGCTTTACACTTTCGGGAATACTTGATGAAATCTTAGCATAATACCTAATAACATTTGTATTGGTATACTCAAAGTCAGGCCTTTTTCAACTAGAAATTGAGTTTGATTTAGGAAGATTTTCTATAGTCTTTCTTTTTGTTTTTCTAACCATTGTGTTCTCCTAGGCTTCTGTGAGTTGTGATCACTTTCATTTTACTAAATTTGATTCCAGTGGTTTATTTTAGGGATATTCTCTCTCTCTCTCAGGATTATTTAGTATACACTCAAAGTGTTTCTGTTATGGTCTGCCACCTGGCATCATACCTGAGAGTGGTTGTCAAGCTCTGCAATGGCTAGGGGAGGGATTAGAAAGAACACAGGAGATGGCTTCTAGTTTGTAACAATTCTTTTCTAAAAGTGGACAAGGAAAGAGAACTTTTTTCATCATTATGTTCTTAAAACTTCAATAATAATTGACATTATGTTATCTTCCTGCTGTGAGACTATGCTCTTGTACAATGTAAATATCTGTCACTCCTGTTGGTTTAATACAACACTGATTGATCAAGTAGCTAGACAGGAAGTAGATATGAGGCAACCAGACTAGGAGAGTTCTGGAAAGTTGAAGAACAGAGTGAGAGATGCAGAGGAAGCGGGATAGGAATGCTGCATTGAGCAAAAAGGTACCATACCACATGGCTAAGCTTAGATAGAAATGTAGGATAACATAAAGTATAAGAGTTAGATAGTAATATGCCTGACCAAACAACTTGTATGATTCTTTGGGATTAAGAAACTGCAGGTCCAAACCTCAAGGATGGACTGGGCCAGAAACTTCTTACTATACCTTTCTAACTTTTTTCCAAACTGCCTTATTTTCTAACATCCCTTTGTTTCAGAGAGTTTGTGTGCGTGTGCGTGTGTGATATAAATACATGTGTGTAGCTACAAGTGTACTGGACTTGTGTGTTGTTCAAGTAGACAGTATAGTCCTCAGGAACATTATGCACCTCTTAAGACAGGTCTCTCACTGGAACATGATGCTTGCCAACTAGGCTCTGCTAACCAGCCAGTGAGCTCCCAAACCCATCTATCTCTGCCTCCCCAGTGCTGGAATTATAAGTATGTACCACCATACATGGCATTTTTACATGAGTTCTGAAGAATGAACTCCACTCTTATGTTGGCAAGGCAAACACTTTATTGACTGTGCTATTTCCCTATCCCTGTTTCAGAGACTTTGAACATTAATTGTGTTCTCTACAGTTTAGCAGTGTTAGCATTATTGCCTTGCATGGTGACTTGGCCTGAAGCTGACTAACTTTGGCCTATAATGAAATTAAACAACATAGTTCTTTGGGAGCATTTTTGGCCTAATTCATAGAAAGACATGTGTTTCCTGTTTTATTTCACCTTTTTTGTTTATTTGTTTCAGGTAATTCATGTTAATGAAAATACAGTTTTACAGAATGGTGTTTAACCAGAGCCATTATTTTTCACTTATATGTTAAGAAACAGACACTTTAAAACTTGTAAAACTTACTTAAAGAACCTCTATAAGGACAGAAGCTCTGTTAGCCTCTTTATTTTCAGCCCCCAGCACTGTACATACAAATCACAGATACTCCAAAACAAAACAAAAAATTGTTGCACTACTTTTAACAAAAATTCCTGCAGCAAGCAAACTAAAGTTCATCATTTCCAGCTAACAATACACAGTTATGTGGCTCTGTGCCCACCCTTTGAAATGGTTTTGACTGCTTAAATAAGTTTATCATTCTGTACTTGGCATTTGATCCCTTCAAATTCTTCATTCTCAAATGTATGCCTCTAGCATTACGTTTCCTGTATGGCAATTTCTAAGCAGTGGATTCAAATAATAGGATTATTGAGTCTTGAGGTATACAAATGGAACCTGTAGGAGATACATGTCCTGATGTCATATGCTATTTAATTATCTTTAATCTGTGCTTTTGCGATACTTTTCTTCCTTTTTATTTACTAGTTCTAATTGAGATATTTATTCCACAGTCATAATACCAAGACAACCACCTGGTTGGATCCTCGTCTCTGCAAGAAAGCCAAAGCCCCTGAAGACTGTGAAGATGGAGGTAGAGATTTAGAAGCCTTTAATACTAGGCTTATTCTCTTAATCCTTTTTTACTATTCTTGCTTAGATAAGTTTTCCAAAACCCTAAGCAAATACTAATATTCGTAAGCATACAAGCAGTGGATTGTAATCATAATGAGTTGATGGTAGTAATTATATTATATATAACTTTATTAGAATTTTTAAATTTCTCTAAAAGAGAAAAATGTCTCTTGCTTTTTAAATGTATATTCTAAAGTCAAACTTTTAAAATTATATTTAGTAAATTAGGTATAGCTTCATTATGTCATCTACAGAGCATAGGCCACCAGATTTGAAGACTTACTCTTAAGCTACAGTAATCCACACAGTGTAGGACTTACATAAGGACCAATAGCTCAGTTTAACAAAATAGAGGGTAGTTTGATAAAAGGAAATAGTTTGAAATACATCTAGTCACTTGATTTGTAATTAATGTGTCAAGAATCAATTCACTGAGGAGAAAAAAGTATCTTCAACATAGTGTTGAAACAAGTTGACATTCTGTGCATTATGCCCTCGTTTCCACTGCTAGTACTACAAAATATGAAATAAAACAGAAAGAGCATATTGGAAAAACAAACCTCACCTATACCTCATTTCCTACACAGAAATTAATTTTAGATGAATCAAAGCCTAATCATAAGGCTAAACCACAAAACTTTTAGAAAAAAGTACAAGAGAATGTATTTTAAAGTGAGGATTGGTAGTTTCTATACAAGCTCTAAAAAGTAAGACTACAAGAAAAACTGATCTTTCATAATTAATTTAAAATTTTTAAGTGTTCATTAAAAGACATTACTAAGAAAATTGATAATTCAGATGATCTATAATTGTAGCTACGTATGAAGCTGGAGCAGAAGGGCTGCAAGTTTAAGACCAAACTGGACAATGTATTGAGACCCTGTCAGAATTTTGAAAACAGATTTAATAGAGCACTTTTGGCACCCTGAAAAGGGAGATAAGAAAATTAATAGACCAAGACCCAGCTTTGGCAGTATCTAACAGGAATTATGGTATGGATCTATAAAGAGCTGTTTGAGGATTTTTAAGACTTCATGTGCATGGGTGATTTGCTTGCCATGTGTTATCTTGTGTCCCACCTGTGTTCATTGCCTACAGAGGGCAGAAGAGGGCAGCAGATAGTCCTGGAACCAGAGTCAGAGGAGATTGTGAGCCACCCTTTGGGTCCTGGGAACTGAACCAGGGTCCTCTGCAAGAGCAGCAAGTGCTTTCAGCAGGTCATCAACAGCTCTCTCTTCCATAAAGAATTGATTTGTAACTCAGTGAGAAGCCAAGCAGCCCAAATACACACTTTACCAAAGAAGACATACAAGTAGGCAAATATACATGAAAAAGTTGCTGAAAACCATTTATTAGACCGGTTTGCTATTTTAACCCACTGGAATGACTACAGGAATAAAAAAGATAACAATTAGAGAAACAGTACGGTACAGCTACTCTGAAAATCATTTTGTCAGTTTCTTAAAAGTTAAATGTAAGTGTGTGTGTGTGTGTGTGTGTGTGTGTGTGTGTGTACATAGACTTATAGGCAAATGTTTATAGTACATTTAATAAATACACCCAAAGTGGAAAAAACATTTACATAATGAGTATGTAAAATGTAATATAACCCTACAGTTGTCTAAACTCAACAATAAAAACAAGTAATATTAAGTTAGTGACTGTAAAAATGAGTCAAGTTACTTAAAAAATGATTGTAATGCATCTCCAATTGACATCTGCCTTCAAGGAAACTTCAGTTTTCTCTGTTGGAATCTTAATTTTTCATATTAAGGATAGGACCTATGTCCAGTAGTAGATGGCTAACACAAAACACACTCAATGGTATTTCTGTAGACATTTTGTCTTTTTTAATTTCTTTTTTTTAATCATATTGATCTTTTGCTTATATATTATAATTTCTGATTTTATGTTTTTATAAATTTTGTTTTTGAGTATTAGTATCTTTGTTTCTTATAGTTTTTTCCTCTTTTATTAAAAATTGAATTTTTTCACATGATATATTCAGATTACAACTTCCCTCCCTTTATTTCTGCCAGTCCCCACATTCTATCCCATCCAGATCTAGACCCCTTTTTGTTTCTCATTAGAAAACAAACAGGCCTCTAAAGGATAATAACAAAATCAATTAAAACATAATAAAATGTTATATAATAAAAGAAGATAAAACCAAGACATCAGAATTGGGCAAAACCAAACAAACAAAAGAAAAGGAGCCCAAGAGAAGACACAAGAAACAGAACCATTTGTTTGTACACCCAAGAATTCCATAAAAACACTAAACAAAGGACTTGTAAGGCAAAAAGAGAGGAAAAAAATGTATAAATAGAAGTAAAAATAAAAATAAGAGAAAATTAACAATACAATCAATCAATCAATAAATGAGCAAAAGGAAAAGCCCTGGCACTTTCTAAGACAAGGAACCTCCAAAGATACTGTTGACTTTATTCTCTGTTGGCCATCTACTGCTGGGCATGCCCAGCACACCCTTGAGAATATTTTGTTTCTCTAGTGAGATTCCCTTGGAGAAAATATTTTTTTATTTGCAAGTGGTTGGCAATTGGAGGTTGCTTCTGGTTTGGGGATGGTCCATATATCCATTTCTCCTTTCAGCTCTAGGACCCAATCTGGTGCAGACCCGTGCTTCAATCTGTATGAGTTCATGTGTGTCAGTCATGTTGATTTAGGAGTCTTGTTTTCTTAGTGTGCTTCATCCCCTCTGGTTGTTACAAAGGCTCTTACCCTCCTCTTCCACAGGGTTCCCTGAGCCTTGTGGGGAGGGATTTGATGGAGACGTTGGAAACGTTCCAATGTTTCTCATTCTCTGCATAATGAAGATATTGAGCAAGACACTTTGAGTATAGCAGAATGTCATTTTAGGAGTCATTTTATTGCTATTTTGTTTGTTTGTTTAAGACCAGTAATATTTGTTTTTAATCTTAGATCCTTGGGCTATCTAGTTTCAGATTTTTGGTCACACAAGCGATGTCAGGTATGGGTTCTATCTTGCAGAGTAGGCCTTTAGTCAAATCATATATTTACTCCCACAAACTTTGTACCATAATTACACTAACGAGTCTTGCAGATTAGACATCATTGTAGAACAGAGAATTTGTGACTCAGTTAGTTTTTACATTTCTCCTTTGATAGCAGTACCTTCCTGTATCAAAAGTGCTAACACACAGGATGAAGGCTCTGTCTGTGTTCCAGTTCAACATCTCCATGTTCAATGAGTTGTGTAGATATTGTCTTAAGCAATGGGGCCTTGCCATCAGTTTGTGGAGAACAAAAGCCCGGGTTATTTGTGGGTTCCTGTAGGGTTCCTATGGCTAATAATTTATATGTAATCCAATCCTTGTACTGGAAGCTTCATTTGCTGACAGATGTTTAGTGATTTCATTTAGATACATGTAGGTATTTATATATTTTAGGAAGCTTCTACTATATTAGGTTTCCATACTACCCCCTCAAATGGCCCTTAGTTTTAGCTGTCTCTCCCCATATTCCTTTCATTATTTCCCTCCTCTTCTCACATGATCCCTCTGTCCAACACCTATTACCAATATATCCCAGACTGTCTATTGTATTTCTCTTTCCTAGCAAAATCTGTCACTTCACCCCCATGTCTCTACTTTGTATCTAAACCTTGTGGTTCTGTAGATTGTAACGTGGTTATCATTGACTTAACAGCTAGTGTCTACATATAAGTGAATGCACGCCATATTTGTCTTTCTGGGTCTGGTTTAGCTCACTTTGGATGATTTTTTTTTCTGGTTCCATCTGCTTAACCTGTAACTTTCATTATTTTATTTATGTCTTATTTATATGGTTAGATAATACTCCATTGTGTAATATACCCTATTTTCTTAATTTTTCAACTGAGGGACATCTAGGGTTTTTTTTGGTTTTTTTGGTTTTTTTGTTTTCCCCCATTCCTGAGTATTTTGAATAGAGCATCAACAAACATGGTTGAGCAAGTGATCTTGTGGTAGGATGAAACAACCTTTGGGCATATGCCAAGAGTGGTGTAACTGTATATTAAGGTAGATCAATTCCCATCTTCCTGTGGGACTGATTTCCATAGTGGCTGTAGAAATTTGTACTCCCACCAGCAGTGGATGAGTTTTCCCTTTGCTCTACAATCTCTCCAGCATGAGCTGTCACTTGTTTTATTGACCTTAGCCATTCTGAAGGGTACAAGGTGAATTCTCATAGTAGTTTTGATTCACATTTTTTTTGATGACTACATATGTTGAATATGTCTTTAAGTATTTCTCAACCATTTGAGTTTCCTCTTTTGAGAATTCTCTGTTTAGATCTATACCCCATTCTTTTAATTGA
Organism: Phyllotis vaccarum; assembly: GCA_033318265.1. NCBI lineage: Eukaryota > Metazoa > Chordata > Mammalia > Rodentia > Cricetidae > Phyllotis > Phyllotis vaccarum. The sequence goes on from JARWLC010000003.1 coordinate 100,014,178, forward strand.
GTTATTGGTTTCTTGAAATCTAGTTTTTGAGTTAATATATTTTAGATATTAGTCCTTTATTGGATGGGTAGTTGGTAGAAATCTTTTCCCTTTCTGCAGGCTGCCTCTTTGTTTAAATATGGTGTTCTTTGCTATATGGAAACTTCTGAGTGTTATTAGGTCCTATTCATTAATTGTTGATTTTAGTTCCTGTGACAATGAGTTTAAGCTATTCATTCTTCTCTTCTTTCAGTTCCAGAGTATCTGGTTCTGGGTTGAGCTCTTTGATCTATTGGAGTCGAATTTTATGCAGGGTGATAAGTTTGGATTTATTTGGATTTTTCTACATAAACCATCCAGTTTGGCCAACACCATTTGTGGAAGATACTATTTTTTACAGCGTGTATTTTTGGCTTCTTTATTTAAACAAACAAACAAAAAAAAATCAGGTGTCCATAGCAGTATAGATTTATATTTGGATCTCCAGTTCAATTGCATTGATCAATGTATCTGTTTTTGTGCCCATATCCCGTTTTTATTCTTATAGCTCTAGAAACATCTTGAAATTGGGAATGGTACCTCCAGCAGTTCTTTTATTATTCAGTATTATTTTAGCAATGCTGTGGGGTTTGTTGTTGTTGTTATTGGTGGTGGTAGTGGTGAGAGTGGTGTGTGTGTGTGTGTGTGTGTGTGTGTGTGTGTGTGTGTGTGTGTGTGTGTGTGTGTGTATTTCCATATAAAGCTGAAGGTTATCCTTCCAACATCTATACAGAATTTTAATGGCAATTACATTAAATTTATAGATTGCTTTTAGTAGGATGGCCGTTTTTACTATATTCTATATATTCATGAGCATGGGAGATCTCTTCATCTGTGATATTTTCTTCAGTGTCTTAAAGTTTTTATAATGCAGTCTGTCACCTGTGTGATTAGCATCACCCTCTGTTTTATAATTTTGGAGCCATTATGAGAAGTATTGTTTCCCTCATTTCTTCTTACTCCTGTCATTTGTCAGAGGGCAACCGACTTTTGTGAGTTAATTTTTGTATCCAGTTACTTTGCTGAAATGTGTACCAGCTCTAGGAATCCCAGTGGATATTTTAGGGTAACCTATATACTTTCATCATATGAAAATAAAGATAGGGTGGTGTTTTTTTTTTTTTTTCTAATTTTTATTCTCTTGGTCTCTTTCAGTGATACCTGTTCTTGATATTAAGGTATTGGATGCAGCAGAAGGATAGATCTTATTTCCAAGTCTATTCTGTTAGTCTGTGTCTTTTTACTGGGGGAATTGAGAACAATGATGTTGAAAGATATCAATGAACAATTTTTATTGATTCCTGTTATTTTGTTGTGGTATGTGTATGTGAATCAAGCTCAGGTAGTCAGGCTTGGAGGCAGGTCTTATTGCTCAGCCCCTGTATTTTCTTTATAAAAAATATTTCTGTTTTGTATTTTATCTTTCCCATCTATAAGGCTTTCATGGTAAGTCCTTTGTGATGGTGAAGTTACCACTGCATATACAAACTACAGAATGTAATATTTTTAAAACTAACTTTTCAGATTGTGCCTGTTCATGAGTCTTTCTGTTTTGTTGATTTGTTGTCTTTCCTGCTCCCCAATCCAGTTTCTGCTCAGTTCTCTGCATGTTCTGTGTCCTTTAGTGGACTTAACTGTTGTCCTTTCCTGTTGACTGTAGTTGACCCACTTCATCACTAGAATTTTGCTCTTCTTTCTGAAATTTATTTCTGTGTTTCCTGTTGCTTCTGAGTCTCTTCAGTTGTCTCATTGGCATGCCAGATGCACGTAGTTGAAAGTAAATTTGACATCTTTGGTCTCTTTATTTCATAGACTCCATTTTCTTGAAAGTAAATTTGACATCTTTGGTCTCTTTATTTCATAGACTCCATTTTCTTGAGCACTAGGCCCAGTGGTAACAGTTCTTGCCTCCTCTTGCTTCCAAGAAAGCAAGTTCTCAGTTCCTAAAGGATGGTTGTTTTTGTTTTTGTTTTGATTTCTTTATTTTATCAATGTATTAGTCAAAATTATCAACATATAGAAAAACTAAAAGAATTTGCTATGAACACCTTTATGTGTGCATTGAGACATCACAAATAATGTGTTGTTTTGTAGTCTCAGCTGGTTTCAAACCTGTGTAGTCATCCTGCCACTTCCTATACTCCAGGATTAAACATATGGGGCTTTGTTTTTTAACCTCCTTTCTTCTACTCTTCTGATACATCATTAACAGCAGTAGTCTCCAAGATGTTGATTTTAAAACTATCTAATGGTGTATTAGAAGAAAACATTGGAACTTATAGCATTGTTGAAAATAAAAATATTTATGTAAATTAAACTTTACTAATGTATGCACTATTTTAATAATGGCACTCATACTCATTCCATATACCAAAATTGCCGCATACAAATCCACAAGATGTTGACCATGACACCCTTCAATGTCAATGAAATTTTCCAATTTACTACATGCCTGTGATACGTAGCTTTTAAACTAACCCAAACAAAATGAATGTTGCTTTAAGAGAGTTAAACAGAAGTACTGCTGATTGAAGATAATACAAACATATATGCCCAAACTAAAATAAATAAATAAAAGTTGAGCTGATGTAGTGGGATTCATGCATTATTTAGGGAGGTCTACAGGCATAGCTTTATAGTCTCAGGACCCTGAGTGGGGCATGGCCAGCCCCCATTGAGGACCCAGGGCACACTGCCCTTCTTTTCTGTTTTGTTCCTGCATTCTTGGGGAGCAGATCAGACCATACAGCGTGGGATGTTTCCACTCTCCAAGAATTGTCTTAAGGTTCAACTTGTATCAGTGAGTGTTTATATAACCCCTTAATAAATATTAATCCTTTATATGATATATTGCAAGTGAATAATTCTGCAATATCTGTCACCCAGTGTGGGTCACAAAACCATGATCCTGAGGTTAAGAGCTGTTGACATTCTCAGATACCTCATGTGAGGCATTTTCAGGGGCATTATGTAGTCTTCTCCTTTTTTAAACATCGGTTTTACATATGCTTTATTAGGTACATATCATTGTGTGTGTGTGTGTGTGTGTGTGTGTGTGTGTGTGTGTGTATATATATACAGCTATTATATGCCTTCTATACATGTAAAATCAGTATGTATATATGCGTAAATATGTGTCTTGGAGGGCACATATTCAATTTTTTTTTTTTTTTTACTGAGCAGATGACATAACCAAAGTCTTTTGAAACATTGCTTTATACTACTATGTTACAATGTGGTTTCTTGGTCCCAGGCGGCCAGAGGTCCAGACCTACAGACCTGCAGCCCCAGACCCATTAGCCGCCCTCAGCTGATCAGGCCCCAAAAATGACTCAGACGCTTATATTAAGTTCGTGCTATTTGGCCTATGGCTCAGGCACATTGCTAGCTAGCTATTTCATCTTAAATCAACCCATTTCTATTAATCTTTCCTGCCACGTGGCCCGTGGCTCCCCTGTGTTCCTTACATGCTTCTTCTTGGGTGGCTGGTTCAGTCTCTCTGACTCCGTCCTGCTTCTCCTACCTATTCTGATTCCTCCGCCTACTTTTTCTATGGTGCCTGTCAAGGGTCAGAACAGCTCCTTTACTTAAAGATTGATATTCACAGCATACAGAAAGACATTCCCACATCACCTGGTTCCCACACCGGGAGTCGAACCCGGGCCTCCTGGGTGAAAACCAGGAATCCTAACCGCTAGACCGAGCCAGCGCCCTTCTCCTCCCCATGTTGCGATTTCTCCTCCTAAATATAACTGCTTCTCTCTTGCTTCCCATTGACCACTAAATAAAGCCCAGACTATGCTAAGGTAAAATATTGAGGACTTTTTTTTTTTCTTACTTTAGCAATTCAACTATGTTCAAACTTTTTATGGCAAATATAATACGTTTTTGTCTTTTGTCATATGCCAATTTCTTTTGCCAGGAACCAGCATTTTATCCTGACTCATGCCTATTGTTATTCTAAGCACAGTTCTCTGTGTTTTTTTTATATTTGAATTAGATGTTGTCTTCTCTGTACTCTGGTGTTAGAATATGTCTCTAATCAAAGGCTGTGTTGGATTGTATTATAACTAGTTACTTGTATATCCCCTCATCACAGACTTAAATGTTTGGAAGAAAAGAAAGAGAAAGGGTGTCTTAGTAAGGGTTTTTATTGCTGTGAAGAGACACATGACCACAACTCTTGTAAAGGACAGCATTTAATTTAGGGACCTTGCTTACAGTTTCAAAGATTCAGTTCACTGTCATCATGGCAGGGAGGCAGATGTGGTGCTGGAGCTGGGAGTCTTTACATCTTAATAGGCAGGCTACAGGAAGTTGACTGACACACTGGACAGTATTTTGAGCATAGGAAACTTCAAAACCTGCCCCAGTAGTGACACACTTCCTCCAATAAGGCCATACCTATTGTAACAAAGCAATACCTTCTAATAGTGCCACTCCCTATGAGATTATGGGGCCAATACATTCAAACTACCACATTCTACTCTCTGACTCACATAGGCTTGTAACAATATCATAATGCAAAATACATTTAGTACAACTTCAAAATTCCCCCTTAGTCTATCACAGTCTCAACAATGTTTTAAAGTCCAAAGTTCAAAGTTTCTTCTGTAATCATCTATAAAATCAAAATGAAAAACCAGGTAACATACTTCTAACATATAATGCCTAGGCTACACATTGTCATTCCAAATATAGGGAAGGGAGCATAGTGAGGAAATACTGGACCAAAGCAATATCAAAATCAGCTTCAAACTCTGCATCTTCGTGTCTGATATCAAATTGGTCTTTGGATCTCCACCTTCATTCAGGTTTGTTGACTATAACACACTTCTTTGTCTTGGGCTGGTTCCACTCCCTGTTAGCTCCTCTCCTTGACAAATTTCTTACAACCCCAGCATCTCTAACAGCTTGGGTTCTCCAAGGCGATCCAGGTTTCAGCTTTACAGCTTCATGTAATGGCCTCTTTAATAGGCTTCCATTAAGTGACACCTCTGGAACATGCCTGGCCTCAGCTACTTTATTCCAGAACTCCTTTCTTTTATCCTTAACTCTAGAGCCAGACCACATGGCTGAAACTGTCAAGTTCTGCTGCTTCCTGGGGTTGGAACATGGTCCCTTTGTTTAATTACGTCTTTACATTTCCCTCCCTCCCTCCCTCCCTCCCTCCCTCCCTCCCTCCCTCCCTCTCTCTCTTCCTTCCTAAGCTTGGCAGGCTGGCCTCAGACTCAGAGATCTGCCTGCTCTGCCTTCTGAGTGCTGGGATTAACTGGCTCTAAACTCTTTAGTACTTTTGGAAACTTAGCTGGATGAAATCTTGCCACGATGTCATCACTCCCTATATTCTATTTCTTAATCCATTTATCTCCTTGAACACAGAGTTTAGCTCCATTCCACTTCCTTGGTGTTCTTTTTCTCCTCAAAATTTACTCAAAATTTTGTAATTTACTCTGCTCAGCTTGCTCCTTTTTGTTATAAATCTTTACAAGCATGAATGCTAGTAACCACCCAGCAGAGCCTATACTAGGCTGATTTGAGATTTCTTCAGCCAACAGAATTAATTTAAAACCCTTCACTTAAACCTCAGGCAGACTTTTTGGACAAGGGCAAATGGCAACTACTTTCTTCACCAAAACATCACAAGAAAGATCTCTAGGCAATATTGTACAAATTCTAGTTAGTATTTAATGAAAACCTGGAGCCAGATATTGGGGAAAGGCTGGAAACAGAGAGCAGAAACAGACCACAGTCAGTTTTCACCCAGCCAATTTCTCAGGCCAAACAGGGTAGATCCTATCTTCAAGCCTGGCTTGTTGCTCCTACATAATGTGTGAATGCCTGCTTCCTCCTGCCTTAAATATCTTACCTGCCCAACTGTTTCACTTCTGGATTCAACTCTGCATCATAAACCTAGAGTTAGGATTAAAGGTGCAAGCTACTGCTTGGCTGTTAGGACTTGAACTCACAAAATACAGAAAGATCTCTGTCTCCTGAATGATAGGATTAAAGGTATGGGTCACCACTCTCTGACCTGGAATATCAGAGAGAGAAGAAGCAAATTACAGCTAGTTATCACCCATCAAACACCTCAGACTGAACAGGGTAGGTCCTGTCTCCATGAGTCTTCAGACTGACTTGGCACGGCACGCTGGTGAAAGGTCTTCTCCTTATATATTTGTCCCTGACCACCTATCTTACTTCCTCATTCACCATTCCTAGAGTTAGATTAGAGGTGTGTGCCAACACTGTCTGCATCGGTTTGACCTTGAACTCACAGAGCTCCAGAGGATCTCTGCCTCCCTAGTGCTGGGGTTAAAGGTATGGGCTATCACTTCTTGACCTTCATGGCCTGGCTCTGTCCTCTGATACTTCAGGCTGTTTTTATCAAATATATCACCACATCAGAGCTCAGAGAATCCTGAAGCAGAAGAGGCAAAAGAGTATAAGAGCCAAAGGAGATGAAGGACACCAGGGGAAACAAGGCCCTCCAAACCAACATGAGCAAAGCTCACATGAACTCAGAGATTGAAATGGCATACATTGGGCCTCTGCGTATATGTGTGTGTGTCTGTGTGTAAAATGGCTTCCAGTTTAGTGTTTGTACTGGATTCCTGGGTGTGTGAACAAATGGGTCTCTCTTTGATGCCTATGCCTTCTCTTGGGCTGTTTACTAACTAGTCACTTGAAATTAGTAATACATGTCAATACCATGTAAGATATTGGTTACCAAAGGAGATTACACATACACAGATTACACAAAGCACTGGGAATTAAGTTAGTTCTTTCAAATGTTCGGCTGAAGGTAATATAAAGAAAAGTAGGTCCTTTCTTAGGTTTCCAACAGATCTGGGTTGCACACTTGAACTGGCACAAGTCCAAGGCTGGGTTCTTCTTTGAGAAGTCAGAGTATAATAGGTGATAATGTGTAAAAGTAGAAAACATAATAAACTGCTGCTGCTTGGATGGTCTTATGAGATCCCCATTTAACATCAGCTTTATCAAGTATCTTAAGAGAAATATCATTAATTTATTATAACAACTTGTATTATTTTATTCTGCATTTGTATGATTGTATGTGTATAAATGTGTTCACATGAGTACCAATGCCCAAGAGGACAATAGGCTTCGGATTCTCTGGAACTAGAGTTACAGGCAGGGGTGAGGCTGATGTGTGGGTGCTGAGAACAGAAGTCAGGTCCTCTAGAAGAGCAGTGCACTTAACCTCTACCCCATCTCTCCAGCCTCCGCATAGCTATTAATTTTATGTCTTGTATTCAGATAACACATTTTACTTTAATGTTAGTCCTTTTGTGAGTTTGTTCTTTTGCTTTTTGTTTGTTTGATTGATTGGTTTGGTGTGTGTTTTGCTTGTTTTTAGACAGGGTTCCATTAGACAGCGGCTGACCTTGAACTCATTGTATAGACCAGGCTGGCCTCAAATTTACAGAAATCCACCTGACTAACCTCCTGAATGCTGGGATTAAAGCCTTTCACCACCACACCCAGCAAATGCCAGCTTTTGTCCTAGTACCCTAATTACCTGCTGAGTTACACTAGGCTAAGAAGAAGCCACTCAAACTAAAACTGTTCTATGAGAAATTCACTCACTGATTAATTATTTTTTTTCTATTTATTTACAGAGCTTCCCTATGGTTGGGAGAAAATAGAGGACCCTCAGTATGGGACATACTATGTTGAGTAAGTTTGTTATTTGAGTTAATAGTCTGCCAAATGCTTTCTTTTACTATACAGCTCTAGGGAATACTAAATATGACACCTTGTGTTTTGTGACTTGATTTGCTTTTATTTTAACTTGAGGAAGTAGCCCTTTCTGCACTGACTTTGAGCTTTCCAGAAGTTAGCTTTGGGTCTCTCAACACAGAACATAAGAGGGGAGGCCGGAGTGTTAGCATATGCCTGTACTTCCAGTACTTCAGAGGGAAGGACAGAGATGGCTGGAATTCAGGGGTCCAAGGTGAACCTAGCAATATAGAAAGATCCATCTCAAAGGAAAGAAGGAAACAGAAGCAGAAACAAGGAAAGGTGGAAAGAAGAATATAGTAAAGGAAGTAGGAAAAGTGTGTGGAGAACTAATGGCTGGAGAGGCTGTCCTTGCTACTGTATTCTTTAATGAGGATGAGAGTACATGGATACTGGATGACTGAATCCTGTGGTCTTTTTGATCACTACTGGTGTGTAAGATCATTGTAATATAGCAATCCAAAATTTAGAAGATATAATTAAAGATGTGTTCTCTCTTAAAGAAGTCTAGAAAGTAGAGTATTCTTTCAAGGAGCGAAGGTTGCATCTAATGCAGCTGTACAGATAGGAACTGTATATAACAAGAGCAAACACCATACAATTGCTCTTAATGGCAACCTTCACTTATGAGCTTTCTTTCCCTTTATCGGGTTATTACTTTGTTCAAACCACTAGAATTACTTTATTTCTGGATGCTACAAATAGAATTTTAACCTTAGGTGTTAATGCCAGGAAAATTTATGCCCGAAATCTTGATGTCATCTAGAAATTTAGAGAAGTAAGGGACCTCTCTTTTCTCAAGTCATAACAAGCTCTGTAGATAAAGAATTAATCAGTGGGTGGACTTCCCTTATTAAACTAATACTTGAGGGTTAGAAAGCTGAGGGCTCATTTTTTAGAGTACAGACACAGTTTTAGTTTGAGTGGTTTCTTCATTAGCCAAGTGTATCTCAACAGGTAATTAGGATACAACAATAAAAGTTCACATCAGCTGCTTTATTTGTAAAAGCAAAACAGTACTATTACCAAGAAAACTATAGAAGTTAAAGAATATTCTAATTTTCCCAGGTGATAGTGGCATATACCTTTAATCCCAGCACTTCGGGAGGCAGAGACTGACAGATCTCTGTGAGTCTGAGGCCACCCTGGTTTACAGAGCGAGTTCCAGGACAGCCAGAGCACATAGAGCACACACCTGTCTCAAAACAAAAGCAAGAAAAAAAGAATCTGATTTTACAATTAATTTTCAATACTAGTTCCTATAAATCAATCCATTTCCTAGTAGTTATGCCTAAAGTAAATATCTTTGACCCCCCCCCACACACACACACACACTATGATATTTAGTATGTAGAATCAAGTGTGTATCCTAAGGAAGCAACTCAGAGTCATCTCTAAGTGTAAAACTGGCCATCTCCAATGTTTTGCTTTCTTTGGGAAGCTTTACTCATTTTATTTCTATTGTGTTATTTAATATATTGCTGATAATTATATAATGTGATATGCAAAGTCTTCATTAGCTCTTTTGATATTTCCCCCAAAACATGAGTAGTTGAAGGAAGAAACAATGCATTTATGTTGTTGTTTTTCAAGTCAAAGGAGTTTCTATGGTTATTTTTTTCTTTTTTTTCTCCTGTTCTTTTTTTTTTTTTTTTTAATTTTCATGTATCCCCCTGCTCGCCCTCCCTTCTCTCCTCCCAATCCCTCCCAGTCAGTCTTCAGCCTCCCTCCACCCTGTCTTTCCCCAAAAAGGGCAAGAAGTCCCAAGGTGGGTTGCTCAGCCTGGTGCATATACTCCAGGCAGGTCCTATTCCCTCATCCCAATATCAAGGCTGAGTTAGATGTTCCTCTACAGGGAATGGGCTCCAAGGTGTCAGCCCATACACAGGAGCACAGTCTGATCCCACTCGTTGAGGCTCCACATACTGCCCATGCTAGTCAACAGTTGCCTACCCTTCGGAGGGCCTAGCTCCTTTTCCCAATGGTTCTCCAGTGGCTCTTCTTGATTCAGTGACGACTCCCACCCCCCCAGCTCCAGCCAGCCATCACTGTTGGAATTTTCCACATGATCCCTATCCCCTTGGTCATATAAACTCTCCTCCCCCTCTCTCCAGTTGGACCTGGAGCTCAGCCTAGTGCTCAGCCATGGATCTCTGCCTCCACCTCTATTCATTGTTGGATGTAGGTTCTGTGATGACATGTAGGGTGGTTAGTCATTTGATTATAAGGCAAGTCCTTTTTAGGTTTCCCCTCCACTGTTGGTTGGAGACCTAGGTAGGGACATCCTGTGAGTTCTTAGAGGTTTCCCTAGCACCCATTCTCTTTCCAACCCCACATTAGCTTCCTCTATCAAGATGTTCATCTCTCTTTTTTCTCCCTCTTTGTTGCTCCTCTTACTCAACCATCTCCTTTTCTTATGATTCATTCCCTCTTCTTCTTAGTCGCCACCTGTTTGAACTCAATTTACTCAGGAGATCTTCTCTATTTTCTCTTCCTAGGGGCATCCCTGGAAGTCTCTCTTAAATTCCTTCTGATCCCAAGCTGTTCAAGGATTGTGTTTTGTAGACTGGATATTCTTTGCTTTTTGTATAAAATCCACGTATGAGTGAGTACATCCCATGCCTATCTTTCTGGGCTGTGACACCTCACTCAGGAGGATATTCTCCAAATCCATCCACTTGCCTGCAAATTTTATGTCTTTTTTTTTTTTTAAACTGAGTAGTACTCCACTGTGTAGATGTATCACAGTTTGTAAATCCAGTCTTTAGTTGAGGGGCATCTAAGTTGTTTCTAGGCTCTTGCTATTACGAATAATGCTGCTATGAACATAGTTGAGCTAATGCCTTTAGAGTAAGAATGTGCATCCTTTGGGTATATGCCCAATAGTGGTATTGCTGCATCCTTGAGGAGATTGATTCCCAGTTTTCTGAGGAACCATCATACTGCATTCTGGAGTGACTGTGCAAGTTTACACTCTCACCAACAATGGAGGAGTGTTCTTCTTGTTCTGCATCCTCTCCAGCACAGGCTGTCATCTGTGTTTTTGATCTTAGCCATTCTGACAGGTGTGAGGTGGTATCTCAAAGTTGTTTTGATTTGCATTTCTCTGATGGCTAAAGATATTGGGCAATTTTTTAAGTGCCTTTCAGCTATTTGTAATTCTTCTATTGAGAATTCTTTTTTTTTTTTTTTCCTTTTAGCTGTGAACCTCATTTTTTAATTGGGTTATTTAGGTTTGGGGGCTCTAGTTTCTTAAGTTCTCTATATATTTTAGAGTTTAGTCATCTGTCAGATGTAGGGTTGGTAAAGATCTTTTCCCATTCTGTAGTCTGTCATTTTGTCTTATTGACTGTGTCCTTTGCCTTACAGAAGCTTCTCAGTTTCAGGAGGTCCCACTCATTGATTGTTGTTCTTAGTGTCTGTGCTAATGGTGTTCTATTTAGGAAGTGGTCACCTGTGCCATTGTGTTGAAGGGCATTTCCCACTTTCTTTTCTATCAAGTTCAGAGTAGCTGGGTTTATGTTAAGGTCTTTCTTTGATCCACTTGGATTTGAGTTTTGTGCAGGGTGATAGGTTTGGATCTATTTGCATTCTTCTACATACTACCATCCAGTTATGCCAGCACCATTTGTTGAAGATACTATCTTTTTTACATTGACTATTTTTGGCCTCTTTGTCAAAAATCAGGTGTTCATAGGTGTGTGGGCTAATGTTGGGGTCTTCAGTTCAATTCCATTGATCCAAAAGTCTGTTTTTATGCCAATAACAGGATATTTTTATTACTATAGCTCTATAGTATAGCTTGAAATCAGGAATGGTGATTCCTCCTGAAGTTCTTTCATTGAGCAGGATTGTTTTGGCAATCCTGGGTTTCCTGTTATTCTATGTGAAGTTGAGTATTCTTTCAAGATCTGTAAAAAAAAATTGTGTTGGGATTTTGATGAGAATTGCATTGAATCTATAGATTATTTTTGGTAAAATTGCCATTTTTACTGTGTTGATCCTACCTATCCAGGAGTTTGGGAGATCTTTCCATTTTCTGATATCCTGTTCGATTTCTTTCTTCAGTGACTTAAAGTTTTTGTCAAACAGGTCTGCTACTTCTTTGGCTAGAGTTGCACCAAGATATTTAATACTATTTGCAGCTATTGTAAAGGGTGATCTTTCCCTTACTTCTTTTTCAGCCCCTTTATCCTTAGTGTATAGGTGGCTATTGATTTTTTTTGAGTTAGTCTTCTACCCTGCTACTGAAGGTGATTATCAGCTGTAAGAGTTCCCTGCTAGAATTTTGGGGGTCACTTATGTATACGTCATATCATCTGCAAATAGAGATAGTTTGACTTTTTCCTTTCAATTTGAATCCCCTTAATCTCCTTTTGTTCTCTTATTGCTTTAGTTAAAACTTCAAGAACTGTATTGAATAGATAAGGAGAGAGAAGACAGCCTTGCCTTGTTCCTGAGTTTAGTGGGATTTCTTTGAGTTTTTCTCCCTTGATGTTGGCTGTCAGCTGGCTGTATATCACCTTTATCATCTTTAGGTATCTTTTCTGTATTCCTGATCTCTCCAGGACTTTTATCATGAAGGAGTGTTGGATTTTGTCAAAGCCTTTTTCAGCCTCAAATGAGATGATCATGTGTTTTTTTTTTTCCTTTCAGTTTGTTTATATGATGAATGATATTGACGGTTTTTCATATGTTGAACCATCTCTGTATCTCTGGGATAAAGCCTACCTGAGCATGGTGGTTCCCTTTTTTTGATACGTTGTTGAATTTGGTTTGCCAGAATTTTATTGAGTATTTTTGCATCAGTGAAGGAGATTGGTCTGTAATTCTCTTTCTTTGTTGCATCTTTGAGTAGCTTGGGTATCAGGGGGATGTGGCCTCATAAAAAGAGTTCAGCGATGTTCCTTCAGTTTTTATTGTATGGAATAGTTTGAGGAGTATTGGTATTAGTTCTTCCTTGAATTTCTGGTAGAGTTCTGTACTGAAACCATCTGGTCCTGGGCTTTTTTTACTTGGGAGACTTTTAATAACAACTTCAATTTCCTTTGGGATGATAGGTCTGTTTAAATCTTTAATCTGATCTTGATTTAACTTTGGTAAGTGATACCTGTCCAGAAAGCTGTCCATTTTTTTTAGGTTTTCCATTTTATTGGAGTATAGATTTTCAAAGTATGACCTGATAATTCTCTGGATTTCCTGGGTGTCTGTTGTTGTGTCCCCCTTTTCATTTCTGATCCTGTTAATTTGGATATTCTTTCTCTACTTTTTGGTTATTTTGGATAAGAGTTTATCTATCTTGTCGACTTTCTCAAAGAACCAACTCTTTGATTCATTGATTCTCTGTATTCTCTTTGTTTCTATTGTATTAATTTCAGCACTAAGTTTGATTATTTCCTGCCATCTACTCCTTCTAGGTGAGTTTGCTTCTAATTGTCCTTCTCCATGTTCCTTAAGGGACAATTTAAATTAGGCTTGAATTAAATATTGTTTGCCAATGACACTGCTGAACATTTCAGAGATAATGATTTTCATTATTGCCCATTCCAAGTGAATTTGAATACATGTTGAAGAGGTGAAAGTTATTTGCCTATTATAAAATCTTTAGCTGAATGATCTGGTTTTTCTGAAGCAAGGATAAATACTGAGCAGCCTTAGGGCAAGTCCTGAAGTGGCGCATGCCAAGTTGTCATGCAGGTGGGTCAAACACCTGAGTTAGAAGTAACAGCAGGATGATCTCAGAACAAGCCAATTGATTAGATTGAGAACAGACTGTACTGAAGATGCACATTACAGAACATGGCTTGTGTCCCAGGTTAACTGTGTCTGAGTTCCAGTGTAGAAGTCTGCAGTGAGTTTACTGCTGAGATGAAGAACTGTTACTTGAATGGCTACTCTTCGGCTCTTTTATTTTGTCAGACCAGATGGCACCATGATTGCTTTTGGCAAGAATCTTGTGGTAGTAACACTAACAGCAGTGGTAGTTTCAGGGCGTTTTGTTGTCGTATTTATTTAAAAAGATGAGATTCTCAAATGGATCTTTTTAAAAACAAAATTATTCTAAAATTTAATGGCAGGCCTTCTATTGAAATACTTAATTTTAAGAATTAAGCTGCAGCATGCTTAAGAGATTTGGTGACATCTCACAGGAGACCATTTTTTCTTTTTATAATGTCAGTTCTAGAGATCAGTGGCAAGTATCTTTACCAACTGAGCCATCTCCATAGCCAAGAAATAATTTCATAATGTAAAATGTTGTCCTGGTTGAAATGCACTAAGAATTGTAATACACTTAGGTAACAATCAAAAGATGTACTTCATGTCTTATATTCTTTATGAATTTGCTGATGCATTTTCTAAATATAAGGATTAAAGACAAAATTATAATGTAGATGACATTGCAAATTATATGTTAGATATTTAATCATGTTTATCTGGCCACAGTTCTGAATTTTTCTGCTTTAATAGACTCCTCATACTTAGGAAGTTCTTTGCTTGGAGGGTATACTTACACTATGGGTAGACAATTAAATATTTATCTTAATATGTGCTTATAAGTAACAAAGTGAACAACCCTTCAACAGCTGCAGTACTCAAGAGAACAGACCCTGCGTCTCACAGCAAAGTAGAGTTGACCCAATAGACTGAGGTGAAGGTGAGCCATCCTGAGGGCATGAAGGGGGGCATAGCTAGAACCTCCTCCCTTGTCTGCAGAGTAGTGATGGGAGCGAGGAGAAGATGACCCGTCAGCCCCTGCCATCTTTGGTGAACAATGGAGCTGACCTTCCCCCTTACTAGCTGCAGCACTCAGGAAAGTGAGTCCTACACTTCACTTAAGCAGCACAGTAGAACTGACCCTATTCTGACCCTATTGACAGGGTAAAGGTGAACCATCTCAAGAACATTAGGTGGTAGATCTGCCTCAGCCCCTCATCTGCCATATGGTGGTTTGGGCAGGGGAGAGATATGCATCCCCTCTTCCTGTGGTGGGTGGGAGAGTTAGCCCTGAGGTTATACGATTGGGAGAGATATTCTTGCCCCTCACCAGCTACACCACTAGGGAGAGTGGCCCCTGCATCTCCCTTGGGCAACACAGTAGAGGTAGCCTGATGGCTCAGGGGTGGGAGAGCCAACCTCAAGGGTGTGAAAGCAGGAGAACTGGCCCTGCCTCTTGCTAACTGCTACAAGGGCAATGCTGGAGAACTCACTCTGGTGGTGTCACAGGGGAGAGCTGGCAGGCTGACCATCCATGTAATTACCCAGGCCCAGAACCAGGGTTATGCACTGGCAACCCCAACATCTACCCCATCTGTGACCTATGGGAGCACATGAAGGAGCCCATCCTACAGATCCACAGCTGCAGGATATCCACAATACAGGGCAACAACAGGATATCCAAAAGAAATCCTAGTGAGGGCCCAGCATCAGTAGTGTAGCAGAAACCAGAGCACTTGAACTAAACCAGTGACTTTTGCAGTGAACACTTGCAATTAAAGATACGTGGACAAAAAGGTTAACTGTGTGACTGAGTCATACTACAACTTGGTGGGAGCAGGTGGATATGAAGGGATGGGAAGAATACATGGGATTGTAATGCATGATGTGAAAGAAGCAAACAATAAAAGGAAAGGTAAAACAAAGTGAAAAGTATTTTCGCTGATTTGTTTTATGTGGAATATGGCATTTAATATAGTCTAATGTTATAGATGCAATTGATTAATCCACTAAATCTTATATTCTTTTATCTAAGAGTTTTCAGAAAAAAATTATTCATTTGTATTCTCTATTCTCTTTTTGCATATATCCCGAAGAATAGAAATAGAAATCACTACCTTTTTGTTGTTGTTGTTCTAAAGCCATTGTGGCAAAATAAGTCATTCTAGTGGATGATATAAAAGGCACCTAGAATTCTCTAAACAGGATTCTTTAGAAGTGCTAATCTTTAGAGGTTTTTTTTTTTTTTTCCTTAAGAACGCTAAGATTTTTATTTTCATATGTTGAAAGTTAAGTTGCCCTAGAGATGGGCTGGAGAGATGGCTTATGAGATGAGAGTGTGTACTCCTTTTCCAGAGGACCCCAGTGGCTCACAACTGCCTGTAACCTTAGCTCCATGGGAGCCAGTGCTCTCTTCTGGCCTCCAAGGCCACCAGCCCACACATGGCACACACCAGATAAATAAAATAAAAATAAATCTTTTTTAAAAGATGCTCTAGACGCCCAGAGAAAGCCAACATCCTTTGCTGTAATGGTTGCTTATTTTATTGTTTCTGTTTGTTTTGTCCTTACCTTCACCATTAATGGCACAGGTAACAAAGGAAACATTATTTGTTTCCCTGTTTATATATAAATTGTATAATTAATTGGCCAGTATAATAGGTCAGTATGATATCATATATAGGTCAGTCATACCCTTATATTCTCCTAATTCGATGTTTAATTGTTGGTGTTCAGTGATTTTATTTTTTAAAGATTTATTTATTTATTATGTATACAGTGTTCTACCTGCATGCCATGTATATTGTGAATATTGCCTGCATATTACGTATATAGCATGCCTGCTTGCCAATAGAGGACATCAGATCCCATTGTAGATGGTTGTGAGCCACCCTGTGGTTGCTGGGAATTGAACTCAGGACCTCTGGAAGAGCAGTCAGTGCTCTTAACCTCTGAGCCATCTCTCCAGCCCCAGTAATTTTATTTTTTGTTGAAGCAAATTTTTAGGGGAAATCATATTTGTTGCTGTGCTGTGACATGGGACAAACAATATGATTAGATGGCTTCTGAATTATACCTCGTCATGGTTTTAAGCATCATATTTAGATTTTATTCTTTTGTCACACTACATTCTTTA
The DNA here is from genome assembly GCA_033318265.1 of Phyllotis vaccarum. Taxonomy (NCBI): domain Eukaryota; kingdom Metazoa; phylum Chordata; class Mammalia; order Rodentia; family Cricetidae; genus Phyllotis; species Phyllotis vaccarum. Next base: position 100,030,811 of record JARWLC010000003.1, read on the forward strand.
TAACTATCATTCTTGCATAACATGTAGAAGCTCATAAAATACTGAAGACTATTGGGTAATCACCTGTCATTTTCCTGCTTTCCTTCAGAGTTCCAAGCTTTCTAAGAGCCAGTTGTGAATGTATACAGTCACAAAGTCCACTAAATTTGTTACATTTATTTAATTAATTTATGATGTAATTGTGAAGAAACTGAAGTGTAAAAACCGTTGTTTTGTAATAATATTAATTAAAAGGTAATAAAGTCATTTATTTAGATAATGTTACAGAGCAGTGGTTCTCAATCTAGTGGTTGAACAACCCTTTCTACAGGGGTCACATAACAGATATTTACATTGTAATTCACAACAGTGGTGAAATTGCAGTTGTGAAGTAGCAGGTCACTACAACACAGGGAACTATATTAAAGGACTGCAGCCTTAGGAAGATTGAGAACTGTTTCTTAAGGGCTTTACACTCTGATGTTTTCAGAGAAACTTAGAGATTCTTCTGTTGTTAATTGCCCTAAAAATATTGGTTACCAGTACTCTGACTGGCACAGAAAGAGAACTCAGCTATAGTTTTGTAAACTGCTGGTTCCATTGGTGGGTTTGTGGAGTACTAGCATAGGCTTCAGCACCTCTGGCCTCCTGCTATCTTACAGCCTTTAGATGCTCCTTTTCCTAAAGATACCACTAACCTTTGTGATGAAATAGAATGATGTTTTATTTAGGAAAATAAATAGGACTCTTTCATCTAAACTTGAACTGTACATTTCTCTATATTTTACAGTCACCTCAACCAGAAAACTCAGTTTGAAAATCCAGTGGAGGAAGCCAAAAGGAAAAAGCAGATAGGACAGGCCGAAATTCATTCTGCAAAACCAGGTAGAACTTATTTGATCACTCTGATAAAATGTGAAATATATATGGTGAGTTAATGAAAGTGGATTTAAAATTTTATTGCTAAGTCTTTGAAACTCAACAGAGAAAGTTTCACCTCTGTAAAAGATATGAATAATCTTTTACAAAATCATGTGAACATTGTGAGAACAAAGATGTTTGTCATGATTAAAAGAAACATGAAATTATAGGAATTTGAGGTTCGGTTTTAAAGATTAGGCTGTTCCTTTATTTTTAAGTTTGGCTCAGCATATTAGCTCTTTAGTTGATTATAACATCTGAGTTAATTACTTAAGTCAAATAGATTTAATTTTCAAGATTCTCCACTAACCAATATTAATCAGTACTAAGTAAATCTACCAGTAGATAGTAGGTGTTGGTCATATAGAATCACTCAGAAGGTATTTTAAGTTAGATGAGGTTTTAATGTACCTAGTCACACTTTTTTTTTTTTTTTTTTTTAAAAAAAGCTGTTTAGGAAGTTCTTGGTTATGACACACCTCTGTCTCTTTTTTTATAACCAAGTTCTCTGCTTATATTGTAGAATACAATATGCCCCACTTCTGTTATCTATGAGAAAAAGTAGTCTTTCTTCTAGCTACTCTTCAAAAACATAGATGCCTTCCTTAAGCTTTACATGTAGTTTAGCAAACATTTTGAGTTTAACAGATATTTTTGAACTCTTTTCATATATCCTATGCTTCACTAGTCACTAGATATTAAAAATATTTGAGAGTAAATCAATTCTTACCCTTAAGAATTCATAGTCTAGTAGATAAGGGTCATAATATGTGGTGAGAAGTGTCATTTAAAATGGTGGATAAACATGTTGGCTGAAGAGCAGGTTTAAATCTCAATGTGACCTTGGCCAAGTTCCCTAAAATCTTTATGCTTGTTTCTCATTTATGAAATAATGATAATAATAATATCATCCTCTGGATATACTTTGTGGGAGATTGTGTTATTTCATTTTAAATAATTATCCCACCCACTGGTTTAATAAAAAGCGCTGATTGGCCAAAGGCAGGCAGGAAGTGTGGGCGTGGCTACCAGACTAAGAAAAACTCTGAGAACAGGAAGCACAGAGCAGAATGCCAGAGAGAAGCCAGAAGAGAGGACAACTATGCTGCTCTAAAGAAAGGTACCCAGCCACATGGCTGAACAAGAAGAATCATGGGTTAGATGAAGGGTAGAGAGCTAGCAAGTGATATGCCTGAGCCTTAGACCGATTCAGCTGAAAACTATTGAAAGCATCTGTGAGTCTCTGTGGGTCTAAATCTGGAGGCTAGCCCCGAAAGTTCAGGCCAGAAACCTCCTACTACAATACTTTCCTCTTGAAGGTTTCTCAACACATTGAAGATATCTCAAGAGGAAGGTAATATTATATTAAATGTGAAAATAAATATAAAGTACTTAATAGTAGTTTTGCTCTGTGGTAATCAATAAATGATATTCTTTATAAATGATTTCATCATTATACATGAGTATGGAATCACCTTTTATCTGATGACAATATATTCCAAGACCATTAGATGCCTAATGTAATGTACAGCATTAAACCTTATATAAACTTTTTTATATGTATACATACCTCTGATAAATTTAACCTTTTAAAAAGATTTTACTTATTTTTTTTATTTTATGTTTGTGGATGTTTTGCCTGCATGTATATCTGTGCATCATAAACCTGCAGTGCCCACAGAGGTCAGAAGAGGGTGCTGGATCCTCCAGAACTGGAGTTACAGACATTGGGAGCCACCATGTGGCTGCTAAGAACCAAACACAGGTCCTTTTCAAGAGCATAAAGTTCTCTTAACTCCTGAGCCATCTCTCTAGCCCCTAACCTTTTCACTTAATGGACACTCTTTACAATTTCCCTGTGATATTTCCAAGTCACCAGCATCACTACTCTTGAGCCTTGAGGCTATTTTTTAAGTAAAGTAAGGATTACCTGGATATAGGTACTGTGAAACAGAAGAGCTGATGTGAAGAGCAGTTGGCTACTAAACAGCTGTCAAGTGGTAGTATGTAAAGCATAGACCTGGATGAAAGAATGGAGTGACCAAGGTAGCACAAGACTTCACCTTAGTTTTCAGAACAGTGTGCAATTTAAAATGTATAGTTTATTTCCATTTAATATTTTCAGAATCCATCTCACTATGAATAACTGAAACTACAAAAACCAAAATTAAATGGAGGGAGACTACTGTAGTAGATTATGGGCATGGAAGTCAGTGAAGCAGAGAGAAAGTGGTTGCTTTACTTTCTGAAGATGTCAAGAAATCCTATAAAGATATACTTCCCTTCCCCGAAACAAAGATTTAGTTGTTTGTTTTGTTTTTTTTAACTTAAATTCTCACTGTTCTATGCCTTCAGAGTTTCTGAGATTTACAATTCTTTACAAGTTTTATGTTGTTGTTACTTTTACTTAAGTTATACAACTATATAAAAGATTGACTGTATACAGTTTATTCAATATAATTATTTTTGCTTTCAAATCTTATTCTTATTTTGACCCAGATGTGGAAAGATCTCATTTTACTCGGGATCCATCCCAACTTAAAGGTGTCCTTGTTGGTGCATCACTGAAAAAGAGTACAATGGGATTTGGTTTCACCATTATTGGTGGAGATAGGCCTGATGAATTCCTACAAGTAAAGAATGTGCTAAAAGATGGGCCTGCAGCTCAGGACGGGAAAATTGCACCAGGTAACAAGGTTTTCAGAATTACTAGAATAGCTGTGATACACTAACAAAAATTATAACAAAGGGGTGTGTGTGTGTCCGAATGAAGAGAATAAACTATGTAATTGAAGATCGAGATTCCTGTATTAAAATAGTTTATCCCTTAATTAAATACAATGCTAGTTTGAAGGCTCGCTATTTTTATAATAAGAAACTATTATACAAGACATATGTTTTATGAATGTTTGGTTTTATATAATTTTTAGATAATACTTTGACTATATGAAACTTAATATTTGATAGTCATCTCAGTCATTTGATTGCTTGGTAATACTTTAAAAAAAATTTGTAGGTATATGGGTGTTTTTGCTTGTATGTATATATGTTTACCATGTATGTGCCTGGAACCCAAAGAGGCCAGAAAAAGGCATTAGATCCCTTGAGTTACAGGTGGATGGGTGCTGGGAATGAAACCCCAGTCCTCTGGTAGAGCAGCCAGTGCTCTTAATCTCTGTGCCGTCTCTCCCCCTAATATAGGGTACTTTTTATAACTTCCCAACTTCTATTTATCGTCTCTTTAAAAAAAAAAAAAAATAGCCCATTGAAATGTTTTTAGTGATAATAAAGAAATTCTTTCCATCGGGAAAAGGAGCTAGGCCCTCCAAGAGTAAGCAACTGTCAACTGGCATGAGCATTATGTGGAGCCTCCAGGGGTGGGATCATACTGTGTTCCTGTGCATGGGCTGGCAACTTGGAGTCCATTTCCTGCAGAGGAACACCTAACCCAGTCTTGACTTTGGAATGAGTAAATCGGACTTGCCTGGAGTGGATGCGCCATGCTGAGCTGATCCACCTTGGGACTTCTTGCCCTTTTGGGGGAGGGGATGGGTAGATGGGGAGGGACTAGGCTGAGGGATGACTGGGAGGGATTGGGAGGAGGGAAGGGGGGGCAGGGGAATACATAAAAATGACATTTTTAAATAATAAATGAAAAAGAAATTCTTAATTTTAATCCACTTTTCCCTCTTCCTTGGCTTTACTTGTAGTTAGTAAAATTCAACTACTGTGTTATTATAGATACAAACATCACTATTTTTATAAAGCTATATAAATTAGTTAGGTTGTCCTGTATTTAATTTTCCCAGTCCTTAATTGGTAATTGTTAGATATTTAATATGTCTATAAGTTTCTGAAGACCTTTGAAGAGGTTCAAGACAAATTACTAAATATTGGGGTGGATTACACACTGTTTTCCAAAGAGTTTAGTGTTCCACTGGGGCTCTTTATTGCAGAGTTTGCTAGACTTCTCAAATCACCTATTATTTCACGTGATATTCTGTTCTGTGAACCCACATTTGGATAACTCAGTTGTTATTGTACTTTTTCGTGATAGATATCAAGTTATTTTTAATTAAGTAATAAAATCTCTCATATACTTTTAAGTGAATTAATATTTTAAAAAAGAAAACCTACTATAAATGAAAGTAATATTTAACTTTTATTTTTTTAAGTTAATGAACTCTAAAGATCTTAATCTTAATAAAAGTTTTCTTATTAATTTTTAATTTTAACCTTTGAATATTCATGAAACATAGCATATAGCATAGATAGATAGTAGATAGATATCCAAGGTTTCATAATACAGTTTCTCATTTACCTAAAATTTACCTAAAACTGTTACCTAATTTGCATAAAAACTCAATATTTCTATAAAGACTTTGGGAACTTTTTAGGAACTCTTCACATGGATAAAAGGTTAAAGCTCTGTTTCAAATTAATCTAATTTCTGTATCTTCTTAGATCAGAAACAAATTTCTACCAAATAACATCTTTTAAAAAACTTTGTGTGTTTTGCCTGCCTGTGTGCCTATGTATGACATGAGTGCCTAGTGTCTGTGGAAGCTAGAAGAGGGTGTCAGATCCCCTGAGTGTGGAATTACAAATGGTTGTAAGCTGATATGTGGTGCTGGGGATTGATTCTGGGTCCTCTGGAAGAGCAGTCACTGCACTTAAGGACTGAGCCATCCCTCAGCCCCTACAAAGTAACATTTTCAACACCATGCAGCCTGTTTTTTTTAAAAGTCTCAGCACAATAAATTAAAGTACCTTAATATGTCAGCAACCTTTTAAGTAAATATATGAAGTGAAAGCAAATAGATGAGATCATGAAATTCTACTTTATTTTTTGTTATTAGATAACTAATTTTAAAAGTCAAGGTGGTGTTAAAAATTTTCCAACTGCTGATATTCTATGGAATGATTCTACAAAGTGGGCATAATTATACAAAGACAAATCTTACAAGAATTACTTAATCTCATTTTTCAGTATCTTAAAAATAAATTCATTGGTTATTTTGCTGCTTTTCTCTATTAGAAATCAGACTTGTAGTAAATATAGAATCTCTACAGAAAAGATCCTAACGTGAAATAATGTTGATGAAAGGGTATGTCATTTCAGTCTTCCTCTGTTTTTGCATTAGAATAGATTGAAGAGACATTTATGAATAGCTTATTTGTACAAGTAGCCAAAGGAGTTTTTTTCCTTTGTGCTAAATACCTACCACACTATACTGTTTTCAATAGCCACTTAGAAATGGTTCAGAAAGTACATAACAATTGCAATAAAGCTCAAAGAGTTTTTAAATGATAGATTGAATTTGTGGTTTTAACTCTCTGTTATTAAGATAATTAATAACTTGACATTTAGGAGATATCTCAGTGGTTAAAAACAGTCAATTGCTGCTCTTTCAGAGAACCCAGGATGTTCAGTTCCCAGTGGCTTATAACTACCTACCCTGTGCTGGCTTCTGTCATTACTTGCATATGTATGACCTACACATTGACATAGACATACACACAGAGACAAATGAAATACTAAAAATAAATCTTAAAAAGACACAGACATTTGTATATATATTTTATAGTAAAGTCATAACAGTGAATACATGTATTGGAAATCTCTTTTCAACATTTATAAACAGAGTTTCAGAATTCAAATTTAATTTATTTTGTTTTTTGCCTTTCCTCTAGCTAAAAGATTAATTTATTTGGTGGTTTTAATATTTTAACATGATTTTATTTTATCAGGTGATGTTATTGTAGACATCAATGGCAAATGTGTCCTTGGTCACACCCATGCAGATGTTGTCCAGATGTTTCAGTTAGTACCTGTCAACCAGTATGTCAACCTTACTTTATGCCGTGGTTATCCACTTCCTGATGACAGTGAAGATCCTGTTGTGGACATTGTTGCTGCTACCCCTGTCATCAATGGCCAGTCATTAACAAAGGGAGAGACATGCATGAATACTCAGGATTTTAAACCAGGAGCATTGGCTTTGGATCAAAATGGAAAACCAAACCAAATCTTGACTAGTGACCGCCTCAATGGTCCATCAGAATCAAGTGAACAGAGAGCATCCTTGGCATCATCAGGCAGCTCCCAGCCTGAACTAGTGACTATCCCTCTGATTAAGGGCCCCAAAGGCTTTGGGTTTGCAATTGCAGACAGCCCAACTGGACAGAAGGTGAAAATGATATTGGATAGCCAGTGGTGTCAAGGCCTTCAAAAAGGGGATATCATCAAAGAAATCTACCACCAAAATGTGCAGAATTTAACACATCTTCAAGTGGTGGAAGTACTAAAGCAGTTCCCAGTAGGTGCAGATGTGCCCTTGCTTATCCTAAGAGGAGGTGAGTAACAGCACAAGGACTCTCCATTCCAAGCATTTATATCTGATATTACCCTCCCTTCCAAAGCAGGTGTCATTTAATAGCACATTTCCCAGGCAATTAATGTACATTTTCCTTATGACTTTGTCTGCCTGGTTCAGCAGCAGTATCTTTTTTAACTCTATGTTAGTTATTAGTGGTTTCATTCATGTCCCTTATGAGTATAATTTCTTCCCCATGATAGTCTTTTTAAAAAACAATTTATAATTTGATGATTAGAAAAAATTCATGGTACTATGCTACATCAAATAAAATACTTCCTCTTAATTTCATTTTCTCAGTTGATGACAATAATAGAAATTGACTTTTTTTAGCCAGTGATGCTTCATCGAGAACTCTGAAATGCTAACATTTCTATGTCTGAGTAAAACTGGGAGATGGTAACTTGTTCATTATCTTAAGCTCTACAATATGCCTGTAAATGCTGATTTAATCTCACAGTGCTTATGTGAAAAAAAATAGGAATTTCCTTTTTCAAGGTCATCAACTGACATGAAGCACTCTTAGACATTATAAGTCTAATTCAAAGGACTAATTACAAAGTTGCATTTCAGTAGGCTTTCTTAAGTCCTTACCAGTGAATGACTAGTGTTTGGCCTTTCTTCCTTATCTCCCCGAATCTTAGTTTTTATATTTGAGGCACACTTTACCTCTTAGGAGAGATTTTCATTTTTTTTTTCATTTACCCATTTTGGTATTTTTTCCAAGGTGATATAATGTAATATACTCTCAGTCATGTTAAAAGAAATAAAATAAATTTTTTAAAAATCAGTTTTTGTGATGGGGCTGACTCATTGGGTCTGTAGAGTTCAGATACCAGCATCCATATAACAAGCCAGGCAGTCCTTGCATGCCTGTCGCCTCAGCTCAGAACTGGGGACTTTAAGTCTACCCAAGAAAATGTGAGCCCTAGGTTCACACCTCCGCCTTAGAGGAACAAGGGCATGAACAGGAGGAATACGTAGGGGAAGGACATCCAGTACCCTCTTCTGGCCATGTGTGCACAACGCTAACAGTCGTCTCTTCCATGTCATAAAGTAGACAACTGAAGAACCTTTGCAAACATCCTTTTAGTTTGTTTCAGAGGAGCCAGGTAAGAAGAAGCTAAATTTTAAAACAGAGAGTAAGCTAGTGTGTGTGTACACACACACAAAACTAGATCTTTAAAAGAAATATCTTTGTGAATGCTTGAGGGTTTTCTAACAACTATAATAGAGACCAAGGTTTGATATTTAGTCCATTAATACTACTTTGCTGCCTCTCTGTTTACTGTTTGTGTGAATTAAGGAACCTTAAATGATACTAGCATTTATGCCTCAGGAATGTTGTAGTGTTGAAGAGAATAGATGTTTAATGCCTGGCATAAAGCTGATACTAGATAGAGTTTATTATTAGCCTCATGAAGTTGAAGTTTTATCATACACATTATTAATGTTTATGATCTTGGAGTGTTTCCTCTGTTTTTAAATTTTGGTTCTTTTTAAATTTTAGGTTCTCGTTCACCAACTAAAACTACCAAAATGGTAAGTACTCTGGTGATCCTCTAATGCTTTCCCCATACCTCAAAAGAGATGCCTTGTTCCCCTCTAGAAAAGTGTCTTCTTGCTATGGGAATGGCTAACGGAAAGGCATATTGCCCTAGGCTAAGATCAGAAACTCTGAGAGGTTGGTAGAGAACTCCCTATGAGGGCTGTACTGGGTTGGTTAAGGCTTGCTGCTGGAGAACACTAGAGGCCCAGATTACCAATAGTCCTATTCACAAAGTTGTAAAGTGGGCCACCGAAGAACTTGAGTAAACATCCTTTTAGTTTTTTCTAGAGGAACCAAGTAAGAAGTAGCTAAATATTAGGACAGATAGCAAGCTATTAGTACATCTGCTTGCTGGTGCCCAAGGAGAAGATATAGTAGGTGATCATAATTTCTTAGAGACTGTAAATACCTAGATTTAAATGATCTCACATTTAAAACTAAGCAAAACTTTTCAAATTATTTATTGCCTTCCAAGCTAAGTCTTCTTATATCAGATGATAAGAACTATTAGATCTGAAACTGTTTTCTTTATTACTCCTGGAATAACCGAGAAACATATTTAAAGTTCTATATGGAGAAAATAGACATTAAAATGATGATGCCATGTTCTATTATTGTGAAAGAAACTGTACCAAGCATAACATACATTTGTGGGTACTTACATGGATATAAAGACAATTATATTAAAAATATTAAATTAGTTAATGCTTTGGCCAATTTGAAATACAAAGGTGGTTTTAATGATAATTCATAGGTTTTTTTTTTTTTTCAAGATCTATTTACTATGAATACAGTGTTCTGCTTGAACACCAGAAGAGGGCGCCAGATCTCATTCTAGATAGTTGTGAGCCACTGTGTGGTTGCTGGGAATTGAACTCTGGACCTCTGAAAAAAGAAGCCAGTGCTCTTAACCTCTGTCTAGCCACAAGTCATAGGTTTCTAAATAGGTTCATTCCTTCCAGTACACCAAGCTTGCAGAGCATGGGAAACTGGGGTGGTGGTGTCTTTTAGAATCTGCTTTTTTTTTTTTTTTTTTTTTTTTTAAATATTGGGCTTTCTCTACCATTAGTTTGAGTGGAACAGAAGTTCTTTTTGTTCAGTTAGTTAAGATTGCACTCCTTTTCTTATAGCAATCATCTTTAGCTCCATATCTATTTCATAATGAGTTTCTTTGCAACTATGACGATCCTACTGCTGTGTTGATGGTGGAAGGCTTCCTGTCAACAAACATTTAAGATTAAAAGGCTTGTCTCAAACTCTTCTTTTAGTTCTTTGTTGACTTTTTTATTTAAAATTGTTCTTAAATCACTTTGGAGCCAGTGAGCTGGCTCAGTGATTAAAGGTTATTGCTCTGCCAGCCTGACTACTTCAGTTGGGTCCAAGAACTAAAGAGGAAGGAGAAAACTGGTGCCTGAAATGTGTCCTCTGACCTCTATCTGCACACCCAACTCACACACTATACATCATATGGTTATAATAATAAGTAAAAGAAGTAATTTTGCCTGACTACTTTGTGAAAGTTATATTTGTATTTTGTTTTCCCTTTTCTGACTGACTGCCCAACATAGGTGTTTTCATGGATGGATTGTCATTGTCCAGCAGAGGTTTTGCCATATATCTGGAACAGAAGAGGTTTCTTCGATTGTTAGCTTTTAAAGGTCTTCACTGGAAATTAAATTTAGTGCGTGGGAGGTGGAGCTTTCCACTTGCTTTCTTTAGAAGTGTTGTTACCTTCTGTTTATTTATCTTTATCTCCAAGTCACCTAGTGTCTTGGTGGTGGAGGAGGGGTAAGAATGCCTAAACATAAGACTAAAACCCTTTAGTTGAATATAAATGATTATACATAGCATAAATTATATGAATTATTACATAATTGACTATTTAAATAATGTAAGTAAAATACGCTTTAACCAGAGAGACATGGATGTGTAAGGGAATCCGTGGACATATGAGCAGTCTTCTGTGACCTTTGCTACCTGTACAACTCTATTTAGTTAACATCTCCAATTCATGGCACAGTTTTATGAAATAACCAACCATCTTATTTTTAAATACTAAGTAAAGCCATTTTTTTTTCCATTTTAGAAAACTGATACAAAGGAAAATTCAGGAAGTTTGGAGGCCATAAACGAGCCTATTCCCCAGCCTATGCCTTTTCCACCTAGCATTATCAGGTCAGGATCCCCAAAACTGGATCCTTCTGAGGTCTACTTGAAATCTAAGATTTTATATGAAGATAAACGTAAGTAATTGAAAATATTTCAGGGGAGTGTGTAACAAGATCAATTTGAATTATTTTAAAATTGGAACGCTACCATCCTTCATAAACATTGAGAAGCTATTTTTTCATTCCCATTTTAATGTAATTCTGAGCCTTTTCACATACATTCAATATTCATTTTTTTTTCAAAACCATGATTTAAGTACAAGCTGTCTACCAAATAACATGTTAGGCAAATTGCAATACAGAGAAAAATAGGTACCTGCACCCAGAAATACTGTTAAATCTAAATGGAGCAGAGGAGTACACAATCAAATAAGTGCATATAGTGCAAATGCAGTGGTGCAATGGAAGTGCTGGACTCAGAACCCAGAGGTTGGGGGCTCAAAATTAGTTCATATAGCCTAGCAGGGACAGTAGATAGAAAGATAAACTGGATAAATTGGGATGCAGAGTAGGAAATAAATCAGCATGAATAGTAGGATGTATCAGAAAATGCTTTATATAAGAAGCAAACTTCAAGGATGAGGAGATGTTATGAAGAAGACAAGTGAGGACTTGTATGTTAGCTTCCTTGGCCTGTGTTCTGCAGGAAATGCAGTGTGGCTGTGATTGGCAAGGAAAGCCAGCAGAAGAGAGCAACACAGATGGTGACAGCAGATAAGGAAACTGGAACTGGGTGCATAACAGAGAGTCACAGCATGTTTGTTAGCTGTAGAGAAAATAGTGCTGGTATTGTGTGTTAGAAAGATCTTTCTGGCTAGAAGATGGAGGTTGATCAGAGTGAATGAAATAAGAGCAGGAAACCACAGTGAACTTGTTAAAGGAGCCAACTGAGAGGAGGAGAGAAAGAGTACAAAGTATCTCTGGGTGGTGTGGGGCGTGCCTTTAACCCTCAGCACTCAGGAGACAGAGGCAGGCAAGATCTGTGTGAGTTCAAGGCCAAACATCCTGTTCCAGAACAGCCAGGGCCATACAAAGAAATCCTGCCTCAAAAAACAAAACAAAAAAATATCCTTTTGTGGTAATTAGTTACTGATGATAAATCTTTTCTGAAGTAAAATTTTATGTTATTTAGGTTTGATTTTTTGAAAGCTTGTTTTTGAGAAATAGAACTGTATCTGCATTGCTGAAGAAATACACAAATGCTTATTAACTAATTGCACATTTTTATCTTGGTATCTGTTGGCCATATTCAGAAAGGTGAGAATCAGACCAGGTATAAGCATAGCAAAGCAATAATTTAAATTAATACAACTATGTGTAGCATCCCTTTCTTCAGGTTGTCTATTCATAATCTGATACATTGAATAGACAATGTTGAACATGGTAGAAACGCCGTAGTGTCATTGGACTTTGATATAAAACAAGTGAGTTTGATTCATGATCTCTCTTTTTAAAATTTAGTTTATTATTATTGTGTGTATATGTGTGGTGTGTGTGTATACATACTGCCACAGACACATGTGGGTGTGGATACCAGACAGCTTTGTGGAGCCAGTTCTCTCACTTTTTCAACTTCTTCTCCACGCTTCACAGCAAATGACCCACTAAGCCATTCTGCTGGCCTAGCTCATTTAATTCCAGTGTTTTATTTTGAGGGGTTTTGGTGTTGTGATGTTGCTGCTGCTGGTAGTTGGACCTCAGACCTTGCTCCTCACTCTTGCTGAGCACATGTTCCACCACCTCCACTCCTAAAGTTCCACGACTTTGGTGGGAAGTATTTATCAAAAGAGATTTGTTTTCCTAAAGAATTGCCAAGAATTACCCTACACCATATTTCCCTTACTTTTTATGTAGTTTCCTGGCAGTTTCTCTATTTTTTTTCTTTTTAGTAACTGTATCTTACTTATGAATAAAGCTAATATTTTCCCAGAAACAGAGTCTTATACATGAAATGGATTTTCCTGATTTCTTATTCTCATTAATGCAACCAGTTCCTTGGGAACAAGATTGTGGGGGTAAACTTGACATCTGGGGAGTCACGCTGGGTTTAAATCTTAGCCCTACCAGTGTCTTGACAACATCAGGTAAGTTATTCAGGCCCTTAGTTTACCCACCTAAAAATGGATCACAAGAGGTATAACATGCCTGTTTCTCTTTTTCTTTAAAAATACTAACATTTTGCAAATTTAGGCTAAATAAATAGCTCCTATAAAATATTTTTCTTAAGCGAAGCTATTTCTTAAGAGTAGAAATAAGTCGTTTGGCAGTCCTCTCTTTTCCAAGGATTTAAAGACTCTTGCTCAAATGTTAACTTACTATTTGCAGTATCAGTTGGATAAGTCTAAATTTAATGTTGTAGTAGTGATTGGACAACATTAGAAGTTAGCATCAATGAAATCCTGAGCGGATGGGAGAGTGGTAAGTAACCTAATCAGTCATGACAGAGTTTTGTTTAGCATTTGAATTTCCTTAAACTCTCACATTAATTTTCACATATCAGGTAGTTCTGAGATTATGGATTTTTTAATGCTTTTATAGTACTTTTTCTATTAAATATTGAGCTTTATTTTAATCCATTTAAAATAAATTATAGTTACATATCTTTACTTTATTCTTAGCACCAAACACCAAAGATCTGGATGTTTTTCTTCGGAAACAAGAATCAGGGTTTGGCTTCAGGGTCCTGGGAGGAGATGGACCTGACCAGTCTGTAAGTGTAAACTTTGAGATATTGACTCTCCTGGTTTTGTTTGTTTCTTTTTGTCTGGTTTTCCTTTGGGATTTGGGCTTTTTGAGACAGTGCCATACTATGTAGCCTGTCTGACCTGGCTGGCTCAGAGTCAAAGAGATCAGCTTGCAGCTGCCCCCTTTTGGAGGATTAAAATGTGACCATCACACCCCACTTGCTGCTCTAGTTAATGTTCTTATGTGGAGATTTGGTAGAACATAGTTGCAGTAGTTACTTTTGTTACTGTGATAAAGCACCACAATCAAGGCAACTGAGAAGGGAGAATTTATTTTACATATGATTCCCAAAGGAGAGTCTGTAACAGCAGGAAGAGTGGACCAGGTGGCCAGAGCAGGAAGTTGAGAGATCACATCTCTGTCTACATTTAGGAGGCAGAGACAAACTGGAAACGGGGCGTGGTTATAAGTCTCAAAGCTTGGTCCCAGTGATGTGCTTCTTCTTACAAAGCTCCAAAGGTTCTATAGCTTTCCTCAAGAGTGCCATCACTGAGGAAACTAAGCCTGTGGGAGCATTGCTCATCAGACCACCGCAATGGTCTTCTTGTTTTCTTTCTCCCCTCACATGTTTTTATTAAGATGAATACTATTTTTTATGTCTTTTGTGGTCTGTTAAGTTAAAATGGTGTAGCTTAAGCTTAAAAACCATATTTAAAAAAAAAATTACAAACTGAATATTTAGCTCTAAACATCAATTAATTTACTTCTATTCTTTGTAAATAAACGAAGCTTATTTGGAGCTAGAATTGTAACTCAGTAGTAGATATGTATGTGACTAGCAGGCATGAGGCCCTGTGCTTGATTCCCAGTATCAGAGAGAAAGCTTATCTGAACTAATTATTCACTTCTGCCTTTATTAGACAGAGGCTAAGGCATTTTCCTTCTCTCAGAACCCTGTATGTAATCCAGTGTCTGTTTTACCCCCAATATTTGGTCTTCAGAATATTTCATAGAAAGCTGTCACAAGACTTTGCCTATTGTTTTGTCCTTAGCTCGGCCTTTAGAGAAAACAAATAATTAAATTTCTTTTTAAAGAAATAATGGTCACATTTATAAAGCATTTAAAGTCTAGAATTTTCTCTATGTGGGTTAGTTTAGCAAACAAACAGTGGGTCTCATTTTACATTTTGCTTCAGTGTTGAAAGAAGTGTGATCTTGAGCTTGAGCACATTTACACTTGTTAGTTATGACATAAACGTCCTGCACTGCCACTTTTAGAAACTCAGTTCTTTAGATATGAAAGACTTCTATTCCTGAGTGAAGCATTCTATTTATAGCATACAAATGTTATAGTTACTCATATAGCTTACAATAACAGTGATCTTTGGAGACAAAGCTTACGGCCCATTGTTGTGCATACAGCAAATGTCAGATACTTTGGTTTTATGGCATATGTATTTTTTATTACCTTATATTTTGTTGATAGTCATAATATTCACTTAGAACATTTAAGAATTTATCTTCAACAACTTGAGAGCAACCATTCTCTTCTAAATCTCAGATTTTAGTAGTTCTAAAACCAGCATAAAATTAGAGGGTTCTAACTGCTGGAGAGCAAAATGAACTGGGTCTTCTCCAAGATTGAAATGACCCTCATCCTCCTTGCTCCTTCTAAAATAAGAACAAGAACTACTTTTTGGGTACATAGCCTGAACTTGTACTGCTGACCATTATATATGTGGGAAAGTCATAAGAATGACTCTGGTTGCTGTAAAAGACTCTAGAACATATTTCTCTTTGCCATTGTTTTAAGCATTTTGATACATTGTAGTGGAAGAGAACTTAGGGATGCTTTTTAAGTTCTTAAGCAACTTTATATTTTCTTCTTTGTGCTTAATGCTGAGAATCTAGAATTACATAATATACCATGGATATTTGAAGTACCACTTTAGTGAATATATATTTCTAAAATACCACTTTTCTGAATTATGACTTTTCATAAATGAAGTCTTAAATTCTTGGGCTTATCTTAGTAAACTGCATAAACTAGCCTGTGCTTTGCTATCTTACAGATATATATTGGGGCCATTATCCCCCTGGGAGCAGCTGAAAAGGATGGTCGGCTTCGTGCTGCTGATGAGTTGATGTGCATTGATGGGATTCCTGTTAAAGGAAAATCACACAAGCAAGTCTTGGACTTAATGACCACTGCTGCTAGAAACGGCCATGTATTACTAACTGTGAGGAGAAAGATTTTCTATGGAGGTGTGTAAAACTATTTCAGCACTGAAAAGTTAAGGATCTACTTGCTCTGTTTTTAGAGGGTGTTTTACAATATTCAGCATTGTATATAATGACCTATTTCAGGGCCTAGCAGAAAGCTTTGTAATATGAAGGATCCAGAAATAGTTTTCCAAAGTAGAAATAAATTTTGAGCTACTACATTATTATATTATCATATTAGTCTATTTTACCAACATATTACAGTCTAGCCTAATTGGTGAGCTCCAGGCCAATGAGAGAACCATGTCCTCCAGCCTCCATTTGTGCAAATGCACACATGCACTAAAAAAACCCCAAAGTTTTATATAATATAATTTAACCCTTACTGGTGCTTACTATGTATCATATGTATTAGTTGATTTGGACCCCCAGACTCTATGATGTAATTATTGTCATGTACAGTCACCTGTAGAGAAGTTCACAGACAGTAAATAATAGGTCTAGGACTAATTGCAGAGCCCAAAGTCTAAACCGTGACAATGGAATATGAATGTCTCTTGTAGTTTCTTATCAATAACTTTGTCAGTATTGAATATGAATTTTTGAGAGCAGGTTTTCCCTGGCTGGACTGGACCTCACTATATAGATCAGAGATGGAACTTCCTATGTAGCATACACAGAGATCTGCCCACCTCTGCAACAATGTCCAGCTGGATAGGATTTTAAATGAATTTTAGCTATAAAGGATAGTTCCCTCGCATAAGAATTTAAGTCTTATGAAGAGATGGATTTTGATCCATTTACTACTTCTTAAAGCTTCAGCACCTAGAAGAATTTCTTCCTGACAAATAGGTATCAGTATTTGTTAACTTACTAACTTGAATACTAGTATCATCTGCTCTTTTTTGGTGCTAGGGATTGAACCTAGTGCTGAACACACATTATGCTCATGGTCTGAGCCAGATTGCAGCAATATGACAAAAAGACTGCCTGCCTTTGTAAACAACAGCACACTGGAGATTAATACAGGTCTTCATGCAGTGCTGCTCACTTTAGTTGTGCTGGAGTCAGAGCTTCCTTATTTAATGAAAACCTGAGAAGTATCACAGGGAAAGCCATGGAGTTCATAGGAATTTGGTGTTATTAGAGAGACTTGGCTAAAGAGCAAAGAACCCCACCTCTGCTTTCTCAATAATGGCTGGGTGTTCTTCAAAAATGTGTTTCTGTGCTCATGTTTATAGGGGTAGAGAAGACATGTGCACAGAGAGGACAACCCTGGTTGTCATTCCTGAAGGATTTTTGTTTTTGTTGTTTTGTTTGTTTGTTGTTTTAATTGACCTGGAACTTTCTATATAAACTAGGCATGCAAGCCCCAAGGATCTGCCTCCCCAATATGGCCCAGGCACTTTACTAACTAGCTGTTTTCTCAGTAGCTAAAAATTCTTAACATCAAGCAAATTTAGAGCCAAAGAGGTTTTATAAATATATCTTAAATGAATGTAGTACATTGGGATTCTTAGTGATGTCTGACCAAATTAGTACACAAATGAGCCTTTCCTTCTGTTTTGTTTTTATTTTTTTTCTCAAATCTAATGAAGCTCCTGTTTCACTCTCTGGTTCTAGTATATCCTTGAATAACAGCAAAGGGGCATAGGCTAACTGTCCTTGCTGGGGAATTCCATGACTTTATACCCAGGGGAGTCTTGACATTCACAGGCACAACTTGTTAAATATGGGTACAGTGATGAACTCAGCTTGTCTCATAATCAGGAAACCTCGATTTTAAAACACCTATATCAGATACATTCTGTGCAGATAGTAGACAGTTTGGGGCAGCATTCTGGAAACTTTTACCTCCACAGACATCTATGAACATCAATCACCGAGCTAAATTATAATTATAGTTAATTTTAAAAGGAAGTTTACTATTTCTCTTCTGTAATCTACTTTTGCTAAGACTTTATAATTTTCACAGAACTAAAACAATTCCAACAATTCAAGTTTTTAACTTTTTAATTTTTGTTTTATTTATTTATTGTATACATGTTGATGATAAATGCCTTTACCCACTGAACTAACTGGTTGGCCCAACAATTCTTTTTAACTTATAGACATTTTGAAGAACTTTCTTAAAAGTGAAATAACATTAGTTCATATGTATTTTATCTGTTGTATATTGTAAGTATTTAGGAAGTCAGATATATTCCTAGTACCGACACTTGTACTTCGATCATGCCCAAGATTCCCAGGAGGAGGGGCAACATGCTGCATTTCTATTATTTATATTGTTAGAAATGGAATTTTCTTTTAGTAGCTCAGTACTAAAATGCTTATCTGTCACAA
This sequence comes from Phyllotis vaccarum, assembly GCA_033318265.1. NCBI lineage: Eukaryota > Metazoa > Chordata > Mammalia > Rodentia > Cricetidae > Phyllotis > Phyllotis vaccarum. Next base: position 100,049,056 of record JARWLC010000003.1, read on the forward strand.
ACTATTTTCCGTAAATATTAAAATGGATGGTGTTTATTATAGAGAAACAAGCTGAGGATGACAGCCCTCAAGCCTTCACACAGAACGGGTCACCCCGCCTGAACAGAGCTGAGCTCCCAGCCCGACCTGCCCAGGAGGCCTATGATGTCATCCTACAGAGGAAAGAAAATGAAGGGTTTGGTTTTGTCATCCTCACCTCTAAGAGCAAGCCGCCCCCGGGAGGTGAGGGCTGTGTGTCCTGTTGTCTCTCCCTGAGTTTATGAAACAAATTGAATAAATTAGGACCTGTGTATACATTTTCTTAGATATCTTTTAAGTTAGCGAATCCTTGAGACAGAGAGAGAGAGAAAGAGAGAGAGAGTGAGTGTGTGTGTGAGTGTGTGTGTGTCTAATTAGGTAATCTAAACCAAACCTTCAGTCTTCAAATTTCTCAGGCATCTCAAATGCCATAAAGTAAGTCTCAGTTTTCACCAAAACTATACTAAAGAAATATAGAAATTGCCAAAGACCTAATTCATGATTTTAAATAATAAATTTTGAGTTTGTATAGTACAGATTTTCCAAATTAGAAATGGTAAAAGTACAAATGAATTAAATTCTGGGAACAGTTGAGAAGGAGTAAAACTGAGAAATAGAAAACCATGACCCATTATGCTTTAATTATCTTATTTTGCTTAATAATAATTGTAGTCTAACTCTAAAGCTCTCTTGCTGAATGAAAAGAGGCATTCCTGCTTTTTCATATATATTTCACTGAGAGGGAAGGTTTTGCTATAACTTTTCAATATTAGTATTCTGAGCCAGTGTTAACAGAATGCATATAGAAAGGAAGGAGCTAACCTGGGAAGAAGACTGTTATGGTTCAGCACATTAAGTGTTTGCTTTGCCTTTGTTTCTAGAAAATAAGAATCCTAACTATGATTATGAAGTCCAATTGAATATCAGATATGAACCAGCACACTGATATTTCTGTGTTTGGTTACCTAATAATTATTTTTCTAAGTCAGAACAACAAAAATTTTTGACCACATAAAGAATATTCTATCCTTTGCTAGCAGATTTGATTATATCTTGGGTATATCTTGGGTTGGAGATCCTATTACACTAACAGTGACTAAGACCTTAGTTTTTTTTGCCTTTTTTTTTTTTTTTTTTTTATAAAGTAAAAGAAAACATGTTCAGGAAATTAGTTTGCAAAAATCTTGCTACAATTAATACAGGCATGTAAAGGGAGAAGCTGTTGTGAGGTGGTGAGTTATTATTGTAAAGTCAGGTCACCCCTCACTGATACTAGTTCCATTTTCTAAAGCAGTTACTATGGTAACACTTGGAACTAGAACTGTCACTGATGCTGATTGTGTATGTCAGAAATATGAAAGAAGAGATGGTTTTGATGTTGTATTATTGGAAATTATACTTTTAAAAATAAATAACTATTAAAGATAATCATACTGGTCATTTTATCTAATCCTAGACATCTAGTTAATAAAACTAGTAAATGATTTTTATATTATGTGATAAGTGTTGACTACTTTTATATTAAAAATGCTCTTTTTCCATCACTGCAAAAATTCATGAGAATCTAGTGTTCACCCTAAATCAAAGCAATAATATAGGTGAATTCAATAAGAAGTTGCATTACTTACATGTTTAAACATTTTATGTTTATTTATTTATATTTACATTTGCTTTTATGTTCATTTAAACACTTTACTATTTCGATGCCTTTGTGTATATAGATATTTGACCTCCAAATAAGATTATATCATTAATTTTTTAGGATTCATAATAGACAAACTTGGATTCAAGCCTATTCTGTCTTTAATAGCAGAGGGTCTTATCTTGGGGCAGGTTACTAACCCTACAGGAGCTATGGTTTTCTCTGTAGGTTGAGGATGGTGTTAACATACTTGTATCATTTATCATTGAGTTTGAGGATTGTTTACCTGCCCGTGGTGAAGCTAGCCTTTAATCCCAGATAGGTAGATCTCTGGGTAAGGTAAGAGTCAGCCTTATAGACCGAGCAAGTTCCAGGACAGCCAGAGCTACACAGAGAATCTCTGTCTGTGGGGAATGGGAGGAGCATTAGCACCATGGTAGCTGCTGTGGCTGCTGTGGTTACTACTGCTATTGGTATTATCATCTTACCTAAAACATTAGTTTTTTTGAGACAGTATCTTATAATGTTGTCTAGGCTATTCTTAAACTTGGGGGTTTAAGTGATCCTCCTGGCTCAGCCTCAGTCTCTGGGTACTCAGAAACCTTAGAGAAGTTTTAAAGTTTCTATCAATGCTTAATAATAAGATATGAAACCCAATTCAAATGTAAGATTGAGATAAAACTAACATGTGGCAGAAAATGAGTGTTTGTAGTTCATTAATTATCAGTGTGGACATAAATTAGGCCCTGATGGTTGGTATGTTTTTTAGAAATACTCAAGATTTTTTACTCAAGATACAAAATCAGAATTGGTAATTTCATTTAACTGCTAGATAATCATCTCATAAGTGCTGGGCCCTGAGCATTCCTCCTGAGCTAAGTGCAGATGAAGAGCTTTTACTCACAGAAGCAGACCAGTTAATTCGGTCAGAACAGAAGTATACTTTCTAAGGGAGTATGGACTATGGAAAGGCAGAAAATGTGTCTGTTCTAAAAGTTTCCTTTTATGCACCTATCTCAGAACCCTGTTCAACATAGACCACTTTTTCTTTTAGGTAAGTGTGTCTTCTAGTGACATGTGTCTCAAAAAGGAGTTCTAGTAACATCTCTGAAACTGTAAGATTCCCGACTGTTGCCTTTGTCCTGATCAGCAGTGAGCCTTAGCCTGAATGAGCTTATACTTAGAAAAGGCCCTGCTTCAGCTGCTAGGAGACAGGAGTTCTCCATTTTCGAGTCAGTACCAGAGATGTTACTGTTACTCTTGTCATATGCTTTTCAGTTCTGGTGCCAAAGTCTTTATTTGAGAAAAGCACATTTCCAGTTGCTGTCTTTTCTTTTACTGAAAATAAACATTTGAGAGTACTCACTTGACCTAAGCAACTGGACATGTTAGACTATGAGACATGAGGCCAGAGATGAGTATAGATAGGTATGAAAAAAGGAGGCAGATGACCATAGACTATATACCAACAGTAATAGGCAAGGCTTATAACTGTGATCTTACTGCATCCTGAGCACTGGGGATTAAAACATGTGCCCTTATATCCAGTTTTTTTGTTTATTTTTTCTTCTAATGTATTAGTGCCCTGTCTGCATGTATGCCTGCAGGCCACAAGAGGGCATCAGATCCCACTGTAGATGGTTGTGAGTCATCATGTGGTGCTGGGAACTGAACTCAGGACCTCTGGAAGACAGCCAGTGCTCTTAACCTGTGAGCCATCTCTCCAGCCTGCCGCCCATACTGATTTTTATGTTTTCTGGGAACGGGACTGAGATCCTCGTGCTTGCAAGGCACGTGTTGTACTAATTGAACTTTCTTCCAAGCCCAGAAATTAATTTTTGTGTAGCAATATGATTGATTTTAGAGATCAGTCATTTATTTCATTGTACTTGGTTTTCTAACCAATTACCAAGTCCTATGCATAAAACTTGATCTGCATTTGTGGAGAGACTCCTCCTGAGAGTCACTGACCTTTCAACAAAGCAAGAGGCTCTTATTTCTAAAATAGCTAAAAACAAAACAAAAGACCCAACTGATACGGTGCTGATAACCAACAGTGTTCTTTAGCTAGGAAAATTAGAGTTCTGATATAAAATGAGGAAAAAGACATGGGGTTCAGGTATGGATGGGAGCAGCTGAGTAACAGGAGAAGATCACGCTGGAGTGAGGGCTGCAGACTAAGTCTGTTAAGATATAGATCTCCCAAAAGCAGAACAGCAGAGGAAAGCCAGCAGGAGTTTCGTGGGAGATTGAAGATTCCTGGGCTAAGCTGGAAGGAGGCTTTAGCAAATCCTGTGTGATATTTGGCTTTGTGCTTAAGAAAGATGAAAGGATCCATGAAAATGACTCAGAGGTTAAGAGAGAGCACTTGTTGCTCTTGATCCTGATTCTGTTCCCAGCACCTACATGGTGTCACACAGTCATCTATAACTCTAGTTCCAGGGAATCTGACACCCTCTGCTGAACTCTAAGGGGACCAGGCATATATATATAGTGTACATACACACATGTAGGCAAAACACCCAGACACAGATATAAATCTTATAAAAGAAAAAGATGAAAGACCTTTTACAGATAAAGACACATGTAGAACCAACACCAATATCCACTAGTACCAGAAGTGTTCTGAAGTACCCGTTAGAGAGCTGTGACACCCCCCCCCTTCCTAGAACAGTCACTGTCCTAGTAAAACTTTTTCAGTAAATTAAGTCAGTGGCTTCAAAAAAAAATTGGAACAAGTTTTCCAGTAAATGGAAATCAGCAACAAGTCTCTGTGTGTGGTCGGGGGGGGAGTGATTTGGACCAGATAACAGTACTTAATTATGATTATTATTCTATCATTAGGAAGTATATGAAATAACTGGAAAATTTGGGGTTCTTTCCACAGTTATCCCTCATAAAATTGGCCGAGTCATAGAGGGAAGTCCCGCTGATCGTTGTGGAAAACTGAAAGTTGGCGATTACATCTCTGCGGTGAATGGGCAGTCCATTGTTGACCTATCTCATGATAATATTGTTCAGCTGATCAAAGATGCTGGAGTCACTGTCACACTGACAGTCATAGCTGAAGAAGGTGAGGAAGTGGCCACCCTGCCTTCCCCAAGCTGATGTCTTTAATACATCTCAGTTTCTGTTCTACTCCTGTGAACAGTAACTAGGACCAAGGTGACTTATAAAAGGAAGCATATAATTGAGGGCTTGCTTATGAACATAATGAAGAGGGGCACAGCAACAGGCAGGCAGCATGGCTCTGAAGCAGTAGCTGAGAGCTTACACCTGTGGGCTTTTCAAACCTCAAACAAGGCCACACATATTCAGCAAGCCTATGTCTTACCATTCAAATATATGAGCCTGTGGGGGCCATCTCCATTCAAACCACCACACAGTACAAGTGCAGAATATGAGCTATTTATACATCTGTAATCTCATTCTTTGCCATTTTCATTTCATATCTTATTATAAAGTCGTCAGCTGCTCAAGAGAAGTGATTTAGACATTTATTTATGTGCTAAAGAAGCAGCATCCAGAAGTGAAAACTGGTAATACTTTCAGATCTCATTTTCTTAAATTAATCCATAAGTCTTGGCTTGAGTGAGAGAAGCTTTTAAAGAGTTGGTCAGGTCTGTGCCATGGTGTGCCCTCCTTGGAAGCAGAGCTTTCTCCTGGGCAGGACTGGTGGGGTGTGTAACATGCTCCTAAATAGGGTATAGGACATATACTGGTAGGCTGGATTAGTATCAAGCCTTGCTCTAAAGCTGCCTTTCAGTCATTAGGAATTTCTGATTAGCAGTGGTGTTTGTTTCTGAATGACCAAGTGACCCCTACGGAAGGCTCATCTCACTTGTAGTGACAATGAGAAGAAAAAAGCAAAGTTGTGAAGGTCCATCTCCTCTATAAAATGTCCTCATACCTTGGGAATGTGGCCCAGTAGAGGAACAGTTGCCTAATATACACAAGGTCTCCTGTTGGTTTCCCCAGTACTTCCAAGAGGAAAGGGGTAGCAAATAGGGTCCCATACTTTTGTTTATTTATGCTCCAGTTTTCCTCTGTGATCCTAAGGTCAGTTTCCAGGTGCGTTGTAATGCACCTTCACCCCACAGCATTCTGCTGTGCTGTTAAGTCCCTGGGACACGCCCAGGACTAGAACTTTAGGCACATCACCACTCCCAGGTCCATTTCTCAGTACGGATTTTCCTACTGGACTCCTCATGTTCTTACCTTTAAGGTATTCTATAAATCTTATTTCTGTCCAAGATCATGAACATTCTCTCCTTAACATTTATTTTGTAACTCATTAAAAGAAAAAGTCAGTGCTACCAGATTAGCACTGCAGAATTGAATGTGTACTTATATTTCACTCCTGGCATGCAGCAATGCTAAGTGTAGAAGGGACTGTAAATAGGAGACTGGCCAACTACAGGGAATTAGCAGTCATTTCCTAGTCTATCAGGCTGGCACTTCTATAAAATGCAGTAAACATCAAAACATGTAAGTAGTCTGTCTAAGAGTAAGGTTTTTCTGACTGCTTGTTCTCATTACTATCCTTACATGTGCTGATGTTACTGACCACAGACTATACTTTGAGGGTTCTTGGGATGGTTTGGTAGGAGAACAACCATTTCTTTATATTAGTATGTTTATTTTTTTTTTCAAAGTTATCACTGGTAATTTTCTTTCTTTATTTTGTGTTTTCAAAATAAGCTTTTTTTGTGTAACAACCTTGACTGTCCTGGAACTCACTCTGTAGACCAGGCTGGCCTCCAATCACCTCCCTCTGCCTCCAGAGTGCTGAGATTAAAGGCCTGCACCACCATCTCAGGCTGGAAATTTTTCTAAAAGGTTATCCTGATTCGCTTATTTTTCTTAGAGTAAAAGCTACCTTTGACATTTCAGCCTATGTGTTTTTGGACAGATGCTTAAGGTAGCCTACATGATGATGTCAGTCACCACTGGGAAGAAATGAAAAAGAGAAGAAAACGTATTCAGTGATTACTTGTCCCTTTATTGTGCTCTAGATTTTTTTTAACTATGGAAATATTCAGAATCCTGTATTTTACTCAGGACATAATAGAAAGTCTCCCTTTGTCCTAAAATTTTCATTCATGTAATTTGTAAGTCTTCCAAATGTCTCATTGCATTCAGTGTAAAACTTAGCAGCTGCCTTGCAATCAAATGATGCTTAGAAACTAGTCTAGTCTGTATTGGCTCTTACCCGACCCCTGTCTCCTGCCTACCCTAGGCCTTCCCCGTGAGTAGGAGGGTGTTAGCTAGAAGAACAGTGTGTCTCCTCCATCCTTTTGCCTTCCTTTGCAAACTGTTATTAAATATCTGGGCCTACTTTGCCAAAACAATGAGAAGGCAGCTACCATGTGTCATGATAAAAACTGAAAAACCACAGGCATGACTTGACCTGTGTCCACACCTTCCCCTCCTCCACTGCACTAATTGGTGTTCAGGTTGGTACAGGAATTGGCTGTGCCTGGTAGTTTCTGCTGACTATATAGAAAACTGTTTCATCCGGTAGATATTTGTTTCTCCTCTCCATTTTGAATTATGTTATTGTGAACATTAATGTACAGGTTTTCCTGCAAATGCATGATCTCATTTTTCTTGAGTTTATACCCAGATGTAGAATTGTTGGGTCATGTGGTGTGCTCTTACATTTGGCTTTTTGAGGAGTTTCCAAATGATTCCTATAGTGGCTACACCATCTTCATATCTGTGACTTCAGTTTTTCAGATCTTCTACAGCACTTATTTTCTGGTTTGGGTGCCAATCTATCCTATCATTCTAATAAGTGTGAAGTGGTATTTGTGCTTTGGCATTGCATTTCACTGATGACTAGTAATGTTAAATTTAACATACTTTCCTGTGCTCTGAAGAAATGTGTATTCAAACCTTTTGTCTGTTTATAGCTCACTTGCTTTTTGTTATATTACAGATTTTTTTTTTTTTACTTACTCTGAATACTAGACCTTTTCAGGTGAATCATTTCAAGTACTTGTCTCCTATCCTGTACTTGGTTTGTACTTTCTTGTTAAATATACTTTGATGCACAAACATTTTAATGTTGATGAACACTGGATCATTTATATTCTTTTTGCTGACTTGTGCTTTGTTCTGAAACTTTTATATACATTTAGGGTATACCCACATTGTTATTTGACAGTTCCTGTGTGCTTTACCTCATCTTACCTATCTTCCCACATTGCCCCCATTCCAAGCATCAAAACTAGTTCTGTGATACACACAGAGTGTGAGAATTTCTGGGAGTTGAATTACTTGCTCTGTTATGATCGTACCAGTTTGGCCCAGACTGTGAGAGCATTCCCATAATGGCTGCAGCCATGTCTTCCTCACTAAAATACCAGGATTCCTTCCCAAGCCTTTACATCCTGCCTTTACTTGGTGCTGTCAGTGTCTGTGTTTGTTTGAGACAGCCTCGAATCCAGAGGTCCTTTTGCTTAAAGATATATGTAATCACATCCTGAATCATTTATATCTGAAGGATCATTTCATTATTATTTAATTTGCATTTCACAACATATACCCTTTTCTAATTTATTTTAGAGATTTTTATCATTTTCTTGTAATATTTAGGAGGATTTTGAGAATTATTTTAGTGTTCAACTTTATTTTAGGAAGTACAACTATCCTTGTCATATGTTTATGAACTTTAACTTTGATATTCTTATTAAGTTGAAATTCTTAGTGTATATGTAAACAATTATTTTTACATTAAGGCTTTGATTTTTGAGGTTTGTTTTGTTTCATGTTAAGACAATTTTTTATGTAGCATGGGCTAGCCTTAGCTAATGATCTTACTTCCACCTCCCAAGTCCTACAATCACAAGCACGTTCCCAGCACGTACTTGTTCTTTGGGTTTTAACTCATCATCCTTTCATCTTACATTATTTTTTTTACATTGTTTCCTGCCAGATATTCTATTACGGTGAGATATTTTATTGTTTTTAATCATCCAAGTCTTCCTTTGGATGTAGTCTTAGGAGGACCTCCCTTTTCCTCTTCAGTCCTGTCATAAGCTAGTTGTCCCACATTAGTACTGCTTCTCTACGTTGTCCTATGGTGCTGTCTGCTCTGTGCAGCTTAGCCTAGAAACATGAGTCTCCATCTTTTCCACTCCTTTACTTTGTCATCTACTGATGACATATTATGTTGAATATAATTAACTATATGTAAATTTGTTGTTCTGTATATGTTAGGACAAAGCAGTCTTTCTTCCACAAGTTAACTAGATATTAGTCTTAAGGTTTTATTGCTTTGAAGAGACCACAGCAACTCTTAGAAAGGAAAATTAATTGGTACTGGCCTACTGTTCAGAAGTTTAGTCCATTATCGTCATGGCAGGAAGCAAGGCAGCATGCAGGTAGGCATGGTGCTGGAAAGGTTCCTGAGAGAGCTATATCTTGATCCACAGACAACAGTAAGCAAACTGTGTACCACACTTTGTCCAACAAGGCCCCAACTCCTACTAGTACCACTTCCTATGGGCCAAGTATTCAAACACATGAGTCTATGAGGCTCTCTTAGGGTTTACTGTTGCTTTCAGAGACACTGTGACCATGAAAACTCTTACAAAGAAACTTTTTATTGAGGTGATGGCTTACAGTTTCAGGAGTTCAATCCATTAACATCATGATAGGGAGTATGGCAGCATGCAGGCAGGCATAGTGCTCGCTACATCTTGACCTGAAAGAAGCAAGAAGTCATACTGAGTGAAGCCTGAGAAGAAGACCCGCCCCCACAATGACCCACTTCAAACAGAAGGTGTAGCCCAGATTAAAGATGTGCCCTGAAGCCTTAGGGTCTAGATTCAAGGTATGTGTCATCCAGCTTCCTCCAACAAGGCCACACTTCCTAATAGTGCCACTTCTTGAGTTTATCAGATACCTATTCAAACCATACAGTATTCAAAAGACATTCCTATATAAAATCTTTGAGCAAATAATTAATATTCTTAAAATCAGTTTTACTAAAATGTATTTTAAAATGCACATACTAGCTTTGAGATAGTTTAGATGGTAAAATATTGTTACTCCACCTAACAGAGTAGGAGAGTGCTTTAAATTTTCAGGTCATCTTTTGTGTCTTTCTATAGTTTTGCACTTTAAAAACATTCTTTCAACCAACTGACTGCACTTTCTGTTCAGTATCTGACAGGATAGTTTTTTCTTTGGTTCTTACATGTAGAGACTCTAGCAAAAGTCTTAATGCTCATTGAAGGAAAGGTAAACTTAATCCATCGATTTAGGGAAATTTTCAGATAAAATTCAATGAGAACATAAGCTTATTTGACATCAGGGAATGAACATTTAACATGGAGACACAGAATAGCTTCTAACTCAGAAGAAAATATTTAGAAATCATATAGCATGTGTGGGTAGACAAGCTAAAAATAAAAAAGATATCTGTAGTAGATAATTTCACTTAACTTTGATGAAGACAATAGAAAGGATGTAAATTAAAATGTGAGCACCGGGGCTGCAGACAGCTCAGTGTAAGAGGATATGCCTAGCATACATGAAATCCTAGATTTAATGCCAGCATCACATTTAAAAAGAAACACCAACTTACATTGTGATTATACATAATATCTCATCTCAGGTAAGAGGGAGCTGGGTCTAGTTGTGCACACCTTGAATCCCAGCACTCAGGAGGCAGAGGCAGTGGGTCTCTGTGAGTTAAGGCCAGCCTGGTCTACAGGGAGAGTTCCAGGACAGTCAGAACAATTACAGATAGATACCCTATCTCAGGGGGGAAAAATATGGAAGAAAACTTGAAAATGGTCAGCTTGTTTGTTATACTGTCCTATTCTAAACTTCTAAATGAAGTTAGAAAGGCCAAAAATATACCCATACAGGAAAAGAATATCTCAGTGTCTCACATAAGGGATACATAAAGCAAAAAGAATTCAGCAAGGCAATTTCTTTTTGCAGAAAACATGCACCAGGGCCCAAAATATCATAGCAAACACACTCACCCAAAGTGGCCTCTGTCTTTTACCCCGATACAGGTGGTAACTGCATCTCATCCTGTTGGTGGGAACTTGACTTTCTAGTCTGACATAATTGTCTAATCAATATGAAAGGGAAGGGCTCAGAAAATAAAGGTCCTTGTCAGATTTAATAGGAAGAAAAAACCATTTGTGATCAAACCTGTGTTGGACTCTTACAAAGATTTAAGTATCTATCTCCCTGTCATCTTGCCAATAGATATAATTTTCTCATCAGTTTTCATCCCCCAGATAGTAACTATGAATTTATATGACAAGAAGAGATCTATTTAACTCTATAAAGGAGGGCTCTCAAGTTAGAAATGGGTGAGTTAAAAGTGGCATCCAATAAGTAAAACGAAGGACAGGCATTTCCAGAGGGAACAGGATACAGAGATAGGTAGCACGCAGTTCCTATAATCTAAGAGATCATACTGTAGCAGGAAAGACGGCTCACCTCTTTCACACAGTGTGGTCAACATTGTAAAGACAATGTGATCAGTGTGCATAAGGAGCCAGAAGGATCTCACACAGAAAGTGACATTTTAAACAAGAGGTGAAATCTATATGAAGGCCTGTGTCCAAATGACAAACTCGGTTAGTATCTCATACATGACAAAAGTTTTTCCTTAGGACTTAAAGCAAGATAGTTGAAAACTAGAGACCCAGAAGCTGAGGGAAATTGGTGACAAGAAAACCAACTAGATAGAACTTGCTCAGTCTTTATAATGTTACTTATATGTGTGTTTTCAAGGCTGATCACTGGGTACACGCTTTTCCTGGGGAAGTCTATTTCTCTCTTCCAAAGTCTCTCAGTTGCCTGCAGTGTTTTGTTTAGGATTGAGGGCTCGTGGCTTTTCTCCAGTCCACTTGGGCATGTCCACTGGTGTCCTCCTTGTTCAGCTCGTGTTTGAGCAGGCATGTTAGTGAGACTTTCTGAGTGTAGCTTCCTAAAAGACATTCCTAGGAGGCACAATCTCACAGCAAGCTCTGATCCTCTGGCTCTTACAAACTTTCCTCCCCTTGCCATATAATATTTCTGAGCCTTTGATGCAAAAATGTTTTGTAGATGTATTCACTGGAACCGAGTTCCACAATTCTGAATTTTGATTGGTTGTGATTTTCTGTGGTGCGCTCCATCTGTGGCAAAGAGGTTTCTTATCTGTGGATTTAAGGACAAATGTTTTGATTGTTGTTAGGGATTATGTTTTTAGTAAATTAGTGGGTGTAGATTCTCCAATAACCTTAACTTCACTAGACTGAGTTTCCACTTTTGCTGAATTAATTAATTAAACCTAATTAGAGAACTATATGTGTATAAGCATGTATATATGTGCATGCAATAAAAATGAAAAGGAAAGTCATGAATTTGAAAGAGAATAAGGAGATTATGTATGGGATTATTTAGAGGAAAGAAGGGAAGAAATTAATCTCAAAAAGTAAAAAGAAAGGAAGAAAAGGAAAGGAAAGGAAAACATACTGGGAATATAGTTCAGTTGGTAGAATGCCCAGCTTGCATGAAGTTTCCGGTTCAATCCCAGTATCATCACATAAACTGAGAATGGGATCTGACAACTCAGGAGGCAGACACCTGAGTTCAAGGTCATCCTCATCTACATAACAATTTCAAAGGTAACCTGGGCTACATGAAATCCTATCTCAAAAACTAAATCAATTTTTGTTCAGATTTTGAAAAGTTAGGAGGTCAAATTGTAACCCCTGAGACTCATTAAGAAAAATTATGACTACTGCACTATAAAACACACACACTACAAAGAAAAAGGCTGATAGCCTATTCTACTCCATTTTCTCTCCTGGGATACGTGTCTTTAAAGACAAGGTCTGGTTCAAGACTTGGTCACATGTGTCCACAAGCACACACAGCAAAGCAGGATTAAAGCTGTTCTGGCCCTGCTTGACTGTGTTCCGTTTCTGACTTCTTCACTTCTTAGCCTCTTGCCTGTGCTTTTAGGAATATTCTTAGCTTCTAGTTGCAAGACATTTTTTTTGTTTTGTTTTCTGAGATAAGGTTTCTCTGTGCAACCCCTTCTGTTCTGGAACTCATTCTGTAGACCAGTGTGGCCTCGAACTCAGAGATCTGCCTTTCTCTGCCTCCTGAATGCTGGGATTAAAGGTATGAATTACCATCGCCCAGTATGAGACGTTCTTAAGTACAACTTTGAAGGGAAACAAAAACATCAAAGTTATAGAAATAGAATCTAGGAATAGTGATTTGTAACCTGAAGTTTCATCAGTTTATTTCTTCATGTTGACCTAATCTAAAATAGCCTCCACATTGAACATTTTTACAAAGTAAGGTAAATCTTTCTAAATATAAACTTGAAGAGAATGCAGTTCCAGACAAGACATCATTTTGATGATGATACTGCTGAAGATTCCCTTTGACAGTCATCTCCCAGAACTGGATGGAGGCCTTGGTTGGCTCTGCAGTCAGTCTCCCAAGCAGTTAAGAATGACATGGATACAAATACCACTCTCCCGCTCTCTTGCATTTGTGCTCTTAGAAAACAAAAACCAGGAAGTCTTTATAAACACTTTTCTCAGTACTCTAGGTGACTTTGTGATCTTATCCTCTGTTAAAATGCAAGCTCCAAGATGTGTGTGGTTTGCAGAGCAGCCTCTGTGCTCCAGCATTCGGAGACTTAGCACTGTCAGGAAGGGGGAAAAAAATAAACAAAAATAACCTGTGCTCTGGAAACTTTGAGACCTTGAGCTCTGTCCTCTATACAGATATGACTGAGTGTGTGCAGTTCTGATCACCATGTGATGGAAGAGACAGGCAGAGGTGAACTGTGATACTTAAAGCCAGAGAGGGAAGACACTACTGTTCCAATTCCAGGATGTCCAAGTACAGTCTGTGAAAGCCTAAAGCTGGGAACTCTAACCATTACCATTGTCTACTTAAAGATCCACTTGGTCTTCGTGTTTTCATGTACAGATTCTGACTTCTGTTTTCTCATTTGAACAGAACATCACGGTCCACCATCAGGAACAAACTCAGCCAGACAAAGCCCAGCACTGCAACACAGGCCCACGGGACAGGCACAGGCCAACCACACATCTGGGGACAGGTGTGGCTATTCTCAGGTTTTGGGTTTTTTCTCATCTCCGTGCTTTTCAAACTCCCAGTCCCAGGCAGGAATGCATAAGCCAGATAGCCAAGAAAACTACTCACAGCCCTTCTCAGAGCTGCTCACCCTCCAAACCTTCACCCCTCTTCCCATCCTCTGTCCTAAGCACAGCACAGGGAGCAAGTAAGCCTGACACCAGCAATTGTCCCTGCTTCTCTTGGTAATCACTTTACCAGGGAAAGCCTAGCCTCACGTCAATCAATCTTCTCTCACAGCTGATTCTTGGGCAGTAATTTGTATGTATTTCTTTCCTCTTATTAAAAACATTAGTCAAAAAAGAAAAGCCATGTTACCAGAAATTCAGCATCTCCCCAGGCCTTGGGGACCTTGAGAAGTGCATTTCTCACAGTGACAGGTCACATGACTGCTCCAGGCTCAGTTACTTTGAGTGCAGCTCTCACTGAAATGAACGAGAGGTCTTTTTCTAGGATTGTAGTTCTAGATATAGTCTGCCTTCAGCATCTCGTGAGGACAGAAGATGGCAAGGCTCAGCTTTGAGGAAAGAGGACTGTTTTTCATGTTCTCAGTGCAGAACATGACTTGGTTTCTCTCACAGAATTGGCCTAGAAGGTGAAATTGGAAAAGATGTCTGCAGTTCCTACAGACACTCGTGGTCTGACCATAAGCACCTCGCACAGCCTGACACCGCAGTCATTTCGGTTGTGGGGAGTCGGCACAATCAGGTAAACACCCTGTTGCTAATATTTTTGGTTACTCTATCACTGACATTGGTGTTTTTATTGCAAATATGTTTGGATACATTTGCTTCCAAAATTACTAATTTTTACAGAACCACTAATGTGGTTGGAATTTACTACATCATACAGGAAGGTATAGGGATAAAAGTTTACCGTATAAAGGGAGAAATTTGAACCTAGGCTGAATATGTACAAGTATTGTAGCTAATTAAAGAGGGGGGCAGCTTTTGCTTGATAATTTTTTCAGGGAAATTTTTAAGTCTCCTTAAATTTCTTAAAAAATTTTGTTCTCTGTTTCATTGACCAACTAGAAGATCACATAATCCTCAAATGAATTTAATTTGAATTTATAAAAATAATGTCACAGCACAAACTAGCATTTCTACCTTACAACATAGAAATGCCTATCAGGAAGAGATGCCATTTCTCTCAGCCATCGAAGCAGAGTCTCTTCAAGATGTAGTAAGAGAAGTCCATAAGAATATCCTGACATGCTTCTTTCCTCCAGAGCCTCGGGTGTTACCCAGTAGAGTTGGAGAGGGGCCCTCGAGGCTTTGGATTCAGCCTTCGAGGAGGGAAAGAGTACAATATGGGGCTGTTCATCCTTCGCCTTGCTGAAGATGGCCCTGCCATCAAAGACGGCAGAATTCACGTGAGTTAGCTTCTGTTTGCAACCTTTGCTTCTGGCTCCTTACCGAAAACATCTAAAAATGATTGCTTTAGTGGGACTGCAGAAACATGCTGCTGCTGTGCTTTTCTATCTGCCCGGGGTTTCATAGTTTTGTTTCTTTATGTGTCTGTAAGAAAAATAAGTTCTTGGATAGAAGGTGTACGGGGCAGATGGCTTAGTAAATCAAATACACTTCCATCTTGTTAAAAGTCTTGAGGACAGCAGGATAAAAAAGACTGCAGTTTCTTCTATGACATAATAAATCCAAGGAGTTTTTCTGCTTAGTTCCCTATAGAGACAGAAAATTCCAGCCCTGCCAACCTTTATGATTATTAGAAAGACCAGAATTCACATCTGAAATATTCTCTATCATAGGCCATCTTGACCCTGCAACACCAACCAGTTTTGTATAGGGCACTGGAGACTAAATGGCATTTTTTTTTTTTTTGTTCCTCTGTATGTTTTACATAGAAAACAACTGTTGTTAAAACCAGTTAATTCACTAGTTATCACTAAAATTTTATCTTCTAGACAGCCTCCCTTTTACTTCCCAAGAGAACTGGGTTTCCTCTATCAGTCGTCAGGATGCACAAAAGCAAAAGAACCTTCTTAACTAAGTAAATAGTAAGACAAATTATTCTTAGGTCTAATAATTAGAAAAGGCTGGGGGGTGCCTTTATTGCTGCATGCTTGCTCAGTATATAGCCTTGGGTTCAATCCATGGTACCACATAAAAACTAAGTGCACAACTGTAATTTTCATTCTTGGGAAGAAGAGACAGAAGGGTCACAAGTTCAAGATTATCCTCAGGTATCATAGCACGTTTGATACCAGCAGCCAAGTTTGACTGCAGCTGTGCATTTTCTGCACTAGTCAAAACCAAATAACCAAGACTTTATGCTTGGTGAGAGAATGATACCAATCCTTCCTCAAAATGACTAGGCATATGCACAAGTCAGAAAGTGACTTAACAAAGGTGCTTTAAGATAAGTACAATTCAGGAAAGAAGCTGAGAGCTGGCAGCTTTCTAAGCTGAAGAAATAGCAATGGGGTGAAATGAAGGAATGGTAATCCATATAGCAGAGAACTCTGTGTAGTTATTAGGGTGTGTTCAGAGGAATGGAGGGAAATGAGGTGATGAAAGAAGGGTGGGTTAGCAGTATGGAGGTGCTGGGCAGTGGACTTTTGAGCCGCACACTGCTAAGATGTGTCTACCTCAAGTGTGCAGGTGGATTGAGAAGACAGGTTACTCTTGAGCTGTCACTCTCGTAGTGGAGTGCTGGTGTGAGCTAATCCTTTGGATAGAAAATCAAATAGTCGAAGTCACCTTCAGTGAGAGTAGGACCAGCTTAGATGATATTAGTGAGTGAGAGACAGGATGTCTTGTCTGTATTACAAGACTATAGCAAAGGCGTAGGTGAGAAAGAAAGAACTTGGCAGCCAGCTGCTGTGTGTGTGTGTACATATAGTTATTTTATTATATTATATTATATTGAAGTGGAGGTACCGTGTGTACATATAGTTATTATATTATGTTGTATTGAAGTGGAGGTACCGTGTGTACATATAGTTATTATATTATGTTGTATTGAAGTGGAGGTACCAGTTAGCTGTCCACATGTATTTCACAGGCCTTAGATGGTACCATGACCCAGACTAAACAACTAAATCATGAAAAGAGATTTAGAGAGCAGCAGGCCATAGACAGAACTCAGAGTGGGGCCTACAATTAGTGCACAAGAAAAAGGAAGCAGGAAACTAATGAAAACCTTCTTGGGGTCCTGCCCCAGACAGTTTTCTCTCAGAACTTCAGGTCAAGCGCAGCTTCCAACATGAATCAGACTTAGGGCAGTTCTTTGTTAATACATCTTTATTGGCAACAACTCTAACAATGAAGACATGGATCCCTGATCAGGCTGGCAGGCAGAAAAGATGGGCAGGTGTTCTCAGTTGCTAGGTGACTGAGTAAACAATGTATGGTGGCCTTACAGCCTTTTGTTTTGCTAAAGCACCTTCTGCAAGAGAGCATTTGTGAAGGTTTAATTTATGTAATAAGAAGCAGGATCAAACCGGGTCTTAAAGCTTCCAAACTGATGTTTTGATACCTGCTATTGGGGATTGATAACTATCTTTTTCCTTAATGAATCCAGATGCAAGAAAGCTTTGGGGGTTTCTTAGCTCCAGATTATTGTTTTACGGGTAAGGGTGGTGGCTTTAGGACCGATCTTATGTTATCTTGTCTGTAGCTGCCCTTGGATACCTGAGAAAAGTTTCAAATGAGTTACTATGTAACTCCACCTGGAAGTTTACTAGGAATAGGTAACTTCAGGGAAAACAGGCATTGAGTTGGCTCTGTTCAGGGGAAACAAATGCCCACTGGAAGACATTGTCTGTGTGACTGTTTTCACACAGGGATAGGGGGACACATCCATAGGCTCTCCTGGTATTGGCAAGGTTGTGCCCAACTGCTAAAGATTCCTGAGACTTAAATTCCAAGGAAATAACAGATGGGGAAAGCTGCCTGTATAGCAGAAATCCTCTGTAGGAAGCGGTTTAACACATTCAAAAGCAATTAACATCAAAACTCCTTGAGATTTGGGCTTTTCTTCCATCAGGTCCCTTGGCTCTGATAGGTCGGTCAGCTTTGTGGCACCAAACAAGTTCCTATTTCATGTTACTGTGGCTCCCAGCACAAAAGCACACACTAGAGCCTGAGTGTTTATTACAAGGAGGACCAAATGCATTAGGAGCAGCTGACAGGAGCTGTTGGGTCTAGCCTGCTAACCTTCCCACATAGTTCAATGTTATAAAGAGCTCAGATTTAAGAGCTGAGGAAGATACAAATCAAACCCTTTTCTACTATTTCTTTAGCCATGTCGCTGTAATCCGTTTCTTTCCGAGTTGGTTCAGGGTCCATTGTGCAGTGCTCTAGAGTTCTCTTGATCCCTCCTCTACTGAGGTATTTTCACTTGCTTTCTTCTTTTTAAAATACTGATTCCAAGTAGAGCCCCCAGATATAATTTCAGCATACAAATGAAAGCCAAACAGGCCCTAGAGCAGGAAATGTATAGTTCAGAAACACATCAGTCCCATGACTGAACCTACTTTTATTTCTAAAATAAACTCTAGATTTTGAAAACAAAAGCAAGTAGACTATAAACTGTTAGATTCAGATCTAATAAGAAAATAAGTCAGCTTTCAGGGGTCTCCTCTGCTAACAGTTTTCATGATGCCCCAGGAGGGCTCCACCTCTTGTCCCCTTACTCCCTACTGGTCTCAGCTTAGCAGTTCATATTTGTACTCTGTACCTTTACCCCCCACCCCCACCCCCACCCCCGTATCTTCAGTGCTTCATACGTGCCTTGAATATTCAGTGGGTAACTCATACATGTTTTTCAAAAGGCTGCTCTGGGTGAGTTTTTAAATTAAGATTAGTACTTTATAGATGTTTATAGTTACCAGAGGGTAGGGATGAATAAATCTAGACAGCTAACTTTTGAATTATGTAGTGTATGGACACCTGTGGGTACATGTGTGATGGTATACATGCCATGGTGGATGTCATAGGACAACTTGTAAGAACTGGTGCTTGCTCTCCATCATGTGGATCCCTGGTACTGAACTTAGTCTTTTAGTGTTGGCAGCAAATACTTTTACCCACTGAACTTTACCAGCTCCTAAATATTGAAATCTTTAGAAAATTAAGATTTGTCTTCAACTCTTATTACTAAGTAGACAGGATTCGTGGTTGAGCAACAATGTACTAGTGTAATTCAGAAATCAAGAGAATGTTAGCTTATGGGTGGGAGGGAAATACTGCATGCCAGCAGAGGATCTGGAAATCTCATGTCTGAAACCGGTCCCTAAATCCTGGGGTATGGTTCAGTGTGTACCTAGCATACCTAGGTATGAGCCCTAGGTTTCCATCCATAGCACTTCAAGCAAAGAAGCTGGATTCAGATTCTCAGTGTCTGTCTTTAAGCAATGTGTATTGTCATTTGTGGTGCCATTGGTCCATGAGGTGAGTAGCAATACTTACACTTAGGACTTAAATCTGAGGCTCAGGGAGGCCAAGCTCCTTGCTGAGATCATCTGGATTGGATTTCCTCTGGAGGCATACTGTTTCTTAACAGCTTGTAAGATAATGTAATCCATGTAACAGACTGCTTTAAAACACAGGGGCTTTCTAAAGATTTAATATTTTATGTGTGTGAGTGTTTTGCCCATATAGGTCTTTACACCACAGGTCATACCCTCAGAGGCCAAAATAGGGCTTGAGATTTTGTAGCTGTAGTTAGAGAAGGTTGTGTGCTAAGAACCAGAACTCTCAACCTCTGAGCTCAGCAGCCACAACTGCAACTTTTTTTTTTTTTTTTAAAGAAATCCACTTTCCTCTGTAGAGTTCTCATACAGCCTGATGTCCTAACAAATGAAAAACCTGAAGCCACACTTTCCTTCCCATTTTTATTTTAAAGTTAAAATGACACCTGGTGGCAAGTTTGTTTAATTACAAGTTTTATTTAGATTTTTATTTATATTAAAATGTACAGGTTTGTGGCTTAAGACAAAGAATGTGACTGAAACTGTGACCTCACTCTTAAAATAAGCCAATGGTGCTCACAGTGATTTTCCTTTATTATTATTGGAAGTATTTACTTAGAGCTACTTTGTTATCTATACTTCCTTGGGAAGATAATTCTTTTATCACTTACCAAAGGGACCTAGATAGTGGTTCTGTCTCACATACTCTGGACTATCAGGGCTTTGTTAATTGCCTCTCTACTGTTTTCTGTTCTACAGTCTTTGTTGTCTTACTTTGATTGTATTCTTTCATTTTATGTATTTGTCTTAAACTGCTTATTATCATAACTTTACCAGAGACTGGCAAATATCTGAAGAAAAGAAAGCTGATTGTTAAACCTCTAGAGCCTGTAAAATCAAGGTTAAGATAGCCTTGCTGGTAAGCATGTGGCGGGGACAGAGAATACCTAGGAGATGGGAGTTCACTTTTAAAACAAAGCCTCTCTCCATTGATAGTCTAACTGCCTCCCAGGTTCCCATTCCTCAGAACCCCAACATGAATTCTAAGCAATGTTTACAGCATAATGTCTGTTAAATCCTCCAACCGGTCATGTTTCTGATACCTTTCACACCCCAATTTGCACAAGAGTAAAACATGGCTTTTTCTATACATAAATATGCAACAGAACATTTTTATTTGTTTTATAGTTTATGTGGTTTTCTTTTTTGCATTGTGTAGAACTGGGTATATTTTATGGCCAAATTTTTATGCCAATGCACTTTACAGTAACTTGAAAACTGGCACTTTATAGTTGGTGTGTTATCATGTTTCATAGCACTGACTCTCCAATAACCCTGTGAGGTAGGACTCGGGATTTAATTAACAGATGAAGAAAATTAGACCTAGAAAAAAAATTAAAGAACTATGTATGACAGGAACCACATAGCTAGATCCTAACTTCCTTGCCAGGTCAGGCTGTATCTGTAGACTTTTTTATTTTTGTTTTTTAATGAGTGTTTTGCCCAAATGCATGTATTTGTCTGGCTTACAAAGGCCAAAAAGAGTATTAGATCCCTTGGACTGGCATTAAAGGAGGGTATGAGCCACCATGTAGTTGCTGGCAATTGAGATTTCTGAAGAGCAGCTAGTGCTCTAAACTACTAGGCTATCTCTCCAGCCCATCAAATACTGAGTCTCTTCTGTCACGTTACTTACAGATTGTTTATGATCTTATAAATATTTGGTTTTTTATATTTAGTAATATCTCATTGTTCATTTTAAAGTTAGTATTCTCAGTTGCATGTCACATTGATATAGATGAGTATCTTTACTCGTGTTCTTTAGTTAAATGTCCTATATTTTCACCTTCTTTTAAGGTGTGTCCTTCTGGCAGATAGCATTGGAATGTGTCATCTTATTCTCAGTCCTGGTTTTCTCTGTTTCCCAGGAAAATGATTTTAAGTCTAAGTGACTATAGTGTCCATAGTAATGTATTCTCAAAGCTTTATAAATTGTCACCCCCAAATATATCATTTACCTACTGCCTCATACACATACAGGATACGCTGGCAATACAAAGAATGGCCGGTCTCTCAGGAAAGCCTCAGTGATGAGTTCAGTAATCTGCCCCAGCTTTAGTAAATCAAGTCATGATTACCATCTTGTGTTTGAAAGCACCCTTTGCAGATTGTCATTTAGTTGCTGTTCTTGCTGTTATTTAGGTTAACATAGAAATGCCGCCTTTTCTACTGTCTTTACTTTTGACAGAAAACTAGATTTTTTTTCTTTATCTTGCAATACTAGAGATCAATCTCAGGACCTCACACATGTAGGAAAATCAGAATTTGATTCTTGATTAATGCTCAGGTACTGACTGGTAGCCACATAAAAACTTTCCCATGTAAAATGTTTATAAAGTATTGCTGTCAGCAGTCCACTCATCAGCTGTCACCAGGATATCACAATGTCTGGGTTAAAAATTTTACAAGTAAGACTGACTTAGGAGAGTTGAATGGATCTGTTGACAATCTGGAAATGAAAATCTCTGCTGTTTCATACTGTTGTAAATGTTCCTTGTCCAGGTTGGTGACCAGATTGTTGAAATCAATGGAGAACCCACACAAGGCATCACACACACGCGAGCAATTGAGCTCATTCAGGCTGGTGGAGATAAAGTCCTCCTCCTCTTGAGGCCGGGGACTGGCCTGATACCTGACCGTGGTAAGCAGAACAGCTAGACACTGGTGCCGGGAGGGACAGCAGAAGGAAAGGGACACCCCAGAAGTGGACACTAGAACCACTACAGAAAGTTACTATAATGCAAATGCTATTTCCAGACAGTATATTTGTTGGAATAGAATGTTGTATCTTTATTCCATCTGAAAGCTTTTTGTAGAGAAATGTGCCTATAAGAAATGAGAACACTTAGAGGCAAACAATTCAAATGTCTTTAGAATATCCCAGCTTATTCCCTCCTTGGCTCATTATGCACTGCCAAGAAATGTTATTTTTTTTAAAGTTATTTGATAAGTTTGTCTATCGTAATGAGTTAATGCCAGAATGTTGGGATTTTCTGATCACTTACCAAAATTAAGTTGTCCACTACCGGGGGACAGGGAGGTAAATCTAAGATCATGTCTGTACACCTGCACTGATAGTAAATGCCCTTGGCTTTCTCACAGTGTTTTAAAAATAATTTTGAGAATGCATGACCCTAAAACTAAAGGCAGTAGCACACCCGTTTATGTGTCTTCCCCTGCACAGCTCCCCATCAGAGCTTTTGTGTGATAAATTGTAGACATAACCTCCTACAGTCCCTCCAGCTGTGACTCTCTGGCTGTGTTACCTTCCACCATCTGCTCACATAGCACACGTTCCCATGGCATCTGTGCTAACTGTGCTGTTTGTTTACACATAGTCCTAGGCTTTTTCTCTTCCTTCTTCAGGTTTGGCTCCTTCCGGTCTGTGCTCCTACGTGAAACCTGAGCAACATTAAGGCTTTCAGGGCTTTTCTTGGTCTTTCCTTAAAAAGACTTGGTAAATTTGCATGTCTTTTAAATCACTTCTTTCATTTCTTTTTAATTAAAATGATGCTATTAAATACATCTACTTCTGTCTTCTGCACTTTTTCAGTCTCCTTTTGACATAAATTTGACAGCCTAACAAGAAAATTATATACAGTGCCCATAAACCTCATTTGGGTTACCACAATCTGGTCTTTTTCACTAGTGATCTTGGCATACCCTTAAGTTAAACAGTAATAATGGCTTAATTAGTAAGTTTCTTGGACCAGGTACTTTGGTCCAGTTTTATTATTTGTATTTTATTTGGCTTTATGAATAATTTAAAGTACAAAACAATTGTTATAACATAAACTACCCTTCATACATGAGCAGATATCTACAAGCATCTGCCTTTGCAAAGTGACATAAACGTAAATGTGTATAAAGTATGTAACATACTCTTCCTTGGGCTATGCAACCAGTAACATATTCAAATGGCTGTCGAAACTTCAAAACTCACTGTTCCTATTTATAATTCTTGAGTGTAACTGTGTTCTACACAATCACTTTTTAGGTGATTGGGATATTAATAGTCCTTCATCTTCCAATGTCATTTATGATGAACAGCCACCACTTCTCCCATCTTCACATTCTGCTTCCATATTTGAAGAGTCTCATGTACCAGTAACTGAAGACTCTCTGATTAGAGTTCAGATATGTGAAAAGGCAGAAGAACCAAAGGACACTGTACTAGAAAAGAAAAGCACTTTAAATGGAAGCCAGCCTGAAATGAAGCATCAGACTGTACTCCAGAAAAATGTGAGTAAGAAGGATCCACTCAGTAGTCACAGGCCTGGTGAGGAGAATCTACTGAAAGGGGAGAACGGTGTCACACGAAGAGGTAGATCCGCTAGTCCCAAAAAGTCAGCTTATCGGTATTCAGAGGAACATTTGGAAAAGATTCCCAGGCCCCTAAAAAGTGATCCCAAAGGAAAATCTAGAGATCGGTCACTTAGCCCCATGAAAGGAGAGACCAAAGGTCAGCTCACCACTAAGGCAGGCACTGGACAAGATCCCTGCAGAAAAGGCAGAGGGCACTCTTCTAGTCCCAAGAAGCAGCAAAAAATTGGAAGCAATGGCCCCTCAAACACTCAAAGCAAATTATCGGAGGTTGGGAGCCAAAGAGGAGCAGGCCATATTAGCGACAGTACTGAACAGCTCCCAGACGGGAAAGAAAAGTCGGGTGTCATCAAGAAAGATCTGAAGCAGAGTCAACTGGGAAAAAACAGAACAAAGTCTCCAGAGAAAAAGAGCAATAAAATTGATGAAACATCTCTTCCATCCAAGATGACTAGCAGCTCTGCTAACAGGGCAGCATCTGAGAAGGAGAAAGGAAAGAAGCCAACCACAGGAGAAAATGTCCACATCTCATCAAAGAAACTCAAGCAGGAACCTGAAGAGAAGGAGACATTAAGTAAAGCAGATCATAGAGGGAAAGAACCAGAGGCCACTGACAGATGCAAAGAGCATGCAGGGGGCACCCCTGAAAACAGTTCTCCAGTCAAAAAAACACCCATCACTCCTGGGCCCTGGAGGGTGCCACGTGCAAATAAAATCACTGGCATGGCTGACAAACAGCTGTAATCTCTTGTATAATACAAAGAAAATTAAGTTGTAATCTTTTAGTGGGGAAGGTGTGTTTTTCCCCAGAAAGTCTTCAATACCTAACTGGACCATCAAGTTAGCCAGACTGCATGAAGGGCTTCTGGGATTGCTGAGACTCACCTGGCCCTGGCTGGCTGTCCTTTGTCATGCTCAGGAAGGAGCTGCATCCATGGGTTCATCTTACATGCCTTGCTCAGGCTGCCTGCTCAGCAATGACATGATCTTTGTGTGGTCACAGCTCACTCTGTATTTGTGCCAACTTAACTACTCTATCATATTTGTCTGATCCTTCCCATTCTGATACTTCCAGTCACCAAACAGTTGGGTTGGACTTGAAGATGTTTTCCATAGCATGTTGCATGTTTACAGAGAGAAATATTTGAGTCCTTACAGAGGAAGAAATTGTTAGATCATCATTAAAGTTGGCGCTTTCCTTTTCTCATAGCTTCTGACCCTCTTAGTTTAAAAATTCAAGAAAGGTCAAATACTAAAGATGCTTTTTATGGCTAAGTGAGGTGTTTCAATAAACTGTTTAAGATATTCCTCCCAACTGAATGCTCAAAATGAGAAAGTACTAAGCAAAAGAATGGACAACCTCTTGCCATGTTAGACAACACTAAAGTAGTTCCAGCATCTCAGATCACCTGCTGTAGTGAAAGAAGTACAGAAGCATGTGGAAGTACCATTTGCTTCTCTTTAAAGAAAAACTACTACATCTAGATACTTTGATTATTAATCATTAGTCTTTAATATGTAACTGAAAAGCCACAATATTATGTAGATTTTTGTGAGGGACTTATTCATGAAGCCAGTTCTACAGTCCACTGCCAGACAAAGCACCAGCTCCTGTGGCATAGAAAAGTTTTTAGAAGCAGAGCCTGCATTGGGCTTCCCCAGCAATCAAGGACTAATATGGTATAGGCTGTGTATGTTGGAACTTTGATTTTTAGCTAATTAACTATTTAAAAAGAGGAAAACCTTTCAGAGTTCTTTTCTAACACCTAAGGAAAAATGTTTGCTGAAAGCTGGGAACAATTTTTAACCTCATACAATAGATCATGATGCTAGTTAGGTTTCCTGAAACAGGATTCAGAAGCATCTATAAATACAGACACATCTCTTAGACCAAAACTGTCTACTTTTGGAGTATCTGAACACACATTCTGTCAGACCTGTAGGTCTGACAAACTCCACTGTGACCAACTCTACTGGCCCCTGTAGGTAACATTTGCTTCCACCCAGAACTGTATTTACCCCATCTATTATAACTAACTACTTGAATAGAGCAAAATTAGGAGGCTTGATAAATGCTAAGAATTTAGTACCACAGAAATGATTTATTTTCCCTATAGTCCACAATTAGTGATACAAATCCTATTTTTATTGTTAACTGTGACATAACTTTGATGTCATATACTGTTGGTCTGATGTGGCTCTTCCTTAAGTAACCTGTCACTGTACTGATTATATACTGACTTAGCCACGTGGCCTTGGAATGCTGAGCAAAATATGGATGTCCTTGTTGTAAATGTTTATATATGTACAATACCTTTATATATACACTTGAGGTTCTGATTAGAGAAAGATCTGTAAATTGCTTGTTATTTTTTATATAGATATTAAAAAAGAAAAAAAAATTGTCCTGCCCCCCCCCCTTTTTTTGTCAGCATCATTTAATATTGCTGTTTGTGGAGCTTTTCCCATCATGATCTGAGTCATCAATGCCTTAAAATCAGAAAGACATAATAATATGCCTTTGCCTGTACTTATTTTCCTGTGTGGATGCAGTGAGAGAAGTACAGGAGCATGTTGAAGTAGTACTTGTTTCTCTCAAACAAAGGACTTGAATTGTATACCATTATGCCTATTTCATTTTTCATTATAAAAACATTTTTTAAATGTTCCTTTTCTCCACTACTAGAGAAGACATCTCACCTCACTGGAATTCAGTTACTACACACAGTAGACTAACAATATAGACCACTTATCGTAAGTTCACAGAATTCCATAGCAATTCACATTATTTAAAACCGTTTTATTTTAAATTTAATTTTAAAATCAAGTGTCTGGACTTGATTTCATTTCATGCCACATATATCTATAGACATACTGTGTGAATATGTATATATACATATATGTATGCACACACTGCTTAAATCCTACTTGAAAACTGGTTAATTAATACTCTTCAGGGGGAAAATCCCTATAATTGATCTCACACTAAAGTCCAGTTCCATTTCTAGGCCCACAATGGAAGTAATGAAAATGTGTCAGTGCTGCAAACACAGTCACCAGGCAAGATTGCTGCAGCCCCACAGTATTATCTTCTAACAGCTACAGCATCCTTACAGGGAAGCAGCTTTGAGAAGTGTCAACTCCTAGATCAAGAGTCTTGAACCCAAAAAGCATTTGGCTTCTTATTTTTACATGTAGATACGTTCGTTTAATTAAAAGACACTGGGGCACCAAGATAACAGGTAAGAGTGGTAGGAGAAAATTGAGTCCATTAAGCTGCCCCTCATATGCACTGTGTGCGCATTCATACAAATTTAAAACAAAAATAGTCAAGATATTCTTGTGCAGAAATACAAAGCCAAATGCTTTGTAAACATCTGGACAAAGGAAGGTCCACATTTTGTATGTCCATTTCTTACGGGAACTATTGAAGGCACACACAAGAGTTTGTGTGAAGCTCTGCCTAGTGACTTCCACAAAGATGCAGGCAGGAGCTTAGCTTACCATATGACCTTAGACATCTACATAGACTGACTGAAATATAGCAGTCCACTGTGAGCAGGAATGTCTCACACCTAAAAGCTAGCTCCCAGCTTTGTAAACAGCACCAGATATATTTATGTGGGAAGTCTGTCATCTTTAGATAGCTGAACTGGACTAACACACCTACAAATGTGACAGGCTGTCAGTCACTCTAGTGACTGATATAGAAGCTGAACCTGCTCAAAACTGCTTGGTCTTTATGCATAATAAGCAGCATTAAATATGGATGCTTATGAGGAATTTTTATCTAGTAGAAAACTCTAAATCTCACACTCTAAAATAGGGCTACATCCAAAAACTTTAATCTAGCTTATAAACTCTTCTTTCACAGTCCTATAGATAAATGTCCATTTATATTATGTATATTAAGGTCAAGAAGAAAAGAAAAAACATTCACAAACCAAGAAACTTATTTTTGTCCTTAGGACAACCACTAGTTAACCTGACTACTACCTTATTGGAGCTGTATGTGTTGTGCAGGAAAGGTAAAGTATACCCTGCAAGTTTGTGTTCAAATTTCATTGCTTGTAAGAGGCACCAGTAACTGCAAGAAACACAAGATAAAATACTAGACTAGTCCATGTATGTGTAAGTTAATTAAATTCCCAAATCACCATGTTTGAGAACAAGACCCATCTGACTTATTAAGAATATGTAGATTTAAAATTTTCAAAACATTCAGTTTGATTAAAATACGGCTGATTTACCTTTCATGGTTTGTTCACCAGTGAACAAAAAGTTTGAACCCATAAACTGAAACATGTGAGACAGCCTGTTATTTAGACATTCTTTTGCTGAAAAATGAAAACCATATTCCAGTTAGGCAGGCACATGGTTATTTAGCCTTTCAGTGTTTATAGTTGTGACCATAACTTACCATGTCTAGGAGGTTTATAGAGTATACCTCCTTACTAATTTTAGGAAGGATGATTTTCCCCAGTAAAACAGACTTAAAACCCAAATCAGGTAAATTTCTTATTCTTTGATAGTTATTGCTATAATTAAATGTACGAATAGTTTAACCTAAATTCTATTTTTATATCTTGGTTTTATTTTTCAATAATGTAATATTACCAAAATCTTAGCCCTTTGGGGGAATCAGAGTATAAGTCACTAGATACTGCACAGGGATCAACAAAACACTGATTACTGCACAAAGTGACAGATGGCCATTCTTCATCCAGTGCATGTTTAGGGAATCCAGGACTGTTCTGCTGTTCTCAGGGGGCTCACAGTCAATAGGAAGGAAACACAGTAGATAAAAGATTGTGAGGCACACGAAGGAAATCAGTGAGTAATACAACCACACCAGCAACTGAAACTGAGCTCATCACCAGCATACAGTGCAAGAGCTAAAAATATGTATTCCAAGGTAGAAGAAGCACTTGGATACACCAAGGAAGTGAAAAAATTGGTAAAGGGGATAAGCAGAGAGTAAGGTAAGGTAGAGGCTGTCGAACTGGAAAGGAATGCAAGACTGACCAAGAAGAGCTTTAGAGGTAACCACAGGAAACTCCTACAGAGTTTAATAAGGATGGCGTAAAAATTTCCTTTTTTTTTTTTTTTTTTTAAGAGGTTTATTGCACTGTTTCCATGTAAAAGCACTGACAGAGTTGGGAAGAGGAAGCATGTCCAACTGACTTGAAAAATCACAGGGCTACTTAGCTTTCTTCCTACCCAGGACTAGAGTGAAAAACCTCCCCACCTCCACCCAAGCAAAAGCTAAAAAGGGACTTTTGTGGTGACCACAGTAAAACCCACAGTAAAAGTGTGGAGGACTTCATGGTGCTCAGGCTCTAAGTGAGATGTAGTGTTCAAGCATGGTCCCTCAGCACCTCCTACATTCCCTGTTCTTTCCCCAGCTCAGGACCAGCTCTTTCCTGCGAGACTCTGCATAGAAAGTACCTACTGATAGGAAAGCTAGTCTCTGTGGTAGGCTGAAGAGCAGGTGAGTGGGAAGCTACCTGGCAACTCTAAGAATGTTAGCTAACATCTACAAACAACCTTCCAGGCTAAACATAGGTAAGGTACAGGACTCTGCACATTTGGAGGGCTTTAAATTCCAAAAACATTATACTCATGACAGACTTAAAAATGAGAAGATAGCTGGCCTGTTTTCCTCAGAATGAGCATGGCTTGATTGGCATCTTGCTGGGAAAGGGTGGTAGGGCAGAAAGTAGTTGTAACACAGGGAAATATAGCTTGCCCGAAATTGCTTTTCCTCTTGTGATTGGATAAGGCATTTTTGAACTGACGGACATCTCTCCTTCATAGTCTTCCAGAAAGCCAGAGTGACATAATTGCTGATTCAGAACACAAAGACCCCCTTACCTCTCCCTTCTCACCCAAATCATTTTGTACATCCATGCCCATCAAGTACAAGGCAAACTGTGTTCACTTGGGCAGGAAGCCACTGCACCACCTGCCTCGAGGGCTTAGCATCATCTTCATGAGGTTCTGAGTCTTGTGGGTGCCAGTGCTGCCTTGTGGGCAGAAGGCGGTCAGGGCCCTCTTGACTTTCCTACTGGACCAGTTCATCCACACACAGCAGCTGACATAAAGTAGAGAGGAAACAGAGACCAGAGAAGTGATTTGAAAAGGAATAAGAGCAGCTTCATTCATCAAAACATTTGAAAAGATGATTTGTTTAAAAAATCAAATGGGGACTTTTTTTTTTCTCTGCAATGATCGGCCATTTTTCTGGAGACATAAAAAAGTTTTAAGAGTAGTCACTTTGTTTTGCTTTTGGCCTAAACATTCACAAGAGTGGATGGAGCTGTGCCATGATGTGTCTGAGTGGCAATGCTGGCCAGGGGCCCATCAGACCACATGCTGTCTGCCTTCCCTCAGTCTGGTGTGGCAAAGGGAGAGAAAGGGTGGCCAGACAGCTTTCATGTTCATCCACTTGTGTTTTACCCCATGTTCTCTCCCTTTTTCAGTCGTTCTATTCCCGTCTCATCTGTGCAGATGGAGTGCACTTGGGTCCCAGACATCACTGATATGAAAATAACACAGAGTAGTACCTCAAAGCACAGCAGGATGGCTGTGATAGGTGGCGAGAAAGAGCTGTACTTTGTCCAATCTTCTTCAAAGTAATGCAGGAAGTGAAATCCTACCATGATGTGGGTGTGCAAGGAAATGAGAGCTATGTACATTATAAATGGGACAACACCAACACAGTTGTTGACCCAAGGACAGTGGTGGTCCATCCTGCGAAAGTACCATTTACAAACACTGCAATGGTGGGCCTGGTAGGGCTTGATGCCGCAGCACTTGGGCACTTGAAGTCATCTGCCCAGACTTCAACTGAAGGCTCTTGAGGAACTCTAGTGGCATTTCCTTTGGGCACTATCCTGGAGTCTGTCAGCATGGCCCAGCAGTGTGAGGCCAGGGCCAAGAAGACCAGCAGGTAAAATACAATTCCACTGACGATTCTGTAATGTAGTCTCTGAATGGAATCAGCATGACAAAGAGGATCACAAACTCCACACAGGACCAGAAACCAGTTAACGATGGCACAGACAATGCTACAGCCATCACAGATACACCCCATGTTTCCCGCAGGACCAAGGAAGGGAGGTGGGGAACACTTCTCTGGCTGGAGGTATTCTGGTTCTTGCTCAGTGTCTTGGAAGTGATGGGTGGAGATTAGCATCATAAGCTATTCTGTCCATACTAGCATGTCAACCTGAAGGTAGCTCACAGTCCCATGCCGCCAGTTGCTGCTCCTACCCTGGGACCCAGCCTCCAAGTTTAACGGCTGGGACACCAAGAGCCACGGCTTGCTAGACTCAGCCACAGACCAGGCAGCGGGCAGGAGAGACCCATGGAGCTCCAAATTTCCATATTTTAAGTTCATTCATTCAAGTACAGAAACCCAACAGAGCAGAGCAGCCCAGGTGAACCTAAAGGAGACTTAGCTAGTAGCAGTGAAGACCATGTACTAGTTACTTTTATAGAACTTAGATAAAACATACACTAAGGCAACTTACAAAGGAAGTTTGTTTGGACTTACAGCTACAGAGTTAAGAGTACATGATGGTGGAATTGAAGCAGCAGGCAGACTGGCTGGAGCAAAAGCTGAGAGCTCATATCTTGAACTGGAAGCAGAGAGCATGAACTAGAAATTGTTAAGAATCTTAATTCTCAAAGCTGGTCTCCTCTAGCTAGGCCACACCTCCTAAGCCTCTCCAAACAGCGCCACCAATTGGGAAGGAGAATTCAAATACCCAAGAGTAAGTGTGACATCATTCAAACCACCACAAGTAGGAACTAGATTAAACATTCTTTGCCTAGGCAGCTGAATCAGCTTTATACCATTTACTAAAGTAAGGTAAATATATCTCTCCTTAAAGCTAAACCTAATGGACAAAGCTTAATAATGGATGTTAGGTAGCACAGAACAATAGTGTTAAACAAGGAGAGGCCCAAGACTACCTACAAGTGGCCTCTAGGCTGCAATGTAGGAAGCAAAGCCAAACAAAGTAATGCTGCTGTGAGAGCTGCACAGGAGAGGTAAGCCCTTGAAGGAACCCCACACCCTAGAGGACAACTCCGGGGATATGCAGAAGGGTAGCCCAGTTTTAGCTGAGTACTGGTAGCACAGCACGTGAGAACCCAACCACAATGAACCTCCAAAAAGAGCAGGCAGAAAAAAAAATGCTAAAGTCCACACAAGGCTGGAACCAAACTACCAATGCAAGAAAACCTCATTCTTCACAAATAGAAGACCAAGTACAGTACTTAGAAAAATTTACTTTAGCATAAGAATTCTCCTAAGTCTAGCTGCCCCTGGCACATCTACAAAGCTTAAAAGCAATCCTTGAAATGCCCTGTCTAGAAGAAACTGCATTTCAAATAAAGCTCAATAAGATTACAGAAAAGAGTACATGCACACAACACTCCACTCCCAACACTAAAATTCACAAATAAAAACATTATCAGGCATGTAAAACAGGAACAGGAGACAACACAATAGAAACAAAATCCCGAATGACCCAGATAGCAAATATAAATAATCAAATTATGTGGGAGAAAATACATATTTTAAGGAGAGGTGTGGAAGGCTTTTGTTTTTAAGACTAAATTCAAATTTTTACAGATGGAAAATGTTCTTGACAGAGCAGACACAATAGTGCATGCTTGTGATGCTGACAGAGCTAAAGGGGAGAGGGAGCTGGAGGTCAGTCAGCCTTGGTTAATTAGTACACTAGATGAGATGGCCAAATTGGTGGAGATCAGAATAGAAAACTTACAAGGCACAACATAAATAAATGCCTGAAAGAGTGAGCTACGGGTTACTTCAAGCAACCTGATACTACATGGTGGGTTTGAGTCTCAAAATAAACAGGTCAGAATGGAATGTAGAAAATTACTTTTTAATGCAAAAAGTTTTGTGATCATGTGAAGATCTGAACTACCTATAAAATGATACAAAACAACAAACCCAAACACAAGTAATATGAAAAACAAGTATACCAACACAAATAATTCAACTGCACAAACTCAGTGGTAAAGCTAAATGTCTCAAAAGGAGTCAAAATTAAAACAGCAGATTCATTACTGGAGGGAAACAAAAATGAGAAGACTTCTGGTCAGAAGCAAGACAATCAGAAAGCAATGGGACAACATTTTGTTGTTGAGACAAGGTCTAACTGTGGCCTGGCTAACCAGGGGCCCCACTCTGTAGACCAGGATGACCTCAAACTCAGAGATCCACTTGCCTCTGCCTCCTAAAGGCTTGGATTAAAGATGTGTGCCATTACCCCAGCCAACAACTAATTTTTTAAGCCTAAAATTTTATAATCAACAAATGTATCTTTTATATGCAATAAAGATTTCTAAATCTTTCAATAGACTAGGCCCAAATACCTTGTTTTAAAAGACTGGATTGTCTTCACAATGACAATAAACTATGGTTTTTGGTTTGGTTTTTTGAGACAGGACTTCTCTGTGTATCTCTGACTGTCCTGGAACTCACTCTTGTAGACAGACCAGGCTGGTCTCAAACCCACAGAAATCCAACTGCCTCTGCTTCTGGAGTGCTGCCATGTAAACCATCATCCCACGACAGTAAACTATTAATGAATTTCAAATAAGACATTTTGCAAAAGGTCTACCATCTTACAAAACAGAATCAACACTGGATTGGACTAGGGAGAGAGGAAAAGCCATATATTTAAAAAGTGGAAGCAGAAAGTGATAAGCATTGGACCCTCGGCTATTGGATATCCTCTACCAATGCAATAAAGCCAATCAAGTAAGTCCAGGTTTCTTAAACAAACCCAAACAATTCCCTGGTGACTCTCGGGAAGGCAGGAGAGAAAGAGTACATGGCAGGAGTGGTGACCAGGTCTAAAATACCCTGTAGGCCTGGTCTTGAGCAGCCCCGAGGAAGGGGCTGACCCTTGGTGCACTTTCTCAAGGGCACCATTTGGAGAAGGCAGCTCCAGGGGAGGTCCCCAAAAGAAAGAAATACCTTGTCTAAAACACAATTTCAAATTGGAAGTGGACGGTAATGGGGACAGGGAAACATGAAGTGATCAGAAGATGATTATTCAGACTTGGTGACTGAATATAAGGCAGGCAAATGAACAACAAATAATTCCAACACCAATAAAGAATAGTTGCCTTTGTATGCATACAAGTTTACTCACCTGAAACACAAGCCTTTTACACATCCTACCAAAATCATAGTCCAAGCTAACCCTCAAGGTAAGATACTAGAATTCACTGTAAAGGTTCCAAATAGAAACAGCCAAACTCTGCAAAATTTAATCTTAAATTTGAGACAAATGTTCCTTATAGAACATGTTCAGCCACTTTCTGTGAGCTGTCTGTTGAGGCCTGAGGTGTCTATAGATCAGCTTCAAGAATCACAGCCTAGGACTAGAAAGACAGCTCGGAGTTAAGGGCACTTTCTGAATAATAATGAAGACCAGAGTTCACATCCCAGGACCCAGGTTACAAGCCAGCCCTGAGGGAGTGGCGACAAAAGGATGTATGTGGCTCTGGCTCCCAGCCTGGTTGAAAGAACACAAATTAGGTTGAGGAAACCCTGTTTTAAAGGAACCGGCAGGGATTTATAAAGGACACTTGATGTGGGAAGACTTTTTGTATGCTGTGAATACCCTTGGTTAATAAAAAGACTGGTTCTGGCCTATGGCAAGCCAGCTTAGAGACAGGTAGGAAATCCGAGAATTGATAAAGGGAAGGAGAGTGAAGTCACACAGAGATGTTAAGAGCTGCCACCCAAGGAAGCAAGATGTAAAGAAACACGGTAAGCCACAAGCCATGTGGCAACACACAGATTAATGAAAATGAGTTAAATTGTAAGAATTAGCAAGCAATAGGCCTGAACCATAATCCAAACAGTTGTAATTAATATAAAACTTTGTGTGATTATTTGGGGCTAAGCAGCTGCAGGACGCAGGTCTAGACCTTGGGCCAGACGGGCCAGAAACTTCTTACTACAGACACTGGACCTGCTTTACTGACCTCCACACATATATGCATACACAAACAAATGTGATTATATACTCAGACACATACACATGCACACAGAAATCAATGGAACTTTGGCTAAAAAAATGTATAGCTCCCTCATAGGACTTGGGATGGGTGAGAATTCTCTTGACCTTCTACCTATATTTATGTCTTCACAGTTATGACTCAGATTTTTAAAGAGTATAGATAGTAATAATATTTATAGTGCTAAGTATTTTTACATGATGCTAAGGAATTTACATAATCTCATTAATCCTGAACAGCCTCATTTGATAGTTATTATCCCTACTTAACAGGTGAGGAAATAGAGACACTGAGTAGCAGGGACAAGGATGCAAACAGAGAAGATCTGTACAATCCCTGGGACTCTTGAGAAGCTCATCTTTAAATCCATCCATTTCTTTGCATATGGAATATGTAACCAGGGCTGGAGGGATGGGATCCAATGCCGCCTCTGGCCTTAGGCACCAGATATACACATGGTGCACAAATATACACAAAGGCAAAATACCTATACGCATAAAATACAGATATAAAAATGTGTAAGTGACCCTATGACATGTATGTGTAATGCAGGAGGTGACCCAGCTCTATAAAGTTTCACCATTAAGGTGTTCATCTTTCCAGTCTTCCTTAAGAACTTCTTCAAGGCAGAGAGTTTCATGAGAAAGGACGCTGATGTTTCCATTAAAAGATGCATGGATAATAAGATGCTCTTAAGAAAACCTACATCCAAGGCACAGTGTGGCGATGATTAGACATTGAGGACCTAAATTGTGCTAAAGGCTGTATAGCAGGCAAACCATTAGAGAAATCATGCTTTAAATGAGCATGGCTGAATTACACATGAGTATGCACAACTCACCAACAACTACAGTTACAGACAACTCAAAATCATGAATTAACATTTCTCTACAAATAAGCAGGAATTCAGTTTAAAGGGTTATTGCATTTCTCTGCCCTTTCTACAAAAAAGCCTAGAAACTGAGATTCTCCAGTAAAGTTCTTTTATTTAGAATGAACCTAAAATAGTTTCTCTCTCTTTGACAGAGAAATCTCCAGTCCATAGACTGTAATAGAAAAGTACTGAATTTGCATATTTCCAATAAAAGGTAAGTGCTTCATGCTTTGGGCATCTACCCAAAAGACTATTACCAGTAAATATCATCAGCATAATACTGGAGGGTCCAGGATAAATGTCCTGACTCAGAAGGTCCCATGTCACCATCAGGCAGGCTTTAGATTGCTGACTATTCACATTGCTTGAGAACCAGGAAAGTGCAGGCTTTTAGCACGCACACCCAGAGAAAAGATGTGCCCCTCTGGAAACTCCATTTGTTAGGCTGGGCTGAGCAGAGGAGCTTATGCATGTGGGCCGGCAGTTGGGCTCACTGGTTTCAGTGAACCATCTTTGTCCTCAGTAGGTGAGCAGTGACACCAGCCAGAAGGAGAGAGTCCAGGCACATGACTCAGCTTAGGACTTAATTTTCCAGAGCTAAGAAAAGAAAATCATCCAAGAGAAAAAAAAACAAAACACCCAGTTAGCTGTAAGACAAATAGGTGGGATTTAGATGTATATTCTTATGACTATGAACTAAGAATCACTTACTGTCTTTTTTTTTAATTACTTTATTTAATTTATTAAAAATAAATTTATTAGAAATAAAGAACTTGCAAATAAAAACTATCACACAGCAAGATTAGCAGATGCAAAGCCCCCACATTTGTGGTGGGACTATGTTCTGTTACATTGTAATTATTTGTCTCACCTACTGGTTTAATAAAAAATGCTGATTGGCCAGAAGGCAGACAGGAAGTGTGGGCGGGGCTACTAGACTAAGAAAACTCTAGGAACAAGAAGAGCAGAAAGATTTCACAGAGAATCCAGCAGATGCAGAGGACACCTATGCTGCTCTGAGAAAAGGTACCAAGCTGCATGGCTGAACAGGATAAGAATCATATGTTAGTTTAAGAACAAGAGCTAGCTAGCAATATGCCAGAGCCACAGGCTGATAAGCATAAAATTAATACAAGCGTCTGTGTGTTTCTGTGGGACTGCAGGTCAGTGGGTGTGGACCATGGAGCCAGGCTGAAAAGTCCAGGCCAGAAACCTACTACTACACAAATCTCAAGTGAGTTTCTGTAGTCAGAGCCAACATTCCCAGCTGCAGTATGTCACAATCGGACTGTATACTTTCACCATCAATTATGGTTTTGAATTTTTCACTTTCAGCATCATTTATATTTCTAAAGATTTATTTTTATTTTATGTGTTTTGCCTGCATGTATGTGTACTACATGCATGCCTGCCCAGAGTCAGATCTATGTGGGTACCAAGAACTGAACTCAGGCCCTCTGTAAAGGCAACAGTGCTCTCCAGCTCCCTCCATTGTATTTTATGCATTTATCTACCATGCATACAAAAAAAATTCATTACAAAGCTAACACTAGTAAAACCCATTAGCTTTAAGTCCTCTTCCTGCATCACCTAATTTACGTCCTGTTTTTCTTTCTACATTATACTGTATCTACAGTGCATCTGTTCATACATGTCCATGGATTTATTTTAGGCTAGTATCCACATGAGATGGTGTGATCTTGCTTAATAGTATACATTCTATGTTCATCCATTTTTCCTGCAATTTTTGTAGTTTCATTTTTCTAGAGCTTCATAGGATCTTATTATATATGTGCACTAGATTTCCATTATCCACTCATCTGTTGATGAACAGCTAGTTGATTTCACTTATTTGCTACAGTGAATAAAGGCCACAATAAACACAGGGTACAAATATGAACTACAAATGGAGTTCTCTGGATATGTGCCCAAGAGTGAAATAGCCGGGTCTTATGGTAGTTCTGTTTTTCATTTTTTGAGGAACTTCCAAACTTATTTGCATAAGAACCCTGTATAAGGAAGAAATAAATAACCATTCCTATATTAGGAGGAAAAAAAATACTTCCAGGATCAAAAGTAGCACAATACAGTTAATGTTTTGCAAGTTTTCAGTCATTCCTGTATTTCCCTTGGGTCACAGTAACATGTCCACCTGGACCACACTATTGATATGAAATTCAAAGTTGGATTTTTAGTTTGCTTAAGAGTTCAGTCTTTTACTTTTGTAAAATGTGAATAGCTAGGCTGGAAGCCTCTAAAGCACCAAGTCAATGTCCTCAGGAACTGGTTCCATGGATATGCACAGTACTTTTAGACTATGAGCTACAGGACAGTGAGCATACGTACTCTTATGTTGAATCCTAGAAGATCACTTATAACCCCTGAGACAGCAGAAAGGATGACAACTCTTGTGATGTTGTAGATTAAGGGGTTCATGGTCAGTCCATACAGTCTAAATGGTGTGTCCAGCTCCTGCAAAGACAGGAACTGAAATGAAATATGACTTCCCAACAGTCATTATTACTCCATGCTAGTTTTAAGTCCTGGGTGAGGGTGCTTCTTATGGCTCTTTCCTTAATATCCCAGAGCTACTTTCAAAAAGATCTGTGAGGAGTTCACTAAACTTTCCATGGCCTAACTTTGTTAAAGTGAAAAGGAGCAGTAAGTCACTAGTATTTTTTTTAAGTGGCACCTTTAATCCCAGCAGTTGGAGGGCAGAGGCAGGCAGATCTCTGTGAGTTCAAAGCTATCCTGGCCTACACAGTGAATATCAGGTCTGCTAGTGATATCTAGATACATTGTCAAAAAAAAAAAAAAAAAAAAAAAGAGGAGTGCCCATGAGAACCCAGGTGATGGAAATTCTTTCCATTGCCCGAGCATTCTGAACCTATACTGCCTCGCAGTGGTCAGGGTTCTTTTCTAAGTAGTAAAATGTGAACTTAATGACTCAATTCAAAACAAGCTTAATTTACTTCATCTTTCTTGCACAAAACAGTGAGCTTCCAGCAGCCAGAGTCCGGGCCCTGTATACAGAGACACATAGGCCTTTTGGTTTTGTAGGTGAATGTCTGGTAAAGAGAACTAGCAGGCATAGCTCTTTACAGAGGTCAATAACAAAGTTGAAGGTCTTGGGTTCACCATCAAAGGCGATCTTCAGAAGACATCAGGGCAACTCCAGCTTAGGCAAGATCTGCTTTTCCATCATCAAACTGTATCCCTAAGAATAAGCTAGTGATCTCCCAACCTCCACCCGAAGACACACATTTTTTTTCTAATGAGGCAGCCCTGCACACATGCATGTAATGAGAGCCCCTCTCCCTAGTCTTGCCTCAGGGAACTTTGTTAACAGCTCTGGCATGACCCATCTACTCTTTGTTTTGCTGAGAAGCTGACTAATTCACAAAGTAGTGAGAGCATGAGATATTACTTACCTTTAATAATTTTGTGGACAGCTTCAATACATTGTTTACTAGAGTGAGCTGTTCTTTCTTATTTGGCTTTTTTTCCATTTTAAGATATAAATTAATCTAAAGAAAAGAAAGAGAGTAAGATAAATTTTACAGAAAAAAAATCACATTGCATAAAATCTGGCAGGTTTTGAGGGTCATGTTCTCCAGTAAAATATATTTGAATCTATGGATTCAACAGCTACAGAGTCGTGTACTCTTCCCCATCCTTCAGCACAGTGGTTCTCAACCTTCCAAATGCTGCAAACCTTTAATACAGCTAATTCAGTTCTTCCCGTTGTCGTGACCACCACCCCACCATAAGTTTTTCATTGTTACTTTGT
The DNA here is from genome assembly GCA_033318265.1 of Phyllotis vaccarum. Taxonomy (NCBI): domain Eukaryota; kingdom Metazoa; phylum Chordata; class Mammalia; order Rodentia; family Cricetidae; genus Phyllotis; species Phyllotis vaccarum. The sequence continues at coordinate 100,088,411 of JARWLC010000003.1, forward strand.
AACTGATTTTCTGCTAATGTTATGAATCATAATGCAAATTATCTGTGTTTTCAATGGCATTAAGTGACCACTGTGAAAGGGTCATGACCAAAGAGGTTGTGGCCCACAGTTTCTCTTTGGTAAAGGAAAGCTACTTAGGAAAAATAAAACAATTACTGATTAAACAATTTAAGTATCAAAATAAAGAAAAATATAATTGTAACATAATCAGCATTTAAATTTCTTACACTTGTCAGTATCCCCCAAGTAATCTATTATCTTCACTAAATATTTATGAAGAGAAAAAAAAAAGATAGTTGTTTTAACTTACTAATTATTTATTTTTCCCCTAGAGTAAGTATTATCCACTATGAATCTGGGGCCAAAAAAATAAAAAACAAAAATTATCCCAAGTGGTTTTACTTAATGTTTATGGAAAACTTAAAAATTAGTAAAGAAAATACATTATTATCACTTCATATTCACAAGAAACATCTGTCAACCTTTGTAGTTGTAGGGATTATGTTGTTACATTGTAAATAACTGTCCCACCTACCGGTTTAATAAAAAAGCTGATTGGCTGAAGGCAGACAGGAAGTATGGGTGGGGCTACCAAACTAAGAAAACTCTGGGAACAGGAAGAACAGGGCAGAGATGCCATAGAGATGCCAGAGAAGCCAACAGATGCAGAGGACAACTATGCTGCTCTGAGAAAAGGTGCTGAGCCGCATAACTGAACAGGATAAGAATCATGGGTTAGTTTAAGAGCAAGAGCTAGCCAGCAATATGCCAGAGCCATAGGCTGATCAGCATAAAATTAATACAAGCATGTGTGTGTGTGTGTGTGTGTGTGTGTGTGTGTGTGTGTGTGTGTGTGTGTGTTTTTCTGTGGGACTACGGGTCAGAACCTCAGGGCTAGGCCCGAAAGGCTGAGTCAGAAACATAATACAACAAACCTTAGTATGTGTTCACATGTTCCCTTACTACCAATAACAATACTTTTACAACACAACAAAGTACTTCTAGCTCATTAGCTCTTTGTGCTCCCAGTCCTCAGCAGAAGACAAGAGTATATTAAAACGATAATTAGAATAGCAAAAGGGATGTGAAGTCACAGCTAGTGAGTCAGTTCCAGTCCTCAACAGCAGCAGCACAGGGTGTAACCTGTGACCCTGGCCAAGCTGTTAGGACCCAGCACTACCTGCTCAGTGAGCAGGATGGAGACATTGCTGTATTTCTTGTTGGTTTCAGACCCCAGTGAGGCCAGGCGAAGCAAGAAAAGCAACAGCGCTGTTTCCCAGATCAAGAACTCCCAGTTGTAAGCATCATTCAGGAATGTCTTGTGGCCTTGAAGAACCTATTGGAAGACCAGAAAAAGCTCAGTGGTTGTCTTAACAACACAGGTTTATTCCCGTGTTGATTTAAAAATATTAGCAGCAATCCATAGTTTTAGACTCAAAGGAGGAAAGTTGAATATTATAAGGTATTATTTACTTACTTAGCCATTATGTATTTCTCCAAGTTTCCTAGATTTTTTTTTTCCTGTTCATGAAAGATGGCAAGGGTCTACAAAGAGCAAAGTCAAGAAACAACACACTTCCAGCTCCTTGAATCCCCAGTGTGAGCAATAACTGCATCTGTCTAACAAGCTCCAGTAGTAACAGCCTCAGGCCAGTCCATTTTAGGAGTGAGATAATAGCATAACAACACGCTGCACTGAGTGCCTACTGTGTGTCTCAAAGCTTTGCTGCTTTGAAGTTTGACTTCAAAGTAAAAACTTCACTCAAGAAAGCCCAAGAAAAGTTAGAGTAATTTCTTGAAGAACTATCCAGAGAACTCTGGCAAAAGCCAAATGCACTTGTAAGAAGCAGAAATTGCCAAGCAGCTGCCACATTCTTTCCATCCCTCCTAACTGACTCTATGGCTTCAAACTAATCTGTGAGCTTCCACTAACACTAGCCTTGGTCTGTCCTGATTCCCATGGTCCAAGTGACCCTTCCTGATCTCCCTTCTCTAAAATCTATCACCAATATCTCATGCTCTTAACCCTGATTCTGAAAGAGCAAATCTCTTTAGCTTAGTCTGTGTTGAGGCCACTGTGGTCAATCAGAATGAGGAAAGTCACAACTGGCAGCAGCTACTGGGCCCTTTAAGAAAGTGATCCTTATGCAATCACACAGATCATAGCTGAATGGCTACATACCACCCTGATTCTTAAACCAGAGAAGAAGTTTACTTTTTAAAAAGGAATAATAAGACTAATAACTAACTTCTCAAGACAAAAATCTGGAAACCCAAAGACAACAGAGCCAGAGCCAGGTGTGGTGACAGAGGCATTTAATCAGATGTAGGTAGGAGCTCTGTGAGTTCAAGGCCAGCATAATCTACACAGGAAGTTTCAGACCAGCAAAGACTAACTAAATAATGAAACCCTGGGATAACAGAATCCCAGAAGAAAGGGGAAGAGAGAGAAAACAAAACTAGCTGACAACCTATGATTCTATTCCCACAAAACAATATCCTTCAAAAAATAAAAGTGAACTGGAAGTGGGAGCACCCACCTGTAATCCCCGTATTTGGATAGTAGAGGCAGGAAGATCAGAAGTTCAAGATCATCCTTGTCTACACAGTAAACCTGAGGCCAGGCAGGACTTACATGAGACCCTGTCTCAAAAAACTAAAAGAAAAAAGACATTTCAGATGAGTAGACTGGGAAAGAACTCATCTGCAGCAAACCAGGACCAACAGAACACTAAGGAAGTGGCAGAGGCAGAGGCTGTTGCCGAAACATGATTACGCTTTGGGGGCCTTAAATATGTATAAATTTTAAATAACAGAAATGACACAAAAGAAAAAATGGATAAATGAAATAAAGTGTTCTAAAATCTTGTCATTAAGAATTGAGAGATGGTCAGTGGTTAAGAGCATTGGCTCCCCTTCCAGAGGACAACATGGCAGCTCTGAAACTCCAGTCCCAGGGGGTCCAGAGCCCTCTTTGGAACTCTAAATATGACACAGACATACATGCATGTAAAATACCCATATAACCCATATTCATAAAATAAATACTTTTAAAAAGTCCTGTCATTATCAAGAAAGCTATGAATTAAGAATATACTGAACCGACCATTTAATTAGACTCCGCTACTCAGACAATAGTAAGCAAATGTAGAAGTAAACAGAAAGGGCTAAGTGGAGTATTAGTAAATCAATAAACAAAAGAGAGAAAGGGACAAACTAATAAGTAAACCAAACAGGAAGCAAACAGTATTTGTAGTTACAGCTATTATTTTACATTTAAATAGGTCAGATTCTACAAAAGACTAAGACTATGGGAGTTGGGTAAGAAACAGGTAGCCAGGGCTGGCAAGATGGTTTAGCAAATAAAGCTACCAGCCACTAACCCAGGAGGCCAGACGTCAATCCTTGGATCCACACAACCCACACTATCCATTTAAGGATGGCCTCTCTGAGCTCCTGATCCTCCTGCCTGCCCCTCTCAACTGCTGAGGTTATAGACATCTGCCTGGGTTACATAATGAGAATGTGTCTCAAGCAAGCAAGGAACAAAAATACTTAAAGCAAAAACTGGCAACAAACAACCCCACAATCATGATGAGTTTAAGCACACTTCCATCAAAAACAAAAAGCAATCCTAAACTGGATGCATGCCTTGAGCAATGTAGTTACTACATATGAAGAAACCAGTATGGAGAGAACATTGCTCTATGAAATGACAGACACAATCCAAAGTGTTAACAGCAGGTTTAATAAAAACCGGGCAATGCCAGAGAGTAAAAGAAGACTCTACCCATTTTAAAGGACCGAAGACAGTTGGGTCTGTTCCATATGCAGTTACACTCAGCAACAGGGAAGGAATGTGATAAGCCTGTAACTTCTTACAATACAGAAAGAATAAAGGTGCTCAAAAAAGATAGATACGAGACAATTCAGACAGCAAAACAGATAATAGATTATGGCCCATTAGGTAAAAATAAGGTCACATCAGCCCATAATTAACAGACAGTAAATGAATAAGAAAGGTCTGTCTCCCCAAGAATGAGAGCTAACAATAGAGAAGGAAGAATGTGGGTGAAATATTACTTACAACTATCAGCTTTAGAGTCAAAAATTGCCAACTCAACTAATTTAAAATCATCTAAAAGTTTTCAAGGATTTCAATATTCCTACTTATAAACAAACAAACAAAAAAACCCCACTAACAGCAAAGGAGTATGGACACATTTAAAGATACCCTGGGGAACACGGCGGCCTGTAGTCTGCAGTGCATAGACGACCCCCCCCCCCTCCTTTAGACAGACATAGAACCTTTACCTGTGCGCAACAAATGAAAGCAATGGAGAGTGTCAGCAAGAAGACAGATGACACAACCACATCCACTGAGCGCTGTGGCCCCCGCCTCTGTTGACAAGACACATGTTAATGCCTTAGGCAGACAGCACAGCCCCACACTATTAGCTCTGAGCTATACTACATTCATGGGAAAATTAAAGTGTATGAGATTTCTGCTGACATGGCATTTAATCACTTTGCAGGCATCAATCTGAAACACTAAAAGCCATGTTTTCTACATTAAGATGTTAATTCACTAATGTATTTTCAGCTAGGATCTTTCCCAATCAGAAAAGCATATGGTCCTTTGCTCTTTGTCCTGGGTAACGCTTATATACCACTACTCTCTTATCAGCACCCCATGCCTCACGTGGCATCCAGCAAGTCTGTCCACCGCTGAGTCATTTACCAGAGACAAGAAAGCCCTGCATACTTAACAACTGTGGCCAGAATCATCAATGCACAAGTTTCCCATAGCCCTGCAAATATCCCAAAGTTAATCAAAACAGCTCACCTTCAGATAGGAGCGCAGTGATAGCCATATTTTAATGTTCTCCACCTTTTTAAGTCTGAAATGAGGTATTTCATATTTCCTGGCTTTCCTGGCAGAAGTAATATGGCTGAAGAGTTTTGCAAATAAAAATCTCTAAAGGAGATGAAAAGAATCACAAAATAAAATGTATATTGTCTAAGAGAATGTTAATAACCATCAATAGTATTCCTGGGATATTTAAAAGTGTTAAACAAAATCAAAATTCTCATACAGTGGTTCCCCAGGATAGCAGTGTTCACTTCAAAGCCCATTCCACAATGAAGCACTTCTTCCGAATATGGCACATTCTCAATGCATGCAAGGAATATTCTTTGGAACTTTTAATTAATCTGTAACTTTCACAACCTCTGATGTTTATACACAGTTCTAGCTGACTACAGAATTGTATTTCCACTCAGATATTAAACTCCTTGTGTGCATCTCCAATATAGGAAATCCTCAGACCATAACTAATCAGATTTCAGACCGTTTCTTTATTGGGCCATTTTTTTACAAAAATATTATGACTTTGACACTGTATGTGCTATGGATAAAATACAAGTTTCTGATGCCAAACAGTCAGCATCATATACCACTTGTTTCTACACACAGGCTTCAGCAGAATTTCAGAAGATGACATGGCTGGCACACTCATGGCTGCTTAGGACAAGCACAAGATGGAGCTCAGACACGGGTCACTTCCATCTGCGGTGTACCCAACCAAGTGAGTCATCTTGCTCTAGTTAAGAACTCCATAGCCACAATCATACAAGCAACTTAATAAAACTCAGACATTTTTTAAAACATACAATAGAAAGGAGACTTTGTGAGAGGTAAAGTTCTGCAGGAGAGGGCAGATAAGAGAAGGTAACAGGGATGAATTGATCAAAATATACTAATCTATATGAATTTCCAAAGAACACAATATTTAAATTTTTATTTTTAAAGATTTCAGATTATAACATGTTTTTCAAATAGTCAATAATATAAACATTAAATGTACAAGTCTCAAAGGGAAGGGAATTAATGACTCAGTGGAGTGGCAAATGGAGGCAGAGGGGAAAGGTGCTGCCTGTTTGTCCACTTACCTGCTTATATGTCCTCTCTGCCACACACATCATGAAAAAAAACATCCAAGTAAGACACAATCTTTCAAAAAAATTAATTATAGACAAAATAACAACAGGTGTAACAGGTGGTGCACCACAGAAGAGGGTCAAGATCTCCTCTGCTGAGATGGACTTTAGTTGGTCAAAACTCTTCTCTCGGAAAAGTCTATATAAAAACGGGAAAAATGCTAAGCCAATGGTGACGGCATTCCCCAGCATCTGATAGCCAACTCCTTGCTGGTACGCATTGACCTGTAACCAATTTAAAATCTCCATCAGTACTATGCAGGGAAAGGGAGTTACCCAACATGTCTATCAAATACTACTTAGAATATTGAAGATTAATCTTAAAAGGAATGCACAGAAGATGACAGAAAGAAGTGGCCTGGCAGTAGAGCGAAGCATGTGAGAGGCCCTGGTTTCAATCTCTAGAACAGACTATGACTTGCTACATAAGGAATAACAAGTGCACCAATGACTGACTGCTTCACAATCTGTTCAGTTGTCTTAATCAGCATTCTGACGCTGTGCTGAAATAACATGACCAAAACACATGGGGGAGGAAAGGGTTTACTTCCCTTTATACTTCCAGGTCATAGACATCACTGTGGGAACTCAAACAGGCCAGAACCTGGAGGCAGGAGCTGAAGCAGAGCCCATGGAAAGGAGTTGCCGTCTTATAGAACCCAGGAACAGCATCCCAGGGATAATTCTACAAACAATGGGCTGGGCCCTCCCACATCAATTGCTTATTAAGAAGATGCCCTATAGAAAAATCTTATGGAGGCATTTTTTAACCAAGGTTCCATCCTCTCAGATGTCTTTAACCTGGGTCAAGTTGATATAAACGAGCCAGTGTTGTTACACAGATTCTTACTGAACAGCCCACTCTGTGAGTGCTTTTTTAAGGAAATCGGAAGCATGCACTCTCTTACCCTGCTCATGATGATGCCACTTATCTCCAACACAGACATGTCCATCTTTTTGCACTCATTTCCTTCCCAGATTATTGCACTAACTCGCTCAGAGGCAGGACTTGAATTCTGAAGCCAGAATAAATGGTTCTAGCAAGAAAAACAGAAAACAGTTTCTATCCCTCCATCTTTCCTGTTCGTCTATCCAGCTTCCAGAATCCAGCATTGTTTCATCATACATTCATTCTCTATCTCAAAGCCCATCACTCTGAGAACTACTTGAGTGAGGGGTCTCACCTGAAGAGCTAGAATCCAGGACCCAAGGTCACTGTCTCTCTAAAGATATGCTGATGAGGTATTAAGGAAAGCGCCTCTAGAGCCACAGATTACACACACTCGGAGCAGCAAGAAGTAAGGAGGAAAAGGGGCCTAGAGCCTTAGAGGCCAAAAAAGAACTGGGATGTTTTGGAGCCCTATGGACAGGGAAAAACATAATGGTTCAAAACCAGAAGTGATGGTCACCATGACAACAGCCCCCACCCTCCTCTGCTGAGACTGTCTTATTGACAGTTATCACTTCAGGATGCTTTTTCAAATGATCCTCACCACACACCCTTGAGTCCAATTTTGCTCTGAAATCAGAGAGCGTATCATCTGTCTCACTGTGCCCATATACTGAAGTGAAGCTTCCAGAACAGGAGCATATGGTAGGTATCTGCTAGAAAAGAAGTACATGTGGATAGCTTTTTTTCCTACCACAAAAAGATGACGAGCATTTATTGATTTCCCTGATGCGGTCACTACATCCAGCAAATACTTATGAAGTCCTTGCTGCAGAACATGCTTGAAGACATGGCAGCAGTACATACCTATAATCTTAGGAGGCTGAAGCAGCAGCCTGGAAAGCTTGAGGCCAAACTGGGCTATATAACAAATGTCAGGCTAGCCTGAACTACAGGGCAAAAGGACACACACAGCCTTGCTATCTTGAAGCTTAGAGACTACCAAGGGAGACACAGTTAAAGTCACTGGACAGTATGCTAAGGAGAGGAGAGCATGCTTGAGAAGTACATAGGAAAAGATTCTAAAAGGAGCTCAGCACTTCAACCAAAACCTGTCTGGAAAATGAAGAGGGGTAAGCCAAAGAGCAAAGGTATTGTGCAGACAAAAACTGTGTATGCAAGGGTGCAGAGGCACATGTGGGCTGGTGCTTGAAACACGGGGTAGGGGTAGGGGGTCTATCAGCTGACTTACAGTGCACATGTACCAAGCAGGTAAGGAATGTCAAGATGAAGCTGTGTTAGAGCAAGTAGACAGAAGTAAATGACTCTTCCCCAGGAGTCCAAACATAAAAGTCAGCCCTTTTCCATGTCTTCACTGGCAGGTCAATCAAAACCAAAATACCAAAAAACATACCCACTGCTACTTGCAAGGTAGTTTCGAAAGTTAGGAAAAAGCTTAAAAAGGAGCTGTTAGCCATCCAGAAGACTTCCACAAGAACCAATCAACCGCTAATCTTTCTACACACCATCAATGGGACACACAAGCACCAGCTCCAGGGCTTCAGCAGAGGTGCACTGGCCACCTGAGGATGCTCACACTCTTGCCATGCATCACACTAGCTTCTTCACAGTACTCCTAAAACTATTTTGGCACATGACAAATGGTTAAAAATGAATCCTGCAGATGTAGAATGAATCAAGTATCTTATAAGAAATCTATGATTATAAACTAAAGTCAAACCTGAGATCAAGTGTGTCACTTGATTTGTGCATAGCAGAGAAACAAGCAATACCATTTCTGCATAATTTTTATGAAACATGAAGTTCAATAAATCATAAAAACAATCAAAGAATGTCACTCAAAGAAAAGGAACAGTAAAGATCATCTAAAGGAGAGTGAGCAAAGTATTATAAAGATTCAGGTCAAGGCAACTGCAAGTATTCTCAAGTTCTCATCTCAACATCCTTCTGATGAACTATGCTCCATTTCCCCATCTCTAAACCAAGAATAACAACAGTACCCTTATGACTGTTGCAAAGGTAAATAACATGATACAGTGGCTGACAAATGCTAAGTTTGGAGTAAGTATCAGCTATCTGTTCTAGTTCTATTTCTGTTGTCATGGTAAAACACTGACCAGAAGCAACTTGGGAAGCAAGGGTTTATCCCATTTTAAAACTCCAAAGTCACATTCCAACATTGGGCGAAGTCAGAGTATGGACTCAAGGTAAAAACTAAAGCAGATACCACACAAGAATACTGCTTATGGCTTACCCAGATGCCTTTCTTATTCAGCCCATTCCTACCAGCCCAGGGATGGCACAGCCCACAAGGCCTTCCCACATCAATAAGCATTCAAGAAAACATCCCTCAGGCTTGCTCACAGACCAATCTCATAGAGGCAGTTTTTCAATTGTGGTTTCCTCTTTCTAGGTGACAGTAGTTTTTGTCAACTTGGCACACACATTAACTAGCACACTATTTTAATCGCTGTCTTCATATACCTGCTGGAAAACATCTTCTTTAGGGTCACGTTTGGTCCCTGAATGAAGGGTGTTTACATGAGCCCCCTCACTGTCACTGGTGACAGATGACCGGCACTCTGGGCCATGGAGAAGGTCATCCCATAACATATCCTCAGTCTCTGAGTCATGCCGGGTGCTTTCTGAGTCCCTTCTTGACAAGTTAAGGCTCCGAGAGCCAACGCTCACACCAGACCTAGAGCCCTTTAAAGGAAAACAAAAAAGAGAAATACATGTATTTAAAACATATACTAAACACAATGAAAATGAATCATTCATGACAACAGCTGGCAAGCTTTTATAAGTTGATCACAGAAACACACAGATGCTTGTATTAATTTTATGCTGATCAGCCTATAGCTCTGGCATATTGCTAGCTAGCTAACCCATGATTCTTATCCTGTTCAGCCATGTGGCTCAGTACCTTTTCTCAGAGCAGCATAGCTGACCTCTGCATATGCTGGCTTCTCTCTGGAATCTCTCTGCTCTTCCTGTTCCTAGAGTTTTTCTAAGTCTGGTAGCCCCACCCACACTTCCTGTCTGCCTTCAGCCAATCAGCATTTTTTATTAAACCAGTAGGTGGGGCAATTATTTACAATGGAAGAGAACACAATCCCACTACATTATTCGACTTAGATGTGCTATGTGGTGAGTGATTCCTGGACACATACCCTGAAGACCTGCCCAGCTGACCTGTCTAAGCCTTCTGAGACACTGTGAACTTGACAGAAGAGATTGTTTTTGTCCAGGGCCCAGACCAAATATGTTAAAAAACAAAACAAAAACAAAAACAACAACAACAACAAAAAAAAAAAAACCAGGCAGTGAAAAGCAGAGATGGTGCAAACCCCCAACAGTACAAATGGAGATGTGAAACTTTTTCATGACTTTAACTACCTGATCAAACAGAGCAAAACCACACCACCACCTAACTATGCTCACTTATGAAGACCATGTTCAAATATGTCCCTTCACTCTCTCAAAATCAGACTCTTTACTGTTCTTGTGTTTTAGAAGTCCCTCTGCTAAAGTTTGTCCTTGGATGTGTCAACCCCATTTAAGATAAAAACCCCTATGTCAAATAAGTATTGAGTAGCCATATCACTTAAGAACAAGGCTGAAGAGATGACTCAATGGTTAAGAGTACTTGTTCTTGCAAAAGATGGGGGTTGGAATCCCAGCACCCACATGGAAGCTCCTAACTAGTTTCAGGGGATCTGGTGCTCTTTTATGACATCTGCAGGCACATACATGGTGCAAAACACCTAGACACATAGTAAATCTTAAAAATCAAAAAACAACTGAGTCTCTTTTTCTCTCTCCCTCTCTCCTTCCCTTTACCTCTGTGTGTATGCTAGAATGTGTGACTGGAGAATTCCAAAAATCCACTTGTCTCTGCCTGTTGCTGGCATTATAAGCATGTGCCACCACGCCTAGCCTTTTCTTTTTTAACATGGATCCTAAGGGTTAAATTCAGGCCCCATACTTACGAGGCAAGCATCTTACCAACTGAATCATCTCCACGCCTAAAATAACTGTTGTTCGGAGCATCATCTATGACACATCTAAAAATTTACTTTATTTTATATGTCTTAAGTGTTTTACCTGCCTATATGTATATGCAACACACACATGCCTGGTGCTCTGATGCTGACTGAGGTCAATGAGGGCAACAGAGATCCCTGGAACTGGAGTTATAAATGGTTGTAAGCCACTATGTGAGTGCTGGGAATTAAACCCAGGTCCTCAGAAATACCAGTAAGTGTTCTTAACTACTGAGCCATCTCTCTAACCCTTCTATGATACTTTTAAGATTAGAGAAAAAAATGAAAAAATGTTTCATTTCCTTTCTAGGGGTGAGCAATTATCTCAAACTGAGCAGACAGAACTGAAAGCAAACTAAATACAAAATTCAGAGAACCAAAAGAAATGAATAGATAAAGTCATCACACATGAGAAGACACCTCAAATTCTGTTCCTAAAGGATGCTTTACCTGGCTGAAGGCTGCTGATTCAAATTCTGATTCAGCCAGACTATCTGAGTCCCGTACTATATGACACCACCTTGTCGTGGTTTTCTTTACCTGCCAAAATCAAACCAACAAACACAGGAAAGCATGTGAATATCTTGCTACTATTCAGTGTTTCTGGAGTTGACATCCATGCTTTTGCAGACAAAAGTGAAAATTACCTGAGAGTTTAGGTGCCTTGAAAGTATTGATTTTCTACACTTAACTTCACAACCATTGTCACTTGACGCCCCTTCCACACTCCTACGCAGTAAGATCATCTGTGTCCGTGCTTCACCATCCTCCTCACTCGACAGATCATCTGAAATCCCATTACCCAAACGCCTATACGTCTCCTACGAAGAGAAACAGTATCTCACAATGGACAAGGGGAACAACAACAACACGCTAGGAAGTTGCCCATGTAAAACAAAATTCACAGAAAAGTTCCCAAGAAATGAAATCCAAACTAACAAGTCTACTTATTGCTTGATCTCAACATCTTTAAAATTTTCAAAATTAAGAAAACTGTGCACCTGAAATTCAGTGGTCTAAATGTGAAGCAGTATGATAAAAAGTTACAGTGTAGACTCAGGTCAAACTCTATGCCTCAATCACAGCTCTTCTGCTTACTGGCTACACAGCTAGTAACTGTACTTTAGGTTTTTTCATCTGAAAAGTCATGATAACAGAAAGTACCTACCTCATAAAGTTGTTGTGAACAAGGAAGTCAATTTGTACTTGTCAGGCACATAGAACAATGCCTGGTGTAATAGTAGCTTAATAATTACTAGAATAATAAGAGGACAGGACAGAGAAGGAATGGAATGAGGGATAAATAGCCCCAAAGATATTTGGGAAAGCTATATGAAAACCTGTTATAAGCATTCTAAAATAATAACCAATTTTGTTTATATGAATGGTCTTAAATGGAGTTACCCTTCATGAGGAGGTTCATACACCTGCCAGAAGTCATAGATTCTTATCAAAGATCTCAGCATCAGGTTTAACACGCCTCCCTTCAAGTTGTTGGAGGCTTTCCAAGAGACCCTCAAACAATACATTCTATTGCCATAGCTTGTGGCTGTACACCAGAACTTGACAGGTATACCCTTCTGCTGAAGAAACAATACATTCTGTTCACAGGACTTGAAGAAATGAAGCTGGTACTGACCTGCAAGCCTCCTCCCGGAGGACTAGCTCATAGTACCAGAAGGTGCTATGCTATGTAGGTCTCTGAGAGAGAAAAGTCATTAAGAATCTGTGCAGCTCTGAGCCCAGAGAACTAGAATAACAACTGATCTCTGAAAGATTTGCCTATTGATGCAATACTGGCATGAATATTATGGGAGCAACCTATTGCTTTCTGATTGAATTTAAAGCCCACTCCACAGAAATGAATTCTTAACTAAAACTATAAACCTGTGGTCAAAGTCCCATCTGTGGCTTAAAGGCCCTTATTGTTTTCCTAAATGGACACAGTATCAAATTGCCTTCTAATATTTATCTTTGCACCATAGATTAGTGATGCTGTCAAACCTCATCAAAGAAGCTTCTTTCTCCATGGATATCTGTTAATACAAACTCACACTGGTCACAGTCAGAGTTAAGTGTCTGTGGAATGTACAGCATAAATGGAACATCTATATCTCAGCACCTTCCCTCAAGGCTAACGGAACATTACTGAAAAAAAGGCAGAGAGAATGTAAGAGCCAGAGGTCAGAGAGGACTGCCACAAAAGAGTGTCTTCTGGACATGACAGGAAACTATACTAACTCACAGTAGCTGTGGGTACCTACACAAGAGCAAAACAGTCAACACTCCAGCATGATTCAGAAGGGACTCCCAAGGCTTCCTCACTAACTGAAGGGCTCCTGGCAGATGATGGATAAAAGAAAGAAGTCTGTTTTCTTTAGGGTTGTAGTCCCTGGTATGCTGCCCACGTGCCAGAGGATGGCGTACACCCAGGTTAATACTGCAGTATTATAGAAAAAGGAGTCAGGATGAAGAAGACATGAAGCAAAGGGAAATATGGGGGGGCAGGGTTCCAGCAGATAGGGTGGGGTTAGATAGACTCAAGATACATCATGTACACACATCAAATCCTCAAAGAATAGATAAAAAATACTATATTTTAAAAAATAATAAAACTCCCAGGAATAAACCTTAATAAGTATTAGATTAAATGCCTCAGCTCAAGACTAAGAAAACATTTCAAAACTAAAAAACAGAAACATGTAGTTTTAGACAAAGAACAAACCAACTGCATTAGACCCAGATGCTTCCCAAACCCTTGCTAAACTGACCCTGCCCTGGAAAGGACAAGGTCCCTCTACGCTGCTCTGTGTTCTTTCTCCTGCCTACTCACCATGAAGGTTGATGAGTGGCAGAATCAGGAAGTCTTGTCTTGGCCTATATGCTCCAGTCTGCTTATGTATTTCCTTGTTCCTAACCAGTGGCTTTACTTACTTACTGTTTGTTGACAGGCTAGTGTGTGTCTCTAACACAGTCTCAAGACAGAAACATTTTACAGAGGACAAAAAGATTTGTTATCAGCCATCTATTTCTTACCCTACGGCACTTTTCTCCATCTGAAGCCTTGGCTTTCTCTCTTGCTTGCCACACTCTGGTCTCTGGCCGACCCTGTCTCTTCTTAATGATAGGATGGAGACAGCCTGAGTCATTATCAGTCTCAGTCCCTTTGTTAGATACTAGTTTCACCCTTTTAACCCTGTTATAAAAAAGAAAACTGTTACTAATTAATTTTCTGAAATTTCATGAAATGAAATTTTCTTCTATAGAGTACAATGAATTATTCTGAAAGTCAGGAAAATTTAGAAATTGTATTTTTCAGACTTCTAGTTTGTGAAGGGCATTCCAGGGTAGAATATTCACTCACTCATAAAGAATGAGTTCTTCTCTGATCAGCTCTCCAGGGGAATGCCCACCTCTATCTCATACTGCCCATCAATGCACACCACAGTACCTGCCCCTCTTCTATTTATTATCCTAAACACTTAGGGTGCTTCAAAGCCCAGAATACCTTACCCTGTATTTCATTGCTAAACTATGTGACTATGTAATGTCTGCTAAGATACAGGCCATAATGCAATAACCCAGAATGAGTTTACTGTGACTTCACCTTCCTTCTACTCTCTTCTTGACTAGGACAATAACCTAGGACATGGACTTCACAATATCTAGCATAACTCAAATACTGCAGCAAGGGGCATAAATGCATCTTAAAAAAAAAAAGACTTATTTTATTTATTTATTATGTATATAGTGTTCTGTCTGCCTGTATTGCCATCTGCCAGAAGAGGGCACCAGATCTCATTATAGGTGGTTGTGAGCCATTTTGTAGTTTCTGGGATTTGAACTCAATCTCTGGTAGGGCAGTCAGTGCACTTGACCTCTAAGCATCTCTCCAGCCCAAGTAAATGCATCTTTAAAACAATGTGAGAACATACTTCAACTTCAAAAAAGAGCTCTATTTTAATTCACCATCCTTAATATAAGAAAACCAAGGGCCTGAGTCATCACACTGGTATTTTCCAGACCTGCATAATTACAAATGAGCTCCAGTTTGTCTTTAGTGCTCTTGTCTTTCTATCCTATCGCCCACCAATACCAGGCTTCTTGCTACATCCCATCTCTCATGAGCATTAGCTCTCTCTAAGAACTCCCATCTTGTTCAAATTCTCCTTTCTGTCAAATGCCTTTAGCCTTTCAGAAAGCATTTTGTAATTGTGGTATAAAAAGCCATTAAAATAAAGTGCAAGGAAATGTTGAGAACACATTGCTACTTTTATAGGTAACAAGAAAGAAAGTGGAGATGACAGTTTGAGTCTTTCTAGAACCCTTTTTTAAAAAAAATCACAGAACTATAATACCAAGCTCACCCTATTAACATCTACAGCCCAGTTATGATACAGGTCCCACTAACACTAAGGTGAACACAAGCTCAAATAAAAATTCTAATAAAAGAGACTCCCACCTGTTGCCAAAGAGAGTCCCCCAAAAACCACCAACACTGGGTGCAGATTCCAGAGTTTCTACTGCTCTGACTTTATCAGAGGAGTTATATCCATTGTCTCGGCTCCCATCACCATTTACAGTTTTTCGTAATTTTCTATAAAAAATATTTCAATAATTTCAGATTATTCAAGACCTTTTCTATTTATGCCCATAATATCCATTCAGAAAATTATGCTAACAGACTATTTCCTAAAATCAAACATAGTTGGCCTCATACACCAAAAACAAACAACTATAAGGCATTTCTGATTTAAGGACAAAACACTTTCAAGATCAAAGTTCTGTGCTATCATTGTTCAGTCACTGAAGAAATGAACTGCTGTCCAGAGCGGAAATAGAAAAGAGTATCAATGTGTGGCCATGAGCCTCTCCAGACACTCTCCACACAGGCAGATGAGAATATTTCTCTCCTTATACATTATCTGTCAACCCTTCTAGCACATTTAGTCAGGAAACAACCACTAACTGCACCTGTCATTCTCACTGACACTCCACATTGGTAAATGATTCACATCTATGGTCCAGTTCTGTTGTAGACGTTGCCTATAAATCAATGAGATATAGCCAGTGACTGGTTTCCTCAGAAAATACTACATTTATAGTAGACCAAATGTTCTGAAAATAACATAAAAAAATAAATGTGCTGAAATAGAATGAACCAAATGTCAATGTCTTATTTATTAGTTGCTTAAGTAAAGAAATCTAGAAGGAGTCTGAGAAAAAAGAAAACAACTTTTGGAAGAACCCTGAATCTACTAAGAGAATTTCAACACTGCAAACCCCATATAACACCAAACAATCAACAGAAGCACAGGAGTTGACATCTTAAGAAGTCAAAAAATTGGTTTGGGTTGTTTTGTTTGTGAGACAGATTCTTAATATAAAAGTCAGGCTGGCCTGGAACTCATTACATAGACCAGACTGGTCTCAAACCTAAAGCAATCCTCCTGTCTCAGCTTCCACATGCTGAGATATAGCACGGACCATGAAGGCCAGGTTTCAATCACACACTCTTGAAAAAGAAGTCAAAATGTTGGTAGTATTAACCAAATGTGCTGAAATTCTTATCTGGAGTGACTTTTCACTGTTTTTGATTGTTTGTGTTTGGAAACAGGGTTTCCTGTGTCTTAGCTGTCTTGGAGCTTGGAGCTGGCCTTGAATTTACCCAGATCCCTCTGCCTCTGTCTCCATAGTGCTGGGATTAAAGATGTACATCACATACACCACCACAACAGTCAAATTTAAAGAGAATGTTCCTCATCCCAGCATTGCGGTACACGCCTTTAATCCCAGCACTGGGAGGCAGAGGCAGATGGATCTCTGACCAGCCTGGTCTACAGAGGGAGAGACAGAGGAGAAAGAAAAGTGTCTCACTTTCTCTAGGCTCTTCTCTCTTTTCAGAGGATGGTGCAGATTGAACCCAGGGCCTCACACATGTTCATGCTAGGCAAGTGCCCTACACTGAAGTATCTATACCTCAATCAGAAAGTGCTTCTCAAGCCATTATTGAAAATAAATGTTAACAAAAAGTAGTAATTTTCCTTTTAAATATACTGTACTGAGTGAAAAAAAAAGGGGGAAGTCATATAAAACTAAAAAGTTAATAAGGCTTTTAGCATGAGGAGACAGCACGCATCTGTAAGTCAAACATGCAACAGAAAGAAAGCTCACCCGTCAGTCAAGCACTCAGCTTACCTTCTTCTCCTATTCCCATTGTTTCCTGATGGCCTTGCAATCTGAGTGGACACGATCTGACAGTGGACAGTTCCCATGAGGAGCATAAGGCACAGCGGTCCAAGCACTTCACTCACGTTCACAATAGGCATCATGAGATATAACACGATCGCTGTGACTGCACAAGATTGACAATGCAAAACACTAAAAAGCACATTCTAGTAACTGGACAGGCATGCTGCTTCCACAAGCTGTCCTTTCTAAAAGGACTAGTAAAAGAAAGTGATTTCCTAGAATACCATGCACTTGGGACATTAGCTGAGTAAAAATTAAAAGTTACAGATTTTGGGTAAGTGAAAAATAACCTACTGTAAGTATTTTGTAAACTGATAGCATGATAATTCAGACATTCCTAAAGGGCTTCCACCACACGATAACCAGATGCCACATGCAGCAGACAGTTTTAAGTGTTGTAAGATTTATTTTTACTTATGTGTAAAAGGGGGGGGGGGAGAGGGAGAGGAAGAAAGAAGGGGGGAGAGAGAGAGAGAATGTGTCTGTGTCTATGACTGCATCAGATCCCCTGAAGATGGAGTTATGGGTAGTAGTTGAGAGCTGTCCAACGTGAGTGTTGGGAACCAAACCCCAGGTCCTCTGCAAGAGCAGCGAGTGCTGAGTCATCTCCCCAGTCTCCAAAGAAGACAGTTCTGAACTATTTGACTCAAAGGAAAAGTATTTCCCAAGGCACAAGGATATCTGAAAAGCAACTACCAAAGCTGAGATTTGAACTTGGGAATTAACTACCATGCTATATTGCTTCTTCTCATTGTATATATAATATTTTCAAATAAATAAAAATGAAAAGTAGGGTGATATCAAAATTATCTACAGACTTTCCCATTATAGACAATTTTATAGTTCTTCTAAACTTTAATGTATAGTAACTCTCATGTTACTGAGAGTTAGTTGCTGGCAGAGAAAAAGTTATCACTAACCCAATGGACAAAAATCCTTGATGAATGAATCTTCAACAAATTCTGACCAAGGATGAATTCAAAGAGAACCAAAATCCCAACCTAACAGCAGAATATTCATGAACTGCATTCCTGCTAATTTGTGAATATTGATAGATTCTCTATAAACTCTAGAAAGCAAGCACTATACACATACAAAAAGGAATTTCATGCAGGCATTCTTTAATTTCTTATTCTCTATTATTTAACCTCTACTCTTGCAGCTGTGTCTGGTGACTGTAGTAGGATTATATTGTTACACTGTAAACAATTGTCCCACCTACTGGTTTAATAAAAAGCACTGATTGGCCAAAGGCAGACAGGAAGTGTGGGCAGGGCTATGAGACTAAGAAAACTCTGGGAACAGGAAGAACGGAACAGAAATGTCACAGAGATACCAGAGGTGCCACAGACACACTAGATAAGCAGATGCAGAGGACAACTATTCTGCTCTGTGAAAAGGTACCGAGCCCCATGGCTAAACAGGATAAGAATCATGGGTTAGTTTAAGACCAAGAGCTAGCAAGTTATATGCCTGGGCCCCAGGTCAATCAGCGTACAATTAATGTACGTGTCTGGGTGTTTCAGTGGGACCATGGGACTGTGGGTCAATGGGTCCGGGCCAGAAACCTCATACAACAGGTGACAGCTTTGCTTTTGTTTGCATACTGCTCAGATGGGTCTCAGGCCTGCCATTTGTGCTTCTCCACTCAGTTCACTGCGAGGCACTCTTCAACATGCTCTTTACTACCCCTCACACTCCTCTCTTACTCCTGCCTCTCTTCTTCTTTTTCTCAACCCATCACCATCCTCTTTTTACCTTTTAATTGTAACCTTCCACAGACCTAACAATTCATCCCTCACGTGGAGGGAAGAGAAAAGAGGTCTTAAGTGGTAGAGGTGACAGACCATATGTGATATGAACAAGGGCAGGGCACTTAAAGGTTTGTGCAGTAGGGAGGTGAGGGAAAGATAGGGAGAGGATGTGGTGACTGTGGTCTACAACCAGATTTGCTTGTGCTCCAGGGGATGACCCCAGAACCAGGCAATAAAGGACCACCGGACTGGATTCAGTGGAGTTACAACAATAAGAGAAAGACATGAAGCTGGAAGAAGTGAGCACTGGAAGGGATTCAGCATGAGCCGAACGGAGGGAGGGATATGATCAAACTACATAATATATGTGTATGACACTCTCAAATAAAAAAACAGTATTTTGCAATATATATTCGGGCAATATTATGTGAAATTAAATACATACAACTATCTCATTAGTATTCAAAAGACTTTCATTTTTAATATGTAGTAAAATTATATGTGTATATATACTCACCAAAAAATTGTTTTAAACTAAATTTCTTTCTGACATTTTTTTTCCCCAGACAGTGTTATACTGGGTAGCTTTGGCTGTCCTAGGATTCACTCTGTAGACCAGACTGGCCTCCAATTCACAGAGATCCGATTTCCTCTGCCTCCCGAGTGCTGGGATTAAGGTGTGTGTCACCACTGCCTGGCTTTTTTTCTTTTTTTCTTTCTTCCTTCCTTCCTTCTTTTCCTTGGGTTTTTTTTAATGTGTTTATTTGGTTGGTTTGTGGGGGGGGGTGTTTTTACTAGGAGGGGAGGGGTCTCACCATGTAATTATAGTTGGCTGGGAACCAGGCAGGCCATGAACTCACAGAGATCTACCTGCTCCTTCTTCCTGAGAGCAGGGATTAAAGGTGTGGGCCACCATGTCTGACTAAAAGAATACTTTTAGATTTACTTGTTTTGTTATTTTATGTGTATGGGTTTTGTCTGCATGTACTTGCCACTGTATGACTGCTGCCCAGAGTTATGAACAGCTGTGAGCTGCCAGGTAGACACTGGGAACTGAACTAGTGTCTTAGCCACCCAGCCAACTCTCCATCCATTCTTTCTGATTTATTACCAGTACATGTAGAAGTATACATATTTTATATACCTGTATATCCAGTATGGTAGCTAGTTTTACAACAACCTGACCCAAGCTAAAATCATCTGAAAGCAGGAAAGCTCAATTTTTAAAAAAATGTCCCCATAAGATCATGCTGTAGGACATTCTCTTAGGCCCTAGCCCATTGTGGGTGGTGCCACCCCTGGGCTGGTGGTCTTGGGTTATATAAGAAAGTAGGCTGAGCAAGCCACAGAGAGCAAGCCAAGCCCCCTTGGCCTCTGCCTCCAGTTTCCTGCCCTGTTGAGTTCCTGACCTGACTTCTCTCCGTGATGGACTACAGTATGGACATGTAAGCTGAAATGAACCCTTTCTCCCCACCTTGCTTTTGGTCATGGTGTTTCATCATAGCAACAGTAACTAAGACATCCAGGGTGGCATAAAAATTTCTTCAGGAAAAAGAATTGCAAGTGAGAAAGGGTTATGGTCTGCTTTAAGGACCCAAATGAAAAGTGAGAGTACAGTAAGGCTCCATTAAGTATAGAAAAGCAATCATCACAGTTAACTCTGTTCTTGAGTTACCTTGCATGAGGTAAAGCAGCAGCAACCAAACAAAGATCCTGAGAGAGGTAACCTGAATCCACCAACTGCTGAACAATGGGAAAAACACCACTCGAACAAGCCCCTTCCGAGTGAGGGATGTCCACGGAATCTCAGGCTTAGCTTTGGCAAATGTTGAGCCTTTAAGCAGTTGATAAACAAAAAAGAAACATTTGTTAAGATGCATAAGAAACATGCATATGCACTGTACTGATGGCCATTTGTCACCTCACAGTAGAAATGGGGTAAAAATCAGCACATGACCTGGTCAGCTAAGGTGCTGGCAAGACTTCTGAGATGCTCTCACCTCAGGCACAAGGACAGGTGCTCAAAACAAGTCAGGCTCACCTGAATGGCAAACAATACATTCTTCTTAATGACACAACAACAAATCTCCAAGTCATCTCCCTTTTGACTGTATTAAAACCATGCTATTTATATAACCACAAAGCATTTCAGCAAAAGAAGACAGTACAAAAATTGAATATTAATAATGTTACTTTTGAAAATAATTATGCCACAATATATGGATGATACCTAAAACAATCAGAATCAAATGCCATAGTAACAAGCTAGATGAGGTGGATGTCCTACAGTCCCGGTACTGAGCTTGAATCTGAGTGGGGAGAGAACCAAGAGGGGAAATGGGGAAAGCTGAGAGAGGACGGGAAGGATGGGATGGGGAGGGTACCAGTTTGGTTTCTATTGCTGTGATCAAGCACTAATGAATAGCAACTTGGGGATGGATGGGTTTACTGAGGAAAGCTACAGCAGGAACTCTGGGAAGGACCCTGGAGGCAGGAACTAAAGCTGAGAACCACAGAGGAACACTGTGTACTGGCTTGTTCCCTTGGACCACCTGCTCAGGGCTAGAATCTCTCAAGTAAGCTGGGCACTCCCACATCAATGATTAATCAAAAAATAGCCCAAGGACATGCTCAAAAGCCAATCTGATAGAGAAGTAATTCTTCAATTGAGGTTTCTTCCCAGGTGACTAGTTTGTCAAGTTAGGAGAGGAAAGAAAAAAATAATATGTAATATGTATATAAAAAAACCAATCAATTTTCCAACTCACCTCTGATTAAGTCAACATCAATCAAGTCTGGCTTTATGTGGCCCATTTTTTTTGGTTTGTTTTTGAAGCCCTACAATAAAATAAAAAAACAGAAATAAATCAAGAAAAATTCTTTTAAGAGTAAAGGATAAACTGACTTCTTTCAGTGTAGTGACTGCCAAACTTGTGAGGGTATCTGAGGTGCTGCCACAATCCCATCCCCTAATCTGAGTGATCTTTACAGACTCCCGCTCCTTGGGGGAAACTCAAGCTGTGTGTTATAAATTATCTTCTTTGTGTGTGTACATTGTCATCAGTTTCTAATTTATCAAAGTACAGCTTACAGTCTCAGGGTCTCATGTTACAATAGTTAAGGCTGCACATCTCCTTTACAAAGTCTCAAGTGTCCATAACCAGAGGTGGTTTTTCTGCAGTCTCAAAGCATCCTCCAAAATTCTCCTTGCTTGGGAGTTACATATAGGCTAGAGGATTCTGGGTGGGAGTTTGCAGATTAAGCTAAAGGGTATTATTACCTTGATGTATAGTTAACCTTCACTTCCCCTGAAGCCACTCCAGTAAGTTTTATCCAAGGTAACATCTCAGGTTTCCTACCTAAGGGCACTGTTGTCTACTAAGGTACTGGGAGATGGAGGTTTAACTTTTCTGCATACAAACTCTACCCAAATCCTATTTTCAGGCCCAGAGCTTATCTCTGTCTCAGACAAAATCAGGTGCAGCCAAGGCACCAGACTCTCAGGAAGCTACTGGGCAAGCTGGTCCACTAAGCATTCTTCTCTGAGATCCCAATACCCTTGGAATTTATCATCTGCTAAAGAGGGCCCTCTTTAGTCCCATTTCTTAATATTGTGATGTATCCATTTGAGAAAATCCATTTATGTATCTTTATGTAATTTAACCATAAACATTTTATTCAGAGAATAAAAGAAAAAACTTTCTGAGCCTTGGTCTTCTATAACTTCATGCTAAAGTAGCTTAATCTGCAGCGTTACTGTCAGGTAATCCACTTATCTAAGATCCATGTAAGAATTCTAGTGTCTTTGATGCATCCTCAAGTTTCTAATAGTTCTAAAATTGATCACTGTTGCTTCAAAAGGATAGCATTTCATATTTTGTTATGTTTTTAGAAAATTGAGAATTTGAAAGTCACAATAACCTTGTCATACAGTAAGTGTATATTTATAAGATTATCTTTTGATTTTCTTTCAAGCTTTTGGTTTGTCTAACTTGCTATTAATTTTTTAAGAGATAAGTTTATGTAGAATGATGGCTCAGTGGACCAAGTGTTGCCACTCAAGTCTGATGACATAAGTCAGATATCCAGAACCTATAGAAAGCCAGATACAGAACACTCCTATGTAACCCCAATACCCTATGCTGAGGTAGGAGGCAGAGACAAAAACTCCACAGCTTACAGGCCAAATGCCTGGCACACACATGTCTGACAAGAGACCTTGTCACAAACAAAATGAAAATCAGTGACTGATGCGTGAAGCACTCCCCTGGGCTTCCAAGGACAGGCACTGCATGTATGTGATTTATAGACATATATGCAGGCATTATACTCATACACAAAATTAAACTTTAAAAGAGGAAGAGATGAATTTTAATTTCATGCTCAACTAAAACTTGTAGAAGCTACTTCATAATCAAGTTTTTAAATCAGATGTTTAACTATCGAAGTTAGTGTAAAAGGTGAATTACATTTGCTCTGCAAGCAGATCCTGAGTTTTAGTCTTCAACTCCCACATAAAGGTAGGCATGGCTACAGCGGCCTACAATCCCAGCTTTTGGAAAAAGATCCTGAGAATTTAGTAGCCAACATACCCAGACTATATAACAAGGTTCTGGTACAACTAAAGGCCTTCTCTCAAGATGGTAAGTCAGAAAATAAGAGCAAGACATCTAAATTCCTCTTAGGGGTCTCTTGACACACACATGGATACAACATACCCATGCAGCTATATGCATGCCACACATAGACACACACACACACAAAGTTAATATAAAACTGCAAAGTTATGATAATTTGCCATGTTTTACTCAAGATATTGAAGCAGTTATCTTTGGCTCTTTTTAACTAAGTTGATAGAGTCAAACAATTTTAAGTGAACCCTACATCTTAATTCAGCTATAAACTATAGATATCACATACCAAAAATTCCTTAAGACCCTGAATTACAATAAGATTATATAGTAGTTTAAGAGAAAAAAACTCCAAAGAAATATTTGTACAATATACACATATATAGTACATGTAATATGTGTATATGGTGTGTATATATATATATATATATATATATACATGTATATATATGCTTGTTATAGAGCATTATATTCAAAATCAGAAATTACAATTTAAAAATAAAAATATTACTATATTTTACTCTAAAAGAAATAGGCCTTGCAGCCATTCCACCTATGGGAGCTTCTGTTGTTGAGTATTATTTTAAGGTGTGTTATTTTTGTCATTATTTGTCTAATAATGTAAAGATGTGTTATTTTTGCTTATGCTGCATTTGTTTAACTCTGTGAAGCTGTGTTGCTGTGCCTGTCTACAACACCTGATGGTCTAATAAAGAGCTGAGCGACCAATGGTGAGGCAGGAAAAGGAGGCAGGTCTGGCAGGCAGGGAATATATATAGATGGAGAAATCTGGGAGTAGGAGGAGCCAGAGAAGGAGGAGGACTTTAGGGGCTAGCCACCCAGCTACACAGGAAGTCATGGAGTAAAAGTAAAAGAAGATTACAGAAGTAAGAAAAGAAAAAAGCCCAGTGGCAAAAGGTAGGTGGATAATTTAAAGAAAAGAAAAACTAGCAACAAGCCAAGCTAACGCCAGGCATTTATAATTAAAAATAAGCCTCTGTGTGTGGTTAACTTGGGAGCTGGGTGGTGGGTCCCCCAAAAGAACAAAAGAAAAACAAGCCTCAAGTCTTTGTTTTACACATTCTTTATTTTTTATGTTAGAGAAATAAGATTAGCATTAAGAGAATTATGTAACCTTCCCTCACTGACAGAAACATATTTACTTGCTTAGTGAATAAACATTTAACATGCATCTTCCATGTTAGATAGTCTACCTGGATAGATACAAAGTAAAAAGTGAGTCTAGACAGGTGGCTTGACCTTGGATCTATTTGTGATCTCCTCATTGGTTACACACAATCTCTATCCTAGCTGGGAAAGGCTGCAGGAGGGAAGTGGGATACTACTGCATTCTTGCTGTGTGGCAGCCTAAACCTCAGCAGAGTTTCCCACAGTAAGCCCCTAACAAAACTGTGATACTGTGTCACAGTTTGGAAGCACCTTACAAAAACGCTAGGCAGGTTACTGCAATTGAAACAAAACCTCTGACATATTCCCTTAAGGAAAGTACAAAACACTGACCTTACTTGAACAAAAGTGGCCTGAGTGTGTAACAGTGAATAAAAACAGTAAGTGAAGCCCTGTAATTCCTCCCTACTTCCCAGTGCGTTGAATTTTCATTTTATTGCCACTAAAAGAATAAAACTATAATAAAGTCAGGCACAAAAAGAGAAGCAACCTTTGACTTTCTAGGACACACTGTGCACACTGTGGTCTGAGTGCTTATGTTGAACACATTTTCACCTGCTAGTGGCAATATCTGGGGAGTCTGTGGCAACTTCAGTGGGACCTCAATATAGTAAATAAGTCTCCAGTGATATGCCACTGAAGGCTCCCAAGCTTCTTCCTTACTCTCTCTGCTTCTTGTCCACAAGGTGAGTCCTCTCCTCCTCATACTCCTGTTTCATGATGCTGGACCTTACAAGGAGCCCAGAAAATGAAGCCAAAGGGTCAGGAGCAAAATAAGCTATTCCTTTGTTGTTGTTGCTGTATCAGAAATGTTAAAGAGTTGAGAAAATAACAAGAGGGCATGTTGTCACCAACAGAAAGCCATGAAAGGGTGAACAGGGCACTGTAAGGACATGTATAACATATTCCTAACTCACTTAGATTTCTCAGGAAAATGATACTTAGGACTCAAACTGAGGACTTCAGGCTAGTGACGAGAGCCTTTATCTGCTGAGCCACCTTACTGGCCCCACTTCTTGAGTTTCTTGTGTGTGTGTGTGTGTGTGTGTGTGTGTGTGTGTGTGTGTGTGTGTGTGTGTTGTTTCATAGTGCTTAGAGATCTGGTAGCAACTTTTTCTTCCAACTGTTCTTCTAAATTTATTTTGAGAAATTTTTCTTGCTCATTTATGCATATGAGCAAGTATTTATCACTGAGCAACATACAACCCTGCCCCATATTTTATCTATAAAATCTTTTTTACTTTTTGGTTATTTTTTTTAAAGACTTTTGAATGTTGGTAGATAAAACTTTATATCTATAAACTGTTTTGACAAGTGTTCTATTTTTAAAATAAGTCAGTGGATATATGATTTCTGAGTCTTCTCCTCATCAGTGACAGGTAATCATGTTTTGAAGAATATATATGTGCAAATGGTCTCCAACTTAAGACTGTTCAATTTAAGTATTGTCATCTTTACAACAGTGGGCAAACAATACATCCTTCACAGAAGCCATGCTTCAAATATGAATTTTGATCTCTTCACAGGCTAACAACATGTAGTATAATGCTGTCTTGTGATAGTGGATACTAACAGCTCCAAGTCATCATAACATCACCAGGGTAAACAACCCACACCCCATTATAGCCAGCATTGCTAACCTTGGCACTCAGGTTAGGTACATTAACTTCTGGTGATATTTTCATTTTATAACAGGTCTGTTATCAACCATTATATTCGTTGTGGAATTAAGTATTATTAGGTAATATGGTTACCATTTTTGTGGGACAAACTATATCTACTCTTAGAATTTTTCAAGAATATATGAACTATAATCAGCATGTTATATGATACATCTCTTGAACTTAATCCAGTCTTGCTTTTTATAATTACTGTTTTTCCCATTTGTTTAGTTAGTTTGGGTTGAGGTCTTGATATGTAGACTAAACTGGTTTCCAACTTGCAATCTTTCTGCCTCAGCCTCCCTCCCAAGAACTGTTAATAGTCATGCACCATCAACCCCATCTTCATTTTTTAAAGCAATGTTATTATTCCTTCTGTGCTTCTTGTCTCTTCTTTTTCTTTAAGTTTCAAATATTTTATGGACTTTATCATTTCTATTTACAGATTAGGAATACTGTCATACGGCACTATACAATTCTACCCCTAATTAAGATATTTTGTGTGCTGTCACTGTTTTTATACTGTACATATATCTATAGATTGTTTATTTTTATAGTGTGAAGCCTTAGTCTTTAAGCTACATAGGCTGATAAGAATTACAGGT
This sequence comes from Phyllotis vaccarum, assembly GCA_033318265.1. Taxonomy (NCBI): domain Eukaryota; kingdom Metazoa; phylum Chordata; class Mammalia; order Rodentia; family Cricetidae; genus Phyllotis; species Phyllotis vaccarum. Next base: position 100,115,458 of record JARWLC010000003.1, read on the forward strand.
GAATAATCATCAATGTTTGTCATACTTGTAGTCATACTAGTTAGATTTTTCTCTATATATAAAGATACATGTCAGATGAATAGGTAATCTTTCAATACTTAATAGACCTAAAAAATATGGCATTTAAATGTTTTAATCATTTAGAATTCTGACATAATTGCTCCTGGCAGCACCCCATTTACTCCCAAGAGGATGTTGGGCATTGAAGACACTCCATATGGAGTATGTCTTCTTCTTGGCCTAAGGGGACTATTGGGCAAAGAACTGCCCTTGCCTCAGCAGCTGACAGTAAGCATGCTGTCCAACCTGGGCAAGCAGGACACAAGGAAAAGTGACTGCCGAATCTTTCCAAGACAGGGTAGGAGAGTTTTTCAAATTTTCATGCTTCTGAAACTGGTCTGTCAGATATTCTAGGCCTGTAGACAATACTGGATCCCAAGCATTGCAGAGAAACATTAGGTGACTGTCCAGGTAGCCAGCTGTCTCTGTCATTTCTTGTATTTTTCAGAGGCTTCTTGCTCACACTTCCTGCTTACTCAGGTAATATTATTTTCTTTCTGAGGTCTTTGATGAGGTGAAAGACTAGATAATTACAGTTACAATCCTCTCATATTTTATCTAAGGGCATTTTATGTACAAGATTTAGTTTCTTCAGGATAAGACAGCTATTGGAGTAAATCTTTGTAATTTGCCAATTACTTTTGGTCTGGACAATTAGTGTACGTTTCTTGCTCAATGTTGTTCTTGTTGGCTTCAGGTCTGTTTTGGACATATTATTACCCTTTCTTTCTTCTAGATAATACTTAACATATGTATGGTTTTTCTGGGTAAGTGATTGCTTAAACTGAAGAGGGAGTGCATGCTTGCCCCTTCTTTGGGTGGTCAGAGACAAGACAGCTGGTTCCATTCTCCCTGGGGCAAAACGAAGGACAAGGACAAGGATGACTGTTTACTTAGTTCTGTATCCATGAGTATATTTCTCCCCATTTTATATCTTAATAAATCCTTGATAACCCTTTAACAGACTCTCGTGGATTCATGTAACACATAGATGCATAGATTTACACTAACATACTAAATTCAAGTCAGTACACTAGATACAGCTTTCTGAACAGTAGCCAGCACTGCAGAGGAGCAAGCAACCATCTCAGTCTTCAGTATCTTCACATCTTTTCTCTTCAGTTAGTTTCTAAAGCAATTGCACCCTCCTTTTTAGTGGTAACAGCCTGGTCACCAGGTTCATCTGATCCTACGATTAGGGTATCACTCAACCCACATTTGTTTCTGATATAGAGCTGTTTCAGAACTCTTTCAACCTACTAAAGAGCAAGCTTCAATCTCTCTCCTATGAGAGGAAGACAGTAGTTGTATAGAATAAGGAAGGTCTGAGAGTGGGTCTATTGCCACTATGCGTAAGCGTCCAAAGTCCTGTTTTCAACTCTGCCTAACACCAGTACACTGACCTGATTAATCTAGTTAAGTCTTTCAGAAACTGAACCCAGAGCCTTTTCTAGTTTCTTAACACCTTTCCCAGTGGCAAGCATTCAGATGCCTACAAGTTCTTCCCTTCCCATCAACTTCCCAACTCTGAGTCTGTATTGATGGCTCTCATCTAATGTAGCCTCCTCTGCTGCTCTCACACCTCAGAGTTGAGCCTTTTTCTCACTGCTGTAACTGTAGACAGTTCAGGACAAAACTCAACAGAGCTCAGTGCATGCACTCAACCTGCCCTCTTTAATGAGGAGATTCATCACATCCTTCAGCACTAAGAATGAAACAACACACAGCTGAATTAGCCTCTCAACTTTACTAGCCTTTCTTTCCTAAAGATAAAGTTTCACTTTCAAATAGTTTTTCTTTTTAATATCAGCTACAACAAGCCTCAAAATAAAGAAAATATTCATTAGAATGTTTTGTTCATCTTAGCAAACAGCATGTTAAATAGCAGTAACAGGAAATACTCTTGATTAGTCTTATTTTGAAAGAATAAATTGATCTTTATCACTAAACTAGTATGAACAATTTGTATTGTAAATATATAGAAATATTTTTTATACTACATACTTTCTCCTACCATTGGTATTTTTAAAAACTTTTTTTACTGAGGTATGATTTATTCATTATTAAATTCATTCATTTGAAATGTAAAGTTTTGATAAATTATTTAGATTTAATAAATTCATAATTATACAATTGTGAATATACTCAGTATTAGAATATAATCATCACCCCCAAAACTTCCTTCAAGTCCATGCATTAGTCAAATTTTCATTACTGTAATGTAAAGTCTGAGCAGCTTATTAAAGAAGGAGGATTATTTGTGTACAGTTGGGAGGAGCAAGGCCGGGGTCCCACACCTAGAGGCAGCTTTCCTGTTGATAACCTCAAAGCAGCACAGAGCATCACATGGAAAGAAAGGAGTATGTATATGCAAGTGTGGCTCTCTCTGTTTTGATTCTAATAAGCTCCCAAAGGCCCAACCTACAAACACCACAGTAACATCACCTTTCCACCTTACTTATATCTCACAATGAGGATTAAATTTCAGTACATGAAACCCTGGAAAGGACACTCAACCCACAACAACCTGTCTGTAGAAATCCCTGTTTCTAAGAGACATCAGAAGGTGACCACTCATCTGTTTTCTATCTTTATACAGTTCTAGAAATTTCCTATCAGCAGAATCATGTAAAACTGTTTCCTTTGTGAAGGTCCTTTCACTGGGTACATTATATAGGCATACAGCATCTGTTGATATACACACTCCACTGTATAGATAGAAGATATTGGCTTAAACATTTGTGAAGAGGGCTGCTTATTTTCACTTGTCTTGTGGATAATTATGAGAAAAGCATACAACTTTTAGTTTTTCCACTCCAATCAATTAATATCTGAATTCTCATTTCTCCTTTTTTTGCTTGGCAGGGTTGGTCTTTTTAATTTTATCCATTATGATAGGGGTATAGTGGAATATCATTGTGATTTTAATATGTACTTTGCTGGTGACTAATGTAAAGCATCTTTTCATATTTCTAATAGCTATTCATTCAGTCTTTGATAAAATATCTGTTCAAGTCTTTAACCAATATTTAAGTAGATTTTTCTTAGTTCTTTAGATTTGAATATATTTTCACATTTTCTCAAAAAATATAGCCACACACACCCCTCATCTCAAAGGAGATGCACATACTGGCTAGGCACAAGCTATTCTCTTGCCTCAATTTCCAAGCAGCTGGGACTCTGACAACAGGTGTGTCACTGTATCCTCTCTTTTATTAAATGATATACTTGGGTGTGAAACTTTCCATTTTGATAAAATCCAATTTGAATTTTCTTTATTAATATGTTTTTGTATTACTAAGGTGCCACACATGAGTGTGGAAAAAAGAAAGCAACTTTTAAGAGCTGGTTCTCTCCTTTCTACCATGTGTCCCAGGGACTGAACTCAGATTGGAAGGCTTGTTGGGAAAGAACCTTTACTACTCTATTCAGGGACTGCTGATGCTAAGCAAAGCCTTACTATGTAGACCAAGCTGGCCTTGAACTTAGAATCCTCCTGCCTTAGGCTCCTGAGTGCTCGAATTACAGGTATATGTCACAATATATAGAAAACTGTTTTTCATATATATGTTTCTAAGTCTTTGCCCATTTAAAGGTGACAAGACTTCTACATTTTCTTCTAAAAAATCTAGTTTAATATTTTTTAATGAATGGGGTAATTTATTAATCCAGCATCCTTTGTTCTAATGATTCTTATTGGCAGCTGCCATCTGTGGCCCATCTTGGTCCTTTTCCACCATGTTCAACCCTTCCAGGGCTTTGACGACCCGGCACACCACATTCTTGGAACTTGTGCAGGAGTGGCTAGGTGTGACACTGTTTTTCTGTTGTCCTCTGTGGACCTTGGTCATGAAGCCAACCTCAGTACCACAGCAGAAGTACAGGTGCTGTGCTAAGGAAGCAGCTTATGTTCTTCTCACAGGGTGCAAGCTCTTTATGTCTAACCACCCATTCAGGGTCTTTCAGCTTCCTGGACTTTTTGAGGAAGCACTGCCAAAACTCTGACAAGCTCCCATTGGTTAATGTCTTTTATAGTAACTCCAAGCATCACACCACCCCCCAAGCTGCCAGCTAGGGGAAAGGGAATGACAGGGTTTTCTGGACCCAAGTCAGTCATCTAGTTTAATTTCTTATAATTAAATCTAAAATCAAGTTTTGTTATAGCAGGAAAGAAAAGACCACTTTTACAGTTTATCCCAATTGTTTCAGCAGCACTTATTGGAAAGGCCATCATTTCCTCAGTGGACTTTTTGTCACTGTCCTAGTTAGCTTCCTCTGTCAACAAGACATGGCCTAGAGTCACCTGAGAAAGTCTCCACCAATGAGCAGTCAGTAGTCACCTGTGGCCCTGTCTGTTTTAATTGATGACTAACCAACTGCAGGTTTTACCATTCCCAAGCAGGTGGACCTGGAGCTTTTTAAGTAAATTAGGTGTGTGGTCTGTGACCACGCCAATAAGCAGAAAACAGTGTTCCTCAGGGATTATCTGGAAGTATAAGCCAAATAAACTATTTTCTCCTCATATTGCTTTTGGTCAGTGTTTTTTATCACAACAACAGAAAGAAAACTAGAATGGGCAGCTTCATTAAAATCCAATTTATACAAAATCATATCTTACACATCTGCTGCATCACTGACAAAGCTGAGGCAGAGAATTATGAATTCAAAGCAGATGAAACTACCTAGAGAGTCCCATACTTGTATGGGTTACATAGTAAGATTCTGTCTCAAAACATGAAAGTCATTCTATTAATGTGCTAAGGAGGGGCTGGAGAATGGCTCAGTGATTAGGGGCACTTACAGTTCTTGCAGAGAACCCAGTCCTCAGCACCCACATAGTGGCCCACAATCATCTCTAATTCCAGTTCCAAAGGATACACCAGGCATACATGTGATGCACATACATACATGTGGACAAAATAAAATAAATAATAAAATACACATAAAATTTTAAAAAATCTATTTTTTATTAAGAGGTAAAGATTTTAGATTTAGATTTTCTTTTCTGTTACATCAATTATCAATCATGCAAATACAATACTGTTTCCCTATTCCGATTACTATAGTTCCATACTAAATTTTAAGATCAAATTATGTAAGCTTGTCAACTCTGACTTTAAAATTTATTTTTAATATTCCACATTCCTTGCATTTCATACCAATTTCAGAGCTAGCTTATTAGTTCCTATCAAAAAAAAAAAAAAAAAAAAGCTTGCTGGAATCCTGAAGGCATATTATTAAATATACTGGGAGATTTATATTAACATTTCAACAATACCGAGTCTTTCAGATCATGAATGAGATAAGTTGCTCTCTAACATCTCTGAAAAACATCGTGTAGTTTTAACATGTAAGTCTTATACTTTCTATGCAAAATTCATGCCTAATAATTTTTTTTATCTTTTATACTATACTGATTAGATTTTTTTTTAAGATTTACTTATTTCTTTGCATGTGTGCAAGTGTATGTCCTTGTGTGCAAACCTGGAGGCCAGAAAGAGAGCATGAGTTTTCTCAGAGCTAGAGTTGCAGACATTGTTGGTTGGACTGGCCCTGTGCCTGGTTAAGACCCTTAACTCTAGGTTTTCCTCACTGCACAAAGGCACTTAGCTGCTGGGTCATCTCTCCAGCCCATGTCCTCTAGTTTTTCTGATACAAGATCTTACTGTCTACAGCACAAGCTGGCCTTGAACTCATGGCAATCCTCCTGCCTTTGCCTCTAAATGCTGAGATGTTTTCTAACTTTACTTAAAGATTACCACAATTAATACATAGAAACTCAAGTAATTTTTGAATACTGACCTTGTATCTAAAGACCTTGCCAAACTTGCCTGTTAGTAATTTTTGGAGGTCCCCTAGAATTTTCTATCTATGTAATTAGGTCAGTATGAATAAAGATAATCTCCATTTCTTTCCTTTATTACTGTGCTGTGGAATAATCCTCTTGTACACTGTAAAGAACTGCTACTCAAATTTGTTTAATAAAACACTGATTGGCCAGTAGCCAGGCAGGCTGTATAGGCGAGGCAACCAGGCTAAAAATGCTAGGAGGAGGAAGGGCAGAGTCAGGAGTCATCAGCCAGACACAGGGGAAGCAAGATGAGAATGCCTTACTGAGAAAAGATACCAAGCCAAATAGGTTAATTTAAGTATGAGCTAGTTAGTAAGCCCAGCATTTATAATCAATACAATCCCCTGTGTGATAATTTGGGAGTTGCAGAAACTTCATCTACATTTCTGCCTTTCCATTCTTTCACTTTACACAGGCTAGGATCCATGAGTAGATAAAAGCAGGAAAATGGGGAATTTTGAGTATTTTTCTTGACTATGGACAGGAAGGTTTTTTATCCATTAAGAATGATACTTGCTGTAGGTTTTTTTTGTTTTTGTTTTGTTTTTTGTTTTTGGTTGTTTTTTTTTTTTTTTTTTTTTACAGCTCTTAATAAGTTAAGGGACCTACTTTCAACTCTTCATCATTATTAATTTTACAAATGCATACATTTTTGCCAAGTGCTTTTGCTATGTCTACTGAGATCATATGGTTTGGCTCTTTATTCCATTAGTCACAGTACTAGAGCACATAGAATCTGTTTTATCCTGGCCAACTATTCCTGTGCTTGAGGCCTGCCCTGCAGTTTCCCAATAGTCTTAACACTTGCTATATGTGTAATACATTAGTTGTTACACTGTCCCTAAATTTAAAAATACACTTGAAGGAGCTATTGGATGATGACTCTAACAGAGAACAATGGAGGAGTGAATTCTGTACAGAAATAGGTGACAGGCTGGCCAAATAAAATGCTCCAAGGGCAGATACAAATAAAATCTCTGCTAACAAGGAACTCAGATAGTGTACACTAAAAGGCATACAGTAAGATGCAGAGACATATGAGTTTAAAAAGCCTAAATTGGTTGGGACAGGGAAACATTTCTTATTCTGAAGCAGGAGATAAAATCCTTTTAAGGACCAGGAAACCAAAACCCAGGCAAAACCATAGGGACCTGTTAATGATCATAAGGTCACTAAACAATACCTAATTTCCCAGTCCCATCATTTCTATATACTATTGATGTGGCTTATCAGCTCAAAGAAGAATTAGACAAGACTTAAACAGTTACAAATGAAATTTGGGAATTCGGCACCCATTAATATAAAAAAAGGCTATAGGAAATTGTGGAGTTAGTTGTGTCCTGAGTAACTCAAACAGCTTTTTAGGTGATTGGCTTATAAATAAATGCACCTTGAGTAATGGTTAAATATATCCCACCAAAAAGGGATGTATTTAAAGGTCTAGTCTGTTCAGTGTAACCATAAGTAGAACATTATTAGGTTTACTTACCCATGTTTTTATAGTGTTGATAAAGTTCTGCAGCAGATCTTTTCAAGAGTCCCAAACCAAAAATGTACTGGCATTTATGAATGCTTTTCAAGGAAATGAGACCCTATATCTAGATTTACATTCTTTTCTTCTGACTTTTCCTCAAGAAAATCAAATACAAGTGGCTGCCCAGCAACTAATCAATGACTAATTTGCACTGACATCAGTATTCCTTGCTCCTATTTGGTGAATTAGATACTAAAATTTAACCCTTCCCTCTACTATTACAAATTAACCAACTGGTATTCTGAATTACACAGCAGTCCTTGGTTGTTTGGTTAGCGTTAAGAAACCAAAGACTGTGGTCAGTTCTAAGGGTAATGTACAAAGTAGCTTAAGAACCTGAAAAACTTGAAGGCTTGCCTCTAAACCAGTAATTGAAAAAAAAATGGCTAGATGCAATCCAAATAAGATTTTATTTGGTTTGTACAGTGGTGATGATTACGATGATGAGGAGGAAGAGAAAGAGGGAGAAAAAGAAGAAGAGAAGAAAACTACTACCCTCTTTAAAAATGTGATATTTCTTTGTCCAAAGTATGCATCTCCAGCTTCTCTTGAATAAAAGTCTGGAGGTACTGGATCTGAACTGTCATATGATAAAAACTGACCAGAGATAATAAACCATATTCCCATTTACCTGGGCCATTTGCTACTAAGGCCACAAACCAACTGTCCTCAATCATTATCCATACACTACTGTTTTTCTTATAAAATTCAAGGAATAAAAGAATGTATAGTTGGTGGATAAGTGCATATTCTTTAAAAAGTATGATCCACTCTTCTCTTTAAAGCAGTAACAAAGCTAGAATCAAAGAAATCAATTTACCTTAATCTGAGTCTGTTCGATTGACTTTTCCCATATCTGCTGATCATATGCTCCAATCTGAAATAAGGAGCAGGCTATTTAAATGATGCAAAGGCAATCTTTGTATCTAAGTAAAACCTCACAGAGCCATGAGTATGTTAAATATGTTGTCTGAAAAATGTGTTTCTCACATAGTAAATTCATACTTCCAAGGGCTGTTTCCAAAAACAAAACAAAGGATCTAAAAAGTAAAAAGACAACGCCTGAAATATTTTAAATGTCACCTAAAAGATAGTTCCACTCACTAAGAAAAATATCTATAGGAGTATCAGAGAGGAATAAGAGGTAAGGGACAGCTCAATCAGACAACAGTAGCAATCTGAGTCATACAGATAAGAATTTCATTCTTTGTCTTTTTTTTTAAGTTTGATCATTTGTAAAGCAAAGCATTGCAGTAGTTTGTGTCTGTAGCCTAGAGAAAGGTGACTTACAGCTCAAAACCTGAAACTGGATTTATAATGACTGTGCACATCAATTTTTCAGTAGAGATATTATATTAAAAAATATATGACATTGCCAAACTTAAGGAAAGTACACAATCCTTTCCGTGAGTTTTTCTGCATAAGTATGATCTACAAATAAAAATTACTGCTGTTACCTTCTTCTGATACCACGATATGGCATCTCTCTCATTTGAGGCCATCTGTGTCTCCAGCCAGAGAGTGGGATTTCACTGAAAACGAAGGAAATGTCTCAGTAAATCCAGTTGTTGAAGGTTATTGTCCCGTTTGGGGTATGACAAAATCCGCTTCTCTCAGCTGCTCTTCCTCTGGCAGTTCGCCAGAAAAAAAAAAGGGGGGGGGGGGGCTGGTGACCACAGCGGCGACTGAGAAGCCTCTGCACCATTAGGCACAAGTATGGATGCGGGGACAATAAGTATCCGAGCTGGCCTCCCGCGCCCTCCGCCTTCCTGCAGCAGGCTCACCTGGTGCCCTCTGCCAGGCAGGCTGCCGGCCGGGCCCCGGCTCCTCAGTGACCCCGGCCGGGCCGGGAGGCCGGGGGCGAGGCTGCGGGCCGGGCAGGCCGCATCTTCCCCCAGAGGCCCCGACGCCGGCGGGGCCGTTACCATGGAGACCGCGGCGGCCAGCCCAGCCCTTGAGGCAGCGCCCTGAGGAACGCAGCCTGCAGCCCCAGACGCCCGACCTAGGCGGCCACCAAACTGGCCATGGGAGACACCAGGAACCAACTGTAAAACGAAGGGAAGGAAGCGGTAAGGGTGCCTTCTCCAGCCACCTCAGCAGCCGCAAGGGCTGGAGGCCAGCGGCCAGCTCCGGGCCGGAGCTGCGGCGCGCGTCGCCCGTGATGGACTAGCCGCGGCTGGACAAGCTGAGTGCGATCCGCCGCTTCCGCCTTCCGGCTCCGCCCCCGGCCGCCTTCCCACAGCTTTAGCTCTGGAGGCCGACAGTCGCGCCGCTCGTAACTCTAGACGCTCAACGGAAAATCACCTCAGAAACGACCCTCCCAGCACCCATCGAGTCCCGGGAGGCTGGTCCCGATATTCCAGAGGTTCCTGTGCGGGTCTGTAGCGATTAGCGTGGTATCTACTTCATACCCGTGTCCCTTTGGGTGGACGAGGTCAGAAGCTAGTGGGGGGCACGAGCCCTCCGTTCTTGTTGATGGATAATGTGAACGCGGACGGGCGGGCTGTGGCTTAGCGACTCCCTCCTTCAGCTCTCAGCCGCTCTGGGACTTAGGCCTTCTGGTGCCCACACAAGCCTAGGAGAGGATGCACAGGGCTCAGATCCCGCTGGGGCTGTCCCCAAGTCGGAGAAAATGATTGCAGAGCTGGTTTTGGTGATTTAAGCAGAGAGCAGGAGAAAGGGCAGTTGCATTACGATGTATTTTAGACGTATGCCCACGGGGTTTCTAAGCTGCCCCCTTTTCTGTACATTTTGTGGACTACTGACTTGTTCCCGAGGGCCACTGTCTTCAACTTACTTAAAGCTGTGCCCTTTGTCATGGGCACAAACCTTTTAGGTGATGTAAATCTAATAATAGATAATAGCTATCACTTGAGAGAAAAAGGCAGTATCCAGCCTATAGACATCTTAGACGCCATTAAAACCGCGTCAAATCAAAGTTTTCCATACTACAAACCTAACACCCACACACACTGGCAGTGGTCTCCACTGCTTTTACCCCTTAACTGTTACGGGATAAATTAAAAGCTGTTAAACCCTTCAGTGCAGCTGAACATTTGTAAGTCAAGGCAAAGACCAATTAATTGGAAATGACCAAAAAACAAACAAACAAAAAACTTTGTAATAACAAAAGAATTTGACTTCATTACTGAATACACACATTCTCTCACATTCTCTCTCTCTCTCACTCACTCACACACACGAGTTTTCTGAGCTGTGGGCAGTACTTTGGGAAATAGAATTAGTGGTACAATAGCAAATCATCTTCTAGGGGCCCTGTTAAAATGTTTCAGTGTTTTATTAGGATGCTGCTGTATACTGTATGCTGTATACTGAGCCCAAACAGTATCCAACCCCTGTTCCCAGTGATATTAGGAAATTGCTTCTCACCTGTGTTGTGGAGATAATCACCTCCCTATACTGGCTGTGAGAACAAACGATGATGAGATGCCTACCGAGTGCTGTCAGGACAAGCATCTCAACTAGAGTTCACCCAAAACTTAATGAGGAAAAGAACTTATTCTGTTGTCCCACAGTCAGTCTATCCACATCTGAAAACTAAACATCTTCATTATTATGCCATGCATTTTCACAAATACCTACCCTGCCAACATAAACGCTTAAGCTTAGAGCTAAGCACATGTAAATGATTTCAATTCGAGCTTCATTTCTCTTCAATTCTAGTTGTACCTCAATCTGGATGTCTCCGACCTTTTCTTTGGGAAGAAAAAGTTCAAGGTTTTCTTCAAAAGTTTAAAAAACAACAGGACACAAAGAAGGGGTGGAGGCGGGGGACTATTAGTACTCTACAAACAGGTTCCAGGCAATGAGAACTCCCATATGCTATTCATTTTGTGATGAGACATCAGTAAAGGACAAATCAGACTTTGTTTATTAAAAAAATACTTTACAGAAAAAAAAAAACTATGCATTCCGTTGTCCTATTTTACAAAGAAATAGCTTAACAATTTAACACACTTAGACAGCTACAAAAAAGCACTGTGTTAAAAGGATTATTATTCACACAAATTTAGATTTAAGACTATTCATTAAAAACCTTTTAAAACACTTGTTAATGTCAATAAACAAACTAAGGCCACACAAACGCAAATAGTCCGCCAGGCAAATTATACATTTCATCTATATGCAAAGACCTCTTAGATAAATTAAAGCCACAGTAAAAAAAAAAAAAAAAAAAAAAAAAAAAAGTCTTAGCTGCCAATCAAAATGAAGTTTAGTCACAGAAAACACTATTACATGAAAATTTACAACATGTGATAGAAGTAGTACATAAGTATTTCTTTAGAGAGAATTGAAAAGTGCTATATTTTAAGAGACAATGGTCTCAACTACATGCACAAGTGGATCCTAAAAAAATTTATGACGATTTTTAAAATGGAAGGCCATAATATTTATGGATACTTGCTTTTAAAGCAACAGACTTCCAGGATGAGGATAAGTCCTTTATGCACTTAAGAAAAACACTGGTGTTGTGCATCTCCTCTACTTGCATGACGAGTAAATACGGCTACAGACTGTCTTGAAAACATGAAACAGCACAAAGGTGAACCTCTGGCATGTGCTACTGAAAGGATGGGACAGATTTATCAAAGACACAAACTTGATAATCCTAATTATCCTCAATAATACAAATAAATTTCAAAGGCAAATACAGATGAAAGTGTAATGGGCTAATATTAATGATAAAGGATATATTCACTAGGAATATATTTTCATGGATTTTGGAGTCTTTTTCCTATATTAACTCTCCTTCTAGACAATATTTATACAGGGAAAAGCAATAAGTAAGAGTTTCTCAAGTCATTAGCTGAGATCTTTATGCCTGTTAAGACTGATAGATCTTTTCCTAAAGTTTAGCAAATGATTTAATAAGCTCCTTTCCCCATCCAAGAGCTTGTAATATTAATGAACTGATAGTTCAACTGTTTGAGGGGACAGGACACTTTCTAAAAGTCTTTAAGTAAAAATAATATACCAGTAAACTTTTAAGTACTGAATAAGCAAGTACAAGTAAGCCTAAGAATTCATTTTTCAAGAGTTAAACTTTGGAAGAGAAAACCAATATGGAGGTTATTATTATTGCTTTATGAATTTGGGACACCTCTCAGAATTATAACCCTCACTCCTAGCCTATCTTGGTAAGTACAGACTGACCTCTGGGGAAAGGGAAGACTTATGCTTTTTAATGGCTTCCATAAAATCATTTTATTTACTGTCAGGTATATTCATTCATTAGGACCTTTCCATAAGCATATTTTTAAAATATCCCTCTGATCCACAAAGTATTAAAATGTATAGCCATATTCTGCAAGTAATCTCAAGGGTTGGCACAACAGATAACATACCAGAAAGGAAGATCAGCTTCAATTTCAGTTACAACTTCACTGCCATCACTACTTCACAATCAGAGGATGCCAGACTGCTCCATGCCTCACTCCACCAAACCAAATAGTTTAATGATTTAGAAAAGTTGTGATCATTTGTATTACTCAACTAGGACAGTTTTGAAAGCAGCAAGAAACTCAAAACTTCTGCTTTTATTCATCAGTCTTTTAAAGCATGCTATCAAAATCTAATACTCACATAGGACATTCAGAGTTTCCAGATACATTACTAGCTAAATGTTTCTTTCCATTCTATTGCAATCTAATATACAATGACTTCATTAGTACATGATTTTCAACATTTTTATATTCTTTTAATATGTTTATACTGGAGGTGAGGGTAGACTGTTTTGTAAAAAGGAATATGGAGATTTTCGTTTGATTGTAGGTCTTTGCAGATCCGCTGGTTCCTGAGTGATTACACACAGTGCTGGCTGTCAGGAGACAGTCTCCTTGTTTTTTAGTAATGACCAGCTTAGATGACAGATGGCATCTGCTGGATGGCAAGTAGGAGATGGGGAAATCGGATCTTGGAAGACAAGAAAAACAAAAATAAACTTTTTGTGTTAACAAATTTTTTCTCTTCATGATTATTTTTAAAAGCAAACGTTGCCTGAGAAGAATTTTTCTTTGCACAGCCTGGTAAAGCTCTATGAAATTCTTCTGGACAGAAAAATAAAAATAAGAAATAACCCAAACCCATTCATTTTGTGATAAACCCCTTCTCCACAAAGAAACAACAAAAAAATACCCTCAAAGGTCCCTTAAAAACTAGTTTGATAGACTAGAATTTATACACAGGATTTAAAAACACCCCTGTAATAATCACATTACCTTTCATACCATTCTAATTACCTTATTTACAAAGATAAAAGCAACATCACTTCCAATTTATAAATGGTTTACATTGAAGTGTTTCCCTATTTATCTGTCTTCATCCCTTGTAACAGAGAATACATACATATACATATATATATATAAGGAATAATACAGATTCTAACTAATCACTGTAGTTATTTGCTGATGGTTACTTTTCTATTGGTTTACACAGTGACCTCTATACTTTGCTAATATGCATTTAACTACACAACAATATTGCACAAAGTAATATTTATATAAGGTTTAACCTATGTCAGAATATTTTTAGAGAAAATTCATATTTGATATTTCCAAAGATGCAGCTAAGTTTCATGGTGACAGACATAATAGAGCAGCATCTTTTTCTTTTGCCTATGTTAATGCAAATATTTCAAATCTCACCATCCAGGAAAAAAAATTTAAATTGCACTGCAACCAGGTAGATATAAGAATCTGGTCTTAGGTGTGGGGAGTACTCTTCCTTTAGTAAACAAAAGGCCTACTGAGTTATCAACTAAGAGAAAGTAGAATGCATAGCACATGACTATTCCAAATAATAAGAAAGACCACTACTTATATGAAGAAGGTCTATTGAAAAAAGGCCTATATCGGAAACAAAGTAAATATCCAGACCCTAAGCTTCAGCCCACTGGAAACTCTAGGATGGAAGTCTAATGCCTGTTACTACAAAATAGCAACACAGACTAATGAACAAACCCAGGTATTCACCAGATAAGATTGTGAAGTATTTCAAAAGTAGATGCCAAGTCAAAAGAATAGTTTCTCCTAAATTTGATGCTCAGATATGGCAGCCCATATAAGTAAGACTGGTTATGAATCTCTAACTTTGATATTTGTGATCAGTTTAGGAAAAATATCCATAGTAAATGTGAGAATAGTAGGAAGCAGAACAACAGGTCAACATTATCTCGTTTGCTCAAAATAGCCTCCATATTTACGATATATCCTAGGAAAAAATTAATGAGACATTGATAGTGAATGATCAAGAATTACCCATCTTTAGATTTTTTTTTTGGTTTGTTTAATTGAAATTTCCACTGGGTTTTAAATAACAGACACAAAAAGACAGCCTGGATCAGAAAGTGCTGTGCTTCCTCTTATGCTAAAAATCAGAGAGCCACTCAATTTTCTTTATAAACTATGCCTTTTTTGTGGTTGGAACTAAATAATTTACTTGCCCATGGACCAGATGCAGGAGGCTTTCCTGCAAACAATGCCATTTTACTGTGGAAAATGAGGTGCTATGAAGACAAGTACTAAACCATAAATCTTCTTTCTACCACATAAAGCAAATATGGCAAGAGACAGAAGAGATAAAGGCAAGGGAAGCAAATCATTTACCAAGTGAGAACCTGCTAATCCAGAGAATCCTGGTTTTGATTTAAAGAAGAGATTGAATTGTTACCTCACACCTTAAAACAGAAAGTAGCAGCAGACCCACTATTACATACTGTACTAACGGGATAAGATACAATTCTTAGCTTTGCATAATCTGTGTAAAAAAGATATGCTTGACATTTGTGGAATGTCATTTCTCTTTATAGAATTATAGGCAAGATTTCTCCAATAAAACTTAACTTAAGCCAGTTATAAAACTATAACTTCACATCAAAATTTAAAAAAGTTAAAAAATGTGTTTGAATATGTACATATCACACAGGAGTGCTTGGATGTTCCTGCAGACTGTGTTGCTGGTCAGAGTCCAGTCTACTTTCCACCTTGAAAACTGGAATAGGCTGAGTCTTCAGGTCCTGCAGATGAAGCTCTGATGGAGGCGGGAAAGATGAAGGAGCAGCTGTCAAAAGCTGCATCTCTGTGCATGTTTCCTCAGATTCAGTTTTTATTCTCACACACTGGGAGTCAACTTCTAATTCTCGCTTTCCAGGTAAACCAGAATCCATGTTGGAATTGCTTTCTGTGTTTTGAGGGGCTTCCACAACAGGATGGTACTGTTTAAGCCTTATATGCCAGGCTAAGCTGCATACTGCTGACACTGTTTTGAACTGATGAATGACATTTCTAGGGATGAAGTAGATATCATTGTCGCACAGCTGAATTCTAGCATAGCGAATTCCTTCTCGCCTCATTTGGTTTAGTTTTGCTTCATCCACCCATTGTACACACTAAAAAGAAAGGCAAAAAAATTGCATGATACCTTAAAGTATGTAATGATTCAAACAAAATATTCTAATTCACATAGGAAAACAGTATGGCAAACTTTTAAAACAAAAATCGAATCTTGAGAGAACATGATAACTGTTGGAAAGCCTTTTCCACATATTTACTCTTTGTAATAACAAAAGACTGTAGAGATAACCAATGGAATCAGTACATCCTTGAAAGTGCAGCTAAATATCAGTATCTCTTTCTTTCCCTCAGTTTCTCTGTATCCTTGGCTGCCCTGGAACTCACTCTGTAGACTAGGCTGGCCTTGAACTCAAGAGATCTGCTTGACTCTGCCTTTAGTGCTGAGATTATCCCAGCTATCTCAGTATGATTACCACACAGAAAGGCAACATTTAATCTTCCCCCTCATATCTTCTGACATTTTGCAGCTGTGGCCACAAGCACAGTAAGATTACTAAGTGAGATTGCTTATGGCAAGACATGAACAGCTGCATCCTTCTTTAGCCATCTCAGGTCCACCTTCCATCCCAAAGCTCTCTACTACACACAGAATTTGATATAAAGTTAATATTACTGTCTATGAATCCAATTATAAAATAAAATGCTGTTTCCAATGTCTCATTGAAAGGGTAATGAGAACATGAGAATTATTACCTGGGAAACTGGAGGTTCATGCAGGTCTAACTGGAGTCTCTGCACAACATCAGTAAAGTCCTCAGCATGAAAACAAATCACATCTTTGGTTATGCGAGGTTGGTCACTCCTAATATTAATAAGACAAAGTTTAGAGACTAGCATCCACAATGAAAAATAACAATTTCAGTTTTCCAGTTTCTAGAATGCAACTTTTAGCAAATAAAAATGTCTGTCTTCTAAAGATAGAGTGTACTTCTTTAATAAGTTTTCAAAAACTAAAAGCCAATCAATAAAAGGTTTTTTTAAAAAAATAAAAATTAGGGCTGGAGAATGGTTCAGCACTGGCTACTTGTCCAGAAGACCCAGGTTCAATTCCCAGCACCCACAAAGCAGCACACAACTGTCTATAACTCCAATTCCAGGGGATTCAACACCCTCACACAGACATGCATGCAAGCAAAACACCAATGCACATTAAAATAAATAAAGCTTTAAAAAATCAGTTTAAGTTGTAAAATTCAAGCAACAATGGCTAAAATGAATAGTTTTTTCTAGCCTCACAGCAGCTTTTTAGGCTGGTGCATACCCATAATCCCAGCACTTGGGGAGCCCAGGTCAAGAATAGAGGAATATCTCAAGTTTGAGTCAACCTGACCTATACAACAAGTGCAAAGCTATACTGAGCTATAGTGAGAGCCTGGGTCAGAGGGATCTGTTGTTTTTTGTTTGTTTAAAGTTTTATTCTAAATAAGAGAGCTGTTGTCTCATTAGGGAACCTGAGCTTTATTATAATAAAACCAGGCTGAGCCTGATGATAGCAGTACACTCCTTTAATCCCAGCACCCAGGAAGCAGAGGCAACTGAATCCTGAGTTCAAGGCAAACCTGGTTTACTGAGTGAGTTCCAGGACAGCCAGGGCTACACATAGAATTCTGTCTCAAAAAAACAATATCTCACAAATATACAAATAAAACCCAGCTCTTAAGTGATTGTAAAATGGTACAGCCACTACAGAAAACAGTACAGCAATTTAATACAGTTTAGTACAGTCAAATAAAACAGAATTGGAATATTATCTAGCAACTCTACTGCTGGGTACTGAACACCAGGGACATATATGCCTAGATACCTATGTTAACATCAAAAAGCCAAATGGTAGAAATAACCCAAACACCTATTTAGTGAACTAACAAAATGTGTGTGAGTCTGTGTACATGCACATGTATGAACACATGTGTAAAATGGACTGTACTTACCTTAAAAGGAAATAAAGTCTGAGACTTGCTACAAAATGGGTAAATTCCGGGACATTATTATAATAGAAATGGCTGAGTTTTATAAAAAAGGAAAAAAGCTGAAACTGCCAGGATGCCTCAGTGAGTAATGGTGCCTGCCACAAAACCTGACTACCTGAGTTCAATCCCTAGGACCCAGGTGGAAAGAATCAACTCCTACCAGTTGTGTAACCGCTGCAGCACACACCCTCACACTCACAAAATAATAAATAAGTGTAATAAAAAAAATTCCCTTTTGTCAGTGTGATTAATTTTATATTACATTAGTATTTGTGCATGCACATGTGTGTATACCAGTGTGTGGAGGTCAGAGCTCTAGGGATAGACCCTGGATAGTCAAGCCTAACAGCAAACACCTTTAATCCACTAAAGCCATCTCAATGATCCACTAGGATTAACTTTTATAAAAAGAAAAGGGACAGGGGAAGTATGCTTCCATTTCTGTGAGACACTAGAAATGGCAAGAGAATGCAGAGTGACGACTCCCAAGACCTATAGATGAGATGAAAGTAGCCTCGAGGCATCAGGTTTCAGTTTTGCAAGATAAAAGGTTCTAGAGCACTGTTTTATCACAGTATAGTTACATTTCTATCATAAAAATGTTTAGATGATAAGCTATGTCTCACCACAATTTAAAAATTGATCCCTGACTTTTTAAACAGAATCACATTTTCTTAGACATTACCCAACCCTGTAGGTTTGGTTCCTTTAACTTACCATTCACCAAATTGTACAGCCTTCAAAACCCCAACAGCAGCCGTACTCTGCCAGTCAAACCCCTGACCTACGTGATCAGCATGAGCTCTTGTCCTGTCTTCAAAAAGGACTTCTCGGGGTTCACTTGTCCGAGGTAGGTACTGGAGATTTTTAATTTCATTCATTGATCTATAATTGATTTGTGAAGCAAAGGAAAGTATGAGGAAATAAGCAGCGGAATTAACACAGTAAGGTTAAAAAGGCCTGCAAAAGATGTGTACAATAGTGTTGATGATTAGCATGTAATACACTATATTAAAATGATTAATATGATTTCTTCTCTATTGTATACCTTCTCTTGTATGCCTTTATTAGGCTCAAATGAAGAATCGAATGCATGAAATTTCTCTAAACAATTAAAGGTTTAAAGCTGTAAGCTTTTTGACCTTCAGCTTAGTCACCCCATTTATAACTCTCAAAACAGGACTTATATTCTCTAGGACTTATACTCCAGGCAGCTGAGCCATTTGATCTCCTTCCATGTCAAGAGAAAATCATCTGGACAGAAGGAAGAATGGGAAAATGGACAGAAACATACATGAAACAGAATGAGACATAAGTAGATAGTTATTGATTAAAAATGGGAGTTTATTACGTTCTGCTTTTTATGTGTTCAAACACTCCTAAATATAACAATCTAAGGGTGATAGTAAAGGAAATGAATTAATGAATCGGCAATAGCAATACAACAAATGATGAAAAACAATCACACCGTAGACTATAAAACTAAGCAGAGAATGTTAAAAGGCTGGAATATTCAACAGTCAGCAGACAAAACGACCTCGCAGAAACTGGAGTCAAAGGAGGCAGGCACAGTAACGACACAGGACAAACTGAAGTAAAACTTAGAAAGGAAAGCTAGTGACGGTGCTGTCTGGACGAGATTGGCTCTACAGACTCAGATATTTGGTCTTTAGGAAGGATTAGAACATGTAGCCTTGTTACAGGAAATGTGTCTCTGGGGTTTTCAAAAGTCCACCCCAGACCCCTCCCTTCCTCTTTCTTCCCTCTCTTTCTCATTCTCTGCCTCCAACTTGTAGATTGGGACAGAAGTGTTCACTTAGCCTGCCTACTGCAAAGCTTCCCTCCATGATAGTCATGGACTCACCTTATGAAACTGGAAGCAAGCCACATTAAATGCTTCCTTTTATAAATTGCCTTGGTCCTGGTGTCTCTTCACAGTAACAGAAAAGTAGCTAAGATAAAGCTGAAACTCTGCCAGACTCATACCCCTTGCAGGAGAATGTTAGGAATTTAACCCCATGGAGTAGAGAATGGCTGTCACTTAGTTCTGTATTCTTTTGATTTTCCTCACAGTCCCTGATTTTCATCAGGCATCTGATCATTCTCTGTGTGATCTCACTAGAGGTAGAACTGAATGAGTCGTGTGAAATTACAGTAGGCTCAAACTCTTAAAAACATTCTAAACTAGTTCAAAAGGGACATAAACCAATGCCTGCTATAATGTGGATTCTATTTGACAGTATGAAAAGAAATTGCTAAAGAGTCCTTAGGGAAATTCCCTAGCACATAAAAAAAGAATAGTTAAAAAGAGTTTTTATCACATTCAAGTATGATGCCTAAACTTCTAAAGCCATGTAACAAATAGAAAGCCAATATGAGCACAAAAGCCTATGTAAAAAAAAATTATTACGTAGAAAATAGAAATGATCTGGCTCTTTGAGGATATTTAGCTACTAACCATATGCTGCCCAGAGCTAACCTTTCCAGAATTCTTAATACATAGGGTAATTTTTTATTATTTCATAATAATCACACTGAGTCAAAATTCTTATTTATAGCTGTTATCATCTTCATAAAATTCCGGCAAAGGAAGGGAGGAAGGGAGGGAGGGAGGGAGGGAGGGAGGAAGGGAGGAAGGGAGGGAGGGAGGGAGGGACGGACTATGGGGATATGTTTCAAATTTAATAAAAACCAGTCTGAGATAGCAGAAGGATCTACCCACAGTCCGTCTAGGAGGATCAGAGAGTGGTAACTCACACCTTTAATCCCAGCACAGGGAAATCCCAGGAGTGGTGACCTACGCCCTTAATCCCGCAAATCTGAAGGTCAGGTCAGTTTAGTTTACAGAAGGAGTTCCAACCTGGATGTGAAACTGAGTTGGGTGGGGGGGGGGGGGCGTGAAGGTATTTAAGGTAGGCATAGAAAAAGCAAGCAGAAGAAGCCAGGAGGAGCAAGGCTGAGGAAGCTGGAAGACAGCTGGTGAGATCTGACTCTGAGTTTCTTTCATTCATGCAACACTTGGTACCCAATGTGGGGCTCAAACCCACGACCCTGAGATTAAGAGTCTCATGTTATACTGACAGAGCTAAAAGCAGTGGCACACACTGTTAGTCCCAGCTCTTGGGAAGCAGAAGCAAGAGAATCTCTGTGAGTTCAAAGCCAGCCTGATCTTAAAAGCAAGTTCCAGGACAGCCCGGACTGTTACACAGAAAACTGTCTCAAAAACAAAACAAAAACAACAACAACAAAAACACAAACAAAGACTGGAAGAGATGGCTCTGTCCTCTGATATTCCAAACTGGATTTTATTAAATTTGAAACATATCCCCACAAAGGAGGGAAGGAAAGAGGGAGGGAGGACACTGTTTTTCTAAACACATTTGCCAAGCTGAATGAAATATATATAGAATCTTCAATAAGTGCAAAAATTTATTCAAAGTATGAATGGGCCACTAAAGAATAACCAATTATCTGCAGATAGCAGACTGACAATAACCAAAATTCACAATAATGACATTTAAAAATCCAAAGGTTAGAAGAAAAAAATGTAGTAAATGTTTCCAAATAAAACCAAAGACATCAGTAACAGAAAAGGTACCTAGGGGCAGGGACTGGAGAAATGGTTCAGTGGTTAAGAGCACTGGCTGCTCTTCTAGAGGATCTGGGTTCAATTCCCATATGGTAGCTCACAACTGTCTGTAACTCTAGTTCCAGAGGATCCGATATCCTCATTCAAACATGAATCCAGGCAAAACACCAATACACATAAATTTTTTAAAAAATTAAATATATATTTTAAAATTGGATGCCTGATATTAAAAGGATATAATTTTTTTTTAAAAAAAAAGGGGCAGTTAAATCAGGAGTGCTGTTCTTCAGCCAGCAGGGGTGGGAGGGTGGAGGAAGGGAAGGCTAAAGAAGAGAAGGGGGGGAGAGAGGGAGTAGAGGAGACTCACACACTCAACAAAGGAAATTAAGCATGTTAGAATTCCCAGAAATAAAGAGAGACAACAATCTTTAAAAGGGCCTATCCAGTGATAACAATAAGTGGAAAATGTATCCCCATACTCCAACTAAAGTATCAATTAAATTTAATGACAGAAAAAGAAAACTGCAGAATATACTGACTTGGCATATCCTCCATTTCTTAGAATGATTCTTGAAAATGTGTTGAATAAACCAGGAAGACAACAGCCACTAGTTGGTGGGGTAAAGCATGAGCAGGGAAATCTTAGGTTTATAGATATGTAATGAGCCTTCCACACTGAGCACAACACAGACCTATCTCCAAAAGTGCTCAAGATAAAAATGGTATATATGCAAGAAAGCTTAAGTTTATCTTACAACAGAGAAACAGTAGTTACTAGAGGTTAGCGAAGAGGGGAGATAAAGAAGATTAGAAAATGGAAACCATAGAATTAGATAAGAAAAAAGCTACAATTAGACTACACAAGTTCAATTAGAACATTCTAAAAGACTTTTCTATAGTTCAGTAAAGTGAGTTATGAAATTTACTTATGTTTCAAAGTAACTAGAAGAGTGGAAAGATTTTCAATATTAAGAAATGAGAAGTGTCTGCGGTTACAGAAATGCTTATTACTCTGATTTGACCATTATATACATTGTAAACACTGGATCTCATAATATATATATTAATTACAAGTCCATTAAAAATAAAAAATAAAACTAACAGAGTACTACAGAAATTCTAGACCGATTTCATGATAGGGGTGGGGGTCTGGAAAGATGACTCTGCTAAGAGTGCTTGTTGTGTGAGTATTGAGGACCTGAGTTCTGATCTCAACATCTACATAAAAAGGCAGGGCTATGAGGGTGGAGAAAGGAACTCACTGGTATATGACGGCCACTGAGAGACCATGTATCAAAGGAATAAAGTGGAGAGTCATAAGTAGATGAGGGCA
This sequence comes from Phyllotis vaccarum, assembly GCA_033318265.1. NCBI lineage: Eukaryota > Metazoa > Chordata > Mammalia > Rodentia > Cricetidae > Phyllotis > Phyllotis vaccarum. The sequence goes on from JARWLC010000003.1 coordinate 100,138,167, forward strand.
TTAAACATCCTCCTTTGGTCAGTGCTCATGCACAGGTAGGTTCACACACCCACACACAAATGTGCACAAATATCATACACAGACACCACACATATAAAAAGAAAAAAGTAATAGCTATATGAGGAGTCAAAATAAGGATGTATACAGGTAAGAAAGTCATTACAGTGCCAGAGGAAAGTAAAACTTTCCTAACGGGGAAAAAAAAAACCAACAAAAAGCTAGAAATTATGCAGAATACACTCAAGAGAAATATATATCCTGCCTCAAAAGGGATAATGATAAATTAGCGAAAACGAAATTTTTAAAAAATGATCCAAATATAAAACTAAATTGTGACATGAGAGAAAACTCTATATTCTTCCTGTGAATGATAACACCGGGACTTAGGATATGAATTTTAGCCTACTACCTGAATCTTAAGTAATTACATCTTAAGTAAATGTAAATGTCATAGCTATCTATCCAATTTTAGAATGCACCTATTGATAAAACATTAAAAATCTAATGATGGTTTTTAAAGAAGAATAAATTAACTTCAATCATATGTAAATACAGTTGGCAGAACTAAAATAGGTTTCATCTAATTACTTAGAAAGTTAAGTACCCCCCCATTTAGCATAGCATGTCTGTCATATTTTTAGTTTTTTTTCCTTTTAAAAAACATTTATAATAATCAAATATTTATTTCTTTTTGGAAATACACAGCAAAATACATACAGTACTTAAGAATTTAAAATTTTAAGATCCTTTACCACAATATATAAAAACTGCTGTGATCTAGTACTGTATAAAAGTTTTAATTAATTGCTAAGATTAATATATTATGTTTGTGAGGCAGGTCTCATTTACCCCAAATTGGCCTCAAACTCACTATATAGCTGGGGATATTCTTAAAATTCTGATTCTCCTACCTCCACCATATCTGGATAAGAGGACTGCAAATGTATCTCATTTATGCAGTGTGAGCAGTGAAATCCAGGGTTTCCTGCATGCTGGGCAAGCAGTCTATCAATTGAGCTATATCCCCAAATTTCATATTCAGTTTTTAGCAATGTTTTCCATGGATCATCTTAAATGTCTAGAGCTATTTTATGATCTGGTAGTATTCTCCTGTGAGTTTTAAGTTAAAGTTAAGGCTAATCCATTAAAACTCAATTTGGGCTCTTAATTTTTTTTTAAATTATTTATTTTGAGACAAGATCTCAATATATAGCTCCCAGAAGCCTGGAATTCACTATGTAGATCAGGGTGGCCTCAAACCTACAGAAAGCCACCTGCCTCTGCCTCTGGCGTTCTGAGATTAAAGGTGTGTGCCACCATGTCTACCTAATTTTAAATTGCTATTTCCATAGCCCAATCAGTTGTAAATTATTTTCAGTCTCACTGAATGATATATTTTTTTAATACTAGAGTAAATCTACATTTGTTTTATGTGTGAGAAAAAAAATCCTAGTACATGATTTAACACAGCTTTATACAACAGCATAATAGTACCTGTTTCCCTACAATGCATCATGATGACAGAGATTAAATAAAACAGTCCCTAATCTCAAAGAGGTCAAAATTTATTAAGAAACAAAAATAGTAAAAAGATCACTGAGGAACTATGTTGTAAGACCAGATTAACTTGTCCTAAGCTTCACAAAGGTGACATTCAAGGTAAATTCTGAAGCTTTCCTAAAAAACGGCTAGGCAGAGGAAGGTGAGAGAGGGGGTGGAATTCCAAATAAAAAGAACAGAGCAAAAGCAATGGGCAATGGAAGACAATGGTTTGGAAACTGAATTTAGTACAGCTGAGAGAGAATGAAAGCAGATTTTTAAAAGGTACTTGTACTTGTATTATCAAAACTGTGTACAGATCACACTAAGGAGAATTTGCTCTTTTATCCTCCAGGCGGTTAGGATACAATTTCTCACGATACTGACGACGATGTAACAAGTATCTGAACTAGGAAACTGACAACTTGAAATTTTACCTAAGAAACTCTTCAAAAATGTAGACAAGTTTCCAAACCATGCTCTGGTAACAATCTTTTTTATAAGCTGCCTACTTAAAAAAAGAAAAAAAAAAGAAAAAAAGTTACTTGAGCAGAATTAATGTCTACTTACCGCCGTCTTTTGAAGGGTGACTTTGGCATATCTGCTGTAGGGATCATCTGTTCTCCTGGTCTCACCCACATTATAGGCCCGTCGTCACTCTGAGACCTACACTGTAGTTGGAGGCTGGAAAGTGTACCCCAGGGCAAAGTCATCTATAAACCAAAAGAATGAATCACATTTAAAAAATTTAAAACTATTTACAGAGTATTCCCATCCAAATAAAAGTACTAAAAACCATTTATCATGTGTACATTAAGAAATAAAAGCTATATTGCTAAGTAACATGTAAAAAAATAACTGAAGTAGTCAATACCAATACTTTTCTAGACAGTTCTTCACCAACTACTATATAAAATTTAATTTTAGTAAATATGATTAACTAAATAATACTTAAGTGTCTACTAAAATAATGACCAGAACATTAATAGTTCAAATAAATACTCACTTTCAGAAATGGTGATTCTTCTAACATATCAAGAAACTCTGGGAAATAATCACCAACTTCTTCATCGACTGCTCCAACAAGACTTATCTGCCGCATAGGACCTGCTCGGTAGGTACCACAGCAATATGTCCTGTTGACCTGAGATAAAGAAAGAGAAAGGGGGAAAGGATTGGAATGCACTATAAAGAATGAGAACTGAGTACTGTTCCCAGTATTAGTATTTCATTTGCATACTGAAAATTCAATGGTCAGCTCTTTGGATAAAAGTTAACCATCCCAGTTACCCCAATCATGCTGTGATGTCAGCCACAAACAGAAAATATTTCAATGTGAAGGTCAGCCTACAAGTTCAACACTTCAAAGGAAGGCATTAAGACAGAATCTCTAATAGTAACTATTCAATCTTGGAAGCCACTTCATTTTGAAGAGAAAAGACAGAATAAGCAGGGCAAAGGGGGAAAAAATGCCATAGCCACATTAGTCCTTCATGTCCATTGTATAATCCTTAACCTTCACTTTAAGATAACAAGCTACCACAATACTCTTAAGTTTACATAATTCAAACATCACGACATTAACAGCATCCAGTTTACCAACAGCTCAAAAGTACAGGTATATAGGCCAATTGATGGGATGTGAATAAAATTAAAGCACCTCTTCCTGTCTGAAAAGAGAAAAGAAAAACCTAAAGGGAAGATGAAGAAAAGAAAGGCAGAAAAGGAGAATGTGAGTATAACCAAGTTTATTTTAATCCACATAAAGAAAAGCTTCTTGGTTTCTCAGGACCTTCACAGGTTATAAGGTTCACACTTTTGTAAGTACTAATGTTGTCTTCAAATAGCTGCCCAAAATTAATAACCATCGAGTAAGTAAACGTGCTATAAAATTCAAGTACTAAATTTTGAGCACTGTAATGTTTAGTCTCTGGAAAACTATAACTAAGCATACTTAGAAAAAGGCTCTGGAACAACCACACCTTTCTGGTTTCATCCCGTTCCTTACACTAAATTAGGCTTCTGGCTTCACTTTACCTGTTTTTCTCCAAGTCTCAGCCCCCTCTGGCTGTAAGTTTCTTTCAGATCTAGCTTCGACTTCAAGGTCTAACCTCCCTCCCTCATATTCTACCCTAGTCCTTGCAGCAGCCATCTGCCAAGCCCCAAGCCTGAAACATTCAAACCTTCAGATCTACTTCTTACTGTTTCCAATCAGAAGCCAACAAACCTCTCATCCTTAAGCTCATCTGTAATTGAAAATCCTACAATTTGCCACCAAATGTGTCCCAATATATCTTCCCACATAAGAAAACTACCTCAGTAATATCTGTCTCTACTTCCTGTTTTTATCAGGTCTCCTCAGTTTTTAACTCACTTTTCAGTCACTGCAGTCTGGCTTCTGCTCACATCAATTCCCCATAACAGATCACTAATCACCTCCCACAGCCAAATCACAATGTTTCCTAGTCATCTGTTGTCTTAGCTTCTTTCCAGGCACCCTCCTCTAGTTGCAGAGCTGGCCTTTTTCTCACTCAGCATATTATCTATGGATGGCTTAAGTTATAATACAGATTTATTATAGATACCCCGCTGCATTGTGTATCTAATTCTCTAAGTTACAACTGTTGCTCAGGTCAAATGTGTAGTTTTCTCTCGGTCAGGCTTTGGACACTCAAATGCAGTGCATAAAACAGTGAGCACATTTCTTCTAAACTTTCCTTCTACTCCTTAACTTGTCTGTGAGAGGGAGGTGATAGTTCTGTATTTGCTTCACCAGACAATGCTAATCATTTTCTCAATTCCCAAATTAGGAATTTATAAGCCCATTTCTTCATCCCTTAAATAACAAATTTAACCCCTCTAAGTAGTGCTTTAATGAAAAAAATAATCATTTCTTATCTAATTGTAAAAACCTCAAAATCACTATCCTTCCATGAGTTTCCCCATGAGCCACCCTACACAGTGCCTACAAATGATCTCCTAAGGAAAGGATGCTTTACCACTCAACTTTCCTCTTCTAAATGCTTCAAGTAATTCTGTTAACCTCAAAATCCTCTATTATTCCAAAAGAACTGTATGATTTGCCGCATTTTAATATACACTCTATAACCTTTTTGGCTTCCAATTTTCCCATGTTGTTACTGGACTATTATAATCTCAACTTATCCCTCTAGGTAACTAAACAGGCCAATGAGAAGACAAATCAAAAAAAGGTTTCCATGTAAAGAAATCAAGTATATGAAATTTACAGGTATTAGACAAGTTGGAATTAAAATTATAACCAGATTGAAACAATTAACAGTAACAGTTTGAGAATAAAGCTCAGAGATAAGAGCACTTGACTGGCATGTATGAGAGTCACACATCTAATTCCAGTCTAATTTGGCCACTTCTGCTTCTTGGGACCTCAGCCTCCAGGTTCTGGTCAGGACATACCACCCCACTCACATAACCCTCGAGGCCTTACCCAAGACATATTCCAGCCTGTCTGCCCAGCCAGATTCTGCACATTTCGAATCAGGGTCTTGTCAGGTGAGTCCACTTTCTACATACCTTTTCCAAGTCCCAGATCTACCCCAAACTCCAAGCTTAGATCAGGACATACAACCTAGATGCCAGCCCATACCTCTGTGTCCACCTTATTTCATTCCACCTAAGCCATACCCAATCTTTAGGATCAACCCAACTTATATATCCTGTGATCTGTTCCAATCAGTTCTGTCCATATCAAACACAGACAAAAGAAATCCACACAACCAGATCTCCCAGCAAAAATACAAACAATGAAGGATCAAGGCAATACCCTCCTCTCCTACCAAAATGCCCCAGTCCTGATGAACCTCAGGACACAGAATTTAGAAGACCAATCTTAAACTTAAAAGAATTCAAGGAATTTAAAGACAAAAAAGAAACAATTCAAGAGACTAAATGCCCAAGAGAGTAATACCCCAAAAAACACAATATTGTGCTCGAAGCACTCTATTTGCAGATGGCATGATCATATAAATAAGAGATCCTAAAATTTCTACCAGAAAACTTCTAAATATGATTGACAATTTCAGCAATGCAGGAATATAATAATTACATAATTAACTTGTAAAAAATTAATAGCTTTTCTATATACTAATAGCAAACATAAGAGAGAGACCATGGGCACACTCCCATTCAGAATAGCCTCAAAGAAAATAGAATATTTAGAAATAAACCTAAGCAAGGAAGTAAAGGACCTCTACAATGTAAACTCTAAACCTCTAAAGGAAGAGACAAAGAAAGATATTAGAATATGGAAAGACACTCCATATTCATGTGTGAGTAGAATTAATACTATGAAAATGAACATCCTACCAAAAACCATTTACAGATTCAACAGAATCACAATCAAAATCCGCATCTTATTCTTTAAATATTCACAAAGGGCTCTGGATAGCCAAAACAAAAAGAGCAATACTGAATGATTAATATTCCAGACCTCAAGATGCATTACTAAGCTACCGTAATTAAAAAAGGAGGAAAACAAGGGGGGAGGGAGAGAGGGAGGGAGGGAGGGAGGGAGGGAGGGAGGAAGGAAGGAAGGAAGGAAGGAAGGAAGGAAGGAAGGAAGGAAGGAAGGAAGGAAGGAAGGAAGGAGACACAAAAAGACATTAGATCAATAGAACAAAATCAAAGACCCAAACATGAGACACACAACTAAGTCATCTGATATCCAACAATGTTACCCAAGACTTATATTGGAGAAAAGACAGCATCTTCAATAAATGGTGCTGAGAATATTAGATTGTCCACAAGTAGAAGAATTAAATTAGATCTGTGTCTATCACCATGCACAAAACCAACTCTAAACAGATCAAAGACTTGAATGTGAAACCCAAAGCCAGTACTTCATAGGACACAGGCATAAGAAATAACTCTAAATTAGACCACATTTGCCCAGAAACTGAGACCAGCAATTGGCAAACAGGACTTCTTAAAACGAAAAAGTTTCTGCATATATAAAGAAGTAATCAATCAAATGAAGAGAACCTCATAGAATGGGGAGAATCATCCAGCTATCCATCTGACAGACAGGGGATTACTATCCAGAAATATAGAAAGAGCTAAACTAAACAAACAAATGAGCTTGGGATCTCTGAACAGAGTTCTCAGAAAATGTTCGTTGTCCCTAGCAGCTAGTAAAATGCAAATCAACTTTAAGCCTTCATCTTACCCAAGACAAAATGGCAAAGATCAACAAAACCAACAACAGATACTGGAGAGTATATGGGAAAGAGGGAGCTCTCCTACTGTTGGTGGTATTGCAAACTGATAGCCACTCAAGAAATCAGTTTTCAGAATCACCAGAAACTAAAGTTGAATACACTGCATGGCCTAGCTATCACATTCCTTGTTATGCCTACAGGACTTGATATCTTACACCACAGTCCTTCCTCAGCCATACTCATTGCCACTCTGCTCACAATAGCTAATAATAGAAACGACTTTAATGTCCTTCCACTGATGAATAAAGCAAATGTAGTGGCACTATGGAATATTATTCATCTGTAAAGAAAAGTGAAATATGAAATTTATAGGTAAATAGATAGAATAAGACCCAGATTCAGAAAGACAAACATCTCTCTTTTGTGGTTCCTGGCTCCAAATCTTCAGATATGCATAGTTGAATAAGAACCCCCATAAGTTCATATATGTGAATGCTTAGGCACTACTTGGCACAACTTGGGAGGGATAAGGAGGTATGGACTTGTTGGAGGAAGTGTGGCCTTGTTGGAGGAAGTGTATCACTGAGGGATTTGAGGTTTAAAAAGTCCATTCCAAGCCCAGAGTCTCTCTGTTTTCCTGCTGCCTGAGTATCCAGATGAACTCTCAACTACTTCTCTAGCACCATGTCTGCATGCTGCCATGCTCCCCACTATGGTGAGAACAGAGTAGACCCTTGAAACGATAAGCCAGCCCCAAATACATGTTTTCTTTTATAATAGCTGCCATGTTCATAGTGTTTCTTCACAGCAATAGAACACCAACTAAGTCACATACATAATTTCAACTACAGAAGCCAAGAAAGTAAAAACGGATGAGGGAGGAGAGAGAAGGATGTACAGCACAGAAAGGTTTGAAGGGAGAAAGGAAATACAGAGTACTTTAATTAGGGACAAGAAATGTAAATACAGATGGAGTGAGATAGGTAAAATAACAGAAAGGATGTCTGGAAAGTCATAAGACATTATACTATTATCTATCTACCTAAAGTTACATAATACATATCTGTGTTTATATATATAGTTTAAAATTTCCATCTGGGCCAACAATGCTCATTCCAAGAGCCATAGACTATGTAACAAAAAACTCAATACCAGACAAAGCCCCTTCTGAGTTGTTGGTCAGTGCTCTTCAAGGGACTCCTAAAACATTATGGGTATTGTTATTGTCCCTGGTTGCCTCCCAGGTTGAAGATTAGTCCTTGTTGTTGGACACCACGTACTTTAGGCATAGGACCTGGAGAATAAAGATATATCTTACTGGAAAGCCTCCTTCACATTACCAGAAGGCTCCATGGAAGTCTCCATGGGAGGGAAGCAACCAACAATCCTACCTAGCTATGACACCTATGAACTACAACAACCAGTATGACACAATATCCCTGAGGGTACAACAGTAGCACACATACCTTGGCAGTAACTAACAATTCTCTAGTTGGATTTAAGGCCTGCTCACCAAGAGGGAAATCATGACTCTACTGAGCACCTAGCCACTACATGAATATAATCAAAGCATGGATTTTGGAGAACTTAACAGTCAGTTTAATAAACCAGCATAATTCCTAAATGCATTTTGTCCTTATTCACACAGATTATAGGTCTCATTTATCCTCAACAAAATGTCTACTTGCATCAGGAGAAAATTATAGAAAACCACAACCAATTAAAATGCACAGAACAGTGACAGTATATTACTCAGCTCCACTTATACATCTACAACACAATTCCTACACTAAAGGCTCAGGGATCATAGAATAAGAAATGGAAAGAAGAGGTTTTCTGTGACACCGTGCCTCCTAGGTGCAGCAGAGAAGCTACACCTGATGAGATATCACCAGTATGGCTACCTATAACAAGATCTGAATAAGGACAACATCAATAAACAAGCTAACATGAAAGGGAAATCGTATGGTACCTAAACCCTAGACCAAAGGACTACACTCAACAAGAAATGCTGAGAACAGGAGAAACAGTCTTTCCCAGGGAAGAGCACACCCCCCCCACACACACACAAACTGGTTATCTAATACCAAGTGGTCAAGCCTAAAATCATATATATACAAGTAACTTTATATGAACTGAGCAGGTTGAATTTATATATTTAGGAATATATATACACATATATATTTATATATGACAACAGTTAAAAAATTAGAGGCTAGGAATTTAAGTGAGGGCAAAGAGGGTACTTGGGATGTGTTAGAGGGAGCAAAGGGGAAATTACATAATTATTTTCCAATTGAAAAAAAATTTAAGTGAAAATAAAAGTATTTATATGTCATTAAAGGTTTAAGATAATTACAAATAGAGGTAGATATTTAGAAACGAGTCTAGAGATGAATCAGTGGTTAAAAGTACTAACTGCTCTTCCAGAGGACCCATACTTGATTTCTAGCATGTATACAACAGGTTACAAGTCTCTGTAAGTCTATGTAATGGAGATGTGGCACCCATTTCTGGGTCTGCAAGCAACACATGATGTACAAACACATTCAGGTAAAACCATTGTTATTATCTACAAATAATTTTATAGTTACTAAAACTTGAAAGAATATAGAGAAACAGGCCCAAAAATCAAAGGGGAAATGAATGTTTGAAGGAAGACAAGTAAATAAACTGTGGAAGAGCTGGGCTGTAGATTTGTGGGCCCAGCTGAGACAGGAGGACCATATAGAAAAAGGAGAAAGCAAAGCAGCTAAGCCACAGTGAGAAGACAACCTCAACAACCTAAGAACAATATTTCAAAATGGTCAAGAATGCTGGATTAAAGAGAAGAAAAACTACCCAGAACACATTTTACTAAAGAACTGGTTAAAGAAGTTAAGAAATGGTTGGTAAGGAAGGAAATACAAACTGTTAACTTAAACAAACCCTGGCAAACTCCAACCTACAGACCTAATCCAGGATTGCCACGAACTGGAAAACATCCTACCTGTTCATATCTACTAACACACAATGGCAGAATTAAGTAGTAAGTCACTGAGATAGAGGCAGATACTATGCAGTCCTTTGTATTAAAAGTTTATACACACCAGTTTAGATAGAGGCAGTATGGTCCTACTATGTAGTCCCTCTTACAAAAGAGTTTACTAGCTGGGTGTAATAGTGCACAGCTTTAGTCCCAGCATAGGGAACTAGGGAGGCAGAGGCAGAGAGATCTCTGAATTTGAGGCCAGCCTGGTCTACAGAGTAAATTCCAGGACAGCCAGAGCTACACAGAGAAACCCTGTCAAGAGTAAGCACCCCCTCCCCAAAAAAAGAAAAAAAGGAAAACAAAAAAAGGAAGGAAAATATTTACCTGCCCCAATTTAAAGCACTCACATGAGAAATCAGGCAGTGTGTTCAAATAGAAACTGTATATAATTCACTGCAATGTACCTGTAATACAATTTGACTCACATAATACACGTTAAATTTGTATATATGCTAAGGCTAGAATAATCAACCATTATACTCTGGCTAACAGAAAGAGAAAAAGAGAAGAGCTGTTAACCAACACTGTCACTTGCATTAAAATTTCTAATAAGTACAATTTTGTTCATTATTTGAATAATTAGTAGTCAGACTATGGAACAGCATTTATAAGCACAGTCAACATGCACCAACTATGTGAATCTGATACCAAACAAGCAAACCACTAATTATTCCTAAGTATTCTGTATTTCTTCTTTTTAGTGAGAATTTCCTGGGCATACAGCCAGTAATCTAGGCTCCCTGGAAACAAAATATGCCCTGTGATTAAGTTATAGCCAATAGGACACAAGTTAGAAGTGCAATTTCATAAGGATCATCTTGTCTTTCACTTCCTCTTTCTTTGCTAGCAGAACCCTTGGTGATATATAGAGCCAGATGCACCCAAGCATCTAATAAGGAAGAAATGGCCAAACTTAAAGACAGAACTAGGATCCCGGGTAAAGTGAAACAGTGTTGCTAAATTCTGGACTAGCAGAGAAGAAAACTTCCTTTCTTAGACACCTTATCTGGATTCTCTTTGTTATGGTAATTTTGGTTGTATGGGTGATACTGGCATATTATAGCCTGACTGGTACTTAAGAAAAAAACCTATCACTACACTACAGCCAGTGTAATAATAATCATGGTGACTAGGCACTTGCAAGCCAAACAAGTGAAAGAAGTACAAGTTAAAAGTATATTTTAAATATTAATAAAAGATTAAAAGAGAACACAGCAATCTTTAAATACTTTGAGGCCAACATGGCTTGTCCGTCCCCCCCAAAGTGCTAAAAGCTCAGTCTTAGCATGATGATGGTGGGATAAGGTAGAACTTAGTGGGAGATAATGAGAACACTGGAACATCATCTTAGGAAGAAAGTAGCAGAGTCCAGAAAGCTGACACTCAGTACACAGAATGTTCCTAAGAGATCATTAAAAATGAGCTGGCACCTCTTCTGACTCCCTCTGCCATATGGCCACTGACCATACTAAGCCAGAAGGGAGCCAGATATATGCCAGTGGTATGCTGTTTAATCCTTAGTTCACTGAACAAAAAATAAATCTTTTGTCTTTATACTGTACCTAGCCTTTGCTAGCTTGTGATAGCAACAGAAAATAGACTAAGAATTTTAGCCCAAGGGAGTACATTTATATAATCTTAAACAAAGAATAAGAATTATTTAAAAAGTCCAAATCATTCATATACTATAAATTTATATTATATGTCATGAACTTCCCTCAACACAGCACAAACCTACTCCCAACTCCTTAAAGCTTACAGTCTAGTAAAGACATAAACTAATCTAAAATACTTAATTCAAACTGTAAGGTCTTCAGAATAGAAAAATGAGACAGTATGATAAAGTATAAAATCTCAACCCAGCATATAAAATGTCCCTTAAAGTAATATTAAGCTAAAATCTGAGAACAAGTTTAGAGAGAGACAAAAAACAATTAAGGACTACTCTCTCGGGGGGGGGGGGGGGGTGGTGGTGGTGGTGGTGGTGGTGGTGTGTGTGTGTGTGTGTGTGTGTGTGTGTGTGTGTGTTGGGGAGGGTGTGTGTGTGTTTGCAAGTGCGTGTGTGTCTGACTCCTCTAAGTTGTCCTTTGACCCCCACACATGCCATATATGTGTGTGTGTGTGTATATATATACACACACACATGCGTGTAACATATATATATATATATGCGTGTAACCATTGTCATAAAAATATTTTTAAAAAATTAAGTAAAACCATCAATTGGGAGATCTAGGATACAATAAAAACTTCAGAAGGAAGGGAGGGAGGGAGGAGGGAGGGAGGGAGGGGAGGGAGGGAGAGGGGGGAGGAAGGGAGGGGAGGGAGGGAGAGGGGGGAGGGAGGGATGGAGGGAGGGGGGGAGGGAGGGAGGGAGGGAGGGAGGGAGGGAGGGAGGAAGGAAGGAAGGAAGGAAGGAAGGAAGGAAGGAAGGAAGGAAGGAAGGAAGGAAGTTAACAAAGAATTAAAGCTGAAGTGTTGTTTCTCAGTGTTAAAACATTTGCCTAGCCTACCCAAAGCCTAGGAGTCTGGATTCACTCCCCAGCAGAAAAGGAGGAAAAGAAAGGTAAGATGTAGAAGGAAAAAGAAAGAAAAGAAAGAGGTAAGTGGGAGCGGGGAGATAGGGGAAGGGGGGAAGAAAAAAGAAAATAAATAATAGAAAACGCACTCAACTGGAACTTCATATATTTCCATATAGAAAAGGCAGAGGAAACAGAATTCAACTGCACTGATGAAGTCACATTTCTTGGGTCACAGGATATGTATCTAGCTGTTTATAACCTACTTATATTTCTTTATATGCCTAATACATTTCATAGTAATTAAGAAATAATCTCACCTCAAAGAATATCACCCTCAATATTCTCAATTTTTATAATAAAATGTTGTAAATTTCAAATATAGAGAGAGGATAGTAGGAAAAGAAGAGCCCCAACAGGATCAGAAATGGGGACGACACTGGATTCCTCAATAGAAACACTTGACCACTGGAACAGTGCTTTTACAAACTGAAGAAAAGTACCTCTAATCCAGAACTCCATAGCTATCTTAACCACTAACCAAATGGCATAGTAGAACAAAGACTTCCTACATGTGAGGTCTTATTTGAGTCACTGAATCCCAGTAACAGTTGTAAAATCTTATAAAATAAAAGAAAGATGTAGGTAGAAATCCCAGGATAAACATGTGAATAGATATTTACTCCAATAATTACTAGAACACATAAATATTATAATTCAATAAATGCCCAAGAGCAAGAGAATTAGAACATCCATGCCCTCAATACAGAGGCTGACAATCAATGAACTAGAGTTTTGTGCATCAGCATAATTCTCACACAGTGCTGTTGAATGCATGTGATATAGCAGTAAAATTTACATGTTATTTTATGTTCCCACTGTGGTGAGTACTGTTTCCCTCTTGCCTAAAGGGGCCTGAGGTAAGTGGGCTATCGAGAATCTACAGTAAACCTCTGATACTATTTCATGTTTAGGACGGTATATCAAATGCAGGCCTTCTCTCTAAAGAGGCCACCTACTAGATTAAAAATATACCATGAAAAGCACAATGTGAATACCCATATCCATCTCCTTCTTCTTCTACAATAGACCAAGGTTGCTAGCCACTCTGGTACTAGAACCCAAATTTAACTGGACATTTTCACAGCAAAGTATGGGATTAGTGAAAATTATAAACTATAAATTCAAGACAAAGATTTGCTTCTAGAAAAAGAAAAACTTGTACTTTAAAGGGCACATATGAAGCAGCAATTCATTTATATAACTTATCCCCTTTTCATGTAAAACAGAGGAGGCAAAGGTTGGAGAAGTGGGAATGGCTTATTACTGAAGATCCTAAACAAATAGGTAGACTCTGTTTGGAATGATGGGAAAAGCTCTGAAAATGGACAGTGCTGATAATTATATAATACTCTATAATCAATTCCACAGAACCACAGACTTATGGTCAAATGATAAAGCTTATATTATGTATGTGCATATGTATGTTTAAAAAAAACCAGGGGCTCAAGAAATAGGTAAGTTAAGTAAGTTAATAGAGTGCTTTCCTAGCATGCATGAAGTCCTAGGCTCAATTCTCAGCACTTAGAAAGTATACAAGAGGGTAAGAAGTTACACAGGAAGTTGGAGGCCAGTCTAGGAAGCATGAGAATAAAAAGAGAGAGAGAAAGAAAGGAAAGGAAGAGAGAGAGAGAGAGAGAGAGAGAGAGAGAGAGAGAGAGAGAGAGAGAGAGAGAGAGAGAGAGAGAGAGAAAGGAGAGAAAAAGAAAGGAGAGAGAGAAAGAGAGAGAGAAAGAGAGAGAGAAAGAGAAGCAGGCTAAAGGTCAGAATACAGAACATAAACAGTCAAAGTAGTTAATAGAGTGGGAGTATCTTCTGAGAGCCTGAGGTACTGGAGAGATGACTCAATCCAAACAGTGGGTGCTACACAAGAGTACCTGACTCCAGAGCCCCAATACCCTGTAGTCCCAGTTCTGGCAAGGAGACAGATCCCTAGAGCTGACTGACTACCCCGTCTAGCTAAATTAGTGAACTCCTAGGTTGAGTGGGAGATCTGCCTCAAATAATAGGATGGAGAATGACTGAGGACAACACGTGATGTTGACTTCTGAACTATGCACTTATGTCCAAGCACATGCACGCCCGCATCACATATAAAAGCATCAAATTTTCAGTCTTGCAGAATAGGCAATAAGCTGACTTTCCTAAGCAATGCTGCACGTCTTCACAAAACCTTATGAAAAGATAAAGTCCCAAATGATTACCAACCCCAAAAGGGGTTTTAGAATAGAGATGTTAGACAAGTTTATGATGTTATGAAATTCTAAGATTATACCTACATATGAAATGAAAAGAATTACAACATGGTAGGTAGTATGTGATATGAAATGCCTTTTACATTTTCCTGATTACAGGAATTGAACCATTTGGGGTACTTATCTCAGACTTACTCCAGATTTAGTGACTAGGAATCTCCAAAAGAATCTGAGATTATGACATTTTCAATGAAAGAAGAAAACAAGCTCAGTTCTACCATTTCCTAAAGTATATATTACAGGAAAGTGGGGAGAGGAGGAAATGTCAGGAGTGTTGCAAGGGGGTTAAGTGAAGAGAATAAAGCAGAACAAAGTACAGATGCCGAGAAAGCAGAAGACAATGGCAACAGGGAAAACCCCACTTGGTAAAATCAGGAGAGAAGGGTGTGGAACTAACTATGCTTAGAACCTGGTACGTTTGTAATAGCCACAAAATATTAATCAACTGTCTCTCAATGTACATACACAACATTCTACATCAAATATATATGGTTCTTTAGGTTAGAAACTCAACATTTCAGTTATCCTGCACATTTCTTAAAGTTAAATAACTCCCACTGTGTATCCAAACACACAACTTCCATTAGCCATCTATTAAGACTCAGAACACCAAGCTTGAAATGTACCATACTGAAAACCCTGTATATAGAAGGGTCGGATTGCTCCACAGAACTTGTACTTCAGGAAGAAGCCTATTTAAGATGATTGTCTTAAAAATAGAAAGGAAAAAGCAAGCCAGCAATTTTCCTAACTTTGTAACCTGTAAGTTGAAAAACATTCTATAAAACATCCCATGGAAAAGCACTGAGTGGGTCAAAGTGAGTTTGTTACAAGCTATACTGAAAACTAGAGAAAATAATCAAACCTGCTATGCACGCTGTTTTATTTTCTGAAGACAACAACTTCAAATATTTCCTTTCCCTTTTTTACAATGTACTAATGCTTAGTGCTCAGGGGTCTAGCTATTTCTCAATTACATACTATCTTACTAATTCTATTCTTCATCACAATTACCAACATTTAAGAAAATGTCAATATATTAATCAAAGGTTAGCTTACCCCAACACATAATAGGGAAATAATTTTTTGTTATCTCTCAAACAAAACATTAAATAGTCCAGTCCTATAAAATATTACTATTTTTAGAATATTACTACTGTAAAAATAATATTTGCAAGTACTGCTACTCAAATAAAGTTAAAAGGTATGTTCTTACTCAGGCCAGTGACACAATGGAAATCATGTCTAACTACATTTTTTTAAGTATGCCCTTCAGTGAGATTTTAGATCATAAGTATAGAAATTCTTTGAGGAAAAAAATACTAGAACTTAAAATATGAACATTTGTCCTACAAATATACATTCAATTCATCAGTCTTCATGTATACCCTTCAACCATTTATTTGTTATAAAGTGAGCCACCTTAGTGATGTTTAAAATTACTCCCATTTAAACATCACTATATTGTTAGTTTACTATTGTTTTCATGGGCATGTCATATATAGATTTTAAGACTTGTGGCTTTTTTAGAGTCATCAACTCGGCCTGAGAGTGTTAGAAATGTAGACTATATTGGGATGGCTCAAAGATTAAAAGATTGGCTGAGCTTCCAGAAGATGTGAGTTCTGTTCCCAGCACCACATGGTAACTCAACCATCTTTAAGTACAGTTTCAAGGTATCTGAAGCCTTCTAGTCTCTGCAGACACTAGGCATATGTATAGTTTGCTAAGCCCTGAGCTCTAGACTTCCACACATTCACATGGAGAAAAAAAAATTCCTCATTAAGGATCTGTCAATATTTAATCTTGGGAAGATGACAACCAAAATACTGGCCTCTATACAGGAAACAAGGAAACAAAGAGTGATGACTCCCTCTCTCCTAAAGCCCTGTAGTCTTGTGTCAATCCCTCTGATGCCAAGGATTCCTATACTGTAAAGTAGGAGCTAAGAACTGAAGACTTTATTGTAGAGGTGTAATGACTCAGCCTGAAATCACTAAAGTTCTCACATATCCAATACTGTATCTATAATTACACTTCATTAAAAAGACCATAAATTACATTTATTCCCAAAATGTTCACAGATCAAAAAAAAAAAAAAAAAAAAAAAAAATTAAGGAAAAAAAGCTCTCCCCCCCTCTTTTCTATGTTGTTTCTCCAATTACTAACCTAAAGATTGCATAAACATTCATCAAACAATTTTGGTCAAAACTGGTACTTAACTAATAGCCAATTAAAATTAGAAATGAGTACTCCTACAAAGTTATAAAAACATTATCTCAATACATGCATGTTCTGTTAGAAATTCAGATTCACGAAGCTTGCCTTTAGCAGTCCCTAGGAGCTAAGTAATCAAACAAGGAACAGCTTGGAGTACCAGTTGACATAAAGAACTTACATCCTAGAATGTTAAAATATTTGAGGATTATAAATGTTCAAAAAACAACCTATACACAGATCCTAGCTTTAAAGTAATAGAAGCTCTAACAAAATATGACTACAGTTTACTTTATGAGCTAAAATTCTTAGGGGAGAGAAAAGAGGTACCTGCATTAAAGATTCTAAAAAGCTAATTGACTGTTAAGAATTCTATGATTGTGGCAATCTGGAATGAGGCAGTTTCCAAACTATCTGGAGCTATCTTTAGCCTACTTATTGTAGCCATATACTGTCCACCTCTCTTTAACCTACCATCCTTAACATTTATTACGTAAGTCCTTCCTGGAATGTGCTCTTGAACAACCCCCTCCTGTTAAATTTTGAAACAATGTTTAATGAGCCCTGATGCATAAGAATCATCTGAGGAATCTTCAAACCTACAGATTCTGATTTGGAAAATCTCAGTAAAAGCAAGAGCATACATTTCTAACAAGTGCTGTGGTGATACCAAAAACTCACTCAAGCACATTTTGATACCAAGGTCCTAAAGAAAAGCTGTAATTTACAGTACTTAAAATCCACCACCAATACCTCAGGTTTTGCAAAGTATTGGTCTTGAAATATTTCCAATTAAATTCCTAACTCATAAATCTAACACTTTTCCATATTTATCTTATTTGATCTATATCGTATGCTGTATAATTTTTAAAAGATTTATTTATGTGTCTGTGAGTATGTGCATATGTACAGTGTGTATGCCTCCACATGTGGAAAGGTTGTAATAGGAAATTAGATCTCTGATGTTTGCAAGACACCCCCAGCTATAAATGGGTATTAGGACCCAAACTCCAGGCCTCATGACTGCATAGCAAGTGTTTTTAACCACCAACCCATCTCACCTGCTATGTTATAATGTTTTAAACACTCCACTATTGTTAAAATCTAGGAAACACAACCTAGTCTGCCTTTCTTTTCTGGTCTCTTCCCAAATTCTTACACTTACAAGGAAGTATATTACACCTTTACCTTCACTTCTTCCTCCTCTACTACCATCTCTGGTTTGCCTACATGTTAATTAATCCAAAACTTCCATCTCCCAACCATAACATCACATATGCAGCTACCAAGCCCAAATGTACACCTCCAATTCAAAATATCTCCAACAGCTGGGGCCTACAGAATCCATAGAAGAGCACTTGCCCAGCACATATGAAGTCCTGGTTTCAATCTCCAGCACTAATGATGGGGTAGAGGCAAGAAGTACATCTAAAGATCTCTAAATACCACAGCACCCTTGTTTTAAAATACTAGTTTACACCGTGAAGATGTGTCTGCCAAGGCACCTTCTGATTGGTTTAATGAAGAGCTGAATGGCCAATAACTAATCAGGAAGAGGTTAGGTTCCAGGGACAAAGAGGACTTTGAGAAGAAAGAGGGAGAAGCTGGGAGACATTGAGAAAAAACAGGAAGGGCAAGATGGAAGAGAGGTAATGGCCATGTGATAAAACATAGATTAATATAAATCAGTTAATTTAAGTTATAAGAGCTAGTTAGGAACAAGTCTAAGCTATAGACCAAACTTTCATAGTTAATAAGAAGTCCCGTGTCATTATTTGGGAACTGAAAGGCAAGACAGGAATAGTTACACCCCCAACCCTCATCAGACACCAGCTCTTTCAACTCGGTATTAACTTTCCTTATCACCGTCGTCTTCCTATTTCTCTAAGCCAATCTTAAGACTAGCCCTTTCACTAAACCTAGTTAGCCTCAAACCGCATTCTTTTCTCCAAATCTGACATCAGTTTGGACATTGAACTTTTCTTACTAGTTACTACAGTAACCTAATCAGTTTTCTTGCTTCCAAACTCACTTTCTACCTTATTTTCATTCTCTACCTTACCCTTTAATCTTTCCAAGGATAATTAGTTATACTCCTATTAAAAGTTAATCATATAAAGTTCTTCACACTTTTGACCACCTATCAGCCTTATTCTCTCTCCCTCTTTTCTCACTCTAACCACCTGTAACAATGAGAATGCCCTTTTGCCTCATCAAGCTGTTTGCAGTTCCCTAGATGTGGCACATTCTCAAGACTCCATATTTACATAGGTTAAAATTCCATTTGATTAACAATGACTGTACAAAGTTAAGTACTGATCTGCTTTTAGGAGCCCTCTTAAGCATGACAGGCCTTAAAAAGACTTCTAAAATCACGGTAAACTCTGATCCCTCAACAAAGGGGCTTTCCCTGCGCACACCTCTGCTCTTATAAAGGCTACTTCACTCATCTTCCTACAGGCTAAGCTATCAGTCCTTTTTTTAAGAATGGAATGTCAGGGGCTGGAGAGATGGCTTAGTGTTCTTCCAGAGGATCTGTGTTCAATTCTCAGCACCCATATGGCAGCTTATAAGTGCCTGTAACTCTACTGCCAAGGGACATGACACCTTCACAGACATACATGTAGGCAAAGCACCAATGCACATAAAATAAAAATAAACCATTTTTAAAAAAGAATGACATGTCCAGTACCTGGTAGGTGCTCAATAAAAGTTGAAATCTATCTTGAAATACAGGCATGGGCAATTACTATGGCTACATGTTTAAACTATGAATTCTCTCTCTCTCTCTCTCTCTCTCTCTCTCTCTCTCTCTCTCTCTCTCTCTCTCTCTCTCTCTCTCACACACACACACACACACACACACATACCCAAAAAAAGCCCAATTTTTATTTCACTTTATCACTTAACAGAAGTTCCTAAGACTACAAAAATTTCCAAAATATCCCAATTGTTCAGTTAATTCACATAATCTAAGTATATTTGTTTAAAAAATATTATAAAAAAGAACTAAGTTTCTACTACTTTAAAGTGAGACACAATTTTAACTTCACAAGCACGTTATACAAATAAAAGCACCAATCTCGTCCCCAGTGGTCACAGGAAGGAGTCAGAAGGCCTCAGTTTCCATCCTAACTCTTCTACTTACTAAATGAATGACTTTGTGTAACAGATGAATAGTTTCAATGCACAGCAGAGACAGACTGATTACCTACCTCTTGGTTGTTTCAAATACTCAGATATGAATGTGAAAACATTTCTACATGCCATGAACAAATGTGAACTAATGTGTTAGCTTCTATTTCCATATCCATCAATTATTTTTCAAATTCAAATTTCAAGTGTCAAGGGCTTATAAAACTTAAATTCCTGAAGACCAAGAGCAACAAAACCCAGTCTTCAATTCTCCTATATGACTAAAGCAGTATTATCTAATTCCATAATAATCTAACATGTTCTTTAATATTACTTACTTTATAAAACCACAAAGTCAATCTCAAGGTAAGTTGTTGGTACAGTCATTTAAACATCAGCTCCATTTAAAAACCTAACTGGAGGACAAAAATCAGCAGGGAATCCCATTTTGACTAATATGAAAGTTAAATGGTCACCTTTACAAAACCGTATCTCCCCACCCCCAAATTTCTGATTTACTTTTCAGTTATGCTTGCTGGTCTGTAGGAAAGAAAATTTATTTCTCTAATCTAAAAAAAACTGTTCTCAGCAGTACCTTTCTTTGTTTTAACTATAGACTAGATTAGAGCTCTTTCTTGTCTCTTCTGCAATATTTAATATAGAAATAGTATTCTTTAACTTTCAAAGGGGACAACTCCTTTAGAGAGGAAAAAGAATGGAAAATCTGCTACAAAAGTCTGTACTTTGGTACCTGATTGTGGTAACAAGGCCAAAATCCAAGACGAAGCCCTTTACTGCACATCCAGTTCCAACATCTTGGGCAGACTCATCTTGCGACCTCTCCAGATTAGCTGCTCCTGCTCTCTCTACTGCAGAGAGAACTTCAATTAGAGAAATTCTCAAGTCCATAAGCCTTAATTGGATACTCCCCTCGGTGGAGGCAAGGACGGTAAGACTCGATAAAAAATCCAAGTTAGAGGAGGGTTCAGGCAAGTTAAGTGGCTAGAATCCACTGTAACATAAGCAGCTGAGAGTCGGATTATGTAAATTTATTTACCTCAAAAAATTTAAGGGAAAAGAATGGCAGTAAATGACTATAAACCTGAAAAACTTGAATCACAATATCTACAGTATAATAATCTAGCACTGCCCATTCATATCCACAAGTTTTCTGAGAAAGGTAAGCAAAACAAAATAAAAAAAATTTTAAAGCCTTCAAATTCATTATTTGTTTTAATGTCTACAATAACTCCATTGAAAAGAATGCTTGGCTGAAAACTTATTAGAAAGGAACAGTTCCCTGCTGACTTAAGCCTAACTGCCCAAGCAAGGCTTCAGAAACCGCTTTACCTCCAACAGCACACATGCAGAAGAGGGAGAGGCAATGGCAGTCTCTGCAATGACATCCCCAAGTCACATACAGGGTGTATTTCCGGGACGGACTGCCAACAAGTCACTGAAAGAGCTTAAGCAAAACCTGACAAACAAGTAAGCCAACACCCTTAAGTGTTCTACTCTGGTATGTTACCCTGAGCCTATTACGTCTAAATCACGTGCTCTACTATTACCTGAATATGAAGTCTGGATTCATTTTCAAGGTGATTTCCATAAACTCACAATGATATATATAAAGCATTTATTCAAGTAAGTAGCAAGTCCCACACTAAAGACATCAGCAATTAGGAATTAAAATTTGATGAACAGTCTTAAGTACTTTTATTACCAGGAATTTTTATAATGTGTGCAGGTGTGTGCTGTACAACATAGGAAGTTAATACTGTTCAGATACTGTATTTACTATCCAATTGAACAATAATTTTACCTTACCTGAGTATGAAAATTTGAAATGGTGGTTGTTTCAATATCTTTCTTGCCCAAAATTTCCATTTTCACTGGAGTGTTGGGAAAATTAAAAGCAAAGTAGTCCAAGAAGTCTGGGAGATAAGCAGCCGCTCCATGCACTATTGCTAAAGCATAGTAGGCAGCATTTTTCTCATTTTCACTGAATGTCAAAGCAAGAAACTCCTCAGAAAATCTCTCCATCTCCATTGGAGACAAAAATGAGAGTTCGTCCATGTAAGCATGAAGGACAAGAGCACCACCATTGGACTGGTGTTCTTCATGAATAAAGTTACTAAATTTAGTACCTGTTTTTAAGAAATTTCTGCGAATAGAGTGTTCTTGGTGCGTTGTAAAAGGTGTCTGTACTCCCTGGGGCACCCGATATTCTTGCATGCCCAAATTTAATCTGCACAGCTGTTCATCCTTCAGGTACCTGAAGGACTCCTTATTAACTCCTGAAGTGCTATTTAGCTGTCCTTGGGTGAGAATTTCTTTGCTGATTCGGGTCAGGCCAGCACAGACGGTTTGTACTTCCTTATTGTACATTTTAAGGCGTCTTCCTCGCATGTCTTCTCGGTGTTTCTTTTTCTTTTTCTTCTTTATTTTCTTCAAGACAAAATCATCAGCTCTCTGGGTTTTACCATTTTCATCTGCTGTTTCTGGCCACAATAATTAAAAATAAGTTAGTTGCTAGGACCAGTGTCAATATGCATGTGTCTTAAGGTATTTGATCTAAAATTAAATAACTTCTCCTTAACTTCTGAGAAATTATTACATCTTTTATCATTAGAAACCAAATTGAGACAAGAACATTATAATATAGTAATATTCTGGGTCAAGGATTATATTTTAAAAACCCCGATAGTGAGGTAGTACTGGAACTCCATTAAATGGTGTGTAGCACTTACTTAGTATATGCAAGGCCATGGATTCAATCGCATCAACACCCCCGACACACACACACACACAAGTCTATTTAACAGGACTTGTAGTCCTTGTCTAGGCGACAACACAGATGTCACTCGCACTCTTACTCTTCACTCCAATGGTCTTGCCTACTTGGTTAGCCCTGATCTTTTTCTCCTTCATGTCTTCCTACACTTTTGTCACCCCTTTTCCCTACTGTCTCTTAAAAGTGATCATCACCTTTCTTCAGGAAAAGACAAGACTTTACAAAGGACGGTGTGGTACACACCTGTTAATTCAAGCATCTGTGAGGCTGACAAAAAAGTAAGAATTGGAAGCTAGTGTGGGCGCTTACAGCAAGACTCCCAGAAGGAACTGCAACAGAAACCCTTTTCTTTTCTCAGGGGAAAAGGTAAAAGAAAGAAGGCAACACAGACAGCAAGAAAACCCAGAGGCAAAACCCAGCAAATGGTGAAAAGGTTTATTCTGCACCAGAACATCCTTCACACAGCATTTCACTCCAACATCTTATCTGATGAACTTATTCTTCTACACACCATTTTATGGAGGGGCAAAATGAAGTACAGAGAGTATACTTCTTGGGTATGTATATAATAAGTATATATTATAGTAAATACAGAAGAGTATATACATAATCTCCAGTAAGCTGTTTTACCCAAGATTATTGATAAATGACAACAAGAAAATCTTTAGAGCCCCAAACAATCCTTATCCAAAAAAAAAAAAAAAAAAAAAAAACTACATAAAATTCTCACAAATGGTGGTGGTGTGTACCCCAAGCCTTGAAAGTACTTATAAACTCCAGATCCAGAACATACACTTCCAAATCAAAGTCATCTAAGAAATTACTGAAGATCTACAAAGGCAGCACTAATGGTATCTTTTAAAATAAAATAGAATCCTCTAAAATACCTAATATGGTGACTAATTCTGATAGTCACATAGTACAAATATATTACTTAACCATTATAAAACATAGAGTGAAGGAATCAACATAAAAATATTACCAAATGTTCATACTGTCACACTTCTCCAAAGCCTGTACTGATAACTTCTCCACCTAAGCGGAGTATGTAGCAAAAGCAACTGAGTGCTGCACTTGCCACCTCAGCACTTCCTGTCCCAGATGTCACATATTTAATCTCCTACTCTCTTCTAGACTATAAGTATGAGGCCAAGAGTATATACTACCTTTTACTCCAGGGCACTTAACCTACATTTATTGATTCCATTTTTTTATTAAACATCCATTCACCTGAATTTATTAAGAACATACATACCATGTGCTGAGTATACTCTGGGCATCAGGGCTACGGTGCTCACTACAGCACAGACACAATCTTCTCTATTCTCTCATACCTTATAATCTAGTTGGAGACGATCAAGCAGCTAAAGTACTATCGGGTAGTAGGTTAAAAGGAACATTTGGACGTTGGAAACACTTTTTGAAATGTGAAATTTAAAATGAGTTCTAAAAAGTGAGCTGGGCATTTGAAGAGCTAGAGGTGAGTTTCTAAAGAGAAAAAAGATTTAAAGTCAGGGAGAATCTGCTTCATATATGTATATGCTGTATAGATAAAGTACAAAAATATATCTGGAGGAATGTATGTTAAGGTATTACTGAATGGTTATCAATGGATTATAAATGTATATTTTCTGCCTATCTGTATTTCATAATTTACTATAATAAGCATATCAATGTTCTAATTTAAAGGCTAACTCAAGTTTTAATTGGTTTAAACTGACAAGCCCAATATAAAAAGACATATTTTACTTAGTAGTTAGGAAATATACCTAGCCAAAAAAACCAACCAAACAACAAAAACTAATCTTCTAGTGTTTATTATATAGAATTTATCTACCAAGCAATAGTATTTCCAACACAAGTAGTTCAGCTAACATAGACACCCAGTTATAAAGAACTTAGTTAGCATAATATACAAATACTAATTAGTATAAAAACTATATAAAACCATTTTAAAAATTCCAAATGACCATATACTACCACAGTTACAAAATCTAAAGAAAATATTTTAAAATGCCAAGTCAAAGTCTTTAAAGTATATAAACAATGTACAATGTGTCTGAAACTTGCTTTAAAAATTAAAAAAAAAAAAAAAAAAAAACAGACATGGTGGTTCACTCTTGTGATTCCTGCACTCAAGAGGCACAGGCAGAGGGAGACTGACCTCTCAGTCAGCCTGGAGCACAGTCAGAATGAGAGATGGCCTCCAAAAAGAAATAAAGAAATGAAATGAAATGAAATGAAATGAAATGAAATGAAATGAAATGAAATGAAATAAGGAAGGAGGGAGGGGGGAGGGAGAGAGGGAGAGAGAGGGGGGAGAGGAAGGAAGGGAGGAAGGAAGGAAGGAAAGAAAGAGGGGGGAGGGAGGGAAGGGAGGAAGGAAGGAAGAAGGAAAGGAGGAAGGAAGGAAAAGGGGGAGGGGTGGAAGAAGAAAAGACAATAAGAAGTCTCTTCATTTATAAACATCATTTATAATGTAACTATATAACATATAAAATCAGATTTCTTATACTGGAATCTTTTACTCCATATACAACTAGATCATGATTCAAACACACAAGTCATTTATATTTTATACCTAATAAAACTAATCTAAATCAGTGATTTAGGCAGTTTTCCTAAGGAGCAAAATGTTACTCAATATAAAGATTAGACCAATTTAAAAATACTCATAAGTCCTTTAGTAATTTCATGGGGAAGGATAAGAATATCTCTGAAAATATCAAGTTTTAAGTTTCAAAAGAGGTGTACAAAAAAATAAATTATGATCTAGATCTGCCACTGAAGGAAATGTCTTGATTACTAGGCATTTCCTACATTACTATTTGTTCATCAGTGGTATTTATATATATGGCCAAGTTTGTGTTGGTTTTAGTCAAAACTTTTATAAAAAAACAAAAACAAAACAAAACAAAAAACAAAACAAAAAAAAACAAAAAACAAAATTCAGTTAGTGTAACACACGAGAGAGAGAGAGAGAGAGAGAGAGAGAGAGAGAGAGAGAGAGAGAGAATATGAAAGGAACCTTAAGTTAATCGTAATTTCACAAATTTCAACCTGTCTTCTCTTAGCTAATTCTGGTTTCCAAATGTAGATTCTTTTCTCAGGCTGCCTTTCTTGGTAGATAAATTTGGGACCATTCATCTCCTACTTGCTAATGAATTTACATGGGCAAACAAAATTTATTCTTAAATTGCAATGGTGACAACTAGCTGAGAATGGCCTAAGCTTCCATATGCTGTTGGTTATTATATGAGGCCGGCCACTATTGCTACTTAGGAAAAATGACAGTTACGTTACCTTGCTCTTAGTAAAAACCATTATTGAAAAGTCTACGAGAGAGAGAAAGGAGGAAGTCAGTACCTAAAGGCTTGCTTCATGATCTCTCCATTTCTACTGCAGTGGTTTAGCTTTCACATAGAAATGCATTCAGGAAGTTACTTTCTGAGTAATTTCTTCATAGTGTAAAAGCTAAAACTTACTGTCTTCAGTTTCCTCTTTATTCTTATTTATTACTGAGTGTATGTGCATGGTGCCTCTGTGGAAGTTGTCGCCTTTATGTGTGTTCTAGGGATCCAACTCATTACCAGGATTCTGCTGCCATATTCTTTCCACAATGAGGAATCTTGCTGGCTCTCACTGTTGGTTTCTCTCCCTGTTTCCTTGTACTGTTTTTACGGTGACAGCAGTTAAAC
The DNA here is from genome assembly GCA_033318265.1 of Phyllotis vaccarum. NCBI lineage: Eukaryota > Metazoa > Chordata > Mammalia > Rodentia > Cricetidae > Phyllotis > Phyllotis vaccarum. Next base: position 100,164,610 of record JARWLC010000003.1, read on the forward strand.
CTGCTTCTGACAGCTAGGCAGGTGTTCTAGCCCTCACACCAGTTCTTAACAGCCAAGAACAAAGCTACACTTCACCTTTATTAGGAAAGCTTTTACATGTCAAGCTAAAACTCAATATACAGAAAGCATGCCGTACTACTGACAGAGACAGGAACATTGACCTGAACAAGTTGCTGGCTCTCTTTCAAAAGATCATTACAACTGCACTTAGAATACATGAAATTACCACTAAAATTCTAAAATTAGCTAACATTATCTATCATCAAATAACCTAGTTTACTTAACACAACACTAATTTAGTTTTCACTAGTGCAAAAATATTAGGAATAAGAAATTAGAAATTAAGGAAAATAAGGAGTAGAATATAGCTCACTGGCAGAATACTTGTCTAGCATTCAAAGTTCTGGGTTCAGTTCCCAGTACCAGCAAGCACACATGCACATGTGTGCAAGCACACAAACATGCACACACATACGCTTGAAAACTGTCCTAGGAAATACGCTACCTTCAATTTCTAACTATCATGGTAGATAAGAAAAGCAAACAATAGTAGTTCATATATTATAAATTCTCATAAAACAATAATTTTTCATATCATATTCATAAAGAAAAAAAACTAAAGTTGGGTTCTAAAAATGATTTTATCGTTATCTTTTCTTTTTGTTTTGGAGATAGGGCCTTGCAAAGAAGCTGGTTTTAAACCCAAGGTTGTCTTACCTCAGTCTCCCAAATGCCAGAAGTACTGGGGAAATAAATTCTTTGTGCTTCTTTTGAGGATGGTTACAGTTTTATATAAAAACCTGTTTTAAATGGAAAACCAAAAAGCAACTCCTTTTGAAACCAAATTTTTTGGAGTCATTGTTTTTATAACTGCCCACATTCGCAAACACGTTTTTTTGTTAAATAACTGCTAGCTAGGTAGACTTTTTTTTCACTTTAGTAGTTTTGTTTGGAGGGGGGAAAATTACCCTGAACTGGCCCTGAACCTATCAGATGGCTTTACACTGGCCTTGAATTCATTATTCTCTTGCTTAAGTCTGTTGTATGCTACCATTAGTCACATCAACACATTCAGCCTAAAATATCATGTTTGCTGTTTTGGTTTGGTTTTCTTGTTGGTGGTAGGTGGGTGGTTGGTTGGTTTTTTTGTTTTGTTTTGTTTTGTTTTTTAAGTTGTCAACAAAACTGACAAAGAGCTGTGCAGATTTCCCACACATTCCTATTACCAGACCCCACCAGAGCATTACACTTGCTAACACTAAACACACCAACATATCTTCTTCACGTAGGACTCAGTGCAGAGGGTATTCTTAGTACCACACATAATTCTTGCTTGAACAAATGTAAATGACATGGGCCAGCTTAATGGCCCTAGAAATCTTGGGATCCAACTACTAAAGTCCCTCCCATCATAATTTCCAGCAACCAGGGTTTGTCTTTTTCAGTGTTACATAACTGGAATTGCACAGTATGTAGCCCACTTAGACTGGGTTCTTTCTATCACTGCAATATTAATACACTCGGGGTTATTTTGCTACTTTTCAGAACTCAGTAGTTTGTTTTTAGAGCTGCAAAATATTCCATTGTGGATGTACCACAGTTTGTCCGTTTATCTATTGAAGAACATCTGAGTTGTTTTCAAATTTTGTCAATTATGAATAAAGCTACTACAAATTTCTATGTAGGTATAAATTTCCAAATCTTTTGGGTAAATACCAAATAGTATGTAAACTGCCATATCATAGAGAGTATATTTAGCTTTGTAAAACACCACCAAATTGTCTTCCTGAGTATCTGTACCATTTTGCATTGCCACAATAAGGTAGCTTGACCTTTTGCAATCTAGTATCTCTCTGTACTTCACTGTTTCTTCACTGATGAAATGGAGGAAGGAGACAGACAAGTATTTTTCTATAAAAATGCACAGAATAAATTTAAAATGCATGTAAAGTACTTGGTATACTAGACTAAAACAAGTGTTAACTACTATTCTTATCCCCATATGGTGGAAATATAAAGGCAGCATGTGCCACTAAGAGCACGCAATAGCTCTATTGGTGAAGTACTTGTTACACAAGTATGAGGACCCAAGTCCAATCCCCCACAAGCACTTAAAAAAAGCCAACCATAGTGGCAAGTGCTTGGAAGCTCAACAATGGGAAGAACCCCTGTGAAAGACTATGTCAAAAACAAGTGCAAGGTTCATGAAGAAGGACTCCTGAGATATACCCCTGGCCTCCACATACATACCACCAAGAATATGAACATGTATAAACACACACGATGCAAGCTGAAGCTGGGTATTATGTGCCCTGGAATCCAGAACCCAAAGCAAGGTAGGAGAGTTGTGGGGTCAACACTAGCCTGGGCTATCGCACAACACCTTGCCTCAAAACAGAAACACACCAAAAGTACCTACCTGGATACTTTACAGTTAAGACTGAGATGACTACTTCTGCTCTATGCTTATTAGTCTCTGGAGGAACCCAGAAATCCCCTTAAACCTTTATTTCCTTGCCTTAAAATACTATTAACACTCATGTTTATCTTAACAGTCATTGGAAGGATTAAAGAGAATGAATCATCACTGATCTGGCACACAAGTCTTTATCTTATCATAATCATAAGGGTTGGATTACATTCCTTGAAAAACTTGTCAGAAACTCTGGATTATCAGAACCTAGGAATTACTAGCCCAGAGCATGGTATAGTCATGAAACATAAAGGGGAAAAAGAATGACTCACTAAATGTCTCTCAAGACCTAATTCATTATCTCATTCTAATTTAACAATTCAGTCCAGTAGACACAGAAATCCCTTCTCAAAGATGGAAGCAGGATCTGAAACAAGATGTAACTTTTATTAGGTCACAAAGCTAGCAGTTGAAAGACAAAATTCAGACCCATGTAACTCCAAAATTCAGATTCTTCCACTGCCATATAGTAGACTTTCTTCCTTTCCATCTCTTCTATCAGCCTGTCCTAAAAAGTCTGGCAGATTATTAACTGAGATTATCTAGTTACAATTAATGGACTTCAAATGCTAGCCTTTATGAGGTCCCAATAAAGAAAACTATTACTATATGCACTATATATAATGTCTCTACAATTCATGATCACAAAGGTGGCATTATTAGTTTTCATGCCTTACTGTCAAAAACATTTTCCTCTCTGGTGGACAGGGGAAAACAGCTTCTGAACTTTCTGATAAATAAAGACTATATTTATTACATATTGTTATTGTTATATATTATTGATCATACATAATTACATATTTAATATAATCCCAATAATTCTCCATTCCTTCCACAAAAACAAATCAAGTGTTTCTATCAATATCTTTCTATTTTCTGAAAAAAGGTCCTGTTACAACTGGCAATCCTCAGTCTCTCAAATGCTGAGATCACACCTAGTATCTTTTGGGTATCAGAGAATACTTCCACATGACAGGAGTTAGGAAGGGAGTCAAAACTAAAAAAGCAGAAAAGCTAACTATGAAGACTCACGGAAGAAAAATTCTGGAGTTTAATGATACTACAAGAGCTAAGCAATCATCTTCTTACTAAACATCTTTGGCCTATGCTTTTATGAACAATAACAAAGAAAGAAACAAGTAAGACCAAAGGGTAAAGGGGGACTGAAGCATACTGCTTACAAGACATAGCAAATACTTTAATACTTCTTTATAAACATCAACCCCAATGCATAGAACAGAAAGAGCAAACTGGATCCTGGTATTTGTTTCTTCTTAAGAGCCCAATATTCAGTTCTACCATTAGAAAATTTCAAGTGTGTTACTTCACCTCTGAAAATCATTTTACTTCCTATTTTGGAATAAATGTTTACATACCATTTTAAAAAACTATTTATGAGCAATGACAGATGTCTGAAGTGTAATATATGAAATTAGCCTATACATGAATTTGGACTCAGTACTGTTGAACTGATGTGCAGGAACATGTCTCTTAGTCACGTTCCATGTCTCAAGATAGAGATTACTAACCTCTAAGGAGCATATAGTCTCCTACTCTGCTACTGTAATGCAAAAACTGGTATAGATATAAATAGATGTATAAATTAACAGTTATATTCCAATAAAACTTTATCTGTGGACATATGAATTTATCATATTAAATTTAGATGTAAATGTAAATATAACACATGTAAATTTATGTGTTATAAGGTTTTTCCCATAATCTGAAACATGAAAACCAATCTTACCAACTTGTAAAATAAGAGGCAGAACTGATCTATGTTTTGTTCTTAGACAAGGTCTCAGGGTCCTAAGCTAGCTTCAAGGCGCATATGTGGCAAAGGATGACCCTAAACCTCTAACCCTGCTACCTCCACCTTTTAGGTGCTGGGATTACAACCAGTGCTACCACACCAGTTTTGGGCAGAGCTGGGGACTAAACCCAGAGCTTTGCAAGCTAGACAAGCTTTCTACCAACATAGCTGGCTAGGAAATTGCTCTGTAACCCATGCTAAGCTGAACTTCCAGTCTTCCTCCTTCCCCACCAGTTGTGCTGGTTAGCTTTGTCAATTTGGCATACTCTAGAGCCATCTGGGAAGATGGAACCTCTATGGAGAAAATGCCTCCATCAGATTGAAAGTCTATGGGACATCTTTTTTTTTTATGAATGATTGATGTAGGATGGACTAGAGACTAGCAAGCCTGGGCAGGTGATCCTGGATGATATAAGAAAGCAAATGGAGCAAGCTATGGGAGGCGAGCTAACAGCATTTCTTCCTGGTTTTTGCTTCAGTTTCTGCCCCTGACTTCCTTTCATGATGGACTACAGCCTGTAAAATGAACTCTTCCCTTTCTCTGGTGCATTGGGTCGTGGTGTTTATCCCAGCAATAGAAAGCAAACCACAACACCAGCTGCAGAATTGATTTCTATAAAAGTACAACAATAATTCAGCGGAAGAACAATAAGCTATTGATTAAAGGTGTACAGTGACTGTTCATCTAGAGACCGCCTCCCTTTCAAAAAAACCACAACATGATTTTACACCTGTATGAAATTAACTCAAATGGACCACAGATTTAGACTTAAAAAAATAAAATTATAAAGCTTCTAAGGAGAATTATGCCCCAAACTGATTCATTAAAGAGTCGACAAAACTTTGCTGATTTTGCAGTGTGAAACATCTTGTTAAACCAAGGGAAAGGTAAGCAATAGAATAATTTGCAAACCAAACAGTAAAGAAACTGTACTTGTAACATACAAATAATTCTCAATAAAGAATTCTCAAAGTATTTTTAAAAGAAATCTGACTAGACAATTAGCACCAAAAAAAAAAACCCAAAACACTGAGAAACAAGTTTTACTGATGAGGGGTCTATATACAAAAAGGGCTGGTTAATATCACCATTAATATGAGATTATAACGAGGTAATCCCCTCACAGCTACTAAAACTGCTAAAATCACAGTAGTTACATTACAACAACAGATACTGACAAGAATGTAAAAAAGTCACTAATAGGAATGGGAAGAGTATTCTCAAGAAAACTGTATGGCAACATGATAAAATAAGCCAGCAAACCCTAAACATATACTCACCACATGACCTTATAAGAACAATCCTCAAAGAAAAATTCACTTCTGAATGAGAAGCTTTGTTTCTAAAAGTTACAAACAAGACACCAAAATGTCCTTAAATCCAAGAATCATTATATACCCTTGTTGAAAAATGAGAGCCATTGACACATATACACATAGATGATCTCATGCTGAGTTTAATACGCTAGCTTCAAAAGACCCCAAGCACATTATAGTCTCAAATGACAAAATTATAAAATTACAAAGATAGAGAACAGACTAGTGGCTGTTATTGGTTAGAAACAGTAGAGAGGGTAGAGACATTACCTAATGCTTGCTTAAAAAGGAAAGTACATGAAAGATCTTTTTGGAGAGTTTTGTGCCTTGTTTATAGTAATACATTAATCTGCATGAGATAAAATGGCACTGAACCACACATACACACACCTTGTACCAATGTCAATTTCTCAGGGTTGGTATTATACAATGGTTATATAAGATACAACCACTGAAGTAAACTGGAAAAGCAAAATGACTTCTCTATGGTATTTTTTTGCAATTTCTTATGAATCTATAATTATTTTAAAGTAAATTGAAAATTCCTAAAAACCTTAGCATAAGCAAAAGGATGAGATTCCTGTAAACAACAGTAGTTTCTTTATTAGAACTGTTTACAGGATCAAGCATAGTAAAAGTAAAAGCTAGTTTAACTGCCTACCATGAACCAAGCACTATTTTAAGTGCTTTCCATATTCTGCCCCCACTTAATCCCTGTAACAAGCACATGAACCAAATGCCCAACCTCATTAAACAAACAAGAGAACCGGGGCTAAGGAGAGATTAATTCAATCCTGATCACACAGTAAATACTGGAATCAAAATTGACTTCCAGAGCCATCCCTCCTGAACCTGGGGATAACAAAAATAAACACATCAACTTTTTTACAAGATTGGTCCAACTATGCAAAAGCCAGTTTGTTTTCTGCTTGAGCTTCAGAGCTGTTAAAACGCCAGTGCATTTCAGATATCTGAACAGTACAGGTTTCTTCAAATAGACCTGACCAGAGGGCCCTATTTCCCCCAGAATATATATATATAGTCTGGATATGTAATTCAATTATTTCTAAACCAGAAGAGAATAGTGTTCAAATGGCCCTATCTTAACCCACTTCTCTTCAAAAATTGTCAAAAGCTATGCAGTCCAACATAGTAGCCACGAGCTGTACATAACATGTTATAAATTAGAATAAAATAAAATTTCAGTTTCTCAGTCATACAACCACATTACAAATCTGTTTAAGTGGTACATGAGGCTGCTATGTTGGACAACACATCTGAGAAAATTCTATTCATCAGTATTAGAGACTAGTTTTGTTTGGTTTCTGAAAGAACATAGGGCCTGTACAGTCTTCAGAGAAGCACACTGTGAATTACTGCATATGTCGGCACCACCTTCCTACCATAAAGGGAGACTGAGAGACCTCAGATAATTTCTAGTCAGTTTACTGACTGCCACCAGAATGAGAATGTCAAGGCACAATGAAAAGGCAAGCAAAAGAGTGGAGAAAAGGAAGCAGGGGAAAGCAGAGCACAGTGGACTGGAGATGGAGCCTGGGGTCTATGTCAATGATTCTTTTAATTTAAATCTCATCTTTGTAATGAAACCATGTAAATGAAGTCTCTTCACTATCTTGGACTCTGGTATTCCCTCCTGCAACACAAATTTAAAAGGAATGATTATTCAAAATTCCCATAGCTGTGTATGAACACACACCAGGGAGAGTGGGGAATAAGGGTTAAAAAAAAAAAAAAAAAGCTACTCCAATATGCAAAATAGCTGCATACTGGCACGCCAGTCAGCTTACCACAGTTCTACTCCTGAGGATGATATCTGGATACCACCAAAAAAAAAAAAAAAAAAAAAAAAAAAAGATGCAGTTCTAATGAAAACTTGTTACTTGCATCTAAACACACACACACACACACACACACACACACACTGATTAGCGCTAAGACCAAATATATGGAAAAAATGCAAGACACTCAAAACTTTTAAAGACTGGTTCACTAACATGGAATAACTGATGTTATTCCCAGTTTTCAAACACATGTGTTAGCATGTTACTAAGATTATGAATATTACAAATTATAAATACTATACACAAAGTATAAATATGGCATGACCAAAAGTACACTTTATTTCTTCCACAAAAAATATAAATAGATTCGACAAGAATCTGGCAATAGAAGACATCAATTTTGGTCAAACTAATTTCTCTCAAAACCACACTTAGTCCTATGTTTTCTATGTGAAACACCTTCAATAACTACTGGAATTGCAGAGATTCTCAAACAGTGCTCTGACAGAATGAAATACAACTAGAAGCTGCGTCTACATCCTATTGCATGCTTCCTCTCTTCAGAGAAACGGTTGGTCCTAAGATTCAAAGGGCTATTTAAAAAAAAAAAAAAAAAAAAACTTTCTCGGACCAATCATACAGATAAAAAAATCATTTATGATATTAAAATGTTTAAGCTATTTTTACCTCGTCTAACTGAAAATGAAATATCATAAATGATTTTTTTAACCTCGCTGAAGCTAAGCAACCAGTGAGTTGTGTAATCTCTTTGAGAATTCAAACTCGGAGCCCAGAATCAAACCTATGAATATTTTAGTGCCGGGGATAAAAACTAAAGATTTCCAAAAAAGAAAACAAGAAGGGACTTTCAGTGGCAAGCCTTTACTTCAGTAAGGCTGGTTTTAGTACCCCACCTACTAATCTGATGCCAAGCACCGCGCGGCGCGGAAACCCTGCCGAATTTGAAAATAAGCGTTGCAAAGGCTCCGGGGGACTGCAAACGGGGATGGAAACTGACAGCTTGGCCTCAGAGAGAAGCCTCAAGTAGGTCAAACTGTGGCAACCGTCTGCAATCTGGAGTCCACTTCAGTGGACTCAGGGGAGCAAAGTGGCGTCTTCAGTCCTAAAGGGGCGGGATATGGACACCGAGACCCAGAGCCCGAGCCCCCGCGGTTCGCCTGCTCTCACCTCTCTTGGGGGCCTTGATCAGAGGCACTCCTCCGCTCCTCTCGCCGTTTTCCTGCTTGTCCTTGTGCTTGAGATCGCCCGGAACGCAAGCGCCAGGGTCACCATCCGAGCCGCGGTGGTGATGGTGCTTGTGCCGCTCCTTGTGGCCCTTATGCTTGGGCCCGGCCGCGCTCACCGTCAGGGGCGAGAAGGTGAAGAGGGCCGAGGTTCCCGGGGCCGGGAGCGGGGCAGCTACAGCGGGCCCGGCGGGCGCCAGCGACGGTGGCGGCGGAGGCGGCAGGAGCAGAGGCTCAACAGGGCCCGGGACGGTTGGGGCAGCATTCGTTGGAGGAAGCGGCCCGGGATGTTGGCGGCTGCGACGCCGCCGATGAGGGGGAGCGAGAGGGGGGTCTTGGCTCGGCCGCCCCCGCTTCTCCTGAGAACCCCCGCTGCTCGCCCGGCGTTGCCGCTTCACTCCCCGCGGCGAGACCCCAACATGGGGTTTCTCCTTCCCCTCTTTGTCCGGCTCCTCCTGCGCCGCCACCGCCCGTACTACGCGAACCGCTCCGACCTGCGCAGCCATTTCACCCACAAACACACATTTAAATGGCCCGACCGCCCCCCCGTCCGCAGTTCGCGCAAGCGCCGCCCGCGCATGGCCCGCTGGGCATTGGAGTCTCTCCCCCGCCCTCCACGGATCGGTCCTTCTCCTAGAGCTGAACATGCCGGAAACGGCTCTTCCGGCACCTCTCCGCAGACCTCGCCAACCGAGCTTCTATTGTAAAGCGCCCTGGACGCGCAAGGCCTTGCGGGAGTTGTAGTTCCACCGCCCGCCGCGTCCCCCGCTTTCTGAGTGGAGGAGAAGAGAGGGAGCGTGCGCCCAGGCACGCTTCGGGGTGCGACGCAACTGCCGCCGGCCGGCGAGTTGCCGCCAACCGCCCTAACGGCCCAAACAATGTTACTAGCTTTCAGAGTCTGGCGGTGTGTTCAGCGGGTCCTCTTCCAGCGTTCCTTCTTCATCTTACCCGGAGGTGGTCTCCATAGTGACTTTTCAATTGCGTTTTTCTCCCATAGCCTTTGTGAGGTAAAAGAATCTCCAGCCTTTACCTTTGACGAACGACGAGAAAAAGATTTCGGAATATGTAAAATGTCGATTTTGCTGTTAAATATAGCAGGGTTTGCTATTCAGAAAAAGAAAAATAAAAAGAAGCATTTTTAGTGGCATTGCTGGGGTTACAGCTGCAGGCTTAAGACAGGTGCTAGGAGTCCCCTGAGCGCAGCCCACCTTGCCAGAGCCACATTTCCTTCCCTCTATGATGGAAAAGGTAGAATCCAGCATTTGTGTTGAACATAAAACTATAGTTAACGAAAGATTCTCGATGGAAATTGTTTAAATTTTTAAATTTAAATGCAAATGTGAAAAGTGTTGTCAACCTAACAACACACACAAAAAAAATCACTTCATCAGGAGATAGTGTTTACTCGGAAATTTATTTAATAACTGGCTATAATGATGTACTAAGCATATATATTAAAAAACACACACACACACACACACACACACACACACACACACACACACACACACACACACACACACACACACACACACACACACACACACACACACACACACACACACACACACTGATTTATCACTGCTCGTTCCCAGAGAAGTGAGAGAACTTATGCAATAGGTTAGTTTAAAATAGAGGTCTTGAACACCTACTGGGTATACATTGTACTACAATAAGCAAGTAACAATACCTTTCAGTCAGCCCTCAAATTGGGTTTCCTAATGAAAAGTATTAAAGCACAAACAACACTGTTGCAAGGTTGTATTTTCTTAAGTAAAAATGTCAAATTGCAAGTCCTATCCTTTAAAATAATAAAGAGCGATCTTTAAATCGAATCTTTTAAAATAATATAGATCCATCTACTCAGTTACTATGTAAAACTAGATTTGAGATTTATTTAGGAGCCAGTCATACAGAAATATAATTTCAAACTACCAGTACCTTTAAGTGATTATAAACATAAATTGCACAAGTTTATCTGGGGTCTTTTCTATGAAGAAAACGCCATTCAGAAAGAGTTAAAGCCAATTTTAAAGGACTACCAAAACGTAATTCCTGTTGATTATTTTCCTAGAATTAGTAAATGAACACTGGTTAAAACTTATGTGGACTATAGTTGGACATTGTTATAGCAATATAAAAATGACCACTACCATTATTTGTACATCATTATCTTTAATATTTCTTTTCCTTCTTTTCTACATTTGGGAAGATAGGGGAGGTATACTTCATTTAAACAAAAATAACATCCTGGGAATAATCATTGCCACAAGCAGTAATTTTGTACTACAAACACAAAGCAAGAGTTTTTTTGTTTTTTGTTTTGTTTCTTTTGTTTTTTAAATAAAACCTTTAGACAGTTATGATGGAGCACACTGTAATGCCAACATCTGCAGGTTGAAGTAGGTTGATTGGTTTGAGGCCAGCCTGGAGCAGCATAGCAAGACCTTTCTATTTAAAAAAAAAAAAAAAAAAAAAAAAAAAAAAAAAAGAGTTTAATATTAAAGCAATGTAAAAATTTAGTTATAGGTATAGAAAGATGGTTCTGATGGTTAAGAGCACTTACTGCTTTGCAGAGGACCCTGATTCAATTTCAGAACCCTCACAGCAATTCACAACAACCAATAATTACAATTCAAGGGGATCCAACTCCCTCTTCTAGCCTCAATGTGCACTACACATTGGTAGTATCTATCCATACATGCAGGCAAAAACACTTATTTGCATAAAAATATTTTAAAAAGAAATTTGGTTACTATCACAATCTTACAGGCCTATCAAAATGAACGTTTGTGCTGGGCTTGATTGTGTGCCTTTAATCCCAGCCCTCCCGAGGTGATGGCAAGAATCAAGACTAACATAGAAAGACATCATCTCAAAACAAAAACTTCCATTTATAAAGAATGTAAAATAGAGGGACTGGAGGGATGGCTCAGCAGTTAAGCCCTGGCTGTTCTTCTGGAGAACCTGGGTTCAATTCCCAGAACTCACATGGCAGCTCATAACTGCCTGCAACTACAGTTCCACGGGATCTGACATCCTCACACAGACATATATGCAGGCAAAACACAAATGCATATGAAATAAAATGAATTATTTTAAAAAGTAAAATAGAATAACTTCCAAAAATGAAAAATCCATTTTGGAACATAAACTCAAGTAAGAAACTTTATTGGCAGTTCCCAAGTGTCAAGAATATGAAAACACAAAGTTGATGTTTTTTCACGTATAACTTTCCTTTTGAAAGCTATTGACACAATATATCTTCATTATTGATATTATTTTATTGTTAGAGCAGTATTCTAGTAGTTTTATTTGCAGTCACATATGCAGCCAATAGTCTTACAAATCCAGCTGTGTATTAAGTATTCCAAGTTGATGGTGGCTTCCTTGGTCCTTTGGGTTTTGTGAAACGATTTCCAAAACCTGGGGCAAAAATAAAAACTGAATGAAAATGAGTTCCTTTATGTAGAAATGAATACTTGGATTTTAAAATACAACACTGGAAAAGTTAAGCACCTCTTTGATCAATTCAATAATAGACTGCAAAGGCATTATACTAATTACGGTTTAAATGAAATAAGATACTGTTTTTGCTGTACTGGAGATCAAACTAATGGCCTTATATACACTAAGGCAATATTCTGCCACTGGAACTCACCTCCAACCCAAATACTACTATTTGAATTTTGACCACTTACAGATTAACTAATGGTAAAAACTGTCTGAAGAACCTTGATTATAGTAGCCTTAAATAACTGAATATATAACACTGTTTTATCTGTTTTATTCACCCACCACTTATCACGAAAAAATTCAGTTTTATAAAATTAAGCACTATTATTTATGTGCTATTATTAAATCTAGTTCTGTATCTATACAGCCACAGAAAATCCTGCATTTACTAAAACATTGTTTCCAAAACTTAGAAAATATAAAACATTTCTGAAATCCCGTGATTTTCAAAGCATACTGCATTTAGAAACGTTGGTGCCTTAATTTGAAAAATGGCAGGTTTGAAACTTAAAGGGAGAAAAAAAAATGAAAAACTCAAGATATTCCTAATACTAGTAACTGTTTACATTTATGACTAAATTTAAGTCTAAAAGCAAAAGTAGAGTAGGCCCTGCTTAGAACAACTAAAATTTCAGATGTCTATATTTGATCTGATTCATTAGGCAATTATTAATACTTTAGAATCACTTTATACTACCATTTTCTGCACATGGATCAATTTAGGAAAAATAAACTTGAACCACATGCTTTTTTCTTTCAACTTGGGGAAAAATTGAGATAGAATCTCCCTGTGCAAGCCCAGGCTGTCCCTAAGTCATGGTCCTCCTGCCTCAGCCTTCTGTGTACTGGAGTTATGGGTATGTATCATCAGAGCAACTTAAATATTTTAAAATAACATTTTCTTACAATTTATATTGCCACTATTTAAGGGAGAAATTAAATATGATGTTTTCAAGTACACAAATTGATGAAATCTAAGCATGTTTGGGAAGAAACAACATGGATGCAGTAAGATTTTATCCCGAGCCACAGCAATGTAAAATCAGTACATCACTCAAGTGATTTAGACAAAAGAAGGAAACAAAAATCTTTTGTAACCAAGGCAAAGTGGCATGGGCTTTTTTTTCATAGTTCATAAAATGTTCCATATAAATATTTTAACTAATGTTATACAAATTTTAACATTTAAATTAAAACATTGAGTTAGTGGAAATACAAGCCAAATTTTATAGCTAAAGAAATAGAGCATGTTTTGTAAATATTTTCTCAGGTGAGATGAGGACTGTACTGACAGAGACTGCTCCCTCATTTTCTGCTTCTTCCTCTGAAATAAAATTATATATTTGGGCACTTGTATGTCTGCCTAGTAGTATTACATTTTTTTAATCTCCCTACAATTTTTAAAATTGTGTGTATTGGTTTTTTGTCCCCATGTGTGTCTGTGTACCATGTGCTTGCAGTACCAGGCCGGCAGGGGGCATCAGCTCCTCTGGAACTGGAGGTGCAGACTGTTGTGAACTACTGTATTGGGGCTACGAATTGAACCTGGGTCCTCTGGAAGACTATCCAGACTCCTTATCACTGAGATATTCTTCTAGCCTGAATTTATATACATTTTAAACTTTGCTATAAAATAATGCACATACCAAAATTCAGAAAGGAGCTGGAATTTTTTGGCTGAACACATTCTAAGGGCTTGCTTGATGGGGAAGAATTACAAACACCTGTAATCAGAAGAAAACTGTCAGGTAAAGAATGACAACAGATTTATATTACCATTTATTTGCTTGCGTGATTATTCAAAGTAAACATTTCCTCCCAAACAGTACTCCAAAATAAACATATCAGTACCATATTAAACATATTGAAAACAGTTGAAGTTCTATTTTTATATAGGGAGAGTGGGAAAGATCTCAGTCTGTAGGTCTGAACTCTCTATGTATCCCAGGCTGGCCTCAAACTTATGGTACTCCTCCTGCCTCAGCATCCCAACTAGTGGGATTATAGGCCAGAATAGCCATGCCAAACAAGATTTATTTTCTTTGTTAATATATTTATGTAACAAGACACAAAACCAAAGAAAATTGTAAAAGGAACGGTGTTGTGGAAAATTATTTTAAGTATGTACAGGTGTGTTACATTTGCTTATGTTGCATTTGTTTAATTATATAAAGGTGTGGTGCTGTTTGACTTCACCTGCCTAGGGCACCTAACTAGTCTATTAAAAAGCTAAATGGTCAATAGCTAGGCAGTAGAGGGATAGGTGGGTAGGTGGGTGGGCAGAATAAATAGGAGTCAAAATCTAGGCTTGAGAAATGAGAGAGAAGAGAGAGAGGGAGATGCTCAGAGCCTGAAGCCACCAGATGGACACTTAGAGGGACCAGGAATATAACACATACAGAATGAAAGAAAGGTAAAAGCTCTGAGGCAAAATGTAGATGAGAGAAACAGCTTTAAACAAGAGCTAAGATAAGGCCAAGCATTTATAACTAATAACAAGTCTCAGAGTCATGCTTTGGGAACTGGTTGGTGACCCCAAAATAAATCCACTACTTTAAGATTCACATTTGGCTTTGGCGTTTATCTTTGTCCTCTGATCAGTTCATAGTATGCTTTCCACTTCTCACACTAATTCATCTATGACAAGCTGAGGTTTTTCTTATATTTCCCTCTACTCCTAAATCTCTTTCTTTACAGATTTTTTTTTCTCATAGCCAATTCTAAGTTAGGGCCATAGTCTCCCAAAGGCATTGTTATGTTGCTTAGTTTGCTGCTGTATTTACTGTGTGTGTGTGTTCCTAACAACTTAGTATAGACACATCAGTTTGTACCAAGTTTTAAAAGAAATTCTATAAAACTGGATGGCCATTTTACATGTGCATGGTCTTAAAGGAATAAAGATTTCTCAGGTTTATGTAAAATTTCTTTTAAACAAATGACTTATAAATAAGGAAAAATTACTACATACTTTTGTTCTTAACATTTCAAAATGCAATGCAAGAACTGCATGTATGTGTTTACATATGCCTACGTAGTATTAGGCTTCTAGAAACATCTAAAACATTTCCTTTCTGGAGGATACTTGAGTGTTATCACTAGAATAGATGGTAGTTCGTACTAATATTCTGGTCAAGAACTGGGCGAGAAACTGAGGAGAGACGGGAACACACCGGATGAAGATATGCAAGGATGGCATCTGAACTGAGAGAATATGTTTGTCCCAAAGAAGAATACTGTTTCTTTTTTCTCTTCTTTCCTCATTTTTTTCTTTTTCTTTCTTTTTTTACTTCTTTCTTCCTTTCTTTTTTTTTCCAAAAAAGGCGGCCTTAGATTCAGCAAATGTATATTAGAGGGAAATGATATTTTACCTATGGCTTGTCTCAAGTTATTTTTATGCTGCCTGCTTAACATGTATTCTCCAGATAAAACATCTTAATTTGTCCCTTTCCATCCTCCCCAGTTTTCAGTTTCCACACGTCGAGTGGAACTATTTCTACTTGTAGAAGAATAAAATGACTAATAACTTGGGCTGACTTCCATTGTTGGATGTTTAGGTCTGATCTCATTACTAAGTAATCAGTGACCACATGTAACTATGTGGCTAAATATAAGACACATTATCCTGCCTAATGGGAATGTTAAATATACTGTTAAGAATTGATTCAGGCAGGGGCAAATGAACCAGGCCAACATCAGGCCAATTTACACTAGTCATCAGACTGTTGCTTAAGCAACCAGGAAGAAGCTAATTTTTTCCATCAGAAGCCTAAAACCACATGGTTAAAAAAAAAAAAAGTGCCTATGAGTAAGCTTATAAAACAAATGAAAGCTGGGGCTAGAGAGATGGTCCATCCGGTAAAGTGCTTGCTGAGCAAACATGAGGCATGAGTTCAGATATCCAGCACCCAGGTAAAGCCAGGCATGGCAGTCATGTGTCTGTAATCCCAGCATATGGGAAATGAAAAGCCCTGAGGCTGACCAGCTAGTATAGCCAACTGGTAAACTCTCAGTTCATGAAAGACCCTGTCTCAAAAATTAGGTAGACATATAATTGAGGACAATGCCCGTCATCGCTCTCAGACCACACATGTGCATACATGTGTGCACACAGGCATGCACACATACAAACACAAAACAATATGGAATGAGAGGTTAACTACTTAGTGAATTATTTGAATTCTTAGTTACAAGACAATGTTTCTCTTATTCTCCAGTTAGCCTAAATTGGACATTCTGTCATTTGCAACTATAGTATTTCTGAGCAATTAAAGTGCTCCTTTAGGGCTCATCTGGTAAAGGAGTTAGCTGTGTAAGTCTGAGGACCTGAACTTGTTCCTGGAACTCATATAAAGGTAAAAGGGGAAAACCAACTCTACAAAAGTTGTCCTCTAAACAAGTTGAAGCACGTACCCCCACCATTACACACACACACACACACACACACACACACACACACACACACACACACACACAATTTACTTGAAATTTTTCCTTCTAAAAGTGAGCATTATTGGGCAGCATGGTTGGCAAGTTCCCTTCTTATCACCTGTAATCCACTCTCTGTACAGCAACCAGGATTAAAACAGTGCATAACATCTCTGTCTAAAACATTCTTAGAGCGTCTCATTGCACTTAAAATAAACTTTACTTAGAAAGATCAATAAGAATGTAACTACTACTCTGTCATCTTTCCAGCCTCACCTTACTGTTGTAGAATATTAGTTAAAGATGAATTACAATTGTTTATGCTAAGGAACATTTGTTTAATGAAGCAAAGCTGTCTTGCATTCTTTTATGTGGCATTTGTTTAACTCAGTGAAGCTGTGTTACTTGCCTGTCTTAAACACCTGACTGGTCTAATAAAGAGCTGAATGGCCAATAGCAAGCAGAAGAGAGGACAGGCTGGACTGGCAGGCAGAGAAGAATAGGAGGAGAAAATGAAGAAGGGAGCGAAAGGAGGAGAGGAGGGCTGCAGGGCCAGCCGCACAACCAGCCACAGAACAAGAAGAAAGGAATAGAGAAAGGTAAAAGCCCAGAGGCAAAGGACAGGTGGGATAATTTAAGAAAAGCTGGCTAGGAAAGTCAAGCTAAGGCCAGACGTTCATAAGAAAGAATAAGATTCTGTGTGATTTATTTGGGAGCTGGGTGTCAGGCCCCCCAAAGAACAAAGAGTAATAAAACAACCAACCACACCTTTTCCTCATTCTTTCACAATTACAATTGTTTTCTGTAATCTAGCTATCACAATGTTATTACATCTGTACTTGGGAACTCGCTTAATTTCTTAATTCTTCACTAGACATAAGTTGCACAAAATCCTAAGAGCCAGTATTTTCTATGTTGACCACCATATACCAGATGTCTTCCATAATGTCAGGCACATGGCAGACATTCCACAAGTCTTCATAGGAATAGAGGAAAAGAGGAGACAGAAACACTAGCTCAAAATAAGAGATAAGAATGCTACTTTCATTAAAAACTCAAGTGCAGAGCACTGAGAGATCCAGATTGGGAAAAAGCACAGGGAATTCTTGGGTCATGAGCATCTGGAAAGGGTGGAGGACAGGCTTGTAAGTATAAACTAATGCAGGTCTAAGCTCCAGAGTCAGTTTGAGGCTTGACTCAAACTTAGCAGCCAAATAGTATAGAATCAAAGTAGCTAAAAACAGAAATAGAGTCTAGCCTACATTTAGAGGATGCCCTGAGAGTTTTTACATAAAAGGCTCCCATCATATCCCAAAGATATGCCAACATAAACTACCTGAAGTTACTGTTTCTTTGATATCCTCAAAATTTTGAATCTAGAGAAAGAAAACTGTTTCCTAAACAAACTGATCAAATAAACCTTTGGCTGACTATCAAAGTCAGTCACTCATCTGTTTTGTCTACCTAATTTTCCAGGTTACTCTGATTTCCTTTTGAAATGTTAAATTTGTCCTGGACTAATTCTAGGGAGAAGGGCATGTTTCCCAACCAGACTTTAGCTATAATGGATAAAAGATGATTGCAGAGGTCAGGTATGATGGCCATGATGGCAGACTAATGAGAACCTGAACTCTATGAACTTTAGCCTAGAAGGTTAAAGTAGTACTCAACTATCCACCTGAGATTTGCTTTCCAAACATTTCCTTGGTGTTCTTTGTCCCTCCATGTTGTACCAGTATAATATCAACTATTTAGACCTTCCTGACTAACCAAGTGGATCAAATTTCTAAGAGTCATATATCATCATGTTTATAGTCTTCGTAATTGTAAATAAGGTGTCTAAGAGATTTTCCAAAAATTTAAAGAGCCTATGAGTTTTTATTTTCATTACAATACAGCAAAATAGTAAGCAACAGACTTTTCCTGCTGGAACATGTAGAATGGAAATGTGTCAGCACTTTGCTTGCTTCAGTAAATCTGCACATTTGTTTCACAATATGCTTTGCTGTTACTGCGTTCAACGAAAATGTATCTAAGGCTAAACTGCTAGGAGTCTTACATAACATTTATGTCTAAGCATCTTGGTATGGGCAGAAAATTCTAAACAGTGGTAAGTGTAACTCTGTAAACAGAAACCCCTACCCAACACTAGTCTGGTGGAGCCCAGCCAAGTCAAGGCCTATGTGATCTCTCTGACCACATGTTCCTAATGGAGTCCTGTTTGGGAATAATGTTAACTTTTTTCATAGGGTGATTATACCAGGAATTGTGTAATTTTAGGTGTTTTAGATACATTACAAAAAATAAGTACAAATGAACTTACTTTTTTTTATATTTCGGAAAATCTTTAAACTCTATAAAAGTGAAGAAAGGACGAAGTTAATATTTTCTATACATTTCAAAATGCATCAGCCAACTAAAAAACAGACTTAATGGCATTAGTTTCCTTAATAATGGCCATGAAAACGCAATTATTTTTTCCATCTTACATCTTAATCCAATACAAAATTACCACTTGATTCTATCTTGCTATTTTACCATCTGTATCATATACATATCTAGAAACAATGCTGTCAAAATGCTGGGGGTAAAGACGACAAGCCTTCTCTCCCTTCCCTGGGAGTATTCCAGAACTGACAGCAGCCTTTCACGGTTGCTTTGCTTCTCAGTCATGTATTTTCTTACCCATTTTTATTTTATATCTACGGATATCTAGCAATTTATATATATTGTACAAACACCATCTTACTATGGTGATGGTTGCAGACATTTTCTCTCTAATTTGGTCTTTATCTTTGATTTTTAAGTAAATTTTCTTCACTATACAGAAATGTTCTGTTTCACTTAGTGTATCTTTTTCCTTATTGCCTCTGGATTTTTATAATCACAAAGGCCATTCACACTCCAGAATTACAAAAATATCTTACCAAAAAGTACTCTTGTAACAAGATTTTAAAAATAGTTATTGTTGAGTTCTTCAGGAGGTGTGTGTTCATTTTTAGATTTAAAAAAATTAAATTGATTTATTATTTTATGTGTATGGATGTTTTGCCTACATGTATGTCTATGCACCAAATATATGCCTGGTGCCCAAGGAGATCAAAAGAGAGCATCAGACCCTCTAGAACTGGAGTTAAAGACAGTTAAGATTCCCCTTGTGGGTGTTAGCTATCTATTTAGACTTTATCCTGATGTCAATATGAATTGTAGATTCTAAAATTTTTTTACATCATTACTTATTTAGACCAACAACTCTTTTGAGACATAGTCTCATGTATCCCAGCCTTGAACTTCTGATCCTCCTGCCTCTACTACCCACCCCCAATATTGGGATTTGGGTAGTATTGATATGCACTACCCTGGGGCAAACTCCAGGCTTCAGGCATGCTTAGACAAACAGTCTACTAACTGCTACATTTTCAGCCCACTAACAATTATAAACCTATTCATCTTCATCCCTTGATTTGAGACACACCATAATGTACTAAATCCCTACATCTGTGTGGAACTATTCCTGAGCTTTCTCTGTAAGTAACATGTTTATTTCAATATACCAACATATCACTGTAATTACTCATTTAATACATTTGCTTTCTATTAATTTTGACTGTGTGAGATCAAAATTCAGTTTAATAAGATGCTTAATGTAATTTTCAGTCTTAATGCTATGGAGGGGAAACCTGTAGTAGGAAAGCTCTGGGATATCTCTAATCTTACTTTGCTCCTTGTGAAACTTTTTCCAGGGGTGTTCAGCGCTTGTTTAGATGTTGAGTTCTCCGTGGTTTCGGGATAGCAAGTAGAGTAAGTTTTTATGGCTTGGGCCTGTAAACCTTAACATAAAAGAAAAAGGAAAGAAAGAGAAACATTTTGTTGTATAGTTTCTTAAGCCTATGACTTAAATGTATGTGTATAGGCTCTACCTATATTTTTGCCTTCTTAGGTATCATTTTTATTATATATTGTAGGCTTAAAATTTTTTATTTAATCATTCTTTGTACCTTTCAATGTAAGACTTACTGCATTTAACTTGAGTGTTTGAGGCTTTTTTAGATAGGATCTCATCATGTATCCCTGCCTGGCCTGGAACTCACAGAGAT
This sequence comes from Phyllotis vaccarum, assembly GCA_033318265.1. Lineage (NCBI taxonomy): Eukaryota > Metazoa > Chordata > Mammalia > Rodentia > Cricetidae > Phyllotis > Phyllotis vaccarum. Next base: position 100,185,297 of record JARWLC010000003.1, read on the forward strand.
CCGCCTCTGCCTCCTGGAACACCACAATGCCTGGCCTTGCTTATGCTTTTATGAGATGGCTCTCAAACAGCTTAGGTTGTCCTTAAATAATGTGGTATAGGGTGACCTTGAACTCTTAATTTTCTTGTCTTCACCCCCTACCCCAAGTGCTGAGATCACAGGCAGACACTATTACACTTATCTTATTTTAAACCTTTTAACATTTCATTCTATAACTTTTGTGGAAAGCAATGCCAACTTACAGTCTTCATCAGCAAGAAAGAAAGACTCCAGAGTTCTTTCTGGGAGTGGAGGTGGAGGAGAACCATCCTGATGGAGATCTGTAATAAGAAAAGTATATAAGCAGAACAAAGAACCCACCAATTAAAAGTCGGGTCAGGACACGTTTTGTGTCTGTGTAATGTTTGTTGTTAGTCCATTTTAGCCTGCAACCACTGTTTTGGGTACTGTTTCTGTTGCTGTGACAACACACCCTGACAACTTAGGAGAGCAGTTTTTACTGGCTCCTAGTCCAGTGTATATAAAATCATGGCGTGGCCCTGGTGGTGGGGTCTCCAGCCCAGCTGGTCACATTGCACACATGGTCAGAAATAGGGAGTGGTGAGCGGTGGTTCTACTCAGCTGGGGCTCTTCTTTTATTCAGTTCAGGACCCAATCCCAGGAGACAGTGCTAACCACCACTGAGGTGGGTCTTCTTACCTCAACCTAATTGAGGTAGTTCCTCACAGACATGTCTAAAGGCTAGCTGAATCAAAATAATCCCTCATGGGCATTTCTGTAAAACTAACCATCACAACCACTGGAAAGGACCTAAACATAAGATTATAGGTGCGTGCTACATGTCCAGCTGACACAAAGGTGTAGAACATTTGCTGCCTCCCAAGTTCTCCATCTTCTGGGGTGGATATAGCAACAACGAAATGAACTGTCACGCAATGTAAAAGGAATTATAGGAATAATAACCAGAGCCTCAAAAGTGTAGTCCCTCTACTTTGTTGATCAAGGAGCCTATGACTCGTCAAAAACTTACAAGTTTTGTATGTCTTCTTCCAAAGAAATTGGAAACAGATTTACCACGGTTCTACATCTGATTTATTTTTGATAAATTAGAAAAATTTAGATAATAAAGAAACATGTTAATTAGTCCAGAGAATACAATTCATTAAATTTAGAATTGTTCTTCAGGAGCAGTAATCCATTTTATCTAGCAAATGAAATGTTAGAAATTGCAAAAAAAAAAAAAAAAAAAGGCAGGGGAGAAAAAAAAGAAAATGCAATATGTATATTTTGTTTGACTATTCAAGAAAGCCAACTATAAGCTGACTCTAAAAATACTTTTGTTTGAGGCAAGGTTTTACTATGTGGTCCTAGTTGTCCTGGAATGCACTAAGTAGATATCAGTCTGTCCTGTAACTCACATAGATTCTCTTGCCTCTGTCTCCCAAGTAGTCAAAGGCATGTGCCACCATTGAAATGTCTGGCTGAAAAGGCATTTCTGAGATGGCTGGGAGAAATCAGAAACTATTAGAGGACTACTTATCAATGTAATGATGCAACATGCTAGAAACAAGGTACATGCTTGAAATTTTTCATAATAATTTTAAATAATGAGTAAATTTTCCATGATGTAAATGCTGAAAATACAAAATGTTCTAGTGACATAAATTTCTTATCATGCAGTGCTAAGTATTGTTACACATTATATTAGTATATCCTGAAAATAAAAGTAAGCATTAGAGGTTTACCTGTCACTGGTCACAAGTGTATGTGTGCATGTACATGCCTGTGTGTATGGACGTGCATGTGTCACAGAGCACATGAGCAAAAGACAGTTTTTCTGAATTTGTTTTCCTACCTGGTTGAGACAAGGTCTCTCTGTCTCTACTGAGCTTAGCACTCCAGGCTTACCTGACTTCAAGCTTCCAGGTGATTCTCCCATCTCTACCTCTTATCTCATTCTAGGTGTGTTAGGTATTATCTCATATGGATTTAAAATTTTAACATATGGGGGCGCACATAAACTATAGTGTGCATGTAGAGATCAGAGAATAACTTGTGGAAGTCAGTTCTCTACTTCTACAAGAGCCCTTACTACAGCCATCTCCAAAAACATCCATCATTTATGCGGGCTACAGGGACTGAACTCAGCTCATCAGCCTTGCATCTTCTGAGCCATCTCTCCAGCCCTTGTCATAGGATTTTTAGACTCTAAAATTCACCTATGAAGCAAGTATTGTCATTTATTTCTTATATGTTATATAGCACTCATTTCCAGTACCTAATCCAATGAATATTTGATAAACACTTCAAGACAGTTTATTATCTTTCAGTTTGCTGATAAGGAATATTCTGAAAAGTAAAATTGTTAGCAATATCTTGTTGGATGGTTTCTTGAAATACCATTCCTTTTAAGAGTCCCAGGGGAAGATCTACAATGCTGTTATTTTCTGTATTAAGTCATGTTCTTCTGCCTAGCTTTGGGTATATGATAAGATAAACATAAAGATCTCAGTAACAGTGCACTCATGGTATTGTACAATTATCACCGTTGTCTAATTCCAGAACAGTTTTCATCAAGAAAGGAAACCTTAACCCATTCTGTCTCCCTAGTCTCCTTTCCCGCAGTCCTGCAACTACTAATTTACTTGCTTGTTTGCTTGCCTCACTGCTTGCCTGCTTGCCTGCCTGTCTGCCTGCCTGCATGCTTGTTTGCATGCCTGATTGCCTGCCTACCTGCCTGCAACCTGCTTGCCTGTTTGCCTGCCTGCCTGCAGCCTGCTTGCCTGCCTGTCTGCATGCTTGCTTGCATGCTTGCTTGCATGCCTGATTGCCTGCCTATCTGCCTGCAGCCTGCTTGCCTGCCTGCCTGCCTGCCTGCCTGCATGCTTGCCTGCCTGCCTGCCGCCTGCTGCATCCATAAATGCATGCCTTCTGGCTTCCTTGCTTTTAACAGAGAAAAGATTTATTATGATTTCAGAGTCTCGTCCATTATGATAAGTCATGACAATAAAAGCTTGAGACAATTAGGGAGTAAATTGCTGGCACAGCTATGCTGACTTGAAAGACAAAGTTCTCACTTGCCCCTGGCTCTAGTAGGTTCTATGCCATGTATAAGAAGGGAAAATCTCTGCAGCCTTAGTGTTCTTAGAGTTCTTTGGTCCAGACAGAGTAGGAGACCTGGCCCTGTGATGCTCTGTGAGATGGAGGCTTGGTCCTCAGGTGTTTAGTGAACCAGCGGGTAGCCAGGACTCACCAACTCGCTGTCTTTATGGATTTTTACATCCTTGACAGTCCCTCTGACTAGCTTAAAAACTTTGCTACACTTTATCTAAACTTATCTTCTGTATTTTAAAAAGTTGAACCTCTATTGCAGTGACAATAACCTAGTCACCAGCTGGGGGAGTAATAGCTCAGTGCCAGACCACTTGCCTAACGTGTAAGGCCCTGAATTTGATCTCAGCACTATAAAATAAGCAAATAACCTATTTATGTTTTCTTTGCACACATCATGTTTCTTTGAGTCTTCTTAGGCCTGTCATTAATTTTGTAATTTCTTCCTTTTCCCCAAATTCTCTAAGATCTTTAATCTGAGTAAAGGCTTTCCTAACCACTCCAATAACATCATCCTATTTTTCCAAAATCCTGCTGATTATAATGAGTGCCACTTAAAAATTAATGAGTCCATGTGGGTATTAATTTATCCACCCAACTTCAATATAAGCATTAAATAGTACTTTTTACCTGGGAACAGTGGTGTACACTTGTAATTCCAGAATTCTGTAGGCTGAGGCTGAGAATGGAAGGTTTAAGGCCAGCCTGAGCTACCGCACAGTTAAACTTGTCTTTTTCCAACATATTCTGCCTATCCTAACACTTGGAAGATATTTAATGAGGGCTATTTGGTAACACTATGCTAAAAACTTTAATGCATTATATCAATTCTCTCACACACAAAAAAAGTCAACTACATTTTATAAATGAAAAAAATCAATTTAAAGTATGTATTTTTGAAAATTATTTTATATTAGAATTTTGCCTATGTTTGATTAAGTATGACTCCAGTAGGCTCACATATTTGCATGCTTAGTACCCAATTGATGAATTGTTTAGGATGAATTAGGAGGTGTGGCCTTATTGGAGGAGGTGTGGCTTTGTTGGAAGTAATGTGTCACTAGAGCTGGACTTCAAGGTTTCAAAAGTCTAGACCAGGCCCAGGGAGTCTCTCCCACCCCTCTCTACCTGCTGCCTATGGATCAGAATGTAGCTCTCGGCTATTGCTCAAGCACCATGGGTGTCACCATGATCCCACCCTCGGAACAGACTAATCCTCCGAAACTATAAACAAGTCCCCAGTTAAATACTTTCTTGTATAAGAGTTGCTGGGTTGTGGTATCTCTCCACAGCAATAGAGCAGTGACTAAGACAGCCTGCATGTATGTATGTGTAACGTGTGTGCCTGGTATCTACGAAGATCAGAAGAAGGAACCAAATCCCCTGAAACTAGAGTTATGGATGGTTATGAGCCACCATGTGGGTGCTGACAACCAAATCTGGGCCTCTAGAGGAGAAGCCAGTACCCTTACCCTCTACACCATCAACCTCTCCAGCCTCAAATACATGTATCTTTGTTGTTTTGCTTTATTGAGATGGGGTCTCACTCTATAAGCAATGGTGTGGCCTTGAACTTGAGGCAGTTCTGCTGCAGCTTCCCAAGTGCTGGGGTTGTGTATATGGATGTGAGCCACCAAGCCTGTCTTGGAAGGCATTTTGTTAGTTTTTGTTTTGAGACTGACATTCAGCATATAACCTTTATGGCTTGGAATGTGCTATATAGGCCAGGCTAAATTTGAACTCACAGATTTATGCCTGAATTCACATCCTAAGTGCTGGGATTAAAGGCATGTACAATCATGCCCACCCCTCAGAAAGTATTTTTTTGCAAGTATATTCTTTAATTAAGGTTATATATTTCAGTAAAGTTTAGTAGATTGGTGGTTTGAATTATAGATTGCTCTAAAAGCTCATGCTTTCGTATTCAGATTATAGAATGATATATTTGAATAATATGATAGTATGAATAAATATGCTAATGATAGCTGCAGCCTATGCTAATGTTTGCCAAGTACCTCTTCTTCATTCCCAGTAGATGCTACCATTTCTTTTTTAGTACATAATATAAGCAAAACTCCTGAAAAAGAAGAGTAACGACATGCTTTTTAAAAGTGGGTGCAGTCAAGAGCACTGATGGCTCTTCAAGAGGATATAGATTCAGTTCTGAGCATCCATATGGCATCTTACAACACCTGTAATTCTAGGTCCAGGGGCTCTAACATCCACTTCTGGCTTCCTTAAGTGCTGCACATATGAGGTGCACAGATATAAATGCAAAGTACCCATGTACAAAATAAAATAAAAGATGTATTACGTGGGCAGAAATAACTGTTTAGAATCACTTTGCTAACAATAGTATAGTCTATAAACTGAAAATACTGTTTTATACTAAAAACTTTAAAGGTTTATTTATTTATGTATTTATTTATGAGTGCTCCACTGCATACATGTTTGCCTGCCAGAAGATGGTTGTGAGATGCCATATGGTATGTGATTGCTGAAATTGAACTTAGGACCTATAAAATAGCAACTTGTGCTCTTAACTGGTAAGCCTTCTCTCCAACCCCTGTTTTTCCGAGACAGGCTTTCTATGTGTAAGATTACCCACTGTCCTGGAACTAGCTTTAAAGACTAGGCTAGCCTCAAAGTTATAGAGATCCTCCTGCCTCTACCTCCCAAATGCTGGGACTAAGGACATAAACCACTATGCCTGGCTTACTAAATTTCTTTTAAGATAAATTATGTAAAACATCAAAATTGTACATGTAATGAGATTCCATGTAATATTTCAATACATGCATCTATTGTATAATATAACTCAAGTTAAACATGTCTACTCAAACAGTTATCATCTATCATGAAAAATTAGAATCCTTTTTTTCTAATCTTTATTATAACCATGTATAACCTTCAGTAGTCCCTAAGCTATGTAACAACATACTAGATCTTCTTACTCCTTCTGGTAACTTAATACATCGTTTCTCCTCTCTTCTCCCCCTGGAAACACTTGCCTTTATGTACCTTTCTTATTTCAGTTAAAGGAGTCCTACCCATGTTGTCATAAATAACAGAATTTTTCTTGCTGAATGATATGCATGTGCCACATTTTCTTAATGATGAATGAGTAGTTGGCATATAGATTGTATTTTGAATTGTTGTGACTAATGCTTTTGTGAACATGTAAGCAAGTGTCTATTTGTCTATATGTTCTTTGCATATATATGCATTAGTGGGATTTCTGGATCATAAGGAAATTTTTTGAAAAATCTCCATGTTGTTTTTCTTTTCCTCCTTTCTTTCCTCTATCTCTTCTTTTGTCCTTTACATTCCTCAGATTTGGAATAAGGTCTTACAATATATACCAGGCTGGTCTCAAACTCATACTCCTCTCTACATCTACATGGAAACAAACTTCTTGGCATGTCTCTGAGGAAGCTTCTTGATTGTGTTAGGATAAAAACACTATTCTATGGTCTGGGATTCTACACTGAATACAAAGGAGAAAGTGAACTGGGCAGCTGCATTCATCTCTTTCTGGTTTCTGGTTGTGGATGTACTTCTTCATGCTCCTGTTGCCATGCCTAGATAGAAGGCGTGACAGATTGCACATCATCATAGTCTAGACCATCACGACAGACTGCACATCATCATAGTCTAGACCATCACGACAGACTGCACATCATCATAGTCTAGACCATCACGACAGACTGCACATCATCATAGTCTAGACCATCACGACAGACTGCACATCATCATAGTCTAGACCATCACGACAGACTGCACATCATCATAGTCTAGACCATCACGACAGACTGCACATCATCATAGTCTAGACCATCACGACAGACTGCACATCATCATAGTCTAGACCATCACGACAGACTGCACATCATCATAGTCTAGACCATCACGACAGACTGCACATCATCATAGTCTAGACCATCACGACAGACTGCACATCATCATAGTCTAGACCATCACGACAGACTGCACATCATCATAGTCTAGACCATCACGACAGACTGCACATCATCATAGTCTAGACCATCACGACAGACTGCACATCATCATAGTCTAGACCATCATGACAGACTGCACATCATCATAGTCTAGACCATCACGACAGACTGCACATCATCATAGTCTAGACCATCATGACAGACTGTGCCATCATCACAGACTGCGCCATCATCACAGACTGCACTATCAAGCTGTGACTCAAACGTTTTCTCTAAGAGGTTGCTCTTGTAAGGTTATTTTTGTCACAGCAGTGAAAAATAATACCAAAAATTGGTACTGAGAAGTGGGCCATTACTGTGATAAACTTGGCCATGGTGTTTGCTCGGTTTGATTTCAATCTTCTTTTATTCTAATATTCCCTGTTATGTCTCTATTCCTCCATTTTGGAGTAAGAATATTTACTCTTTCCCATGAATATTAGAAAGCATGTAATATAAAAAAATTTATAGGGACCTAAGACTCAGAAAAGTCTCTGAACTTACAGTTTTAAACAGTTTTAGGAGTATAAGAGATATTTGGAACTTTTGGGGGAGCAGTAGGGCTTGGTCAAAAAGACTTGGGCCCTTTACCTAGGGACTTTTGAAGTTTGACTTAATGTATTTTGCCTTATAAGGTAGCCATGTGCCTATAGAGACAAGGACTGGAAGGATATGGCTTCAAAGTGATGCTTTAGAGCAAGGTGACACATGGGGTAGAATTCTAATGGTAAATCTTGATGTCAACTTGATGGTATTTAGAGTCCTCATGAAAACAAATCTCTGGTCATGCCTCTTAGAGAATATATTTAGTTAACTGAGGGTTAAATGCCCTAAATGTGGGTGGGCACCATTCCATGGGCTGGGGTTCCAGGCTGAATGGAAAGGAAAACACTAGCTGAGCACTAACATTTACCTATCTCTGTTTCCTGACAGCAGATGCAATGTATGTAATCAGGGTCTTAATGCCCTGCTGCCATGCATTCCCCATCATTCCCTTCAAAATACATGAAAAAATTAACAATTCATTCCTTAAACTGCTTTTGTTGGGTATCTTTGTCATAGCAATGAGCCTCCATGCACCTGAGTGCCAGGATTACAGGCACACACCACTATACCCAGCTGTTTTCTGTAATGGCTGCATTAATTTACAGCTCCACTAACAGAATGCAGGGGGTTCCCTTTCTATAGATTCCCACCAGCATTTATCTTTTGTTTTTACTTTATTATTATTGGGAGAGTGTAGCATATGCTGTTTTATGTATGAAGAGGCCAGAGAACAACTTTGTGAGTAAATTCTCCTACCTTTATGCTGGTCTCAGGGATCAAACTCAGAGTGTCAGGCAGTTGCTTTCACCTTCTGAATTATCTTCAGGCCCTGCTCTTTTTCTCTCCCTCTCTTCTTATTTATATGTATTTTACCTGCATGATGTCTGTGTGCAGTGCCCACAGAGGCCAGTGATGAACATCAACCTCCTTGAACTATAATTACAGATGGTTGTAAGTGGCCATGCAGGTACTGGGAATTGAACCTGGGTTCTGGGGAAGAGCAACCAGTGATCCTAACCCCGAGTCATCTCTTCAGCAACACATTCTACCCCAAGACATATTCAGACAGGATTTTTAAAATTTGAATAACTAACAGTACTCAGGAGGCAGAGGCAGGCAAACCTCTATGAGTTTGAGGCCAGCCTGGTCTACAGAGCAAATTCCAGGCCAGCCAGAACTATAAAGAGAAACTTTGTCTTGAAAACACCACGTAAATAAATAACAGAATAAAATTTGAGTCACTAAGTAATATTGAACACTGCTGTAATTGTCAGATGCATAATGAACAAAGGTTTTATAAGTTAAGGGCAAAGACTGTTGCCTTTGCTTTGTGAGGCATGTATTTGGTATAATTCCACTTGTCTATACTTGATTTTGTTTGATTCTTTGATTTCCTCATTGTTTTAATAATGTCCTGTTCAAAAAAGTTCTCGCCCATTTCAAAGTCCTGAAGAGCCTTTCTAGTTGCTTCATAGTTTCAGGTCATATATGTAGGGAGATTATGTTGTTCCATTGTAAATAATTGTCCCACCCACTGGTTTAGTAAAAAAGTGCTGATTGGCCAAAGGCAGACAGGAAGTATGGGCGGGGCCACCAGACTGAGAAAACTCTAGGAACAGGAAGAACAGAGCAGAATGCCAGAGAGAAGCCAGAAGAAGCAGAGGACATCTATTCTGCTCTGAGAAAAGGTACCGAGCTGCATGGCTGAACAGGATAAGTCACGGGTTAGATTAAGTGTAAAGAGTTAGCAAGTTATATGCCTGGGCCTTAGGCCGATCAGCCTAAAATTATTGTAAACATCTATGCGTCTCTGTGGGTCTGTGGGTTTGCAGGTCTAAACCTTGAGGCTAGGCCCACAAGTCCAGGCCAGAAACCTCTTACTACACATATACTTAAATCTTTAGTAGATGTTGAGTTATTTTGGTGATGTGTGAGGCAGAAGCCCATCTATGTTATACATGTGGACACTCCATTTTCACAGAATCATTTATTGAAAATACTATCCTCTTTCCTATGCATGTGCTGTGGGACTATGCTTTTATATATTGTAAATATTTGTCACTACGATTTGTTTAATAAAATGCTGATTGGTCAAGTAGCTAGACAGGAAATAGAGGCAAGGCAGCAGACTAGGAGAATTGTGGGAAGTGGATGAGCGTAATAGCAGATGCCAGGAGATGCAGAGGAAGTGGGATAAGAATGCTACACTGAGCAAAAAGGTACCAAGGTGATTAAACATAAGAGAAACATGGGTTAACTTAAAGAATAAGAGTAGAGTTAGCAAGTAATAAGCCTGAGCCATAGACCAATCAGCTTGTAATTAATATAAGCCTCTGTGTGATTATTTGAGACTAAATGGCTGTGGGATTCTGGGTCCTGACCTCGGTGCAAGGCCAGGCCAGAAACTTCTGACTATACCACAGCATCTTTATCAAAAGTCATTTGGCTATAAAAAAACATGTCAGTTTTTCTTAAATATTTATTTTGTTTTTCTAGATTGTGTGTCTCTTTTTATGTCAATATCTTACCATTTTGATTTCTCTGGTTTTGTGTATTTTGAAATCAGGTAGCATAGTATTTTTCTGCTTTGTTCTTTCTACACAAGATTGTTTGGACTATTTCAATTTTCAAATAGCCTATCTGAAATAATGTTTTTGTTTGTTTGCTTGTTTGAAGGATCCTGCCTTACTTTGCCCATGAAAAAACAAAATTGTCAGTCTGGGAAATCCAAAAATAAATCAAGACAGCAGAAGCTTATTACAAGAACTATGAATATTCTTGAGGTGAATTATCTAACTTAATGAGCTGTTTTACAAAACAAGTTGTTAGGACTAAATGTCACCTCAAGTCAATAGAAGTCTTTATCTGATTTGGGACTTTGGAATTTATACTCTAAATAAGTAAGAAGGGAAAAATGAAAGAATAATATGTATACCCACAATACAAGTTTAAAGCAATAAATGCCACGTTAAAACTATAGTTCATGTGACTATAGTGATAACAGAATTTCTTAATTCATAAGTGTGCTGAATTATAAAAATGCACCCCTAACTTACAGTGATTTTTCATAGTTTTATATCATATGGAAATTAGTTCTAAATTGTTCTCCTTCTGAATTATATTTTTCATAATTTAGAACATTGACCTAAAATTTATTTGGAGATGAGTTGTTAAAATTGTAGTTACTTTATGGCACTTAAAAAGAGATGATTGTTCTTTGCTATGTGAGTTAAGACATTCTGTACTTCAAATGTAAGCTTCTTAGGAGGAAGAGATGTATCTTGTACACTTTCCTTATCCCATATCCTCCAGCATATTGTTTTACATTTAGAATTTACTATTGCATGATAATTGTTAAAATGAAGAGAATAGAGTCTAGAGAGATAGTGTAGCAGTTAAGAGCGCTTGTGATTCTGGCAGGGGATCTGGGTTCAGTTCCTAGCACCCACATAGTGGCTCATAACTATCCCCAACCCTAGCCCTAGGGGATTCCATGCCCTTTTTTGACTTCTGCAGACACACAGCACACTTTAGTATACATATATACTTCAGGCAAAACATTCATATACCTAAAATTAAGTAAATATGCCTAAAATATAATGTGTAGAATAAAACTACAGTCTGTTGAAAACAAATTGAATCGAGTCAGAAAAAAAGTTACTAAAGTCCTACAGAGCTGTGAGTCTTTCAGTCAGATATTCCACTCCATCCCAGTGATGGAATTTTTACCTTTACCACCAAAGGTTCAGTAATACAGTTCTTAGGAATGGAATTTTGTTTGTTTGATTTGTGAGATAGAGTTTCTCCATATAACCACCTGGCTGTCCTAGAAGGAACTTTGTAGACCAGGTTGCCTCAAACTCACAGAGATCTTCCTGCCTCTGCCTCCTAAGTGCTGGGATTAAAGGACTGCATCACTGCCCAGATGAGGTTATTTTTAAGAGAGACAGATGGATGCTCAGCAGCCATTCACAGAACACTGAAGGGGCCTAAGAAGGGACACACAGTTTCTCCTTACTGAGTTGTACTCACCAGCTTCTTCAGCCACAATGAAAGACTCAGGTGTCCGTTCAGGGAGTGGAGGGGGAATTTCATCATCTATCCTCCGGGAAGCTGCTGTCCAAATAAAGGAAGTATAATCACAGTTGTTTGATGACAACAAAGAAGAGCCTTGCATTTCGATCTAAACCTCAATATACGCTTCACAGATTTGTATTTGTTACTCTAGGAAAAAGAATAAGTTTGTCTTCATGTAGAAGTTTTACTTGTTCTTGGATATTCTTTACTGGGTTAATGCTTTAAATGCTTTAAATGTCCCCAAGTATTTTGATGGAGTCGCTGTTAAGATGGTTTGGATTATTTCTACATAATTCTCCTTTTGTTTTCTATAGAATTCGCAATAAGACACTTTCATCAGCTAAACATTTATTTACACAGAAGGTAAAAAAATCCTTTATTTCATACAGAATTCAAAATATGCATGTTTATTACAAAAATAGAAATAGTTCATCAAAAAAGGGGTAGAACTCTGGTAATTGAAATGGACTAGAGATCTAGGGCAGGCTCAAAAGCCTACAGAGCTTTCTGTTCAATAAAAAAAGAAAAAATCTCAGAGTGTGTGCAGAACACTTTACATGCTATTATAAAAAACTGCCACCAGATGGCAAACATGTCAATTTTGCTACAATATGAAAAATAACTTACTTCCTTTGTTGTTTTTGATGCTCTGACAAGCTTAGAGCATGATAGTTATTTATAAAAAGAAAATGTCAGGTGGTGAGGTGCGTCATCAAAGCCTGAGCAGCTGAGTTAAGTGCCCAGGACCCACATGGCAGCAGGAGAGCTCACTCCTGCAAGCTGTTCTGTGACCCAGACATACCACTCCACCCTATACACATAGTAAGGAACACAAAATTCCTTTCACTTTAAATATAATCAAACTCTAAAAAACTTAAGTCAAAAGAGGAACCTTCTCAGATCCAGATAAAATATTTCTTGCAACAAATAATTTACTCATCTAAATTTACCAGGTTTTCATAGCACATACTTCTCAAGAGTTCAAAGTCATTCCTGTTCATGTAAAGAATTTGAGACCAACCTACATGAGACCATGTCTTTCAAAAACCAAAAGAGGAAAAACAAACAAACAAAAATCTAAACAACCAAACCTGGCCTGGGAGATGGTTTAGTGGGTGAAACTGTTTACTGTGTGAGGCCAAGCACCTGAGTTCAGATTCCCAGCAGCCACATAAAGAGCCTGAGTAACCATTGTGCCCATAAGCCCAACACTGGAGGGGAAAGGGCAGAGACAAGGGCTTGCCAGTCCCCAGCCTGGGGTAGGACAGTGGAAGGCACTCTCTGAGTTCAGTAAGATACATCTTAAAGTCAAAAGGTAGAGAGTGACAGAGTAATTCACCTGAGGCCTTCATTTGGCCTCCACATATGTTCCTCCACACAACAAGCCACACACCCTGAGAGAAGGAAAGAGAGAAAGTAATCCCCACGCTTGAGAGTCTGGGACAGGGGGAGGAAGACCCTATGTAAATCAAGAAAAGAGGAAAGAAGGAAACACAGGCTGGGGCTATCCCTCCATGGTAGAGCTCTTTCTGGAGTAGCTAGATGCAAGTCCCATGACTTCAAAAAAGAGGAAAAAGAAAACAGCAATCAATAATGTTACAGAGCAAGAGTTTTCTGTACTATCTAAGTAAATGCCCTTTATGGATTATATGGCAATATGCCTAAGCAAATTCAACTTGCTCTTCACTTTCTTCATCTTCTACATCAAATATTAGGGTCTGGACTGGAGGTTCCACTAAAATAACCTGCCTGACATGCATGAGACACTAGGCTCAAACCACGTCACTAAAAAGAAGAAGAGCAAACTAAAAAATCACCACATATAATCTCCAACAGTATGTTTACTATTACTTTCTGACTACTCAGTTAAATAAAACAGTATGTTTGATACGTAAAAATCTAGAATTATAAGAGAAATATGAAAATTGTATTAAAAGATTGATGTGGGATGCCTTCCTGTATGCTGTGAATATGCTTTATTACTATTTGTTAATAAAGAGGTTGTTTTGGCCTATGGCAAGGCAGCTTAGAGACAGGTGGGAAATCCAAGCAGAGATAAAGATGGAGAAGGGCGGAGTCAAGAGATACTGCAGGCTGCCTCCCCATAAGCAAGATGTAATGGACACAGGTAAAGCTATGGAGCCACATGGTATTACACAGATTAGTAAAAATGGGTTGAGTTATAAGAGATAGTTAGTAATGAGCCTAAGTCATAGGTCAAACAATTTGTAATTAATATAAGCCTCTGAATAATTATTTTGTAAGTAGCTGAGGGACCATAGGTGGGAGAGCTTTGTCCAAATTGAGGGGGCCGGATGGTCAGAAAACCTTCTGGCTACAAAAGATTTTTAAAATGTCACACAATACTCAGCAAATATTCTCATGATGAGAAAAACACGGGAAATAAGGTCCTAACCTTCCCACTCCTACAGGAAAAGAAATCCATGGTTAGCACAGTGTTCAATTCATTACAGGCACGTAAGTATGTAAAAAGTATTTCTGGGTGACTATGTGGTGCTGTTGACCAGTCTGCCCTCTGCACTTGGGAAGCTGCTTCTGTATGTTAAAGTTAAATTGTGGGCTGTTGATAAACTAGTCTGGAATGAAGATGGCCAAGTTAGAAGCCTTCCTGTTGGCGTAGGTAGGTCCCCAGATATCACTGCCTCACTGTTGTGGTCTTCAATTTAGTAACACTGTCAAAACACTCCTAGAACTTATTTCTTTGAGGAGGAAAAAAAAAGAAGAAAAAGAGGCAGAGGAAGAGAAGGTTAGCATGAGAAGAAGCCAAAATATTAAACGGAAACAAGGCAAGGTCCAAAATGTTACACAAATTTTAGACCATAGCTTACCTTCTAGAGTTGTGTCTTGGTTTAGTGGTGGGGGGAAGCTGGTCACAGGGATTACCATTAAAGAATTGTGTGAGTTGCAGCAAGAAAGGGAGGTTGTAGAAGAGGCTGGCAACAGAGCACGAGGAAAAGTTCCTCCACCTTGCTTCTCAGGCAGATCAAAAGACATCTTAGAATCGGTACTGTTTGGAAGTGACGGCAGAAAATACGGGTCTTCTACTAAAGACATGCAAGAATTCACTCTAAAAGTGTTTGGGCCCTGCTGCAGTAAACGAGGGGCATCACATGTTGGATGCTCAGAGGCATGTGGCAGTAAATAATTCAGTTCCTCTGAAGAAACAGGGACCATTCTTTGAGCCTGCTGCTCCTTGAGACAAGGCTCATGCAGTTGAGATTCCAAAAATGAAGGGCCATCTTCCATGTCCACCTCATTTGTTTTTCTCTGCAGAATCAGTTCAAAAGGAGTTGATTTGGTCCGTACCACTGGCCCCTTTGAACTGCGACACCTGCCTGCTGTGTTTATAGGCAGAGCACCAGGACACGACCCATGCGAAATGGAACCAAAATCCAGACTTTGATATTTCTGAAGGGGTTCTCCTGCTACTGGACAGGCCTTTGCCTGCCCTTCCCTCGTTATGACAGCCTTGTTGTTACACCCACAGTTCAGCTCTAGAAAGTCCAAAGAAGGGCTAGATTTAGCTGAATGTAAAACGTACTCTTCCTTGGCACTTATTTCCGAAGTCCTACGAAAGGAAGAAGCGTCTGCACTTTGCACTGCACCCCTTGGTTTGTTCTGTGTGGTGATTTCTTCATCTTTCACGGTGCTGAAACAGAAGGAGAAAAATGATGATGCCATACTGGAAAGAGGCCTCTTCCCAGCAGAGCAGTGAAGTAGAACGTGAGATTTCATCCCTTAGGCACAATTAGTCAACATTTACAAATGCTAAATTTACTCACTTTTTTGGTAAATCCGGAGGACAAGCGTTAGCTTGTACTGTGACATTTTGTTCAGGAATTGAAAATTCCGCTTCAATCTTCAAGAGAAAGGTCAGAGTTTTTTGTCTGGTTATTTGGTTTTGTTTTTTAATGAAGCAATGTCACTAAAATATTTTAAAATGTGAAGACTAGGAAGTAATAACCTCCCAACACCTGCATCCCCCCAGTACATGCACACAAGACACAAGGACTATCATGGAAAAGGGGAAAGAAAGACCAGGAAGAACTGGACTGAAACAGTATACTCTGGACATGACAAGACCACTGCATCCATGAAATCAATCCAGCAGTCTTGTCTGCACAAAACCTCCTTAAAATCAAGGCACTCAACATTCAACCATGACAGTGGGGGATGGACTCGATAATATCCAACCCTAGCTGAGCTGCTACAGACAGTTGAAGGCTTCTGGGGAGAGGAGAGTCTGGCTTTATTCAGGGTGTGGCTCCTGGTAGGTCAACCTTGGGCCAGTGGTTGGCCCCACACCCTTGAGTACATGAGCAGGCACAAATTAGAATGGGTGGGTTATTTTTCAAGAAAGAGGACATGAAATTAAAATGAGGTAGAGAAATGAGTGTTGGTTCTAGAGAGAAGTAGGGGTAAACATGACCAAGACATACTATAATAAGTTCTTAAAGAATTAATAAAAATATTGTATTAAATATAAAAACATATGTATATTTAGCTTAGATGAGTTAGTCTAAAATAAATGGTATGTTTGTTTTAAAAAGAAAGATCACAGTTAAACAGCCTAACTTTACATTTTAAGGAACTAGGTATGTGTGGGGGGGTGACTAAAATCAATCTCAAACTTTGCAACAGCAAGGAAATATTAAAGACTAGATAAATAGAGAACAAGAGAAATGGAAAAACTGAACAAAATTAAAAGATCAATAAAATTGACTAGGCTTCAGTTACATTAAAAAAAAATAATTCCCCAGGGGTTGGTAACATATGCCTTTAATCCCAGCACTCAGGAGGCAGAAGCAGAAGAACATTTATGAGTTCAAGGCTAGCCTGGCCTAGAGAGTGAGTTCCAGGACAACCAGGACTACACAGAGAAACCTTGTCTCAAAAAATTTTTTCAAAGTATTAATGAACAGTAAAAGTGCAGGGACTGACTGAATAACACCTTTGGTAAAGAACTTAAGCTCAGTTTCCAGAATAGGCCGCTCAAAGTAAAACATCAAAAATCTGGCATGGTGTAATATGCCTGTTACCCCAGTACTAGAGAGCTGGAAACAAAGGATCCCTGGGGCTTCCTGGTAGTTAGCCTATCCTAATCAGACTCCTGTGTCCCACTGAGAGAGACTCCATCTCAAAATCTGAGGTTGAAATCTGAGTATTGAAGGCAAGAGACAGGGAGACTCAGGGGAGGAAGGGCTTGCAGGCTAGGCAGTCTAGTTAACCTCTGGTCTCTACATGCATCTCCACTGGTAAGTACACACACACATGTGCACACCTATTACACACACACATAACACACTGCCAGGCATGGTGACACAGTCTTATAATCAGCTACTTAGGTGGCTAAGGAAGTTCAAGGTTAGCCTGGACAACTTAGCAAACCCTGTCTCAAAATTAAAAAGTTGAAAATCAGAGCTGGTGATATAGCTCAGTGCCAAAGAAATTGTCTGGCATTCACAAGGCCCTATGTTCAATTCCAAGTACCATTAAAAAAGAAAAAGTAAGGGGGGTGGGTGTCTGGAAAGATCGATCAGTGGTTAAGAGCACTGGCTGCTCTTCCAGAAGTTCCGAGTTCAATTCCCAGCAACCACATGGTGTCTCACAACCACCTATAGTGGGATCTGATTCTCTCTTCTGGCATAAAATTGTACATGCAGAGATAGCCCTCATATACATAAATGAATCCTTAAAGAAAAATAATAAGAATATTTATTTTTGATAACATGAATGAAACTAGAGGACACTGTGCTAAGCAAAATAAGCTAAACATGGAAAGACAATACTGCATAATTCCTATATAGACTCTGAAATAATCCAAATTCATAGACACATAGAGTAGAATGGTAACTACCAGAGGCTAAGAAGAGGGAGGTTTTGAGGCAATGTTGGTCAATAGATACAAAATTTTAACTAGATTAAAAGAATAAATTCAAGAGGCTTACTATAAAATATAATGACTACAGTTAATAGCAAGGTATTACATATTATAAAACTGCATAGAATATAGATATTAAATTATAAATATATAAAGTAATGGATGTTAATTAGCTTGATTTAGTCATTAAATAGTGTATACAAACCTTAAAACATCATATTGTACATTATAAATACATTAAATTTTGTTTTGTTTTGTTCTTTGCTCTTTGAGACAGTCTCACTATGTAGTCCTGGGTAGCCTGGAATTTGTCAAGCTGGCCTCCAAACTCACAGAGATCTGCCTGCCTCTGTCTCTGAGATTAAAGACGTGTCACTACATCTGGCTCAATTAAAAAATTTTTTTGGTGAAATGTATGCTATGAAGTAAGACAGATGAGATCTGAAAAACAACTCACCTATGAATTTGTAAACTTAACTTGCTGATAATTGCCTAAAACTTCAGATCAAAGCACATGCTTGCCCTAATTAAATTCAGCTTCTAAATTTAGCTGAAAATTACATGTAATAAGCTAACCAAGATGTGAATTTAAGTTAAACTACCCAAATTAATTTGTCCTCCACAGGAGATTTTGATTTAGCCCTATGAAATCCTGACATTCCAATTCAGTTGTGACTATACATAAGCTCTACAAATAATCTGAGATACTTTGGCCAAAAACATATGAAAAATAATATGTAATTTCAACATCACCTCTCTTCCAGAGTGTTCAGCTCCAATAATATCCATATGCCTCTTAAATAATTCCAACACAGCACTGTAGACCAATTCATATTGTTCCTGGAGAGTATCACCAGCCAGACAAATGAAAAAAGAAAAAAACATCAGGTGAGTTATAGAAACCGATTTCAAAATAGGAACATCTATCAATATACATTACTACACTCAATAACAGTGCCTTATGTTGTATGACTCACTGGAGATTGGTATATACTTTTAGGCTATGAGAAATACTTATTTTATATAACTCTAGCTAACATGTAAGGATCTTATACCATGTTTCTTTTATATTCTAACTCTACTTTTTATCTTTTATGTCTGTTTTCTTTGCTAACATTTTTTATTTATATGTTATTATAGATGTATCTTGAGTGAATCACATTCATTTATTGGAAAAATCATAGGTGACATATGAATTGATACCTTCAACATGTAGTCTCTGATTTGACCTTCACAATTGCTCTATGAAGTAGGAAGGCCATTATACCATTCTACAGCCAGTTTGTCCAAGGCCATTCAGAAGTAATTCCTGTATGTGGCTTACAAACTGAATCTTCTGACTTAGTTTAGTGTATTTAGATCAAGGTGTTGACATTTTTTCCTAGTAAAGATACCAAAAAAAGTAAACCACTGAATAAAAGTTGAAAATCTGTGCTTACAAAGCATTCAATGTAGAGAAATGGGGCCTCTTCTCTACCATGTATTACAAGGTTTATGGCCGGTAATACTTGTGATTACTATATTACATGTATCACAAATTTTATGGCTGGTAATAATTCATTTTGGCCTTTCTTTTTCCTGAAGCACTTCCTCTGATACTTTACAAAATCCCATACAAATAAAGGGCATTTTCAAAAGGCATTTTTTTTTTTAAAGCAGGAGAACAATGTAGCATCTGTATCACCCAGCATAGTTATGGAATGCTATAATTTTTTAAGACAGAAAATGTAGCTAGCCATTGTGGTTTACTTCTATAATCCCAGCACTCAGGAGGCTGAGGCAGGAGGATTGGCAAAACTTCAAGGCCAGCCACTCCCTCAATGTTAAATTCTAAGCCAGACTGGGGTACAAGTAAGACCTTGTCTGAGAGACAGATAGGGGTGGAGACTGAGTGAGAATGGAGTCAAACAGGAAGCACTATCTGGCTAAACCCTGCCGATCTGCAGTGTCAGAAGAATCAGCTACAGCCCTTAGATTTGTTTAGCTAATAATTTACGTGCTGAAATGTGAAACCTTCTTTGGTTCCCTTCAAACTTCTAAAACTAGGCCAGATATAAATGAGGTATGTTTATTAATTTAACACTGCAATTCATATAACAAGGCTGCAGGCTTCCTAGTGTCTCTGTGTATTTATATGCATTGCCTTCCTTTCAAACCTGACAGCACTAAGCCAACTAATGCTTTCATTTCACATAAACTTTCCCTTCACAGGTTGAATATAGAAAACACCTACAAACAACACATGAAAAATTATTTTTTCCACAACCTGCTCATGGAAAACCTGTGTGGGCCAAACAGACACTTCTGTATTAATAGCTCTTCATTTTCCCCTTCATTCAGAATTTGTACATTAAAATATCTAAACTGCCACTTTGAACTGCTTTAATCTCTAAACTTGTGTGTAAGTTAATTTGTAAGAGACTTCAAACACTTTAAAGTCTTTCTACCTAAAGACAATTCTTTAAAACTATACAAAAATGTCTTATACATAGTATCAATAAAAACTTGAACGTAAGAGTGAATTAATGAGTGAACAAATGTTAAGATCCATGTTAAAAAAGTAGAAATGTATCAAGTTGAGTGAAGTTATTGGTTTATAAATGTGTGTGAAATTAATGCTATAAGCAATGCGAGATTTGGGCTTAGAAGAAAGAGGAAGAATATTCCCAGTGAAACAAACAAGTGTGGGCAACCTAGCATGCATTCAAAGGTTGTAGGACATGATACAGGCTAGTTGTAATTCTGTTTTTAAAGTGTGCCTAGAGATAAGGGAACTACAGGGAGCTGGTAACAGAAGCAATCCGTATGTGACAGGCATATGCTTGTTCTAATTTTATTTTCATTGCTTCCTAATGTAGAAATTATATCATATCATTTCCTGACACAGAAATAACAACTCCCTGATTTTCTGAGGCTTTATAGATGGATTTGTAACTACTAAATTTCAAATGAACTTATAACCCATAGCATTGGCCAGTTCTTTCTAATAAGTCAAACTCATTGAATTTTTTGTAAGCAAGAAATAATATCATAAAATATGAGAAGTGAAAATAATCTGACCCAGAACAATGGCTACAGGAAAAACATTGAGGTATTCAGAGTTAGAGAAAAAATACATAGTAAATTAGTCTCACCCCTGTACACACCACAGCTTTTGGACGTGTCCCCATAAACACTGACACGCAGCAAGATGCAGACACATGCTGTCATCTGCTCACCATAGTTCTTACCTGAGTTTGAACTAGTGAAGGTCTCTGTGTTCTCATTTCTTGGATCAAACTAAAAACACTGAAGTTCTCAGGAATTATCTGTCAAATCGAAGAGAAACATGTTATTATTATTTTTTGCTAACAAATTTTGCCATTTTCTCTGAGTCTTGTATTCCTGTGACTAATCACCAGAAAAAGGAAGGGTACCTTTTCCCTCTCTCCTTCCCTCTCTCTATTTCTTCCTTTCTGACAGGGTTTCATTTAGCCCAGGCTGTCCTTAAACTTGCTGTGTAGACCTTCAACTTCTTCTGCCTTCTAAGTGCTAGGATTATAGGTATGTGCCACCATACTCATGTTCCAGGTTTACACAGTTTAGACAGATTAAATGTAAAGCATTGTTATCCAAGTACTCTATTTATAATCTATATTCCTAGCCCCAAGAACTCGCTATAAAATAGTGTGTTTTATTTTATGTGTATGAGTGTTTGCATATGAATGGTGGGTGTCTGGTACCCACAAAAGGTAGAAGAGGCCATTTGACCTGGAGTTACTGATGGTTGTGAACTGACGTGTGGCTGCTGAGAACCAAACTTCTTCAAGAGCACCAAGTGCTCTTCATCCCTGAGCCATTATGTCCAGCCCTAAGAATACATTTTGAAAGCCAATAGTTTTTTATAATTTTTATCGTGATAGAGCAATGGTCTCAACCTGCCTATACGGTGACCCTTTGATACATGTGGTGTTCCTCATGTTATCCTCAACCATAAAATTATTTTCATTGCTACTCCATAATTGTGATTTTGATACTTTTATGAATTGTGATATAAATATGAGTGTTTTCTGATGGTCTTAGACAACCACTTTGAAAGGGTTTCTTCACACCAAGGATCATATGATCCCAAAGGGGTTGTGGCCCACAGATTGAGAACCATTGGTTTAGAGGCTGGTGGTGTCCCTAGAAAAGACTGATTAATGTAATTTAGAACAATTTTTTCCACGGTGATAAAAATGTCTAATAACACAAAGATAAGGCTCAATATATAATTTATCTGAGGTTTTTTGAAATAAAAGAAGTTAGAAAATCCAAAGCCCATATTTTAAATTTCTCATTTCCTAACAGACATAAAAACTGATTTCTAAGGACTGGCAAGATAACTCAGCAGTCAGTTAAAAGCTCTGAATGCTCTTCCAAAAAACCCAGGCTCCATTCCCAAAACCTACTTGGCAGCTCACAACTGTCTATAACTATAGTTTCAAAGATCTGATGCTTTCTTCTGGCTTCTGTGGGCACCAGGCACACACGAGGCACACAGATAAACAAGTCTAATACTCATTCATATAAAATGTTTAACTTTTTTTAATTGGCTATGTATGGCAGCACATGCCTCAAGAAGCAGAGGTAGATCAGATCTCTGGGTTCAAGGCCAGCCTGGTCTACAGAGTAAATTCCAGCATAGCTAGGGCTACACCGTGAAACCCTGTTTTAGAAAAAAAAAAATGTTTTTTCCTAGAGCTGGAGAGATAGCTCAGTTGGTAAAGGGCATGCCACCTGATTTCAGACCCCAGCACCCACATGAAAGCCAGGCATGTCTGAAATCCCAGTGCTCAGAGAGACAAGTGGGTCCCTAGGCCAGCCAGCCTATCAAAATTAAGATTTAGTAGAGACCCTGTCTCAAAAAAATTAAGATAGAAAAAAAGTAATAGAGACCCCAATATAAATCTTTGTTGACCATATGTATACACACACACATATACACCCTACACACACTCACCAATGCACAAACCCATGCAAACACACACACACACACACACACACACACACACACACACACACACACACACACACACACATACACATACTGATTTATAGACAACAGCATAAAGCTTGACTATGGTAAGTCAAGTTCATCTGCTAAGGCAATTTGGATAAAGAAAGGGGAAATAAGCAGTTCTCAAATTTTAACATTTCTCAGAATTACCCAGAGAGCTCACATCCTCCAAGCTTTCTAGATTTGTCAGTGGGGCAGGAGTTCATAATTCATATTTTTAACAATTTCTCAGGTAATGTTGATCCCTGGAGAATTTGAACTTTGCCATGTTGGGAATCAAACTTAGGACCTCCTGTCATAAGACAAGTACACTATTATTGAGCTATATTCTCTCCCCTGGGACCACAAGAATCACCAGCTTAGGAACTGATTTAGTCATATATGGAGTAGATTTACAAATAACCCACTCTGTAAGAAAAGATAAGTTGCAAAGATGTTCTGAAAAGTGGAAGATACACACAGTAAGAAAATAGGAAGTACTTGCTAGGAAACTCACCCCATCTTTCAGCAGCATCCGTGTATAGTCAATGGCACAAATAACACCTGTCCTTCCACAGCCAGCACTGAAACAGAAGATCACAGAGCATGTGCATTTGCTGACAGAGATAACTGACAAGGGTTGGAGAATTCCTTAGCAGATATGAGGAAGAAGGAAATGAAACTTCTCAAGTCCTGCCATGTACCAGAACGTTTGTCATGCCACAGTGGACCTTGGACAGGTATTGGCATCTTCGCACAGGAGCTCCCAGGACCACTGTTTATAAACAACTTAAAGAAATTTTATGTTCAGCAGAATGTCTCAGTGAGTCAAGGTTCTTGCTGCCTTTGCCTAATGGTCTGAGTTTGATCCCTAGAACCCACATGGTGGAAGGAGAGAACCACCTCCCCAAAGTTGCTTTTGTATCTCCACACAGGGGCTGTGACATGTGTACGTGGGCGTATGTATGTGCAGACACATACAAACAATAAATTTTAAAAGAAAATGAATTTAATGACCCAGTTGAATTTATCCTAGATTGCTTCAGCTACTGACTTTTTTCCTTTGAATTGAGCCCTGGCCAGAGTCTCATTTTGTTTGTTCCCAATAGAAAGTTCATCCACAGTGTCTTATCTTACCTGCAATGAACACATATGGGAACGCAGTCATCTTCTTGGTAACAACGTATATCCCAGATGAGCTCAAGGATGGGGTCTATAGATGAAGGCACATCGTGGTCTGGCCAATTCTTATAATGAAACTGGTAAATAATTCTAGTATTCTGTTTTTTTAAAAGAAAATAGCCAGAATAAAAGGGTAATTCAAGGTTAGGATTCCACCTCATTCTATCAAAAGATTAATCTGATTAAATTCTGCCTGTGTCTTTTTTTCTTGTAATTTATTCTACTTTCTTCTGAAGCGCCCTTGTGCCTTATGAAAATAATGAAATTAATATGAGGATGCTCTTTATTGTCTTATCCTTAACAACCCACCCACACAAGAGGAGGTAGATATGAAAATAGTCCAAACCAAATCTTCCTCAATTTAGCGTGTCTCAAATAGGTCACAGACAGGTTGGTATACTGAATTATCTCGCCTTTAGAAAGGCAGGGTAGAGTTTATAGCATCATCAGCATTCGACTGTTGGTCCCTAATGTCTAACTACTGTTCATACTACCTTTACTCATACTACCAGTATTATTTTTATGTCATGGTGTGAAGCACATTGGGGATGTAACCTCTTATGAATATGAAGACTTGATGCAAGACATCAAAGACCCCAACTCTCCCCATAACTATATTCCCAGCCTGAGTCACATACATACATGTTTACTTCTCTCAGCAGGCTCTCAACTCCATCATTCCTGTCCGGTACTTACATTATTGAACTTGACTTTCAGAGTCCTAATTATATAATCAGATTTCTTTTTCTCAGCTTCCTAGGGAGAAGATTAAATTATTAGTAATTTCAAAGGCACATTCTCTAAAAAGTAGGTCCTAGAGGCTTTGCTTAGCCATACAGAAAAACATCATACTTACACAGGATATAGAAAAGGGGCCAAATCGCAGCTCTGTCTCTCCTAGCTCAGCCCAATAGCGCTCACACTTTTTCTGTTGTGTAAAACAGAAGATAATGTTTTCCCTCCACACGGTCTAATCCCTCCTGCAAGAGGGAACCCATTCCCTCAGCCAGAAGCAGCCCTGTGCCCTTCAGCTTAGCTTAGGCACAGCTAACCCCCTTGAACATCAACTCCAGCAACATGATTGGAAATCTCCAAAGGATAAAAAACAGACATCAAAGGATTTCTGGATTATAGACTTCCTAGTCTGAAAAGGTAGAAATAGTGATTGCTGACCTATTTTCAGCATCAAAAAACCCCCTGAAATTGTTGACTAAAACAGTTGCACCAGTTAAGTGCCAGAGTCCCTCGATTGTGATTGGAATTCCCAACTCAGAACGGCCACAGTAGATTAGAATGGCAATGCCAGTCACACATTTAGGTTTAAATTTTCTAATACAACGTTTAAAAATGAAAATAGGTGAAATGCATTTTAGCCCAATATACTAAAATATTTAACATGTAATCCAGATATAATAGTACATATGTGTTTGCCTTATTTTACTGAATATTAAAAAAATGCTATGTACATTTTATACATATCACTCAAGTAGAACGCTAAATTTTTATTGGAAATATTTTCATTTATAGTAAATTAATGTATGAAAAAGTTTCGCATACCTCAGAATAAAACTTTCAAAGCTGAAATGAAGGTTCATTTTTAGTTTTGAACCAATTAAAATAAAACTATTGAGTTCTTCCACCATGCAATCCTGGTACGTGCGTAATGGCTACCTGTGGTGGGTGCTGCTCTGGGAAGCACAGGGTGAGTCCCTAATGGGCAGTTAATATATCTGATTCTCAGAAATGAAGTGATATTCTTTTTTCTTTTACTTCCTTTCTTCTTTTCTTTAACTTTATAGCACTGAGCTACTGGGAAAAAATGGATAGAAGGGGTTTTCAGAGGTGAAACCCCAATGGATCATGTGGTATCTCCAAAGTGAGAACTAGGAAAATGGTATAGTTTTTCCCAGACACACGTAAAGTTCTACCACCAGCACCACCCCTTTACTTTACCTTCAGGTCAACCATTACTGAAGAGCAACTCACCTTTCCCATTTCAAACTCCATACACGCCATGACAATGACCTGAAGGCATGAAACAGAATCTTAAACATCTACAGAGTTAGAGAAGACAGTCCTTCATGAGTCCCAGAGTCAGAAAGTATTAAGCATTGTTTTTCTGTTGGCTTTGTTTTTTTTAATCTCCCCCCCAAAAAAAATCCTAGAGAGGAATAAGATGTCCTTACTCTTCCTTCTTTCTACCCCTACTTCCCTTCTTTAGTCAGCACAATACATTCTTGTTACCAAGACAGCCTGTCAAGGTATCAACTTTTATTTCCTTGAACAAGAATACATTGGAATATTGATAAATAAATCTGCACTCTGAAATCTCATCAAGCCATAAGAAAAACACTGCTTTTAACAGCTGGGAAGCCTTAGTCAGTCACATCCTGCATCCTGCCCCCTCTATAACATACCCTTTACTCACCAAGACGTGGTATTCCCAAATCATCCTCCAGAAGTCCAGGACAGTTGTAGATAAAGGACCCTGGGTGGCAATGTAAGCCCTGGGTCCATAGACACCCTAAGAGGGAAAGAATCACATGAGGTGACATGGCACCTTCTCCTCAGTCCCCTCCCCATCAACTGCTTTAGATGCTCAAAAATATATGGAGTGTTTTTATTTCCTCTCTGTCTACCTTAATAAAGTTGGCATTGATGTAGCTGGACTCCTCATTGGAAGTTATCAGAGACAGCTCTACCAGACTATGATCATCTAGAACACAAGAGAAAGATATCGTGTAACTGAGAAGTCCTCAGTGAGGGTTAAGTCAGGTCTCAAGAATAGTGGTTATAAAGTGTTTGATAAATGAACAAGTAATTAAATGGTTGAATGTTTTCTTGTAGTTATAAATAATACAATTAACTTGTCAGTCTCATATTTCAAGATTAAGAACAAGTACTTAAAATGTGGAGAGGTGGCTAAAGATGGAAGTATAAGTTTACAGGAAGAAATGGAACTTACAAGGTAAAATATCCTTGTATCTGTTTTTCTTGATATTCTTAGGCCTCTGAGCCACAGTGGTCGGGTACGTTTTCTCAGCCTTGTACCTGGTAGACTCCCTTTTCAGCTTCTGTAATACAATTCCAAGAATAATTTTTCCACAGAAAGAGGTAAGGGGACTGGGAAAATAGCTCATTTGGTAAAGTACTCCCTTGCAAGCAGAACCTGAGTTTGATTCCCAGAACCCACGTAAAACCAAGTGTGAGCTGGGATTGGTGGCACGTGCCTTTAATCCTAGTATTTGGGAGGCATAAGCAGACAGATTTTTGTGTTTAAGGCTGGGCTTGTCTATATTATGAGTTACATGCCAGCCATGGAAACATAGACCTTGTCTCAAAAATATGAACAAATAAAAAGTTTTTAAAAAGTAGGTATAGGGGCTCAAATTTGCACTGCCATTGCTAGAGAGTTAGAAGCAGGTGGATTCCCAGGGCTCACTAATTGGCAAGCCCCAGATCCCAAAAAAAGACCTTGTCTCACAAAACAAGGTATATTACTCCTGAAGAAGTACATCTGCAGTTGCTCTCTGGCCTCCATACATTTGCACATACAACATATGGGAATATGCCCATGTGCATGCACACAATCATACACATGCACACACGCACACACACACACACACACACACACACACACACACACACACACACACACACAGACCTACGGAGGGAGATAAGAAGTTGCCTCTGAAGAATTGTCCTCTTTTACTTTTCAGACATTCCACCTCAACCCGTTAAGCATCCTGTGGGGCTTCTTTCAGGACAGGAAATAGGATGACATAGTTCAGTGACTTTGGAGAAGTGAAAAGATCACACTGCAGCTGAGTCACAGATAGTTAAGATTTAGATCTGAAACTGCTAAATATTCAAGAAACCAAGTAACTTCTGAAAGTGAGCTATGTGTGTGCTCCACCCAAGGAACAGATACCAAGAGAATGATTTACCTTCTTTATAAGGTCTATTTGATATTAACTTCAGATCACTTTTTCTAAACAGGAATTGAAGCTTAAGTGAAATACACTGTTTATAGCTGTCAAAATTTCAAAGATTCCAGTTACAAAACATTTTTATGTGATTCAAACTTTAAGCCTACTCTTCCATCAAGTAATAATCTAAACAGAATAATATTATTTATTATTTATATTATGATATGATCTGAGATAGGTAGGGGCTACCTTAATGTGGTTGATCAAGGGTCCTTAGAATGGTAAGATAATTCCTTAAATTTATTCCCATTTTTTAGTGCTATACTATAAAACAAAATGTGAGGTCAGAAATAATAAGATGTGATAATTTCTCTTCAGCTCTTGGTCTAGAATTAATGTAGTCTCAAGTTTCATCTCCTTTATGATTAAAAAAAATGAAAATAAGTGTACTAGGTCTGAATTTTATGAGGCTTAACTGATTCACAAAAGAAGACAGGGAGAAATACCTCTGATGATGAATAAATATGTTTATTGTATTAAAATGATCTTCATTATTTCCACACTACTAATAGATGTTGCACAAATTCTGCTTGTAATAAAAGAAACTCAGAGCCAGATCTCCGAAAGGCTGAGATATCAAAGAGAAGAAACACCACAGTAGAATCTCACCCAGCTGTCTTCCAGCTTCCTCAGCCTCACTCTTCCTGGCTTCTACTGCTGCTCTGTCTTTCTACGCCTACCTTGAATACCCTCTTCACCCAGTTGTTTCACATCGAGGTTAAGATTAAAAACATCCACTATTTGGTAGTTAGCCTTGAACTCAGAAACACAGAAAGTTCTCTGTCTCTGGAGTTATGGGATTAAAGGTCTGGCACTATTATTGCCTGCCTGGGAACCGGGAACTCCCTCTGTAAACCAAGCTGGCCTCAAACTCAGACCTGCTGAGATTAAAGGCGTAGTCTTTCCCCAGGCTGGGATTAAAGACAAGAGTTACCACTCTTTGATCCTCCTGGATTGACTGGGTAGATGTCTTCTCTGATATTCCAGACTGGGTTTATTAAATATATAATATTTATATATTTAATGCATATTAAATATATAACATATCATCACATATCCCCTTTGTGTCAAAAATAAAAAAGGTTGTAAGTAACATAAGAAAAACCATATACAATAGGTACAATAATTATATACAATATATACAAACAATAATTACATGAGTAATGTCTAGCCCATTAACAATTGACAATTCAAAAAAAATAGTCCATTAGTTATCCTATTTTGGTGAGTCCAAAGGATTATACCTAATTTATTTTCTATTTAATTTGTATTACTAACTAAAAACTATATTTTGATGTCTCTCAAACTTATATACTTTAACTTCTCAGTTTCTTTTCTAAAACTGTCATTAAAAAAATGAAAACTATAACTATCTCATCTTCAACTACCTCAGAGGCCCAAGAAGGAAATAATACTAAATAACTAAACAAGGCAAGCAAGCAACTTCCAAAAAATGTAAAAAATTAAACAGCTGGCTGCCTGGACAGTCACCCAAGATTCTTTTGTATCATTGAAGTATCCATCTTCAGCCTACAGGCCTAACATGTCTGACAGACTTCTCTGTGAAGCAGGATATTCTCAAAGAGCTTTTACCTTGTCTTGGCAAGATTCAGCAATTCTTTTGTTGTGTGTGTGTGTTTCCTGCTTGTCCATTTTGGAAATCACACTGTCAGCAGTCAAGCCAAGAGTACTTTCTTGCCCAGTGGCTAACTTTTGTTACAAAGAAGGTCAACTCCATATGGAGTTCCTTTGATATCCATAATCTTCTCTGAAGTAGGAGCAGTTTCCCATTTAACAAAAATAATAAGAACCTATGTTATTTAAATATCTTAAATGCCATATTTCATGGATATCTGAAGTGTTTGAAGATCTATTCATCTAAAATATATCTGTTTGATCTTGAAAACATATCTGAGTATAAGTTTGATTATAATGTCTAACTACTAAATTGCACTTCTTTATATCCTAATTAGTTGCTAATAAAAACTTTCATGGACTAGCAATTGTTAGATGAACTGTGTAAGTGTCATACCTTGAACAAGCATAAAGATATATGTACAGTAACAAAATTAATCTCAACTTTATAGCAATATACACAATTTGTATAAACATACAAAAAATCCAATCCAATGTAAAATATTTAAAGCTAGTAAATCCTTTTAAAAGAAGATTCAATAATCTACCCTTATATCCTATTATATCTGTATCCCCTTTTTTCTTTCTTTCCTTTTTTTAAACAAGAACCATGAATTTAATCTCTCTTGTTTAGCTTTTTCCTAACTATAACTAATAACAATTTTTAACCAATTACCCTAAACAATGACAATCATCCACAACTCATTGAAAGACCAAAAACTACCCATCCCACCTCTATAACTTGCTAACTCTTTACTATTAAACTAACCCATTATTCTTATCTTATTCAGCCAAGCGGCTCAGTACCTTTTCTCAGGGCAGCATTTCAACTTCTTTCCTCTGTGTCTGCTGGCATCTCATTGTGCTGTCTCTGTGGTGTCTCTGTGGCTTCTCTGTTCTGCTCTTCCTGTTCCCAGAGTTCTTCCCAGTTTGGTAGCCCCACCCACACTTCTTGTTTGCCTTCAGCCAATCAGTGTTTTTATTAAACTAGTAGGTGGGACAATTATTTACAATGTAATAACATAATCCCACTACAAATAGATAATTGGTCATGCAAGAGATATTAGCTGCCTCTCTGGAAATCTCTCAGCTAGGTCCAGAACTCACTGGATCTTAGCTATTTAGCTGCTGTTTTGAAATTTCTTCCTTCCTTGGTCCTCGTTCATGTACATTTTCTTGTTTCTACTTTCTTTGACTCATCGTACTGGCCAGTTTTATGTCAACTTGACACAAGCTAGAGCCATCTGAGAGATGGGAACCTTGACTGAAAAGATCTGTAAGATCCAACTGTAGGGCATTTTATTAATTAGTGATCAATGGGGGAGGGCCCAGATCATTGTAGCTGATGTCATCCCCGGGCTTGTGGTTCTGGTTTTTATAAGAAAGCAGGCTGAACAAGGCATTAGGAGCAAGCCAGGAAGTAGCATTCTTCCATGGCCTCTGCAACAGTCTCCGCAGGTTCCTGTCCTGTTTGAGTTCCTGTCCTGACACCTTCAGGGATGAACAGGGATGTGGAAGTGGAAGCTAAATAAACCCTTCCCTCCCCAATTTGCTGGTTGTGGTGTTTCAACATAACAATAGTAAACCTAATCAGGACACATCATTCCCACTTGCCCTTATTTCTTACTGGTTCTCTGTTCTTGCTTTCTAGCAAAGAAATACCCAATATGTAAGCTTTAAAATTTTGCCTCTCAGCTCCTCTCTTGATATGCTCCCCCTAGCAGAGCTAGCTTTATATTCTTATAGAGGGCATATAAATATTTGCTGATTTATTTAATTTACCAAAATTTTATTGTATTTTCAGCATCAATTGAATATGCTCAAATTTCTATACTAAGATTTCAGTTTTGAATTACCAACCAGGTCCTAGACATTTTCATTTCAATATCTTACTGCACCGTCCAACAGTACATCTGAAATTAAAAGCATCATTATCCCACTTGTAAATGCCAGTGGAAACATCTTTATTCCAAGCAATCCAACTCTGAGAAACTAAGAAGGACTCTAGGTTCCTCCCTTCCCATACCTCAGTTTCAGTTAGTAAGTTCAATTCAGTTGGTTCTTCCAGGCAAGGTCTGGCATCAGCTTTCCTTCCTGCTGGTTTGGATGGGATGTCATCCCTCGGCTGTCTCCCCCAACCCCCATCCCTCCAAAAGGCTCGAATATTAAAGCATTGCTTGCTAGCTGATGGGCTTTGAGGAAGTGATTGGACTCTGAAGGCTCTTACCTAATCAGTGGATTAAGCCCTTGACAAATTCAGAATATGATTGTATTACTGAAATTAAGGGGCTTAATTTAAGGAAATAAGCCACAAGGGCATGTTCCAGAAAGATATATCTTGTTCCCATCCCTTTCTGCAGGCCTAAGCCTCTTTGTTTCTGGGGACCCATGAGGTAAGCAGATTTGCTCCACTGTTAGATGTTCCACCTCGCCACAGGCAACTGTGGACTGGAGCTCAGAGTCAAAACAAATGTTTCCTCTCTTAGATACATGATGTACCATTGCAGTGATTATAAAGCCTATTAGACACACTTTTGTTTAGACTCTTCCCCTTCAAGCTTCAACTCTATAATTTCTCCCTATTTTCACACTCTTTTCTTCATTCAAATTTATTGGGTATAATTATGTCAATTAATTCAAGTTATGCTTTGTTAAGCTTTTCAATGCTGCTTAAAGTAACTTCAATCAATCCTTTTTATCATTTGGAAAATAAGTTCTAAACTCCTTAGCTAAGGGCTCCCTGAGTCAAAACTCAAGCTCACCATATTTCCCAGAGCTTTAAAATCAAGTCTCTAAAGATGACTACTAGATTCTTTCAAGTTCTCACAAACTTGTGTCATCCTGTGTGATATGACTTCTTTGAAACTAGGACATTCCTTTTGTTGTTCATCAATGTTATAAGTCCTCGGTGCTGGTCTTACATTTCACAGCCATGGCTATGGCCTATTTTGACCCACAGAGTGAACAAAGAAGAGTCTCAAGTAAAAGCAACAACAACCAAATCTCAAGAGGGCTGCTATTACTGTACTCAACAGCTTATATCTCATATAATACTTACACATCGGTAATGAGATGTGCAGTTTTATGCAGGAGTTTACTTGCAAAGACTTATTAAGTGGTTTTAAAATGAAGGAGAAACGGGGAGCTCAAAATAAAGATGGAACAGACAAAATAAGAAAATAAAGACATAAGAGGGATCCAGCACTCAGGAGAAGGCAGAAGCAGGTGGTCTCTGAGAGGTCAAGATCAGCCTGGTCTACACATGGTAAGTTTCAGGTGAGCCAGGGCTACATAGGAAGATACTGCCTAAAGCAGCCAACCAAGGGCACAGAGAGGAGAGAGACAGGAAAGAGGTGTGGAAATACAACATTTTGATTCAACTAATTATCCAAACCCATTATGAAGCTTCAAAAATGGCTCAGAGAGTCAGATGTAGTGATTTACATCTTTAATTGAAGCACTCAGGTAGCAGAACCAGGTGGGTCTCTGAGTTTGAGGCCAGCTTGGTCTATATACTGAGTTCTAGATCAGCCCGGGCTACGTAGAGATCCTGTTTTCTATTTTTTTTTTTTTTAATTTGGCTCGGGGGAATTTGGTTCTTAAGTCAGTCTTCAAGGAGAAGAGGAAAGTAGGGAGCTAAAAATTCAGACCACTATCAAATATATAGGATTTAATTAAAGTGCTATTTTCCAGGTAAAGTAACATAATAAATTATTATAACAACTCAGTGTGTCAGAATATAAACTCTTTCTAGTGAAGGATTGGAACTAGAGCAGTCAGTCCATTCTTGTTTCTTCGAGGCTCCACAAGCTCCAGAATGTTTTGGTTCAGTGATTGTTCCTTTATTTCTGGGTTTGATATGATGTGGGAAACCTGCTGGATCCAGAGCAGGAACACAGGCAGTTCTAGGATCCTGGTTTGTACCATCATTTTCGTTCCTGTGGATTTCAGAGCTGGACTTGGCAGGAGATACTAAGCAGCATATTTTTACACTAAGATGGATATGCTAATGGACTAGCTTGGGAATGTAATTAAGAACATGAACCAGACCTCTTGAACACCATCAGGTACTTTTGATGGGGTGGTGAGACTGATTAGCAGGTAAAGCCATCCATGGCCAAGCCTTATCCTGGGCTTATTCTCTAGGATCTTTGATGGAGGGAAGAAAGTGACTGGTGCAAGTGTGTTCTCACCTCCACGTGCCAGCCCCTTTCCCAAATAAATCTAACCTTAAAACTTTCAAGGTTTTAAGTTCCCCTCACTTCTCAACTCTCTCTGTTCTTAGGCTGCTTTGGAATGATTGGTTTTTATGTTGTTGTAGGTCTTCTGACTGCTGAAAAGAATCCCAAAACAATTCTTTCTTGAAGTTTCCAAGTCGGTACTTCCTCCTTGTTGGGCTGATTTTATTTGGCAGTTTTTTAAAAGACACTCTTAGGATGTCACAGACAGTGATTATGCATGTGTGTATCAATGATCGTTTTGTCTTTACTGTGACTGCAGAAGGCCTTTTCCTTTAGCTGCTCCTGGAGTTATCTGACTGATGGCAGGAGACAGCACTCACCTGAGCATGATGCAGGAAATACCTACAGAACTGTTAGGAAGTGTGAACGACTGTAATTTTTTTCCTGTGACGTCTGCCTGTGGTCAGACCACTCTCGAATCCTCCCTTTCTGTTCTCTCTTCCTGCTTTACTTCGAAGCTCCCAGGCCCCAGCAGAGAACATAACAAACAAGCCAAACCCGATACAACAGAAACAAAGGACCGAAGACAGACACAAAAGACAGACTAAAGAGCAGGATTCCTAGGGGTGGATTGGGGCTTGGGAAGACAGACCAGGTTAGAGGATCAAAACAGAGGCATCCTCAAGAGAATCTGATGAAGAGGCTGTGAGAACAAGAGGAGGAAGCGCCAGCCTGAAATAGGGCAGGGAACATGAGAACTAGATTCTCTGTATGCTTGTAAGCTAACAGTGAGTTCCTTTTTTCTGTGGACTGAAGTCCGTTTCAAGAAATTGAACAGAATGGAGACCTTGCTTACAGAGTCGATAAGTTAAGACTAAGTCTTAGGCACATTTCTCTCCAATATTAGAAAATAAGTCACTTCCAAAAGGGAACAAAGAAAGAAAAACAGAAATCATAAGACGGTGGT
Source organism: Phyllotis vaccarum (assembly GCA_033318265.1). Classification (NCBI taxonomy): domain Eukaryota; kingdom Metazoa; phylum Chordata; class Mammalia; order Rodentia; family Cricetidae; genus Phyllotis; species Phyllotis vaccarum. The sequence goes on from JARWLC010000003.1 coordinate 100,219,902, forward strand.
AACTTTGCCTTGAAACATGATGCTACAGAACAGAACAGACCATGCTGAACTTTTTCCACCCACAACTCGCCTTCACTTGAGAGATTTTAATGTGATTCTAGATATACAGCCCTTTAAAAATTAGGCATATAATCAAATAACTGACAATCAGTTACAAATTTTTTTTTCATTGATATATTCCAGTGGTCCTCAATCTTCCTGATGGTGACCCCTGATGCTATGTACCTCGTGTTGTGGTGACCCCCAACCAAAAAAGTATTTTCATTGTAACTTCATAACTATAATTTTGCTACTGCTATAAATATCAGTGTTTTCTGATGGTCTTAGGTGACCCCGGTGAAAGGGTCAGCTGATGCCCAAAAAGAATAAGAAAACATATTGTATTTTGTAAAGAAAACCTGAATTTTGAACAAATTCTTGGACTGGTGGATCATCTCCATCAGTTTGTTCAGCTGTGGGCCCCTCTCCCGACTCTAGGAGTCTTTCTAAACTTTGCCCTTCACCACAAAACTCTGTGAGTGTTCCCATTTCAAACTTAGGCACCTGTAATGTTACTTTTCTAGGAAGGACATTATGAAAAGGATATATGCACAAGCTTTCCTGTGTCTTTCTCAGTGCTGTCTGAAATCACCCAATTAACCACTTCTTTCAAGTAATTTGTCTCTGCCAGGTCATGATCTCCATCACCTCTGTCTGGGTCAGACAGATCTATGGCACAGAGTGTAAGAGTCTTCCACATCTGATTGTTGCAAGTTTTAATAAAACCAGTGCAGAAGAGGTGAAGCTAATAATCACTGGTTGTCTTGCTATTGGAAGGAGTCTTAGTCTGCCATTTTTTGGCCATAAGTCATATTCTTTCCTCTGTAAGATCCATGCTATGGAAGCTAGATAGTTTTTTTTTCCCCCTGAACATCCTTAGCCTGAATTTTCTAAATGCAGCTTTATCATTCTGCAGATCAGCAAGGCTTACTTCAAACACAGGACTCTTGCAGTCAGGAGATATGGATTTGGTTCTTTGTGATTAGTGTTTTTCCATTTTCTACCTTTGAACATAGTTGATGCTGTCACATCATACCAATCATTCTTAGGAAATGGATCCCTTTCTTCCTTGATCCCTTTTTAATGCCTTCTGTAAGGCACCTGTGCTCACCAGCATTCATGGTGCTACTCAGCAAAAGGAATCTTAATATTTATTAAGGATGAAAGCAAGGACATTCAGACTAATTAAATGGAGGTACTGGTTTATTTCTACATGAGAAAAATAAATTTTGGAGCCAGCAAGATGACTTGGTGGGTAAAGGCACCTACTGCCAACTTGACAACCTGGGTTTGGTTCCTGGGACCTACATGCTAAAAGGAGAGAACCAACTCCTGAAAGTTTTCCTCTGACCTCCATGTGCTTACAACACTCTGTACACACATACAGAGACACAGAGACACAGACACACAAACACACACTCACATACACTCACACACATATACACACAGACACACACACACACATACACTCACATACTCACACACATACATACACAAAGATTTATATCTTGGCTAAATATTTGATATTTAATACCACAGGACAAAAAGCATCTTCAATGTTTTCAGAGTTGGGCAATATTTTGATTTTATAATTAGCAGATCCAAGAAAGACACTTCACATAAACAGGTAATACAAAAATGGCAGAAGTATGTTCAGGGTCCTATCAGAAAGTTTGGGAAATTCTATCCTAATCTCAAATCAAAACTCATTTAATGAAAATATTAATGAAACTCAATCAGAAGCCCAAACCTCAATTTTTAAAACCAAATGTTCTAACATGATACAATCCAAAGATATTCTAATCTGACATTTATACAAAGGAATGAATGTAAAATTACTGTTATATTTTCCATAATTAAACCATCATGTTTCTAAGAAAAGAAAACTATGTGTGTATAATTGTGCAAATGAAATATGCACACAGGTGAAATGCAATTTATTTGGTAGTAGTCAAATCGGAGCAGGGGAGTTTCAGGCTGTGTTTGCTGGTGTTGCATGGCTCACTGGCAGGCCAACTACAAACAGAGCATGCAAGTGTTTAGAACCAAGACTGCAGTAAAAGTGGCACCATGCAACACTGGTGTATACTTGAATTTGAATCAAATTTTAGATGTTTGGCATTCAGAAACCTATTCTTGCCAAATTTTTTACAACTCAGTTTAATTACATGACACATAATTTCAGAAGCCAGCATTCAGGAGGCATAGCAGACATTGTATTTTGGAGAAAGAAAAGAATAAAACTTGGCCCTTCTCTAAGAGGAGAATGAAACCCAAGTTTGTCTCTAGAGCTCTGCAAGTTTGTGTCCTGATGCCTTGTGAATGCAGACGATTTAACAAGGTTCCAATAAGACCAAGGAAACCAAGGAATGGAATCAGGAGCTTGGACCTCTACAGCTAGTGGAAAGGGCTATCAACGGTAGGAATGTATGAAGAGGCTGTCTCTGAGTAGACACACAGTCATTGGGAACGAGACAGGCAAGGATGTTCCATTGTACTGGTTAAGGGAGTAACTGGGTAGGCAACAGCTGAACTGGGGAAGTCAACCAAGAAGTTAAACTAGCAATAAAAATATGAGGAAATGACAAGAGATGTGTCAAAACCATCCTGGAAACAACTAAAGACATGAGACTGGATGGTCCTGTGCAAATGGCTGGAGATGGAGGCGGGAGAAAGCAGCTTCAGGGGTGAATACGTTTATTCTGGTGGAGGTTAGAGAAAAGAACTTGCACCTTCATAAATACAACATTACCTTCGATAAGTCTATTGGGATGCTGAAGTGACAGGCTCCGTCTCACGAGCTGTTTCAATTCAGCAAACATTTGACTTGCTATGCAGGGGTCTTGTGCTCATACTTGCTAAGTATCATTACTGTAAACACATATAGAATCATGATGTTTCCTGGTCTGTCTACAATAGATAAAATTTACAGAAGCTATGAAAATTCCAGCCACACTTCTAATAACATTAACACTTGAATCCAGTGGTTAGAACTGGGTTTCTCCTACCACAGCTCAGTAGATCCTTCATATGTAATAAATATGTATTCATATTTAATAGTTGCGAAATTCATATTTTCTCTATAAACTCTTATTCCCAAGAAACAACGTTTACTTTCTTTTGCTTCAAAGGTATCCAGCAGTTTTAGGGATTGGTTTTTAACTAAAAAAACTTTAAATGTAGACTTTGTAAAAGCTAATACACATTTTAAAAGCTTGGAATATATGGAGAATGACTAGGCTGTGATGTAGCTGAGCACCAGAGTGGTGGAACCTTTGCAAGGGTAAGGCCCTGGATTTGATCATCTCTGCGTGTAATAAAGACAGACTCATAAGCAGACCAGGACGCACAAGCCTGTGACTCAGCTACTTTCTGGGGTTGGGAGGGGATCTGAGGCAGGGGGATTACAAGGTCTGCCTGGCCAACTTAGTGATACTCTGTCTCAAAATTTAAAAGGAAGGAAAGGAGAGGGAGGGAGGGAGGGAGGGAGGGAGGGAGGGAGGGAGGGAGGGAGGGAGGGAAGGAAGGAAGGAAGGAAGGAAGGAAGGAAGGAAGGAAGGAAGGAAGGAAGGAAGGAAGGAAGGAAGGAAGGAAGGAAGGAAGGAAGGAAGGCCAAGCTAGGGTAAAAGTAATAAAACTACATTTTGAGATCAGAAAAGCTACAAACTGCTCTTTGGTGAATCAAAATGGGAAGTATCAGCTATGTTCGTTAAGTTTTTGTCAACTTAATATGAGCTACAGTGATCTGGGAAGAGGAAACCTTGATTTAAAAAAAAAAAAAAGAAAAAGGCCTCCATCAGATTGGCCTATAGACAAGTCTGAAGGGCATTTTTATTACTAATTGGTGAGGAAGGTCCAGTGCAGTGTGGGCAGTGCTACCCTGGGCACGTGGTCCTGGACTGTGGAACAAAGCAGGCTAGGTAGTAAGCACCATTCCTCCTTGGCCTCTGCTTCAGTTCCTGCCTTCCCTGAATGATGGACTGAGTCTAATCTAGATAAACCCTTTCCTCTCCAAGCTGCGTTTGATCAGTGTTTTCTCATGGAAACGGGAAAGCAAACCAGAATACCCAGTGACTGCTTGACAAATCTCAACACCGCTTTATGGTCACAAAAGAATTGCATCTATGGAACCTTGACAGAATTCACAACAAAGACTAGGAAAAACCCGGGATCCAGCTATATGCAACAAAACTGATATGCTTTTCAACTAAGACATAAGACATTTGACACAATTTCATCTACACATAGCTCAAAAACATTTAAAAAACTATTGTTTAGTGGAATAAATGAAACAATACATAACCCAAAATGTATTCAGATAGTGTTGGCTTCTACCTTCTGGGGAGTCAGGATGTAATTACTTGGAAGGACATCCAGGGCTGTCTGTGCAGTGGGCATTTCTCTCTCTCTCTCTCTCTCTCTCTCTCTCTCTCTCTCTCTCTCTCTCTCTCTGTGTGTGTGTGTGTGTGTGTGTGTGTGTGTGTGTGTGTGTGTGTGTGTGTGTGTGTGTGTGTGTGATTGTACGAGTGTCTAAACAGAGTCTCTCATAGACCGGGCTGAGGATAAGCTTGAACTTCTGATTCTTATATCAGCAAGCCTGTTTTTTGTCTGGTCCTGGGGACTAAACTCAGGGCTTCCTACCTGTTAAGCAGTCACTGGACCACCTGATGCACATCTGTAGCCCCAGCAATCCTATTACTTGACCTGAGGAATGCATACGCCTGCTTTATTGCTAGTTATGAAGTTGATGCCTATACGTAGAGCATTTATTGTATAGGTGTCACTCTTTACAATTTTCAAAAGTTTAAAGCATTAAAACTAGACCATTGGAGGCTGGAGTTGAGAGTAACATGGACAGAAGTTGTGATACTAGATAGTATGTTGTTTGAAATTTTAGTTCTGTGACCCTGAGCTATGTGACTGTTTTGTGTGTGGTGCTGGGGAGTTGAACTCAGGGCCTCAAGTGTGCTAGGCAGGCACTCTGTTCCTAAGCTAACAGCTGAACTGTATATATATTTTAAATTATGTTTATTCATTTGTTTATCCAGTAGGGGTATGTGTGCCATGGCACACACCTGGAGCTCAGGGACAGCTTGCAGGAGTCAGTTATCTCTTTCTACCATGTGGATTTCAGGAATCCAACTTAGGCTGCCAGGCTGCTCAGTAAGTGCCTTTACCTACTGAACCATCTTGCCAGCTCAGAACTATATGTCTTTTGGTAAACTATTTTACTACGCTTTAGCATTTACTATATGCTAAATGTTGTACAAATTATGAAGGAGGCCAATACGACCAGAGTGAAATATAAACATTGCCTTTGTAAAGTCTCAGTTTGATAAAGAAGCAGTTTCTCATGGCTGAGGACACAGCTCAGTGGTAGAGCACCCACCTTCCACCTCTGCCATCGTGAGAGGAGGAGGGGAAAGAGGAAAGGGAGAGGATCCAAAGAAACTTTCCAGGTCATGAGCACCAAAGTGAGGTCTACGCAGTCATGAAGTGCTAAACAGCCACAAGGAACATCTGAGGTGAGAGAAAACACTCAGCGTAGGAAGGATAGCCCACTTAGCACTGGACTAGGACAAGACACAAGCGGTATGGCACTTCCATCTGCTCTCACAGCAGGTCTCCCACATTGGCCATGAGCACTGTACTCTTACTCACAAGGTTACCTAACCAAAGCAAAAGAGAGATATCTCAGCGTGTAAGCATACTTGTCACCAAGCCTGGTGACTGTCAGTCTTCAGGATCCACATGGTAGAAGAGAACTCACTCTCCCAAGCTGTTCTCTGATTTTGGTACTCCTGCTGTGCAGCATGCATGTAAATTCTCTCTCTCTCTCTCTCTCTCTCTCTCTCTCTCTCTCTCTCTCTCTCTCTCTCTCTCTCTCACACACACACACACACACACACACACACACACACACACACACACACTGTTATATTTTTAAATGTAAAAAGAGGAAGGGTCTGGAAAGATGGCTCAGCAATGAAGAGGGTTTGTTGCTTTTGCTGAGGACCAAGATTCAGTTCTCAGTATCCACACAATCATTCACAACCCCCAGGTAGAGAGAAGATCAGGAGTTCCAAGAAATCCAAGTCTCTCTTCCCACCTCCACAAGCACTGGGCAGGTACAAAACTGAATATGTACACATGCAGGCAAAACAACTCAATACACAGTAAACATAAATCTTTCTCTGAAAGGGGAGGCATGCTTGATGATACATGTCTTTAATCTCATCACATAGGAGGCAGAGGCAGGGAGATCACTGAGATTCTGAGACCAACCTGGTCTACATAGTAAGTTCCAGGCCAGCCAGGGCCACAAAGTAAAACAATAACAATAAAAATAAACAAACAAATAAATAACAAGAACAACACAGAAGTCAGGACTGAAATCTGAGCTATGAAATTGGGTTTTGTTTTGTCTTTGGAGAGGGTTGTTACACAGGAAATCTACACATAAGCATATCTGCCATTTGATTGTCACCACCAAGGCAGTTAGCAGCAGCTTTGTGTCACAGAATTTGTTCTGAAATCTCAGAAACATCAAGGTGGGCTGTGGGCAGTGGTCATGTGGGAAACCTCCATTTGACAGTAGTGCTTCCCTAGGCCAAGCTGGTCACTTCCCAACACCTCCCCTCCCAAAGCTATTTTCTGGTGTCTCAGTTTAACCTTAGGTGGGCTGAGGGGGAAACTCTTCTTTTTCCACTGGAGGACATGAGTCAGTGAACAGTGAAGTTCCACTTAATCACTACCCCAAAGCAAGGCTCTTAAAATCAGGAGCAAGAGGAGCAAGGAAATGATGAATATGAAGCCAGGACAGTGATTTACCCTTGAGTGGGGTGGGGTGGGTGGAGAAGTCTGCTGGGGAAGGGATAGTCGGGGATCTTTTAGAGTTTGTCAGTGTTGTAGATCTTGATCTGAGTAGTGACTGCATTGGCAACGGTTCTTATATCATTAAATTCACACATTCTATGTAATCTTCTAAATATATATTATAGCCTGAAATTACAAGCAACTTAAAAAAATACAAGCTGCAAAAAGTTCTTAAGCCAAGAAATATATAATCTGGTTTATATCATTAAAAACCCACTGTAACCTCAGCACTCGGAGGCAAAGGTAGGTGGATCTTTGGGTTCATTGTTAGTCTGATTATAAAATGAGTTCCAGGCCAGCTAGGGCTACATAGTGAGACCTTCTCTAAGAAAATTAGATGAAGATGGGACAAGGCTAGGAACAGAGAAAACAGTCAGGAGGTGGCTGCCACAATTTGGTGAGAGATTATAAAATGTAGAGCTACAGTCTGCTGTTTTGAGAAATACAACCAAAATAAGACAGAAATTGGCACCGCCTCTCAGCTCACTTCTCCCCTGTAGCTTGATAAATTGGCTCAATAACAATAGTCAAAGGCAACCACATATCTAAGCAGACACATGGGCAACTCTATGCTGAGGCAGAAGAAGACATTTTTACGACACCGTGGCCATATGAAAGTTGAGCTGGCATAATATCTTAGCATCAAAGTTAAGCGACTATAGCTAGACTACAGTGGTTCCTAATCATGATACGCTTCAGTGAAAGCTTCCTATTTTCTCATCTAATGTCTAGTCCTAGAGTGCTAACTTTGGAAAGCAGATCTTCTGTTCACTATTGCATCTTAGGGCAAAGAAATAAAGTCAGTATATAGTAAATGCTTGATAAATATTACTGAATGGTCTCCTTTTTAAAGACATGGTCTTTCTAAGTTGTATACACTAGGCTTGAACTCACAATCCTACTCACCTTAGCCTTGAAAGTAACTAAGACTCTAGGCACCTCTGTAGCACCTTGTTCTCATTTAATTGTTATAATTATTGGTATATAATCATCACAACAATCCAATGAGGGTAGATAACACATATATTATTATCCTGGTTTTGTAAGTTAGGAAACAAAGATTTTCTTTGTTTTTCTCGATTCAAAGCAGAAAGGCTAAGACTTAACGTTCTTATAGTTCTAATACACTTACTAGAAGCATTTCAAAACACAACAGTCTGGTGTGGTGGTACATGCCTTTGGTCCCAGAAATCAGGGGGCAGAGGCAGGAGGATCTCTGTGAGTTCAAGGCCAAGCCTGATCTATATAGCAAATTCCAGGCAGGAGTTACACAAACAAAAGGCAAGCAAAACAACATCAAAATCAAAGCCATGACAAGTCTGTCAGAGTCCACACTCTCTGACAAACCTGACATGGAATGATGCAGCCTGCCTGGGTTTCATTGCATTGGCAGCTACAGCTCCCTTCGAGGAGATTAGTTATCTTCTGGATAATCAAGTCCACCTGATACTTTGCACCCATGTCCCCCACTTGTCTCTACTACCCACTCTACCCAGTCACTTCTCCAAACAACAGAAGTGAAAGAAAAGCAGTTATCCAAAAAAAATAAAAAATAAAAAAAAACCAAAAAAATAAAAAACACTTGTTTTAATAATCAAAGAGAAAGAAGAATTGGCAAATGATGTTTTGGTGTTCTTCAAAACCCTGTCATCCAGATGAAGTCCTAGAGGGAGCCCCAAAATACCACACTGCATGAAAAGTTCCTCTTAGTCTCTTTCTTTTGGGTATCAATTAAAATGGGCAATTTATTTGAAGCATCAACATAAATCATATGCTTTCTCCAGATGTTCAAAAGTATTAATATTCATACATCTATATACACCTTTTATTAAGACTAATAAACTCAAAAGAACCTGCAAACACAACATTAAAACCAGCATACCTGAAAAAGGTGTTGAACACATAGATACGACAAAACTCAACCAAGTTATGGTGTTAGGTTGTCTGCTTCCTTCTACTCCGAGCTCTGATGTCTGCTTTGCCCTACAACAATCCAGTCTAGGCAGGTTAGACCACAGCCGTTAAACAGTATGTCTAACTCCTCTTAAAAACATCACAGAACTCACCAGAAATTCACTGGCAAACTCCTCATTGTTAATTTTCTTTCTCTGGGCCTCATTCAGTAACTGCTGCAGAATTTCCCTTTGGTCCATGCCGCAGAGCGAGAGTCTGTGAGTGAATTAAGGGAGGGCATGTCAAATGTGTGTCATGGCCAAGACACCATCATGCAGCTCCTGCTGCCTGAGCACAGCACACTGGAGGCTGTGGTTTACTGACTTCATCACAAGCCTTAGAGGAAATTAGTGTGAAACCAGCTTCTGTGGTCACACAACAAAGCCATAATCTCTCTCCAGGGCCCTAGTGCCTTCCTTTCTCAACAAAGAAACGTGGCTACAGTTCAAATGTAACAAACAAGAGGGTAACCAGAACATTGAATGTGGTCTGCTTAAGCTCGGGGACTGTTGCACTCTGCCGCCTACAAACAGACAGCACTCACCTCTCTTGCTGCCTAGGCTCTAGGCACAGCTCTGAGATAAGGGTGAGTTCAGCCTTTTCATATTCCCTGGGTGACACCTGTGGCCCCACTGCTGGAGAAGATACAGACACTGACTGGAGTTATCAGTCTTCTACCTGGACTGTTCTCCCCAAAGTCAGAGCAGGCATTTAGTTCAGAACTTGTCAAGCCTCCCATGTAGACCTCACATTTTCTTTTAGAGGAAGCAAAGTCAACTGCTTCTGACAGGCAGTGTCTCCCAGGACTAGGGAAGTACCACCCCCCTTCCTAAGAGAAGTGCTGATCTCTCTAGCTCTTCAAACCTGCAGTAGCTTTGATCCTTACTTGAGTTCTGAATATGAGCATGGAGAACTCTGATCTATATAAGATGAGGACACCTGGTAGGCAGTTAGCACCATATCCCGGAACGCTCTGGTAGGAAATAGTGAAGGAACAAAGGGAACTAAAACTAAGAATTACCTTGCTGAGACTAATACAGTTTCTAGAAAGTCTCGGGAGAACTAAGCATAGTGGGCAATCTGGAGTCCTAGCTATGTAGGAGGGTCATACAGCTAGAGGACCGCTTGTGTCTGAGAGTCTGAGACACCCGGGCGGCAAAGTGAGACCCCTCTCTCAAAAACCAAGAGAAACAAGAGAGGAGAGACAGAGACAAAGACAGAGACACAGAGAGCCTAAAGAACTGATTCTCGTAAAGACATTTTGACATTTTTATCCCACAGCCACCACAGTCTTGGAAGCTGCTCATACCCAGGGTATTTGTGCCTTGACAGGCAGGCAGGCTGTTGTAGAGGAATCTTCTGCATCTCTTCAGTGAGTACAAATCCACCCAAGATCTAATTCCCCATGCAAACACCCCAAATGAATACATTATCTTTAAAGAAGGAAGTTCAACAAACAATATGTTACAAAATTAGTCACAAGTATGAAAACTGGGAAAGGTGTAGTTCAGACTTCCTCAATTTAAGAGACTGACAACCCTTTCTGTTTTTGCATTATTTAAATCTTCAAAACAAATTATAATTTTGAACACAAAGTATGTGCATCCTCTTAATTGGGCCCTTGGTAGGAAGTTAATATTCCAATTAAAGGAATTTCAATTGTAGTTCACATAAATTAAAATTAACCATCAGTCTTGAGTTCCTAAGAATAGAAAATATCTCTCAGATTATCCTCATTTAGCATTAAAAGGAAATTTCTTTCCACTTTAAGTAATCTAGCATTTGACTATTTTAAAATATACAAAATATGAGGACATTTTATTTTTAAACACAAAATTCTTCAGGGCATAGTGGTATATACTTGTAACTCCAGCACCTGGGATTCTAAGACAGAAAAATTGCTACAAATTCCAGACCTATCTGGACTACATACCAAGACCCTGTCTCAAAAATAAAATGCTTTTAAAATCCTAAGTTAACCATAAATAAATGACATAAAAATAGGAAATTCAAGCCAGACTCAGAAAGACGAATATTATATGATTTTTTTCCTCAAATGGGAATTTAGGTTTAAATTTAATTGTGTATATGTCTGTGTGCAGAACATGAAAATAGAAAGAGAACCATGAAAAGGGAGGAAGAGATCTTCTTTAAAATGTGTTTATTATCATATATTAGTCATAATGGATTGCATTTGACATTTTCGTATTCTGCTTACTGCATTTTGGTCACACTCTCTGCCCATCTACCTTGTGTTCCTCTCTTGCCCTTCTCTCACTCCGAACCCCTTTCCTCTCGCTAACTATGCCCCCTACTCCACTTCCATGACTTGGTTGTTTACAAGAGCATGGGTCTGCACACTGAAGAAAATGTCTGTCTCTTCCCCATCAACCACTAACTGCAGATAAATCTTTAGGTTGGAGCCACATGTGACCATGTTGGTATATTCAATTTTGTGCAGATCCTATGCAAGTAACATAGCATCTGTGAGTTCAAGAGTGCAGCAATCAAGTCACAACTGGAAATCATCATTCCACACCTCCTCAACCCCTCTCCCTTGGTTCTTACACTCTTTCTGACCCTCCTTTGGTGATGTTCCCTGGCTAGGGTGGAGAATGATGGTATAGACTGAGCACTCAATAGTCATTAATTCCCAGAACCTTGACCTGTCATCTATTCAATCACTGCAGAAAGTCCTCTGACCAAAACTGAAAGCATTATTAGTCTATGGGCATAAAGTTATTTAGAAGGCATTAGACAGCTACACCACATTAATTTAGCAAAGCCACAGTATTAGATGCTTCACAAGAGCCCATGACCTCCCCAGCCAGAGCTTTTAGCCAGATTTACCATACCACTTATATGGCGAGAGCATCAGATCCAATTAGAAAGCTGCTGGTTACCTGATTAACAGACAATATGCTGCTATTGCATCAGTGGGCTCATATTGCCCGGCCAGTAGGTATTGTTGCATACAGTGTCCACAGCTAGATATCAATGCTGATGATAATCCCCGCCCCCATCCCCCAGCAGCCTGCAGAGCACTATCAGGTTTAGTCAACAGGAAGGAAGTTTTTTAATATCAGCCTGATTTCAGTATGTCCCACAACCAAAGTGTGAGGCACGTTTGGCAGCAAAGTCTTAGTTCTGGTGGAAACCAGCAGCAGTGGCAATTGCTCGTAGTGTGTGTGTGTGTGTGTGTGTGTGTGTGTGTGTGTGTGTGTGTGTGTGTGTGTGTGTGTGTGTGTGTGGTAAGAGCCTTCATAGAGAGTAGCCTACTTCTGGCATTGGAATTTTCATTTACTAATCTATGGTTTCTGGGGGAAGCTTTATTCACCTAGGAAGTTATATCTGTTCAAATTACTTTATTTTATTATTCAATTTCCTTACGGCTCTTTTATACATTGTTGGTTTTCAAAAATGTTTATTTTTGAAATATAGTGATGTACATACACCTTTATTCCCAACATTCAGAAGACAGAAGCAGGCAGATCTCTATGAGTTTGAAGCGGGCCTAGTCTACATAGTAAGATTCTGTCTCAATAAAATAAAATAACTAGCTAAATAAATAAAAATAAATAAGTAATTTTGCTTGTATTAAAAATACTTTATTTAATGTTATGTATATAGATGTTTGTCTGTATGCATACCATCTACATGTCTGGTACCCAAAGAGGCCAGAGATGGCATTGGACCTCCTGGAACAGGAATTACAGACAGCTGTGAGATGGATGTGGGTGCAGGGAACCTGAGTCCTCAAGCCACTTCCCTAGAGCACACACTGTAACCTTTGTCTCTCTCCTCTCCCCCATCCCCCGTCCTTCCCAGCCCTGCTGAAGCAATCCCCTTGCAATATCCCTCATCCTGGATTCTACTCCTTCCCTCTCCCTGGAAATTCTTTTCTCCATGGCTCTTGTCTAGTCTCCTGAAGTCTACACATCATTCCCACATAAATGAGAGCTAAAAGCTGGGATCTGCATAGGAGAGAGAGCATGTGCTATTTGCTTTTTAAGTTTAAATTATTTCACTTAATACAATATTTTCCAGTTCCATTGTCCTGCAAGTTTCAAAATTTCATTATTTTTTGTAACTGAATAAAACTCCACTGTGAAGATGTACTACATTTTCACTCCCCATTCATCAGCTGATAGGCTGGTTTCGTTTCCTTGCTATTGTGAATACAACAGTATTAAACACGAATGTACAAATATCTGCGTGGCAGGATATCCAGTCTTCTGGGTATATGCCCAGGAGCAATAAAACAGGGTTTTGTTTTTTTTAAAATAAATTCTATTTTAAAAAAAACAAAAAACAAAAAAACCCTCCACCCTGACTTCCACAATGGCTAAAACAGTTTCGACTCCAACCAATAGCAGGTAAGAATTCCCCTCCCCACATTCTTGGCAGCTTGTGCTGTTGTTTCCTTGATGAGAGGCACTCTAGCTGGTGTTCTGACAAGTGTTGCAAAACAGTCTTAATGTTCATTTTCTTGCTACCTAAGTATGTTGAACATGTTATATTTACGTATCTACTGGCCCTTTGTATGTCTTTTGAGAGCCTCTGTTCAGTTTCTTAGTCCACTTTTTGATTGTTTCTTAGTTGCCTAGTGTTTTGGGTTCTTTGTATAGTCTGGAGATGATGTCTTCCATCAGATGTATGGGTGACAAAGATTGTCCCCCATCCTGTAGGCTGTCTCTTCACTCAATTAATGGTTTTCTTTGCTGTACTGAAGTTTTTAATCTCGTGAGTTTTTAATCTCTTATTTTCTGGGGAGCTGGGGTCCTACTCAGAATTACTTTACCACAAATATTTTTTAAACTTCATATTTATTATTACTAATATGTGCTGTGGAAAAGTTAGTTTTCTCTTAGGATCAAACTCAGGTCACTATGTTTGTATGGACAGGCACCTTTACCACTAAGCCACCTCACCAGCCCCTGATTCCTATATCTTGAAGTATTTTTCCTATTTTTTAATCTGATAATTTTAATTTTATGTATGCTATTGTTTTCCAGCCCCTAAAAAACCTTTTTGACCTTCTCATTGTTCCTGCCTAGGCACTTGGACTTTATACGCATTCACTCTCGCATAAATGCACATATAATAGTTAAAAGTTAGAATCCGCATCTGAGAGAGAACATGTGGTATTTGTCTTTCTGAGTTTGAAATACTCCACATAATATAATATAAGTCCTCGACTCATTTGGAGTTGTTTTTTTGTGTAGGGTGACAGATAAGAGTCTGGTTCTGCTTTTCTACATGTAGGTGTTTTCCATCACCATTTGTGGATGTGCCTATATCGGTATCTTTGTAAAAACTCAGGCAGCTACAGCTGTTCGGGATAATGTCTAGAGCCTCTATTTTACTCCATTAGTCTATATGTCTGCTTCTGGGCCAGCACAGGCTGTTTTGTTTTGTTTGCTAGGCTCTATAGTTCGACTTGAAATCAGGAATTCTGATACCTCCAGCATGAGTCTTTCCGTTCAGGACTGCTTGGGCTATTGGAATCTTTTTGCTAAAGGAAGAAATCTTTAAGAGGGTGGGGGAGGATAATGTGGTGAAAACAGAATAGAAGATTATTTGGGAAAGGAAGGAGACAAAAAGGGAGAAGGCAGCAGCTGAAGGATGAATGCAAACAAAGTGTCACAGCATGAGTATGAAAATGACACAATGAAACCCATCACTATGTACACTAGCTTGAAATACTAATCAACAATGATGTATAAAAGATAGAAAATTAACTGTGTATGACAGTATGAAGGCTGCTTTAAATTGTATTACTTTAATTAGGGGGAAAAAAACACAACAAAATCCAATAATTTGTTCAACAGAGTCACCTACTACCCAAGAGGTGCAAAGTGGCTAGTTAGGGATTTGGTTTGCTACACGAGGAGGCCAGACTACAGAGACACCTGCAGCAGCGACTGCAGCATGAATACCACTTCAAAATAAAACACTTCAAACTAACTTGTTTGCTGTAGAGTTAACAAAACAAAGTTCTGATTTTGGATCAGTCAAAAACGAGAAACATTCCTTTAAAATGCCTTCACTCCAGCAAAATAAAAACTGTGTTAGTTTATCTATTGACTAATAAGGAATTCCACCTCACCCTAATTGTATCTCACCATGATTTTTTCTCTTATTCTAAATCCATAAAACATAAATCTTTAGCTGGGAAAAAATCTAATAATACTTATATCTACTTTCCTCAAATACAGAGCTACTAATATAACGGTAATTAAATTAGTAAAATACTAACCTTACTTCTTCATCTCTTCCTAGTAGGAACTAGAAATAAATAAGAAGCAGCACAATTATATCACACCCTCATTCTCTTTCCATCCTCTACCCTACTCCTTCTCACATTCCTAGTCTCTTTAATTCTTATTGTTACACACACACACCCCACACCCGACTGAGTTCACTCAGTGTCTCTTGTACATATATGTTGTCAGGACTGACCACTTGGTGTTGAAGGACTAATTGATTAGGAGGCTTGTCCTCAGAGAGAAGACTACTTCTCAGGCCATCATTATTTCTTAATTGCCTGTAGTTCTTGTCTAGGGAGGGGACTCATGAGATTTTCCTTTCCATGATAGCACGTGTACTGGTGTTGTCTTTGTTTTAGGTCTTGTTAGGCGGCCTCATTGTTGAGGTATCATGGATACAACTTCCCTGCCATTCCTAGGATACACAATCTCACAGTAGATTTTTGGGTCCTCTGGCCCCTACAATCATTCTTTGTCCACGATGGTCCCTGTATATTAGAGTCAAGAGTTGTGTTGTAGGTGTAGCCTGGGGCTGGGGGTATCCTCTGATTGGATGTAGAAGTACAGATTTTTAAGTATGCATCAATTCTCAAAAGTTTGCTCTACTGTAAAATCTAAAACTATTATAGAAACGTGAGAAAACAAAACCTCAGACCCCACCTAGCTATAAGCCATTTCCTGACGAGACCACTCAAGCAAACAGAGATCACACAGAAGGAGCAAACAAACAACTTGTTTAACGAATCTACTTAATTTTCATAGTTTTACAGATACTGAATGGCAAGAGTGCATAATGCTACTGGATGAAAGCAGTGTTGATTCACTTATATTTTGTAGGATTAAGAGCCGGAGCTGGGAGCCAAGGGCATACAGCAAAGGCCATCAAATATCTAAAAGAGTTTATGAATTTGCCACAAAATACTTAAACCCGTGTGTCATAAAGCCTTTATGATCATGGTCATAAAGCCATGCAATAAAAGACTCAGGTGCAGTGAAAAACCATCAAGAGTGAGGCCTGGGGTTAGTAGGCGACACCCGGAGAGGGAGAGAGGAGTCGCAGCTGACCACTGCCCCTACCTCTTGTGTTCAAAGGAAGAAGACAACCAGAAACTCACCTGACAGTCATCTGTTCCAAGAGAGGAACCTACTGGTTTAAAGGAAAAACTTCAGTGTCTTGGAGATTAGAAAATGCATCACACACACACACACACACACACACACACACACACACACACACACACGTTTTTTCAGGGGTGATTATTTGGACAGATAAAACAGTCTGTAAGAAAACCAAATAGAGCCAGGTGGTGGCAGCACACACCTTTAATCCCAGCACTTGGAAGGCAGGGGCAGATGGATCTTTGAGTTTGAGTCCAGCCTGGTCTACAGAGTGAATTCCAAGGACAGCCAGGGCTACACGGAGAAGAAACCTTGTCTAGAAGGGAAAAAGAAAGGAAGAAGAAAAGCAGGTACTCCAGCTTCCGAGAGAAGCTAATCTTCATTTTACTATTCATATCTCTTCCTGGGCCAGTGATTCAACACGGAGTGTGTGTTGTGTTATACAGTCCTTAATGAGCATTCTTTTGGTCATCTGGTCCTATTGCTTCCTTCTTCTTAATCTTCCCTCCAGATTGAAATGATTTTAATGTTTCAATGCTACAGAACCAAAACACAGGGCAGGGGAGATGACTTTTTGTGCTGCTAAAGTGCTTGTCACACAGACATGAGGACCTGTGTCTGGATCTCCACATAAAAGCTGGATGCTGTGACCAGCACCTGTAATCCTAGCATTAGGGAGGTGGAACAGACAAATGGATCCCCACATCCACATGCAGGCTAGTCTAGCTAACCTGGTGAGCTGTAGGTTCAGTGAGAAACCATGTCTCACAGAATGGGGTGGAAGGACACAGAGGAGTATGCCTAATGCCAACATCTGTGCACACGTGTACACAAGCAGGAATATATAAATGTGCATGTACCACACATGCACAGTCTTTATTAAAGAATGAGAAGATTGGTAGGCTATGGGAACAAATCTAGATTCTTAGCTTGTGGTAATCAGTTGCCCTCTTCATGGACTGGCCTCACCCAACGCTATCCAACCACATCATCCACAGACTGTTCCATTCCACCATGACCTTTTTGTTGTTTTTAACCACACCCCCAATTCCCACCAATAGAAATAAAGCCATCGCACTTACTTTGTCTTCAAAGCTCTTTCCTATGCCATCTCACTACCTAGTCTGAATCCTTGCAATATAATTACATTCAGCTACATAAATATTCTAAATTCCTTCATATTTATTTCTAAGTTTGAGAGTTTACTCCAAAAAAGAACACATAAAACATGCCCTGTATGTCTAGCTTATCCAAGGACACTGTCTTGTGAAACTATGTTTGTGAAACTCAGTGTTTAACATGATTTTGAGTATACCTGAAAGACTGGGAGAAGAGGTGTGATCTGTCATGTGACAGACACCCATGCACTCTGACATGGGTGTCTATGGCACCAGAGCCCTAGCTCTGGAAGGCATTTTCACTGTACCAGAAGAGGGTCTTTCCTACAGAGAGGCCCTGGGAGCCAGGAAAATGGTAAATTCCTCCCTGAGAGCCACTGCCCAGCAACAGAACTATTTTGAAGAGGGAACCCTGCCCTTGCTAAAGTTCAGAGTCCAGCTCAAAAAAGCCACAGTAGACACAAATACAACCTTTTCACCAAAATAAGACTTAGAAAAAGATGCAGAAGGGTCTTCTAAAATCCCTCAGATGAAGCCTGTCTGGCTTCCCCTGTTCTCATATCATCCATGGTGGGAAAATCCCTTTATCTGTGTCTTGTTTCTACGACATTCTCAGACCTCATCAAACTCTTCAGTTCTGACTGCAGACTTCTTTCAGTCAGTTTCCTCCTCTACAAACTCCACAGTCATACTTTGCCTTTGATCGGAATACCAATAGGCAAAGGTCTGCTGCTAAGTTCACGTAGCTGAAGCAATTTATCCTCTTTCTTAGGTAAAGAAAAAATGCTCTTCATGTGACATGGTTTAAAGATGTTTCAATGTGAAGTCTCATCTCAACCACTTCTTTGTCCAATAAATATTAATACAGTTCTTATTCATGCAAAAGAATTAAGAGAGATGCCAGAGATGGGAACAGCGGCTACAGAAGGTAAGGATTCTTTCAGCAAGGGATGATAAGCCCACACATAGCTAAGGCTTGAGTATTCATGGTAAGAATCGCAGAAGTCATAGAAAAAAAGTCTCTAGGAAAAAGTTCAGAAGCTGGCTATAGTGGTAAACCCCTGTGTTAGAACACTGAGAAGGTTGAGGCAGGAGGATCATGAGTTCCAGGCCAGCCTGAGCCACACAGGGAATTCAAGGTCAGAGTTTGTGGCTATGCATTTGGGGAGAACTAGCGTAAGTCATACTTAGAAATTCTCTTTTTCTCCCTGTACTGATTTGCATCTGTAAGAGACAGACTTAAGGAGAAACCACCAAACCATAACCTTGGAAACTACTTCCAACTCACAACTCTTATGACATCCCAGGCAGTAAGGTATGTCCTTTGCAAAGAATATTCTTTATTTGTTTTTTTCAACAATCCTGTGGCTCCTAATAACCTATTTTATAGAAGTGGCAAACAAAACAGAGGAACTAGGCCATTTGCCCATTATCACATCATTAACCTATAGTGAATTCAAATTGTTAAAATCA
The DNA here is from genome assembly GCA_033318265.1 of Phyllotis vaccarum. Lineage (NCBI taxonomy): Eukaryota > Metazoa > Chordata > Mammalia > Rodentia > Cricetidae > Phyllotis > Phyllotis vaccarum. Next base: position 100,238,749 of record JARWLC010000003.1, read on the forward strand.
GGCAATCTGAGTGATTTCTACCATAAAGTTCATCTTGAATCTGTAGTAATGTGTGGTGATATATTATATATTTAATAAAGCCAGTCTGGAATAGCAGAGAACAGATTCACCCACAATCAAACCAGAAGGGTCAGCACAGAAAAAACTGGGAGTGGTGCCCTAAACCTTTAATCCCATAACTCCAGAGACAGAGATCTTTCTGTGTTTCCATGAGTTCAAGGCCTAACTTCCAAACAGTAGTAGCTCACACCTTTAATCTTAACTCTAGAATATGATGCAGAGTTGAATCCATAAGTGAAACAACTGGGCGAAGAAGGTATTTAAGGCAGGTGTAGGAAGACAGAGTTATTCTGTAGAAGCAACAAGGGTCGAGGCTAAGGAAGCTGGAAGACAGCTTTTACCTTGAGAAGCTGGCTGGGTAAGATTTGACTGTGGTCTGTTTCCTCTCTCTGATATTCCAGCTTTTCCCCCAATATCTGGCTCTGAGTTTTCATTTAATAACAACTAGAATTCGTGTTACAGTAATGTAAGGAACAAAGGAACACATCAACCATCTTAGATATTAGCAGAAGAGCTAACTTCTACTAAAGAGTAACAAGAAATCTCAATTCTGGATGACTGACCTACTGTTCTTTGTCTAGGGATACAGAAAATAAGCATTGTTTTGACAAGTAAGATTATACTACCAGTACCACATACTTATCTCTCTGCAGATGGCTAGCCAAGGGAGGAAGTGGTCAGCCTTGTTTAACTTCAGCAGAGTTATCAGTGCTTTACTTCTCAGTAAAGGGTAAGTACGCTTTTTGGAATCCACCTTGACTGTTCTCTTCTAATTTGTTAGATTATTAAGGACACTGAGATACACAGATCATGGAAACATAAGCTTTGCTTCATGTTACTATTTCTTGTAAGATTAATAAAATGCATGCTATCAGCAGCACAGGAGAGATTTCTGGTTGGCCAACAATTTCTGAGAAAGCATGGGCTGAACAAGAAACAACTCGCCAAAACTCAGTTTTGAAAAAAGAAGTTAAGTGTGAGGAGGCTCTGTGGGTAGAGGTGCTGGCCTTCCTTCCGGGCATGACCAGTAAATTCAATCCCTGGAGCTCACACGGTAGGAGAGAACCCACTCCTGTATACATTGCTCTCTGGCTTCCACATGTGTGCCACAGTATTGCCCACACCCCATTAATAAATATATTTTAAAAGTTAAAGGCTTTAGTATCTTTAAACCTAAACCCTACCTACCAATGTTTTACAGAAATTGTCAACATTATAATAGAGTTTTAAACGCTCAGTTTTGCTTTAGAACAGGGATCAGCAAACTTTCCACAGAAGGCCAGGTAGCAAATGTTTTATATTTGATGGGCCATATGGTGTGTACTATAACGATACTAAGCTCTGCTGTTGCTTGAAGACAGCTATGAATAAGTGAGTATTGGTACATTGCACTAAAACTTTATTCACAAAAACAGAAAGTAGGGGCTGAAGAGATGGTTCAGTGAATAAAGGTGCTAGATATGAATGAACAGGATCTGAGCTCAAATCCCAAGAACATCTAAAAGTCAGGCAACAGACATAGTGCCTGTAACCCCAGCATTGTGGGGGACCAAGATGGGTAGATCTCTGGAGATTGCAGACTAGCCAGCCAAGATGAAACCATAAGCTTCAGGCTATCTCAAAAAGTAAGGTGGAGATGGATAAAAGATAACCAACCTCTTCCTCTAACCTCCACTTGTGTGTCCAGGGACATACACTCAGTGAACCCACCACACACACATCAAACAGATGGACAACAGTCCAGATGAAGTTTGTGGCATGTGATGCATCAACTCTTGTTCTAAAGTGATGTTCTCACACTGTATGTGTCAGACTCACCTGTGAAATTGAAAATGTAGATTCATAAGGCCCTAGCCACCCTTAGAAAACCAGTCTCTAAGGCTGGGTTCTGGCAATTAGTCACTGAGATTCATGAGTGGTGTATAAACCATACTTGAGAAAGTATTCTTGTGGAATATTCACTAGAGAAGATTGGACATGGATTTAAACCAATAGAGAGTCTTCATTAAGCTGGGTGGTATCTGGACATGCCTTCAATCCCAGCACTCCGGAGGCAGTGGCTATCCATCTCTGGGAGTTTGAGGTCAGCCTGGTCTACAGAGCTAGTTCTAGGACAGCCAGGGTTACACAAAGAAACCCTGTCTTGGAAAAACACAGAAACAAACAAACAAAAAAGAAATCTTTATTAGCTGGCTGGTGACTACAATGGGTGTTCAGGTGCATGAAATCATGGAGATTTCCTTATCTATCTGCCTTGAAAGGAGTTTTTTCAGGCTAGAGTCCATGACTCCTGGGGCACTGCATGCCTTTCAGTTCCCGAGAAACTGAGGCATTCCCTCAGGCAGTGAAGTGTTCATCTGCCTGTGTTTCTCTGTGTTCCCCAGAAGTCAGAGAAGCATATAGAGACTTGACAGAACAGTTTAGACATTAATCTTATATGCCCTATATACCTTGCAAACATCATTGTATCCTGGCAACTACAACTGTATTGATCCTGAACACCTCCACTGTATTCTGTTTCTAGTAAAGGCATCACAAAGTCTGATTGCTTGCAATAAAACTGTCTCAGCCTCAGTCTTGCTGAGACCCCTCTCATCTCAGCCTGGTTTCCATTTCTTACCAACCGTATCAGGAGACTCTGGCTTGGTGAGTGAGCATTGGCACTTACATATGGGATCCCAGTGTAGCAGTGGGCCTTTCTCAGGGCGAGCTTTTAAGTCCCAAAACCATATTCTGGGCTGACATATGTACTGGCTAGTTTTATGTCAACTTGGCACAAGCTAGAGTCATCAGAGAGGAGGGAGCCTCAGCTGAGAAAACGCCACCATAAGATCTGGCCGTAAGGCATTTTCTTAAATAGTGATCAGTGGGGAGGGCCAGCCCATTGTGGATGGTACCATGGGCTGATGGTCCTGAGTTCTATAAAAAAGCAGGCTGAGCAAATCACGGAAAACAATCCAGGAAATAGCACCCCTCCATGGCCTCTGCATCAGTTCCTGCCTCCAGGTTCCTGCCTTTTCTGCTTTTGATAATGAACTGTTAGACAGAAATGTGAGGGAAATAAACCCTTTTCCTCCCAAAGTTGCTTTGGTCACAGAGTTTCATCACAACAAAAGTACCCTAACTAAAACAACATACCCCAGTTAAGAACAGTTAGCCAAAAGCAGAACTAACAAAGCCAAAAAGTTTAGTACATGTAAAGACTTTCCCAGAACTATGGACTTAGATGAATTAGATCTTTGTTCTCACTGTGGCAGATGATGTTGTCTACATGCTGAGTTTTATGGCTTGAATAATACTTCCATCATGGAGTTGGGTGTGCTAAGATCTGGGGACCAACTAAGGTCCTTGGGGCTCTGTTACCTTCCCCACTGGTCTTAGTGAATGAGTCAAATCATGGACTCATGCTGCCTTAAAGAGGTGTACTTGGTTGTAATAAACATTAATTTTACTGAACTGCTACATAATTGGCCATATGGTTTAAGATGCAGGGCCCTGCTGTTAATCCAGCCAGAATAAGAATTAGAGGTCCAGACAGTGCTAATATCAGAGTAGCTAGCCAGAGGACCAAGAGAATAGAAAATGGCATCAATGATTTGATGTATGTCTTTGTCTCTTTTTCTTTTTGAGGTTTTCCTAAACCATAGAATGATTTTCTTTTATTACTCTTGATCAGTTAGCACAGAAGCAAGAGGTTTTTCCCAAAGCCAAACTTAGTGACTTTTGTCTCATGAGAAGTATAGGCCTCTCAAATTTTGTAGGGTCATTTTTATAAGAGGATATAACTGTTGTTTGAACTTAGACACAGAAAATTTTAATACCTCTAGGTCCTGATCAGTTCATCTACTTACTTTGGAAAGCATCAAAAGAAGCACATTTAGTCAAACCATTAGTACATGCCCACCAGTCTCAGGACCTCGGTAATATTGTTGTAATCTATATGAGTTAACCCATAAGGTAGAATATCAGACATAAGAATGAGTGTCTAGATGAAAGGTTTGGCTATTAGACAAGTTTCAGCCCTCTAACATTAATTTGGGCTGTTCTCCCCAAAGTCACAATGAGTTTTGTCAGTCAATGGGTTGACAGCCTGGTTAGTTCCCATCCCTGTGTAGCATGGGGGCCATGAGTCTAAGCAAAATCAGCAGTCCTAGTCAGTTCATGGCTGGGAATTATTAACTGAGTGGTGGACTTTATCAAGAGTGGAAAGTAGGGATGGGGACTCCTCAGCTTCCTGGCCATCATGAGGTAAGACTCTGGCTCTGGGTGCATTTAGGACCCAAGGTCTGGGGAACAATTTCTAGTAAATCTATCCCTAGGTTCCCTTTCTTGTGGCATAGAGTCTGACTCCCCAGGTTTTCCTTGTTTCTCAAAGGCCAGAAAAAAATTTTAAGAAATTTTCTGGGAAGGCTCTATTTCACAACTCCAGTTTCGTAATAGAAAACTCCCTTGTTCCTGGCAACTAGGGGAGCCAACCACAGGGTACACATAGAACTGTAAACTCTGTATTCTTATCTCAAAAGATAAACTCCCATACCTTTCCCTTCTCCAATACAACCAGACATTTGAAGTAGGCATCAGTGAACAAGTGTCAAGATGAAGATGGGTTGCTATCCTATAGTCACACTAGCTAATGCCTTCCCCATATCAGTCTTCCTTGGTGTAATGCCAGCTATCTCCACAGCCATCAGAGTCTTTTTCAGGTTGGTTCTAGTGTCCCTTTGGCTACCATCTGACCCAGATGGTATCACTGGACTCAAACAAAGAGAAACTAGTGGTGGGATTGGAGGCTGACTGAGTTGCTCAGATAGTCCAGTGAACCAGAGAGCCTTAGTGACTTGAGAAAGGAATGTTTAGAGAGTTCTGCCAACTGCTTCTCTGAGCCTGGGAAGCAGTGGGAAGGTCTTTGTAATAAGTTTTTGGCCTGACCTTTCCAGCCTAGCCCAGAGTTCAGACTCTCTGTTAGCCCCAAATAATCACATAAAGGTTTATATTAGCTTTTTGTTGCTCAACTTATGGCTTAGGCATATTGTTAGTTAGCTTTTGCATCTTATTTTAACCTGGTCCCTGTGAAGAAACAAGGGATGACCTGACAGAGGCAAAAGGAACCTGGTCCCCAACCAGAAGAGGCACAGGTCTTAAGCCAGAGGGGTAGGAGAAGGTCACTGGTCAATAATGGGAAACAGAACTGACATAAACACATAGAAAGACACAGAACGACACATAGTAAAAACAACCTGGTGGCCAAGGCCAATTAGACATGAAAAACCAAGGAGAATCCAGTGATATCTCACACAGATCCTAGATACTGGATCAGTGGCCATGTCTGACTTCTCCTATGTGTCTAACCAGAAGGGACCTTAACCAGACTTACTACCTTCAGAGCTTACAGAGTAGGCAACTTTCTAATTTGTTTCATTTGAGGGTAGAGGTGTCAGATTCCACTAAAGTGTTAGGGAGGGATTGATCAAAGAGACTCCTGGGGGTCTAGAACTCAGGTGCACTCCTTAGGAGCTCCTTGGCACTGTACTGTTCCTTGCTCCAAGGGTATCTGACACCCCTGATGTCTCAAGGTTTGGTCTCTGGGCATCTTGGTGGAACCTCCAGAAATACTGTGGGGTGTCCACCAGAGAAGACTGTTTGATCATGAGTTTAAACCAATAGAAAGTCTCTATTAGTGGGCCAGGGACTACACAGGTATTCGGGATCCTAGTGTAGTACCAAACCTTTCTCAGGGTGAGCTCTTAAACACAAAAACTATGTTCTGGGTTGATATACCTCAGTTAACAAGAACAGATATCCAGAAGTAAAACTACAGAAGACAAAAGACAAGGTTAGAAACTTTCCTAAAATTATGAACTTTGATGAATTTGATCTTTGTTTTCATTTTGGCAGATGATACTGTCTACAAAATAGACTTCAAACTAAAATCAATCAAAAGAGACCAGGACGAACATTTCTTATTCATCTTGGTAAAAATCCACCAAGATGAAGTCTCAATCCTTAATATTTATGCCCCAAACACAAGGGCACCTACATTTGTAAAAGAAACACTACTAAAGCTTAAACCTCACAGCAAACCCCACACACTAATAGTGGGAGACTTCAATACCCCACTTTCAACCTTGGATAAGTCAACCAGACAGAAACTCAACAGAGAAATAAGGGGTCTAACAGATGTTATGACCCAAATGGATTTAATAGATATATACAGAACCTTCCACCCAAACACAAAGGAATATACATATTTCTCGGCACCCCATGGAACTTTCTCTAAAATTGACCACATACTTGATCATAAAGCAAATATCAATAGATACAAAAAAAATGGGAATTACTCTTTGTATCCTATCAGACCATCATGGCCTAAAGATAGAGTTCAACAACAGCAAAAATTACAGAAAGCCTACAAACACATGGAAACTGAACAGCTCTCAACTGAACCACCTCTGGGTAAAAGAAGAAGTTAAGAAAAAATATCAAAGACTTCCTATAATTTAGTGAAAATGAATCCATAATATACCCAAACTTATGGGACACAATGAAAGCAGTGTTAAGAGGAAAACTCATTGCACTAGATGCCTATATGAAAAACCTAGAGAAATTTCACACAAGAAACCTAACCCCACAACTAAAGACTTTAGAAGAATTAGAAGCAAACTCTTCTAGAAGCAGTAGATGGCAGGAGATAATCAAACTCAGGACTGAAATCAATACAATAGAAACAAAGAGAACAATATAAAGAATCAATGAATCAAAGAGTTGGTTCTTTGAGAAAGTCAACAAGATAGATAAACCCTTATCCAAAATAACCAAAAAGTAGAGAAAAACCTATCCAAATTAACAGAATCAGAAATGAAAAGGGGACATATCAACAGACACCCAGGAAATCCAGAGAATTATCATATCATATTTTGAAAAATCTATACTCCACTAAAATGGAAAACCTAAAAGAAATGGACAGTTTTCTGGATAGGTACCACTTACTAAAATTAAATCAAATTCAGATTAAAGACCTAAACAGACCTATAACCCCAAAGGAAATTGAAGCTGTTAATTATAAGTCTCCTAAGTAAAAAAAAGAAGCCCAGGACCAGATGGTTTCAGTATAGAACTCTACCAGACATTCAAAGAAGAAATAATACCAATACTCCTCAAACTGTTCCATACAGTTGAAACTGAAGGAACATTGCCGAACTCTTTTTATGAGGCCACAATCACCCTGATACCCAAGCCACTCAAAGATGCAACAAAGAAAGAAAATTACAGACCAATCGCCCTCATGAACATTGATACAAAAATATTCAATAAAATTCTAGCAAACTGAACCCAACACCATATTAAAAAAATCATCCACTATGATCAGGTAGGCTTCATCCCAGAGATGCAGAGATGGTTCAACATATGAAGAACTATGAATGTCATCCATCATATTGAAAATGTCATCCACCAAACTGAAAGAAAAATTTGATGCTGAAGTCTTTGACAAAATCCAACACTCCTTCAAAATAAAAGCCCTGGAGAGATCAGGAATGCAGGGAAAATATCTAAATATAATAAAAGTGATATACAGCAAGCCAAAAGCCAACATCAAACTATATGGAGAAACACTCAAACCAATCCCACTAAAATAAGGATCAAGACAAGGCTGTCCTCTCTCTCCTTATATATTCAATATAGTGCTCGAAGTTTTACCTAAAGCAATAAGAGAACAACAGGAGATTAAGGGAATACAAATTGGAAAGGAAGAAGTCAAACTATCTCTATTTGCAGATGATATGCTTGTACACATAAGTGACCCCCAAAATTCTACCAGAGAACTACCTTCAGCAATGTAGCAGGGTCCAAGATTAACTTAAAAAAATCAATAGCCTCCTATACAGTAAGGATGAAAGGGCTGAAGAGGAAATCAGGGCAACATCACCCTTTATAATAGCTGCAAAAAGTATTATATATCCTGGTGTAACTCTAACCAAAGAAGTAGTAGACCTGTTTGAAAGAAGAAATTAAAGAGGATATCAGGAAATGTAAAGATCTCCTATGCTCCTGGATAGGTAGGATCAACATAGTAAAAATGGCAATTTTACCAAAAATAATCCACAGATTCAATGCAATTCTCATCAAAATCCCAACACAATTTTTTTTTTTACAGACCTTGAAAGAATACTCAACTTCATATGGAATAACAGGAAACCCAGAATTGTCAAAACAATCCTGCTAAATAAAACAACTTCAGGAGGCATCACCATCTCTGACTTCAAGCTATACTATAGAGCTACAGTAATAAAAACAGCCTGGTACTGGCATAAAAACAGACTTGTGGATCAATGGAATTAAATTAAAGACCCCGACCTTAACCCACACACCTTTGAGCACCTGATTTTTGACAAAGAGGCCAAAAATAGTCAATGGAAAAAAGATAGTATCTTCAACAAACAGTGTTGGCATAACTGGATGGTAATATGTAGAAGAATGCAAATAGATATAAATCTATCTATTAAAAAACTCAAATCCAAGTGGATCAAAGACCTCAACATAAACCCAGCTACACTGAACTTGATAGAAAAGAAAGTGGGAAATGCCCTCCAACACAATGGCACAAGTGACCCCTTCCTAAATATAACACCATTAGCACAGACACTAAGAACAACAATCAATGAGTGAGACCTCCTGAAACTGAGAAGCTTATGTAAGGCAAAGGACACAGTCAATAAGAAAAAATGACAGACTACAGGATGGAAAAAGATCTTTACCAACCCTACATCTGACAGATGACTGATCTCAAAAATATATAGAGAACTCAAGAAACTAGAACCCCAAAATCTGAATAATCCAATTTAAAAATGGGGTACAGAGCTAAAAAGGGAATTCTCAATAGACGAATTACAAATGGATGAAAGGCACTTTAAAAATTGCTCAACATCCTTAGCCATCAGAGAAATGCACATCTAAACAACTTTGAGATACGACCTTACACCTGTCATAATGGCTAAGATCAAAAGCACAGATGACAGCCTATGCTGTAGAGGATGCAGAGCAAGGGGAACATTCCTCCATTATTGGTGGGAATGTGAACTTGTACAGCCACTCTGGAATGCAGTATGTTGGTTCCTCAGAAAATTGGGAATCAATCTCCCCAAGGATCCAGCAATACCATTATTAGGCATAGACCAAAGTATGCATTCATATCCTAAAGGCATTAGCTCAACTATGTTCATAGCAGCATTATTTGTAATAGCAAGAACCTGGAAACAACCTAGATCCCCTCAACTGAAGAATGGATTTACAAACTGTGGTACTCTACACAATGGAGTACTACTACTCAGCAGTTAAAAAAATGACATCCTAAAATTTTCAGGCAAGTGGATGGATTTGGAGAATATCCTCCTGAGTGAGGTATCACAAGCCCAGAAAGATGGGCATGACATGTACTCACTCATAAGTGGACTTTAGATAAAAAGCAAAGAATACCCAAGCTGCAAACCAAAACCCCTAAACAGCTTGGGATAAGAAGGAACTTAAGAGAGGCATCCAGGGATTCCCCTAGGAAGAGAAAATAGTGAAGATCACCTTAGAAAATTGGGATCATAATGAGCTGCAACCAAGGAGAGGTGGGAACAAATCATGAGAGAAGGAGATGGTTGAGTGAGAGGAGCAACAAAGAGGGGGAAAAAAAGAGATGGATATGTTGATATGTGGGGTTGGAAAGAGACCCGGTACTAGGGAAACTTCCAAGAACTCACAAGATGTCCCTGGCCAAGTCTCCAAACAATGTGGAGAGGGTGCCTAAACAGGACTTCCCCTATAATCAAATCAATAACCACCCTACATGTCATCACAGAACGTACATCCAACAATGAATAGAGGTGGAGGCAGAGATTCATGGCTGAGCACTGGGCCTTGTTCCTGGTCCAGATGAGAGCAGGGGAGAAGAGTCTGTATGAGCAAGGGGATAGGGATTATGAGGAAATTTCCCACAGTGATGGCTGGCCGGAGCTCTGAGGAGCTCAGTGAATCAAGAACAGCTACTGGGGAACCATGGGGAAAGGAGCTAGGCCCTCAAAGGGTAGGCAACTATCAATTGGCATGAGCATTATGTGAAGCCTCAAGGGGTGGGGTCAGACTATATTCCTGTGCATGGGCTGGCACCTTGGAGTCCATTCCCTGCAGAGGAACACCTAACCCAGTCTTGATATTGGGATGAGGAAATCAGACTTATCTGGAGTGGATTCGCCATGCTGAGCTGATCCACCTTGGGTCTTCTTGCCCTTTTGTAGGAGAGGATGGCGGGATGGGAGGAGAAGGCTGAAGGCTGAAGTCTGACTGGGAGGGATCAGGAGGAGGAGAGGGAGGGGGCAGAGGGATACATGGCTAAAAAAGACTTCTTACAAATAAAAATAAATAAATTTCAAAAAAGAAAGAAAAGAAAAAAATAAGAAAGGAAGGAAAGGAGAAAATTTAAGTTTTTAATAATATAAAAAGCAGACAATATTAAAAATAAAAAAACCTGACCTGTCCTTGAACAATCTCTACAATGACATTATTGACAAAAGCTTCCAATTCTCCATTGAACTCATCCCCCAGCATTCGAAGGCGGCCAGCAAAAGGAGACCCATCAAAAAAGCAAGCCTCTCCTAAGACAGAGCAAATCCTTTCACCATGCCTGAAGGAACCAGAAGTCTCCTGAATCTGGGCCAAAGAGAAATGTTCTCCTCTTATTTTGTTGTTGTTGTTGTTTTGTTTGTTTTGAAACGGTGTCTCTGTGTAGCCCTGGCTGTCCTGAACTCCCTTGGTATAGCAGGTTGGCCTCAGCTACATTCTCAGGTTTTTAAATCAGTCTTGGAGTTGTTTGTGCTCAGTAGTTGTGGTAGGACAACCTTCTTTATTGAGAAGTTCTTTCCTTTCTAATGTTGCCCAGAATTTAGGGTTTGCCTTTTAAAACTTAAAGAGGAAGCAGAGAAAGCATACTCTGATTCTGTTACCCACTTGTAATCACCTCAGACTAGGAACCTTACCTGAAAATGGTTGTCTGCATCCAGTAGGTTCTGGTTAGCAGCCTGTAATGTTGGGTCAAAAAGTCTGTGAGCAGAGCATTCATGATGCTTTCTGTTTGCTCTTCAAAAGTCCAGGGGATCTTCTTCATTTTAGACATTTTCCACAAAATAAGTGATTTTCAGCTCAGAAGGTGAGGGAACCTAGAAACCAGTTGTGCCTGCCTCCCTCTTATTATTTCCTAATCAGATATGTCCTAAGATCTTTCCCACACTTTTCTTTGTGTCAAGAGTGAACTGCTCAAAAAGGCACAAATTCTCTCAAGACAAGGAATTTTCAGTTCCACATCTCTGAATCACACCTTTGCTACTACATATGATTAATGAGTAGCTCTTATAGATAAACAAACTATGACTAAAATAGAATTGAGGAAGATTCTCTTGAGTAGTTTTCTTAAGAAATACTTCCTAGAGCTGATGGCTGCCAATAGCCACCCTCTGAGGTGGGGTGGGGTTTTCTTCCTTCACACCTACAGGTCACCTCCCTACTCCGGCCCTTGCCCTCGTCCTGATTCTACAGAGGGTTTCAACATTAAACTTACACAATAACTTTAAAATCAAGAGTAGTGAATTTTGATAAAACATGAAACAACTTCCTAGCTACAATCAAAGATGTTGGAATGTTGGAATATATTAAGAGAGCAACATGGAACGACCATTATTTCTCAGATAACTATGCTTTATGTGGCCTATCGGAACTTTAGGCAGAAACAAAGATTTTGTTTGTTTTGGAAAATCCCATTTGGCATTTGCGCAAGAGAGTTCTGGAGTCAGCAAACAGGGTGGCTGAGAATGAAGTGGAGGACAAACCCACCAGCCTCATCACTGTTTTCAAATACATCAATGAGAAAAATATTTCTCAGAGGTTCTACGCAAGGATGTTAGCAAAATGTCTAATTCATGGGTTATCTGTGCCTTTGGATTCTGAAGAAGCCATGATCAACAAATTAAAGCAAGCCTGTTATGAGTTTCCCAACAAGCTGCAGCAGATGTACACAGACAGCAGTGTCACTGCTGATCTTAACAAAAAGCTCAGTTGTCACAATTTTGTCAGAAACCAAGAAACAGGCATAGATTAGGAGATTAGTTTCATTTATGTCCTTCAGGCTCCTTCATCCATATTTGCAACTTCCCAAGAGTTACAAAAAAGTTGTACAGATGTTTGAATTATTTTAGAGGCAGCATTTCAGTGGAAGGAAACTGGCGTGGTTATGTTATCTCTCTGCAGGTGAAGATAGAAAGAACTATTTGGCAAAGCCACATGTAGCTATGGTTGTGGCCTTCCAAATGGCATGAAAGTGTGAGCTATAAATAACTTCAAGGCAGCAAGCACCCAGATGAACAAAAAGGAGTTGACCAAAGTGATCAAATCATTACTTGATGTGAAATGATTAACCATGATTCAGAAAAGGAAAATATCAATGTCAAATCTTCATTTTCATTAAATATGAGCCTCAGCAGTAAGAAAACACAATTCCACATCAATGAAGGATACCCAAGAACTGGATCAGGCGAGAAGTGTTGATCTCAAAACTGCTATCATCTGTATTATGAAGCATGCAAAGCGATTTGGTACAATGCTTTCATTCCAGAGGTATTCAGCCAGTCAAGAGCCAGGTTCAGTTTCAGTAACAGCATGACTAAGAAGTGCACAGGAGTTCTGATAGACAAGCAGTAAAGCACAGGCAAGCATCTGCAGATGAATAGTTACATTGTGTGACACCCTTTACCAGTGCAGGTGTTAGATATTGCCATCACCATTTGGTCTGCTCCTATGGAAAAAAGCAGGCCTGTGCCTCCATACTGTGGTCATTTGGCAGCTCCTGTTTTCTGCTGTTTACAATGTCACCAGTGCCTCATCATGAGCATCAAAGAGAGTGAATGCCTAGAGCTATCTCAAGCTCATGTCATTATAACATTTCTTAAAACTTAAAAACTGAGTGAAGCATTGCTGAAATGTGGAATTTTGTTGGATACCATGCTTTTTCCCATTCTTGCTTGCAGTTGATGTGTTTTTATTTTTTTAGCACATATAATAAAAACTTAAATGTTGTAATATGACAATAACCTAATAATTATATCTACATTAAAATGACAAACATGATGTTGCTGCTTGTCAAATAAAAAAAGAAACAAAATGCCTTTTTTTAAAAAAAAAAGATTATTGGGTAAACAATGTTCTGCCTGCATGTAGACCTGCATGCCAGAAGAGGGCACCAGACCTCATTATAAGTAATTGTGGTTGCTGGGAATTGAACTGGGGACCTCTGGAAAAGCAGCCAGTGGTCTTAACTGCTGAACCATCATCTCTCTAGCCTCCAGAAGACCTTTTTATTAAAAAACAAAGAAGGAGGATGAGGAGGAGGGAAGGAAGAAAAAAAGAAAGGAGAAAGGAAGGAGAAAGAAAAAAAGAAAAAGGAAATACTTTTGTTAGGTTCTGTATCTGATGTAATTTAAAGAGAGGTTTTTGAAGCTATAAAAGACCAGCTCCAATTTCTGATTAGGACATTCCTTTGGCACAATTAGGCAATGATTATTTACTGAGCACTTATGTGTAGAATACTTTACTTGGCAATACAGGAAACATAGAAAAATGGCATGGGCACAGTTCCATGTGAAGCTTAGACTTCAGCAGAAATGACAGCTATTGAAAAGTCACACAGCTTCTTGAGCTCTTGAGATACAGTGGACGAGGAGAATGGAAAAGGGAAACACAGCTTGGGGTCTGGGAGCAGTAATATCTGAGGTTAGTAATATCTAGGGTTAGTTCTAAAGAATAATAGGATTCATTAGGCAAAAACAAAATAAAATAAAGGAGTAAAACTGATGTGGAAGGAAGACAAAGATAAAGGTTAGGAAAGTGGAGGGAAAATACATGCTTAGGCATTTGAAGAATAAAGTAATAATAAAATATTTCAAGGGGGACTTATATGAAATAAAATAACAGTATGTGAAATGATCTGACACTATTTGGTATGTGGTGAATATTAAATATCTTTTATTTAGCCCAAGCTTTAGTGATCAAGTCCTAAAGGATTAAGCTTCACTGTTGTTTTTAGAAGATCTCGGGATTGAATACTCACCCACAGTGGCTGTCCACATGTCTTTTTATGAGCCTTTAATGATGGAGCCATATTTCTAGCCCTAGGTGACCTTCTTAATGCAACTAACCCCATGTTTGAGGTCTGAGTCTCAGCTGCATCATTCAAACCTAACAGCAAACCTAACACCCAAATTTGTCTTTCCCAGTGAAATTAACAGCTTCAACGATAACAGTAAGAGATTCAAGCATAAGCAGTAGGTCAGTTATTTAGAATAGGATTTCTATCCTGCAGAAATAATCAGATATTCTATTTTATGCCCATTCTAAAATAAATACACCTGATTCTGGAGAGGATATAAAGTGACAGGAACTCTCTCACTCCTTGTGGGAATCTGAAATGGTACAGACAAGTTCTTTAAGTAACAAAGAAAGAGAGAGAGGACTTACAGCATTAGTGTTACCATACAAGATAGGAACCACATTCCTTGGCTCTCACGTAGCCTGGACTGGCCTCTAACATCATGCTACTGCCTCCACCTCCCAAATGCCAGAACTGTGTGTCTACCACCACATCATTACATGGTGGGAACCACCAGGGTTTCATGCATACTAGGCCAGCACTCTACCAACTGAGTTACATCCCAGGCTGGTTCATGAAAGCTTCATCCAGATAATGCAATATTATTCAGCACTAAAGTCATAAGCTAATTAGCCATGATAAGAAAGATGGAATTTAAACAACTAGCCTTTGATACATAATTGATGAGTTAAGTGCAGCAATTATAACAAATGTGTCATTATTTGCAGATGATATGATAGTATATATAAGTTACCCCAAATTTCTACCAGGGAACTCCTACAGTTGATAAACACCTTTAGCGAAGTATCAGATATGGGATTAACTTAAAAAAAAATCAGTAGCCTTTCTATAAATGACAAACAGATTGAGAAAAAAATCAGGGAAGCAACACCCTTCTCAATAGCCACAAATAATATGAAATATCTTGGAGTAACTCTAACCAAGCAAGTGAAAGACTTGAACAACAAAAACTTTAAGAAAGAAATTGACAAAGATATCAGAGGATGAAAAGATCTCCCATGCTCATGGATTGGTAGAAATAATAGAGTAAAAATGGCCATCCTACCAAGAACAATCTACAGATTTAATGCAATCCCCAAATGCAAATTCCAACAGAAGTCTTTACATACCTCGAAAGGACAATAGACAACTTCATATGGAAAAAACGAAAAATCCAGCAGAGCTAAAACAATCCTGTACAATAAAAGAATATTATGGAGGTATCACCATCCCTGTCTTAAAGCTCTACTACAGAGATGTAGCAACAAAATATGTAAGGTGTTGGCATAAAAACAGGCAGGCTCGTCAAGAGAATCAAATCAAAGACCCATAAGTAAATACACACACTTATAGACACTTTAATTTTTATAAAAAAGTTAGAAATACACAATGAAAAGAAGAAAGCCTCTTCAACAAAAGGTGCTGGTATAACGATGGTGGTGTGTAGAAGAATCAAATAAATCCATATCTATCACTCTGTACAAAACTCAAGTCCAAGGGGCTCAAAGACCTTAGCATAAATCCAGTTTCACTGAGCCTGATAGTAGAGAAAGTAGAGAATAGCCTGAGTGCATTGGCAAGGGAAACAGTTTCCTAAATAGAATACTAATACTGCAGGCACTAAGATCATCAATTAATAAATGGGACCTTCTGAGACTGAAAAGCTTCTGTGAGGCAAAGGACACTATCAACAGGATAAAACGCCAGCTTACAGAATGGGAAGAGATTTCACCAACCCCACATCTGACAGAGGGCTGATCTCCAGAGTATATAAAGAATTCAAAAAACTAGATATCAAAAAACTAAATAGTACAATTTTAAAATAGGGTACAGATCTAAATAGAGAATCATGAACAAAGGAATCTTAAAGAATGCTCAACATCCTTAGCCATCAGGAAAATGTAAATCAAAACGACTCTGGGAGGCCATCTTACAGTCAGGATGGCTAAGACCAAAACCCAAGTACAGCTCATGCTGCAAGAATGTGGAGCAAGGGGAACACTCCTCCACTGCTGTGGGAGTGCAAACCAGTACAGACACTATGGAAACCAATATGACAGTTTGACAGAAAATTGGGACTCGATCTACCTCAAGACCCAGCTATACTACTGTTGGGCATATACCCAAATGATGCTCCATCCTACCACTAGGGCACTTGTTTAGCCATGTTTATTGTGGCTCTATTCACAATAGCCAGAAACTGGAAACAACCTAGTTGTCTCTCAATGGAAGAATGAATAAAGAAAATATAGTACATTCAAACAA
The DNA here is from genome assembly GCA_033318265.1 of Phyllotis vaccarum. NCBI lineage: Eukaryota > Metazoa > Chordata > Mammalia > Rodentia > Cricetidae > Phyllotis > Phyllotis vaccarum. Next base: position 100,255,247 of record JARWLC010000003.1, read on the forward strand.
TGGAATATTACTGAGCTGCTAAAAACAATGGCATCATGAAATTTGCAGGCAAATGGATGGAACTAGAAAGAGCATCCTGAGTGAAGTAACCCAGACCCAGAAAGACAAACATGGTATGTACTCACTCCTAAGTAGATATTAGCTGTAAAGGACAATTGTACCACAATCCACAGATCCAGAGAGGCAAAGTAACAAAGAACTCAAGGTGGAATGCATGGATCTCACCAAGAAGGAGAAATAAAACATATTTTTGCAGGTGTACTGGGCACGGGTGGAGATAGAAACAGGAGGGATCAGACAGAAGGGTGGGGGGAAAATAGAGGGAGAGAGTACTGGAAGAGATGACTGGAATTTGGGGACACTTGGGTGTGTGTGATATAGAAACCTAGTGCAGTGGAAACTCCCTGGAATCTAGAGAGTGACCCTTGTGAAGTCTCCTAGAATTGGGGAATACAGAGCCTAAACTGTCCATCTTCCATAACTAGACAGGCTCCTAGCAGGGAACTGGGACATCAACCCAGAAACCTTTGACCTGCAATCTGTCCTGCCTGCAGGACATGGTGGAGCAATGGTGATGTGGAACTTGTATGAGTGGTCTACCAATGACTGGCTCAACTTGAGGCCCATACCATGAAAGGAGCCCACGCCCGACACTGCCTAGATGGGCAGGACAGCGCAGAGACCCAGGATAGACCTAATCATGGCTGATATAAAAAAACAAAAAAAGTCAACAAAATGATTCCTAATAACATCCTAATGACATTCTGCTATATTCATAGATTGATGCCTAGCTCAAGTGGCATCACAGCAGGGTCATCTAGCAACCTATGGGAGTAGTTGCAGAGACACAGAACCAAACTCTAGATGGAGCCAGAGGAACTCTGCAAAAGATTGGGAGAAAAGACTGTCAAGGAGTCAAGGACACCACAGGAAAATCCACAAAATCAACTAACCTGGGCGCACAGAGACTGAGCTGACAAACATGGACCCTGTATGGGTCTGAGCCAGGTCTTCTGCATATTCCTTACGGTTGAGAGGCTTGGTGTTCTCTTGGGACTCCCAACAACAGGAGTGGGTGGTGTCTCTGGCTTTTTTTGACTTGGGACCTTTTCCTCCTACTGGGTTGCCACATCTAGCCGTGGTTTGTATCCAGTCTTACTATCTCTTGCTAGGCCATGATTGGTGGATATCCCTGGGAGAGCTCCTTTTTGAAAAAAAAGGAAACAGAGGATAAACTGATTGTAGCCTGAAGACTTTGGCCTATCCATCCCTAAGGGCTAAACCCGCCCACAGCTATTTAGCGCCCCCCCCCCAAATGTCTTAGATGCTTATATTAATTGTAAACTGTTTGGCTTATGGCTCAGGCTTATTTTTAGTTAGCTCTTTTATTTTAACTAATTTTTATTAATCTATGTCTTGCCATGTGGCTTATGCCTTACCTGTACTTTTACATCTTTCTTTCCTGTTGGCATCTTGCAGCATCTTTGACTCTGCCCTCCTTCTTCATCTATGCTTGGCTTTTTGCCTGTTTTTAAGATGCCTTGCCATAGGACGAAACAGTTCTTTTATTATTATTTAATGATAATTTACAGCATATATAAAGACATCTCACACCACTTCCCCTTTTCTGTTTATTAATATATCACAATTACATATAACAAAACAGCTATCAAGTAAGAATTACAGTTACAATATCTAGTCTATTTGTATTTAGCAAAATTAATGTTTTGTCATCTATTTTATTTTTATTTTATTTTTGTGAGTTTAAAGTTTTATATCTAATTATTGTTAATTATAACTAAGGAAAACTACAATATGATTTGTAACTCTATCAAAGAGTATAGAAGGACATAATATTATCTGAGTAAGGGAGGGCATTATAAGCAAGCTTTAAATTTTAGAAATGACAAAGATGACACCTGGCTGCCTGGACAGTCACTTAAAGCTTTTTTGTAGCACTGGGGAGTCCATCTTTAGCCTACAGGCTTAGAGTCTCTGGCATACCTTTTAATGAAGCAGGAAACTACTCATTTTGGCATAGTTTATCAGTTGTTTGTGTGTGTGGTGTCTTACAGAATGTCTGGCAGGTTTTTTTATACAAAGCATAAACTTGAAGGACCATCTTGTCTTGTTTTGGCAAAGTTTTAGAGGTCACTTTTTTATGGATCTTGCTATGTCCAATTTATACAGCATATTGTCAAGTAGTCAAGGCAAGAACAGTTTTTTTGTCTAGTGGTTCGCTTTTGTCACAAAGAAAGTTAACTCTACATGTAGTTTCTTTGATGCTCATTATGTTTTTGAAGTAGACTGATGCTCTCAGAAGCAGATATGTCTTATTGTCCAGAAAAGTCCAAAATAAAAGTAAAAATAAAATGTAAAAAGGTGGCAGAATAGAATTTTGTTTGGTTTTCAAGACAAAGTTTCTCTGTGTAGCCCTGACTGTCCTGGAACTTGCTCTGTAGATCTGGCTGGCCTGAAACTCAGAGATCCACCTGCCTCTGCCTTCTGAGGGGTGAGACTAAAGGCATGTACCACCACTACCTGGCCAGAATAGAAGTTTAAAATCAGGTGTCTGGTTGGAGGGATGGCTCAGCAGTTAAGAGTACTGTTTGCTCTTGTTGAGGACTTAGTACCAGCTCCCAGTACCCATACATGGCAGCCAACAATTACCTGTAACTCCAATTATAGTTAATCAGACACCCTTTTCTGGTCTCCATGGGCCCTGCACATACATACATAAAAGTTAATATTTTTATTATTATGTGTATATGTGTTTTGCTGCATGTATGTCTATACCATGCACATGCCCAGTGCCCGAGAAGGTCAGAGAGTGTCTGCTCCTCTGGTGCTGCAGTTACAAATAGTTGTGATCTGCCATGTGGGTAATGGGAAGCAAATTCAGGTCCTCTGGAAGACTACCAATACTCTTAACTGCTGAGCTGTCTCTCCAGCCCCCTTAATAAATCTTTATTAAAAAGTGTCAGAACAGAAAATTAAAATCATGTCTGGGGTGAAGAGATAATTCAGTTCATGAAGTCTCTGCTGCACAGGTACACAGGTATGAGGACATGAGTCTGGATCCCCAGCACATATATAAAACTCTGGGCATGGCGTGCACCTGTCACCTCAGAACTGGAAAGCCAGAGACATAGGGGATTCCCGTGGCTTGCTGGCCAGTTAGTGTAGATGAACCAGAAAGATCTGCTTTTACGAGAGACTGTTTTAAAAGGTAAGGTGGAGAACAATTGAGAGAGACATCTAATACTGACATGGCCTAAAGAGGTATGTGCAAATGGGCACGTGTACCTGCACACATGTGCACACACAAACACATACACACACACTAAATAATAAAAAGTAAAAACCTATCTTACCTCAAGCATAAGTTTTTCTCACAATAGTAAACCACCTTTCCATTTCACTACTAATATGCTTAGGGGTAAATGCTATCTTTGGAATGTAATTATCTAGTATAATTAATGATGTGTAAATAATAACAAGGCTATAGACACAGAGTATAGGCTCCCAGGGATACTCCTGGATACACTTACTTCTTTGGATCTTGAATGCAGCCCACCTCCCTTCACCCTGGCAGTCCTTATATGTTCCTATTTATTCCTGGAGGATGATTAGGCTGTAACACTTTCACAGTCACCTCTTTGTATTTGCCACTGTAACAGCTGACATAAGTCCCCTCAAAGCCTGTCTCATTATAGGATCCTGGACCGAAGTCCATGTTCTTTCATCTGCAATACCAAGTGTATACAGATGAGTCCTCAGGGGTAGGTTCTCCTACCTCTAAGAAAAGTCATGCTCCCTATCTTCCCTAAATGCCCAGTAGCTGAGAAAAAAATAATAATTAAAACCCTCATCCAGATAGAGGGAACAGAGAGATATATAACTGTCCCTAATCCACAGCAATCGTCAGTTAACATAAATGATTGCCTCTACAATGTTTTTCATGATTAATCCTTTACATAACTAGTTCCAGGCCAGCCAGGGCTCTATATGCTCTATATTAAGACCCTGTTTCAAAAGCACAAAAACAAATCCTATCATGCAATTTATGTATCTAGATAGAAATTTGTGAACTATGCTAGTTTGTTATGCTCTCTGCTTTCATAGGAAAAATTTGCCATATGAAACTCTTACAAACTTCCTATAGGATCCTGTACATATCATATCATGTCACCTATAGAACTACATATACATTTCTTTTACAAATTAAAATGTGATGACAGGGCTGGAAATATGGCTGAGCAGTCAAAGGAGATTACTACAAAACTTGAAGATATCCAGAACCCAAAGAGCAAATTGTTCTCTGACCTATACACACATACCATGGTGCATGCACATACACACACACACACAACATAGTAAAAAAAAAAAAAAAAAAAAAAAAAAAAATTGACAAGAAATAAATGCTTTCCTTCATTCTGACTGCCAAATTACTTACAAAGCCAAATGTCAAGCTAACATCTTAACTCCATACTCTAAACATCTGTCTATTTCCCCATTCCAACATACTGGGATTAAGTGATACTTCATTTTCTCCTTTCTGGATAGTTTGGTCTTAATATAGCTTGCTGTCATTCTGTTGCATCTACAGCATTAGTGATTATTACTGTATAAAATACAGTCAAGCATAAATAAAAACTGAGCACCAACAATAAGAAAACAATGGCAATAGAGCTGTTAGAAATATGAGTATCAGCTTACAAACATGTTAATAGTCATTTATTTGGGGGAAGGGGTACCTACACACACATGACACAGTGTTATGAGTGGAACCAGTTCTCTCCTTCTATCATATGAGTCCTGGGGTTGATCTCAGGCCATCAAGCTTAATGATAGGTGCTTTACCCACTTAGTCATCAGGCCAGACCATTAAAATATTTTAAGTTTATTTTTGAAAAATCTATTTATTGAATGTAGTGGAACATACTTTGTGCCACAGCACATATGTGGATGGACATCAGAGAATAAACATGTGAAAGTCAGTTCTCCCTTCAACAATGTGAGTCGGGGTTATCAACCTCGGGTCTGCAAGCTTGGCAACAAGCAGTTCGCCTGCTAAGCCATCTCATCAGTACTCCTCTGTTTCCTGACAGGGCCTCATGTATCTCAAACTGGCCGCAAACATCCTACTGTGCTGACACTGAACATCTAATTATCATGCTCTGCCTCCAAGCAGTGGGATTGCAGGTGCCTACCACTATACTCTATTTTATGTGGTGTCATACTGAACATAGGGTCTCTGCATGCTAACCCAGAACTCTACCAACTGAGCTACATCCTCAGTTCTTTCATGGTAGCTTTAACAGCTTGAATAAAGATCCTAATGAAGGCAGTGAGTGTCATAGTAAAAGATCCTGAAAGAGCTCACACCACAACTGAGACACTTTTACGTGTTGAAAAATGAGAGTGAGGAACTACTCTAGGCAAGAAATAGATGTGAAGGCCCAGGATGAAAGAGCACGCAGAGAACTGCAATTGACCAGATATTTTTCCCCTTCTTCTTTGGTGACCCAGTTTGTCAGAATAGAGGGTGTTTCAGGAATCGTAAGCCCGACACTTAAGATGTACTTTAGATGCCACATCAAGGACTTTTGGGTTCTAACCTAAAACACATGCCAGAAGTGTAAGAACAGTTTACTGAAAGATAAAAGAACCTTAAAAATGATGACAGCTACCAATTTCCACAGGGACCAGGTATATTTAATAAATACAACCCCTAAAATGATCAGAGAAATACCCCATCCTCTCCTCATCCCACTTATCAACACTACTATGTAACACTCTCCTGACAGGCTAGAAGGGAACAAGGGAGGAGACTCTGGGTAAAACACAGCAGCTGGGGTTCCCAGACCGCATTTGGTATGTGGACTTACAAGCAGCTCTATAAGAAAATGAAGGACCTCTGAGAGCTGTTCCTCTCACTCCAAGGCAAGCAGCAAGTGTCAGGATTTTATGTCTCCAATTGTTCCAATCACAGTTTCTAATACAGAAACAAATCCATGCAGTGTTTCAGTCCCTCCCTCACTCTGTTTCACAGACATCTGCATTTCTGAGTTCTCAGGCTTCAACATCAATTCAGTTAAGAAGAGACAACCAGTATCAGCCTGAGCACTGAGGTAAGCTTTCCAGGGCTGTGCTCCAGACCTGCTCATTGCGATGGTCTGAATGTTCACTACTTTTAGAGCCATTTGGAGAGTGTCAGGCTGGACTTCTCCCTGCCAAGGAAACACCTGTTGATGACTAACTTTGAGGTTAAGCCATGTTTTCTCAAAATACTCAGCAGTAAGCTGGAGATTGGGGACAAGCATAAGAGCTTCAGGATCAAGAGATTCTTGTATTCCTTCTTTGTTTTCTTCAGAAATCAAGTGACCTAAAAGAGTCAGAAAGCTTTTATAAGAGATGCTCTTAGGAAGTATTTTTACTTGTCATTCCAAAATACCCAATGTGTGCTAGGCCTGATGGTATTCACTTGTACTCCTAGTACTTAGGGTGGGGGCGGGGGTCACAGGATGATCAAGGCTGCAAGGAAAGCCTTGAGGACACAGCCAGCTCAAGGCCATATTGAGTCTCATAAACATCAAAAGCAAAACCCATTTATACTGTGACTTCTGTCTTCAGATAAAAGGCTTAAACAACCAATAATGAACTCCTCTCATGCCCACAAAAGACTCAAATTCAGACAATAGTCTGAAATTTAGCTACAGTATTTTACTTCCCACAGGTCACCACAAGGGGTGGTGGAAAGCTTTACCATGACAAGATGTAAGGTAAACATTATTTTTACCTGGTGTGGCCAAGGATGTATTGGGAGGAAGCTCAAGGCGATGATGCTCTACCTTCTGGCATTTAGAAATAGTTGCCCAGTGAGCTTTGCCATACACTGGCACCAGTGTGTTGAAATCAGAAGCCCAGTTATTCACAGGTCGTTCTAGCTGATCCTCCAAAAGTCCAAGAGAAGGATCAGATTTAGGACTGCACAGGATCTGCTTAACTTTATCAATGCCAACTAATAGGAGACGGTAATAGAAGAGACCTCGGTCTCGTACAGCCATATCCTTTTCTTCCTCTGAGAGAAAACAATAGATTGAGTTAAACAAACAAACATTCTACATTCCTCCAACCTTTGTGCCAACCATAAGAGAAGAAAACAATGAAGATGGTAAGATATTTTACAAAGTATCATTTCCTTCCCAAGTCCCAGACAAGATTTACCAAACAATGAGAGCTGTGAGGAATGTTGCATGAGTCTCAGCAAGTACTATGTTCTAGAAAACCTACCTATGCAGTAATGTAATAAACGTCCCAGCATGTCCTGGCACTCCGCAGGGCGAGCAAGGAAGAGGCGCATGAGTGCAGTCAGTAGCTCCATCTTAACACCAGGAAATGTCTCTGACTTCACATTTTCTACAAAGTCTTCCAACACATAAGGAGCATTGGGGATTTTTTCCCCATGGACCCCAAATAACCAAATAAGTGCCTGTTTCCCCTAGGAATGAGAAAATAGATGCTTAAGATGTGGCTGCCCAAACAGAGGGGATAGTGGACAGTCATGGGTTTTGCTTTTCCCCTAGTGCCAGCAGATAAACTATACCCTTTCTTTGGTATCAAGTTGTACTGTATTTCCTGCTCCACTACTTCTCAGAAGTAAACAAGAATAAAATTCTAATGCACATAGATTAAAGTAAGGGATGCAGTGCAAATGCCAACTTAGCAGAGTTAGGACCGTGAGTTTTCTGAGTTTGTTGTTCAGCATAACAGACAAAAAAACTGGGTATGAGGTCAAAACAAAACAAAACCAAACCAGATAGTGGTAACCCATGTCTTTAATCCCAGCACTCAGGAGGCAGAGGCAGGTGGAACTCTTGAGTTTGAGGCCAGCCTGGTCTACAGATTGAGTTCCAGAACAACCAGGGTCACACAGAGAAAAGAAACCCTGTTGGGTATGAGATCATATCTCTAACCCCTCACTCAGCTGAGGGAAGCAGGAGGATTAGAGTTCAAGGTCAAAGTCAGCTACACAGTGAGTTTGATGACAGTCTGGGCTATATAAGATACTAACCAGGACTATTTGAGACATCACAGAGACAAAGGAAAGAAGAAAAAGGTATAATGCATAAGGAAAAACTCACAAGTTTTGTTAGCTTATGCTGATTAAGCAATAAATAAAGCTTTCTTGGTTTGGGGCCTTTACCCAATTAAAGGTTTAATGCTTCTTTCTTGTTTTTTTCTTTTTTCAACTATGTAATTCTGGCTGTCGTGGACTCAGTAAGTAAACCAGGCTGGTCTCAAACTCACAGAGATCTACTAGTCTCTGTTCTCAAACAACTCAAAGGTTTGTGCTGAGGTTTTATGTTTCAATAGAAACTACTGAAAGAAATGTCTTGAAATCTTTTTATGACAGTCATTATTAACTTAGAATATATACCAAAATCATCTGTGATGTTTCTTAAAAAAAAAAGAAAAAAAATCTGTCTAGGTCTCCCCCACCCCTACATATTTAACTCAGCAGGATTTGTAGGGAAGAAGACATGGTGGAGCACATCTGAGCACCTGGTAGGCAGAGGCAGGCCAGTCTAGTGTGAGACCTGGCTATATAGTGAAACCCTCTGAAAACAACAAAACAAACACCCTACCACCACCAACAACAAAAAATTCCATAGTGTAAATCTATGAGTCATTCAAGAGCACAATCGTATCAAATAATCTGTAATTGAACTACAGATAAGTCTCCTTTTTTTATAATTTTTGGGTTATTTATGTCCCAAAGAGAACCTGAGACTTAAGCAAGCCTGAGTTCCTACTTGGGCACAGGATGTTAAAACAGTAATTAGGTTCCATTCCAAGGCTAGAGACTGTCTCAGTGATACAAGTGTTTACCCACCCTGAGTTTGATCCCCAGCACCACAAAACCAAACCAAATACAGACTCCATTTCAGAAGGCAGGGTCTTATATCCCCTTCTATGATTACAAGTAAAAAGAGAATTACATTCTACCTCACTGTCTTGAATGTTCTCCTCACAGCCAGGCAGGGCCTGACACACAGCTTCAGTACACTGAGGGCACAACCAAACCAGGTCTCGGAAAGTCTGCACCACCACTACAATAGAGCCCAGGACACAAAAGCACAGGGTTAGAGAATCCATGCAGGAAATAATCTTAAGAAGGTTTGTATATTCCAATTAGATTTCTGTGAATTTCTGGAAAACAGGTTTTGGAGGGGTGGTTATTAATTAATTGAGAAATGGAAGATACACGTGAACTTTACATATGTCAAATTGACATGATAGGTAAATAAGTAGAAAAGCATTTTGCAAATGCAATGCTGTGGACAAGTATAGGCAGTGTTGCTGACAGACACTGAACATAGCACTGGTGGCATGGGCCAGGTGCCCAAGCTGCAAAACTGAAGAGGACAAATGAGATTGGCACCTACAGGGCCCAAGAGAAGGCCTCCCTTGCCTCTCTACAGCCCAGCCTTAGAAGCTGGGTGAAGCAAGAGGGAAAATAACGAGAGCTTCCTAGTACTTCACTATCTACAGTTCAGCCTCATCACTCCAACAGCCAGAAGAGGCTACCCAGTAAATCTACAGAGCCCATGCTTCTCTTATAGCAACAGATGGCGATGCAAGGGCATGCTTAAGCCTATGTAACTGAAATCCATTTAATATAAAAGATTTTTAAACAACTACTATTCACTAGGTACTTGATAAAATGAAAGAAAGAGAGGGGGGGAGGGAGGGAGGGGAGAAAGACTCCAGGAAAGCAGGCATGAATTACCTGTAGTGATATGTTCTTGTCGAAGTCCCAGCAACTCTGTTAGGATCTGTACACACTGGTCTGTGTAAGTCTTAGCAATGGTACCTATAGAGGATGGAAAGGTAAAATTCTAGCTCATATTCTAAAACCATTTCCCACTAGTCAGAAGTGAACACAAGTTGCACACCTGTAATCACAGCAGTTGAGAGGCTACAGCGGGAGGATCACAAGTTAGAAGCTAGTCTGAGCTACACAGTAAAACTATGCTTTAAAGGGCTGGAGTGATGGCTCAGCGCTGATAGCACTGGCTGCTGTTCCAGAGGACCCAGGTTCAATTTCTAGCAGCCACACATGGCAGCTCACATCTGTAACTCCTGTTCCAGACAAACATGGAGGCAAAACAGCAATGTACATAAAATACAAATAAATAATTTTTTAGAAGACTTTTAAAAATGCAAAACAAAGAAAAAAGACAAAGATGCCTCTGTCTATCTTCTGTCAACTTGACTGGATTTACAACCATCATGGAACACACACCTACAGGCATGTCTGTAAGACTGTTTCCGCAAAGGTTTATCTGAAAAGAGGCCCATCCTGGATGTGGAAGGCACATCATGGGACTGGGATCCTAGAAGGAATTCGAGAGTGAACTCAGCACCAGCACTCATCCTTCTTCCGTGGATGAAAACACAACATGAGCAGCTGCCTCACACTCCTGCCATGCAGAATGTATCCCTAGACTAGTAAGCTAATACAAATTCTGCATAAGTACCTTCATATCAGGTGTTTGGTCACAGGAACAAGAAAATAATTAATACAATAACCAAAGACATCTTTAAAAGAAAAAAACATGACTAGTTACAATGAAGTAAAAACCTAAGTCAGATGCACAGTGAACTATGGTTAAAAGAAATTGTTTTTTCAACTGATCAAAAGATACCTTACAAAAAAGAAAAATTCCCATAGCACAAGGCTGAAAGCGCAATAACTAAGTATGGGATGCAGTTTTGGTCTGTTTGATTGAGACGGGGTCTTGCTATATCACATAGGGTGGCCTTAATCTTGTGATTCTCCTGTTTTGGTCTCTTGAGTGCTGGAATCACAGGCATATGCCACATTTGACTGAGGCAATCTTCTGGATGCAACACACCTGAATACAACTGCTGGAGATTCGTGACAGCAATCTTTTAAGTTTAACATTTTTTACTGTCTTCTTTGCCTCTAGTAATATGAGGGCTCCTCATCCTCTTCTACTTAGTTGTAACCCTCTCAATCTTATTTGTCAACTGTTTTCATTCTTTGAATCCTTCAAGTCTTTTAGGTTCCAGACTGAGCAGCCAGGAAGTCCCTAAAATTAAGGAATTAACTCTTTGTTGGTCTACGCTTAGCACTATATATAGCCCATAGTAGAAGCAGAGGACTTTCAGTCAAGAGAATTGGATTCTACTCAGTTTGGCAACTATATGATCTTTGGCCACTTAGTAAACTTTCTGTACCTAAATTTCTTCATTTTTAAAATATCCACTATTCTTTATTGCTTACAAGATCATAGGATGATATATAAAAAAATTTTCATAGAAAATAACATATATAGTATAAATATATAGTAAAAAGTATTGTTATTCAATTATCTATATTGTCTACCTTGATTTAAGACAAAACAACTCTTTTCCAATGCATGTAATCACTGACCCAAAACATGACCCAAAATGCATGATGCTTCGTTTCCGAAGGCTAGCTGGTCTGGGATCACAAGAAAGAAGAGCAGCAGGTACTTTACCAATGGCAAAGATGGCAGCCTGTGCAAAGTCAGCAGACACATCAGTGCAGTATCCCCGAAGCTCTTCTAACACCTGCTGCACATTCTCATCGTTCACCAGTTCACACAGCACTTCCACCTTCTGGAGCTTGATATAGTGGGGCTCCGAGTAAGAGCAAAAAAACTTTTTGTAATGACTGCTAAAGTGACCTGGCAAACTATGCAAGACTTGGCGGACATGACACAGAGCAGCAAAACAGAGCTCACGGCTCTCTGAAGAACAGGCAGCGAGCAATGGTCCCTTGACTCGCACAAGCACATCAGTTTGAACATGGGGGAACTTTTTTGCCAAGATCAGAAAGAGTTTGGTGGCTCCCATCACCACCCCTGTGCTGCTACTCTTGAGATAGCTGTCCAACAAATTGAGAATATCAAACAGTTCCTCCTCACTATGGGGTTGGTAGCGGAGCAGAAAGTTCAGTACTTCAGCCTGGCCCCATTGATCCAGTTTAGATATTCTGTCCAAAATGAAAACAAAAGCACTATTTTAATAAAATGGAACATTCTCCATACAACTGCCATTAAATCAAATAGCTATTCATCATAACAAAAGGAGGAGAGAGTTCTTAAAACAGATTATGCCACAGTTTCTTTTGCATTTTAAAGCATAAGCTTTACAGTCCATAACAAAGACTGCTTAGAAGGCTCAGCAAGAAAAGGTTCAGTCTCCAGAACTCACACAGTGAAAGGAAAAAATGATTCCCCAAAGTTATCCTGTAACTTCTACACATATGCCATGGCACATGCGTGCATGGACACACACACTAATAATGAAGGTTTTTTTAATTTTTTATTTTTAGGGGACTGGAGATATGACTCAGAGGGTAAGAACATGTACATCTCTTCCATGGGATATGTCTTTGGAGGCATCTACTTTCATGTGCACATCTACACACACACAAACACACAATTCAAAGTAAAACATTAATTCTAAAAAGAAATTCCAAGGCAAGTTAATAGTACAAGTGCATACCTATCTAAAACTAAAGCTGTGATCAATACATACCAGATCAAAGCCTCTAACGGACTCATACATGTTAGCTAGCAAGTACTGATTTCTCATTGTTTTTCTTTAAAATTGGTATTTCCAGAGAGGGTTTTCTCTGAGTGGCCTTGTCTGTTCTGTGGAACTTGCTCTGCAGACCAGGCTGGCCTCAAACTCACAGAGCTCTACATACCTCTACCTCCTAAGTGCTGGGATAAAAGGAGTATGACACCGGGCCTACTGACAGCAAATATTTTACTACTGAACTATATTATACCTCTAACTGCAGATTTTCTATATTTTTCCCAAGGTTCAATTATTTATTATTTATTAATTAACTAATTATTAATTATTTAATTAATTATAATTAAATTAATTTTATTTATGTGTATGAATATTTTGCCTACATTTAAGTGTACTTCATACATGCCTCCTCCCTCTAGAAGGCCGGAAGAGGGTGTTGGATTCCCTGAAACTGGAGTCATAAGCAGTTGTGGTTACCATGTGGATGAGGGAATTGAACTTGGGTCCTCTGGAAGAGCAATCAGTGCTCTTAACCACTGAGTCATCTCTCCAAGGCCACAAATTTTCTAAATTTTAAGATAAATGGGCTTAGTTTGGGAGACATAATAGGTACTAAAGAATACATTTATCTCCACAGCGTGTTTCTACCATCTTTACATATCAAGAAAAATAAGTCAGATAAGAGAAATTCTCAGTGAAATATGAGGAAATTAATAACTGCAGTAAACTTGAAATTACTTCTGGGCTGTCAAAAGGCTCAATGAGTAAAAGTGTTCGCAGTGTAAGCCTAATGTGAGTTCTATTGGAACCCACATATAAGTAGAAGTGGAGAATCAATTCCTCTAAGTTGCTTGCTCATCTTCATACTTTTTCTGTGGCACACATATATCCAAATCCACATCATCACCCCCATCATACACAACAATAAAGTAAGACTTAGGTTAATCTACTTCAACAAGATTCATATCTCTTAATAAAAAGAGCATCCAAACCTATTTAAAAGATGGTGGGCAATGGGCTTATTAATGACAACACCTCCTTCCTGTTTTAAAATTTCCTCTAGAGACCTCAGACAGTTCACAACGACAATTGGATCCTGGTCACGGAGGAGACTGTACAACTCATTGACTAGTGCACCATCTAAAACAAAGATCAAAAATTACAAATAAAGAACAACTTGAGTCATAAGTATAGAACCAGAGTAATAGCTCTGGGCAGACAAAGCTACATCTCTGCTAAAACAAAAACAAAATAAAAACAAGAAGCAAAAACAAATAACATTATTTTAGGGATCAGACTGAATATATAAATTAAGAAATTGATTTCTTTCAAAGATTAAAAAGAGAAGCTAAAACAAAAATACATGAAATTAAAACAAGCAAGCATCTGATGAGAGAGACATGCACAGTCATGGACACAGATTATTATTTTCTACCAAGCAACATAGTTTTCTCTTCCAAAATTATACACACAATAGAGACACACAAATATTGAGCATGGCAGATTATCTTACCCACTTCAGAGTCTTCATGAAGATTATGCATCTTGGCACAGCCAAGGACTGCAACTCTTCTGACATAGGAAGCCTTATCCCGAAGACCATTAAGAACAGGCTGTTGGATATATTCCTGCACACCAGGCATCCTAAGAAACATCCTGGAGTTAGGCAGATCTTGAAATACTAGCTTCAACATAATTAAGCTCTTCTCCAATTAACAGAGGTCTAGGTTAAATATAATTTAATAATTCATGTTTGAATGTGTATCTATCAGATTAGAAGAAATTGGAGAAACTCTCTATCAAATTTAAAAAGCCATAATTTGACTTTTTGTTTGGAATCATGCTGCAGAGCCAGCACCAATTGTTAGAGTAATAACTGATTAAATCTTTAACAGAAACTCAGAACTATTTTACCAAGATAAAGGAAAATGACCTTTAATAAAACTGTAAGATACAGTTTAGAAAATCTGAGTTCAAAGAAGAACAGTACTTTCTTCAGTATTAGAGAGCTTAAGCTATCCTCATTAAAAACCTGCTAATTAATCAGCCACTGAGGACCAGACAGGGAAAAGGTGCTCACCTGAGGCTACACATGCTCCGCAGCGCCAGTCCTCGGACCATTGGGTTGGGGTCTGAGCAGTCTTTGCACAGTGTATTGATAGCCAAGAGTGCCAGATCTGGTTTCAAAGGTGCATATGTGCCCATATACAGATAAACCAACTTTTTCTGAACAATATCTACAGTGGCACTGGCCTTCACCATTTCCATGAAAACACCAGACATGTCCAAGCCCTGAGTCATGTGCCTGTAAGGAATATACAGAGCAGAAAGATGTAAGGCACACAATCCCCAATCTGTAAGAGAAGTTTTATTTATATTTGTTCTGGTTATCTAACTAAATTATATTTCAGAGAACTATAATTGGGTCCACCTTGTCTATTACATCACCCAAAACTGCCTATTATGGGCCTGTAACGGTTGCTCTATGTGTTCAACACTGCTGAATTCTTAGTACATTATGGGGATGACACATTCAACTTTAACATTCCAGAGCAACGATATGGAGACAATATCTTTTGAAGATATGGGCAAGAGAGGGAGCTCAATGGTTAACTGGCATTTTGTTGCTCTTGCAAAAGAGCTGGGTTCAGTTCCCAGCACCCACATGGTAACTTATAACCATCCATAACTACAGTTCCAGGGTATCTAATGCCTTTTGACATACACAGGCACCAAGCATACATGGGGTGCACTTACATATGCAAGAAAAATGCTCAAACACATTAAAAAAAGTAAAAATAAAAAGCTGGGTATGGTGAAGCACAACTATAAACTGAGCTCTTGGGAGGCAGAGGCAAGTGGACCTTTGAGTTTGAGGCCAGCCTGGTCTACACAGTGAGTTCCCAGGATGTCTCAAAGCAAAATAAAACCAAACAGAGCAGATGTTAAGCTAGGATGTCAACTAAGAAGTCAGCCAAGAACATCACTGATTTTTTAAAAACTCCAGTGTAAGTATCTGAATTAATACACAGAACACAGATCAAGAAGACCCACATCCATATGCTACTATGGAAGTCAAAAAGTACTTCTTCACAGAATACTTTAGCTAAATGGCCAGCTCACAGGCAAGTGCGATACAGTTAATGACATATGTTACAAGGCATGAACAAGAACTGAACATTTGTTTTGTTCCCTGAGCGATATGATAAAGAGATTGGTCTTCATTTAACTGACCATTGTTTCTAATGTGGAACCATTCGACCATGTAGAATCAGCTGAGATGTTTAAAATACAGTCCCCAGATTCTATCTCATCCTAACAAAATCAAAATCAATCCCTGGGTCATACCCCAAGGGACTTTTGTCCCTACTAACATTTTTGAGCTATAGCTACAGATTATGTGTTCAAACGTGTATATATAGAAAAATCCTAACTGAAGTGAGGAGACAAGGCTACTTATTAGTAAACTAGCACAACAGGCTTTCGTAATGATGGCCTGAACCAACACTACAGCCATAATAACAAAGAGAGGATGTTTAGACTTTTTCCTACCACCTGCCACTGAAGGGCAATGTCCATCAAAGTTGACTATCATGCTTAGTGGGATATCTGGTGACAATCGTAACACAAATACAGGCAAATAGCAGGTTTGAGGAAGAGAAGAATGCTGGTACTATTTTGGTCATATCTGTGTGTGTGTGTGTGTGTGTGTGTGTGTGTGTGTGTGTGTGTGTGTGTGTGTGTGTGTGTATCTAAAAATAAAATAAAATTTAAAACTGGAGAACTGTACTAGGTAAGTTATTGAACCAGCGGTCAGCAAGGTAACTGAAGTCTGTGACACAAAGGAAACTTTTCAGCAGGCTGGGAGGACTGGAGTGACAATCCAGAAATACAGTTTCAAGGCCAAAAGATACAATTGTCATGTGTGAAGGTTCATTTACTTGTTCAGAGTAGTTGCCGGTAGAGAGCCCTGAAGAGGATTTAAAAAGTAGGGCAGGGTGGGAAAGATGAAGGTGAGAGAATTCTAAGGTGGGCTGATGATACCTAATAACTCGCTGGATGACATTCCGGTAGCGCAGCCTATCAGCCTGAATGTGAGGGTTACACAGAGCCTTCTTCAGTTCCTTCACCACGTCCTCGGAGCCAAGGTATGGCATCTTCGCCAACAGTCAAGGGACAATTTCCACAGACCCGTGGGAACTCGGGGGCTCCTTCTAGTCCCGATGTGGGAGCCTGAGTAGAGGAAATGTGGTCAGTGATAACACCATAGGAGGGGTGTCACTTGGCAGTGCCTTCCCCAGAGCGGAACACATACTTCACACCCTTGAGCCTCTGGCAAGCCCTGACTTTGGCCCTTCAGACGCCAACCCGAACCCCCCAGGCCATTCGTTCTGCCCAGCAGAATTCCTCAACTAGCTCTAGTCCCGGTTAGGCATTCGATACCCCACCAACGAACGACAAAACCCATCACGCCTTCTCTTCCAGTACTAGCTACCGAGGCCATCACACAAAGCCCCTTCCAGCTTCCTGCGGAAATCCCGCCCTCTCGCCCTGAAACTCACTGAGCCCCTGCCCTAGTCGTGCCGAGCGCCGAGCACCGAGCTCAGGCGGGACCGCCCTAAGGACGCCCTTCCCCCACCCACTCACCTCTTGGCGCAGGCGCGCAGCTCGCTATGCGGAAGCTGCGGCCGACCATCTGAAATCGGCTACTTGGGTCTGTTTCCCGGCCGCCGCGCGCACTTAGTCAAAGTGTGGGCCTGGCTTCCCGCGCGCGGGTGTGAGTGCGATGCTCTCGGGGCTTCTTCCGCGTTGGGCTCTTTCACTTTGGCTGTCCCGAGCGCGGCCGCCTTCATTTTGCTCACTCTGTCTACTTCTTCCACCTCTGGGTTGTATTTTTCTGTCCTTGCGCCCGCATGTCGTCGGGACGCTATTGTGGAAGCCTCACGCAGGAGTGCGGTTCTGGCGAAGCCCCCGCTGATGACTTTCCGACCCTGCCACCATGAACGGGGTCGTTATCCCCCAAACACCTATTGCTGTGGACTTTTGGAGCCTGCGCCGTGCTAGTACGGCGCGGCTCTTCTTCTTATCCCACATGCACTCCGACCACACGGTGGGCCTGTCTAGCACTTGGGCACGGCCCCTCTACTGCTCCCCAATCACTGCCCACCTCCTGCACCATCACCTACAGGTATTGGGGCTGGATTTAGCCTCTGAGACCTAGTTCAGGAATCTGGGCGGGGACTTCTGATCTGTCACAGGTTGGCGATCATAGAGTGGGCGTCTTAAAGACTGAATTTTTACAAATGTGGGAGTTGATCCCAGAATAAGACTAGCCTCCAACTAGCGGACTGGAGAATTCTAGCCGTAAATTTAGACGAGGAAATTATTCCTATCTTATCATAAACGCTAGGCCAGTGTCTTCCTTATTTGCTTTTAAGAATCCACCAGACTGGATGCAGCTCTTTGCTAAAGGATTTGTTAAACGGGTTCAAGTACCCAAAGTTAGATCCCCAGCCATCACCACCCACTCCCATCTATTGTGCTAGATAAAAACACATTATCTAACTTCTCTTCTTGTCTCAGTCAGTAGATATGGCTGGTTTGAGTCCTGGCAGCCTGATTAGAATTTTCTCTGAACAGTTGTCTCTCACCCCTACTGGGATTATGATAGCAGAAAGTTTAAGAATCTTTATCTAGATTGTTTGCAGATTCTGAGTTCAAATTGATACAAAGGGTGGGGAACCAGAAGAGGAAGGACAGATTGTTTGGAAATCCCTACAAGTTTACATGAGAGTGTTTCAGAACTTGGCCAGCTTTCCTTGATGGGTGCCAGTCCCTGATCCTGGAGAGGAGTCTGGTTACTAGGGTGACCAACTATTTCCTCAGGTGTCTAAGCAGTGGATCCGAGCCCTGGAGATTGGTGAGAGCCATGTATTGCCTCTAGATGAAATTGGGCAAGAAACTCTGACTGTAACCCTTATAGATGCCAATCACTGCCCTGGTTCTGTCATGTTTCTCTTTGAAGGATACTTTGGAACAATTCTCTATACAGGTGAGCCTCCCCCAAGATGTCCCTCTCACTTTCCAGCTGTGTAATTTCTGAACTGCCTTCACTAAGAAGAATTGGCCTTGTAGCTTCATCCTTTAGGCACAGTGGCCCTTTTCAACTGATTGACCATCTAAACCCTCTAAGGAATATGCAAGTAAAAACACAATAGCAGGCTGGGTGTGGTGGTGGTGCACACCTTTAATCCCAGCATTTGGGAAAGCCAGCCTGGTCTACATAGTGAGTTCTAGAGCAGCCAGCCAGGCCTATGTAGAGAAAGCCCATCTCTCAGTAAACAGCAAACAAGGGATCTAGGGCTTAGCAGTTAAGACCATTGGCTGTTCTTCCAAAGGATCCTAGTTCAGTTCCCAGCTCCCAAATGGCACAACTGGTAATTACCCAGTCCCAGGGGATCTGGCATTCTTTCATAGACATATATGCAGGTAAAATACCGATATACTTAATAAGTAAATCTTAAAAACAAACAAAAAACACAAGAGCAGGGTAGAAACACTTTTTACAAAGAAGCTATATTGTGGGTATAGCTCAGTGCCAGGAAACAGTTTGTCCATAAACCCATAACCAATGCCCATATATGTTGCTAAAGGTGGGAGAGGCTTGTCTTCTAACTTTTGGTCTTTGAGCCTCCCACACCCTATATCGTTTTTTTCCAGGTGATTTTCGATATACACCATCCATGCTAAAGGAGCCTGCTTTAATACTGGGAAAGCAGATTCATACTTTATATCTAGACAACACCAATTGCAATCCTGCCCTGGTTCTTCCTTCCCGACAAGAAGCTACTCAGCAGATTGTCCAGCTCATTCAACAGTTCCCACAACATAACATAAAGATTGGTAAGTGGTTCCCTCTTTCTCTCACTCATGCTTAGTGAATTTAAATTTTTTTGAAGGTTCTCATTGTTCTCAAGGCTTTGTGCAAGTCTCACCTTTCTTGTAAAACCTGCTGTGATACTCTTACTTAAAATTGAACCTGCCAGCTGGCTTGGTGGCCCAAATCTCCTGAGTGCTGGGATTAAATAGAAACAGTCTTCTCTACAGAGTTAGAACCTATCCACACCATCATTCTCATTTCTTCTCCCAGATCTGGCATTAAATCCAGAGTTTCACCTATGTTAGGAAAGTCTGTATCATTGAACCCTCTTCTTTAAAATGTTTTTATTTTTAATGCTAAGATTGCAAGTATGTGTTAACATACACAACCAGTTTGTATGGTGCTGGGATTTAATCCAGGGGTTTTGTACATGCTGGGCAAGTATCCTGTCAACTTTACTACATTCTTAGCTCCAAACTTACTAATTTTTTAATAGTATTCATTACTTCCCAGTGTACTCTATACATGTTTAAATATGCTGTTGATTATATCTCCTATAATGTACACATACACACCAAGGTAAACTATAATTCCCTAAGAAACCCTTAAGGTAGCCAAGCAAGGGTGGTGCACACCTTTAATCTAGCACTTGAGAAGCAGAGACAGATGGATCTCTGAGTTTGAGGCCAGCAGAGGTCTGCATAGTGAGTTCCAGGACAGCCAGGGCTACACAGAGAAACCCTGTCAGAGGGGAGAGAGGAAGAAGAAAGAAAAGAAGCCCTTAAGAGGGTTGGAGGGACAGCTCAGTGATTAAGAGGACCCAAGTTCAATTCCCAGCAACTTCGAGGCAGCTCACAGCTGCCTGTAACTCCAGTTCCAGAGAATCCAGTGTTCTCATCTCTGAGGGTTCCTGCACACATGTGGTATACAGACTCATGTACATACACATAAAGTAAGTAAATGCTTTTTTAAAAAAGAAAAAGAAACACCCCCCACCCCCCCCCACCCCCCCACCCCCCACCCCCCACCCCCCCCTTACCCCCCCACCAAAAAAATAAGAGACTTTGTGTATCAGAGAATCGGCAGCTAGTGTGACATACATGGCCAAGGAGGCCCGAGAGGTGGGAGGGCGCAGTGGCATTAAGCCATTTTGAATTGATTCTAATCTCAATAAAGAGCTGTTGATTGGTTTCACGTAGAAGAGAAACAGTATTCCACTTAATTGTCTCATAATATATGTTCCATAATTTCCATGTTCTTCTCTGGAATGTAGGTTGTACCATGACAAGACTCTTTATTTCTTATGACTGTATCCCAAGTGCCTACATAATGAAAAATAGGTAGTCAATAAATATTTGCTGTGTGAGTTAATAAAAAGATTGCTGTGCTTTAAATAGATGCATTGAGAAAACAGCTGTTTGCTGTGACTCCACAATGGTAACCAATATTTTGGGGACTCTTGAAGGTTTTTTTTTGAGAGATAGTTTATGAAAATTAGCTTTTCTTTTTAATACAAAACAAAACAGCTTTTGTTAGACCTTACTCCTTTGGTTGCTCCAAAAATTATAGGTTCTCAAAAGAGAAAAATGAAGATCTTAAAGCATATGTCTCAACTCTGAAAGGAGTTTCAAAGTGTTCTTAAATAAAAATAATGAAAAATTATATACTTTCCAGGGTAACTATCAAACTGAGAAATATTCCCTACCTTCAGGATTATTTAACTATTTATGAAGAAATAGTATCTGACCATTCTTGAAGTATGACATGAAGAATTTTCTCAGAGAAGCAGAGCTGGTTAGGAGGGTGCCTGTGGTAGAGCTTGATTAATTTTGCAAAAATATAATTAGTCCTATAATGTGCTACATATCTAGTAGCTGGTAGGGGTATAAATCAAAATAAAATGTGGTCTCTATCTTTAAGGGTTTCTTGTCTATTAAGCAAGGATACAAAGAAGGAAAAATATGTATAGAGGGCAGAATTTTGCTCAAAAGGTAAAATTTGAATCATAATCAAAGGGAGTGGATATAAAACATTTTTTTAAGTTCACGGTTTAGTTGTGAGGTAGTAAAGTCTGAGAGCAATGGTTAAATAGCATCTCCTGTATCTGTTACCACGGCCATTGCTAAAATTCATGTCTTCATTACTTCTTTGTGCACACCTTTTGACCTTCCAGATGGAATTTCTACTTCTACCTTCTTATCCGGGCATTTAACAGTCCTGTGATTTTTTTTTTTTTTTTACAAAATCATGTTTTGATCATAATATTCTGATGATTAAGATTCGTCACTTTCCTACCTCCCACTGTTCAGCTGCCCCATTTATTACAGCATTAAAGTCTACCTAACTCCTTTTCAGCACTTGGAAGGCCCACTAATAAATAAATGACTTTGGCTTGTGTTCTAGTGTCCTGTCTCACTAATGATCTTTACCTTGGTAACACTGAGGTGGGTCCTCTTAAAATGTTTTCCTTAGTGGTTGTGAGCCATCCTTTAGGGTGTAGCTCAGTTTCCTTTCAGCCAGAAGGATCATCTTCCATTAATTTGCCAAAATGATAAGCACAAAGGGAAAGAAGAAATGTACCTGATGCATAGTCTCTAAGCCTTTTGGAAAACATGGACTTGATCCTTTGACTTCATACATGTGAATGTTCAGGCAGGAGAATATTATTGACATCAAGGGACTGGGTTCTGTTAAAAAAAAAAAAAAAAAAAAAGGAATGTTCTATAAGTGTTATAATGGCAAAACTGAAGAGTCTCTAGTGTTCAGAATGCTATTGGCATTGCTGTTAACAAGTCAAAGATAAGTTTCCTGCCAAGGAACTGATAAACATTGAGCATATGATGCAATATATGGAGTGGGAGAACATATAGATCAGGACAAGGAAAATGATCAGAAAAATAAAGGCCAAGGAGGCTGAAGTGCTCTCTTGTGCTGCCAGAGAAGCACTCTTGGTGGAAACAGGGAAAAGAGCCCAAGCTGATCTAGGAATTCATGGCTTAATAGATATAGATAAATAAATTTTTACTTTTTAGATTTTAGTATTTGTGCTGCCAAAGTGAGCATGTGAGTTGGGTTGCTTTTTGTTGTTTGTTTTTTAATTAAATGGAAGTGTGTTCTTCTCTTCTTCAAAGAAATATTTAAATTTTCCATCACCTACCAACAAAATGGACCTGGCTCAGCTGTCATCTGTCATTTTACAGAAGCTTTTCCCAATTTCATCAGCTGGCAGCTAGCTAATTATACCTTTATAACACTGTATGCCTGTGTGTGACATTACCCTTCATTACATTGTCTCTGAGTCTGCAGGTGGATGGTACTACTGGAGACTTTAAGCTTTTTTACTCTGTTTCCACAGTACCTAATGCTTGGTAGATACTTTCCCTTGTATCTAGAATAAATGGATTTTTAAGTATTTCTGCTAAACATTTGGTTGATCAGGAGTCTTTAATACATTCATTATCTTCTTTCTCTCACTTCCCTTAACCCCTTGAACATAATTTAGGACTCTATAGCCTAGGAAAAGAATCACTGCTGGAGCAACTAGCCCTTGAATTTCGGACCTGGGTGGTGTTGAGTCCTCAACGCCTGGAGTTGGTCCAGCTGCTGGGCCTTGCAGATGTATTCACAGTTGAGGAGAGAGCTGGGCGCATCCATGTTGTAGACCATATGGAGATCTGCCATTCTGCCATGCTTCAGTGGAACCAGACTCACCCTACCATTGCTATCCTTCCCACAAGTCGGAAAATACAAAGCTCTCACCCAGGGATCCACACCATCCCATACTCTGACCACTCATCTTATTCTGAGCTTCGGGCATTTGTTGCAGCTCTGAGGCCTTGTCAGGTGGTACCCATTGTCCGTCAACAGCCTTGTGGAGAGTTCTTTCAGGACAGCTTGAGTCCCGGGCTCTCTGTGCCCCTGGTTCCACAGTCTGTGCAGCAGTACATGTGTTCCTCCTCTAGGAACACAAATGTGCTTTGGCAGTTAGAAAGGAGACTGAAGAGGCCAAGAGTCAGGGGTGTTGTGTTTGAATCCCCTGAGGAAAAAGCTCATCAGGCTAAAGTTAACGGAGACTCAAAGAAGCACAAGAAAGCAAACCTCTCTCCCTGGCCTGGGGACCTTGCGAAGCTCTGCCCCCATCCTCGGCAGGCCAGGAAGCAGTTGTTCCCAGATTTGTGCAGGGAAGAATGTGATGAGCCAGTCCTCTTTTGTGACTCCAAGAAGATGGCAACTGTGTTGACTGCCCCATTGGAATTTTCAATGCAATTACAGCGTGTAGATGAGTTTCTCTCTCCAGAAACCAGGAAGGAAATTGGCTCAGGATCC
The DNA here is from genome assembly GCA_033318265.1 of Phyllotis vaccarum. Taxonomy (NCBI): domain Eukaryota; kingdom Metazoa; phylum Chordata; class Mammalia; order Rodentia; family Cricetidae; genus Phyllotis; species Phyllotis vaccarum. The sequence continues at coordinate 100,279,056 of JARWLC010000003.1, forward strand.
CCCTTGATACCTAGGGGAGGCAGTGACTCACCAGCCAGAGGGAACAGAAGTGATTGGATAGGCTCTGATTCTCCCCTGTCTCACATTAGCAGAGACACTCATCCAGCTACTGAGTCCAGGGGCCTGGCTCTAAAATACCTTCTTACTCCAGTGAATTTCTTCCAAGTAGGGTTCTCTTCCAGGAACTTTGACCAGCAAGTGGAAAAATACCAGGAGAGTTCAGTCTAACAGTCCTGTTGGAGCAGCATTGCCGTTTTGAAGACAGTTTTGAAGACAGTGAATGATGGCTAGTGACAAAGTTCTCTGGTGTCTTCTACAGAATCCTGTGGCTCACCCTGGAGTACCTCTTCCCTTATAGAGTCCTGGTGCCTATGGAACCATCAGCTTTACAGCTGGTTATTGTTAAACAAACATTTTTCATTATAAACTATTCTGTGTTCACAAGCACATCAAAAGCTCTTAGGAGTCCCTTAGCAACTTAATCTGTTCAACTTAGTTTAACAGGTTTTTTTTTAAACTTTTATCACATTTGGCATTTTTTCCCTCTTTTTTAGTGGAAAAAATAGAATCTGACTCAAAAAGAACCAGGTTTGTTCCGTGTGTCTCATTCTTTCTAGATAAAAACATTCTTAGGTTATTTATTATAAAATCATATATCACAGTGCTGGAGGATAAACTGGTAACCCAGGTAGCATGTTCTACTCACAAATGTCACTGACTTGCTGTGACCCTATTCTGTAAACTCTTGTCTCTGCCTCAGAGAGGGAACAGGAAACCATGAAGAGACCTTAAAACTGTTGAGAAAATAGCACCTTCCTCCTTCATGAAGGGGGTTAGTAACTCATGAGAAATCCATCTTGAACAGAGCCATTTGGGGTTAGGAACCCCACACCAAGGTGATGCATGAAATAAGCTGAACATTAAGGCTTAGAATATGTTTGAGCTCCTGGATACTTGGAGACATTACTTTGTTTAAAATAAGGCTATAAAAGATAAATGTGCTGCCAGATATTCCTCCGATTGTTCACATAACTGGGATTTCCCCCACACACACTCCCACCAATTTGAGTTTGTTTGTTTTAGTATCCAGGGGAGACAAAGCCAGCTGGCCAGAATGGGTCAGAGTGTGCAGTTTACCCGGTCCTGTACTAACAAAATGCTAAACCTGTATGCAAACCAGCTGATAGCACAGCCCTGAGGAAATTTGCTCTGGGAGGGCACGGGCGGGGAGCTGAGCATAAGGATCAAAGCAGCTTCAGCATGGAACCTTGAACCTTAGCAATGAAGAAGACTGTCTCTTATCCTTGGGAGGGGGGACCAGTCTTGCTGCTTTGGGAAGAAGTGAAGTTTAGAGAGCAAGATAAGGCTTTGCCCTTGGACATACTGTACTGAGTTCTGTTTTTTCAGTGACCTTACAAACCTCTAAGGGCCTCAAAGGAGCCGCAGCAGGTGAGACGTGGTACAGCAGGAAACCTGGACATTGGGCTGGAATCCAGGGCACCTGGCAGATTATTTGCATAGAAGAGCCTTACTCAGCTGTAAAGTGGGGGCTGAGATGCCTATCTCCTGTGGTTGCTATACAGACTAAATTATTGGTGAAATTCCCTAGCTTAGTGTCTTGCACATGACAGTATTTCAAATATTGGTTCTTGTAGCTAAAGGTATATAGTTGGTAGGATGTGTATTTAGCAAGCTGAAATTCTGGGTTCTATCCTGACTGCCACCAAATAATAATAATAATAATAATAATAATAATAATAATAATAATAATAATAATGCAACAAAGACTTGATTCTCTTAGCCTTGGTCTTCAAAACAAATCTATAACAATACAGTTGGGTGGTGATGGCAGTGCCTATCTTTCATCATAGTAGAGGCAGGCAGATTCCTTAACACTCTCCCACCCACCCCAAAGAAAGCAAGACATACAAAGTAAAGTAAGATGTCTTCTGTGTAGACTGATGGGCCTTTTTTCTAGTGTTTCTGAATTAGAGTAATTCATACATGTGTGCACGCACACACATAATGGTAAATTTTTTTTTTAAATGTAAAGGATGCTTGAGAGATGGCCCCAATGGTTAAGATCTCTTACTGTGCTCTTAAGGACCTGGGTTCAGTTCTCAGCAGTTACATCAGGTGGATCATAACCACCTGTAACTCGTTTGTGATCAATTGCACATAAACTGATGCAGCCTCACTCAATACACATAAATAAAAATAAAAAGACTTTAAAGGGTCTGATGAGATGGCTCAGTGGATAAAGATACTTGTCACACACTAATGAACTAGTTTCGATTCTCAGAACCCACATAAAAGTGAAAAAGGAAACCTGGGTCCATAGAGTTGTTCTCCAGATGACCAGCATGCATACCTAGACACAAGTAAAGCAAAGAGGGGAGCTGAGAATACGTAGATGGCTTTAAATCTTTGTTTTACCGAATTCTTTAATTGGAATTCAAAATGCCAATATCAATAATGTCTATTTTAATAGGATCATGTCATGTGAACGCACGTTAATAAACCATTTTCAATATAAATTATACAAATGTTGAACCATTTATATACTATTTGATCTTTTAATTCTTTTTTAGATCATTTATTTTATGTGTAAGTGTTTTATTATTTAAATGTAAATGTGCACTACCTGCATGCCTGGCGCCCATGGAAGTCAGGAGAGAGTGTTGAATCCCTTGAAACTGGAATTATGGATGGTTAGAAGCCATCATATGGATGCTGGAAACTGAACACGAGGGTCTTCTCCAAGAGCAACAAATCTTAACTGCTGAGCCATGTCTCCAGCCCCTTAATTCTTACTTACAAATATCACAATGAATTTTTTTCTTGGCAGTGCTAGGAATGAAACTCAGGGCATTGAACATGCTAGGCATTTCCAGCCCTACAATGAACATACTTATGCGTATATCTTGGCATATTAATTTATATCCTTAGAGTAAATGATTAGAATGTAAAATTTATTGGGTTTTGTCCCTGATGTAGATGATGACAAATTGCCCTACAGAAAAGTTTCCCCTATTTTTGCAGAAGATGATAGCAAGTTCAAATGAAATCACTAGCATGATACATGAGCATATGTCAGTTCATCTTGTGTTGATTAATGTTTAGTAATATTTATTGCTTTCCCCTCTTTAAAATTTCTTTAGTTTTCTAATCTCTGGTTGACCTACAGGTGGCTTGAAGAGATAGAGATGATGCTAGCATCAGGGCCTCCATATTGCTGTTATCTTCTAGCAGCAAGGGCCTGCCCTCTTTGGCACATGCTGTGTCATACATGTTCCTTGAAGCATTTCTGTGAATGTAGGTGAGAGCAGAAGGAAGGGCTATGAGGAATGTAGTTTGGGGTAGTATGTTTATGCTTTAATAATGGGAAAATCCCGTACCGTTTTACTAAAGTAAACACGTCTGACATAGTAGAGATGGTCAGTTGCCCTGATTTCTCAGAATTCTCACATACAACACCGTGTCTCATCTATCTGTAAGTCACCAATTAAGTTACCTTACTTCTAGAATCCAAGCATAACCCCCCCCCCCCCCCGCAAAAAATATGACAGTCTTGCAATTAGGTTGGAGGGTGCCTGGGGTACAAAAGTTCCCTAGAGAATTGTTTCATGATCAGTGGAGAACTTGTACTTTTCCACATGCTCTGGTCTCTGCCAGGCAAGCTTTGAGGGACCATCTCTCCATCTCTCACCACTGACCAAGAAGAAATGGAGACATTTGAGTTGGCTTTTTGTTTCCTTTTGCTTCATTTGTTTGTTGTTTTAGAAAAGAGGTTCTGACCCAGCTTCTCCAAGGCAGCTCCCAGAGAGACAGGTTTTTTTTTCTGCATTTTTAATTTTTCATCTTATTTTACGTGTATGAGAGTTTTGCCTGCATATATGTCAATGTGTACCACATTTGTGCCTGGTGCCTGAGCAAGTGGTAAACCTCCAATATGGGTGCTGGAAATTGAACCTTAGTCCTTTCCAAAAGCGGCAAGTGCTTTTAACCATTGGGGCACTTCCCAGCCCCTCTTTTTGTATTTTTGAAATGTTTTGACTTTTTTGGTTTGGTTTGGTTTTTCTTGTCAGATTTCTATGTGTAGCCCTGTCTACTCTGAACAAACCGGACTGGCCTCAAACTCAAAGAACTGCCTGCCTCTGCCCCCACCACCACCACCTCCCAGTGGGATTAAAAGTGCGTACCACCACCCCCTGCTCTTGAATAGTTCTTAAGCAGTTCTGTGTGAAGGTCCACATGCACATTTTTGCTGCTACCACTAAAGAGTAATTGTCTGCCCATTGCTTGCCTCCCAAAGAACCCTACCAGAAACTTCTATCCGGGGTTCACAGTGCTTTTTATTCCTTTTTCCCAGGACATCCAACCTATACCTGTACAGAATATGCTTCTCTCGTTTATCAACAGAATTTACACTGTCCTTGAGAATTCTCCAAATGGTTCAGTTTCTCATTGACCACAGTGCTTTGATTTATTGATACCCCTCTACCTTGACTAGTTATGTTTAACTTCATTTTATTTTTTATTTTAAATTATGTTTATGTCAGTATGTGGGCATGTACACAAGTATCCCACAGAGGCCAGAGGCATTGGACTCCCTAGAACTTAAAAGAAGTTGTGGATTATATTACTAGGCTCTGGAAATGAACTAGGGTCCCCTGGAAGAGTAGCAAATGCTCATAATAACTGAACCGTCTCTCCAGCCCCTGCTTTCTCATCTTTAACCATACCTGTAACCCACTAGATCACAAGGATTTCCCCAAAGCTTGGCCTTGTTTCTATTTCTAATCAGCTTATGAATCACCTTTCAATCACAGCAAATTTCTGGCTGGATTTAGGTTAGTCATATCCAGAAGGGCTGTTACTCTAAACACCCGAGGACACATCTGTGTAAGTGGAAAAGGACTGGGGTGACATCAGGGTGAGTTTCAAATGTTATAATAAGTTTAACTGGAAATTCTCAGACAAGGCCAGGAGCCAATGGAAGGACAGGCCCCAAATCTAGTTAGAGCAGGAGGCTGGGATGAGTTTAGAACCTTGATGTAATGGGGATAGGTGGTATGTTTGAACCGGTTCTGAGTCCTACACCACCTTTGTAAATCACTAACTTTAATCAGTTCTGGCTTTCTTTTCAACTCCACCTACACAAGGGAGGTGGGACCACTCTCTGGAAGAGAACACACTAGTATCACCACAAATCTTAGCCTGTGGTATCTTCAAAGTTGCTTTTCACTTCCATGTGTCCTTGGTTCCTCTTTGTGTATCTCAATGCTTATTCAAAACCTTTATGATTCAAATTGTTGTAGCATATGAAGCCTTAGGAGGAAGTCTAGAGCACCAAGCCATGACACCCTGAAGCAATATCCCTGAAACCTAGAAGTACAGCTGGCTGTCTACCTTTATCCCAAGGATGGCAGAATTGAATACTTCTCTACTTTACATCTCAGTCATGCAGGAGTTCAGTCTTTAAGGTGTCATCATCTGCTGTCTCTTCCTTCACCGGACTCTCAGGTCTAAGTCTGTGATAAGCAAATTTCTCTGTGTCTTCAGTGTCTTACAGTCTCCTTTACCTCCCATTGCTAAATTGACAGGCTGTCCTCTGAGCACAGCTTTCTGCTAGCCTCTCAAAAACAAGCTATTTTGCTAGATGTGACAGGACATTCCTATAATTCCAGCACTTAGGGGGTGGAAGCAATGGGATCAAGAGTTCGGGTCATCCTTGACCACATACTAGGTCTGAGGCCAGCCTGACCTACAGGAAGCCCTGTCTCACACAGAACTGTAAAAGCCACTTTTCTCTCCCCGGAGCTTTAGGTAAGAAAGTACAGTTGAGGTTCCTCTTACTGCCCTTGCTGCTTCCTGACTGTTGCCCTATTTCTGCCTGTGATAATTTCTTCTTCAAGTGGCTGCCATCTGACTAGACCATCTTTGCCTCTCCTAGTTTGTTAAGACCTTGGTCACTGACTCAGAACTTTCTTCTTCATAACTCTGTCATCATGTTAGATGATGTCAGTGCTGTGGATGCTCAAGCTCCTTGACTTCTCATCTCTAAAGCTTTAATCTCTGTCTTCACCACCACCCTGTCATTACCGGAAATTGTTCTACACCTGAAATTTCAACTTGAAGTTACTCTTTCTCCCAGTTGATTTTGCTCAAGTACCTGCATGGCCAATGTTTTGCTTTCATAATTCTATAAGCTTTAATTCCTGCTTTTACTTGACTGCATCCCATGATCCATCAGGATAATATCACTTCCTTGGTCCTCTTATGAAAACAGTCTTGCCTTGAAAAACCTTCCATCTGGATAACTCATTGTGCCTTCACTGAGGCAGCTGAATGTTTTTGGAGAAATAACTCATCCAGACTATCCTGTTTTATTTTAAAACAAGATCTTGGAAAATGGCTCAGTGAAGTCCTGACATGAAAGCATGAAGATCTGAGTTCAGAGCTCCAGCACCAAGTAATGTAGAATGTTGTAGCATGTGCCTGTAATCCCAGTGCTGCAGGGGTGGAGACGAGCAGATCCCCAAGGCTTGCTGGCCGCCCAGTCTAGTTCTAGTTCAGTGGAAACCCTTGTCTCAAAAATAAGATGGCAAGAAATTGAGTAAAAACCTGACATCGACCTCTGGCCTCCACTCTATGTGTATACAGGGGTATAAACAACAGTTGCCATGAAGCCCAGGCTGTCCCTGCACTGTCGTCCTCTTGTCAGCCTTAGCTATCCTCAGATTTCCCTTACTTCCTTCGTTTCCTCTCTTTTTTCTCCCTTCCCTTCTCCCTTTTTTCTTTAGTCCTTCCTTAATTTTTTATCAGTTGTTCTTATTTTATATGCACGGTATTTTGCCTTTCCATATGTTTGTGCTCTACGTATATACCAGGTGTCCTTAGAGACCAGAAGGAAGTTTGGATATCCTGAAACTGGAGTCTCACATGGTTGTGAGCCACCACGTGAATGCTGGAAATCAAACTCAGATCCTCTGGAAGAGCAGCCAGTGCTCTTAACTGCTGAACCATCTCTCCAGCCCTGTATTTCTGTCTTGATACAGGATCTCATCATGCAATTAGGCTTGTCTCAAACTCATGATCTTCCTTTCTTAGCCCCTAAGTGCTGGGATTATAGGCATGTGCTACCATGGCCAGTCAATGTCATTATCTCATACATTAAAACAGCCTTTCACACTGCTGGCAAATCCCATTACATTTTTCTAATGGGGTCCATTTTTTTTTCCACTTAAAAATTTTTTTTTTAATTTTAGACTTGGCATGGTGGTGTATGACTTTAAACTCCAGTCATTCAGGAAGCAGAGACAGGAGAATCTCTGTGAGTTTGAAGCCAGCCCGAACTACATAATGAGACCCTCTCTCAAAAAAGTAAATAAGTATAGTAAAACTTATTTTATGTACAAGTGTTTTGCCTGCACGTCTGTATGCATCACATATGTGCTTGGTGCCTGACAAGAGACAGCAGAAGGCACTGGATCCACCCAGAACTGGAGTTACAGACTGTGAGCCGCTCTGTGGCTCTGGGAACTGACCCCCGGGCCTGCTGCAAGAGCAGCCAGTCTCTGTCCCAGAGCTCACTGGATTGTTGCTCCTGTTTAGTCCTGTTGGGTTTTAGATGGGTCCTGTCATGTAACCCTTGTTAGCCTCAAACTTCTTATATAAACCAGGATGGCCTCTGGTTCTCAGAGGTCACCCACCTCGGCGTTCTGGCTGCTGGCCTTAGTTTGTGCCAGCCATCAGGCCAGAGTTTAGTCCTTTTCTTTTCCTTTCCACCCACACTGCCAGCAAATCCTGTGACCTCTACCTGGAGACAATCCCAAATCTTACTGCTTTCATCCTCCCCTCCACTACCCATCTCCAGGAAACCTCTGTCTTCTCTGAGCCACTACAGTGCTAAGCTCTCACCCTGCTCACACCCTTGCTCCTCTCTGTTCCCCACCACAGTCCTGCCTCTGGAGCAGCATGGCATGAATCAGGTCACACCAGTTCTCTCTTTAAATCCTCCAGAGGCTCTTACTCAGAGTAGAAGCCAGAGTTCCTTGACTGTTCTGTATGGCCCATGTGATTTGCCACTGCCACCTACTAACCCCAGTGTGGGAAGCAGCACCTACTTCATTGTTCTCTCTCTCGAGGGTTCCACTCAGACTGACACTCATGGGCTTCCTCCTCTCCCTCAAGAGGCTGCCCAGATAGCTTTAACTTGTTTCTGTTGTGATTTAGATATGACACTCACACACCCCAGTCATGTTTTGAGGGCTTGGTTTCTACCTTGGTGGGGTTCATAGCTGAACCAGCTATTAGGAGATAGAGCCTCCATGGAGAGGAAATGGGTGGCCGAGTACATGCCTATGGAGGATGTATCTTGTTTCTGGCCTGTCCTCTTTGTCTCTCTGCTTCATGGCTCCCGTGAGGCAAGCGGCTTTCCTCTGCTATGGGCTCTCTCCCACAATGTTCCATTTCAACATAAGTCCATGGTGACCAGTCAAGACACCATGGACTGAGACCTTAGAAACTGTAACCCATACTGTATCTTTCCCCTTTTAGTGTACATCAGGCAGTTTGTCAATGGGAGGCTGACTAATACTAATCTGAATCTGGGGCTTCTTTAAATGATTCCTGGGTCTCTATTTCTTGCTCTTCTTCAAACGCACGCTCTAGGTCAGCCAGTTGCTGTTTTACTTTAACCTTATTAGAGAGCAGCGCGTCTTTTACGAATCTCCAGAGAGAGAAGGTAAATATTGGAAGAGACTTGGGACCCTGATCTCTCAATGTCTTTTGTAAGTCTATCTTAACTTGTTCCCAATCAGAAACTTAAAACTTCCTCCCGTCAAGAACCATGGTGCGGTCCGACCTTTTATTAAAAGTCCCTGTTGCTTTAATAACTCTCGAAGTTCGGAAGCCAGCCGAACGTGCGAGGTTGAGTTTCCCATATTTCTATTCTTATATTCTTATTCTTATATTTCTATTTTTATCTTTAGGCGCCTATTCCTGGGTTTTTCCCAGATCCTCCCCCGGTCTCTTTACCGGTGAGCCTCGTCCGCTTATCCCTCTTTCCTGGACCTCGGTGAGACCTCCACTTACCGCGTCCGGTTTCTTTGGGGCCCGAGTCTTGTCCAGGCGAGGGGCGTCGAGGTTAAACAATCTGCACTCAGGAGTCATTTAGGTTCCATCATTCGGGATCACAACGAGAGAGACCCAAGCTTTATTCAATACATCTTATATCTTAGACCTGTCTGTCCCTCCCAGGCTTCTCTCCTTTTGTTCTCTCTCACACCCTGCCCCTTCATCCGGGCACACCCAAGGTCTTGGAAGATCCCAAAAGATTAGCACTCAGCAGGTGGCAGCGATAAGGAGATTTGTAGTTCCTTTTTCCCCCTATAAACATAAGGTTTTAGTCCTTAGGGGAAGAGGATGGGCCATAAGGCCCAGAATGGCACTATTCGGGAGACAACAGGCAGGTAGATCTCTGAATTTGAGGACTGCCTGATCTACAGAGTGAGTTCCAGGACAGCCAGGGCTACACAGAGAAACCCTATCTTAAAAAATATAAAACAAACAAAATAAAGAAAAAAATAAACAATTTTGAATGCTTTATTTTGTTCTTGACAAGTATTATATTTTGCTATGATCATGAGAAAAATTCAACAAATGTTTATTAAATATTTGTCAGGCACTGTTCTAAGTACTGCAGTTAAGACAGAAAATGTCCTGTCCACTTGGAATTTACATCCCACTAAACAAACATCAGATATTGACAGGGCTGAAAAGAAATCCCAATTACCCAATGTTGGGAAACAGTTTAGAAAAAGTGGCCAATGGAGATATCTTGTGAGTGAGAACTGAGACCCTGGGTAACAGGAACCAGCTTGGGTCACAGCTCAGTGGTGGAGTGCTGCCTAGAGTGTTCAAGACCTTGGGTAGAGGAAGAAAGACCTGTGGAGAGTTCACACACCGTCAGCAAAAGCATTGGGTAACAGTGATCATCAAGGAGTGAGAAAAAGGGAAGATGAACTTGGAGGGAGGCAGGGGATCTTAGAGTGGCTTATCGGACTTTTCTAAATGCCATAAACTATAGGATACTTTACAATAGAGCATTATTATCTGGATCACATTTTAAAAAGCAACAGATGGACAGGGGAGAAGAATGAAGGCAGGATACCAAGTTAGAAAATTCCTGCACTAGTGAGAAATGATAGTGAGTTCTACTGGGGTTTAGGAAGAGGCTTGATCCTAGGCTTGAGGTGAATCTGTTAGAGTTTCCTCTTTAACAGAAGCAGAAAAAACAGAAACAGAAAAAACATAACCTTTCTTTCACAGAGAAAAAGTATACATGTAACTCCATTCCATCTATCCATCCACCCACCCTTCCTTCCTTCCTTCCTTCTATTCATCCATCCATCCATCCATCTATCCATCCATCCATCCATCTTTCCATCCTCTCTGTACCCTGGCAGAACTCATGATCCTCCTGCTTGAGCACCATCTCCTCTGGTGATATATTGTATATTTAATAAAAAAATAAGCTGGAATATCAGCAGACAAGCCACCCATAAAGCCAAACCCTGAAGGTCAGGGAGTGGTGACCCACACCTTTAATCCCATCACTGGGAGACAGAGAGCCTCTGGATCAAGGCCTAACAGCCAGGCAGTGGTAATGCATACCATTAGTCCATCACTTGGGAGGCAGAGGCAGGAGGATCTCTTTGAGGACAGGCCAGAAGCTTATGACTACAACCTCCTGCAATACTACATTAAGCTAGAGTGAGACGATTTATAAGTAATGAATATTTTACAAATTAACACTATTTCCTATAACAGACATCTTTCATAACTCTTAAAAACAAACAGCATGTTTTACTGTCTTGGGAGTCACCATAGGCTTGGCATCAGAGGTTATATTTCCTCATAAACTAGGATTCCTTAAGAGAAATTTTGTTTTGCATTGTGTGTGAGCATGCTGTGGCAAGTTTGTGGAAGTCAGAGGACAATTTGTGGCAATCAGTTCTCGCCTTCTACCTTGTAGGTTCTAGAGACTGGGCTTACGTCATTAGACTTGGCAGCAAGTATCCTTACACACCCAAGTCATCTTACACCATAGCCCAGCTAGTCTCAGACTTGGCAACAATTTTCCTGCCTGGGTCTACTGAGTCCTGGGATCACCATGAGTCATTATGCCTGGCTAAAAGTAGGACTCTTCAGTAAAAAACAATTAGATAGTGCTTAATATTATTTTAAAGTTATTTGAATGATCATGAAAATGTAGTAATATGAATATAGAAAAAATGCAACCCTTTTTAATTTGTTTTATATACATTGGTATTTTGCCTGTATATATGTCTGGGTGGGGTGTTGATACACCTGGAACTGGAGTTACAGATGCTGTAAGCCACCATGTGGGTGCTGGGAATCGAATGTGGGTTCGGGTAGAGCAGTCAGTGCTCTTAACCACTGAGCCATCTTTCCAGCCCCCACCCCTAACATGCAACTCTTGATCTTTGAGAACCTGCCTCTGCTTTTGCTCTGTCTTTTGAGTGTTAGGATCATGGGTGTGAGCTGCCCTATCTGGGTCAGTCATGAATGTGCATGCGTGCATGGATGCATGTGTTTCTGCCTCCTGAACAACCCTTAGTGCTGGTGTTAGGGTGCACCTGTCTTTTACATGGGTATTTGGGATCCACACTCAGGTTTTCACAGTTGCTTGGGATCTGAACTTGGGTCCAACATATTTGTGTAACAGGCACTTTACCAATGGAGACATCTCCCTGGCCCCAGTTTTCCATTTTGAAGTATTTGTAGTTCACGTCTCCCAGACTTTCTGATTTCACAGGGAGTAGATATGGTTGGAAATGAATAGTGATAGTAGTTATAGATGGAAGATACCTTTAAAAGAATGTCTCACTTTCCTCATTCTTTTCCTCCCCTCCACCTTTTAAGACGGGGTTTCCTTATGTAGCCCAGACTGACCTGGAACTATCTCTTAAACCAGGCAAGACTGAAACTCACATTCTCCCTATCAAAGTGACTTTCAGAAGTAATAGTTAAAAAACGGTTAAATTGACGGGTGTCAGTGAGGTTTTTTATTATTATTATTATTATTTTGAGGCTTTAGTTTGTCAAGTTAGGGTTTCTCTGTGTAACCACCCTGGTTATCCTGGAACTCACTTTGTAGATCAGGCGACTTTGAACTCTCAGAGATCCACCTGCCTCTACTTTACAGGTGTTGGAATTAAAGGCATGTGCCACTGCCTGGCAACTCTGTTTTATAGTCAACTGAATTTTAGTAGCTTAGGCACTGTGAATAAGCACTTGGGAATTTACTCAGCAAAACATATCAACCACATGTCAGGAATTGTGCAGTGGAAGAGACCCTTTCATTAGGGCCTTTTTTCTTTCTGAGTCTGTGGGAAGCATAAAATGTTGTAGAGGAAATAATATTTAAGCATTAAATTTCTAGTACTTGTTCTTAGTAATTGTCCTCTCCCTGGTAGGCTCTGTGTGCCTCCCCAGAAAGATAATTTGGGGTTGGGATGTTGCTTGGGATTGGTGGTAAAGAAAGAGATGAAATGTAGATACTAAAAGCTTGTGTCAGTTTGTCAAAGCAAAGGTTACAGAACAGCAGAAATGGACAATGAAAATGATGGACCTAGGGAAAGGAAGAGAAAAACTGTAGCCTTTAGTTTTGATTAGGTTGGTATATGGTAAAAGGGAGAGTACAGTGTTTTTGTATGGAAAATGAGCCATTAAAGTAATTAGAAGGAGGGTCTACATAGTAAAATGGATTAAGAACGTAAAGCATTTGCCCTTCCCCAGATCACTCTGTTTTGACCCCTGAAAATTCAGAAAACCAGGGACAAATCTCATGCACTATAATTCTGAAAGCCCCCTCTTCTCCCATTTACCATCTCTATCTATCAATCTATCTGTCTATCTATCTATCTATCTATCTATCTTTCTATCACTTATCAATCATCTATCTTTCATATCCCTCTCAATCTATCAATCATCAATCAATAAATCAATCAATTTTTCTATCTATCTATTTAATCTATTGTTTTTTTTGAGACAGGGTTTCTCTGTGTGGCTCTGGCTGTCCTGGAACTAACTCACTCTGTAGACCAGGCTGGCCTCAAACTCATGGAGATCCACCTGTTTCTGCTTCCCAAGTGCTGGGATTAAAGATGTGGCCCACCATTGCTCCTCCTATTATTACAGAGGTGAAATTGAAATTACATGCAGTTAGCTAGCTATTTTAAAGTAAAGTGGCATTCAGTACATTCAATGATCACTACTCTCTGTTTCATGTTCCCCCTTCTTTTGATTCTTGTATTTCAATCTTCTGCTTAAATCTCCTGGGAATGCCCTTTCTTCAGACTCCTATTTCATCAAACTGTCATTTTTTTTTTCTGGAAATGGGTATAGTCAGAAGTTGTTCTGTCCTGCCTGGCCTGTCCCATAGCCGTTTAGTTCCAAAGAAACACACAGAACACAGAGGCTTATATTAATTGCAAACTGTTTGGTCTATGGCTGAGTGTTATTTGCTAACTCTTAAACTTTAAGTTAACCCATGTTTCTATTTATGTTTAGCCACCTGACTTGGTACCCTTTTCTCATTCTCCTCTGCATCTAGCTCTTCTAGAGGTAAGTGCTACCACTGCCTGACTGTTAGGCCTTGAATTCAGAGGCCTAACATTAACTTGTCTTGGTTAATCCTAGGGTAAGTAACTGAGAAAGCAATCAAAGCAATTCTTTTCATGACTTCTAAGATGTCATTAAGGAGGATAGCACAGACCCAAGTAGTTTTTTTTTTTTTTTCAATATAGAGAGATAGAAAAAGGCACTTCCTAGAATAAACTCTTATCACTCAGATCTAAAGTTTCTTCCCAGCTGATATCCATCATTTAGAAGTACATTGCTTCTGCCTGCATGGTGCCTTTAAACTTGATCTCACCAAGATTAACAGTGGCTATTTGATTGGCAGACCCACTGGGTAAACCCATTATCCTACAGACCCACTGCGTACACACATCATTCTCCTTTACTTCTCAGAACCTCTGAACACCACACATCAGTGCTTTCTTTTAGAAACCTTCAAGAGACTTGCTCCTGTTATCAAGTAAATGAAAGTCCCTGCAAGTAGAAAATGTATCCCACAGTGGCTTAGTTAAGAGTAAGTCTAGAAATGGGGGCAGATCCAGGTTGTCTCCCAAATTTGGTCTCTCTTGTTCCTCATGGAAGCTTTAGCCTTTCTCTCAGAAAGCAGACAGACGCAGGACAAAAAGACTTTTTCCTCTCAAAGTGGTTTATTTTTTGACACAGGGTTTCACTTTGTAGCCTGTAATAGCTTGATTATCTCTGTATAGACCAGGCTGTCCTCAACCCTATGGTGCTTCTCCTGCCTCTGTCTTCTGAGTGCTAGGATTATGGGCATATACTGCCAGGCCTGCATGGCCAGTGCTATCTTTCTTAATTTTTTTAAAAGACAGGGTTGATATGTAAGACTGTTCTTTCCCCCAACTCACATATATTTGACTACCTTTATCCTCTTAGTGCTGAGATTAAAAGCATACACCAACATACCCAGTTTGGGTCAGTGCTATCTTTTTAGGCAATAAGAATTTTCTCCAGGAGACCAGCTTGCAGATTTCCCTGGCCAGAGCTGAACCTTATACCCACATCCAGATCCTGCACTGGCCAAGAGAAATAGGATTACCAGGAGTGGATTATAGTAACCCACTCTCTGACTTGGGTGGGGGAACTTGTCCTCCTTAAAACCAAAGGATCTTCTGTCTTACAGTTCTGGGGTTATATTGCTAGGAAGGGGCTTTTGACTAAAAGACTGGATTTTTTTCCCCTTTAAAATCGTATCTCTTTTCTCCTGGGCACGTGGCTCAATTATACATCCCAGTACATCTTTACTCTAGCAGCATCCATATTCTAGAGTTCCCACCACTGAGTGTGTACAGAATAGATTTATGTGTTCATTGCACACAGGCCTGGCCTATGAAATCTTCCCACACTGGGCTGGAGAGATGGTTCAGAGATTAAAAGCACTTGTAGCTCTTGCAAAAGACTAGGGTTCTGGCCCCAGCACCCACATGGTGACTCACAACCATCTGCAGAACTGCAGTTTCAGGATATATGATATCAAGTTCTGATTTCTGAGGTCATATGGTGAACACATATACACCCAGGAAAAAAATCATAGGCATAAAATTAAATTGGAGGGTGGTATAGGATTTCATTGTGTAGCTCTGTTTGTCCTGGAACTCTATGTAGAACAAACTGGTCTCAGCTCACAGAAGTCTACCTGCCTCTGCTTCCTGAGTGCTGGGATTAAAGGAATATAAACACTACAGTCAGCCCCAAATAAATAAATGATTTTAAAAATAATTTAAATCCTTACACACAATCTACATTCTTTTTCCTTTTTTGTGGCCAGGTAAAGGATTAAGTGGAGAAATGAAAGACTCTAAAAATAACAAAGCTACAGAATCTGGCTGAAAGATACCTGAATCTCTGAATGAGTTCATAGAACCAAATAGAAAACTTGATTGTCTTAAGCCACAGAGGTTTTTTTTTTTTTTGAGACTGGATGAAACTCAGAGCCAGATATTGGGGAAAAGCTAGAATATGAGAGAAAGGAAACAGACCACAGTTAGTTCTCACCCAGCCAACTTCTCAGGGTAAAAGCTGTCTTCAACAGTCCTCAGCCTGGCTCGTCACTTCTACAGAATCCCTCAATGTCTGCCTAGATCTACCTTAAATATCTTTTTCCGTCCAGTTGTTTCACTTCTGGGTTCCACTCTGCATCGTAATCCTTGAGTTAGGATTAAAGGTGTGAGCTACTACTGTTTGGTTGTTAGGCCTTGAACTCACAGAAACACAGAAAGATCTCTGTTTCCTGAGTTATGTGATTAAAGGTCACCATTAGTCATTCCCATGCTGAGATTAAAGGCGTTGAGTTAAAACTCTCTGACCCTCAATGCTTGACACTGTGGGTGATTCTGTCCTCTGATATTCTTTTATTAAATATAAAATGTATCACCACAAGTGGCTCTCACTGTGTATCTATAGCTGGCTTGGGACTCTGTGTTAACCAGGCTAGTCCCAAATTCACAAGAGATTATTATCTCATCTCTGCCTCTCAGGAAGTAGCTTTAAAAATAATTTATTTGATACAGGGTCTCATGTAGTCCAGGCTGGCCTTGAACTCCTGATCTTCCTGCCTCTACCTCCCAAGGGCTGGAATTGCAGACGTGTGCCACCAGGCCTGGGCTGCAAGTGATTGAGGCTTTCTACTCTGTTCTACCATCCTCTAATAGCCCCATCTCCTTTTGCAGCTGCTCTGCCCTTGTCCAGGAAGAGATACTTCATCTGCCCTTCTGCAGTCTTCCCCACTCCCACTTCTTTCCTATCACGCAGGCCTCTGATTAAGCCTCTAACAGATCTTCCTTACTTTCCAAAATCCCAGTCTATCTGTTTACTTATCAGGTATTTTTAGGGGAGCCGAGCTGCAAGCTCCATTAGTGTAGGCTGTGTCGTTTCCTCTTTGGTTTCTAGCAATGTCTGTCACACAGGAGCTATCCTATAGATGTTTGTTGAATGGATAATAGACTTGAAGCTGCAATAGGCTTTGAAGCTTTGTTGACTAAAAACATGCTTGAATATGATCTCTGATGGTCTTTTCTGACTCGATTATTTGAGTCGTGTATATTGGAACTCATCTTTCCTCACTAGAAAGAAAACTCTGGGAGGGAAAAGACTGTATCTTATCTTTCATCTGAACAACTATCTAGGGAGCGTCTGGCATGAAGCAGTTTGCTGGATGAAGGAGCCAATGACATTAGCAAGGGAAAAATACTAGACTTTTAAAAGTTCCCTAAAGATCATAAAACAAACAAACAAAACAAATTCTTCTAAACTGGGCTGTAGTGGCTCAGGCCTTTAATCCCAACACTCTTGGGAAACAGAGGGAGGCAGATCTCTGTGAGTTTGAGGCCAGCCTGGTTTAAAGAGTTCAAGGACAGCCATGACTACACAGAGAATCCCTGTTTCAAAAAAACAAAAAACAAAAACAAAAGTTCCCTGAAGAATGGGACAGATTGAGAAAAGGAGTTAAGAGAATAATTATTCTAACAAAGGTACAAATAAGCAGGCAGATGATGGTAACAATTTAGAATTCTGGAGTCAATTAGAAAAGGCTCTCTCTCTACAGGTAACATTTGAGATGTTGTAAACACAAAAGGAACATTATGAGAGAGAGTAAATTAGGAGCCAGTCACAGAGGTCTGGTGAAGTAGGGCAAAGTAGGAAATTTACGATTAAAGCTTGCTTTTTAAGCAGATCTTTTCAACCCCAGGTCTCAAGTTTCTGCCCTTTTCTTGGCTCACTAAGCAGGCATGCTCATTCACTCTTGTGTCTTGGTATTTCCAGGACCAGGCCAATGTGGGGACTTTATGTTCTCTAAACAGTCAAGAAGGAAGTTTCTGTGGAAATAAGCAAACAGACCTGTCCTGTGGGACTGAATGCTTTTGCTAACCCTGGTTCTCCAGGGAAATGAACTTCCCGGTTCCAGTGTTAAGAGAAACTCAAACGACTTTCCTTAAAAGGTATAATGGGATAGTCTAGAAAATTTTTGTGAGCTGAAGATCCAAAGAAAATAAAGGATGGATAATGAGTGAGGTCTGAGAAATATAACAGATAGAAAGATTTGTTAGGTTTGTTCCCCTCCTTAGAGAGTACATGTAAATACCCAGGATGGTAGACAGTCACTTCTTGCATCGACAGTTGCTGACTTTAGTACCTGTGAGATGAACACATGGATTCTTCTTTCCCTTCTCCAGCTCCTCTAGGCTGACTCAAACTCAGAGATCCATCTGCTTCTGCCTCACTAGACTTGAGATTAAAGTCACAAACTATTCTCATAAATACTAGTCTCTGAAAGTGTTCCTCACTTTAGGAGTCAACCTTTTACACAGCAGAAGGCATATCTGAAGTCCTACAGAATCTCTTAGAGGCTGAGTTGGCAACCATGTGCTAAGATAACCTAGTTTTCAGTGTCCATTTTCTTAGAACATTGTGCCCAGCCCGCTGTTTTCTGAGTTCTCTGCCCTTCTACTTTCTGTGGAGGTAAGACATTTCTTGTTTATTGCATGCACTGAAGAGCTGAGTTCGTTTTTTCTTATTTCTTAATATACCGAAATGGGAGCGCTTCAGTATAGGGAGGCGTCCAAAGCCCTTATGCTGCTAAAGTGCTCTACATGACAGCGAACAATTGAAGCCTAACCTGAGAATATTTTTCCGTCCCCAGGGGCTTCTCAAACAGTGTCTCTCCGCGCTGCCCAATCGCGGTTGTATGTATGTGTTGGGGGGAACCACTGGTTTGGGGTGATGTCACACTGGCTGAGATGACACTTAACAGCGGAAAACCCGACAGCCACCAGACGCTGGTAAACCATCTCGGAGACTGCTGAGCGGGGGGGGGAGCGGGGAACCCGGTCCCCACACACGGTCCACGCTGGCTCCCCACGGAGGACCACCCGCCCCTGCGGCCCGCGGCACTGAGCAATGATCCCAACCCGCCCGCTCCTCCGCACTTCCGCCTCAGTAGGTGTCATGGCGCTAGGTGGCTGAATGGTTCCGGCGAGGCGGGGCCGGCCGGATGAGGGCGGTCGCTCGGGGCTCCACTTGTCGAGTCTGGTGACTACGGCAGCTGCGGAGAGAAGGGCCGGGCCGTGGCCCCGGACGGCAGCGGGAGGCCGAAGCGGGAGCGCGCGGCGCTGAGGCGGAGGCGGCGGCGGGAAGGGGCCGGGCGGCGGGGCAGGCGGGAGGCTGGCGAGGCTCCGGCCGCGGGACGGGCGCGGGGACGGCTCCGGGGGGCGGGGGCCGGGGCCCGGGCCGGCTCGTGCGGGGGGTATGATGACCCGGCGGCGGGGCCCCGGATCGCGTCTCCTCCGCCGCCTCCTCGCGGTGGCCCCAACTCGCGGCTGAGAACTACACACACCGGCGGTGAGTCAGGCTGGGCGAGGGGATAGGGCCCGGGCACTCTGGGGTGGGCGCCCCGAGGTGGGACCGAGTGGGCCGCGGACTCCCCTGGGCGGCCGGCTTGCACCGGGAGCCTCTTTCGGCAGGCCCCGCGACGCGGCGGGACGCGACTGTGTGCCCGGGAAAATGGGCTACTCCCCCTGCCTCCTGCCCCTGCCCTCCCGAGCGCGCGATGTCCTCAGGTGACAGGGGCCTGTCTGGCATCTCCCCATCCTCCGGTTCCCCGCCCCTACCCCTGCCTGCGGTGGCAGGTTCTCTATGTGAAGCTTGTGCGTGTGCATGTCACCCCACTGCCTGTCGCTGTAGTTCGGGCATATTTGTGCCTTTGGGGATCGGGAAGCAGAGAAAATCGTGATGGTCGGGTTGGTGTGGAAGCTTTTCTGTTTTCTTCGCTCATGTTTTGTAGTCTTTGAGTTTGTAATTTGTGATGATGGTGAGGCTTTGTGGGGACCAGACCACCTATATGTTTATCTTTTGAAGACATAGCTAAAAATCTTTTTCAAAAGAAACTTTTTCAACCCGTCGTTACTTTCAAAACCCCCCAACAACAACAAAATCTCCCAAAACGTTAAAGGAAAAGGTGGAAACAACCCAAAATTCCTGGTTAGGGCCCATACTATAAACAGCTCTGTGGGGAAGAGCCCCTCTTACTTGGCAACCGAGACCTGAAACTTGGTTTCCAGGAGCTTTGGTCTAACCTCCAGTTTGTTGTGGTGACGAACCATGAGCAATGGCCTGTGTGTTTATTCTGGGCGCGCTTTCTTTCCTGTTTGGGGATGGGTACTGGGACTGGAAGGGGGTTGGGGTGGACAACCATAAGCTACAGTAGTAATTTAATCTTTACGTAACCACGGACTCTGTTGTGGATACTCATTCTAAGATGCTCATTCTTGTCTATATAGTGACACTTTGATAAGTCTCAGTGGTGTAGTGCAGTCGCATACTAGTTTCAAGTGTAGACCTAGACCACCCTTTATCTTGTTTCTTAGTAACTCTGATGAAAACAGCAGCATGGTTTCCTGCTGTAGCTGAGGCAGGGTTAAATTAAGTGGCCGATGCCTCAGCAAGACCTACAATTTTGCTCTTGTTTATGTAAAGCTATTTTTGATTCATGGTTTGTTAAGTTTTTTGGTTTTTTCTTTTCTTTTTCTTTTTTTCTTTTTGGTTAAGATTATAGAGAATGCAAACCATTGGCAGCTTTTTATTATTATTATTATTTCCATCCAAAAGCCTAAAGCTTTCTGGAGAACAATAAAAACCTTGTTATTCAGCTGGTTATTTTGGGTTTTTGCATGCAATTTTCTTAGGAGTTGCTTTTATTATATGATGGCTTTATGATCGTCTTGACTTGAAGGTTATTTTGGTAAAGTATTTGAACTTGAAATAACTGTTTTCCAAACTGGTAAAGCATCTGACAAAAAATGGTGACTGTGATCCTGGCTGTGTGTTGGTAATAGTTGGCTAGTAGTCTGTGATAGTCTCATGGACAGCTGATCACTGCACGTTGTATTTTGCAGGCTTTATAACAAGCTAATTGGTAATGAGATTTAAAATCAAACCAGATTTTTCTTCTGAAAAAAAAAGTCAAAGTTCATATTTCTTTGGAAAACAGAATTCTTTCTTTTTGTTTTTATAAGCACAGATCCACTAGTGGTTTGTTGGTAGAAATCAGTGAGCCAAACCTGCCTGTGAACTTCTTAGACTTGGAACTTGTGTGGCTTGTTAGTTATGTATTTTAATTGGTCCTTTTGCAATTTGAATAATTTTGTAAGCCTGAACGCTCAGCCTGATCTGTCAAATGCCCTTTTCTTGACTGTGTGACAACAATCTTTGTTTTGTTAGGCCTTTCTCCCTGCTAGTTCTTCTCCAGTTTCTTCCCTTATAATTCATGATGTTTTGCACACAAGTTATTAAGATCATTTTCCTGAACTAATACTTAATTTTCTTCTTTTTGTTACTAATGCTCTGTTGGCCAGGTGACCTCACACCTGAGCTGAAGGGATGATGATCCTGAGTCAGCTTCACTGAAACTTCATGATGACTGGTGGGTGGGGGAGTCAATTTTTGGCTTTGATTTGCCTTTTTCTTCTTTTTTTAATTGTAGAAATTCAGCTTGTGTGTGCATAATGTATTTTTGTAGTACATACTTTGTTACATTTATTTATTCTGTGTGTGTGTGGGGGGGGTCTGTTTGTTTCCAAGTGTGCAGAAGAGGACACATTGCAGACACTGGTTTTCTGTCATGTGGGTTCACGGGATAGAATATGTTTTAGGCTTAGCAGCAAGTGCCTTTTTACTCACTGAGCCATTTTGCTGGCCCTCTGGTACCTTTGTAGCTAGCTTCCTTTCCCTTTTTGGATGCACATCACTTCAGCAGCCTTCTAAGGTTACTGAATAAAGTGTTGTATATTTTTAGATTCTTTAAAGGCACCTGGTACCATGTTTTCCTTGTTACTTAATGAAAAGGAACCAGGAGGCCTGAATTCTTTGCCAACATTTTGCTCATTAGCTCTGTGTAAAACTTATTTGGCCTTTTTGAGTCTCCCCCCCCCCATATTACAATTAGAGGATTTTAGATTCATTTTTAAAGTCTGTTAGCTATAAAAAAAATAGTTGTTGTTCTTCTTTTTTTTAATACCTCTTCTCCAGTCAAATACATTTCCTTCCGCTACACAGTTCCTCACTTTCCATATCCCATGGATCCTGGCAAAAGTCACCTCATTCTTCTCGAAAAAGCCTCATCTACTTCCCATCTGGCAAACCATTGTTACCTTACTTAGGCTCTGCTTCCTTTTGCTCTTCACTGACTGATCTGAACAGGGCCCTCATTTGGTGTTATTTGTGTTGTATAGTGATCTCTACTTTGTTAAGTTGACTTTACTCTTATGTTGGAAACTCTTTGTGCTGCTGTTGTTTTATCTCAAACTTTAGAAACATGTTAACTGTGTTGCATACATAGTAAAAATAATACACTTTCCTAATGCAAAAGACCTACTTTTCTTTTGTTCTTTTACTATAGATTTGTTCTGTAGAACCAGTCTAAGCAGGTATTGAAACTTGGGAGAACATCCCACATAGGAGGAAAGCATTCTTTAGCCAGTTTACCAAAGCATCATAGCATTTTTTAAATGGCTGAAGGTACACTGTATTGTAGATGCTCTCCTGGCAGCTAACACCACCTTTCCCACACCCTGTTTTGCAATACCAGTTGGGAAACTGGCTTACCATACATAGTCCACTGTGAAGGAAAGAAGTACTGCCAAGGGGTGGCAAACAGGAAGACATTTTTACAGGCAAAAGACTATAATTTATGTCACATCATAATAATGTCTGAGCTTCTCCTACGTTTATGTATGGAGCAGCAGTGTGAAATGCTTGGCTCATCCTGAGTGTGAGCCATTACAATAGGTGCTAGTGATAACAGAAGAGGGAAAACAACTGCAGTGTCTCACTACCCTGCTTCTAAGGTCAGGAGACAGATCTCTCCTACTGTGCACCAAGTGCTTGTACCACAAGTGAGCTTTAAAATATTTTGTCTCTTAGATTTATTTATTTTATGTATATCAGTTTTTTTTTTTTTTTTTTGCTTGAATGTGTATGTGTACCCTGTGTGTGCCTAATACCTGAGGTGGTCAGAAGCGGGTGTCAGGTACACTGAACTGGAGTTGTGTATGCAGTAAGCCACCATGTGAGAGCTGGGAACTGAACCCTGGGTCATCTGCAAGAGCAACAAGTGAGTCAACCATGGAGCCAACTTTCTAATCCCTCCCCCACCCCCTGAGTTAGCTTTTAAGTAAAGAAGTCTAAATGTGATAGTTAAAATGCAGAGTGGTCCACAAGTTTTGTGATCTAGCCCTACTTAGCTCTTTTGGGTCCTGAATTTGCTTTCTCCATTCTTCCATTCTGTCCATACAGAGTATCCCTATCTATGTACTAACTGTCCTTGATGCCATCCTATTATATTGTGTTTTCTTCATAGCTTATTACTAGTTTTACTGGTTGCATTACTTTTTCTGTTGTGTGTGTGTGGGGGGGGAGAGCTCAAGAGCAAGAGTGGCAGTATGGGAGAGAACAAACCTTCCTAGTTAAATGTAAGAGATAAAAGATCATATCCATTTTGAATACTACTGTGTCTCTTGTGTCTTAGAACAGTTTTTTGCAAATAGACAGCAGGTCTTCAATATATGTTTGTTAAGGGACTAAATTAAGCAAGTGAAACTGTAAAGAAAATAGTGTGTGCTATTGGAGCATTATCAGGAGCCTAACCTATTATAAAGCAGCCCTAGGAAGATGTCTGAGTACTTTTGTCTGATTAAATAATCTAGTAGAAGGAAAGATGTTTCTATTTTATGTAACGGCCTAAGGTCAGTGTTCTGTGTCAAAGCAGTGTTCCAGGTTAGTAGTCTGCTCACTGCTGCATGGTCACTCAAAGACCCTTGCTTCTTCCATCTTATTACTCTGCCTTTACTTGAATGTTGTCTCAGGGTCTCTGGAAACCTTTTTCACTCATTGTTCTCCACTGGTGAGGAAGACTCATCAATGTAGGCTAGCCACATCCTAAAAAGAAGAAAGTAGATTGTTTAAACACAAATCAACAAGCCCTAACACACTGAAGTGAGATTTAAGATTTAACCTTTTCTTTCTTTAGGGAAAGAAAAGGCTAAGAAGGGAAGTGGAGTTGTTCAGAAAAGCACATTACATATGAAGAAACTTGGACTGGAGAAGTCAAGGCCCGTCCACTCTATGGAGCATTGAAACACAGAGATCACTGGGAAAAGAGTGGATAAAAATAAGTCTATAAAAGTAACCATAGGCCAGACTCTCTAGGCCTAACAATAAAATTCTGAGCTTTGGGGCTTCATCCTGAAGGTTTAAATGGGGGGACAGATATATATTGTTTTTCCAGATGTACATTTTGAAAGCAAGCTTCAGCTAGGAAGAGAAGAGTGAATTAGACAGGTTGCTTAAGAGTACAGTTTGAGGGAGACCAATCAGGCTGTTTAAGTAAGTAAGTAGTTCAGAATTTAGTTTTAAGTAAATAGTGCATGAGGTTTGGGGGAAACTCAGTGCAGTAGAAAGATTTTTTTTTATCAAAAGGGTTTTCTTCTCATTTTTTTTTATTTTACTTTTATGTGTGTAGGTGAATACAGCTATGTATGCCCATGTGGAAACCAGGGTGATGTTGTGTGTTCTCTTTGTTGGTAGACATCTTATTTTTTGAGAAAGGGTCTTCTCTCACTGAAGCTGGGCCTTGCAAATTGGGCAAAGAGCTCCAAGGATCCACCAATTTCTGTCTCCTAGTACGGCATATACCCCAGCACCTAACTCTTATATGGCTGTTAGGGATCTGAACTCAGGTCTTCACGATTGTGCATGTTATTCTCGAGTTACCTCTCTAGCCCCTTGTTTTACTTTTACAAAACATGTATTCTTGGGCTGGGAAGATGGCTCGGTGGGTAAAGGTGCTTGCTGTGCATGCATCTTTACCTGAGTTTGATCCCTGAAAGCTAAAATGTAGAAGGAGAGAACGAATTCCATAGAATTGTTTTCTGACCTCACTACCACATCATGCCATACACATATTTACTAATAACAAAAATAATAAATAAAGTATGTTCCTTACTTACCTGTCTAATCTGTTGATAAGACTGTCAGAGTGTATATCAGAGAGTACGTACTTCCCTGTACATGCAAGCCAGGACAGACACCTGGGAGAAGAACTCAGTATAAACTATTTCCTGGTTTTAGTTATTTAGGTCATCAGTTGTGAAACTGTGTCAGAGAAGAAAGATGACACTGAAAAGCACAAATTTATCATAGGTCCATGGGGAGAGAGATGGAGGTTACACATGCCTTTAATCCTAGCATTTAGGAGGCAGAGGCAGGGGGATCTCTGAGGCCAGTCTGATCTACAGAGTAAGTCTCAGGACAGCCGGGGCTACACAGTGAAACTTGTCTTCAAAGGAAAAAAGGACAAAAGCTTTGAAAAATAATTATCTTGCTTGTGGTACCCAATCATTCCATGCAGTGTTATTTTTTAATTGTTGCAAGATTGCCTCCCTGTAGTAACTGCAGTGTGGAGTATATGCCATGTAGTAGGGCTGCTCTTAACTAACCATGCTTGAAAGCCTTTAATTTCAGCAAGGCACAGTACTCTTTTGACTAGTAAATACAAATACTAAACAGCCATTGCCTATTAGTTCTAGCTTGGGATTATTGCAGGGAGTAAAATTGTCATTATATCACTTCAGTTAGTCATTGGAAGGTGAGTTTTGAAATGGAAAACAAAACAAAACAAGAAAACCAAAAAAACTTTGTTCATTGCTGGAGCCAAGAGGTGAAATGTTACAGAAAGTCAGAAATAGCATTTGATTTATTAGGAGCTAGCTTCATTTACATTGAAAAGATTTGTGATTTGTTTAACAGAGCAGTATATACAGTAAAATACCCACAGTCATTAATACTGCCTCATATTTTTGTTTGGGAAGTCTTGCCTATGAAAATAATTTATCCCCATTTGCAAAGGCAGAGTTGTAGGACAGTATCTGTACCTACATGGGATCTTTTAGAGCCTTATTTGAGACTGGAGTATAAATAACAGTGTTGGTTTTTCTAGGCCATTTTGATGTGTTTTCTTCTCACCTTGTTACTGAGGTCTTAGTGTCAGCCACATGAAGAATTTTGGTGCTAAAATATATTCCTGTGAGAAAGGCTAGTGAAATTCTGCTTTTTTTTCCCTTTGCATGGGCTAGGGCTAGGTTTGTTTTTCTGAGTTTGCCATACTCAAAATGTTCTAGAACATGTTTTCTTTTCTTTCCTTTCCCTTTTTTTTGGGGGGGGGGTCAGGGTAATGTTGAGTAAAAATTTGAAGTCATTAGTATTTGTTCTTTTGTGTCAAAAGTTGGCAATAACATCACTCTCACTCTGGTGAATGTAGTATTTTAAAAAGACTATCTAGTTATGAACACTACAAAAAATAGGCTAAGAGTGGTGATGCCTACCTCCAGTTCCTGCACTCAGAAGGGAGAGGGAGGAGGAACAGGAGTTGAAGGTCATCCTCAGCTACACAGTAAATTTGCGGCTAGCCTGGGCTGATGTCACACTGTAACCAGAACTGGCCTTGAGCTTCTGACTCCTGTTCCTACCTTCTCAAGCGCTAGGATCACAAGTGTGCACCATTACTGGCCCATTAATTACCCTCTGCCCTTTATAGTTGCTGCAAACTGTACATTGTATATTAAATTTTTTCACTACTTTTAGTTACATAAATATTGTGCTCCCATGTTTTTGGATGAATTGTTAAATTTATATTTCAATAAGGAAAACAAATTTGGAAGACTTGCTTTTTAAGTTTGGCACAATTTTACAATGGCAAGTAATACTTTGCATATATTTTAGTAGGCAAATTTTGTAAAGGAACTATTTAGTTTCAGGGTTTTTTGGTTAGAATTTTTTTTAAAAAGATTTATTTATTTATCTTTTAATGTGCACTGGTGTTTTGCCTGCATATATGTATAATGTGAGAGAGCCATATCTCCTGGAACTGGAATTACAGATTGTTGTGAGCCCCTGGGTGGGTGCTGGGAATTGAACCCAGGTCCTCTGGAAGAGCAGCCAGTTCTCTTAACTATTGAGCCATCTCTCCAGCCCTAAGATTTTTATTACATTTGGTTTTACATTGGTGATGTAGGTAGGCCAAATGCTTTTTGTATATTCATAACCACATAAGTTACGTGCACCAGCCTTAGCTTTTAATTTGTGCTTTTTTTCTCTTTGAGATTCATCTACATTATAGAAACTCTTAAAATAAATTCAAACCACATTTTAGAAATTGAAGGTTGTAGCCGAGCACCTGGGAGGGAGAGGCAGATCTCTGAGTTTGAGGCCAACCTGGTCAACAGAAAGAGTTCCAGAACAGCCAGGACTGTTACACAGAGAAACTCTGTCTCAACCCCCCCCCCCCCCCAAAAAAAGCAAAAAAAGAAAGTAAGAAGAAAGAAATTGAAGGTTGAAGATACATTATTTCTTCTTTGCAGTTGACTACAGTCTACAGTGCCTATAGTTTTGAGTTGTAATTAGGCACAAAAAAATTGTACACATTTGCTCCCCTCCCCTTTCCTTTATATGCAGTGCCAGGGATCACATCCAAGACCCTGTGTATTCTAGGCAGACACTATCTCTGACCTCCGCTCCAGCCCCCACACAATGCCTTTTCATGTTCTGTAACATCTGTTGTCATGTTTCCTTCCCTTCTAATCATATGTTTATTTTCTTATGACTTGTAAAGTTGTGCTATGTGAGTTGAGTGGAGACTTCACTCATATCTTAAGAACCATGCAAACAAAAGAGAAGGACATGGAAAGAAAAAACCAATGCCAAGCATTTGAAATACTATAGTTTATATGTTAGTGTTAGGGAGTTGTAGATAATAAAGTTGGTAGGCAGGAATCAAGTAGTTCTTCCAGCAAATAGTTTGTTTATATTACATTAACAGAATCTGGAAGGGGCTGGATAACAGAAGTGAGGAAGAAACAGATGGTACCTGTCCCCATGGAACTTATACTGTGGGCAGGGATGTGGCACTAAGTAATTTAAAATTATAAGTGAAGAATAGGAAATTTATAGTGGAAGGGATAAAAGGAGGGCTGTGGGGTGTGTGTGTGTGTATGTATGTGTGTAGGCTAGAGGTTAATGTTGGGTCTTTCTCAATTGCTTTCCATCTTATTTTTTTGGGACAGGGTCTCTTACTGAACTTGGAGCTTACTGATTCAGCTAGACTGGATGGCCAGCAAACCTCAGGAATCCTGTCTCCATCTCTCCCATGTTGGGATTACAGGTGCATACTGTTGTGCCTGGCTTTATGTGGGAGCAAGGGATCTTAACTCCTGTCCTCATGCTTGCATGGCAAACACCTTACTGATCCAGCCATCTTCCCAGCCCCTTGGAGAAGGTTTTTCTCTACTCCCGTGTACTGAGGATTGAATCAGTGCACATGTTAAGCAACACTTACTAAGCTATCATTCTACCATTGAGCTATTCCCCTAGCTACTGCCACACCTACTCTTTTGTTGTTCTTACTGTTTTCAACTTTATTTTGAAACAGGTTTCTCAGTAAGTTACCCAGATTGGCCTTAAACTCAGCTGGCCTTCAACTTGTGATTCTCCTGTCTCTCAGCCTCTTGAGTGGTTGGAATTAAAGGCCTGTACCACAAGACCTGTTTGAAGATCTTAACTTTATGCCCAAAGTAATGGAAAACTTCTGGGGGGGAAGTGGGAGGAGAGGTGGTTTAAAACAAAAACAAAAACACCCAGTTATCTATTGCTTGCTGTTTAAAAGCAAAGATGTAAAAGCAAGGTCCTCCTCAGCTACATAGAAAGCTTGAGGGCAGCTTGGCTACTAAAGATCCCATCTCAAAATCAAAACAAAAAACAACCCCAAACAAACAAACAAACAAAAAAATCCCAAGGGAGTGAGTTTGATGCAACACTTTGTGAATCAGAATGGTAGAGGAAATGGCTGACTTGCTCTGTACTTAGGGTCTAGATCAGATAGGTAGTAGTTTGAGAAGAAAGGGAGAAGAGTGGAACTAGATAATGAGTGTGTGTCAGGAGCTACCCCTTTACCTGTGTTAGATACTAAATTCTCAGAATGGCTCCATGAGGAAGCTACTGCTATTATTACTGTATATAGTTGAGGAGGCTGAGGCTCATTGCTCCCTGACTTTTGGCTTGAGTCGTGGTGTTTTGTACTGTACCATCACTGAGATAAAAATTTGAGAGTGGATGAAGGCTTGTAAAGTTTAATTTTGAACATGTTGAACTTGATGTGTCTGTCTTATAACTGAGTAGGCACTTGGATAAGATTTATAGATTGGTGGAAAGGGTAGAGGAGGGGTAGAAGAGAGAGGGGTCTGGATTTGAGATGGTATTTTTTTTAGAGGTTTTTTGGGGGTTGTTTTTGAAGAGGACATAATGGTTATAAAGAGGGAAAGTATAGAGCTAGGAAAGGAGTTTACCTTAGAGCCCCAGGGCTTCTGATCCAACCGGTGAGAAGAGAGCATAAATATGATGTGGGTGTGTTCTGTGCTGAGGCTTGGGCTTTATTCTTTTAAAAAAAAAAAATAGCTCTGAGTTTAGCTCTGGCTTGCTGACCTTTAGGTGTCTGCAGATATCCAGGACAGCTGGACTGTTTCACTTCCCCTCCCCATTCTTTCTTCTTTACATTTCTCATTCCCTCTTTCTCCTCCCTCCTTTATCTTTCCTTTGTTCTTTTTTTCTGATTCCATTTCACTATATAGTCCAGCAGGATTTTACACACATGATATTCATGTATGGTCTAGGTGTGTATATTATAGTGAGACTGTGGAGGTCACTGAGCTTCCTCACCATCTGACCCTGTCTTTGTAAGGATAACTTTCTATAGAAGGCTCTCCTCTTCAGAAGACACTGTATTTATGAATGTTGATTAACAGGAAACAGTCCAGTATCAGTCTTTTATCAGCTACAAGTGTTCATATATGTGTTGTGAACCTTTGTGGTCTCATTCTTCTTTTCTTTCCATGCAGGTATGGCATCACAGCTGCAGGTGTTTTCCCCCCCATCAGTGTCGTCGAGTGCCTTCTGTAGTGCGAAGAAACTGAAAATAGAGCCGTCTGGCTGGGATGTTTCAGGACAGAGCAGCAACGACAAATATTATACCCACAGCAAAACCCTCCCAGCTTCACAAGGGCAAGCCAGCTCCTCTCACCAGGTAGCAAATTTCAATCTTCCTGCTTACGACCAGGGCCTTCTCCTCCCAGCTCCTGCAGTGGAGCATATTGTGGTAACAGCTGCTGATAGCTCAGGCAGTGCCGCTACGGCAACCTTCCAAAGCAGCCAGACCCTGACTCATAGGAGCAACGTTTCTTTGCTTGAGCCATATCAAAAATGTGGATTGAAAAGAAAAAGTGAGGAAGTCGATAGCAACGGTAGTGTGCAGATCATAGAAGAACATCCCCCTCTCATGCTGCAAAACAGAACTGTGGTGGGTGCTGCTGCCACAACCAGCACTGTGACCACCAAGAGTAGTAGTTCTAATGGAGAAGGGGATTACCAACTGGTCCAGCATGAGATCCTTTGCTCTATGACCAACAGCTATGAAGTCTTGGAGTTCCTAGGCCGAGGGACATTTGGACAGGTGGCAAAGTGCTGGAAGCGGAGCACCAAGGAAATTGTGGCTATTAAGATCTTGAAGAACCATCCCTCCTATGCCAGACAAGGACAGATTGAAGTGAGCATCCTTTCCCGCCTAAGCAGTGAAAATGCTGATGAGTATAATTTTGTCCGTTCTTATGAGTGTTTTCAGCACAAGAATCACACCTGTCTTGTGTTTGAGATGTTGGAGCAGAACTTGTATGATTTCCTAAAGCAGAACAAGTTCAGCCCACTACCACTCAAGTACATCAGACCAATCTTGCAACAGGTGGCCACAGCCTTGATGAAGCTGAAGAGTCTGGGTCTGATTCACGCTGACCTTAAACCTGAAAACATAATGCTGGTTGATCCAGTTCGCCAACCCTACCGAGTGAAGGTCATTGACTTTGGTTCTGCTAGTCACGTTTCCAAAGCTGTGTGTTCAACCTACTTGCAGTCTCGCTACTACAGGCAAGTGCAAAATACTGGAGCTCTGTCCTCATGTTTAAAATGTGTAGCATAGACTTCTAACTGTACTACCCAGGAATCTACTTATTTCTAGATTCTAAGATGGGAGCAGAATTTTACATCAGCTTCTCACATGTATATATGGTATTCCTATAAGTAATATGCTTTTCTTGCTGAAATCCTATTTAGTACTAGCAAAATGAACTCATTTAATTCTAAAGGTTGTTGCTAGCTGAATTGTGCTAGTATCTGGTTCATTCCTGACTACTGTTCCATCTGACTCTTCCCACTTCCACTGTTCAAGATGACCCATCTGGGCAGATGCTGAGAGTTTTCTTTAGCTCATACCTTGGCATATAAAATGTCTTGGGAACACCTTTAGGTTTAACTCCAGCAGCAGTTTATTCTGATTTTTTTTTATTATAGCAGAACTTATGTTAGATGACTGCTGTGTTCTTCTGTTTGAACATCTCTACAATATTTTGAACTTATTTAGTTCCTGGGATAGCTTGACCTAAGTGATTTATATTTCTAGATTAGTACTTCTAATACAGGGCCCTTTTATTATATTAAAATTTTTGTAACAGTACTATGTTGATATACACAATTTTATGTATACTATCACCAAAACTTTTAAAATGTCCTTTACTTTCTCAGATCTTTATTTTATTAGTTAATTAATCCTAAAAACATTTAAACATTTAATTTAATGTACATAACTTGAATATTGATTATACAAGCATTCAGTCAAGAAATGAGACATGGACTGGGGTGTGTAGTTCAGATACAGGACTTGCCTAGCCTGCATGAGGCTGAGTTTCATGACCCCCAACCCAACCCAAATAGGTAACTATAAAATACGTATTTATATGCTTAGGGGTGTGTGTGTGTGTGTGTGTGTGTGTGTGTGTGTGTGTGTGTGTGTGTGTGTGTGTGTTTTGGAGACAAGGTCTCACTATATATAGCCTTGTTTGGCTTGGAACTTGCTGTGTAGAGCAGGCTGGACTTGAACTCATAACGATCTTCCTGAGTATTAGGATTGATAAATTACCTATTTTCTTAAAATGTATTTATTCTATGTGTATGGGTGTTTTGTCAGTATGTATGTCTGTGAACCAAGAGTATGCCTGGTTCCCACAAGGCTAGATCTAGTCCTCTGGCACTGGAGTTACAGATGGGTGTGATCTACCATATAGGTGCTGGGAAATGAATCCAGGTCCTTTTTGGAAGAACAGTCAGTACTCTTAACCACAGAATCATCTCTCCAGCTTCATCCCTAGATCTATGATTTATGATTTTGAAGTTAATCTATTATGTAGCACCCATCAAGGATGTCATTCCTGCTTATGTTGAGAAATGTTTCAGTGTATGTATATGCCACATTTATTTTGTTTATTCATCTTTTGATAGGCACTTGGGTTGATAGCATCTTTCAACTATTGTGAAAGATGCTGCTTTGACCATTGTTGTACATGCATCTAAGTTCTTATTTTTAGGCCTTTTAGTTGTAGAGCTTGAGTAGACTTGCTAGGACCTAGAAACTGAAAGTAGCTTTGAGAAGCTGACAGGCTTCCACCGAGGCTGTGTTTTTTATTTTTTAGGTGTCATGCATTATATTACATATCTGTCATTAGGGAGTTTTTTCCACAAGTCTTAAACTTTAGGCCATTTAATTTCATTTAGCTATTTAATTTTGAGTTAATTTATTTTGGGGGTTGACCTGAAACTCACTTGGTAGCTCAAGCTGGCTTTGAACTCAGCAGTCTCCTCCTTGCCTCAGCCTCCTGAGTGCTTGGATTACAGGCATGGGCTACTGTACCTTGTTTAATTTTTATTGTTTAAAGTAATGATCCAATTTAATTCCTTTGCATGTGACTATTTAGTTCTCAGAATGTCCTCTGCTCTAAAGACTGCCTGTCCCTCATTGAATGGTCTTGGCACGTTTGTCAAGTCCATTCACCCATATATTTTAGGGTTTATTTCTGGGTCCCCTGTTTTACTGTTAGTCTCTGCACGTCTCTCTCTAAGCAGTGGTTTTCAACCTGTGGGGCACAACCCCTTGGGGAGGGGTCAAATAACCCTTTCACAGGGGTCACATATCAGATATCCTGTATATCAGAGATTTACATTATGGTTCATAACAGCAAAATTACAGTTTTGAAGTAGCAATGAAAATAATTTTATGGTTGTGGGCCACCACAACATAAGGAACTGTATTAAAGAGTAGCATTAGGAAGGTTGAGAAGCATTGCTCTAGAGGATAGTGTTTTCTGTGGTTTTTTTCCTTTTTAAAATATAAAAATTTAAT
Source organism: Phyllotis vaccarum (assembly GCA_033318265.1). Lineage (NCBI taxonomy): Eukaryota > Metazoa > Chordata > Mammalia > Rodentia > Cricetidae > Phyllotis > Phyllotis vaccarum. The sequence goes on from JARWLC010000003.1 coordinate 100,312,066, forward strand.
AAAAATAACATTGACATTGCACATTTCTTTGGGTAGTGCAGTACAGCTTAATGATGGTCTTTTAATGCATCCTCACTTTAAAACTTAGTATAGTTTTATAAACTTATGACATGCTTTACTTGAAATGAGGTGAAGGAGCTCGCAGGGACTGTGGTTTGCGGTCTTGCCCTGGCTCTAGGCAACCTAGGCTAATTTTGAAATTTTTCACTTTAGTTTACTTATGACTTGGAGGGATTTAGGCTCCAACTGCATTTGCTTCTGATACTCCTCCTTGAGTTGGTCCCCCTCCCCAAATATACAGATGTACCACATGCTTACAGGTGTGCTGAAGAACCATCGCTGCCCCCCTTCCTTCCTCTGAGACTGGGGAGGTGAGAGCCCAGTGGCTCAGGCAGGAGCTTATCCACTCTGAGTCTTCTTGGTGTGTGCAGGTGTTCATTAGCTGTTTGTGTGCCCTCAGAGCTAAACAGGCAGAACAGAAGGAGATGCACGTTATTTTATGAAATCATTTTTGATAGGATCTTTACATAAAGACTAAAAGTAATTTGTGGGACAAATTATTTTCCCTACCCTTCTTTAATTTGCAATCCATGTGACTAATTTTTAGTATTAAGCTGCTAATCTTTGTACTTTTTCCTTATACTTTTAATTTTGGTTTTGACTTTATTTAAAAAAATAAGGTTTTCTAAGTCTTAGAGTATTCTTCAAAGCTACTTATAAATTTGGCTCCTGGCTTTAAGAATAATTTCAAAGGGAAGTAAGTTTACTTCTTAAAAGTTCATTCTGTTCCCAAGCATCATCACCGTTCAAGCAGCTCAGCATTCAGGTTTTGTGACTCAGCCTAGGATTTACCTGAGTGCAGTGTTGTCTCACAGTATTACTTGACAGTAAGCTGTGCAGGCAGCCCTCTCCATCAGTGGTTTTCTCCTCAGTGGGCTTTAAGCCTCCTCAGATCTCTTTGTTGCCTTTTTAGAATTCACTAACACCTGACATTCTTGTCTTTTGCAAACCTGTGAAACTCTTTTGGCTGGTGAAGCTGCCTTCAAATCCAGCCTTCTTAACCTTTTAAGCTTGCATTGCTTTGTCCCAATCTTAAGCATGTGAAGATTCTACACAATTTGGCAGAAATTTGTCACAGGTAGCCATAGGCATGCCTAAATATTCCAGGCAGTGGAAATGGTTTTTAGCCTGCTAAATGTAGACTGATACCATGCAAAGTTGCTGCCTTTAGGCTTGAATTTTAGGGACGGGTTTGCCACACTTACAGTTCCAATGCTTTGCTCTTCTCAACAAACTAGCCAGCATTTGTTTCAATCTCATGACTTCAGTCAGTGACTTTGTTGTTTATGGATGGGCGATGCCTAGAGGAGAAAAGTATAGTTTAATTTATACACGAACAGTCTAATTTCCTGTAACAGTGAAACTACAGTTTCAATCTAAGCCACAGATGCAGGAAGTTGGACTTTATGTAACATCTCTTATCTGGTAAATAAGTAGGTTTGGTGCCTCAGCAAAGGGAAGAAACTGAATGAATGTTCATGAAAACAACTATAGAATGATTCGTGCTCAGCTTGCTGTGAACTAGAGCTTTATGGCCTTGGAGAAGCTTTTCAGTATAAAGAAGTTAAAGGTTGTGCGATGAATATGCAGGGTTGCTGTTCTGCCACTTGGCTATTGCTATCTTTAGTACCTTTAGTGTTTGTGCTTAAAGGATGGAGGTGGTATCCTCTAAGGCAATAGTTCCCCACCATCTAATGCTGTTACTCTTAATACCTTCTGTCATGTGGTGCTGACCCCAGCCACAAAATTATTTTGTTTCGACTTCATAGCTATAATTTTGCTTTTCTTCTGAATCATAAATAACTGATATGCAGGATATTCAATATGCAAACACAGTAGGGGTTGGAACCCACATGTTGAGAACCACTGTTAAAGGGAGCCTTACCATTTCCAGAGCACAGTCAGCATAAATACTGCCAAATTCATTGTCATCTCTAGCTTTCTCCTACACTTGAGCACATACTCTTTATCGCCTTATGTTTATTACAACATTATAACTGGAAACAGACCAGATGATTAATTATCTAATCCATTCTTCATTTCCCCCTTCCTTTCTATTTTATTTTATTTTGAGACAGAATCACATGGTATAGCTTGGCTGGTCTTGAACCTTTCATCTTTGTGCTTCTGCTTCTTATGTGCCGGGGTAGCAGTGTGTGCCTCGCTCCGCCTTCTTACACAGATAGTAGAACCAGAGTTTCCTTGCCCAGAGACTTTTTTTCAGTGCTGAGGATCAAATTCGGGGCTAACACATGTTAAAAATGCTCCCGACACTGAGCTACCCCTTCAACCTCTCCAAAGACTTTATAGTAAGACTAGAGAGTGTGAAGAATGCCAAGAGGAAAATACAATGACGATAATTTCAATAATTGTAATCTCAATCTAGAGGCACTGTCAATGTTCAGTGAAGGGGAAAACACTCGTTCTCACCAACTAGCGCTTAAGATGAACATGTTTAGGCCCCAGTGAGACAAACTCCACTGCAGCTTCCTTTTCCTTTCCCTCTCTCCCCTTCCTCTTTTATTTGTTTACTTCTCATTAATTTAAATCTGCCTTTCTTTGTATAAGGGAAGAGTTGCTGTCTTGTGTCCTTAGCTGCTGTTGTCATTTCCAGAACCAGGAGACAGGATGAAAACAGATTCCAACCAACCTTCACTTTGTATTTTTAAATGAGGCTGGAATTAGTAGTTTCCTTAATTTCTTTGAAACTTTAAGCTGTGGGATTTTTGTTTTGTTTTTTAAAGAATAAAAACTGCTCTGGCCTGGCCATTTTCTCCCAATCTACCTTTTCAAAAATGTCTTCCTATAAGGTAGGACTGCTAAGCCTCCGGATCCTCAGCCGATGCTTTGGAATGTTCTCAGCCCAGTTTTTATTTGGCACCAGGCCACTTGCCCTGCCAGCTATTTCTGGCACTGTCTGAGCTTAGAAATTGATGTTGCTGTTCACTGAAAGGAAGACTTTTTTTTCCTTTTCAATTTTAGAAAAGCTTTTATATTTTTTCTGGGTACTCCTATTCTCAACTTTATTAATTCTCCTAGTCAGGCTGTGTGATCTTAAGAACATGCCATAATGGTTGGAATTTAATTGAATTTTGAAATTTCATCAGTTAGAAATGACTGTAGTTACTTTCAACATCACCAATCACTTTTCCTCTTTTTCCTTCCTTCCTTTCTTTCTCTGTCCCTCCCTCCCTCTCTCCCTCCCTTCTTCCTTCCTTTCTTTTGTAAGATAGGTCCTGGAAGTACTGTGTAGATCAGGTGGGCCTTAAATCTGCAGTTATCCTCTTGATGGGCTTGCAGGAGTATGCAAGCACACCCAGTACGTGTATAATGACTGAGGGTTTTTTAGTGAACAAAACTGAAGTTCATATCGAATGGTATTATTTGTTCTACTCTAGCTGCCCAGCAGAATGAGTCTGAATAGGCCTAGATCTTCTACTATTTCAGGGTAAAGATCAGAAAATATCTTAGAATCTGTGGAGTCTTAATAACCTACCTGCTTTCTAAGGGTGTTAATGTTTAATTACTTGTAAAAACTATTTTTTTGGGAAAATATCCTATGCAAGGCATGGTAATATATGCCTGCAGTTCTAGCACCGGGGAGATCAAGCCAGGAGAACACTAAGTTCAAGGTCATCCTTGGTTATAAAATGAGTTCAAGGCCAAGTAGGGTTGCATAGTAAGACCCTGTTTTAAAATACCTAAACAGTAGACAGCCAGAACCCAACAGTAGTAACTAATGAATCCTTTTACCCTCTTTGCTCAAATATCTTAACACACATACAAACAGCATAACAATAATCATGTATTCCCTGAAACTAAAATTTGGAAAACCTAGGCAGTCTGTGAAGATACATGGCCAGTTAGATAGATGGCTCTTCATGGTGGGATCTGCTTTTTGGTTTTCTTCTTATATGCCTGAGTTGTATCTGAAATATATTTTCAGACCCCAAATTCTTCGGTTTATTGGAAGGAAAGGGAATTTCTAGAGAAAGTGATGAAGGTATCAGAGTTCAGATCCTGGATCCAGACTGCCCAGGTGCCATCTTTTAGTAGTGTAGCCTCAGACAAGTAATTTAACCTCTCAGTTTCTTCATTTGTCAGAGGTAGTGCTTTACCTCGTTGATAAAATGCTCTAATTGGCTCCAAGATGCAGCATTTTTTGCCACTAAACTGAAATAAATCTTTATCTGTAAGACATTAGAAAGTGAAAACATGTGCTTAACATTCCTAGCATTTATAAAGAACTTAGGAGCACAGCACATGTCCCACTGTCCTTGGTCATGTTACCTGTTGCCAGTAACTGCTCTACCCATCTTTGTTTGAGAATCAAGTCAGCCCATCGCATATGTTAGGAAAGAACACGTCCTACCAGTGAGGTGTGCTCTCAGCTTTTGTCATTTCTTTTTTGAACTTATTTTCTCCTAATTTTATTTTTTAATATTTAGGACTTGAGATTTTAGTGTTTTATTTGTTAGTTTTAAGTTATTTTGTGGGAGAAATGTGTATTGGATGGAGGTCATGGTTTTTCAGGTTGGTTTTTTTCCTCCTACTATGTGGATTTTGGAGATAGAACTCAGGTTCACAGGCTTGGCTCAGCCTTTTATGCATTGCACATAGTATGTACTGTCATTTCCATCACAGTTTGAGAAAAGTACACTTAGGCATGCCACCATTCTGAAGAAGTTAATGAAGATGAGCATGTGCTTAGTGTGACATAGGAGCCACCTTTGCTTTGCCACTTCCTAGCTGTAGATTAGGCAAGTCTCTCCCTGTCTTTGTTTTCTACCCTATCAGTGGGAGTAGTAGTTTCACTTCAGAATTGTTCACCTATAGAGCACTCCTAGTTTATGGATTATTTTGTACTTGAAGCATCAATGAAAATCAAATCTCTGAAAGTACAGATTTTTCAAGACTCAAAATAATGGTACTGTAATAATAGTCATTATTACATCTTACATTTACATAGGCTTATTATGTGTCAAGCACTAGCTCAAGATTTTATTAATTTCTTTAAACTTTTCTACAGCCTTGTGTGGTAGGTCCTCCTCCTGTCTGCATTGTCTATTAAAGTTAGATGGCAGCTACTAAGTGACAGGCTGGCTCTTGGGTCTGTTGCAAATATCTTTTTTTTCAGAAATCATTTTTGTCATAAGGTACCATTTATGATCTTTTATTTGTTATTCTAATATTTAAAGAGCTCTCAAAACAGACATTTCTCCATGAGTTTAATATAAATTCCTTTATCATTGGGACCTGCCTTGAACCATATGGTTAATCAGTGTATTATTACAGAGATATTGATGTGTTCAATTATGGGGCACTGTCATGAATTGCAGTGGGATTGTGGGATACATAGATTGTGTTCTATATTACCTTTCTGCCATTGAAAACTTGTGAATTTTTTTTTCTCCAAGACAGGGTTTCTTTGAAGTCCTGGCTGTCTTAGAACTTACTCTGTAGATTAGAGATCCTCCTGTCTCTGAGTACTGGGATTAAAGGCATATGCCACCACTGCCTGGCTAAAGCTTCTAAATTCTGACTTGGTATTTATGTACTGATATTTTTTAGTTTCCTTAAACAAATGTGCCTATTGCTGATACTACACAAAGATTTAGTCACATAGATAAGCTTAGTTAATTTCCCCAAGTAATGCTTGCTATTTTATCTTTGTATTTTACTAGAGCCCCAGAAATTATTCTTGGATTACCATTTTGTGAAGCAATTGACATGTGGTCACTGGGCTGTGTAATAGCTGAACTGTTCCTGGGATGGCCTCTTTATCCTGGTGCTTCAGAGTATGATCAGGTAAGGGCGCTGATGTGAATGGACATGGAAAGCAACACAAAGTCAGACTGCACAGGTTTACACATACAGAGAGTGCATTTATAACAACTTGGAAAAACAGGCCACACAACATAGGAACATTGAAAAAATTAAGTGTCCTAAGTGCGTAAGATAGTTGTGGACAAATAGTCTATTATATCGATACCTACCAAAAATGTATATAAATCTGTTCTTTTTAAAGATACTTCTTTTATTTTTGACATTATATTTACATCATCTCCCCTACAAATCTATATTCTCTCTCTCTCTCTCTCTCTCTCTCTCTCTCTCTCTCTCTCTCTCTCTCTCTCTCTCTCTCTCTCTCTGTTTTTTGGAGACAGAGTTTTTCAAAGCCTGAAACTAGCCTCAAACTCAGAGAGACCCTCCTGCCTCTACCTCTGGGGTGCTGGGATTAAAGGTGTGTGCTATATATAGTTTTTGTTGGTTTGGTTTGGTTTTTGGTTTTGTTTGTTTTGTTTTATTTTTTAGTTTGCCTTGTTTCTGGCCAGGTTTGTTAAATTATCCTGTCTACCTTTTGTCTGTGGATTTTATTCTAGATCTTTCCTTCTTACTCCATGGCTGCTGTGTATCTGGGTGGCCCCTCATGTCCTTCTCTCCTCTTCTTTTTCTCCTTCTGCTTATTCTCTTTGCCTGGTAGCTTTACCCATTTCTCTCCTGCCCTGCTATTGGCCATTCAGCTCTTTATTAGACCAATCAGGTGTTTTAGGCAGGCAAAGTAACACAGCTTCACAGAGTTAAACAAATGCTACATAAAAGAATGTAGCACATCTTTGTATCATTAAACTAATGTTCTACAGCATAAACAAGTGTAACAATCTTCAACTAGTATTCCACAACAGTGTGCCACCAATGCCCAGCTACAAATTTATTCCTAAAAGGTTAACACTTTTCAAAAACTTACATATAAGGCCACACATGATCTTTTTTGTGTTTTTGGAGACGGGGTCTTTGCATAGAGCCCTGGCTGTCCTGGAACTCACCGTGCAGACCAGGCTGGCTTCTACCTCCAAAGTGATAGGATTAAAGGGTGTGCTACCAAGCCCAATCTTGATGCTATTCTTAACAGGATCTCAAACCTTACAATATAGTGCTAACTCGTAACTTGGTGTGTGCTGTGCTACTGTAGTCATTTTGCAGTCATCTCTTGATGTTGTCCCAATGACATCAAGGGTGGCGAGCATCCACTTAAAATGCTGCATACTGCTAACCATTTCTGCTTAAGGTAGTTAGGAAAACTTGATTTCTTATGCTTCTTGTGGATTTTTCACAAATAAATATGTGTTAAGCACATACTTTTGGTTTGGGTCAGGTTTCTGGTCAACATGAGGCTATTAGTAATTAAGTTTGGGGGAACCAAAATAGTCAGGGTGGAGATAATAGCTCAGTGGTATAGCACTTGTCTAACATGTAAGAGGGCTAAATCTGATACCTAGCATTGGTGTGGGGAGGTATATACAAATTTTTGACAGTAAGGATGGAGTGTTGGTGCCTTAACTCTTGTGCTTTTTAAGGGTTGGTCACCTGTTATTACTGATACAATAGATTCTAGAGAAATAAATGTGCTAGAGAAGTATTTAGATAGAGGAAAAAGGAGTCTAATTGTTACTGAAGATGGAAAACATTTCTTCAACAGGCAGTGGTGGCGAACACTTTTAATTTCAGCACTCAGGAGGCAGAGGCAGGGAGATCTCTGTGAGTTAGGCCAGCCTGGTCTACAGAGTGAGTTCCAGGACAGCCAGAGCCACACAGAAACTCTGTCTTGAAAAACAAAAACAAACAAAATTATTTTGCCATCTATTTGGTCTAAAGTTGTGTTTTCATCTCTGTGAGAAAGAAGGATTTTATTTACTTATATATGATTGACAGTTTTCTAGCTCTGTGCTAATTAACTCTAGTCAACTGTGTCTCATTAAGAGATGATAGTAAAGTTAGGTTTAACTAGGGTTCCTGGAGTAAACTTTGCCTCACTCAGAACTGTCATTATTTTATACATAGCTCAGAAGAAAGTGCTACAGAGTAGGTCTCTTCTGAGATGGATTTTATGGAGAGCAGTCATCTGAGTTATAAAACTTTTTTTTTTTTTTTGAATTTATGTCGTGGAGACTGGTCTTGAACTCCTGGCCTCTCCCAAGTACTAGGATTCCAGATCTGTGCCACTTTAACTGACTCAAGCTATAAAATACTTCTCATGTGTTAAAACTGACAAGCTTTAGAAGACAGGCTACCGTTTCCTAAGAAATTGGTCCATTGAGGATAGTTTTGCTGTGGAAATAATCTGAATTTCCATGTCTTGCTTTAAAAAAAAGGACTTTACACAATAGGCAACTCTTTAAGAATGAGTTCATTTTACCAATCTATCATCAGCTGGTACCACCCCAACACACACCAGATATATACATTTTGTTTTGTTTTGTCTGGTTTTTGAGAAATAGTTATTTGTAATTAGAAGGTAAAAATGAGTAAAACATTGTTTTCACTTAGCTTAGAATCCCGTCTCATTTTTTAACTGACTTGGAGTAAATTAAAAAATGGGTTGCTCATGTTATAAGTAGCCTTTATAAGTTTTTAATCTTTCCTACCTTGTTTTGTTTTTTTTTTTAAAAAAAAAAAACAAAAAACAAAAAACTGGCTTTCTAATTTAAAAGGAAAAGGTATAAAGGATCGTAGTATGAGGTTTCAGCCTTGTGGCCCGGACTTTTGGGCCTAGCCTCAAGGTTTGGATCCACAGGCCCACAGTCCCACAGAGACACACAGATGCTTACATTAATTGTACGCTGATTGATCTGGGGTCCAGACATATAACTTGCTAACTCTTGCTCTTAATCTAACCCATGACTCTTATCCTGTTCAGCCATGTGGCTCAGTACCTTTTCTCAGAGCAGCATAGTTGTCCTCTGCTTCTTCTGGCTTCTCTGGCATTCTGCTCTGTGCTTCCTGTTCCCAGAGTTTTCTTAGTCTGGTAGCCCCACTCATACTTCCTGTCTGCCTTTGGCCAATCAGTGATTTTTTTTTTTTTTTATTAAACTCATAGGAGGGACAATTATTTACAGTGGAACATCATAATCCACTACAAAGGATAGAAGATGATGTAAATTCATAATCAGAACTGAACTAGAACATTCATTGTTAGTCCTTTCTAACCCTGCTGAGAATCTTATCACCCCTGAAAATATACACACATTGTTTTTGTACAACTTGAGATTCATGGATTCTGTTTCAATCAGTTACAGCCTCCAGGAATGCAGTTCTTAGTCCAACGATTCAGTGGTCCTGGTTCAGCTTTAGCAACAGATTGGTGTAAATTTTCTAGGAGGTAGAGCAAGTACAACTGGATTTAGAGGCTGAGATAGCAATCAGATCTTCCCTTGTAAAGAAAAGGATAAGGCTCTTGTGACAATGTCCCTGTAATATGTTGTCTGTGCTGAGTAAATAGGATGCTGCTGGGAGCAAGACTGGGAATCCTTTATCTTGGTATCCGTGTGATACAAAGATTCATGTAGCAGGGTCCAGCTAAGTTCTTTTTTGTTTTTTTGCTCTTGTAAAAATAACTTTATACAGTTAGAATCCATGTACTACACATATCAGCCATTTGAAGTGTGCAGATGGATGGGGTTTACAGGAATGTACAAATTGTTAGTTTTAGAACATTCCGTTATTCTATAATGACATCTAGTATAAATGCCTATTTTTTTCAAACTCCTCAGATCCACTTACCTCTACACAAATACTATTTTCTCTCTGTAAATTTGCCTACTCTGGCATATCATGAATATTTGTCACATAGAAAGTGTGGTGCTCTATGGTAGACTTATTTTACCTATATCAGAACATCATTTTTATGGCTGAATGATGTTCCATTGTATTATATACCACATTTTGTCTGTGTTAGGAACAATACATATGGTTATTTTTTTGCTTATTGTGAATAAGCTTCTGAAAACAGTGGTATGCAAATATCAAAGTCTGGGGCTGGAGAGATGGCTCAGCAGTTAAGACCACTGACTGTTCTTCCAGAGGACCTGGGTTCAATTCTCAGCAACCACATGATGGCTCACAACCATTTATAATAACATCTGGTGCTTTCTTCTGATGTGCAGGTGTACATGTGTATAAATACATACATACATACATACATACATACATACATACATACATACATACATATATACATACATACATCTTTAAAAACCCTAAACATTCATCTTTAAAAATCCTAAAAGCAAGTATTAAAAGTCTGCTTGGTTCCCTCCCTCCCTCCTCCTCTCTCCCTCCCTTCTTCTCCTCTTCCCCCTCCCTCCCTCCCTCCCTCCCTCCTTCCCTCCCCCCCCTCTCTTTCCCCCCTTTAGTTTAATAGTGCTACATAAAGCAATGATTCTGCCAAATGAGCAAAATTTCTAATGTTTGCATATATAGCTTGGAGTAGAATCACTAGGTTATATGGTAACTGTATTTACCTTCCTGAAGGGCCACCAAAATATGTTTGACAGAGGTTTTAATTCTTCACAGCATAGACAACATTATTTATTTTTACTTTTTCTAAAATTAGTCATCGCTGTGAGCATAAAGGTTGTGATTTAGATTTGCATGGATCTTTCTCCATGTGCTTCTTGGACATTTGGATACTTTTATCTGTTCAGGTTCATTGCTCACTTTTTTTTTTTTACTATGGTTGGGTTTTGGTTGCCTAGTAGATTTTTCTATTCTAAGTATAATCCATTGCCAAATGGGATTTTCACATCCTTTCTTCCATTCTGTGAGCTGCTTCAGCTCTTTATGATAGTGTTTGGTGCACATTTTTTTTCTTACTTTGAAGCCTAGTTTGCCTGTGTTTGTACTTTTTGATTTTATAGTGAAGAAATAATTGCAAAATCCAGTATTATATAGCTTCCCTGTCAGTTTTCTTTTAATAGCTTCTAATATAATTCTAAATTCTTGTACTGAGGGTCTTTGCTCTGCCCTTATATCTGGCCATACTGTTTGGGTTACTCTGTAAGAATTCATTGATGAATAAAACATTATTGTTTGTACCAGGTAGGCTGTAGATTAAGAAAGACATTAAGAAAAATTATATGCTGATAATTGTATAATACAACTAATAAATTCTCTTTTAGAATTATTTTGATTGTATGGTGTGAGTGTCTTATCTAACATATATCTGTAAACCACATGTGTTCCCGTTTCTAGTGGAGGACAGAGAAGGTATCCGGTCCATTGGAACAGGAGTTACAGTGATGGTGAAATGCCATGTGGGTGACAGGAACTGAACCCAGATCCTCTGCAAGAGCAGCAATTGCTCTTAACTGAAACCATCTCTCCAGTCCCCATAGTTGAAAAATTCTATAAACAAACATGTAATTTGCATATGTATGATATGCAACATACATGTTTATGATATAAACATCAGGGCACACCTCCTGACTACTTATGTCCAAAGTATCTGTCAATTTTATCCATTGCTCTCTCTGGCTCTTGCCCTGGACTAAGGTGTCTTCAGTATTTATTCTGAATTGGAAACTATTCTGGTCTGTCCCAGAAATCTAGTTTTATTTTTTTTAACTTTTTATTAAAAGTCTGACACGAGAGAAAAAAGACTACACTAAAAATAATTCAAATGTGAGTTCTCTTTGCAGTAGTTAGTTACTAAGTAAATACTTGGGTAGCCCATGATTGTGCATTCTGTGTATACATTGTTTACAGGTATATTTCAGTTGTTTTGATTACAGAGTTAATTTCTTCATAATACACCACCCTTCTGGCTAGAGTTAATATTTCATTGTAAAAGCTTTTGATATTTTTTCCACTTGAAATTGATGTTTGATGGCTTTGATTTTTCAGATCCGTTATATTTCACAGACACAAGGCCTGCCTGCTGAGTATCTTCTGAGTGCAGGAACAAAAACTACCAGGTTCTTCAACAGAGACCCTAATTTGGGGTACCCACTGTGGAGACTTAAGGTGTGTTTTCTTACATCTTTAAATTTAGATTTTAGTTAATAATTTCTTGACTTAGAGGAAGGAAAGTGTATGTGTGTAGGGGGTGGTTGTAGGGAGAAAACCCTTTGAAAAATGATTTTATTATACTCATTGAGCCTTATACGTGGATAAACATCAAGATAATGAAGCCAGTTCAGCTGCATATTTAGATTGACAGTTGAGGCTAGTGCAGATGATCGTGCTCAGTAAGGGTGTGAGTAGCTAGAGAAGTGCTCTCACCAACACAGCAAGACAACCTCATTTTCTAACTGTTCATGTTCAGGCTTTAGAGATTTTCCTGAAGTAAGTGTCTGTTTTTAATTCTGAGCCTACTTCTTCAGTGTGAGAAATCAATTAACCAGTGATACTCTGCCTCTGAGCCCGTTAAGCAATATTGGGGTCTGGTGTTGATGTATAAAAAGCTGTCAGAGGAAATGGTAACATCCTATTCACCTGACCTTCAGCACTGTGTGGCCTAACTGCTGCCATGCCTGTTTTAGCACTGTTGAAAGGATGCCCGATTGCCATCTATAGTTGACAATACAATCTCTTTGTATTTTGGCTTCAGATTAAAACAAAAATGTGAAAATAATATATAGGTTTTTTTTAAAATCCCATGTTTTATAGACACCTGAAGAACATGAATTGGAGACTGGAATAAAGTCAAAAGAAGCCCGGAAGTACATATTTAACTGTTTAGATGACATGGCTCAGGTAAGTGAGACAAGCTTAGAAAGGCAGAAATTTATTTGGTGCTTCAGGGACACATTTCTGAGGATTATACATGCTGATATTTTTCCATGTATTAAAAGAACGTTTGAACCGTAGTAGTGAATACTTTAAAGGTACTTGACTGAGCCTTCCTAATCCAAACACACCAAACTAAAAGGTATTCTCAAATCTGAAGCTTTTTGAGCACCAACTGATACTAAAAATCTTTCAGAGTTATGGTTTAGGGGGGTCAGGGCTGTTAAACTGATGAATTCTGTACAAATATTCCAGAATCTTTTGGGTTTTTAAGACAGGGTTTCTCTGTGTAACAGTCCTCATTGTCCTGGAACTTGCTCTGTAGACCAGGCTGGCCTCAAACTCACAGAGGTCTGCCTGCCTCTGCTTCCTGAGTGCTAGGATTAAGGGCATGTGCCACCACTGTTCAGCTATGAATATACCAAAATCTTAAGGCTCTGAAATCTGAAACACCTCTGACCCTAGACATTTTAACAAGAGTCAGCTTGTGTCTGTTTCTCCCTTGCTTTGGTTCACTGGGTCTCATTTCATGCAGTTATTTTGGAGTAGTATTTATAAAGGTTTCTTTCTTGTCCTATTTTCTTTACTAAATAAACATTGTGTAAGAGCTCACATTTACTGAGAATAGTTATTGTGTTCCAAATTTAAACACTTTCTACTTTGCCATTTAATCTTTTCAACAATAGAAACTTGGCTGTTTCAGTAATAACAAACTTTTTTTTTTTTTTTTTTTTGCTTAACTTGTTTAAAAAATTTAATGCCAAGAATCAATTTGGCTCTGTTGTACCACATAAGCAGGAGAGTTTCCTTCTGTGAAGATTATTATTCTGTAATTAAACTTTATTTTCCCAAGTTTCTCTCTTTTCTGAAATGTTAGTATTAAATGTCTGCTTTCTCTCTTTTGGTGAGAAAAAGCAGACACAGTAAATCCTAAATTTACTATTCAACTTAAGTGGAGGAATATATTTCTAATTTTCTCTGGAAGGTAAATATGTCTACAGACTTAGAAGGAACAGACATGTTGGCAGAGAAGGCAGATCGGAGAGAATACATTGATCTCTTAAAGAAAATGCTGACAATTGATGCAGATAAGAGAATCACTCCTCTGAAAACTCTTAACCATCAGTTTGTGACAATGACTCACCTTCTGGATTTTCCACACAGTAACCAGTGAGTATGGTACAACCTGGGGACTTTTTGTCACGATGTGGCTTTTGGTTTAGTTGCCATTGTATACTGGAGCTATCAAGTTAGCTGTAACTTTGGTGCCTGTGTATTTGGTTTACTGATGCTTTCCTTTCCTACTGAAAAGCTGTGTGACTTAAAAAGGGGTCTTTATTTTTATTACCATAAAAACCCTTGACTTTAAAACATGTATATATTTGGAAGAAATATTTTGTTCTGTGTTTGTCTTGAGTTTTTTATTGTTCAATAAATGTTTAATCTTTTTCAGCGTTAAGTCTTGTTTCCAGAACATGGAGATCTGCAAGCGGAGGGTTCACATGTATGACACAGTGAGTCAGATCAAGAGTCCCTTCACTACACATGTTGCTCCAAATACAAGCACAAATCTAACTATGAGTTTCAGCAACCAGCTCAACACAGTGCACAATCAGGTACTCACTCAAGCCTAAGTGGGACAGAAGCCGGCCCTAGTGTTGGGTTTTTGCTGCTTCTTAAGCATTTTCTATTTCAAGGCCTGGGCAGTGGGCTCATCAGGTAAAAGTACTTGCCATACAAACCTGATGAAAATTCACAGGTGAAGAAGAAAATTGATTCCTAAAAGTTGTCCTTAGACTGTGGAACACATATGCTTACACTCACAAATATTATTATGCACATAATATATTCAGTAGTAACAAAGGTCAGTTTCCTCTTGGCAAATGTCATGAAAGACCAACTAGGCTGACTTACTTACCAGTCATATACTGATAGCATTTAACCACAGGCCTACTCCATACCTTTAAGTCTTTGCATATATGGACTCTAAATATTGAATTGCTTGTTGCTAGTTTTACTAATTTAATCAAAGAACCTACTCTTTCCTATAGAATCTTTATTCGAGGGTTCTTTGAATAATGATCTTAAAAGGGTGCTTTGTATTTGCTTGCCAATTAGACTTAATCTTTGTTGTTGTTTCTAAAGATGTAACTTTCTCAGTTTCTTAGTTTGGTCTACTTTATAAATAGAAATGCCTATAAATTTTAGTGGCATCACCTATGAAGCAATTTTTGTGCAGTAGTAGCTGACTAGCCGAGTTGTATATAGTTACGACAGTACAGCACCAAAGAATAACATTCGCCACTCTTTATGTGCCTCTCACCTTCATAGTATTCCTTACTATTATTTTTGTACTGGAGTTGAATCTTAGACCTCTTGTTTGCTAGGCAAGCGCTGTATTACTGAGCTGTGTTTTCCCAGTCCTGGAAAATTTCTTAAGTAGAGAGTTATTTCAAAAATAGCTTACATTACGTTTTAAAGTTTTGTTCTAGGCTGGCAAGATGGGTCCATCATGAGTAAGGGTACTTGCTACCAAGCTTGACACGCTGAGTTTGATTCCCAGAACACATATGGTAGGAGAGCTCAAACTTTCCCTCAAATTGTCCTCTGACTTCATTTGCGTATGGCACAATGAATAAATGTGTTGTTTTCTTTTTTAATTGTTGAATGTAGTGGTACACACTTTTAATCCCAGGTAGAGGTAGACAGATTTCTGTGAGTTCCAGGCCAACCTGATCTATGGTACACAATGAATTCCAGGCCATCCACAACAACATCAGAAGACCTAAAAAATAAAACAAAACAAAGAAACAAAACCTTTGTTCTAAGTTTCTTTTTTGAGGCTAGGGATATAGCTCAGTTGACACAGTGCTTGCCAGCATGCATAAAACCCCTTGTTAGATCCCCAGCATTGCATAAAACAAGTATGGTAGTGCATATTTATAAGTCCCACACTCAGGAGGTGAGACAGAAGGATCAGGAGTTCATATGTCACTCTTGGGTGCATAAAGAGTGTGGTGCCAGCCTGGGCTACTTGAGACCCAATCTTAAAATTTTTTTCTAAAACAAAAAATTAATATATGCATACTGTTTATCTCCATCTTATGTTAATGTACATATACAATCCTTTTGTTTTTAGGCCAGTGTTCTAGCTTCCAGTTCCACTGCAGCAGCTGCGACTCTTTCTCTGGCTAATTCAGATGTCTCACTGCTAAACTACCAGTCAGCTTTGTACCCGTCCTCTGCTGCACCAGTTCCTGGAGTTGCTCAGCAAAGTGTTTCTTTACAACCTGGAACCACTCAGATCTGCACTCAGACAGATCCATTCCAACAAACATTTATAGTCTGTCCACCTGCTTTTCAGAGTAAGTGCAGAAACTCCTCGGTCCTTACTTTATTACATTGGACTTACTCACTCTGGGCAGATCTAGTTGTTTAATTCTGATCTTTGACAAGTTTACACTCTGAGGATGAAGATAATTGGAATTGGGAGCTGTCACAAAGTAGATTTCCCTTTACATTGATTTTTCTTTAATTATGATACTGCCTGAAAGATTAGAGGAGATGAGTTTGTGTTTCCTTAACTGAATTGCCTCATACTGTGTTTGTGCCCATTCAAGCAAGATATCACTTATATATGTCTCAGTATGTAGAATATATGTATCTTTAAATTGCTATAATCAGAATCGTTATGTATTGAATCTAATCTCATTCCATTTTAAATGAAAGTAAAATGTTATTTTATTATAGGATATAAACAGTTAAGAATGTAGAAACGAAAAATTTCATTCAGCAATACAGACTGTTATTCTCTACAAGCAAGCTGAAGTACTTGTAGGGAAGGCATTAAGACATCTGCTTCAGCCTATGACTCATATTCTTTTTCTCACATTTCCATGCTTCCTTATTTTTTCATTATATATGATCCAGTTTGTTCAGTTCTCCTCCCCCTCCATATGGGAAATGTGTGTTGATTGTTTTGATAAGCTGATTGGAAGGTTAAATTATTTTGAGTCCTTTCTAACAGGCCAGTGTAGTGGCTCACAACCGTAATCCCAAAAGGAAGATTGTGGAGCCAGTCAGGCAGTATAGTAGGATGGTGTCTTCCTAAAAGAGTAAAACAGTAAAAACAGTAAATAAGCCAGACTCAGACAACAAACACCATATTTTACCTTATGCGTGGACTCTAGATTTGAAGTCTTCCCTTCCTCTTTGCCCACTCCCCCAAGTGAGTGTGCATTTCAGTATGTATTTGTAGGTCCTGAAACTAGAAAGGGATGGTGGGGAGAAGAGATCTCGGGAGGGGAAGGTAGAGAGGGGCAATGGAATGCATGTAATTGGAAAACGGGAAATCTGGGAGAAGAACCACCTGTGGGGGGGAGGGGACAGTAGAGAGGATGAATAAGAAGAAAGTGTCGACATAGGTATGACGATGCTATGATGAAACCCACTATTTTGTATCTAAAACTAAAACACTAATTTTGAAAAAAGAGAAAGAAAACCTCAATATCACTGTGAGAATAAACCAGATTCCAGGCTTCTCATCATAGCTTTTTATATAGAAGCAGATAGCATTTTTATCTTTTTACCTCAGTTAAATATTGATTGTGACTTTTTTTGTTTGGTTTCTGACAGAGTCGGAGCAAGCGGAAGGAAATGAGGGGCTGGGGGAGACTGAGTGCTTACCGGGAGGCCAGGAGAGCGATAGCCATGTAAACCAGGGAGAGACCACAGGGAGAGCCGAGGAGCAGATTCACAATCCGTAAATGCAAATTTAGCCTAATTTACGAAATTATTTTCTATATGTACCTCATAGGAGTAATTATATACTTTGGGTTGTCACAAACAGATGCTTCTATAGAACTTAGCAAATTAGCCATCCCTCCTCCCACCCTTTCCAAAATCAATTATGTGGAACAATTCTTAGATGTGAGGGTCTGAGGTCCTCTGCTGCTTCACAGCTGATGCTTAGATAAAATAAACAAAACTCTGGAGTTTTTAATAGAACAAAATGTAAACTTAGGCGGTAGAGGGAGAAGTGTGGGGGAACTCCTTTTGGTATAATTTGATAAAAGCTTTGGAGGAAAAATTGCTATCCAAGAAGTCTAAATAACCTAAGGAGTGGATTTTAAAATGTTTGGAACTAGACAGAGTTTGCAAATAAGGTAGTGTGATGGTGATACCTGAAATACATTATTATATATGCCAGGCAGTCCTTCTACAGTCACAGTTTATCCTTACGGATGATTAAAACCTAGTCACTGGGGTTCATCACATATGCATTGAAATATTCCATACTGCCTTTTGGTATTTAAACCCAGATAGTTGTATAAACTTGTTGGTTGACTTACCAACCTCAGCCATATGCTGATTTCTATCCAACAGTCCTCTAATTTCAGGTTGCTCACATTTCTATCTTTTTACAAAGTGGCCTCAGTGTAAGTAAATACAACAACCAAGCATTTATAATCACATTTATAATCAAGCATGTAAATCACTTCCCATACTATTCCAGTTGACTAGTGTACATATTTTGCCCAGTGGGAACTAGTCTGAAATTTTCCCCCCTTTTACCTTATCACTCTGGGAGCCATAGATGAGCTACTATAGCAAACATTTCCTCTCAAAGTTTGCTTTTCCAGTCCCTACAGGTTTTGGGGAGTTCTTACACAACATTGCCTGGAGTTAGTCATGCACCAGAGACTATAGATAGGGGTTTTGCATGGCTGACAACTTTTAAATTTTAGTGTTCTTGTTGTTATTTTTCTGTAAGTAGCACTTTTTTTTTAGAAAAGCATTTAAAGCAGTATTAAATCTAATTTTACTATTCCCTCTTTGAACATTTGTAGAATGCTTTTTTTTAAAATCACAAATTGTTACTAAAGTCCTTACAAGTTACTAACAGAATTGGAAGACTGACTGACAATAGCGATATTATGCTCTATACATTTGCTCACTTTACACTTTTATAGTGATGTTAAGGCAACAGTGAGGCCAGGGTCAGTGACACATAATTGTAATCCCCGGATTTGAAAGATTGAAACAGAAGACTGCTGAGTGGGAGTGAGCAAAAATGCAGAGAGGTTAAGACTGGTAATAGTCTTGACATCTTATAATTGAAATAGAGTAGTGCAGAATTGCAGGCACTAACAGACAACAGGCAGGACAGAATTAAACTCTGTAGTGAATGTGCTGATGGAGGGTAAGTCATAGGCAGTCTTGTAACAGAACTGTGCTGAGCCCTTTCTCCAGCACAAGACATTTGCATTTACAAAAAGCATTTATTTGGTGTTTATGCCAAAAGTATAATAAATTGAGATAAGGAAGACAAGGCACTGCTTCCCAGTTTATTGTCCCAGCTGCCCTAACTATGAGAGTCAGATGAGGAAGCTACCAACAGGAACAACTTTCTCAAATAAGTAGCTTTCTATAAGCCAATATGCCTATTATTCTAGGCATGATTTCTTCATTTTCTGTTAACTTTACTTTTATCCTTAGATATAACATGACTAATTTTTGAACTAGGTTATATTTTTTGAGGAGGAAAATATTCTTTGACATTCTACACAAGAGGGTAATAGGTTATAAATTATTGAGTTATACTTATGCTTGATTCTCTGTTTTTGATGAATTACAGTCTTAAAAGTACCTTCTTCCTCACCCACTCCCTTAGAGACTGAGAGAGAAATGTGACTAGAGATGGTTTGGCTTTTGCCATTAGGAGTTTACATTCCTTTAAGCCAGCCTTCGCTATATGAAATGCCTTTGTACTAATTTAACCTGAAGGGAACAGAGCCTCCTTTTCTTAACTCCAGTGACTTCTGTGAATGAAAAGGCTTTGTCTTAAGTGTCTAGAATGAGAACCTGAGCATTGGAAAAAAAGCTAAAAATACCACCACCCCCAACAACAACCCACCCACAGTATTCTTATACCCAGCAAAGCAACTTAACTGTGATATTTTTCCACCAGCTGGGCTACAAGCAACAACGAAACATTCTGGATTCCCTGTGAGGATGGATAATGCTGTGCCAATTGTACCCCAGGCGCCCGCTGCTCAGCCACTGCAGATACAGTCAGGAGTACTTACTCAGGTAAAAGGCCAGAACTGTATGCTCAGTATTTCTGAAGCACTATTGAGAATCAGATACTTTACCCTGGGGGGAAAATATTTGCTTTGACTATAAGATCTTTCTTACTCATGATTCAGAGGTCATAAAATGAAAATAATAAAAAACCAAAATACTTATTCCTGTGTTTTGCAATTCTTCCATTATCTCCTTAGACTTGTGGAGATGGTCAAGATAGTACACATGCATCACCTTTTTTTTTTTTAAACTGTAAAATTAGAGTTTCATTCTTGCCTTTTGGTATCCTTTTTTTGTTTAGTCTTAGAATTTTTTTAACAGTTAAGGCTAGATCACATCAGGCTATCTCCTCAAATATAATCCTTCATTCTATGTGTTTAGTAGAAAAACTTAAAATGTTATAATTGCCGGATGATTGAGAAACTAAGGCCACAGACAAATTCATGGATGATTTGTATGATATACAACATTATACTTTGAATTCTGTATGTTAATGTCTGTGGCCCATGACGTACAAGAAATTCTCAAATTTAAAACTTACCTTGTGAATAGGAGGAAGATTTCTTCATAAATGAAATGCCTGTTTTATAGAATGGATGCTCTGAATCTTGTTCAAGAAAGATTCCTGGTTTTTTTTGTTTTTTTTTTTTTTGCCTGATACCATTGACTTTTGGCCCTAGTGGGCCAAAGCCATGAAAGGGAAAAGTTGTGTTTGGCACCTGCGTTTTAGGTGATTGGAAATTGTTAGTAATAAATAACTTGGGGGGAATGAGAACCCTTCTGAATCCAGATAACCTGCTCGGTGTTATTTCACTCACCTGCCTAATCTACATTTCAGGGAAGCTGTACACCACTAATGGTAGCAACTCTCCACCCTCAAGTAGCCACCATCACACCGCAGTATGCGGTGCCCTTTACCCTGAGCTGCGCAGCCGGCCGGCCGGCACTGGTTGAACAGACTGCTGCTGTACTGGTAATTCCCCTCACTTGATTGTGTTACTAACGGAGTTTCTTTGGTTTCTTTATTTATTTATTTTTTCCTGTTTGTTTTCATTCTGTTCTGGTTTTCTCATTAAAAACAAACAACCTAGCTTAGTCTTGCAGAGGGCATGGAAGCATGTGCCATCTTGTGGCTGTGTTCTTGCTACATCTTTAATGTCTCATTTCCTCCCCAACATTTTCCAAAGCACTGTTTGACTCTGAGGATCAGTGTGGTTCTTCTTTGCCAGCCTAGTGTGGTTAAAGCTATCTGTGTAGCCTCGGGAGAGCTTCAATACTCTCACCTGTTTCTGCCCCCTCTTATCCTTGGCCCTTGAGATTGAAGAAAATGGCCTTCCATTGGGCTCTACCACAGGTATCCAGATGCCAAACTTTAAACTCCCTATCAGGCTAGCCCCCCCCCCTTTTGTGATTTTAATCTTCTAAAACTTTTGTGTATATAAAAAAATGTTTAAAATGGTCTTCTAGTACTGTTTATCAATCATTACCATTACCTTCTTTCTGTGACTCTCTGAAGAGAGTGCTTTTGACATTCATGACCAGTGGTACCTTTTACCTGCCATTTAAAGATACTCCCTTTAAAATATACTTATAGATCATAGTGTTGATTAAAGGTGAACTTATTTGTAGGACTGTTTTTGAGAAAATATTTTACAAATAAATTCTAATCCAAAGATGAACATATGTCTGTCAGGTCTGATAGCTGCAGTATAGGTAAGTCCATCTTAGAGATGGAAAAGACAAATAGGGCTTGCTTTGAAGTGTATTTCAGGATTTGTAACCTTCAGAGTAAGTTCGGATGTGTTTTGTTTTATTTGGGCAAGTCAGAATTATTTATTTTAAATCTAGCATTTCATTATTTGAAATGTACAATTGAGTAAGCCTCTCTAAGCCTAAATGATACTGTTAAATCTCCAGGTATTTATCTTTCACAGTGGATTTAAATTTCTTTTGTTATCTCTCAAGTATTCGTGAATGAAGACACAGAAACATACTTGGATGAAACTTGTTTAGATTTCAGTTTAAAAGTCTTTGCCACCTGTGGATTGTTTCTCAAACACATAAAACCCAAATGCTAGGGAGTCAGCTATCATTCCCATGTGGTTGGCCCACATTTTAACTTGCTTACTTGTGGTTTTGAGGTTGGAAATGTCAGTTTACCCTCACCTTTGCTGCCCTTTCTAAGTTTGCTCTTAGCCATTTGTTAAGCTTTGCATATTTTTGTTCTTCCTCTGTCAAAACAGTTCGTCGCTTGGAACGCCAGATTTCTGCCTCACATTGGATGTTATTCCTTGCTTTGTATTAAACTACATGCTTTGTCTTGTGCAGGTGTTGGCTTATGGAAAGACGCATGGTGTGACTTAACATCTTCTCGTTTTCTGTTCTGTTCTGTTTTGTTCTAAATTCTGCGTATTTTGCAGACATGTTTGCAGTTTCTCTGCTGAGAGGGCTTCTTGTTTGGAACCAGTATTTTTAACAAGTGGATCTGTTACTTGCAGAAATATTTTTAAAACTGTTTTGATAGCCTTGCAATTTGAAATTCATGAAATAGAACCATACATATGTTCTCTAGTAGGTAGCTATACTATCAAACTCAGGTTTAAAAAGAAACTTCCAAATCTGTTATATATTTTTGCAGACAATGCCAGAGTTTCTGTAAGAAGTACAGAAAACATATTTTGATACCCAATCTATTGTAAGCACAATATTTGTTTCTTAAAAACTAGGAGCACTCTATTTTCCTGTAGTGATTAGTTTTGTGTTAAAATACACTTTACAAATGATACATAAAATATGTTTTTGGTAACTTAAGAATAATGTGCTTTTAAAATTATTTTTTAAAATATTTGTTCATATAGCTATAAGTAATGTTGTTAGCTCTGCTGTCATGAGCTTATTTACCAAAGGCTGCATTTCTGTCCTTCTAATAAAGGAGCAGTTCTGCCCTGTACTCTAGGGTTGAATTGATTTGTTGTCCTATCTGACTGGCCTTCACATTGTAGAATTTCTATCTTTAATCTTAAGAGAGTCTTCCTAACTCCCTCTAGGGTGTATCTTCTAGGCTTTTACTCAGGTTTCTTTTCTCAGCAGCACAGAAACTCACGCCTGCAGGGACCTCTGTCTCTCAGTGCCCTGCTGGTCAGGTTAGGAGATGCCAAAGGAGATGAGCACTCATCTCCCTTCACAGCATTCTCCCTTCACAGCTCTTGCGGCCATGGCCAGGCCCTCTGTACCACCTTTCTTTTTCCTTTATCTCTGCAAGTTAACAGTCCACAAACTTTTTTTTTTTTTTTTTTTTTTAAGATACAAATTTTCTTTCATCTGAAAAACAAAGTAAAAAGCTAAGAATGAGTCAAGTCTGGATCTTTGTATGTGTGTTTCCTTGCAGCAAGCCTGGCCTGGAGGAACACAACAAATTCTCCTACCTTCAACTTGGCAGCAGTTGCCTGGGGTAGCTCTACATAACTCTGTCCAGCCTACTGCAGTGATTCCAGAGGCCATGGGGAGTAGTCAGCAGCTAGCGGACTGGAGGCAAGCACCCTCTCTTCCTCCGGGAAACGTGTGTGGGTAGGATCCTGTGAAGTATGAATACTTGACATGAAGAGATTAGAAAGAAAATTAGGTAAATTTTGTATTTGAGATCCTTTAAGAAAAGGATCAGTCTCAAAAAGAGGCATAAGAATATTTGAAATATATAAAAACTCAGGTTCTGTGGTCAGAAAATATTATCTTCATATTTAAACGCAACCTAAAGTGATTAGAAAGAACATAGATCTTTTTAAGATTTATTTATTCGGTGTTCTGTCTGCATGTATGCCTGCAGGCCAGAAGAGGGCACCAGATCTCATTACAAACTGTTGTGAGCTACCATATGGTTGTTGGGAATTGAACATAGGACCTCTGGAAGAGTAGACAGTGCTCTAAACCTCTCAGCCATCTCTCCAGCACCATAGTGAGATCTTAAAGTCTTATAATCCCAGTGACTGGTTGTAAAAGTAAAACACAGCTATACTTAGTGTCTTAGTCGCTCTGATCTCTGTTTGGTCCTGGATTTCAAGTGGTTTGGGGAGTCACTCTTTTGTTTCTTATGTCGGTGCAGGAATGCCCACTCTCATGGCAGCCAGTACAGCGCTATCATGCAGCAGCCATCTTTGCTTACTAACCATGTGACGCTGGCCACAGCTCAGCCTCTGAATGTTGGTGTCGCCCATGTTGTCAGACAACAACAATCTAGTTCCCTCCCTTCAAAGAAGAATAAGCAGTCTGCTCCGATCTCTTCTAAGTAAGTATGATCAGATCATATGGTTAAGACTTTGAGAGTTATGTTACTCAGCATTCAAGGTGTTACAGCACAGGTATTTTGAGTATGAAGCAAGTGCCTGCCAAATTAAGCATAATGTTTACATTTTTGTTACAGTTACAATTTGTATGGGGGGGGTATGCTTTTGAGTATGCATGTGATGCACATGCCTTGTCAGATGTATGTAGGTCAGAGGACAAAGTACAGGAGTCAGTTTTCTCCTACCATATCAGTCCCTGCTATTGAACCCAGCTCATCAGACTTGATGGCAAGCACCTTTACCCACTGAGCCATTTGGCCAGACATGTTTTCATTTCTCTGCCTACGTTTTACAGAGTGAAACTTAACCTGGGGACAAAGGTGCATAAAAATGTCAATTCCTTTATATATTTTTCTATTCTTATCCTTGGCTATATTAGCCAAAATTATTATTTTTTTTATTATAACTTCTATAGTTAAATGTGTAATCTTAATGATTAGGTTAAAAAAAAGAACTAGAAAGCAATTAGAAAGTCAAAGGAAAGATGTATAGTTGGGTGGGCAGTCCTAACTTGTGAACTTTTCCTACAGATCCTCCCTGGAAGTTCTGCCTTCCCAAGTCTATTCTCTGGTTGGGAGTAGTCCTCTACGTACCACTTCTTCTTATAATTCCCTAGTCCCTGTCCAAGATCAGCACCAGCCAATCATCATTCCAGATACCCCTAGCCCTCCTGTGAGCGTCATCACTATCCGTAGTGACACTGATGAAGAGGAGGACAACAAATATAAGCCCAATAGGTAAGCTGGGCAAATGGTTGCCACACATTGTCTGTCTTTGATTGCTAATGTCACTGATGGCTTTTTCCAAGGGCAATTTTGACTGGGGAAGAAAAAAGAACAAAAAAGAAAAGGTAATTTGTAAGCATGTCAGTCAAACTCAAGTTCTCACAACTGAGCCCTGTCAAGTTTTCTGTAATGTTATTCATCAAATAAAACTGTCTTTTGGACGCATTAGAGAGCAGCTTGATATGGCTACTCTGGCTTGAAATACATGTTAAACTATAGACATGATCTTTGCTGTCAAGGAGCTATCCTGAAAACAGAGCCATAACAGGAATGTATAAAGAACAGTTCACTGGAGTGAATACATAGAATATATGAAGCTCATGTATATCTTAATCTGGGAAGGCTTCACTGGGAAGGTAGGACCCTTCCTGTTATATGGTCTGGGAGCTGAAGAACTTAATGTCAGCTTACTTGCTTTTATTCTAGCATTTCTGCAAGTGCATTAGTTATTTTATGTTGTGGTTGAATGCCATGGCACAAAGCAACGTAGGGAGAAGATGGTGCATTTATCTTAGAGATGCAGAGAGGATAAATATGGTCATTTCATCAATGTGGGAGACATGTTAGTGGGAGCATGAGTCTGGGCTGACAGAAGCTGCCTGACCACACTAGATCCACAGCGAGGCAGCAGACAGAAACAGAGTGAGGCCAGACTAAAGAATCTCAAAGCCTGCTCCAGTGCTATGCTTTCTCTAGCAAAATTCCACCTCCTAAAGGTTCCATAGCCTTCCCATACATTGCCATCAACTGGAAACCAAGTGAGCTTATGGGCGACACTTCATTCAAGCTACATCGAGTCCCTAACAAGGCAGTGTACTGAGAGGGAACTGGTAAGTTTAGGAAATAGGTGACATACCTTTCCCTTAGCGTGAATGGCTAATATCTTGATTGAGCTGTGTTTTGTTCTTCATTGAGCTTTTAGTGTTAGGTGTTACCTTTTACCTACAATTCACATATGAAATTAAATTAAGAGAGTACAGATTATAACTAAGGAGGGTTAAAACTTAATTATTTCCAGGTGTGGTGCCACATGTGTTTAATCCCAGTACTCAGGAGGCAGAGGCAGGCAGATCTCTGTGATGAGTTCAAAGCCAGCTGATCTACATTGTAATTTTTAGGTCAGGCAAAGGGCTACTACACAGTGAGACTCTGCCTTAAAAAATAATGAATAAATAAGTAAAGATTTATTATATATTTATGCTCGTGTGCTTATGGGTTTGGGTACCTGTGGAGGCTGAAGGAGGACATAGAGTTACAGTGGTTATGGGCTGGAAACCGAACTCTAGAGCTCTGAAAGAGCAACAAGTACTCCTAATGAGCCATCTTTTCAGCCTGCTAAGTGTAATTTGAATGAACTTAAAAAACAAAGTTAGTGAGCATTTTGGGCCTTTAGTTCAAAAGGATTGTATGAAGGATGGTAAACTTTCAAGTCAGTATTTGAAAGTGCTCATTGAACTCATTTGGGGAAAAGAAGTGACAGAGTAAGAGCCAAAATTTTATATGAGGTACAGCTGGCATGATTTCTTTGTTAAAAAAAAAATAAAGAAGCTCAAGATGGTAAAGTGGGAGTCATAAAGGATTTTTTTTCAAAAACACAGTGAAGCTGGGCATGTAGTTCAGTACACACCAGTTATTCCATTACTTGGGAAGCAGAGGCAGGAGGATCTTGAGTTTCTGACCGTACTGGGCCTGCATAGTGAGACTCTGCCTCAAGGAAATGAAAGCAGAAGCAAAACCAATAGTGAGAAGTTAGATTAAAGAAAGACCATTGCATTCTAAAGGAAATGAAGTGATAAAGGGAAAAGTGGTGCTTGAAGGAACTGTGTAAGAGTAGCTAAGAGGCAACATGGAGTAGCTGTGGACTTCAAAATCACTGTGTCCTGGATCTCAATGCTGTCTTTACTGTGCATTTTTTTTGTGTAACCTTGTATGAATCCCTGTGTTTTAATTTCCTTATCTACAAAATAGGTGTAATGCATGTTTTTCAGGGTTGAAAAGATTCCCTGGCTTGTACAGTATGTGAAAGTTGCCTAATGCAGAGTAAATACTTATTAGCCATTTGCTGCTGTGGTTACTTACTGTACAGACATTGCCTAGAAGGGCAGTTATAATTGTCTGTATTTCTTCTCCTCAGCTCGTCACTGAAGGCAAGGTCTAATGTCATCAGTTATGTTACTGTCAATGATTCTCCAGATTCTGACTCCTCCCTGAGCAGCCCATATTCCACCGACACTCTGAGTGCTCTCCGGGACAACAGTGGGCCACTTCTGGAAGGACCTGGCAGAACTGCCACAGACTGCAACACTGGCACCCGTACCATCATTGTGCCTCCACTGAAAACTCAGCTTGGCGACTGCACTGTAGCAACCCAGGCCTCAGGTAACAAGGATCTTTACAGTTAGTTAAGAGTTGAATTTTCCTTAGATGTGTATATGTTTAATATTTAGTTATACTATGCCAGTGGTTAAGACTAAACGTATTCTTAAACAGTGCTTAATTCAGAAATCAGTTTCCTGCAATAGGAAAGTTTGTTTGCATCAATTTATCTTCCTACATTTATTTGCTTGGATTAATATGAATATCAGTTTGTGTTTGGTGTCAGTATAGTGTTTTAGATATATTCCCACCTCTGGTATAAGACATATCTTAAGTAGCAGGAAGAATCTAGTAAGAAGTTTGGCTAGCTACAGGTGTTTAAAATTTAATGATCCAGAATAGGAAGGACTTGATAAAATGACAATGAGCTGGAGAAGGCTTTAGTAATTAGGAGTGTTTGCTGTTCTTCCAAAAGGCCTGAATTCTCTTTTTAGTACCCACATCAGGCAGCATGTAACTACCCTGTAACTCCAGCTCTAGGAGAAACAACCATTTTCTGGATTCTGAATACCCTTAAATATAGACACACATACACATGCATAAAAATAAAATAATCTTTTTAAAAAAATGACTTTGGCATACCCTTTAGATTTTCACTCATAGCAGAGTGACACTTGGTTAGTTTCCTTTTTACCTAATTATCTCCATCGGCTTTGCTGTTGGGTACTGATCTTAGAACACTTAGTTTAGCTATTATAATGGTGACTGTGCACCAACAAGCCCTGATTTCATAACAGAAACGTCTTTTTACTCATATGACTTCCCACTGCAAGTGTCCCTGGTTGCTAGGCTTTCCTGAAGTTAAAGACAGAAGCTTGGGATTCTAAGCATCCCATTAGAAGTTTGCAGGAGACAAACTTTTCGTAACTCCCACATGCCCAGAGCCCAGGAAAGGTGGTTAGGCAGCAGCTTCCTGTTGTTGGCAACTTAATTGCAAAGCAAGGGTGTTTGAATTTAGGAGTGTCTGGGCCCTAATCTGCTATTTCAACCAGCATTGCAACTCCACAGTTAGAGTCCTGCTTCTCTGGCAGCAGCCTGGAAGGGATTCAGTTAAAGGTAGCTTTAACTAAATCACTATCATTCCATTTATAAATATGGCTCGAAATTCAAAGGCTGGGGTGAAAACCTGTGAGCTCAGAGAAGCTGAGTAGCAAAAAATCTCAACTCAAACTCCACCTGCCCTTGCTGGCATTTCTTGAAGCCTTGTGCATCTACTCCATCAAACCAGAGAAGTCTGCGCCACTCCCAATCCATCCCTACTACTTCCTGTGTCTCTCTCTGTCTCTCAGATGCTCTGTGATGACTTCCTGTCAGCTAATTGCTAATTCATCCTCTTGACCCAAGGTTAATTTTATTTAATCAACACAAATGCAAACTCAAGGTTCATAGTGTGATTGAATATCCCCCAACAGAAGGAAGGGATGGCTTTTTGTATTAGAATAGCCATCTGTGTCTTACTCATACATAAATAGTATTTTATTATGGTTTATGATACTTACTGCTTATAGGCCATTAAAGGATTCTGACTTAAGAACTTGTGTTAAGTCAATGTGCTTTTCATCTATAGAGATAGTCAGCTGCCTTGGAGACAAGGTAGAATGTACCAATACTAGGTTTCTGAATATAATTATTAGGACTTACACACAAATAATATCTATTCTTAATAATATAGACCACATTCCAGTTTTCCTGAGAACACAGAAGAAAGCCAACTTTTATATCATCCATTTTAATTTCCTAGAATATGAAGACAGTACATACCCCAAAGGATAGAATTTTGCCTTCATCTTAGATCCGTTGGACCTTTAAATATTCTAAGAATTGTAAATATCTTTGTGAGCTCCTCATTGGTATCTCTTGTTTAACCCCATTCCTACTTAAAACCATAGGTTCACTGGGGTTGTGGTGTGTCCTCTATTTCTAGTATTTCCACATGTAATAGGAGATTAGATAATTTTACTTAAGTAACCAGTTAAGGGTCTTTGTGGGCTTTGTGGCGAGATAGAAAAGGGTGGATGATGCAGTTTCTGTTGTTCTGGCACAGATGTAATTGAGGAAGTAAGGGGTACTGAGGTCTTAAGTCTTGCAAACTACAGACAAATGTGGACTTGTGATCCTTTACGGTTAGGTCAATGATGCTAACCCTTGGCCCCTTTTCAGGTCTCCTTAGCAGTAAGACCAAGCCAGTGGCCTCAGTGAGTGGGCAGTCATCTGGATGCTGTATCACCCCCACAGGGTACCGAGCTCAACGAGGGGGGACCAGCGCGGTGCAGCCACTCAACCTTAGCCAGGTAAGCGCTAGGGGCTGCTACCTTCTGTTTGAGTTCTCCTCTGTCGTTACTCTCTGGAGAACCGTGCTTCTGGCTCGTCTGCTGAATAAAGCCAAATGAAGCTCCTTTTGTGTTGAGCATCTGGTGTTCTGTGGCCTGCGTCGTACCTGCATGTGCTACGTCTCTTCATTTGATCTGTACCACACGCACCACTGTACATGCTTTGAGACCAGATTCTCTCCCTTTATCTCCAGGCCATAAATAACTTAAACCTTGTACTGAGTTAAGACAGGCCACTTAAATCAGCTGGTTCCCCTGATGGGATTGTAAGGTGTACTCTATTCCATTTCTCTTCTCCTTTTTCTCAGTTAGAACTTTGGTGCTCATCTGACATCAGAATGAAAGTGCTAGCTGTGTCAGGGTTGGAGAACACACGCAGGTGTAAATGGAAATTAGATAGTGTGTGTGCCCAAGGTTCCACACTTTAAGAGGGCTGTGGAAAGCTTAGAGAGCAAAAGAAAACAAGAAGAAAGATTAAAGAAAAACTGATTCCAGGATAGGGTGTGTTAAGTTACTAACCTGTGGGCATGGGCACCCTGTGAACTCAAGATTCTCCACTTCCTCTCCTACTGCCATACTTAGGAGCAAAGCGTTGCCTTCTGGAACAGTTAGGATCTGTTCTTCTAAGAGGCATAGTCTAACAGCATCGATTACCAGTTTGGGGTTCTGTTCCAAGGCAGTCCAGAACAGTACACGTCAGAACCTCAAGGCTTTTGGTGCTATGAGCAGAGTAACCTCAAGATTCCTCACTCCCTTCTTCTTCCAGAACCAGCAGTCATCATCAGCTTCAACCTCGCAGGAAAGAAGCAGCAACCCCGCTCCCCGCAGACAGCAGGCATTTGTGGCCCCGCTTTCCCAAGCCCCCTACGCCTTCCAGCATGGCAGCCCACTACACTCGACGGGGCACCCACACTTGGCCCCAGCCCCTGCACACCTGCCAAGCCAGCCTCACCTGTATACGTATGCTGCTGCTCCCACTTCTGCCGGTGCATTGGGTTCCACAAGTTCCATTGCTCATCTTTTCTCCCCCCAGGGTTCCTCAAGGCACGCTGCAGCGTATACCACCCACCCTAGCACTCTGGTGCACCAGGTTCCCGTCAGTGTTGGGCCTAGCCTCCTCACTTCTGCCAGCGTGGCCCCTGCTCAGTACCAACACCAGTTTGCCACTCAGTCCTATATTGGGTCTTCCCGAGGCTCAACAATTTACACTGGATACCCGCTGAGTCCTACCAAGATCAG
Source organism: Phyllotis vaccarum (assembly GCA_033318265.1). Taxonomy (NCBI): domain Eukaryota; kingdom Metazoa; phylum Chordata; class Mammalia; order Rodentia; family Cricetidae; genus Phyllotis; species Phyllotis vaccarum. Next base: position 100,342,849 of record JARWLC010000003.1, read on the forward strand.
TCAGTATTCTTATTTGTAGTTGATGAGCACCAGGGAGGCAACATGGCTGTCTGCTACTAGCCCTGAGTTCTCAATGGGCTCTGGTGAGCTCCTCCATTATCTTCTCTTAAAAGTTGTAGCAGCTCGTTCAGCAGGGGCCCACTGAAGCAGAAGGCTTTTCTCTGGAGAACCACTCTGTGTTGACTGCATTGTTGTAGTCTCCCAAGTCTGCCCTCTTTTTTAATTCTCTATTCTTGTGACAGAATTTTTGGACTTTGGAAGATCTCAGAAGCCCATCTTCTGCAGTTATCATGGAAGAAAGACATTCTGAAGTTATCCTCTGACATACATTTTTGTCTCTGACTTGGTTTCTATAAATGCTTTTACAAACAAGTGAAGCCTTTCTTTACTTAATTTTGTTTTTTTAAAGATTGCTGGTCAGAGGAAAAATGCTAATAGAAGGATTTCAAATCTTATAACAGATGAGGAAAAAGACTTCTTGCCTTTTATTTTAAAAGCAGCTTATGTGAAGCTGTACTTTTCCTGTCAGACATTTCTCCTCAAAAGTTGATCTTTGCTAATGGCACATTGAAACTTAAAGTGATTGAGCCATTTTTTTTCATGTTTCTCCTTATTAGGCAGTTATTTCTACTTTTGGCAAAAGTGGCTAAGTACTGAAATGTTCATTAGAGTGGTGTTAAAAAGGCAGCCCACCACTTGCTAGACCTCAGTGTGAGAGGGTCTGTGCCCACCAAGGATTCTTTTTAAATGAAGCACCATGAGCTCTTTTTTAGATTATTTTTTAAAAGTCCTCCTTCTCTTCTGTGGTTCAACTCAAATTCTTAAATTCTCCTCCTAGAAAAGCCAGTGAAGTGATGCAGACAGTGGTGGGGTGGTTTGTTGTTTTTGTTTTTTGTTTTTGCATACAATAGTATGCAGACTATCTCTCCAGGATGAGATACTGACTGGCACTGGTGAGCTTTGCTTAAGGTTCTATGAATTTTCAATAACACACCCATGTGTTTTCCTCATCCCTTCTGTTTCCTGTGACTTATGAGGGGAAACTAAAGAAACTAAAACCAGATTAAGTTGTGTATAGCTTTTATACTTAAAAGTAGCTTCCTTTGTATGCCAACAGCAAATTGAATGCTCTCTTATTAAGACTTATATAATAAGTGCATGTAGGAACTGCAAAAAATATTTTAAAAGTTTATTACTGAATTTAAAAATATTTTAGAAGTTTTGTAATGGTGGTGTTTTAATATTTTGCATAATTAAATATGTACATATTGATTAGAAAAATATAACAATTTTTCCTCTAACCCAAAATGTTATTTGTAATCAACTGTGTAGTGATTACACTTGAATTGTGTATTTAGTGTGTATCTGATCCTCCAGTGTTACCCCGGAGATGGATTGTGTCTCCATTGTATTTAAACCAAAATGAACTAACTGATACTTGTTGGAATGTATGTGAACTAATTGCAATTATATTAGAGCATATTACTGTAGTGCTGAGTGGGCAGGAGCATTGCCTGCAAGGAGAGGAGACCCTTGGGATTGTTTTGCACAGGTGTGTCTGGTGAGGAGTTGTTCAGTGTGTCTCTTCCTTCCTCCTCCTCTCTTCCCTTATTGTAGTGCCTTATATGATAATGTAGTGGTTAATAGAGTTTACAGTGAGCTTGCCTTAGGATGGACCAGCAAGCCCCAGTGGACTCCAGGCTGTCCGCTGGGATTTAACAGAACAGGTTTAGTGGTTGTGTTGTAAATGCATTGTTCTCAGTCCCCTGCTTTCTTTACTGCCACTTCTGCCTGTCCCATTTTGGATCCTTAGCTCAGTTCTCATGGAAGCATCCCCTGTGTGGCTCTCTCACTGTGCCTTGCTACCTGGCTTCTGTGAGTTCAGGAAGCGGGTGAGAGCTGTGAAGCCAGCACTAAATATGCATATTTGAAAGTGTGTGCAGTCACTTAGGATGGGTTTCTTCTCTCTGTTCCCTGGAAGTCCTTCCTGCGCATAGGTGACATTACCAGTAAACCATTTTCTTGTTTTTTTGGTTTTTTTTTTTTTTTTAAAGCATGTAACAGATGTGTTTATACCAAAGAGCCTGTTGTATTGCTTACCATGTCCCCATACGATGAGGAGGGTTTTGTAGAACTGCTGGTGACAAGAAGCTCACAGAAAGGCTTCTGAACAGTGAAGAATATCAAAAAGAAACCAAAGCCTCTTGAACCACCAAGATTTTCAAGGTTTCTTTGTAACAAACAACATGTACATTCTTGGGGCCCTTCAAACTGTGAAATTGTCCTAGTATTCAACTCCTCCATGGATTTGGGTCAAGTTGAAGGTACTGGGAATGAAGACATTCTTGCCCATGAAGGATTTTCGGGGGGAAGGTTAGCCCTAAGCTACAGGTGTGTTCCACCTGAACTGAAACTTACATTTGAGTGATAATTCTAGGATTGGTTTTGTATAGAGATGGTGTCAGGGAGGTGCAAGATGGAGATGGGAGATTTCATGGAGCCTGGTCAGCAAGCTCTGAACCAGGTGAAACCCTGAGGAGCTGTCTTCATCATGGGGAGTAAGGATTTCCAGGGCAGGGCAGGTAGTCCGTACAGCTTGCCAGGAACATGGTGTATTTTGTCTTTTCTTTAATCATTATATTGAGCTGTGTGTTCAGCAGTCTGTTGGTTGAGATAATTGTGCATCCGTGTACTTTGTCACTAGTGTTAAACACATTAAGTCTGTGTGTGTGATCTTTGTGTCTCCTTTTCCACAGCATTCTGGTTTTCTTGTTTAAATACAGTTCAGTTTCTAGTCAGAACACTTCTGTACTTTATCTTTCCTGTACAAGGGACAAAATTTGTTTTAGGTGCAGGGAAAAAACAAACCAACTCCCACCCTGCTCCCTCATCCAAGAAGCAGTTACTGAAGATGGGAGTCTTAAATCCATGGAAAAAGAGAATGTCCAAGTGCTTGCATCCTCACCTCTAACATCTGGCCAGCAGTGTGACTTTACGCATTTCCCAAGATAACTCACCTCTCTGCTGAGTGTGTACGTACTGGGCATGGAAGGAAGCCCTATGAATATAGTGTGAGTAGCTGACCTGGGTCAGCATTGCCTGACCTTGGGCCAGCTTAAGACTTTAAACCCTCTCTTAGAACTTACATTTCCAGCTTCCACTTGTCCCTTTCCAGATGAGAGGAAGTGGAAAGGGTTGCATAGAGTCTCTTAGGCTCACCAGAACACGTAATCACTCTAGAGTTCCTAGTTACTCTAGGAGTTATCATTGTCATGTTCAGCTGAAATGCCAACCCCAGGGATAAGAACCCCATTTCAAACAATCCTGGCCAATTCAGAGCCTGCTTCTGTGGTTGCTCATCCACCATCCTCCACTAGAGGGGTTTAGCTCGACTGCCCTTAGCCAGGCAAGCACTGAAATATGTGTTTTATTCTGCATTATTCTGCAGAGATGTACTAGTTAAGATGGTTTGTTTTAGGATAGGAAATGAAATTGCCTCTCAGTGACAGGAATGGCTGAGCCTGCACTGCATTTTGATGTTTCTTTTAACTGATGGATGATGCAGCATGTCTCACGTCTCCATGGTTGTTTGTTGCTAAACTTTATATAATGTGTGGTTCCAATTCAGCTTGAAAAATAATCTCATTATATGTAGCAGTACATTATATGTAATGTTAGTGTTTCTGCTTTGAATCCTTGATATTGCAATGGAATTCCTTCTTTATTAAATGTATTTGATATGCTAGTTACTGTGTGTGATTTAAACTTTATTTTTCTTTCTCCCTTTCCTGGTTGTGTGCTTTCTTTTACAACAAGCTTCTAGAAACAGGTAGTTCTGAGAATTACTGAGCTATGTTTGTAATGCAGGTGTACTTAGGGAGTATGTAAAATTCATTTTAACAAAAGAAATAGCTATTTAAAATTTAATACTAACTATGGGGAAAGGGTCCATTGTGTAAAGCATAGTTTATCTTTGGATTCAATGTTTGTCTTTGGTTTTACAAAGTAGCTTGTATTTTCAGTATTTTCTATATAATATGGTAAAAAGTAGAGCAATTGCAATGCATCAATAAAATGAGTAAATTTTCTGACTCTGGCTGTTTTTTACTTCTGAGTTAGGGCTTAAAGGGGATCAATTAATGGTGTCTTTGGAGTGACTAAACATTCTATTTGAACATGAGTACAATACTATTTATTGCATTGGAACATCTTTGTACAGGTTCTGTGATGGAAATGAATATAGTTTTGAAGGAAGTATTTCCCAAGAGTAAAATGTCTCCAGGTCCCTGGACTTTTGACTCTGGCTCTGTGAAAAGGCAGATGGCTTTTGAGATAAGCTAATGAACTTCACTTCCTGGTCACCAAACATTTAAAGCCATAGAGTGGAAACAAGTTACAGGAAGATATTTTTGTTTCTCCTTTGTCCTTGTTAGAGCTTGTTGTCTCTTTAAAGAACAACCTGGGCCTGGATGGCAAATCATTTCCTGCTCTGGAGGATCTGGAGTCAATCTCAGCACCCATATCAGATGCCTCACAACTGATTCTATGACTCCTGCTGCAGGGGTCCTGGCCTCTGATCAAATTTCTCTTGATTCCAAAGTGAAGAAAATTTTCTCCTGAAAAGAAGAAATTTGTCTAGATTCATCACTGCCGGTCTCTGAGTAAATGACATTCTTTAGGCTTCTGATGTGTGTTCCGGCCTGACTTTACAGTGGCCAGTTAGTTTACTTGGGATTAGTTTGCACTTTTAGCTGGGTAGAAATGAGACACACTGCAGTAGAGAAGGTTTTGCAGTTGAGAGTGTGGACTGCACTTGCAGAGGACAGTTCAGTTCTCAGCACCCCAGTCAGGCAGCTTACAGTCTCCTGTGACTCAGTGCTGGTAACCACCTGTAAATCAGCTCTGAAAGATCTGGTCCTCTGGTCTCCGAGGACACCTGTATCACATGCAGATACCTACATACAGTCACACAAAAACATACATAACTTTAAAAATAAAAAAGAAACAAATACTTAGAAACACCCTACTGAACCCTAACCAAGAAAGATGACTGAATACTCTGTTCTCTCCCAGTGATAGGAAGGTCAGAATATATTTGTTTTTTAGGCTACATTGTACATTATTTTTTTTTCAGATTACTCCCCCTAAACCTGTGAATGTGAATTAGCTTGTACCTGCTGCATCCAGGAAACAACCTGGAAAGCCATGTTGAATAATAGCTTTCAGGTTCTAATCTAATCAGCTAGTTTTAAAAATAACAAAAACACTTCTCAGTAATCTGGGGTTTTATTGTTGATTTTTATCTTCTATATTTCTTTCCTTCGGCTAAATCAGAGATTTGGTACTCTATAGGGAGCCCTGTATTTTACAGAAAACCTTACAAACTCAACCCACTTGGCTTGCTTGGGTAGAGTTTTCCCACATGGAGTGAAGTCCTGCTGATTTCTGTATTTGTCATGGGAGATGGCCCCACGTGCTTAGCACAAGGTGGCGCCAAAGAGCTATAGAAGTTTGACTTCACTTTGCCCCCAACCCCCACCCCCTCAAACCTCATCTGTGTTTCTGGCTTCACTGAACAAGGAAGAAAATCTATTCTGTTATTGCTGGAGAGGGGAAGGATTAATGAAGGGTGTCGGGTTCTTACCAAGTCAGCACTGAGAGCCCTCTCCTGAAACGAATCGAGTTTGCTGCATTTTCCCGGGGTCTCAGCCCAGCTTCCTGTGTGACTGTCCAGAAGGCCTTTGCCTTCAGATTCTCATCTCTTCCCCCTTCCCGAGGAGCTTACAAACCTAAGCTGCTGGTGGTTAAGGTTTCTGGCGGCTGTGCAAAGGGGCCATCTGTGTTTGATCAATCCAGGCGGGAAGGAGGGGGTGGGGGTTGTAAAGAGACTGAAAGCATTCCAGAGTAGTGAGAGACACCCAGAGATCAGAAAGAGGAGGCGCCGCCCCCACCCACCCCGCCTCCAAGCTAACGGGCTGGAGGGAAGAGGCCGAATGCACACTCCTACTCTGGCCCCACTTAAGTCTGCCATGGGGCCCAGTGGTCCTCTGCTCTTCTTCTTCTTTTTGTCATGGACGGGACCCCTTCAGGGACAGCAGCACCACCTTGTGGAGTACATGGAACGCCGACTAGCTGCCTTAGAGGTGAGGGATTCCTTTCTCTTCTAGCCTAGCCCGGAATGAATCCACGTTGTCAGGGCCCTGGGAGTGATCGGACTCTGTTAAGAGGCTGCAGAAAAGAACACAGCTTTGTGACGAGGAGCCTCCTAATTGCAGATTCCTATTTCCCCAGCGTCAAACAATTGCACAGCAAATAAACGCAACACTTTCCCCTCGGGATTAGAAGGAATAAGGGGATAGAGTGGAAATGAGAGACAGGATGGGGCTACATCTCAGAACTAGCTGGCTGTGTTGAAGTTTCCCAGGTAATCTGCTGGCAACTTCCTGTCTCTTCCTGCCATCCAGTGTCCAACCCCTTTTAAACAGTTTGAAGTCTGTAGCATCTTGTGGAGGCTTAGATCACTGATCGCACAGGCTGATGAACTCTTATTTATGTGAATTAAGCCAGATTCCTTGGATGGGTAGCAAGTGCCTGACAACTAGTCTCCTTTGCTGTGGGAGCAGTGGGGGCTGTTGGAACTTAGCTGAGTTTGCTCCCTTTCCCGGTCTTGACCCCCTGGTTGGGCCTCCTCCGTTTGCCTGGGAATTATAACCCTGCAGCCCGCCCTCCCCCTTGTTCCCCCATGCCTTCAGGAACGGCTGGCCCAGTGCCAGGACCAGAGTAGCCGGCATGCTGCTGAGCTGCGGGACTTCAAGAACAAGATGCTGCCTCTGCTGGAGGTGGCGGAGAAGGAGCGGGAAACTCTCAGAACTGAGGCAGACACCATCTCAGGGAGAGTGGACCGTCTTGAACGGGAAGTGGACTATCTGGAGACCCAGAACCCAGCTCTGCCCTGTGTGGAGCTGGATGAGAAGGTAACTGGAGGCCCTGGGGCCAAAGGCAAGGGCCGAAGAAATGAGAAGTATGATATGGTGACAGGTGAGTGATCTCAGAGGCCCAAACAATCTCAGAACTTCCCTGCTTCTCTTCTTGTCCAAAGCCACTGTGTCTCTATGATCCAGAATCTGTTTTGAGGAAACCCCTAGTGACAAGTCCATAAAGAGTTTCTAGAGGCCCACACTTTATTGGTGGCCTTACCTCTTAATCCTCCATGAGTGGCCACATGCACAGGGAAATGTCTCCCTGTTCTCCAGATGGCCCACCCTGGGGGGGGGGTGTTCCTGCTATAATTAGCTAACTCTTGGCCTCTATATTCTCCTCTGTGCTCTTCCCCACCAGACTGTGGCTACACAATCTCTCAGGTGAGGTCAATGAAGATCCTGAAGCGGTTTGGTGGCCCCTCTGGTCTGTGGAGTAAGGATCCACTGGGACCAGCGGAGAAGATCTATGTGTTAGATGGCACACAGAATGACACAGCTTTAGTCTTCCCAAGGCTGCGTGACTTCACCCTTGCCATGGCTGCCCGGAAAGCCTCCCGAATTCGGGTGCCCTTCCCCTGGGTAGGCACAGGACAACTGGTGTATGGTGGCTTCCTATATTATGCTCGAAGGCCTCCTGGAGGGCCTGGAGGGGATGGTGAATTGGAGAATACTCTTCAGCTGATCAAATTTCACCTGGCAAACCGAACAGTAGTGGACAGCTCAGTGTTTCCTGCGGAGAAGTTGATTCCCCCCTACAGGCTGACAGTAGACACATACATTGACCTTGCAGCTGATGAGGAGGGCCTTTGGGCTGTCTATGCCACTCGGGATGATGACAGGCATTTGTGTCTAGCCAAGTTAGACCCACAGACGCTTGACACAGAACAGCAGTGGGACACACCATGTCCTAGAGAGAATGCAGAGGCTGCTTTTGTCATCTGTGGGACCCTGTATGTTGTCTATAACACCCGCCCTGCCAGTCGGGCCCGCATTCAGTGCTCCTTTGACGCCAGTGGTACTCTGGCCCCTGAACGGGCCGCACTCTCTTATTTTCCACGACGATATGGTGCCCATGCCAGCCTTCGCTATAATCCCCGTGAGCGCCAGCTGTATGCTTGGGATGATGGCTACCAGATTGTCTACAAGCTGGAGATGAGGAAGAAGGAGGAGGAAGTATAAGCAGCTTATGCTTCTGACTCTCATATCCCCACACATTTATATTCTTAATTAGATTTCCAGCTGTTCGTTCTTCAAATGAAAGCCTATCCCCTAATTTTTAAACAACAACTAAATTCTCATAGCCCCTTTTGTTTTATGCAGAACTCCAGATCTTGAGTCACCTTTTAGAACTAAAACATCAAAACAGCCTAAATCTTCACTCCTGCTCTATATCCACAAATTTTAGTCCTAAATCCAGAGTCTTGACTTTTAGATAGGGTCAACCCCAGACAGCAATATGACCCAAGGGAGAGAAGAACTTTCGATACAACTCTGCCTTCCTTCCTTCACCTCTCCAGCATGGGGAAGGACAGGGCTTTCCCTGTCACTTTGTATAGCAACATTTTGCATTAAAAGGAAAACCCAGCATTCCTCTCCTGTGTGTGTTTGAGGTAACCCTCAGATCAGAGTTTCCTGGCTGTTTTCTTCTTCCTGCCATGGTAGGGATTGGCTGGGCTCCCCCCACTCCCTGCAGAATTTCTCTAGTTACACATTTTACTGTGGGGCTTTTTAGAAGGTTGGACGGAAGGCATCCCTCTCCATGGCCATTCCACAGCAGCCACAGAGAACCACCAATGGTATAGAGCCTCTGACTGATGGACACAAGCCTAGGGGCAGGACTTCCAATTCCAGCTCTTGGTGGATCTTACTGGCTTTGAAGTCTAGTGTAGAAACCAGCGTGCAGCATACACGTGTATCTAGTGTCACCTCTGAGGTGGATTTTGTCTCTGAGCCCAAGTCCCCGCTCCCATCGCCAGCACGGCCTCTTCCCGGGTCTGGGTTGCACAATCCTTGGTCTGAACTGCTCTGATTTTCCTGCTGCCACAGCGTCTGCGGTTTGGGCAAGGAGGAGGAGCAGTGACCATCCCAGATGTTGGTCTCACCAGTTCCCCAACATATACCCTTCTCTCTATCCTCATCTGCCCACCCTAGGCCTGTGAGCCCACTGAAGTCTGCCCTGGAATCCTGGAAATTTAACCTGGGCTGGTGTAATCCCCTAACCAGATTGCAGGGGGGCAGACTGGAGGAGCGCCAGGCTTTGGACTTTAGTCTCTGGGGATCTGCTGGGCTCTGTATGATGTCCTGTTCCCAGGCCTCATTCCCATGTTCACCTCACAGGCTTAAGGCTGGCTGATGGATAGAAGCCCTGGCTGCTGAAGGGAAGTTTACCTCAGGCAGTCCTCTGGATTATTTACCAGAGAGGAGGGAGGCAGGGCAGGAACACAGTCTTCTCTTCCACCCCAAAATGGGGTGGATCAGTCAAGGTCTGTGATCCTCCTTTTGTCTTCTCTTCTCTCCTCTGGCAGAGCTGCTCCTGACGTAGGTTGCTTAGGAAGAGGAAAGAAAGGCAGCAGAAGCACCTCACAAAGGCGCTATTGTGGGGAGCCTGAGGCGGGAGGGGGCTCTCTCTCCCATTCAATTCTCTCCTAATGTGGGGCTGGCAACAGTAATCACGGCCTGTCAGCCCATAGAGGGGTCTGCCCACGGAACATCTGGCTGCAATGCAGGGCACATAGGAGGGCTGTGGAGGAGGGAGCTCTGTGGAGGCCTTGGGAGCAGGACCAGGGGATGAAAGGTACAATGTGGTGCTGTGACACTGAGCATGTGTAATGTGCCTGTGCGCCTCTCTGCGTGACTAAGTGAGCAACAGTGTGAGACTGTGGTACTGCAGGAGACTGCTTGTATACAAATGTGTGAGTCTATTAGGTGTGTACATGCAACTGCATGGGATCATGCGTGAGACACTGAGGAAGGCACTGTCTGGACTCCTTATAACTTGTGTAACTTCATGTCTGTGACCACATGGCAGTAATAACTGTCTCTGTCCCGGTGTGACTGTGTGCCTAGAGGGAAACCACTGGAGGGTGGGACTGGGCCTGTGCAGTTTTGTTGATAAAGGAGTGGGTTTTTGATGATCCTAATGAGAATAGTGGTGTATGTAAATATCAATGCAAGAACAAGTGCATGGATTCTATCTTTAATGCTTCACCCATTTCTACAGACTGGGGCCTCCTGTCTCACACAGGTGTGGACTGGTGACACCTTGTTACATCTTTTTGGTTTTTTTCCCCCAATAATCCTTAATGGGAACGAAAAAAATCAACTGACTTTTGCTTTTTGTTGATTTGTCGTAAAAACTCCTTGGGAAGGACAGAAACCTCCAGGGCCTTGTCACTTGGTCTTTTGTTTTGTTTTGTTTTCCATTTGGCTCTTGAGCAGTGGCTGGGGCTATTTTGGAAGTTTTTCAGAAGGTGAGATGTACTGCGTGGGCAGATCCTGTGAACTGACCAAAGTCATTAAACTAAATTATCTGCTGCAGAGAGACAGTCTTGGCAGCTGAATCCTATCAAAAACAGCCTTACTGACCCCATCCCCCAGACCTCCTAGGCCTTTCCTTGGCTGAAACAGGCCATGACCTCTGTAGTTGACCAAAAAAGCATGAAGGGCAAAGACCCTAGTGGAGAAGACCGAGATTGAAAGCCCACAGAGAAGGAAGGTCCACATCTTTCCCCAATCCCAGGCCAGAAGATAGTCACCATTTAAAAGCTACATTAAAGGGCTACAGCTATTGGTCCAGCTGTGCCCTGCCACCATGAGTCAGAAGGGAGGACTTTCTTATCCCACCCCAGGCCCCCAAACTTCCTGCCTTACCGGTCAAGCTCTCTTTCTCCCCCTTGGTGCCTGCCAAGCTCTCTTTCTCCCCCTTGGTGCCTGCCAAGCTCTCTTTCTCCCCCTTGGTGCCTGCCGTAGGAACTGGGTGCCTGTCTGTTCATGTTAATGGAGGCCCATGAACCCTAGGTGGGGGGGATGGGCAGGGCAAAGACAGAGGAGGGCATTGATTCTGCTGTCACTGCCTCCTCTGTGATGGGTCTCTGCGCTAAACAGGAACTAGGGCCCTTTTCCTTGCTTTCTCCTTCAGCCTCAGATTTTCCAGGCTCCTTTTTGATTCTTGTCCTTGTACAGGTGCCTATTCCTAAGGTTCTCACAGCTCCCTATTTGTCTAACTGGCTTAGACATTTCAAATCACATCCATTCTGAGAACTGCTGAGATCGCCCTAGTATTCTTCCTGGCCTTTAGATTGGGTCTCTGGGGCTTTCTATCTAGCCTGTCTGGCTGCTTTACAGCATGCTCTTGGTAAGCCTGCCATTTCTTCAGCTGGAGGGCAAGACCTGTTTAGCTTGTTAGGATCTTCTTGGTCTTTGCAGTCTGGGAGAGGATGTCAAGTTCTCTACTGCAGCCACCAAGGCTAGTAAGCTATTCCTCCCTCCCTCCCTCCCTCCCTCCCTCCCTTCCTCCCCTTTTAATTTGTGTGTATATGTGTTTTGTCTGTGTGTATATCTGTGTACCAGTTACAAGCCTGATACCCACAGAATCCAAAAGAAGGTTTAGATCCCTGGAGCTGGAGTTACAGATGGTTGTGAGCAGCCATGTGGATGCTGGGAATTGAACCCAGATTCTCTGGAAGAGCAGCCAGTGGTCTAACTGGAGACATCTCTCCAGCCCTCTCCTTTACCCTTTAATATATTCACTCACAAGGCAGAGCTTCAGAGATTAAATCTTTATTTATGGATTTAATAACTGCACAGAAGAAACATAGATGCCAGTGTATCCTCTAAAAGGCAGCAAAATGAGACAGGAAAAGGGAAGGAGCCCCAGCCCCAGCTCACCAGAAGTACCAGTAGCCACCCACCTTTCCAGAAGAGTCCAAGGATCTCTGAGATCTACCTCCTTGGATATTTGCCTCTCTGAGAATAGATTCCCTCACTTCCTGACCATATCTGTGATGCCCAGAGAGGAACAAGCCAGGCTCTCTTTTCTGAGCACTTTAGAAATGACAGATCAGAGAAGTTAGATTCAAGGAAGCATTTGGACACTCCCTCTTTCCAGTTAAGAAAATGTCTTTTCTCTGGAGACATTTTTGTCTGCTAAGGAGAGATGGTAAAAGCCAGCTTCAGGCCAAAGTGGACATTTGTGGAGGAACAGGCAGGGAAGAGCTGGCCCTTGTCAGTGTTCACAGCCTGCCTATAGCCACCCCTGGGATTGGGGGAGAGGACACACATTCTGCCTCCCAGGTCTCACAAAATGTCTGGATCCCTACATGCCTCCTTGTGTGGCTTTGTTGGCTTTGTTTACCCCAGTATGACTGGGTTTCTGTTTCCTACAACCCAGAGACTTCTCATCTTTACCTTACCTCCCAAACAGACAGTTGTATCATGCTTGAGCTATTGGGAAAAGAGCCTGATCTTGTAGGATTTATTTCTTGAACATTCTAAAATAATGAAAGAACCTGTGCTGGGCCCATGGCTCTTAAGCCAAGCTTCATTCAAGCCATCGTCCCCAGTGCTCCCACGTGGCCTAGTTACTTTCTTTAGTTCATAGTTGTTACAGTTTGAGTCTTTACATTTTGTTTTATGTGCATAGGTGTTTTGCTTGTCCATTTGTATGCCTGCTGCCCTTGAATCCAAAAGAAGGTGTTGTATCCCCTAGAAATGAACTTATAGAAAGTTGTGAGCTCCCATGTGGTGCTGGGTGTTGGACACCAGATCACTAGAAGAGCCACCACCCTAGTCCACATAGTTTACATCTTGAATGCCCCTGCAAAATGCTGAAGGCTTGGTCCCCAAGGAGAGTCCTTGGAAAGAGTTTTGGGCTCCTAGCCCCTTCTCTCTCTCCTCGTACCTATTCCATCACATGCTTCCTCTGTGATGCTCTGCCTTGCCACAGGTTCAAAGCAGCCAGGCTAGCTTACCATAGACTGAAGCCTCATGTATTTGATCAAAGTAACAAAACCTAATACAATGGTGTGTCTTTCCTTCCCATTATTTGTAATTGGCTTCTTTTTGGGCCACCAACCAGCTCCCAAATTATGACACAGAGACTTAGTTATGAATGCTCAGCCTTATCTTATACTTGTCCCACCATCTCTTATAATTTGATTTAACCTGTTTCTCTTCATCTACAATTTACCTTAGGACTTTTTACCCCTCTTTTGTATGTCCTACTCTGTGTCTGTCTGGCAACTGTCTGGCCCTGGATTCTCCTTCTCTCTCTCCCTCATTCTCTTTTCTGCCTGAGCCTTGACTCTTCCTCCTGTTCATTCTCTCTGCCCTCTAACATCTAGCTATTGGTCTTTCAGCTTTTTATTAAACCAATCAGGCAGGCACAACACATCTTTACATCATGAAACAAATATAGCTTAAACAGATATAATACAGTTAATATTCCATAACATTTCCCCCCTTTTATTCTAAATAAAAATTTTAACTTGAACATAGTAAAACTACATACAATAAAAACAGTTATCAAGTAAGAATTTACTTTTACAATATCCAGTCTATTTGTAGTTGGCAAATTCAGAGAAAATACTCCATTATTTATCCTATCTTGGTGAATCCAAGTTTTATACCTAATTTACCTTCTTCTATCATAACTAAGGAAAACTGTAACTATAACTTTCTAGTCTTTAACTGAATCAAAGACTTCAGAAGGTTATATACTATTACCTGTGTGATCAAGAAGTGCAATGCAAGCATTACAAAACTATGAAAATGACAGAGACATCTGGCTGCCTGGACAGTCACCCGAGATTCCTATGCAACATTGATGCATCCATTTTTGTCCTACATACCTAGAATATCTGGCACACTTTTCTATGAAGCAGAAATTTTGAAGACTATCCCACCTTTGTCTTGGTAAATTTCAGCAGTGTTTTTCCTTTGTGTCCTGTGTGTCCAGTTAGTACAACATACTGTCAGCAGTCGAGGCAAGGGCAGTTTCTTGCCCAAATGCCCAAATGGCTAGCTTTGCCATATTGAAAGCAAACTCCATATAGAGGTTCTTAGGTGCCCATTATCTTTTCTGAAGTAGATTGGTGCTGGTCTTAACAAAACATTTTAAATGCAATACCCTGTAAGTCTTTGAAGTGTTTGAAGACCATCATTTATTGGAGTTTTTGTTTGTTTGTTTGTTTGTTTGTTTGTTTTTTTAAATCTCTTTGCTGTTTGAGAGCCTGACACTGAGCTCCCAAATGCACAGAGACTTATACTTCCTTATGAATACCTGACCTTAGCTTGGCTTATTTCAAGCCATCTTTTCTTAACTTAAATTATCCCATCTATCTTTTGCCTCTGGGCTTTTACCTTTCTTTATTCTATATATCTTTCTTTACTTCTTACTTTGTGGCTGGCTGAGTGGCTGGGTGGCTGGGTGGCTGGGTGGCTGGGTGGCTGGGTGGCTGGGTGGCTGGCTGGCTGGCTGGCTGGCTGGCTGGCTGGGTGGCTGGGTGGCTGGGTGGCTGGCTGGCTGGGTGGCTGGGTGGCTGGGTGGCTGGGTGGCTGGGTGGCTGGGTGGCTGGCTCTCCCCTTCCTCCTTTCCTCCTCCTTTTCTTCTTCTATGTACTCTCTTTGCCTGGCAGTCCCACCTAACCCTCTCTTGCATAGCTATTTGCCATACCGAATATGATTCAAGTTTGATTATTATAGACGAATAACTACTAACCTGCATTTTAAAATTATACATTGCCTGCATGTCTTTAGTGTGAGTGCTCTGTCTGCATGGGCTTCAGATCCCATTATAGATGGTTGTGAGCCACCTTGTGGTTGCTGAGAATTGAACTGAGGACCATTGGAAGAGCAACCAGTGCTCTTAACCACTGAGCCATCTCTCCAGCCCCATACATTACATTTTAAAATGATATAGTATAACAAAAATAACCCTAAGCTTGTATCGATATATCAAAATCCATACCAATGTAAAATATTTGAGGTTGATAGTTGTCTTTTTATCCTATATCCATCCTAAATGATGACAAACACCCATAACTCACCAAATGACCAGAACTACCCACCCCTCTCTTGGAATGTAGGCATTGCATCCTTTAGATTGTGTCCTGTTGTCTGAGGACAACAGTATCTTTAGGGGACCAGAAGAAATTGAGATAATGTACAAATCCTGGAAAAACTAATTGTAACATTTGTTGTTCAATCTTAAAACTGTTCCTATGCAGAGGGATTAGTATATACATCACCTGTCTTATAGTTTTTCTTGATTTATTTCTTTATGTCTGTAGCCAGGATTTTCAGGAAGTCTCACCTGATCAAACCTGATCTCTACTACTCTTGAAGGAACCCACAGCCTTTCATTTCCTACAGAAATAAACCAAAACCTATTCCTCAATGTAATACATTTTCTAAATACCGCTTTAAAGTTAAGACATCCCTAGAGTATTTAGGCTGGTTTAATTCAGCAGTTCCTTTTACAGTCCCATGTCTCTCAGCAGCTGCCATCTGCTCGTCAGCATCCAAAAGCTTCAAAGTCAATACAACATACATGATTTATACTTGCTGTGTGTACTTATGTATCTTCTATATTACTTTACTCTCTCTTTAAATACTTTATTATTCTAAACTTTGTATTTTTTTCTATGACTGCCTACTCAAGCATCTACACACAATGTAACCTGCTTGAAGGTTACATCTAGACCTGCTTTACTACATGTTTTAGCCTTTTCTGACCACATGAGCCAAACCTTAACTGCTAAGTGGCACTGGCAGCTGGCTCTGCTTTCATCGAGTCTGTGAAAGCTGAGTTGGCTAAGAACTGTGTTCAACTGGATACTGGGTCAAACCTGCATTCAACATCTTCAGCTCTAGGAAATCCGTGCCTGTAGTGTGGGAGGCTAAGCTTTACTTAGCTTTTTGTTTCTACTTCATGTGGGGGCTACTCAAGTGCTTGCTGTATGGAAAAGCCTCTTAAAGGAGCCATACTTTTCACCCCCAGATTTCTCAGGCCCCATGTGGAAATTTGAGCCCCACATTGGGTGCCAAATGTAGTAGGCTTCCTTAGGGGCCTCCAATCAGCTTCCAAATCATTACAGGGAGACTTCTTATTAGTTATAAATGCTCAGCCTTATTTTATGCTTGTCGCCCTAGCTCTTATAACTTATTTTAACCTGTTTCTCTTCATCTACATTTTACCTTGGGGCTTTTTACCTTCTTTCAGTCTGTATGTCCTACTTCATGTCTGTCCGTCTGGCAGCTGCCTGGCCCCAGGCATCTCTCTCTTTCTCCTTCATTCTCTTCCTTTTTTTCTCCTGAGCCTAGACTCTTCCTCCTACTTATTCTCTGCCATCCAGCTCCACCTATCCTTTTACTGCCTAGCTATTGGCCGTTCAGCTTTTTATTAGACCAATCAGGTGCTTTAGGCAGGCACAGCACATCTTTACATCATTAAACAAATGCAGCATAGACAAATCTAACACACCTTTATGTAATAAAAGTAATAATCTGCAACATAAACAAATTTAACACATCTTTACATAGCTAAAATAATATTTCACAACACATTATAGATGGAGTTTATTGTTTTCTGAGGTAATTTACATATAATGAAGATTGCCATCTTTGGTGTCAGAAAACCTTGGGGAGAGTTTCATATCAGATTCTTTTCTCTAATCCAAATTATTTAAATCCTCAAAATAATGTATAATCAGTAGGATTCTTACTGTGAGGTAAATACAACATATGCAAAGCAGACAGAATGCGGTGGTTCTCAGTTATCACCTCCTCTGGTGATCATTTCCACTTTTGGTTCATCTTTGTGTCCTCAGAGCCAAATGCAGAGTCCGGAAAAAGGGATCAGTAAGTACTTATTGAATGAGTAAATGTTGGTATGAATGTGGTTAGCATTCATAATACACTGTAAATATGTGAGAAGAATTCTCAGAGGAGCATGCTGTCCCAGGAACTCAGAACCTGACTCAAGAGTGACACATAGTGGGATAAAAGTGAATGCTCTAATTTTTCTGTTCAGTTGGACAAAGACAAGCAGTATATACACATTGAAAGTGATCCCAGTTCAACTTCAGGGCATGCCAGTCTTCCCATGGTGAGAACATCTTAGGTAAGACTAGCCTGTCTATGGCCTGTGACTCCAAAAGAGGAAAACAATGATGTGACAGAAGATAGTAGGAAGTATTAGAGCTCTAGAGTCTAGAGCCTGGCTTCCCATCATTCTCCTACTTGCTAGAGTGACTTTGGAGCAAGCTATTCATCTAAGTCTCACTTCTTTATCTATACAAGAGATATGTAATTCCAATGTGGCAGATTGCTAGAAGAATTAAATAATCTTTGTGAAGCAGTTAGTTTAGTGCCCTGCACATGGATATCACTGTCATTGTGTAGATCCTTTTAAAATAGTAAAGTGTCCATGGTTTTCTTCTTTGATCCCCACCATAATCCCAAGAAACAGGCAGGTCTTAAGAAGCTAGCGACTGTAGGAATTAAAGGAATTTGTTATATAAAGATTATATGGCTGATAACAATGGGGGGTGGACTCTGTCATGAAGGTGGCATGGAGGAGTGGGAACAGCAGGAAATGTGAGCTTGGCTTGAGTTAATATTCCTTCCTCCACCATGAACTAGCCATATACTCCAGTACAAATCACTTCTCTGGGCATCAGTGGGTATTTCTTGTCTCAGAGATTGATTGTAAGGAGTGGACGAGGTAGCACATATTAAATATCCAGCAGAGCACCCAGTAGGTGCTCAACAAATATTCACCCCCAGGCTTGTATTTGTGTGTGTGTGTGTGTTTGTGTGTGTGTGTGTGTGTGTGTGTGTGCACCACAGTGCTTGTGGGCAGAATGCTTGTGGTCATCCATCTTTGTATGGCATTATAAACCATCTGCTTTGAACCAGTGGCTTTCAAGTTGACATCCTTCTCCACTTACACACTGTTCATTCCAAAGACAGAGCACCCACTGCTATCATAGATCTCTGTAACAGTGGAGGTGATGGCACTTAGTACCAGCCAGAGGGAAGAAGGCAAGGCAGGTCATAGTATGTCCCAGCTCTGTGCCTGCACCAACTCTGACAGAGGGTGTGTGTGCATGTGCGCGTGCGTGCCACAGTGTACTTGTGGAGGCCGAAGGACAACTTTTGGGCATTGATTCTCTCCTTTCACCTTGGCGATGTAAGTTCTCTTTTGTTTCTGCAAGCTTCCAATTGTCCAGTCTTCCTGCCCATTTCACCATAGTACTGCTGGGATTACACATGACACCACCACATCTAGAGATCAAACTTGGGTCATCAGACTTGTGTGTCAGTTGTTTTCACTCATAGAGCCTTCTCCACAGGCCTTAAAATAGCCCTAGTAGGTGACTGGATCATATACTTGAGGGTTCTGACTCTGCTCTTCATTAGCAATGTGACCTCGAACCAGATGCTGACTCTTTTGTGCCTTAATATGTTCATTTGCAACTCAGGTGCTATCACCAGGATTGGAGCTTCTGAGATTCTCGGGTGCGATGCTTTGAAGTGGAATGCCCTCCACAAGCTCATGTTTTGAATGGTTGTTCATCAGCTGGTGATACTATTTGAGGAGAGTTATGAAGGCTTTAGGGGGTGTTGCTTAGCTAGTAGCAGTATGTCTCCAGAAGTAGGCCACTGAAGGTTAGTAGCCTGCCCCCTCGTTTGAACCATTCTCTGCTTTTTGTTCTGCAGCCTCATGAACATGAGCTGATCCACTAAAACAAGTCTTTCTCTCCTTAAGGTGTTTCTGCTAAGTATTTGGTCACAGTGATGTAAAAGTAACTACTGTTTTATGTTTCAAGTCCTAATGTATAAAACATCTTAAACTCTTTTTAGGAAGAGCCTTAGGGATCATCTGCTTTGACTCCTTCATCCTTTGGATGTTGAAACTGAAGTCCACAGAGTCTTTTGAAGGCAGGGACCATGCTTCATCTATCTCTCTAGCTCAAAGGTTCAGACAGAATCAGGTATATTCCATGTGAATGTAAGTGACTTGATGACCAGCTCCCAGTGACATGGCTACAATCAACTTTTCTCGATGACTCAGTTATTGCCAAGTTCAATTACTGTACTGTGTCACCATGCCAAAATGCCATCAGAACCAATTACACCATGTAGAATATAGCTTCTTCTGCTTTTTTGCTTTCTGTTTCCTCTTGCCCCTTTCTCTCAATGTTGCCTGGCAGCTTCCCCTGTAAGGGATCTGTCTCACTGTCTTAAAGCAGCTGTCCACTATCATCTGCAGCAGAACTTAGGTGAGGAGAAGGATTTGAAAGATTGAGAGTTGGTGTGCATGCCAGGTGCTTTTATTGATCACAAGAAGGATGGCAGAGCTTTCCAGAGATAAACAGGCCACCTATTTTAAGCTGGAACTCAAAGTCATCTGGTCTGCCCCTTCTTACCTTCAAGCCATGGATATGTATCCTAACTGGAACACCCTGTCTGGTTCCTTCTACATGTGGTATTCATTTACTCTTGACATATGAGGCAGGTGCATATTTTATGATGATGTGGCTGAAGACACAATGCTTTCTAGCCCCTGGAATTGCTACTCAGTGACCTAGATTTGTAAACATCTTTTCTTCCCAGCATGGGAAAAGTAAGTATACACAGATGTGAATTCCTCACTCGTTTCTAATTATGCTCTAGCAAATATGCCTCTCTTCCCCGCTCTGTCCTTTCCAGCCCTCTTTAGCTGTAATTGAAATGAAATATTTTACTGTCACATGTTTGTTAGACATCTTTGGCAAGCTTAAAAAATGTAAACTGGAAACACTTAGGATAATTAAGGAGTAAGGGGAAATATGGGGAAAATACTAATTGTGTCAGTGGGTTTTAAATTGAGCTAGAAATAATCTCATTTAAAACCTAACTTCACTATTCATTTGAAAGCCTGTAAATTACAGGCAAATTATTGCCATAAGTCGTGATTTATATTCTGAGGGTTTTTAATGGGGGCAAGCGAGGCAGAAAAGCACTCTGACCAATTCCAGCCTGGAAAAGACCAGGTTGATTTTCCTCTCTGAGGACTATGTAGTTGGAGGACCACTTGAACCTGGAGTTTGTGGCCTGAGCAACATAGGAACACTCTGCTCCAAAAGAAGGAAAAAAAAAAATCCAACATTGTCTCCACACCCATGGGACATGCCAGTTTGTCACAAGTGTGACAGGTGTTGTGTCCTGGGACAATGTTTTACTCCTGCTTTGCCCATGGTAGGGAATGGAGGCCCTCTGGAGGTCCTTTAGTCCAAGCTGAGGAGTTCCCTGAGGACTATTTTTCCGTGCTCACACCACTATTGTGAACTGGGCTACTGCAGGAGCTCTACCTTAAGCTTGTCAAGAGTTTCTCTTGGCATTGACACCTGTGTTCTTGCTTTCTCATGCATCACTATTTGTTTACAGACACAATTCTCCAGACTAGACCGAGACTTTATCTCTTTCTGCCAGTCTCTTGCAGTCTGGGTTAATAAAATTCCCTTCAGCCTTTAGTGTCCAGTGGTCTGGCTTATTAGAGAGTGAATAAAATAGAATAGAAAAGGGCTGTGCTATGGGGATACAAAGAAAGAAAAGAAGGTCTTTGACTCCCCAGGACTGTCCTTTCTCTTTGGGGATGCTCTCCATGAGTGTGGGAGCTGAGGACCCGGCACCATGTCTCAGGTCTATGTTCTTCTAAAGCAGTTGTTTCTGCCCTGAACATAGAATCATGTCAGTCATCAGCAGCCAGGAGCTAGGAAAAAATAGAAATAGAGCCCATTTGCTGTTGCATAGTGGGTGCCCCCCCCTCCCCCCCCCATGTTTCTATTCTCTGAACATTCTGAATTCACCTGTGAATTCTTTGCCTGGAGCCACAGCTTCTGCAGGACACTCACCTCTGGCCCCAGCCATTCAGAGCAACAATAAACAACAGCACTCTTGGCTTCTTCCTGCCTGGCCAGGTCTCAATCCTCCAACCAGCTGATCCCACCTGCAAGCATTTGACAAAGGCCGGGCTTTGTGTTGGGGGCTGAGGAGGGTTCACCATAGCTCTTTGTCTTCAAAAGCTTACTGCTCACAGAGAAGGGGTGGACTCAAAGGCTCAGAGTGGGATGATTAGAAAAAAAAAGTGTTGTTTCCCTGACTAATTAAGCCCACCTCAGTAGTTTAAGACAAGTGCTCCGAGAAAGAAATAGCATGTGGTGAGGATTCTAAGGAGGAAGAAGCAGTATTCCAATGGGAGATATTTGAAGGGGCTTCACAGGGTGGAGGAGGGTCTCAGATAAGGCAGGGTATCCAGAAGGAAGGATGAATATGCACATGCCAGCTGGTTGGTAACAAAACAGAACTAGGTTAATTTTGTGGGACCGTAAGTGGCCTCTAAAGTAGTGGAAAGGAATATCCCAGCAAACAACAGCAAACGGACAAATAACCATCACTGCTGCATTGCTGTGGGGACTCACTCGAATCAAGGTAAACACAGGAAAACAGTATCAGCGAATTAACAGTGAATAACTTGCTTAATACCACAAGCCTACAAATGAGGTACAGAGGTTTGAATGTATCGTGTGTCCAGGGCCACACACCATTGCCTCTCATGAGGGTCCCCTCCAGAGCCTGTGACAGTTAGCCAGCACAGGTTTACTGGCTATTGAGAGGAAGAAAGGGCAGTGAAGCAGCCAATTATCAGGAAGAAAAAATGGATTCATGGGTGTCCAGAGAGAGCACACAGGAAGCAAGAGAGGATAAGCAGGGTGGAGTGGTATTTTTAATTATGAACTATTTTGCATATACAGAAAATAAAATGAGAGTTGGAACCACCACTCAGCCTTACTGTGTTGGCTTGCAAATCTTGCTGCAGATCTTTATCTTAAAAAGAGATATCAATATCTAGCTATAGCTATCCTTTTCTTCACCCCCACCTTCTTCATGTCCTCAACAAAGGTAATTAAGTCAATACCATCCCCAAGTCTTTTGAAGTGTGTGGTATATGTATACGTGTAGGCAAAAAGTTGACATCAGTTACCTTCCTCTGTCAGTCCTTTTTGGTACAAGGTCTCTTGTTGAACCTGGAGTTTATACTGATCATGTAGACTGGCTGACCAAAAAGCCTTTCTCCCCTACCCCAATACTGGAGTTACAGATTTGTGTTGAAGCACCAGGCTTTTATGTAGGTGCTAGGGATTGAACACAGGACCTTATACTTTACATCTCTCCAAGTCCCTCCCATGCCTTTAAAAATGTTTGTTGCATATACCTGTGTGTGTGTGTGTGTGTGTGTGTGTGTGTGTGTGTGTGTTGAGAGAGAGTGTATATGTGTGTGTGTAAAGACAAGTCTCATGTATTCAAGTCCAATTTGAACCTATACTCAATATATAGCAGAGAATAACCTTAAATCTGGTGGTTGGAGGCAGAGTGTGGGCCTGTGTTTAACAATAGCTTAGTACTACATATTAGGTAGGAAGAGAGCCCAGGAAAAGCTAGAACAAAGAACATTCTTAAAAATCTGAATCAAAGTTCACTATGCCTGCCTTATTGGGTTCCTAGTCCTTGCCCCCCCCCCCCCCCCCCCCCCGGCTCTAAAGCTAGACTCAAAAGTTATGAAACCAGAGTCCATTATCAAGCACTTTTATAGTACTGGAGGGATAGAATCATAGTGTGAGGTACCTTTCCAGTGGGGTCTATATACATACAGTTAAATTACACTTTGTAAGTTCCCAGGCAAACCTCATAGAAAATACAATATGGCCAAAGTCTTCTTGTGCTCTGTTTTGTATAGAGAATGGTCTACTATAGTTGGCTGTGGTCACCTGTTCATGTCTTTAGGGTCTCTTTATGGTCACGTGTTACTAGAAACATGGGAAGCCCCATATTGGGCACCATATGTTACCAAGGAAACTAGGATTCTCTCTTTGAGTTCTTGGTTTAGAAATGAATTTGGAAGGAAGCTTAAGGACAGTTTTATTAGAGTTTGAGAGAAAGTCATGTCAGGGAAGCTGTAAATCTCAGCAGCAGGGAGAACGAGAAGAAGAGGAGAGAGCCATAGCATTTGGGGTAGGCTGATGTTCAGCAGTGCTGGTCAGTAAGCAGCCAGAGGCAGGCGCAGGGGCCCTTCAGAACAAGAGAAAACCGAGAGCTCCAGCGAGAGCATGTTCAGGCCTTAGACAAATGCCTGAGAGAAAGGACAGGAAAAAGAAAAAAGGGCTTTCTGAGTAACTCAGAAAAGTGGGTACACAGTTCTGTGTGATGGAAGTTCTCCAAGCAGCCAACAGCCCTTCCTTTACCTCCTGGTAACAGTGCATCTTGAATCCGTGTGAAAAGTATCTATGAACACATCTGTGCATTTTTAACCATGATGTTTTTGAGATTACCTATAATGACACATAGGGCTGCTTCACTGACTTTTTAAAAAACGTCACCATTACTATTATTATTTAGTGGTGTATGTGTGTGTTTAGCTCAGAGAACACTTCTAGGGAGCTGTTCTCTCCTACTGCCTTTATGTGGCTTCTGGAGCTCAGGCCTAGGTAACCAGGTGCTGCTGGCTGCTGAGCCATCTCTCTGGCTCCTGGGTCACTGACTTTAACCATCAGTGTACTAATAAACCAGCTCTCTACTGCCATGCATTTTAGTCATTACCATTTCTCCCTGTTTGCAAGTGCAGAATGTACAACCTTGTCTGTCTCCTTTGCTCACCTGCGGGTCAGTCATTCCTTGGACCACTTTCTTAGATATTTTCTGTTGCAGGGATAACATACACCAACAAAAGCAGTTCACAAAGGATTTATTCAGCCTCACAGTTCAAGGGGACAGTCCATCATGTCAGGGAAGCCACGGCAGGAGGAGCTTGAAGCAGTTGGTCACCCACAGCCAGGAATAGAGAGCAGTGAACACATACTATTACCCCACTTCCCCTCTCCATTTGTATGCTCAGAGGATTCTGGTCAGGGAATGGTACCACCCCCAGTGGGTGGGTCATCCCATCTCAATGCACATAAGATAGCCTCCCCACAGGCCTGTCTCCCAGACGATTCCAGATTTTGCCAAGTTGATAAAACTATCAAAACCCCCAAGAAGTGGAAGCATGCCTGTGGAATAGGTGTGCTTGTCTCTAACTTCCCTGGGCACTGCCACACAATAAGGGTACTGCTGCTTTCCTGACCCTGTGCCCACAGACTTCCTCCACTTAGTGTGAATGTGAAATGCTATTATTATTATTATGCTAATTATCAGAAGAGGGAAAGGGATGAAGAAAGCGCCTGGAACTGGAGGAACCTTGCTTTGGGAAATCTCAGGCATGCTGGGAAAACAACAGGGAAATGACCTGCTGGTGTGAAGCAGGGACAGCCCACAGTGTAAGAAGAAGGAACAGCTTAACCAGAACTGGGTGGAGGGGAGGAGCCATGCCCTGCAGTGGATGCTGCTTGAGCCTTCTCCTCTTGAATGGTCAACTGGAAATGCTAGTTACATCCTCAGTTGATAGCATCTTTCCCGCCTGTGACTCTTTAGACTTATACTCAGGGAGGGCTAGACAGATGGCTCAGTGATTAAGAGCACATACTGCTCTTGCAGAGGATCTGAGTTCAGTGTCAGCATCCACATGAGGTGATGCCATCTCCAGAGGGGTCCAATACTTCTGGTCATCCATGCACCTACACACACATGCGCAATGGCACATAGACATACATAATTTAAATATTTATTAAAGACTTAAAGTCACACATGTCATCCCAGCACTTTGGGAGCATGGAGTAGGTGGATCAGGAGTTCAAGGCCAGTGCCCACCATATCCTGAGATACCTGAGGTCCTTTTTAATGAAGAAAGAGATGAGGAAGAAGAGGAGGGCGAAAGGAAATAGTAGAAAAAGCAAAGCAAAGCAAAGAAAGGTAGGTTAGGTCTGTTCAAGTCAGCCAGGTGCCCAATTGCTCTGTTACATGTTGGGAGTACGTCTACTAGCCCTGAGGGTGTTCCAGCAAAGGCCAGAGGAGTCTGGGCTGAGCAGTATAGAATACACACCTATAAGTTGAGGAAGGTGTCTTAGGGATTCTATTGCTGTCATAAAACACCAGGACCTATAGCTTCTTGGAGAGGAGAGGATTCATTTCATTTTACATTTCCAGATAATATAATCCATCACTGAGGGAACTCAGGGCAGGAATTCAAACAGGGCAGAATCCTGGAGGCAGAAATTGAAGCAGAAACCATGGAGGAGTGTTGCTTACTGGCTTGATCCTCATTGATTCCTTAACCTGCTTCCTTAAAGAACCCAGGACCACCAGCCCAGGGGTGTTACTACCCCCTGTAGGACAGCCCACTCACATCAGTGGTCAATCAAGAAAATGTACCAAAGCCTTGCCAATAGGACAGTTTGGTGGAGGCATTTTCTTAATTGAGGCTCCTCATAAAATAACTTCCGCTTGTGTCAAGTTGACATAAGTCTGGCCAGCACGGAGGGAAGCTAGATGCCCTTCGCAATGCGCAATGTTTCCCTGCATTTAGTTCTCCTCCCAGTTTTCAGTAAGATGAAAAAGTAAGGGTGAAGAGTGGAAGGGGAGCTGGCGAGATAACACAGGTGGATTGGGTGCTTGTTCTGAGAGCAAAACCCGGAATGCTTTGCAGCCCCAACACTGGGGGTTGGAGAGACAGGGAGATCCCAGGAGCCCGCTGCACAGCTGTCCTAGTTGCTCTCTATTGCTAAGGCAAACATCATGACCAAAAGCAACTTGAGGAGAGAATTTAATTCATCTTACAGTGCATCCTGCATAAAGGGAAGTTCAGGGCAGGAACTCAAAGCAGGAACCTGGAGACAAGAACTGATGATACAGGAACACTGCTTATTGGCTTGCTCCTAATGATTCAACTGGCTTCCTATATCAGCCAGGTTCCCCTTCCCAGGTGTGGCACTAGCCAGAGTGGTCTGGGTCTGCTCACATCAATCTTAAGAAAAATGCTCTACAGACTTGCCTACAGGCAACCTGATGGAGAGAATCCCTCAGCTAAAGTTCCCTCTTCCCCAAGGGGAAGAGAGAGAGAGAGAGAGAGAGAGAGAGAGAGAGAGAGAGAGAGAGAGAGAGAGAGAGAGAGAGAGAGAGAGAGAGAGAGAGAGAGAGAGAGAGGAGAGAAGAGAAGAGAAGAGAAGAGAAGAGAGAGAGAACAGGGTACTAGACCCACACCTGAACATAGACAGCATGTTTATCTCTCTCTCTCTCTCTCTCTCTCTCTCTCTCTCTCTCTCTCTCTCTCTCTCTCTCTCACACACACACACACACACAGACAGAGACAGAGAGAGGGAAGATTCACAGACATTAGAATGGTGGCCACCAGGCAAATGTCCAATGCTGCCTTTAAGCAGTGGTTCTTAACCTTCCTGATGCTATGACCTTTTAATACAGTTCCCTGTGTTGTAGTGACCTCAGCCATAAAATTATTTTCATTGCTACTTCTTAGCTGCAATTTTGCTATTGTTGTATATTATAATGTAAACACCTGTGTTTTCCAATGGTCTGAGGTGACTCCTGTTGAAAGGGTCGTTTGACCCCCCCCCCAAGGGTCTCAACTTATGTGTTAAGAACCACTGCCCTTAAGAAAGGCCTGAAAAGTCTAGTGAGGTGGTGCATGCCTTTAATCCTACTGCTCAGGAGGCAGAGGCAGGTAGATTTCTGAGTTCAAGGCCAGCCTGGTCTAAAAACCGAGTCCAGAACAGCCAGACTATACAGAGAAACCCTTTTGAACCCCCAAACCCACCCCCATGGAAAAAAAAAAAAGGAGAGAAGACAAAAAGATTCTGGCTGTTGAGATCAAGGGTCACATGGAGGCTCTGTCTGACCTGACCCTGGGGTTGGCCTTAGGTGAAGCTTTTTGGAGAAGCCTCAGAGTAAGTTTGGTGTCCACATTTCTACCTAAGCATCTCTGATTCTTTTTTTACCAGCCCTGGCTGGGTTTGAAGCTAACTTGTTTGCATCTCTGCGGCATGCAGTACCTCGCTGGGCTGCAGAGGGAGAGATTTGCTTTGCACATGATTTAATCTGGGGGTGAGGTAATTAGTTTGCTCCCTTCAGACAAGAGGCCTCCTCCAGCCTTGTTGAGCAGGGTTAGGAGCAGGGAAGCTGCCCTGTGGACCTTGTTAGATGGCTCTTCTGCTCACGTGATCACAACTGAGGGGTGATTTACAGTAACTCCTGATATTAAAAACCTCTCACTGAGACAGCTAAAATGAATAATGCTCTGTGGTGAATTTGCTAATGAATTTTTCTGCTAAAAACAGGGGTGGGGTGTGGGGTATACCTGGGGAAACAGAGTGTTGGGCCAGAGAAAGACCATGAAACTCTATAAATCAGGGTTCTTGAGGACTCTAGAGAGAAAAAACAATCAAACCACTTAAAACAAAAACAAAAACAAAAACAAAAACAAAAATCCCCTATATCCTGTTCTCAGCTAAGAACAGTCATTTCAAGGTAGAAAGTGACTTGACATCCTTTTGGTATTCTTAAAATACATAAGCAATTGCCTTTAAAATAAATAAGAGTTTGTGATTCCGGGTTTAAGTAATCTCACTGGCTCTGATTTGCCTGTATGTGATAGTGTGGCCCTGTTCTGGAGGTTGACTGCTGTAACGGTGGACCTGTGCAGACTGCAGATGTGTGCAGAGGCACAATGCAGAGACTATGGGGCATCCTGTCAGCATCTCTGGATGCCCTCCTGCTGGGTCGGGTATTCTGCATCAGGCCAGTGGCCAAGGGTATACTGACTCCCATCTTACAAGGACTCCAGGCTATTGCTGTCTTGAAATTTTTAGTTTTTGAAAATGGGCATCTATCTTCTTATTTTTTGCTGATGCTGTTAGTAGCTGTTCCGTAGGGACTCTTTTATGTCAACATGTATCATTTGGTCTCTGATGGCTCTGGCCTCTTCTCAGAAGGCCACATAATGAAATGTTTGCCCTAAAAGGATAAATGTATATAGGAAAAAAAAATGTCTGCCTTGTAGTGAAAGATCCCCGGGGGCTGGGGACCCCCGAAACGGACCTTTCCTCAGGATGAGACCCCCCAGGACCCAAGAAGGACCGAGTCACAGATCAGATGCAAACAGCACGAGGTTTATTGGACACAGAAATCTGCGGGCCAAGTCTCTTGGGAAGGCTTGCGCGCGTAGCCCTTTGTTCGGGGCCTTTTTATAGGGTTTAGGAAAAAACACGTGCGTACAGAGGCAAAGGCGAAGTTACAAAGTTTCCATTGGCTGGTTTGAATGAAATCGCCCGTTGAGGGGTGAGGGGTGAGGGCCCCCAGGTTGCCATCCGGCCTGACCAAACAACCTGGTTATCACCCGCCTCCAGGCCTGCTGTTTGTTCTTTTGTTCTTTATCTTCTTTTTGGAATTCTTTTCCTGATCAGGCTGGGCCTGATCACATAGCTAAGTAACTGCTTCCCCTCCCTTCCCCCCCTCTGCCCTGTGAAAGTTACCTGACCACATTCCTTTGTCTTATCTCGTGCTCCCCTCCCTTCCCCCTCTGCCCTGTGAAAGTTACCTGACCACATTCCTTTGTCTTATCTCGTGCTCCCCTCCCTTCCCCCTCTGCCCTGTTGACATATATTGTGAAAGTTACCTGACTACATTCCTTTGTCTTATCTCGTGCTCCCCTCCCTTCCCCCTCTGCCCTGTTGACATATATTGTGAAAGTTACCTGACTACATTCTTTTTCTTTATCCCAAGCATCTTAACTGCCGTCTTTTCTTTATCAGCGGAGTTAATCTTTACTGTCTTGTTAATATGTCTTAGGGAGGTTTACTTGCAACGTGCTGCTGTTAACTCTATTTCTTGGGTAAGAAAAATTTGCTAGAGCAAGCAAAAGAGAGGAAAAAGGGGGGGGCCCTTACATTCCCCCATTTTCTTTTAGCCCGAGTAAAACCTTTTACTCTATGGGGAACTATTATCTCGCTGTTCTAGGGCATGGTATTGTTGGGTTAATACCATGGCTTGAACAAGTGACAGTCTGTCTTTTATAAATTGGGTCAACCTGTTAATGATCCAAGGCCCGAGAGTCAGAACTAATATCAATAGTATTAAGGGTCCTATTAAAGAGGATATCAAAGTAGTAAACCAGGGTGAACGGTTCCAGATTCTTTCATACTAAAACTGTTGGGATTCAAAGTCCCTTTTACGCTTGTCTAGTCTCTCTTTTAGTTTGTCTAGGGTTTCTGTTACTAATCCGGTTTTGTCAGAAAAGAAGCAGCATTCCTCTTTAAGAGCGGCACAAAGGCCACCCTCTTTAAGAAATAGTAAATCTAGGCCTCTCCTGTTTTGTAGCACCACCTCTGATAGAGAGGATAGGGACTCTTTAAGGGCTCGTACGGATTGTTCTAGGGCCCTAAGGTCTTCATTCATAGCATTATGTAAAAGCAAGTATTGATCTGTTCGGATCAGGGCAGTTGCTCCAGTACCGACTCCGGCTGCAATACCCCCCGCTCCCAACAGCATAGCTAGGGTGATTAGGGTGGTGGGCTCACGTTTTTTCCGGTGAAGATCACTCCATTCATGGTAACCTAGGATCAATTCATCTGTGTGGTAGGTTATCCGAGGCCATAGTTGTACTAGCACACAATAGTCAGTAGCTGGATTTAAGACTGCAGCAAACACACAAGGAGTTAGACCTGTGTTACACGCCCAATAAGTCCCATTAGGGGGGATCAAATAAGAGGAGCTGGCCCATATTTTATGGGTCGACTTGCAAAGGGTTCTTTGAACATGTTGAGGAGGAGTGCCTACGCATAGTCCTGATCCTGAGACCTGTGAGAGAGTTAGGCTATGACCTTGGGCGAGACACGCAGTGCTGGGAGTGGTAGAGTTAGTATAATTAGCAGAAAGGGCTATGCCCTCATAGTATGGAGGGTTGGGGTTAAGACATAGCCAGCAATTGCTCGCCCTCTCAGGGCTGGAGAGGTTAAGAGCTTGGTAGGCTCCTTTAACTAGATTAATGAGCCTATCTCCTGTCCCGGGTATTTTTGGGGCCTCACTGGTTTGCATAGCTGTGGGAGTTGTAGGGACTGGAATACCGCTAACTGCCGGTCTGGGGA
This sequence comes from Phyllotis vaccarum, assembly GCA_033318265.1. Classification (NCBI taxonomy): domain Eukaryota; kingdom Metazoa; phylum Chordata; class Mammalia; order Rodentia; family Cricetidae; genus Phyllotis; species Phyllotis vaccarum. The sequence continues at coordinate 100,372,901 of JARWLC010000003.1, forward strand.
CTCTCGACTGGGGAGGGCTGGGCGCCCTCTGGTCGGAGAGTATTGTGTTAGGGCCCACCAGGAGGGTAAATGGGTCTTGAATTTTTAATTTAATTTCGAAAGTAACTCCCCTATCTGTACCACTAAGATGCCACCGCAGACCCCAAGTGCGACCAGAACTCCAGTCTGAAAACTTTTTCCCCTGTTCAGTAAAGCTTATGTTTAGCGGTAACGATAATCCAGCTGCCATAGGCCCTCCGGTGTCCCTGGCAGGGCAAACAGAGCGAAAGACCCCACCCTGGTGTTGCCATGTTTTTTTGAACCCGCGCTTAACTGTTATAAGGTCCCATGATGAGGAAGGGTTCCAATAGGCATCTCCAGTGGTTTCACAACCCCATGCGGCACAAAAATATTCTTGATATCCTCCACACCTATGGGCCTGTGCTCGACTCCTCCCGTCTTTGGGACAAACATAGAAATCATGACTGGCTAATTCACAGCGAACACTGGGACAAGCACACCCCAAGTGGTGGATTTTTGGGCAAGCTAAGTTGCTAACATTTAGGGCATCGTGGCTCTTATCTGGAATGTCCCAGGTATCAAGCCCCGCTGCTAGTTGGCAAAAATCAGGGGTGAGGGAGGGCCACCAGGCGTTGGGGATATGTTGCTGGGAGGTTTCCCAGACTACCTCTCCTGTCTGTGACAGGATCTGCCAAGAGAGTCGTTTTATCTGGTGGGGGGACCCTTGGGAACTTAATACAGTCAGAGCAAGAATAGTCAGTCTTAGGACCGCGCCAGTCTTATCTTTAGTGGATTTTGAGTGCGTTGGACTTCCCATTTCTTGAAGTTGGGTTCTGCCGGGCCGTCTGGTTCTGGATAAGCCGGTTTTACGTGGGAGGCGTGGATCCAAGCTGCGATGCCGTCGACTTTTAGCGCTGTCGGGGTAGTCAGGAGAACGGTGTAGGGTCCCTTCCACCGGGGCTCGAGGCTTCTAGTCTGATGTCTGCGGACCCAGACGGAGTCGCCAATCTGGAACTGGTGCGGCACGGTTGGATTTCTTAGCTGCTCTCGGTAAGCTGTAGCCAATGGTTTCCAGACCTCTTTTTGGACAATCTGAAGTGCCTGGAGGTGGGCTTGTAGGGTAGCGCGGTCAGCAAAAGAGGAAATATTAGGATCAAAGAAGTTTACAATAGGAGGTGGTGCCCCATAAAGTATTTCAAAGGGGGTCAAACCTAGGGGCCCAGGGGTGTTCCTGGCCCTATACAGGGCCAGGGGCAGGAGGAGGACCCAGTCCCTAGAGCCAGCTGCAAGCGTTAATTTGGTTAAAGTTTCTTTGATTGTTCTATTCATCCTTTCTACCTGTCCTGAGCTCTGGGGTCTATATGCACAATGTAGTTTCCAATCAATCCCCAGTAACTTGGCCACTTTCTGACTTACCTGGGAGACGAAGGCTGGACCATTATCAGTGCCCAGCATCTGGGGCATCCCATACCTGGGGAAGATCTCCTCGAGTAACTTTTTAGTTACCACGCTTGAGGTCTCGTGCTTGGTGGGGAAGGCTTCCACCCATCCTGAAAAAGTGTCCACAAAAACTAACAAATACCTGTAGCCATAGAGTCCAGGTTTTACTTCCGTGAAGTCGACTTCCCAATGTACACCAGGGCGGTGTCCTCGAACGCGCGCTCCGGAGGCAGCATAGGTCTTCTTTGTATTTACCTGTGCACAGGCTGGGCATTTTTCAACTACTTGTTGCAGCACTTTGTCTTGGTTTAATAATATATAAGACCGATTTTCAGTATCTAGAAGGGTTTTTATTTTCTTTTTGCTCAGATGGGTCAGAGAGTGCAAAAGCTGAACTATGTGGTGAGTATATGAAGTGGGCATAACAATTTTTTTGTCCGCGATCCATGCCCCCTTTTCTGGATCCCATACAGCCCCCATTTTCTTTAGTAGCTCTTGGTCCTCAGAGCTGTATTTTATAGGTTCTTTCCCTTGTGGGGGCCGTGCGTCCAGGGTGAGGATGGGCCCAGTCTCCCTCCCCCTCAGGGCTGCTTCCCTGGCAGCTTGATCAGCCAGCTGGTTCCCTCTTGCCACCGGGCTATTATCTCTTTGGTGGCCCGGGCAGTGCATGATGCCCAGTCTTCTGGGCAGGAATAGGGCTTTGAGTAGAGCCAGTATTTCAGTCTTATTTTTAATTTCTTTTCTATCGGAGGTGAGGAGCCCTCTCCTCCGATAAATTTCACCATGTACGTGGGCCGTAGCGAAGGCATAGCGGCTGTCAGTATAAACGTTTAGCTTCTTACCTTCTGCCATTTGTAGGGCCTGAGTCAGGGCGATGAGTTCTGCCCGTTGAGCTGACGTCCCAGGGGATAGCGCCTCGGACCAGATTACCTCTGTCTCACTAGTCACCGCAGCTCCTGCTCTCCGCTCTCCGTTGTGCAGGAAACTACTGCCATCTGTATACCAGGTGTAGTCCGCATCCATGAGGGGCTGGTCTGTCAGATCTTCTCGGGTGCCATGGACTTCAGCCAGGATCTGGAGACAGTCATGAGTTTCCACTGCCCCGGGCAGGGGGAGTAGGGTGGCAGGGTTGAGGGCCACCACAGGCCCGAACTGTACACGGTCAGTGTCCAGAAGCATGGCCTGATAATGGGTCATGCGAGCATTGGAGAGCCACCTGTCTGGGGGCTGCTTGACCAAGGCCTCAACCGCGTGGGGGGCCAGAATGGTCAGTGGTTGACCCAAAGTTAACTTGCCCGCATCTTTGACTAGGATGGCGATGGCTGCCACCATCCGCAGACAGGGTGGCCAACCGGCAGCCACCGGGTCTAATTTTTTCGACAGATAGGCCACCGGGCGCTTCCAAGGCCCTAGCCTTTGGGTTAACACTCCCTTGGCATAGCCCTGTTTTTCATCTATGAACAGCTCGAAGGCCTTAGTCACGTCTGGGAGTCCCAGAGCTGGGGATTCTAGTAAAGCCTTTTTGATGTTGGAAAAGGCCTGTTGCTGTTCCTTGCCCCAGTGGAACCGAGCCCCTTGCTTAGTGAGGGGGTATAAGGGGGCTGCCATCTCTGCAAACCCAGGGATCCATAGGCGGCAGAATCCAGCAGTTCCCAAAAATTCCCTTAGCTGGCGCGGAGTAGTAGGTGCAGGAATGTGGAGGATAGCCTGCTTTCGTGCCTCGGTAAGCCATCTCTGTCCTTCTCTCAGCTGATATCCCAAGTAGGTGACTTGTTTTTGGCATATCTGGGCCTTTTTGGCTGAGGCCCGGTATCCTAGCTGTCCCAGAGTCTGCAAGAGAGCTTTGGTACCACTCAGGCAGTCTTCCTCGGTGCTAGCAGCCAGGAGGAGATCGTCAACATATTGAAGAAGTACCAGGGAGGGATGCTGCACTCGGAAATCAGCTAAGTCTCTGTGCAGCGCTTCGTCAAACAGAGTAGGACTGTTCTTGAAGCCCTGGGGAAGCCGGGTCCAAGTTAGCTGTCCCGAGAGTCCAAAATCTGGGTCCCTCCATTCAAAGGCAAAGAGTGGTTGACTCTCTGGGTGTAGTCTTAAACAGAAAAAGGCATCTTTCAAATCTAGCACCGTATACCATTCATGAGAAGGTGGCAGAGTGCTCAGTAGATTATATGGATTGGGCACGGTGGGATGTATGTCCTCAACTCTTTTGTTAACTTCTCTTAGATCTTGCACCGGCCGGTAGTCTCCGGTTCCTGGTTTCTTTACTGGCAAGAGAGGTGTATTCCAAGGAGACCGGCAGGGAGTTAGGATCCCTTGATCAAGAAGTCTCTTAATATGGGGCCTTATGCCTTGGTGGGCTTCATGAGACATGGGGTACTGCTTTATCGACACAGGGGTGGCTGTTGTCTTGAGTTGAATTAGAAGGGGGGGTTGCTGACGAGCCATTCCCATGCCCCCAGTCTCTGCCCAGGCCGTTGGGAATTCTCTTAGCCAGATATCAATTTGGACCTCTGGGGATAGCTCAGGCTCATATAGTCTATATTCTTCTTCTAAATGAAGGGTTAGGACCTGTAAGGGTCCTCCGTTGGGGCCTATTACCGTCGCCCCTTTCGAGTCAAAGTGGATCTGGGCCTTCAACTTGGTCAGGAGATCCCTTCCCAGTAATGGGTAGGGGCAATCTGGCACATGTAAGAACGAATGAGTCACCTTACCGGTAGCCAGCTGGACCTTGCGTTCCGTGGTCCATCGATAATTCTTTCCTCCAGTTGCTCCTTGCACCCAGGCAGTCCGGTTGCTGAGTGGTCCTAGAGTCTGGGTTAGGACTGAATGCTGGGCCCCGGTGTCCACTAGGAAGGTGACCGGCTGCCCCCCGACGTTTAAGGTTATCCTGGGCTCAGGGGGGGGCTCCTGGCCCTGACGCCCCTAGTCTTCTAACGTCAGTAGGGAAGTCAGTGGTTTAGGTCTCGGGGGACCTCTGGGATTCTTGGGGCACTCTCGTGCCCAGTGTCCTCTTTCCTTGCAATAAGCACACTGGTCTTTGTCCAGTCTGGCCCCTTTTCGCTCCCGTTCTCTAAATCTGACTCCCTCTCTGTTCTGTCCCTGAGTAACTACAGTGGCCAACACCTTAGTCAATTCCCTGCTCCGCTTCTTGTCTCTCTCGTCCTGAGCCTCTTTCATTCTTAGCCACATTCTCTCTTCTTTCTCTTCTGGAGTTTCTCTCTTATTGAACACCTTTTCTGCTTCTTTTAATAAATCTGAAAGTGTATATCCCTGTAGCCCTTCTAATCTCTGTAACTTGCTCCTGATGTCTGGGCTAGACTGCCAGATGAAGGACATTGATACACTAGTTACTTGTCCTTCATCATCAGGGTCATAAGGGGTGTACATCCTATAAGCCTCTTTAAGTCTCTCTAGGAAAGCAGAAGGTGTTTCTTCCTTTCCCTGTATCACTTGCTTAACCTGAGCCAAATTAGTGGGCCGTCTCGCGGCAGCCCGGAGACCCGCTATGAGCAACTGGCGATAGAGACGGAGGTGCTCCTTACCTGCAGGTGTGGCAAAATCCCAATTGGGGTGGGTCAGGGGAAAAGCTGCATCAATCTCGTTGGGCAGCTGGGTTGGCCGCCCATCATCGCCCGGTACGTTCTTTCGGGCTTCTAGGAGGACTCTCTGCTTCTCCTCCGAGGTTAGCAGAGTCTGCAACAGCTGTTGACAATCATCCCATGTGGGTTGATGGGTGACTAGAATAGATTCAATCAAGTTAGTCAAGGCAACGGGGTCCTTAGAGAAGGGGGGGTTATGCTGCTTCCAGTTATAAAGGTCAGAAGCGGTGAATGGCCAGTACTGTGGCCGGCCATTAGGACCCTCCCTCAGAGGGAAGGCCTGGGAAGCTTGACTCGGTGGCTGTTCGCGCCGATCCCTGAGTCGCCCCGCAATGGGCGACACTGGAGGAACAGGCTCTTGCTCTTTTACTGCCGCCTCCGGGTATGGAGGAGGCTCCTCTGTTAACAGGTCGATAAGAGGGGACCCTGCGTCTGGAGGCAAAACGGGAGCAGGCTTGGGGGGTTTTGGGGACTTGTCCTGGAGCAGGGTGAGGGCAGGGTAAAGAGAAGAGGAAGTAGGAGTGGGGTGGGGATGGGACAATTGCTCTCCTGGGGGAAACGGGGCGGAGGGACTAGGGGTGATTGGGAAAGAGCGGGGTTTAGGAAGAGGAACAAAGGGCTGGATCCAAGGTGGGGGGTCTGAGGCCAAAGCCCTCCAGGTGACGATGTAGGGCACTTGATCCGGGTGTCCATGGGGTCCAAGGCTGAAAACTTTGGCTTCTACCTGAGAAATAATGTCAAGGTTAAAGGTGCCATCACGGGGCCACCCTACATTAAAGGTGGGCCATTCGGAGGAACAGAAGGCGACCCATTTCTTCTTCTTGACTTCTACTGACTGGTTGTTGGCCCAGTCCCGGACATCGTTCCAATGGCTTAGGGTCAGACTTAAGGGGGTGGTTACCGTCTGTCCCATGGTTTCAAAACCGAGAAGGGTTAGTAGTACAGATACAAAGACTAGACTTAGACACAGGACAAACAATTGCGCTGCGCGACTTCGGCGTAAAACCGAAAGCAAAAACTCAGATGGGGAACTCGGGGGTCTGGATTCTCCTTTTTCAATCAAGACCACGTGCCCCTCTGATACGGACTGAGCTCCAAAGGGGCCTCCCCAAAAGCGAGCTCTATATGCCCCGCTGCATCGGGGTTTAAATGTCCCGCCCGGCGGGACTACCAATGCCTCTGGAACGTCTTCCAGGGCTGCGGGGGAGAAGTTCTGAGCCCGTCGGCTCCTTCTGATCCCCGCCAAATACAAATGGATCCGACCGAACCCCAAACCAAACCAAACGCGTGCGCAGATTTACAGACACAGCCACAGACAACCCAGATTCTCAGAAAACAAATTCAGACACCAGACACAGCCACAGACAACAAACAAAGCGCTGGCCAGCTTACCTCCTGTCAGTGAGTCGGTGGTCCCTGGGCATGGGGGTCTCCGATCTCGCTGGGGCCTCCAGATGAAAGATCCCCGGGGGCTGGGGACCCCCGAAACGGACCTTTCCTCAGGATGAGACCCCCCAGGACCCAAGAAGGACCGAGTCACAGATCAGATGCAAACAGCACGAGGTTTATTGGACACAGAAATCTGCGGGCCAAGTCTCTTGGGAAGGCTTGCGCGCGTAGCCCTTTGTTCGGGGCCTTTTTATAGGGTTTAGGAAAAAACACGTGCGTACAGAGGCAAAGGCGAAGTTACAAAGTTTCCATTGGCTGGTTTGAATGAAATCGCCCGTTGAGGGGTGAGGGGTGAGGGCCCCCAGGTTGCCATCCGGCCTGACCAAACAACCTGGTTATCACCCGCCCCCAGGCCTGCTGTTTGTTCTTTTGTTCTTTATCTTCTTTTTGGAATTCTTTTCCTGATCAGGCTGGGCCTGATCACATAGCTAAGTAACTGCTTCCCCTCCCTTCCCCCCCTCTGCCCTGTGAAAGTTACCTGACCACATTCCTTTGTCTTATCTCGTGCTCCCCTCCCTTCCCCCTCTGCCCTGTGAAAGTTACCTGACCACATTCCTTTGTCTTATCTCGTGCTCCCCTCCCTTCCCCCTCTGCCCTGTTGACATATATTGTGAAAGTTACCTGACTACATTCCTTTGTCTTATCTCGTGCTCCCCTCCCTTCCCCCTCTGCCCTGTTGACATATATTGTGAAAGTTACCTGACTACATTCTTTTTCTTTATCCCAAGCATCTTAACTGCCGTCTTTTCTTTATCAGCGGAGTTAATCTTTACTGTCTTGTTAATATGTCTTAGGGAGGTTTACTTGCAACGTGCTGCTGTTAACTCTATTTCTTGGGTAAGAAAAATTTGCTAGAGCAAGCAAAAGAGAGGAAAAAGGGGGGGGCCCTTACAGTAGGAAGACAGACAAGTTATTGGGGTTTTTTGGGGTAGCCTAATTAAAAACACAATACATGCTAACTGTGGGAAATATAAGAGAAAAAACATCACTCCCTATACAATAATACGCCTTTATAGACACTTTATAGTTGTTTTTGTTTTATTTGAATATATACCATTGGAAATATTCAGAAACAATGTCTTAGAAGATGTTTTTAGATTTTTCTGTACAGTAGAAGAAAATTTTCTATATCGTAATTTTTCTTCAAGAGAGTTTTACTGTTGCTTAGTGTTCTGCTACATAAAAATCCTATCACTTACTCAGTTTATTCCGACTGTAGGGAATTTATGTTTATTGCAAATAATAGTCTGTATTGTTTACTTTTCTGTGACAAAATACCCAGCAAAAGGCACTTCGAGGAAGGTGGTGGTTATCGAGAGTCACATCATTGTGGGGGGACATGGGGACAGGTTATACTGTGGCTTATCATGAACCATCTTGGGAAAGGAGCAGTGACACCAGGAGTCGTCATGCCTCTCATGGCCGAATTTCAAATGTTAAATGCCATATTCTCTGGGTCTAATGAAATGGTTGAAGATTTCTGTCTATCTATGATATTCTAACCTGTATCTGAGATGACTGGGATATGGTACCTTAAATAATGTCGATAGTAGTTTTTATCGTCTTAAGGAATAAACCCTGTACTAAAAATTAGAATACCTATATAAGGGGTGTATAATCTCTGAACAATGACTTTTAGTATGACTATCAAACATTAGCCAGGGGTATATTACTATGTAAAGTGGCCACAGCATTTTAGACATGTATATACATATATATCATCTAAACAGAGGTATATAAAACATCTTGTGCATATATCATAACTAGTGCAATCATACATTATATCTAGTATAGTTAAATGAAGGTAGTAATTGCATAGTGTACATGACAATGATGTGCAAATATTTTAAACAGAGATAGAAGCATATATAAAATATAGCAACTACAGATTCAATTTTACACAATAGTTACAGATTCAGATTTATATCGAAATACAAGTTGCTTTGGCTATATAAAGCAATTTCAGATTGAACTTTGTTCAAATGTACAAATTATCACAATTAAACATATAAAATGATTTTACATTTGTATCAATATACAAATACCTATGCCAATGCAAATTGTCTTTAACTTAGCCCATACATTTAGCTAAAATGGTGTATAGGTAGGCAGAACAATCTACCTTTATCGTATCTATCCCTCTTCTCTTCTTCAAAAGAGATCTTTGATGCTATATTATAGTTCTGTCCTCCACCCAATTTTCACTTAAAACAGAATAAGAATTACCCACAACCCTCAGAACACAAAACTTATTGGGAAAGGGGGCGTAGTCTTTCATAAGGTTGCTTCCTGCTGACTTAAGGGCGATGGCATCTCTTTGGGATCCTGTAAAAGCTAAAACAATGGTTAGATCTTAATGAACTGACTATATACATTTATAACCATTCTCAGATTAGTGGTTAACTCCATCTGGAATTCTAATTAAAAGTGTGATCTGGAGGATAATCATAGAGAGCTATCTTGCAGCCGTTTTTGAATAGTCTCTTTTCTGAAAACAATCATTGATTGGTGCACACCAGGTCCTTGATTTTTCTAATTTTGCCTCTGTCTGTCTGTCTGTTTGTCTGTCTACTTGTCTCTTACTCTTTCTCTCATACTCTCTCTTTTATTCTTGTTTCACTAGTAGGAATTGTTGCGTTGGGGGTCCCATCTCGGTTCCAGATTCTTTGTAGATAGCTGATAGGAGGAAATGTTATTTACAATGGAAAACTTAAGCATTGTTAATACTCAAAAAAGATATTAATATCCTCTATAACTTCAGGAGATTGTATGCAGACAGGATGTTTGAAAGGTACAGAAACAGAGAGAAACGAGGTTTAAGATGAAGTCACAATAATATTGGTCCCTAAATATTCTGTCTTCTGTCTCATACCAGGTGGCTTTTCTGATATGAGACAGAATACTTCACATTTTCTTTACCAATATGCTTGGGTTTAGAGAGGGAGAAAGCCACTTGCTCCCAATCCAAATCCAGCCCTATTAATAGTCAAATCAGGACCACACCTTCTTCTTTTTTTTTTTTTTTTTTTTTTTTAGGTGTAGATGCAAAGCAGTAAATATTGAGAGATTACCCAGTAATGCATATGTGTATCAGTTGGTCTCATAGTCCGTCATGTACACTCCTTAATCATCAGTCTGTCTTCTATTGCAGGTGAGTTATTAGTCTTGAAAACAGTTGTATCCATTTTCCTGTAAAGACAAAACTGAGACCCTGCCCCAGGTTTGTTAAATGTGTTTTCCTTACCTTGTATCCATTTGTCATATCAGGGGTAAGCAATTACTTCTCTTCAGGAAGGGTTTCCTTTTCAAAGCGGACTTTTATTAGTTTTGTCGGTACCCATATCTTTTCTTTCCCTGTTGAAACAAAAGCAAAACCCCTACCCCATCGAAGCACATATCCTGGCCTCCACTTAGAAGTCAACACATCTTTGAAGTAGATGGGTTGATTTAACTCAGAGGATTTCTCTATCACCCAATGTCTCTCAGCAGCTGATGTTCCCTTTTCATCAGCGTTAAGAAAATTTAAAGTCAATAAGGTCCCTGGGTTTTCTCATTTCTTCTTCTATTTATAAAGCATCTCTTTCAATGTGCGGTGAGATCTCTCCACAACTGCCTGTCCTGTGGGATTGTGTGGTATCCCCGTAATATGCTTTATATTATAGTATCCAAAAATTATCTTCATTTTTCGGGAAACGTAAGCTGGAGCATTGTCAGTCTTAATCTGAGTGGGAATTCCCATTATGGCCATGGCTTCCAAAAGGTGAGTTAGTACAGCATCAGCATTTTCAGAACTCAGAGCAGTTGCCCATTGCATTCCAGAGTAAGTATCGATAGTATGATGTACATATTTCATCTTCCGAATTCTGGGAAGTGAAACACATCCATTTGCCAGATCTCATTTCTCTGTGTACCTTTAGGATTACTTCCAGCAGGTAAAGACAGTTGGTTATAGAAAGAGCAAGTGTTGCAATTCCTTACTATTTCGTTTGCTTCATTCCAAGTGATGGAAAAACTCTTTAATCCTTTGCTGTTAACATGATGTTTCTCATGAAATTCTGTGGCCTTTAGCATGCTTCCTATTAGCAACCGATCTATTTCATCATTACCCTGCAATAGAGGGCCTGGGAGACCCGTGTGCGCCCTGATATGTGTTATGTACATAGGATGTATCCTACCTCTGATGATATCCTGTAGCTGTATGAATAGTAAGGTCAAGTCTGTATCATCAGGAATGAAGTCAGCAGTTTCAATATGTAAAACAACTCTTTCTGCATATTGAGAGTCAGTAATTACATTGAGAGGCTCTGTGAAATCTAACAACACCATAATAATTGCATATAGTTCTGACTTCTGGACAGAGTTATAAGGGCTCTGAGCCACCTTAATTAAGTCTTCAGACTTGTAGCCAGCCTTCCTAAATTGTTCGCATCAGTATAAAAGGTGGGGGCTCCAGAAATGGGTTTATCCTGTACCACATGAGGAAAGATCCAATTAGTTTCCTTTATGAATTGAATTCTCTTGTTTCGAGGATATTTATTATTAATCTCTCCTAAAAAGTCACTACAAGCCTTTTGCCAAGGTTCACTGTCTGCCCATAATCGTTCAATTTCTTCATTAGTCAAAGGCACAACAATTTCTGCAGGGTCCTTTCCAGTCAATTGGTGAAGTCTTAATTTACCTTTAAAAATCAGATCAGAATTTTTTTCGATATATGTCTTCATCTTCTTGCTTGGCCTATGTGGCAGAAATATCCATTCTAATATAATGCTTTCTCTTTGCATTAAGATTCCTGTTGGAGATTGTCTAGAGGGTAAAATTGTTAGGAGCCGCTGGCCCTAGCTCCTCAAGGTGGCGCCATTATCTGGTGCTGGCCAACCCGCCTGAGCCAGTAGAGAACGCATGCGTGCTCTCGCGAGACTGGTTTCTCAGCCTCTTCCGTGGCGTCATGTGGGATACTGACTGCAACCTATAGGAAGATGATACGTCTAAAGCAGGGGCCTTTGGTCTGTATAAAATCGGGTGCTTCCTACCTCGTGCTCTCTCTCTCTCGCTTTCCTTTTCCCCGCCGGGGCCTGTCGCCGCGGGTTCCTGCGCCGCGGCCCCCACCCCTCCGCTCCTCTCTGCCGTCTCTCTCTCTCTCTCTCTCTCTCTCTCTCTCTCTCTCTCTCCCTCTCTCTCTCTCTCTCCTCCTCTCCCCTCCCCTCCCCTCCATTTTCCGTGAGCTGAATGCTCTCCCTCAAGATGCATTAAAGCTGTACTGCAGAAGGATCCTACATGTGCCGTGCCTTTTCTTGCGGGCGAGAAGTGGGCGCGGGACATTTGGTGCCGAAAACCCGGGAACTGAACACCATTTGCACCGTCGGAGAGCCCTCGGAGACGAGGTGGATTCAGAACTGCAGATAGGTTGCTCGGAGAGGTATGTCTGACTGGACTTTGGTTTTTTTTGAGGCCTTGATGCTTGTCTTGGCAGTGCTGTTGATTTTTTCGTGGTTGCCTTTTGTTTCCACCGGTTCGTGGGATCCTCCCAGTCTATCGTAACAGCACTAGACTCCCTGCTTAAGCAGTGTGATATTAAGATGGCACAGCGTACCCTAAAGAACTTTGTAGAAGACAAGGCCTGTAAAGATCTGATAGCTAAAGGGCGAGGCGTGATGGGAAGAGTTCAGGACAGCATGTCAGAAACCGAGGACCATGTGAGGTTAGGCGCGCAACGTAATATAAGAAAAAGGACCCGGTAAATATGGGGGAATTGAAAAACCAGAAACTACTTCATAAGGAAAAAGGACCCCCCGGTGAAATAAAAATTTGGGGGAGCTGGGGAACCAGAAACTAAAGCCTGGTCCCCCCACTTTATACCCTGTACGGGAACTTAAAAATTTAAATTTAAAGTTTGGCTCCTCATGGTATGAAGAAAGACAGGCCTGGGGCGATTAAGACAAAGACAAACCATGCCCAAGATTCATAGGCAAAGACAGGGCCTGGGTTTTTCTTAGGTGCCACTGAGGCAGCACGACCCATACCTTAAAAGACAGAGGTGCCGGTATGGGTTCCTCAGTGGCCATTGACCTCTGACAAGTTTAAGGCAGTTACCGAGGCAATTAGCTCAAAAAGGCTTGAGGGCCTCGGCTAAATATTTTGGTATTTATCCCACTTTGATGATCTTACCCTATACCACCCATCAGGTTCAGGTCCTAGCTGCTACCAGCGATGATTGGGCCATATTAACTACTATGTTTCCTGGAAAAATTGATAATCATTATCCTAAACATCCTTTGTTACAGTTTGTGGCTTATCACCCTGTGATATATCCACGTGTTACTTCCTCAGTGCCTTTAAAAGATAGCTTAATTGTATATACAGATGGCTCAGGAAATGGAAGGGGTGCTTATATTATAAATTCACAGACATTTTTTAAGGATTTTGGTCAAAAATCACCCCAGATTGTTGAATGTCTAATTGTGTTAGAAGTTTTACAGAAGTTTGATTGTCCGCTTAATATTGTGTCTGATTCCCATTATGTGGTAAATGCCCTTCAGTTACTTGAAACGGCCGGTGTTATTAATCCTTCCAGTACAGTGTCTTCCCTGTTTTGTACCATACAAGACTGTTTGCTGCAATGCCGTGAGCCCTTTTACATTACCCATATACGGGCACATTCGGGACTCCCGGGCCCTATGAGCAAAGGAAATAATTTGGCTGACCAAGCTACACGCCTGGTCGCTGCTGCCTTTGCTGATCCGTTGCAAGCTGCAAAAGATTTTCATACAAAATTTCATGTTACAGCAGAGACTTTACGCAAGCGTTTTTCACTTACTAGACAACAAGCTCGCAAAATCGTGACACAGTGTCAAAACTGCTGTCAATTCCTCCCTGCTAAAACTGTTGGGGTTAACCCAAGAGGCATTTCACCATTACAAATATGGCAGATGGATGTGACACATGTTCCATCCTTTGGAAAGCTTCAATTTGTACATGTTTCTATTGATACATGTTCAGATATTATTCATGCCACACCACTTACAAGAGAAAAGACCATACATGTTATTCAACATTGCTTAGAGGCATGGAGCGCCTGGGGCAAACCAGCTTACCTTAAGACTGATAATGGGCCAGCTTACAGCTCCCAAAAATTCGCCCAATTTTGTGCACAAATGCAAGTGACACACCTTACCGGGTTACCATACAACCCTCAAGGACAAGGCATTATTGAACGTGCACATCGGACCTTAAAATCCTATTTGTTAAAACAGAAAGGGGGAATAGAATTGCCCCCAACACCAAGAGTGTCAATTGCCCTGGCACTGCTTACCATAAATTTTTTAAATATTGACGATAATTATTAAAACGCTGCTGAGCAACATTGCTCAGAACCACAACGGCCAAAAGAGCTAGTAAAATGGAAAGATATTTTAGAGAATAAATAGAAAGGCCCGGATCCTATTTTAATAAGATCCCGGGGAGCTGTCTGTGTTTTTCCACAGGATGAAAAAAATCCAGTTTGGATCCCAGAGCGCCTCACCAGAAAGATATTACAAGAAGAAGAGCCCTCGCCTTCTCCAGTTGATGTGTTTAGTGACAGCGGTAGAAGATAATGTCCACCTTCCCTTTGCCAATGCCGGTGATGTATAATACCACTAATAAAGATTTAGACATAGCTTTAAAGAAAATAGAAGTTTGGGGTTAAAGGGAGGTTTATGTTTTAGTTAAAAATAGTTCAGATATATTACTAAAAAATTTCTCGGCAGCCTGACAAAAGAAACAGAGTTTGATAAAACCAAAATTGGCTCCCTTTTGCTCAGGCAGGCCAGATAAAAATTCAATTTTACCATGTAACAGTTGCCAATCCAGAAATATAGGTTGGGCCACGCCTAAAATATTTTCATTTTCTCCCAATTTAACCACCAGTTATTTAGATTGTTAGCAATGCTTCAAAAATTATAGATAAATTGAGATGCAAATTTGATAATTGCCTTTATGCCTTATGCTGAGATGCTCAGCTTTATTTCTTTGCAGTAGTGGCCCACATGCCACGATTTGTGCCCATACCACCGTGGTTCCCCAGTAGCTCGCAGCTATTTAGACAAAAAAGAGATTTTGGAATCTCTGCTGTTATTATAGAGATTGTTATCACAGCTGCCATGGGGGCCTCAGTGACTGCCTCAGCTGGTGCACTTTCAAAAATAGTGCAGACTGCACAGGCGGTTAACGAATTGTCCACCCCAGTAAATGGCACAGTTGAGGTGTGAGCAAAAACTTGCTGGCTTATGCATAACCTCTATTCAATATAAAAACTTTACAAAGACAGCTAATCTTTCGAAAAGCCTTTCTCAATTTTCTTACAGAATTGGTCGTCTGAGTTTGAACAGACCCTTCGTGACCTGCAGGTGGCGATCGTCCAGGTCAATTCCACTCGGCTAGACCTGTCGCTGACCAGAGAGCTTACTCCGTAGATTCCCTCAGCCTTCCCCTACTCCAAAAAGTGGGTGGGGGTGGGTATGTTTGGCCTAGCCTTTTGCGGAGGACTAGTCATTCTTCTCTAGACGGTTTGCAGGTTCAGAATCCAAAGTCAGAGAAACAAAACAGTTTCGGCTCAAGCCTTAATGGCTCTAGACTCAAAAACCTCAATAGAGGTATGGCTAACTATGCTAAAGCAATAGAGATATTATGGCTTAGACAGCTCCTACACACCTAGGACACTAGGTGGAGCGTTCAGCCCGTTTCCTGAGAGGTATGTTGAGCCAAGGGCATCACACAGGACATAGCTATGTCCTGAGAGATATGTTGTCCTGCATAAGGGTGTCTGCCTTAATTCCCTTCCCAACAAAAGGCAGAGGACAGGCTGGGGGCATCTCGATCTGTCGAGGGATTAGAGATGACGCCCACGCAAGTCCACAATGTTTTCTGGGGGATAACCACTGTCTCCACCCTCTTACAGGATTCTCTCATTGCTTAGAAAATAAAAAAGGGTGGGATGTTAGGAGCCGCTGGCCCTAGCTCCTCAAGGTGGCGCCATTATCTGGTGCTGGCCAACCCGCCTGAGTCAGTAGAGAACGCATGCGTGCTCTCGCGAGACTGGTTTCTCAGCCTCTTCCGTGGCGTCATGTGGGATACTGGACTGCAACCTATAGGAAGATGATACGTCTAAAGCAGGGGCCTTTGGTCTGTATAAAATCGGGCGCTTCCTACCTCGTGCTCTCTCTCTCTCGCTTTCCTTTTCCCCGCCGGGGCCTGTCGCCGCGGGTTCCTGCGCCGCGGCCCCCACCCCTCCGCTCCTCTCTGCCGTCTCTCTGCCGGCCTCTCTGCCTCTCTGCCTCTCTCTCTCTCTCTCTCTCTCTCTCTCTCTCTCTCTCTCTCTCTCTCCCCTCCCCTCCCCTCCCCTCCCCTCCCCTCCCCTCCATTTTCCGTGAGCTGAATGCTCTCCCTCAAGATGCATTAAAGCTGTACTGCAGAAGGATCCTACATGTGCCGTGCCTTTTCTTGCGGGCGAGAAGTGGGCGCGGGACATAAAATAACAAGTATGCAATCAAGGTCTGGATCCACATGTGCTTCTTGAAGTTTCTTTTCCACCAACTCTAATTCTTTCTCAGCCTCATCAGATAATTCTCTTGGACTATTTAAATCCTTGTCACTGTCTAAAGTCTTGAACAAATTAACTATCTCATAGTTTTTTATACCAATCATGGGCCGTATATGAGCGATACCTCCTAGTAACTTTTGAAAATTGTTAAGAGTCTTCAATTTATCTCTATTGAATTTTACCTTTTGTGGCCTAATTTTTTGTAAACTTATTTTATATCCTAAATAATTGATAGAATCTCCCCTTTGTACTTTTTCTGGAGCAATTTGTAGTTCCCAATCATGCAATATTTTCTTTAGTTCTTCAAACAATGTTTCTAATGTCTTTGGGTTTGGGTCTGCCAACAAAATATCATCATATAATGGTAAATTATAGATTGAGGGAAGCGCTTGTGCAGTATTTCTAGTGGTTGTTGTACAAAATATTGGCATAAGGTGGGACTATTCAACATTCTTTGGGGAAGGACTCTCCATTGGTACCTCTTAGCTGGCCCTGAATTATTAAGAGTAGGCACTGTGAAAGCAAATTTCTCTTTGTCCTGTTCCTGTAAAGGTATGGTAAAAAACCAATCCTTCAAATCAATAACTGCAATAGGCCATCCTTTAGGTAGCAGAGAAGGCAGGGGAATACCAGATTGTAAGGAGCCCATAGGTTGAATCACCTTATTAATTGCTCTTAAATCCGTCACCATCCTCCATTTTCCAGATTTTTTCTTGACAACAAAAACAGGAGAATTCCATGGACTGGTTGATTCTTCGATATGCTGAGCCTGTAACTGCTCCTGTACCAACTGTTCCAAAGCCTGAAGTTTTTCTCTTGTCAAAGGCCATTGTTGAACCCAAATAGGCTTTTCTGTTAACCATTTCAAAGGCAGTGCTGTGAGTGTCCTTTTAGGTTCTGAGTTATTGGGCAATTCTTTTGTACAACCTGAATGGCTGGTGAATTTTCTCCATAGTACCTTAAAGCATCATATACTTAAAAGCATCAGGATGGGGAGGGTGGGGGATGGGGGAGACATGGGGGCAGGTCATGCTGGTGCTCAGCTCACTGACTCCTTTTCATTTGCTCTGGGACTTCAGCCAATGGAATGGTGGAAGCCTCCCAGACACACCCAGAGATGTGTTTTCTAGATGATGCGATCTAGTCAAGTTGACAATGGAGACAGAGCATCATATACTGAAGAGAATACAACCATTCAAAGAAAACAAATCAGGTTATTGTCTTGGATTAAATTCCTAGATGTCAAATCTAGACCTCTGACACACATTGCCTTAGCTGCCTCCTGGATACTCTTACCATTCACCGTAGGAAGGCTGTGGGGTTCTGCTTGGTTGTCTGAGCTCCCCCAGTCAACACTGCAGTCTCTCCATTTCAGTGGTGATGGACTACCCCATCCTGTGGTGGTTTAGCCAATTCATCCATTATCCTTACACTTTTCTGGGGTGGTTTGGGCCTGGCCCCATCCACAGGTGAACCCCAGCCTCTGATGAGCTCCCTAGAGCAGTTCCGTTGCTGAGGGGACAGCAGCTCTGGGCCCCTGCAAAGTTACCACCGGGTACATTCTAGAATGCTGGGCTGGGCATTCTTTTCCTCCTCCTCCTCCTCCCTCCTCCCCCTCCTCCCCCTCCTCCCCCTCCTCCCCCTCCTCCTTTTCTTCTTCTTCATAGTCTCCTTCAGTGGAGAAAGAACTTCAGGGAGGCATCCTCAAGGCAGGATGCTGCTGTCTCCCAGATTATTGCCACATGTCACTGATCCCTGCTCATGTTTGCAGAATGAGTGTCCTAATTTCCTTATGATCATTTAGGCCTGTTCTTAGGTTTGGAAGAAAGAGATGGTGGGCAGTTAAGTTATTTACTACTGAGCCCCCCCCCCCCCCCCCCCCCCCGTGTGTGTGTGTGTGTGTGTGTGTGTGTGTGTGTGTGTGTGTGTGTGTGAGAGAGAGAGAGAGAGAGGGGGGGGGCAGTGGCTGCCTCATGCTACTGGTAGGGAGGGAGGGAACCCTAGTGACCACTTTTGAAACCAACAATGGAAATATCTGGATGGTTCCATTCTGGATTTGTGGCCAGGGTGACTCCCAGAAGCTGGCTTCTGCTGGGGAAGAAGAGAGACCAGGCATGTGGTAGAAGGAAGGCTGGACTGAGAAGCAGCATTATGGGTGGGCTCTGAGGCAAACCTCAAAGGATCTGTGGGTTGAACAGGGCTTTTTCCACCACTGTGGTGCTGGGGCAGTGGTAGAGGTGGACACAGACCCTCTTTCTGCTTAGCTGTTATGTCTTGCCCCTCTTTTGCTGTGGTGATTTTCCCATCTGCTAAACATGTAAAATTTAGAGTTAGATTGTTTTCCCTGGACTAAATTTCTCTCTCTGCCCAGGAGGCCTCCTCTTGCCAGTCTGCTCCCCTCTGTCTTGTATAAAGCACTGCTGGATTCTGGGTAGGGGTGAAGGATGCACACAGCCGTGGCTTGGCCCAATACCATGCAGAGTCACCAGGGACCGAACAGTGGCCTTTGGCTCTTTCTACACCTCCAGCAGCCATGGTGGGAAGAACAAAACAAAAGGCTGCGGTCTCTGCAGCCCACCGGAAGAAGAGAGCCTTCTAGGAGAACACCCAAGGCCAGCAAGGAGGCCTTCAGCCTCTGTGCATCTTCCAGCTTAGTAAATAAGAGCTTCTCAAATTGGGGCCAGGGGACATGTCTCAAGTTCTGCAAGTTCTCCAGAACTTGCATCAATTTTGAAATCTCAGTGTTAGGATATGCTGTGCAAAAATTCTTACATAGCATTTGTAACTTGAAACCTGCTTCTAGCCAAGGTTTCTGTATATGCATCCTTGGGGATCCTATAACAAACTCCCTTTTTTAAAAGGACTGAGTTTTATGCAGTTTTGAGGAATATTTCACAGTGCTTCTAATGAGAACAACTGACTTTATGGAGCTTTTTGTCAGTGGCAAATGCTGTGTGGTGGCTCATTTCACTTCAGTGGCACCAGGAACTAGGCATCATCATTGCCAGGTTCATTTGGCAAAGTAAGAGAAAGAAGCTTAGAGGCCAGATGACTAACCAGTGCCACATGGGACAGTTAGTCATGACCAAAATGCCAATCTGATCCCGAAGCCCATGCTCTTAGATCTATAAGAACTACTCATGGGAGGCATCATTCTAGGCAGTGAGGAGACAAGAATGGAATGTGGTTACACAAATGTATTCTTTTTTTTTTTTTTTTTTTTTTTTTGTAAGTTTATACACCAGGAGGGGACTTAGCCTGCACACACAGAACCAGCAAAGGCTGAACTAAATGAAGTTGGAAGTGGGCAGCATGCCTGGAACCCAAGCACTGGAGCAGCTGAGGCAGAAGAAGCGTGAGCTCCAGGCTGGCCTGGGCTATATAATGTGACCTTGTTTCAAAAGAATAAACCAAACGAAAAGACTGGCCAGGTGAGGGCATAAGCACTGTGGTGAGACCATCTCTTATTTAATGGCTGGGGTTTTACAAAGGCAAGAAAGGCAAAATTCCCTTCTGAAGAGACATCTCACTGAGTTTCTAGTATGTTCTTTACTGAATGCTAGAGATGGGGGAGGGGGGAAGCACAGCCTTGCTTTTCAAGAGCTCTTCTGGAGCAGTCTGGATAACCCATTCTACCTGGGTTGGGCTCACCTACCAGCGGCAGTGATGGAATGACTAGCCAAAAGGACATGGAGTGCTAGATTCAGAGGGAGCCAAGGGGCTGAGAAAGCTGGGGGACACCTTGGCCCTGAGAGTGAGGATCAGCTCCTCACATTTCTCAGAACAGGGAGTGCTGTTCCGATGGTGTGTCTGTCTTAAGAAAAATCTGACCGGTCAGCCTAAGCCCACACTACAGACTTTTAAAGTTTCTTCCTAAGAAATCTGCACAGCTTCTGGAATCCCGAGGAAGGTTTTAAGAATAGGCATTGTACTTTTTAAAAAGCAGAACCTGGCAGCTGACGGTGTCAGAGGCTCCAGAGAGCTGGAGAACAGTTTCTGAAGCAACAATGAGGAGGACAGGGGAACTTAGCTAAGAGTCTCCTGGCTCACACAACTTGAAAGTGGAAAGCGGTGTGATCCCCGAACCCAGGAGAAAATGCATAACTACAGATTGGTGAGGATAAAGTATCGCCTTTGGTGCTGGAGAATGCGATTTCCTGCCACCGGCAGCTGTGCCACCCTCCCCCCCTGTACTGTGTGGGGGGCGGGGAGTCCTCTCTGAACCCCGCCCACTCATGCTCAGGGTTCATTGGGTGCAGAAACTTCTGTTTGCTTTACAAGAGTGAGGCTTTGCTTCCATGGCGCACTCCACTACTAGGCAAAAGGCCTTACAAGCAATGCTGAACCGATAAAGATTGATTGCTGGGGAAGAAATATTCTCCTGTGTATGAAGATCACAAACAAAGACATAAATTGGGGTGGAGCAGCTGAGTCATCAGAAACAAATTGGCTCTAGGTGGGGACCACTCAGAACCATGTCCCATCTGAAAGGCAGCTGCCGCCCATAGCTTGCCAATTCTCCCCACCAGGGACCGCGGGCTCAGGGCTGTCTTACTTCCCCAAGTATTTTAAAAGGCACAAATCTGATTTTGTGTGTGTGAAATCTTCTGACTTCTAAAGGTTTGGGGAAAAAAGTCTAAATACAGTGAGGTTTTACAGCGTGTGGGCCATGATTTGTGTTCCTTTGCAAAGATTTTTAACCTCATTGGGTCCTGAGAATATGATAGAAATGTTTAGGCATTTTTCAGAGGCACAGGAAGCAGATAACAAACTTTACACAAAAATCTTTCCCGTAATTTGTGGATATTTTCAAATTTAATTAAAACAGTCAGAGATATCAGAGGACAAGTCCACTTCTTCCAGTCTTTCTTTGTAAGAGTCCTGGCTGTCCTGGAGCTTGCTTTGAGACCAGATTGGCTTTGAACTCACAGAGATTCTCTTGTCTCTTCTTCCCAAGTGCTGGGACTAACAGTGTGAGCCATGGCTTCTTCTGCCTACTCTGTCTTTCTATGCCTACCTTAAATACTTTCTTCTCTGAGTTAAGGCGTGGCACCACTACTGCCTGCCTGGGAGCCTGGAACTCCTTCTGTAAACTAAAATGACCTCAAATTCAGATTGGATTAAGGGCGTAGGTCACCACTCCAGGGGTATTCCCTGTGCTGGGATTAAAGGTGTGGGTTACCATTGTCTGATCCTCCTAGACTGACTGTGGGTAGATCCCTCTGACATCTCTGGCTGTTTTTATTATATTTGAAGATATCCCCACAGTAATTTCTGGTTGTTCCTTTGCCTCTGGCACCATCCTTCTCTGAAGGTAGTTTACGGTCACAGAAGGGACAAGGGCTGCTAGACCAAAGAGCCGAAATCTCAGATGGTACAAGCTGAGCAGCTGGCAAATGGATATGGCGAGACTGTGGAGTTGGTGTGGGGTCCACCAGTTCGCCTCTGAGTGAACCCGACTATGTAGCCCAGGCTGACCTCTAACTTAATACCCTCCTGCCCCAGACTCCCACACACTGGAATTACAGGTGTACAGTACCACATACAGCTTTGTCTCCATGGGTCCCCTCAATTTGGAGGGTTCATCAAAATTAACCAGAGGGAATGAGTTGTTTTTCTGTTGCTGGCTGAAGAAGAGGGGTGTGGATTTAGAGTTAGAACATCCTAAATGCCCAGGCTGTCTGTATCTAGGACAGGTATCCTTGGAAGAGGATCTCCTGCCAGCCAAACAGATGCCCTAACTGGGCTCCTGAACTTTCGTAGGTGGTTCAACCTATTAGAGAATTTTGGTCTGCCCTTAACTGCTAACAGGGAGGACCTGAACTCCATGTACTTGTCAGACAGAAAAACATTGAGATCCCTGCAGCTCAACATTCACCAATGTTCAGTTAAAAAAAACAAAACAAAAAGCAGTGTTATTGGGATAAAAGACATGAGTTCCCATTGTTCCTCTAGAGTCCATAAATTGAATTCATTTAAAAAAAAAAAAAAGTCAGCCCTTAAGAGAACTGGGTGCCTATATGCATATTTTGGTTCTCTGTTTAGCTAAGGTTTTTGATTAAGATTCCTGTTACGTAATTGTCCTATCTCCTCATGTACTTGTCATTAAGAGTGTTCAGAATTGGGGCTGGAGATGCTCAGTGGGTAAGAGCTCTTGCAGAGGATCCAGGTTCGGTTCCCAGCACCTGCATCATGACTTACAACTGCCTATAATTCCAGTTACAGGAGGGTCCAGTGCCTTCTTCTGACATTCTCAGGTACTAGGCACTCATGGTGCACAGAAACACATGGTGTCAAAACACTCTTTACATAAAATAAGATAAGTGGGTCTAGAAAGGAAGGACATTACAGATGATGTTCAAGTTACCAGGCAAATCCCTGCTTTTTGAATGCTTGTTATTAACGCTCATGATTCATGCATCTTAGCAACTCATACCTACATCATGTCCTATATCAAATAGCACTGGTGTGTGTTAACTAATATGATGTGCTAGAAATAATAGTGTGACTTCTGGGGCTAATCTATAGAAGATACGGTGGTTACAGAGGCTGGGAGTGTAGCTCAGTGGTAGGGTGCTTCCCTAGTGGGCAGGAAGCTCAGAAGCACTGGCTTTGACCCCTAGGACTCCTTTGTAACACACACACACACACACACACACACACACACACACACACACACACACACACACACACACTATGGTTTTCTTATATTGTTCACTCTGGGGAAAGGTAAGTGCCATATTGTAATGATACTCAAGCAACATCATGGTCATTGTGGCAAAGAATGGAGGCCTCCTGTCAACAGCCAGCAATAACTTGCCAGTCATGGTGGTGAGCCATCTTTGAAGCAGATCTCTAGCCCCAGCTTTTTAATTAGTTGTTTTGTTTTCTGAGACAAGCTCCTATTATGCAGCCTAGGCTGGCCTCAAACTCAGCATCTTCCTGTTTCTGTTTCCTTAGTGCTGGGATTATAAACATCAACTATAGTAAGCTTTTATTGTATGCATGTATGTATGTATGTATGTATGTATGTATGTATGTATGTATGTGTGTTTGTGTGTGTGAGAGCATGTGCACATTTTTCCTATCTCTAAACAACAAGTTTCGATTGCCAAGGATTGTTCTTTCTCAGAAATTTATTAAGGGAATAAACTGTTTTTCTGTTCTTGGCTAAAGAAGTGACATTATAAATATACTCCAACTATTGTAAGCATATAATGTACGTATATGCATGTGTATGTAAATATATATGTATTCTTCATATGTCTAAATAACAAGTTTATATTGCTACTTCCTAATGTTTTAGACATTATTGATTTCCCACTTTTTCATTTTTTCTCATTCCCATTGAGCTGTAAATGACCCAGGATTTAGTAGATTACTGTTGTAGCGGGTTCGGGTCCCGTGCGCCAGAGATCCGGGACCCACAGACCTGCCGCCCGGGACCGCTTATCCGCGCACCGCCACCCAGGCCCCCAGAAACGACTCAGACGCTTATATTAACTTCATGCTGTTTGGCCTATGGCTCAGGCACATTGCTAGCTAGCTCTTATATCTTAAATCAACCCATTTCTATTAATCTGTGGGCCACGTGGCCCGTAGCTCACCCGTGCTCCTTACATGTTGCTCCTTGGGCGGCTGGCTGGATCTGCCTCTAACTCCTCCCTGCTTCTCCTACCTAAACTGATTTCTCCTCCCACTTCTTCTATGGTGCCCGCCATGACCCAATACAGCTCCTTTATTTAAAGATTGAGATTCACAGCATAAAGAAGGGCATTCCCACATCACTTCCCCCTTTCTCTCTAATCAAAAAGGAAGGTTTTAATTTTAACATAGCAAAATTACATATAACAAACAAAATAGCTATCAAGCAAGAATTACAGTTACAATATCTAGTCTATTTGTATTTAGCAAAATTAAAGAAAATATTCTATCATCTACTTTATCTTTATGAATATAAAGTTTCATATCTAATATACTTTTCAAATGACTAAGAAAAACTGTACATATAACTATCTAATATTCAACTACATCAAAGACCACAGAAGGATATAATATTTACCCAAGTAAACCAGAAGTGCAAACGACTTCTAAAATCTAGAAAGGACAGAGATGACACCTATCTGCCTGGACAGTCACCCAAAGTTCCTTTATAAAGTTGAGGCATCCATCTTCAGCCTATAGGCCTGGAGTCTCTTTTCATTTCAGTGAAGCAGGAAATCTGCTCTGCCCATTCTGGCACAGTTCATCCGTTGCTTCTCCTTGAGTCCTGAAGAATGTCTGACAGTTTTCTCTGTAAAGCAGGAACCTAAATGATGATCTTGGCTTGTTCTGCCAAAGTTCAGAGGTCATCTTCTTATGGAACCTGCATGTCCAGTTTAAACAGCATACTGTCAAGCAGTCAATATAAGAACAGGTTCTTCTCTAGTGGCTTACCATTACCACAAATAGAGTAGACTCCATATGGAGTTTCTTCGATGCCCATTTTCCTGTTGAAGTAAATTAGTGCTGCCAGGAGCAGACCTGTCTCACTGTCTAGAAAAGTCTAAGCTCTTAAAACATTTTAAATGCCATATTCTGTAGGTCTTAGAAATATTTGAAGATTATATATCTAATTGAAATATATCTTTGTATACCTAAAAATCCTAACTAACCTAACTATAAGTTTGATTATCAAAAGTGACTATTAACCTTCATTTCTTAATTATACACTACAATTTTAAAACAGTTACATGAACATCATACCTTAAACAAGAATAGAAAAACACATATAGCATAATAAAATTGACTTTAAATTTGTATCAATAAACCAAAATCTATACCAATGTAAAGCAGTTTGAGATTAACAGCTGATTACCTGTAAATTCAATAATCTAATTTTTTAAAAAAGCATTCACATACCATATCCCCCGTTTCTTCTTAGAAAGAGATTGACTATGACCATTAACCATTTATAATGAAAACAAACATTTAGAAACAATATTTGGGGAATTTGGGCGAAGTTATCCATTACTACTTCCTGCTGATTAAGGGGCGTTGAAAATCTCATGGATTGTTGAGACTGGGTCATAATCTGCAGCTGTGAAGCTGATCTGGCCATCTCTTCTCATCAGAGGTTTTTTCAGGGGGTTTTGGTTGATGAAACCATATTTGTTTGGAAGGAACCCACAGGTTCTCATCTGTGGAAACAAAAACAGAACTCTTCCAAAGCAATAAATCCTTAGACACAAATTTCAAAATCAAAATACCTTTAAAAATATATATTCTTGTTTAACTTAGTAGCCTTTGCAATCCATTGTCTTTCTGCAGTTAGCTCATTAACAGTTAAAAAATTA
This sequence comes from Phyllotis vaccarum, assembly GCA_033318265.1. Lineage (NCBI taxonomy): Eukaryota > Metazoa > Chordata > Mammalia > Rodentia > Cricetidae > Phyllotis > Phyllotis vaccarum. The sequence continues at coordinate 100,398,301 of JARWLC010000003.1, forward strand.
AAAGAAAACACAATAACAACCAAAATCCAGATTTTGTGTCTATTTTCCATCTTTACGTGGCTTATTATATTTTTATTACTCTATTTCTTGCTTTAAAAACTTTTTCTAACCTCTTTCTTTTCTCTCTGAAGCCCATGTACCTTTTACAAACATTGTAACCCGTTTACAGGTTTTTCTTTTTATCTGAATCTGTTTTATTGTGAATCCTTAATCATCTTCTAACCTTAAGAGCTTTTAAAATACATTTTCTAAAAAGAAGCACAGTTTTTTGCAAATTAGGCTGAATCACTAAGTTTTCTTAAACGGACCGTGTATTTATTCGTGGCCAGTAAACAGAGCACACCCCGGAAAATATTGCTACTAAGAAACCGTCTTTGTTTCTTTTTTGTTCAAAATAGGCAGAAATCTAAAATCGATCACATGCTACTGAGTCTTCTGTGAGACTGATTGTAGCTGCAGCTTACACTGCCTGTCGCCAGCCCACCGCTGGCGCCATTTTGAATGTGACTTGTCGGCCACGCTTTTTTTTATAGAGACCTGTTTTGTATACACAACTTGGAAGCTGCCTTTGCTCAGTTTTTGCTAAAACCCTTTTTAAACTTTCTCAGGCATTAAGTGGATAATCGACCCACGTTGGATGCGCCATCTGTTGTAGTGGGTTCTCTCGGGTCCCGGACGCCAGTGATCCGGGACCCACAGACCTGCCGCCCGGGCCCCCAGAAACGACTCAGATGCTTCTATTAACTTCATGCTGTTTGGCCTATGGCTCAGGCACATTGCTAGCTAGCTCTTACATCTTAAATCAACCCATTTCTATTAATCTGATGGCCACGTGGCCGTGTGGCTCACCCGAGTTCCTTACATGTTGCTCCTTGGGCGGCTGGCTGGATCTGCCTCTAACTCCTTCCCTGCTTCTCCTACCTAAACTGATTTCTCCTCCCACTTCTTCTATGGTGCCCGCCATGACCCAATACAGCTCCTTTATTTAAAGATTGAGATTCACAGCATAAAGAAGGGCATTCCCACATCAGATTACAATGAGCATTACTTCACAGATCCTTTCTTCTTCTCCTAATATTTACAGGATAATTTTATCAACATTTCTATTGACATGTTATCAGCATCTGATGATCTCATGACTTTGACCATGTGATCGCCATTTTTAGCAGCAATATTTGCTTCTCCTTCTTGACTTTTTTTCTTTTTTAATGCTAAGGTTAACTGTTGTTTCAATTGCATGCTTAATGTCCACGTATTTACCACTCACTGTGGTGGTTTGAATAGGTGTACCCCTCCATAGACTGGAGTGTTTGAGTATTTGAACGTTTGACCTTAGGGAATGGACTCTATTAGGAGGGATGGCTTTGTTGGAATGCATGTGACCTTTTGGAGGAAGTGTGCCACTGTTGGGGTGGGCTTTGAGGTCTCATATGCTGAAGCTCCACCCAGTGTGGTACACAGTCTCCTTCTGCCTGTGGATCAAGATGTAAAACTTTCAGCTCCTTCTCTGTCATCGTGTCTGCTGGCATGCCGCCAGGTTCCACCATGACGATAATGGACTAAACCTCGAAAACTGTAAGCCAGCCCCCAATTAGATGTTTTCCTGAATAAGAGTTGCCATGAAGCAGCCTGTGGTGGCACATGCCTTTAATCGAGGCAGGTGGGTCTCTGTAGGTTTGGGGCCAGCCTGGTCTACAGAGTGAGTTCCAGGATAGCCAGAGCTACACAGAGAAACCCAGCTTAAAATAAAAAAAAAAAAAGAAGGAAGGAAAAGAAAAACTCTGATGGTCGTGGTGTCTCTTCACAGCAATAGAAACCCCAACTAAGACACCCAGTTGTGCTCAAACTTTCTCTTCTAAATCTGAATACTTTAAATTTATTAAGTATTTTCATCAGTAATGGAGTTAGTTGTTTAGAGAAGGTTCCTAATATGGTTCTGCTGTCCTCTAGGCTTGGTACTTAAGTATGAGTGGAGTTTTTCTTCACTCACACCCTACAGGTTCTCTTTCTCTCTCTTATTTTGAATTTTCTGGTTCTTGTGTTTTAGTACTTAAAAAATTGTAAAAGCACCATCTCACAACGCCTGTTAGGAAGCTCTGAGCTGAGTGTATGACTATTTAAAATGAAATGTTCGGAAGCTAATACTGTCATTTTTACCTAATCATTGGAAATATCATATCTCCTCCTTTAACTTTGCTTTCATTCCTATTCATGACCTCATTTTTGGGAACTCCTGATACCACAGTGTCTCAGGGTTACTAACGCTGTGATGGACCCCATGACCAAGAGCAACTTTGGGAGGGAAAGTTTATTCAGCTTACACTTCCGCATCACTGTTCATGACCTAAGGAAGTCAGGACAGGAACTCAAGCTGGACAGGATCCTGGAGGCAGGGGCTGACGGAGAGGCCATGGAAGGAGGCTGTTTACTGGTTTGCTCAGCCTCTTTCTCATAAACCCAGAACCATCAGCCCAGGGATACTACCACTCACCACAATTGGCTAGGTCCTAACCCATCAATCACTAATATATATATATATATATATATATATATATATATGTGTGTGTGTGTGTGTGTGTGTCTATCTATATGTATATATATATATTACTCTCGATTTCTCAATTGATCTTCTTTCCTTTCAGGTGACTATAGGTCGTATCAATTTGACATAAAGTTATCCAGCGCATACAGTCAGTATGTTGTTTTTTTTTTTTTAACTAACCCAAATCTTCTTTTGAATAAGGAAGGGTCATTAATACCTGAATATATCCCATTATCCCACGATCACCAAAAGTGATGATATAAATAAAACACACCACAAGACAAAACTCTTAAGCAGGAGTTTGAGAACTCTGAAATGAGAAAAAAACCCTTGAGTCCGAAGACAAGTTGAGTTTCTAAGAGGTGGGAGGCGGGGAAGTGACCCAGCCGGTAAAGGGCTTTCTGCCGTTCAGATCCCCAGCAGCCATGTAAGAGCTGGGCAGCTGGGAGGCAACAGAGACAGGGCATCCCAAGAGCAAGCTGCCTAGCTAAACTAGCCAAATTGGTAAACTCTGGGCGTAAGCAACAAGTCTTGATTCAATACGGAAGGTGGAGAGTGGTCAAAGGAGATGGTCGATGTCAACTCAGCCCTGCATATGTATGCACATGCACATGTTCCTACACACATGAGAACATGCACACACAGATGAGAGCTGGATCTAGATCTGGGAACTGGGGAGAACAGGCTTAAATTACAAAGCTAGGACAGTTTCCAGGCTTAGGGGCTTTACGCTTCCACAGAGCACCGAGTTGAGATTAGGAAGGCTGTGGACATGTCCAAACAACCTGGGCCCTTCCATTCCCACCCAAACTGGCTCTCCACTTTGGCCCTCCCTCCTGGTTCTTGGGCATACAATGTTCTCACCACTATTGGAGAAAGCCTTCGAGGGGAAACAACGGAGTGAAATCTCCTCAGTGATGCCTGTTTCATGTCAGAGGAGTGAGTAGCTGTGCCTGGAATATCATTTTAGTAGTGCTCTCAATGCAGCCAGAGAAGAGGTGTTCCTCTTTCAGACACACAAATCCCTTCAGCAGGGCCATCATCAGTTCCTTCCCAGCATCTCCTTCCATCCCTTGTCCAGTCTCACCTACTCCACCCTCCATTTCTCTTGTGGTTCTACACAAGACGTTCTTGTCCTTTTAAATGCCCCCTTTGGGTCCTCTAGCCATGCATCTGTCAAAAATGGCCCTTCTTGGAATTTTTTTTTCTTTTCCTGAAGTCTCTACTTTGTTTCTCAACACTCTGCAATGGGAGCCACTTCCTACTGGGACCAGTGACTTTTGGGTTCCTACAACTTCATTCTTGATGACTGAATGGATTAAATGCAGAGTGGTTAACTCCAAGTGACCAATAATGCATCAATGTCATATTAAAGGAGGAAATAAAAGTGCTTCCCCCTTGGAGTCATTTAGCCAAGAGCAAATCCAGATTTTAAATCTCTACTTCATGCTCCATCCCCCTGAAAAGGGCTCTGCTTTGTATTTATTAAACTGCACAGAAAGCATCACATGGGGAAGAAATGTGATACGTCAAAGAAATCTTGACAGAGGTTTACAAGGTATTAAGTCATTAGCTCTGACTAACCCAGTCAACAAACATCATGTTTCTAGCCAATATACAAATCTTGTGTTCACCATTTATAGCAGATATTCATTTTAGAATATTGCTTTCAACCTCTGTATTTGCAACTTTCAGCAAATGATGTACGTGCATTGTTCTGGGTCTGGGGCATGGAAGAGTATGTAATTTAAAATTACAGCTATACATTAATTTAGGTTGTAAAAGCTGATTACATGGGAAGGCAAGTAAGGTTGATGGTTACATTTGAAAGCAGGTTAAACAAGCAGGCTAAGCATACAATACAATAGTTTTAAGTGACTTCAAGGTGAATTATTAACTCTGGCTATGAGGTCCAGCAAGAAAAGCTCCAGTCTCCCAGAATGTAAGATATATATCATATATATAATATCATAATGCATTGTCATGGGTGTTATCTGACTTGTCTGTGTTGCCTGTTTCCTACGATTCCTCCTCAAACCTTTCCTCTTCTAGATTTGACTGATTGATTCACTCACTCATTTAGTAAGAACTGGGCCCAGGCAGATCTTACGCTCTTGGACTCTGCTAAGTGCCGGGATTACAGGTGTGCGCCACTCTGCCTGGCTCCTTTATCCATTTCTTTTCTGACTATCCCTCCTTCTTTCCAGGGTTCTCACTTCTCATGACTCTAGGTCACAGTGCTCCAGGCAGATATTCTAGCTCAACGTTCTCTCTAGTTGTTCGTGAGTGTATATGTGTGTGTGTGAGTGTATGTGTGTGTGAGTGTGTGTGTGTGCTACCCTGCTTTCTAAGCTCCACACCTCCCAAACTGTAGGACTCACGATCCCTGCTCCTAGTTCTGCTCCCACAGCAACAGCTCTTTTCCACACATGCTCCTACCTCTTGCTGCCCTTGCCATGAAGATGGGATAAACCATGAACCAGACTCAACCCTTCCTCCCTCCCTCCTTCCCTCCCTCTCCCCTTCCTTCCTTCTTTCCTTCCTTCCTAATGTTGTTGTGCTAGGCATTTCATCACACAGACACAAAGGGATCCACTACTGAAAACAAGCATAGGAAAAGGTTGTTAGTAAGGTTAAACCGACTGTGTGAATTTCAGGCCTTTGGAACCAATGTGCAAAAAGACTACAAAAAAACTGGAAATGTGGCCACAGAAGCCCCTGAATGCTGTGAGGTGGAGCTTTTAATTCTGGAGGGAAGTTGGAAGCCTCAAATGCCAATGGTAGACATGACTAGTTAAGACTGTTCAGGAGGTTGAATTGTTGAGACAATAGCAATTTTCTCCCCTCAGAGTTATTTATTTCTATGCTATATATATGTATGTTTTTTCTGCACATATGTACAGAGGTGCATTTGGAGGTCATAAAAGGGTGTCTGATCCCCTGGAACTGAAGTTACAGACTGTTGTGAGCTAGCACGTAGATGCTGGAAGATCAGCAATGTTCTTGACCTCTGAATATCTCTCCAATCCCAATGGGAATTCTCAAAGTTCTACTAACTGTATTTTTTTTTTTTTCATAATAAAAAAGGCTGCGAAGCTTTAGGGTCAATGATGGAATGTCAGCGCTTGATTCTGAAATGTCCCCTGTAGGCTCATGCTTGATAACGTGTTCTTTAGCTGGGGAGGCTATGGGACTTTGAGGTGTCAGAAGTTAGATCACTATGGCTCCCACTCCTAGATCCTGCCTGCACTCTCCATTTCCTGATCTGCTGCCATGTGAACAGCCCTCCTGCACCTCATCCTTCTGCTGCCCAGGACTGAGCTGCTCTGCCCTGCCTTTCTCCCATAACGAACTAGAACTTCTGAAACCGTGAGCCTAAGCAAATCATCGTTCCTGCACTGCTTCTGTCAGGCACTCTGTCACGGGGACACAAAACAAATTACACAGAATGACTGCCTTCTATAGTGTGATCATTTCTACTTTTGTCTACAAACAAGAGAACATAAAGAAGGAATTTAAAACAAAACTCCCTGCCCCTGTGCTTGGCATACAGCCACCTGCCCTAGATGCTGAGCAAAGCAAATGTTTACTCAATGAATAAATAAGTGAATAGCTACTTCCCAAAGACTGTCCATTCTCTTTTACTTTATAAAGCTGATATTCAATAATACAAATACTTTTACTCCTTGGGTCTCAGGTATACACAATTGAGTTAATCTATGCTTCATGTCACACTACCCCTAATGTTCACTCACTGATTTTTAAACCAAGTTCACCTCATCTCTACTGTATTTATTTAATGTTGGATCCTCAAAAAATGATTGTTCATGTGAATAGTATTGTGATATAACTCATTGTGTTATTTATGTGTATGGGTGTGTCTACATGTGCCTATGCCACATGTGTGGGTGCCCACAGAGGCCAGGAGAGAGCATTGGACCCTCTGGAACTAGTGTTACAGGCAGTTGTGAGCTGCCTGATGTGGGTACTGGGAAACAAACTCAGATCCTCTGGATGAGCAGGAAGTCATCTTAACTGCTGAGCCATCTCTCCAGCTCTTAATTATGTTTCTTGAATTTTCTATTCATGGCCATGAATATTTTTCTTCATGTATGTCAATCCGTGCCAGTGTGCTTCATTGTTCCTGTGATAAATGCTGACCAAAAGCATTATGGGAATTATGGGCTACAGTTCTTCATTGAGAGAAGCCAAGGCAGGAACTTAAGACAGACACCCAAAAGCAGCAACTGAAGCAAAAACTGTGGAGTAACACTGTTTACTTGCTTGTTTGCAGGCTTATGTTCAGGTACCATTTTAAAGTGGCTCAGGCTCACAGTAGGCTGGGCCCTCCCACATCAGTTACCAACCAAGACAATGTTCCCACAGAGATGCCCACAGGCCATGTGATGTAGGCCATTCCTCAACTGAGGGTCCATCTTCTAGGTGACTCAGTTTTGGGTCAAGCTGACAAAACTAATCTATTTGCAGCGATAGACTTTTCTGATAATATCTCTTGACCACAAAGAGAATGAACATTTTCTCCATCTTGTCATCAAGTTAATAATCTGCCTGTAGATAATTTTAAACTATGTGTTCAGCTTGATAGCCTACTGTGTATTCAGCCTGTTTAAGTTTAACCTGCCATTAAGAGAGCAATGTAACCAATCCTGCTGTGTCTTAGATTTCCAATGTAATCACATTTTTTAACTTAAGCTAAATATATGGCTTTAATCTTAAATTATGTTCTCTTAATATCCCTGACATGGAATAATATATATGTAGGTGGATGTGGATGTAGCTGAGAAAGGCTAACAGGTTAAGGTAGCATTAAACACAACAAATATCCTATAAATGTTGAAAGCTACATGTGAATACAGGTTGATAACATCTGTGTAGAATTATGAGTGCTATTTGAGGTCAGTTGGCTCAGTGAAGGAACTTCTCTTGTAAAACTCTTTTAAAGATTTCTATTAAGAATTCTTTATTCCTTTATCATACTTTGTTTTCTATGGTGTTCAATAAATAAAGAGCAAAGCTTTTTGTCAGGGAGGGACAAACAGCTCACAGGTATTGGGCACAAACACACATGCAACAGACAGATTACAGGCAGGCCAGGGACTACAGACTATAGACAGGAGAAGTTTGTGTTAAAGATGTGTTACATCTGTTTATGCTGTAGAACATTAGTTTAATGATGCAGGGATGTGTTGAATTCTTTTATGTAGCATTTGTTTAACTCTGTGAAGCTGTGTTACTTTGCCTGCCTAAAACACTTGATTGGTCTAATGAAGAGCTGAATGGCCAGTAGAGAGGCAGGAGAAAGGATAGGCGGGGCTGGCAGGCAGAGAGAATAAATAGGAGAGAAGAAAGATGGAGGAGCCACATAGCCAGCCACAAGTAAGAAGTAAAGAAAGGTAAAAGCCCAGAGGCAAAAGGTAGATGGGATAATTTAAGAAAAGCTGTTCAGAACTAAGCCAAGCTCAAGCTGGGCATTCTTAAGAAAGAATAAAACTCTGTGTGATTTATTTGGGATCTGGGTGTTAGGTCCCCAAAGGGTCAGAGAGTAAAAACAACTGCAGACAAGTGGAGAATTTCAGCCCATTATTGACCAAGTCAATCCAAGAAGAACCTGCTTTATTTTCATTCTTTAGTGCGTTATTGACTCTGTATGTAAGTGAAACAGTGCTTTACTCTGTTTCACCAGTTTCCTAAAGCCTGACATTTAAGTAGCATCTTTGTTCTCATGGCTTTTTGGATCATTCTTGGTTTAAAAGTCTATCTTCTTACCAGCAGTGTGAGGAATTCAGGAGAAATGTTAGTTTCTCCTTTTTACTAAGGAGGGAAACTTGAGCTCCAAGAGGTTGACTTGCTGTAAGTTTTCTGGCATTTTTGTGTCAGACTGTAATAGGCGGGTGCCCCTAGAACACCTCAAGATACCCCAAGACCACGGCTAATGACCACTGTTAACTTTAAAAAAAAAGAGAGTTTAATGAATATGAATGCCGGTACACACATGTGTGGGCTCTAGGTACTGCAGAAAAGCCTAGAGCCCCGAATACTTTCGGGGTAGAATTTTTATACAGCACTCTGGGTAGGGGAGGGGGTATGGGCGGGCTCAGTGCAATAACAGGGCAGGGCCAAAGGTCAGCTCAGGACAGAGTTTAGGAATGCTGACAGGCAAGCGTATTTCCTGTGAAACAATAGGACCACCTGAAGACATTCATTTCCTGGAGCAATGGTCATGATGGGCACATTGTGAAAGCTTCAGAAAGCTCTTGCCTGCTTTGGTTAACAGTTCTCACGGTAGGGCTTTCCTGGGTGGTCCCACCCAGGTTGCTACATCAGGAATGAGGAATGTGGTCTCACCGGGTTGCTAGGAATGCAGTCCCAGTCAGGCAATGGGGAAAGTACATCCTGTGAACAAAGCTTTTCCGAGAAACAGCCATCTCAACCTTGGCTAGTTTCAGAGACCTCAGGAAGGGGTTGAGGGGGAGAGAGTTACAGGATTTTTCTATTTCCACAAGACCTGTGTTTCAGATTATGACTGACTAGGTTAATCTCTTATCTTGATCAGGATAATCAAGGTAGGAAGAAGACTTACTCTACAAGTGGGTGGCACTATTCCCTAGGCTTGGCTTCTGGGCTGCACATAAAGAATGACGCTAGCTGAGTATGAGCATTCCTTGTTCCCTTCTTCCTAACCACAGATGGAACTTGACTAGCTGCTACCAGGGCTTCTCTGCATGGTGGACTGGACCTTGAAACATGAGCCAAATGACCCTTTTCTCCTATAAGTTACTTTTGTTAGGAATTTATCATACCAAAAGGAAAAGTAGCTAGACTCTTGTCTTCTAATACCAAGTAGGAGACCATACTGAGTGTGGGTGTGGTCTGAGGCCACCTTTGTAGTGCAGGCTCCCAGGGGTTCTCACTTGGTGTCCTTATTCTATTAGCCTTCTTGCCTCCCAGAGTTCAGGTTACATTAAGTGGATGAGCCACTGTGAATGAGCTTGGGTGTGGGATTCATGTGAGGTGGGTTGGGGGATGATCACTGTCTCTGGGTGAAGGACTCCAGCCCCTTCCTCCTTCAGTTATCTTTGTGAGGTGACCCTCAGAGGAGAGCTTTGTCCCCATAGAGCCCAGGCCTAGACTCTTGGCCTTTTCATACCCATCTAGCATTATTGTTACCTCTTTCTCTGGTGCACACATGTTCCTAAAGTTCTTCTCAGTGATGTGTGTGGATTTTTTTTTTGTCTTGTTGCTGTTTGTTTTATGTTTTATTATCTTATTTATTTATTGGTTTTTCAAGACAAGGTCTCTCTGTGTAGCCCTGGCTGTCCTAGGAACTCGATCTGTATGTAGACCAGGCTGGCCTTGAACTCAGAGATCTCCCTGCCTCAGCCTCCTGAGTGCTGGGATTAAAGGTGTGTGTCTGGCTGTGTATTTGTTTTTGTCTTGTTTTATTTTTTGAATGATGAGAACTCTGAGGGACCCTGAGTGAGTGTCCTAAAGAAAGCAAACTGCACATTCCACTCAAGAACATCTTCAGGGTCTCACTCCACAGGGTTTCACCTCTGCTCTCTCTCCACTACTAGAAAAATACACAAGTATAATCACAACTAATATTTGTGATCAATCACAAACACATTGTGTACAAAGTATCCATTACCACATCCCATAATCTCCAACACGTTATCTCCATCACCCTCTTCTTATAGATGAGAAAATTGAGGCTCAGAGAGGGTAATCACTTTCTCAAGGTTACAGAGCAAGATCGTGTCGCCATTGTCACCATCATGAGTGATTACAGATGCCATGACTTAGGCATCACGCTCCCAGAGAGGGCAGATGTCCTAGTTCTTTGTAGGAGAATCCCAGCTTGGTGTCCCAGACACAACAGGAACATGATTCCATAAAGAGAAATGGCTTATATTCACCCAGTGAGCACACTACCTGGAGCACAGTGTCATCTGTCATTTGTCAACCATGCCCTGAGCCCCTCTGGGTATGCTGCCAGCTCTGAGTGAGTGGGAGACTTCTAAGTCTCCTTGGAGCTACAGAGGGACAAAGTCATCTCCAGTGAGTCATAGATGACTAACTAAAATGTAGGTTCTCTGAGCTCTCTGGTTAATCCTTTCCCAAACCAAGCAGTGGCGGGGTCGGGGGGGGGGGGGGGGGGCTGCTGCAATATAGAAAGAAAGGCATGAGGAAAGAGATGGAGAGGAGGGGGAGGAAGGGAGGCAGAGAAATAGGGGGAAGAGGGAAGGAAGGAGCTGCAGAGGGAGGGAGCGGTGAGAGAACCCCAAGGAAAACAGAAACTTTGTCTAACAAATTTACATTGGGTATCACTCTGTATTGTATGGTATTTGTGGATGATCCTGTTCAATCACACAAAGACTCTCTGTTTCAACTCTCTCTCTCTCTTTGTGGTTCCCTTGGGCCTGAAGCATGTTAGATGCATACTTTACCACACTGACCCACACTCTCAGTCTGGCTAAGTAAAATACTATTCTTCCCCACCCCCTTTAAATTTTTAATGATGGAAAAAAAAAGATACCTAAAACTGAAGTTTCTGGAAAAACTACTTTCTCTTCCCTATTTTTCCTCAGACTTGACCTTGGCCTCTTGCCTGGCCTTGGGTTTCAAAGCTCTTAAAGGGTCTCTAAGATGTTCTCGTTGACACAGTTTTGTCTAAGGAGGACTTGATCTTTGATCTCCCAGTGATTTTCTTCTTGCCCACCTCAGCTGTCATTTTTCAGAGAAAGAGTGGTCAGCTCCAACCACCAGAGCACGGCTGTAAGAGCAGTCTAGGTTATCATCATAGATATTCTTCACAATGGTGGCTTTGCATCTAGACATCCAGCCCAGGACCAGTACCACTTTCCCAGGCTTTATGAACTCGCCCATTTCAACAGCACACAACTGGGACCCAGCAGAAAGAAACAAAGGCTTATTTGTTATTCCACTTTACAAACAAGGGAGCTGAGACTCTGGAGATCAAAGTTAACCTTGGTGATAACTCAGAAGTGGAATCCCTTGAGGTTTGTTGCCCAGCAGACCTGAATTCCAGTCGTACTTTATGATCACCAATACAACCTTCACCAGACATCTCAAAGCTCTGTCTTCTTTTGAGGATGCAAAGCACTCATCTTTGGGGGTCATGATAAGGATTAAGCACATAATCTATAGCTGCTAGCTCGTGTCTGTATTATTGTTACAAAATATCTGTCAGGGTTAGTTCTTAAGACAATCCGCACAACTATCAGTAGTCTTCACACAGTCTCACATGCAACCTTCCTAAGGTCAACTACTCTCTCAGGCAAGCTGACCCCAGCATATCAGTTTCATAATCAGCACACCCCTATAGTGTCTCACTTCCTATTTAGCACCTTAAACATATCATTAGGTAGATCATAGAGACTACCTTCATCCCAAAGTCTCCCCACCTTGAAAAGGATATCTAGATATTTTTCTTTAAAATTTTAACCCTTTATTTTTATTTTATGTGTGTGCATGTTTTGCCTGCACACACATCTGCACACCATGTTCATTGCAGTGCACAGAGCCCAGAGGCGGGTTCTAAATCTCCTGGGACAGTTGTGAGCTGCCCTGTGGATGTTGGGAATCAAACCAGGGTCTTCTGTAAGAGCAGACACTGATCTTAACCACTGAGTCATCTCACAAGCCCCAATATATATAATATATATATTATAATATATATAATATTGATATGTCTTTAGAGCTGTGGTTCAAAATACTCAATTGTCCTCACTTCTTGGGGAAGACTGTGTGAGTCATTTGTATTCTAGCCTGGTGTCCCAGGAGAGGATGTTAAGTTTGAGTACACAATCAATTCTGTACACACAACAAAGAAACCTGAACCCCCCAAAAAATATGTGCAGAACTTTAATGTTGAAATTAATCTGGAAGCAAAGTTAATCAACACATAATCATCTTTGTGCTACATGGTGATTAGCTATAAATGAAAGCTATTTGTGTAAATGAAAATAATCAGTAATATTTTGTATAATCAAGCTAAGTACTCATGGAGACTTCTAGGGGTGATCAGCAATTCTGAGAGTGGGTGGGTAACACAGCTATAGCTGCCAGTGTCCCTAAGTTGCTTATGGAGAACTGAGAAGAGACTCACTAGATGCCCTGTGGTTGTGTGTGCATCGGCCCATTCTTTTCCTCTTCCATGTTTGCTTCTTCTTTGCTTTCCATCCCCCAACTGTTACAGTTATTTCTGTCATCATGGTATCTTAGTCTTAACTCTAGCATCTCAGGACCACTCTCTCAGTGCTCAGTGTCTGAAGGTAAACATTAAGTTCCAGAGGTCTAGGGTCGTCCATCTTCTAGGCACTTTTAACATTTAACAAGGTTAGAGACATGGGAACAGAATAGCAATCATGGCAGGATAGAAAAAAAAAAAAATAGCCAGAAGTGGGACTGGAGAGATTGCTCAATGGTTAGCAACACTTAAGGCTCTCACAGAGAGCTAGAGTTCAGTTCTCAGCACCTATGTCAGGTGATTCCGTAAGAAAGACACAGAGTTAACCTGTAAGCCCCACCTGACCAAGGAGCTGGAAGCTGTACAAAGCCCTAGGGCAAATACAGTGGCCCCATGGTTTTGTCTTTAAAAGCCCCATCAACATGTGTCCTGGGGTCACTCACCAGGAAACCAGGGACGATCCTGACCAAAGTCCATTCTGGCCAGTATTTAATAAAAGCTTGCTTCAAATTTGGCTCAAAATTCTGGAACTGGTTTTTCTCTCTCAAATCTCAGGATTAACATTTGAAGCTGCCTGTATCTCTAGTTCTAAAGAGTCTAACATCTTCTGGCCTCTGTGGGCACCTGCATGTATGTGTGCATTTGTACATGCATATACACAGACAAACAAATGATAAAGATAGGGTTGTGTGTGTGTGTGTGTTGTCTGTCTGTCTGTCTGTCTGTCTGTCTAACATGGTAATGATATTTGGGAGAGTGTTGTCTGAGAACTCTCCCTCCCTGTCTGGTCTATCCAGTCACCTTGAAATCTTCCCAACATAGCTATGCTTGTTTATCTAGCCCCATTGGACTGGATCAGGAGTAGATTCATCCTCAATCTGAGACCACCAGAGTCTTCTTCCTTTACACAGAACCCGTGGCTCTCAGAGAGATCCTGTGTGGGCTTAGGAACACAGACATTTGAACTTGGTGGTTGGGGTTGGTTGCTAAAATTGCAGAGGAGAGAAGAGATAGGAGTCTGCATTAATTTTCTCACCACCTGACAAGGAGCAGTGTAAGGTGTTAAAGGTTTGTGTGGGCTCACAGTTCGAGAAGACAGATCACATGGCAGAAAAAGCTTGTCTTCTCACACCTCCCTGGACCAGGAAACAGAGACCAGACAGGAAGCAGGTGTGATTACAAATCTGCAAGCCTGCCTCCAGCCATCCACTCCCAAGTGGGGCTTTATCTCCTAAAGGTTCCATAGCTTTAATATGTCACCATCTGCCAGGGATGGGGAATTTATACATATGAAAATGAGGGGAACATGTCACATCCAAACGCCTAGAAGAGTTGATATGATCTAGAGTGAAGCATAGTGAAGGGATGGATTGGTTGGGTTCCTGGTGGGCTTTAGCTCCACAGCAGGAGCTTTCCTGAGACCATATCTCTCCCCCCCCCTCATCCTCAGATCTATGAAGTACTCTTGTTTCTACACAGTTCATTTTTCTCTCTTGCATAAGCCAAATGGGTCCTGTTATTTGCTAACAAGAGAGCCCTGACCAAAATGCATAGAAAGGCAGATTGTTTTCCCAATACCTTTTGTAAAACAAAGAAGAATTTTAGTGGTTTTGCTGAGAGGTAATATTGCCCCAGATTAACTCTGTTACTGTTTCTAAGAAGCGAATACCAAGCTTCTTTAAATCATTTCCCCCTCCATTCATGTTTGGAGTAATTAGACCCAAATGGAGTGACGGAATAGAGTAGGGCAAGGATATAAACCCCAAGTGACATTATAGTCTCAGAATAGCAGTGCCCATGTCTAGGACCATCTGAGGCTTGGCTTCTTCCAGCTCACTGCTTCCTGTGGGCTTTTGAAGGGGCTCAAGAAACCCTCTTCCATGGGCCTTACTGCTGGGCCTGGACTGCCTGCCTAAGGGCTTTAGAGTTGGGGACAGAGGTTTCTTAGTTAGTGGTCCTGGGCTGGCAAACGGCTCAGAAGGTTAAGGCACTTCATGGCAAGCCTAGAGATCTGAGTTCAATTCTGGGGACCCACGTGATGAGGGGAGAGAGGACTACTCTTGCAAATTGTCTTCTGACCTCACACATATGCCCCTTCCAATAAATACATAAATGTAATAGATATTTTAAAGTCAATGCTCCAGCAAAATAGAGTGCTGGGGTGGGTGTGGAGAATCAATTTGAGAAATACAAACCCACTTCCATTTATTACAAAAGATGCAATGTGACTCGGAATGACACCAAACACAGACTTAATTTTTAGAAATGGTCCTTATTTTTTCTTCATCTCCTGTGGCAGCAAAGCTCTTTTTTTTTTCAGCAGTTTGGTGTAGTAAGAGATATCTGAATGACTGGCAGGGGGCTCTGAATGTGTTCTCTGTGTTGGAAGTAATTAAAAATCCAGGAAGTATTTACACATCTGAGCTTAGTTGGTCAGTCGGGTGTCACATCTGAGGTAGGTCAAGGCTTCATGTATGTGGAGGATGACTCCATTTTCTGGGTGGAGATTTCCTCTATAGAAAAGAAATCAGGATACATGTGTATTTCTGAGTCTTTCCTATGTATATTTTTCTGAATATGAATTCACTGACTTTCCAGAAAATTCTATATCCAAGAAGAGAAACCGTAGAAGAAAGGCCCCTCTGTGCAGCCTATGAGGACTTGATGGTACCCGATTGGACCTCAGTGGTAAAAAAAGAGCAACAGACAGAAGAGAAACACCAAGGCCCAGGCTCCTGCCAGGAACTTCAAGGTTTCTTTCTTGCTGGGCAGCCTTTAGGAAACTCCTGTGGACCAGGATCAAAAAGACCCCTGTTCTCATGGATGGATATAAAAAACAAGGAAAAGGTAAGTGTATAAAATATGCTAATTTTTAGAGAATGAAGGAGCTAAACCCAGGTAATAGGATGGATTAGAGCTGTGGACTGGGGCTAGTTTAAATATAGGGGTCAGGAAAGGTCTCTGAGACCTGAATAATAATGATGGGGCGGCTAGATAAGGCTCTGGATAGGATGAGATTTTCATATCAGAGGCTCAAGAAATGTTCAAGAACTACAGAAATGACTGTGAGGCTACAGGATAGGGCAGAGGCCAGACCAAAGGAGGCTCATGGACCTTGGAAAAAGTTGTTTCTTTTGTTCTTTCTCCTTCCTTCCTTCCTTCCTTCCTTCCTTCCTTCCTTCCTTCCTTCCTTCCTTCCTTCCTTCCTTCCTTCCTTCCTTTTCTTTCTTTCTTCCTGCTTTTGAGACAGGGTCTCATGTGGTCTATATGTGACTGAGACTGGCCTTGAACTTGTGATCCTTCAGTCCCTGCCTTTCCAATCCTGGGATTCTAGTGCTGGGGATTGAATCCATGGCCTGTACTACATGCTAGGCAAGCCCTCTACCAACTGAGCAATGCTCATCTTCCTCTCTTGCAAGAGCTGGTTTTACTCAGAGTGATGAGAAGCCTTTGGAAGGTTCAGGCAGGAAAATTTCACAGAGCACTGAGCTCAGAGTAGGAACACTGGATGCTAGGGCCAGGGTAGTGGCAATGGAGACTGTGAGCATGGTTGGAGTTAATATCCAGTCAGAGGAGTCAAGATTTGAGAGAAAGGGAGTCAAAGCAAGGATGATTTGGGCCAATACCCAGAACCACCAACTGAGGTCAGAGAGAAGAGGAGAGAAAACGTTCTCATGGGAAGCTGAAGAAGACAGCTAGAAGGGAAAATGAAGATTATGGCTTTGGACATGTAAATCTGAGGCACTTTACTGTATGGGTCCAACAAACACATCACAGTCAAACAAAATAAAACAGCAAGTCTAGAAAGTATTCATAGAGGCTTCAAATGGTCAGCCCCCTTCACACTAAGATCTCTAAAATGGGATCCGATTTTTAAAGTTGAACTCCACCCCTGGCACGGGTGGTCATGGGCATGTTTGCATATTGTAAAAGGCAGCTAAAACATTGGTGATATCCCAGGATCTCAGTAAAGGCTTAGTAAGCAGCACTCAGAGCACATAGCATAGCTCTTGGCGTATAGTAAGCATTTGAATGAATGCTAGTTATTGGTGGCTACATTTGCTTCCTAAGCTCTCTATAATCAGGTGCTACCAACCGGGTGTTCAAATAGAGCTTTGGTGCCTCATAGTTCTAGACTTGGGAGCTCAGGCATCATGGTAAGAATGGGGCTGGACTCCTTCTATGGCAGGACTCCTTACAGCCTTTTCCAGCTTTTGAGGCTTGCTAGCAATTCTGAAATTCCTGGGCTTGGAGCTGCATCCTTCAGATGATGCCCCTGTAGACATGTAACTGTCTCTGCCTGTGCCTTTGTCTTCGTGTGGTATCCAATACCTGTTCATCTTGTTGAACGATTTTTCATTATTTATTTTTTGAAGGCAGGAAGTACTAATTAATTTCTCACTAGTATAATAAAATATCTGAGCAAGAGGAAGAAGGAAGGCTTTATTTGGGCTTAGAGTTTGACAGTGCCATCCATCATGGTGGGAAACTACAGAGAGGGAACGTGATGTGGCAGGTCACACTGAATCCACAGTCAAAGCAGAAAGGGAGGAAATGCAGTCATCACATTTTCTCCTGGTTTCCTTTCTCTTAGCTCTGGGACCTTAGTTAATGGTCATTGGTGGTGACTCTTCCCTCCTCAGTTAAGCCTCTCTAGAAATGTTCTCACTGACAGAGGCCTGTGACTCTAAACCCACTCAAAGTGACAGTAAGTAAGAATCAGATGAGACTTTAAACTCACTATATAACATTGGCTGGCCTCAAACCTACAGAAACCTGCCTGCCACAGCCCCCCTGAGTGCTGGGACTACAAGTATATACTACCAGACTCATTCATTTTATTTTAAAGACTGACCCTACTCCAATATGATTATATAAAGTTGTCTTAACCAATTATGTCTGCAGCAGCCCAAATGAGATCACAGCTGAAAGTACTGGATATTGAGGGAAAGAGGCATGATTCTAACCTGTGAAAATAATATTAATATGATGGCCAGAGATGTGGGAATGTCTTTCTGTATGCTGTAAATATCATTCTTTAAATGAAAGGACTACCTTGGCCTTGGCAGGCATCTTAGAATTAGGCAGAGAAATTGGAACATAGATAGGGGAAGGAGGGCAGAGTCAGAGAGAGACTCGATCCAGCTTCCCAAGAAGCAGCACGTAAAGAAATAGGTAAGCCACGGGCCACATGACAGAACAGATTAATGGAAATGGGTTGAATTAAGATAAAAGAGCTAGTTATCAATGTGCCTGAGACATAGGCCAAACAGCATGAAGTCTTTGGGACTTTGGGACTGTTGGTCCAGATAAGCAGCGGTGGCAGGCAGATCCGAACTGTAGGACTAGTCTGGGCCAGAAATCTCTTTCTACAGGCCAGCACTAACTTCTGTATCTAGGCAGAACCAAACCATCTACTACAGGTTCTTTAGATCTGAGTGGCAGTCTTTTTCTCTAACACTGGACATGATCACATGCATTTAGCATTTAGTTAAATGGTTGAGATGACCTGTTTATATTTAGAATCATGAAATTTTTAAAATGAATTGGAAGTGACCAGGAATAATTTAGTTCAATTCCCTTTTTTCATGGTTGAGAAGACGAAAGCCTAGAACTATGATGTGATTTTGCAGAGGACACATATCTGGATACTCTCCAGTCCAAGTCTAGAAATATTGTCTTGTGTATGTATGTGTGTGTGTGCATGTTCATGTGTGCAAGTTTGTGTATCTGTGTGAGCGTGCATGTTCAAGTGTATGTGTGTTTGTATGAATGTGTTGTATATGAATATAGCCAGTCCAAGTCTAGAAACATTGTCTCATGTGTGTTTGTGTTTGTATGTGTGTGTGCATGTTTGTGTGTGTGTTGAGTGAGTGTGTGTGGGTGTGCATGTTCATGTGTGAATTTGTGTGTATTTGATGTGTATGTGTGTGGGTGTGCATGTTCATGTATGTATGTGTGTTTCCCTTCAGTGCTGAAGATGTGTTCCATCTAAGCTCTCTACCCTGGGCCTATTGCCCTGACAGCCCTAAGAAATCTATCTTCTCTTTTTTAAGATAATGGTTCCCAATTATACTGACTTGGCCCTGAAATTGAATAGAAACTACATTTCATTTCCTTCACCCATACTGATTGTCCCCTCTCCCAGGCATATCACCCACCTAAGGCAAACTACGTTTTCAAGAGAAAAAATCAGCTGTGAAGATCCAGGAGTCAGGAGAGAAAAAAGATGTACACAGGATACTTTCCCCTTCTCAGCTGGGCTCAAACGCCTGTCTTCATTTTCTACTTGATTCTGGAAAGGTTCAGTAGCAACAAATGAGACCAAATTCTACAAAACTGGAGACAAATATGATGGGCCACTCCAATGCCATCTGTAGTTCCTGTAACCCTGGGGTTAGGTCATTTTAAGCAATAAACTCATTCTCTAGAGAGCAACTCTAGTCCAGCCATAGTGGTCAGAGTTAGGCGCTTTAGGATTAAAGATTCTCTTAGGATATTTCCAGCGGCAGACAGCATACCGATGAAATACAAGAGGCTAAAGCAGGAAGGCATTTGCTAACTCATGGAGTGAGACCATCACAAGTAGGCAGTTCAGAATTACTGGACTTGCTAGTGCAACCCCTGGCTTCTCCTATGGCCACAAAATGCTTGCAGCAACTCCAAAGATAATTGCTGTATCCGTGATGTTCTTTCAATGAGTGCCTTGTCTCCAGGGACCTTGCTGTCTCTTAGGAACCTTTCCTTTCATGGTAAGCTGCTTGCCCAGGTCTGTGTGTGCACCTTTCTTATACAGATCAACTAATATAAGTCCATGCTCCAAAATACACTTTTTTTTTTTTTTTTTTTTTTTTAAACCAGGCTCTCTTACTTTGGGCCACTGTCCACCTGCTCTAGTCACCCCACAGTTAACTAGGAGGAACTGGAGACACACCCGGTTACTCAACTGTTCCATGCTGCAGGAGACCTTTGGAGTGGACTTTGCCTCTGTTTTCATTTCTTCCTGAATACCCATCACATGTCCCCCATGTGGCTCTGGATACTGTGGCACATTGCTTTCTATAGAAAACTGTGAGAACAAACTGTTGCCCCAGTGGCAACTATACTTGAATAATAATAAGGCCTATATTTTAAAACAGACCAAAACCATGATGGGTTCGTAACAAGACTAAGTCTGTATTCTGACAACACTGAGCTAAAGGTACTTGGGATGTCAGGTTGACAGTTACATCTGTCTTGAGCCCTAACAGACTATGGTTATAGACAAAAGCAAAAACACTGAGTGGATGTAATCTATGTGCTTCCAATGAGACCCGAAAGTCTTTTGTGTCTCAAATGAGTTTGATTTTGATGGAGATGGCAAACGGGTGAACTTGATGTGAGAAGAGTGGTTTACTTGGCCAGAAAAATGCCATTTGCCTTGGGAATGGAAGCAGACAGTCATCTCATCAAACGAATCAACCTGGCTGTGTGAAGCACTTGGATCCCTCCCCTCCTAGAAGTCCTGGTTGCAGAAATAAGACTCTGTGACAAGAACAGTGGATCATAAGGTCTATTTCTGCCTCCTGCTAGTGACTCACTGGATGACTCAAGGTGAATCTACCAATCTCCGAGTCCCGCCCCCATCCACGGGGGACAAAGCTCATCAGAGTTTCCCAATAGACAAGTCAGCTGTCTGGAGGGGCTGGGCAAAGACCACCAGCCTGTCTTCCCCGTGCCTCACTCCCCCTCTGGCCTTTCTGACCCTTCCTATCTTCTCACGACTTAACTCCCACTCCGCCTCGTGCCCCCCCCCCCCCCCCCCCGCCTTTTCCTTTCTCAAATAGTGCTGCTCCTAAGTAACCCAGGCACGTGGCACGTGTACTGACTGGGATGGCATCGCAAACTCCGCAGGCTCCCTCTGATCTGCGGGGGAGCAGGCCCATGATTGCTTGTTGTTAGCAACTCGGTTTGCAGGATAAATAATGTGAACCTGAGTGCTGGCCCCAGTGGGCCAGGGCAAATTTCCATTTTGCAGCAGGTCAGCTTCCAAAGCTCTGGAGCTTTGAATGTTAATAGGCGGTTCTCTCCAGGAACCCCTCCATTCTTTACGACAGAGCCCCAGTCCAGGTGGGAGTTTGCATTAGAATCCAACGGAGAAACTATTTCTCTTATTGTTTTCCTTACAAATTAGTTTTCTGGATTTAATGGCTCTGGTTGCTGAGCAGATTGAGGAAATTGGGGCGGATGGTGGGGGGGTGGGGTGAGCTGGAGAGCCCATTACAGGCGCTTGGTTATTGGTTGCTCCCAGAACTGTGAGGTTTGAGATTTAGGTAGAATTAACTCTCACCAGAATTGGGGGAGGGCTGGTTGGGAAGTGGGGGCGGAGGGTAAGCTTTCTCTTTCCCTGGGAGGAATTTTATTTGTTGTAATTGCATGTTCAAAAAAAAAAATGAGAAATTGTAGTTTTTCACTATAATAGATTGAGAGAATTCTCAATGGGATATGGGGGTGTGTTGTATTGCTCCGTTGTGGGAAGATGTTGTTACAGTCAGACCTGGGGATTGAGTATTGCCTGAAGATGCCTTCATTAATACCACACAACATAAAGGTGACAACAAAACCTGGAATAGCCTGGTCTAGAAATGTGGTACACTCTGGGCGGATAGACAGGGTGACAAGATGCAACTCCAGTTCCAGAAGACCAGGAGTGGGCTGAGCCTTGGAGGAGGTCAGCGGGTCTCCGGGATAGTTGGCAGGACCTGGTAACCTGGGTGATTTATTTTTCAGTTTAGGATGTGTTAGTCATCTCTGCAGTGAGCTCCCATGAGGGGCTGGGCTTCCAAGGAGGAACATGGAAGAGGGTAATGGGATGTGCAGCAAGAACAACAGCTATTAGTAAAGGAGAAATTGAGGAATAGCAAAATTATGCCAAGGGAGTGTGCTGTCAGCCTCTGCTTCAGGTGGAAGCCCTTTTGGGCCAACGGGTGATATTTTGCAATAAAAACTAAGCTAATAAAGATGTGAATGTCCCTGTAGCATATGCCTAGGATAATTTCCCAAAGAGTGGGATTGAGGCTGCTTTAATGGAAATACTATGTATCCCTTCTCTATCCAATGCTTACTGCAGTCTTTGGAAAGAAAGAAAATAATTGTTGTAGCCAGAGGTGTTTGTTTTCAGATCATCCAGGGGAAAGCAGGCTGTAGCATTTGTTCTGGGGGAAGCAGAAAGAGAGTGGTATAATTCATCAAGCCCCGCCATCAGCACACAGGAGTTGTCCTCAGCTGAGAACCCAGTGGTAGGAAGACCTCACACACATTCACTCAATGAATGTCGAGTCTTGCTCCATCCTGTGCTGGCCAATCTTCAAGCTGATTGGCTTTAGGATCACCATGGAAATGGTGCCTCTTGGATGGGGTAGATGTTAAGGTGGGCCAACTCAAAGCTCTGGATCTGGGCTTGGGTGGTAGCTGAGTTAACCTGCCCACTCTCCTGCACCCATGCCACCAGGGCTGGCTCTGGGTGGGGCTATCTCTCCAGTACTTATGCCTTCAGGGCCCAGTACTCCCATAGTCATGCTACCAGGGCTAGCTTTACTGAGCTGCCTAAGTGAGGGAGGACCCCCTCCCCCCCACCAAAGTGCTGCAACCAGGGAGGGACAGGGCCAGCTCACCTATGAAAAGAACAAGAACATATAATTAAGGCCATCCTGGCTATGTAGTGAACTATCTATCCAAAAAAAAAAAGTTCTTGTGACTTGCCCAAGCCAGCAGTGGATCCCAGCTCTATCTCAGGCAGTGGGGCTCTAGAACTCAGGCTTCCCACTATACACATATGGTCCTAGGAAACAGAGTAGTGGCGTGAGTTGAAGTTTTCTGAAGAAGCTGTATGGTGGACTAAAGATCTGGTGGACTGCTCAACCTTGGACTTGACCTTGGAGACCATTGTGGCTGTGAAACTATAAAATGCTGTAAGTCTAAGTCAAAACTATCTTGGATTATTTTAGGACCTCTTACAGCCAATTACTTTAACTATTAATCTGACCTAATATTTTCATGACTGGTAGATAAATTCTTCAGAATGTATTATGAAGCTTAACCTCCACGAAGCCTAAAGCTAACAGTGCTGTAAGATAACATCTGAAGCCATAGAAGAGTGTCATGGTTTTGTAACTGGAGTTTTTATGGAAAAAACCTAAGCCCTGCCAGCATCCTCAAAATGCTGCCTGGGCCACCCATCATCATATAAGATTATTAGAAAGATGACTAAGGGTGCAAAGCAGAAGAAGAACTTTAGTCAATGTGGGTGCATTGGGAGGTAGGGCCAATAGAAGATTCTAGAGACAAAACTTTAGAGAGAAATTAGGGTACAGACCCAAAGCTCTGAATAATTAAGTAGTTCTGGTCAAGATGTGGTCTGGTTGGTCACTGCCTCTGCTTCAATTCTTTCTGCAAAGTGATCTTGAGGTTGTTACTCTTACCATTGCTTAATGGGAGGGACCTGCTTTTCATGAGCTGCCTCCTCCTGCTCCCGGGCACTGCCTCCTCAGCATGGAGAATTATCCCCCCATCTGGGGCATAGTTGCTCTGGGAGTCCAAGGTGTGACTTGAGAAAAAGTTAAGGATAATGACTTATCTCTGCATTTTCAAAATAAAGGAAGCAGACAGATGCAAAGACCAAGACATTGGTGTCAGGTGTTTGCCCTGCTTCTGTTACCATTGTCAGCCAGGGCCACACCATTTGGTAAAGCTCTTCTGTTTTTGTTGAACTGCAAGAATTCCAGAAACTGAGGTACTTTGATTTCTAGAACTAAGCAACTTTGTTGTGCCCTCCTGCCCTATCAACCCCTAGTAACAGCTTGCCAGGTAAGATTTTATCTATCACTTGACATTCTTAAACATTCCCTGGTTACCCCTAGCAACAGCAAGCCAAAAAAGGAAACTTTTCAATCTCCTTTATACCCTCCTTTCTTTAAATCCTATAAGAAAAGATCTCTGCTCTTGTCACAAGGGCTGAACTCTCCTAATGGGTCCGGCCATGCCTGTCTGTGGAGTACACAACTCTTCTAATAAATCTCTTACCCAAAGGGACAGCCTACCTTAGTGTCCCCTTCTAACTCCAAACCCAGAACCTCTTAAACTTGTCAGCCTGAGTGTGGAGTCAATGCTTTATAGTAAAATCAGTTTCCACATCCTACCAATTAGATACCAAGTGTCCTGCCCCAAAGGCTTAGTGGTCAGCTAGTGGGTTTGGAGGAAATAATTGGATCCTAAGGGCTCTGACCTAGTCAGTGACTCAATTCCTTGTAGATTAATAATCTTGTAGTATTATTAGGAGGCAGGAAAAAGGAAGCTGGAGCTGGTGGCAGGAAGTAGATCATTGGGGGAATATTCTAGAAAGATATATCTCTTTACTTTCTGCATGCTGTGAGGGGAACAGCTCTGTTTGACTATAGCCTACTGCCGCCATGACACACTTCCTCCCTAAGGCCTGAAATGTCTGTATCTCAGTATCAACTTCAATTAAGTTGCTTATGCCAGCTGTTTAGTCATAGTGACAAAAAGGTGGCACACAGAGATCCCCCCCCTCTGTTGCCACCAGCCAACCTGATGCATCCATTTCCTACAACTGATAACCATATCCACTGATTGATGACTTTCTCTTGTTCTATATCTGTTAAAGTTCACATCATCTCTTGTATGTGTGTTCCTGGACCATCATCCCTTATCGCTTAGAATAAACTTTTTTTTCCTTTGTTCTAAAGTAGGATCTTTATTTGAGTCCTGGGAATGAACACAGGGTTTTGTATATGCTAGGCAAACACTGTACATACCACTGAGCTACAACCTTAGCCCCTGAGCTCTTATTTTAGGCCAACAGTACTCACAACCTTCAGGGTGCTGCATCTTTTTGGCCTTGGATTTCTCTGGCAAAGGACTGTTTCACCTGCTATTAGAGGTGGGACCATAAAGTCTTGTAAAGAATAGTTAAACTGTTAGAAAAGGGCAGTGGTCCAAATCAGTGGTCATCCTGCAGACCTGGATGGCAGCTTTGATTGGTCACACAGAGAGGATGCAAAGGAGACATGTCACATGGGTTCACAGTGGTTACTGATGATTGTGGTGCTGGGGTGCCACGTTCTAGAGTTAATAAGACTCATCTCTGAAAACACTGGGGCAGCAAAGGTCACAAAAGAGCTCACCTCTCCTTAGCACTCCTCTGTTCCCGAGGTTAGAGTTCCTGAGGTTAGAGTTTTTCAGGCAGTTGTGTGTTACAGGAGAACAGGATTGAGGTAGGACCTTCCGGAGAACTACCATGGCACCTGGGAGACAGATGTGAAGGATCTCTGTTCATTCATTTATTCAGTCAATCACTCACCAACCAATCAGACAATGTTCTCTTTGCAAGTACTATGTGCCAAATATATTCATAACAGAGAGTCTAGATTAGATCCTCAGTGTTTTAATGGTATAGATAGATCAGAGACATATAGCCATACATGAAAAGTGAGAGTTAGTCTTGTGGGCTAACTTAGAGCAGGGGGAGGCCAGACTGAACTATATATATACTATCTACAGTGACTCCTGAAAGTCAATAGGCATAAGGCCCAGTGAGGGGTGGGCACTCAGAGAAGTGAGCTTCCCAGGTAGAGGAAACAGAACAGATGAAGACCTACAAGGGAGCAAGAACTGACAGAAAGCCCATGTTAGGCTCTGTCAAGGAAAGCCTTGTGAACCCTGTCTAGATGCGTGGATTTGGGGGTGAGACAGAGCCATTAACAAGAACAGAAAGAAGAAGGTCAAACTATGGACTTCAGCCACTCTGGCTGAGATGTGGAAGGCTGTTAGGAGGTAGATCAGTTACAGGTCTACTGAAGTTCCCTAAGAAAGAAATAGCATTGTTTGATCTTCAAGTAGGACATCCAAAACTAGGTGGTGGGTTGGGAGGAATGTTTGGGGGCTTCTTGGAGCCAAGACTTCCTTTGCCACTATCCATGGATCAGGGTACAACCTAGAAGTGCCCGTGTGGGCAGAGTGTAAAGTGGAATAGCTCAGCAGGATGTGGTACTTCAAACCTGTAATGCCAGCACTTGGGTGGCTGAGACAGGAAGATTGGAAGTTCAAGGCCAGCCCACTTCAAAGATCAGAACAGTAACAGCAACAAAGAGACCAGGAATTTTTATCAGATGTAGAAGAGCCAAGTACATATCTTTGGGATGAGACTCCAGAAGGTGAGCACCATTTCCACCAGGCAGGAAGTGCAGGTGAGTCCAGGATAAGAACATCTGCAGACATGAAGTGAGGTCAGGAACACAGACGCAGAACACAGTGATTTCATGAATCCCCATCTCTGATGCATTGTCAGTTCTTGTGATTTTTATAATTTCTTTAATTTTATCATTTTAACCCCTGTGCCTCTATTTTCCATGGGAATTGGCAATATGCCCTGTTGAAAAATGCAAAGGGTAGTTGCTTGTTTTGCTGAGGTTGATATGGGAGATGTTGGGGAATATCTATGTCTTGCTTGGAAAGAGAAAGTTTGTGGAGGAGGGCTTGGACAGAGGTGGTTTGTTGCTCAGATAAAGAAAACTCAGAGCCAGATCTCAGGGGATGGCGGAGATATCAAAGAGAGGAAACACCAGTCAGATCTCACCCAGCTGTCTTCCAGCTTCCTCAGCCTCACTCCTCCTGGCTTCTACTGTCTGCTCTGTCTTTCTGTGCCTGCCTTAAATACCCTCTTCACCCAGTTGTTTCACATCCAGGTTAAGATTAAAGACGTGGCACCACCACTGCCTACCTGGGAGCCTGGATCTCCCTCTGTAAACTAAAATGACCTCAAACTCAGGTTTGCTGGGATTAAGGATGTAGGTCACCACTTCCGGATTAAAGGTGTGAGTTACCACTCTCTGATCCTCCTAGACTGACTGTGGGTAGATCCCTCTGATATCCCAGACTGGTTTTTACTAAATTTCAAACATATCCCCACAGTGGCTCCTGGGATAAGATAAAATAAATCAATATGTTCACTACTTCTATCTTTGTTTTTAGGCAGGGTATTTCTGTGTAGTTCCAGCTGGCCTGAAACTTACTATGTAGTAAGTTTTGAACTTTGAACTCACAAGAACTACCCTGCCTTCCAAGTGCTAGGATTAAAGCATACATTGCTACATCTGCTTCACAACTTCTTTTAAACGGCTCCTTTCAAAGGTGATGTAGGTTTTGTCCTCTCAGACACAGGCTAGGTTGAACAGCACATTTCTCATGACCTTCTAGGATATGGTGTGTAAATTGATAAGAGGTTAAGACTATATTTCTCACCCACTCCCCTCAGATGATTGGCTCAGGGGAAGCCAACTGCCATTTGTGAGTCTGCTCAACTAGACTTGTGGAGAGACACACACAGGCAGTAACCCACTTGTCACATGCAGGAGAGAAAGCTGTGTCAAGCCTTCGAGGATAGTCAGGTCTTGACTTTCAGGTTTGCTAGTTAAGACCCCAGAGACTGGAGAGCAGAAATAAATCATTCCTGTTGGGCTTTGTCTAAAGTTATGACATAGGGAAACTGCCTTACATTTGTCAGTCATAGGATTATCTGTTCCATAATGAAAAAGAACTATTCCAGAGATGAAGTTGTACCTGGCTTTAGACTGCATTAACTAAAACTTGAAGTGGGAATCTTTTATTCCCTGTAATGCCAGCACTTGGGTGGCTGAGACAGGAAGGACATATATAGAGGCATACACTTTCTCTCTTAAGAGCTTCAGTTACTATTAATTCATCTACCCATCTACCCATCTATCCATTTACCTATTAACCCACACACATCCATCCATCTACCTGTCCATCCACACATATACCAATCCATCTATTTATCCACCTATCCACTTACCCATTCATTCATCTATTTACACCTCTACCCACCTATCCATTTGCCCATCAACCCACTTACCCATCCATCCATCTATCCACCTACCCACCCACGCATCATCCATCCACCCAACCATCCATCCACCCATCCATCCATCCTCCCACCCACCTACTCATCCACCCACCCACCCATCCATCCATCCATCCTTTCATCTATCCATCTATCCATCCATCCATCCACCCACCCATCCTTCCACCCTTCCATCCATCCACCCACCCTTCCTTCCGTCCTTCTATCCATCCATTCACTCACCTATGCCTCCAATAAGCTCTATGTAAGTTCTGTGAGAACAAGAACTCTGCTGCTCACTCCTCTTCCTCTTCCTCCCCTCTCCTCAGTTTTCTGAGACAAGGTGTTTGCCCTGCAGCTGAAACTGGCTTCTGTCCCTGTCTGTTTAATGCTGGAACCACAGGCATATCTCTTCATACCTGATCGTCCTTATTAGCTTTTATGTTCCAAAACCGAGCACTCAATTGAAACTCACTATGTAACTGTTAATTAGACTATGAATTGTTTCTCTCAGGGAGTTCTCAAAGTCAGAACTTTGGATGAGAATGTCAACTCAAAGAACACTATAACGGAGATAGGTACCACAGAGGGCAAGCCTATTTAGGATGATGGGAGTCAGAGAAGGTCCATTGTCTGAGCTGAGGGTGTTTTTAAGTTTGAAGCTGGATCTCAGTGTTTAGTTCAGACTGACCTCAAACTCATGAAAATTTAACCCTTTAATCTCAGCCTCCCAAGTGCTAGGATTATAGGCGTATGCCACCACATCCAGCTTTCAGCAAAGTTTTACAGGACAGACAGGTGCGTAGGAAGTTGAGGCAAGCTATCATGAGAACATGTGACATATATGGAGTCTGGCAGAGCTCTGGGTATCTTAAACCTTGCTGAGAGGGACACATGGAGGACAGCCTTGTGACCTCAGGAGCAGCAACACCACCTTGTCATGTGGTTCTGGGTCTTCCTTAAGGGGATGCATTCTGCCTTGAGGTGTCTCACTTTGCCTGCATGCAGTGGTGCTCTAGGCCATTTCTTCCCATCCTCCTGTTTCTTCTCTCTTCTGTCTTGTTTTCTTTGTCTGCTTAAACACAGTCACCCTTAATACTCTCTTTTATGATGTACGCCCCTGATGATCAACCTCCGTGCTGGCCCACTTTACCCTGGTCTCATCCTTCCTTTACATCTTGCTGTGTTCGATGCCTGCCACTGATGGACTGGCTCATTCTCTTGGATGGTCTCAGTTCACATTTCCTAGGGAGAGAACCTGATCTCTCAGTTCTCTCAGGGAACTGATCTTTAACTAATTATGAGATATCTGTCAGCAACTGTTAGGGACACAGAGGCCCCTGTGCATACAGATAAGCACCAAGGGAACCAGGAATGTTAAATACACAGACTTGTTCCTTCAAAGGAAAGGATACATAATTTGTTTTCTACTCAGAAGGCAGAGAGTAGATGTGTTTAATTGCTTGGTGACATTTGCACAATCTGTTTGGCCAAGACCATACTGGATCCTTCTTTGGACCTTTATTGTGAGCTTGTCAATTTACAGAACCTGTCTTTATGAAAGATGTCATGTATTTTACAAAGAGTTTCTATGTAGCCATGTTTTAAACTTTATTGTGCACATGGGATTGAGTTAATTATCACCAGGAAAAATTTCAGCAAATTGTATTGTGTTTAAATTTGCCTAAAATAAATTACATGGAGTCAGACTCTCAAAGTTTGAACCAACACCAGGTACTGAGTCATGTTGAACTGAATTATTTTCTTGCTTTCTCAGATAGTTACTCTGCTGGCTGTGCCAGCTGCAAAGACCCTAACAAGCAATCAAAACTTTGGCTGTCCTTGCCATGGAGCTGTCCCTTCAGCACAGCTCAATAGCAGGGCGAGTTCCCTGAGGATCTAGGGGAAGATGACTTAGGTCACTTTGTGCCTCTCTGCCAGAGAAGCACTGCTGAGGTAATTTAGAAACAACAGAAGTCTATTTGGACCAGGACCATGGTTTTGGAGATTTCAAAGTCCAAGATTTAGGGGCTGCATTTGATGAAGACTTTATGTTGTGTAATAACCTAACTAAAAGAAACAAGTGACATGTGTGTTGTGTGCAGGAGAGAGAGAGAGGAACTCATTGAGTTTTGGATCAACTCCTGGGATAACTAACTTATTCTTGTGACAATAGCGTTAGTCTATTCCTGTGCCACCAAGAGCTGATCACCTCTTACAACAATATGACACTGTTGTATATCAGAGATCAACTTTTCAATATACCAGCTTTGGGGGAAATGTTCAAACTGTATTGGACAGCAAATGGCAATTTGAAGGTTTGGAGTTTGTAGTAGACAGTGTCTGATGATCACATCATATCTCCTCATCTGCCTCTGATGCCAGTTACTGCTGTGTTGAAAAGTTATGATCATGTTCAAGCTCAGTACCCAAGACGTTCCACACCAAGCTCCCCCTGCCTGTTGCCTCTGAGTATCAACAAACACCATAGGTAATGTTCACTTGGGGGAGGGGAGGTTTGTCAGTGCACTCCAGAACAGTCTCACACAGGGGAGAGACTGAGCCTGGTGGGTAAACATTCAGCAACCTGCCTTTTAGGTGAGCAGTTTGAGGAGTTTCTGGTAGAATCGATCCCTCCATTGTCTCCACCTGGCGATGTCCTCACTATATTGTCACTTCTCTTTGTCTCTTCCTGTTCTCTCACTCCTTCATCCTGGAATGCCCCACAAACAGTGATGCATTGGAGTCCTAATCTTAAGCTGTTCTTAGGGGAACCAAGTGAGATTCATTCTGAAGGCAATAAGAAATGCTTGCCACACCTCTCTCTTTTCTGATGATATGCCATGATAAACTCTATGCACTCTTCTGGGCAGAAAGGACATAGCCTAGTAGGTCACAGTCCTCCAGCGTAAGAAGCTTATAGCCTCCCCCTCTCTAGTAAGCAGTTCTGGTGTTTGTATTTCTGTTATCTCCTTTGGCCCTCTCTACAACCTTTGCAGAGAACCAGTGCAAACATCATTATCCTCACCTTACAGGGAAAGCAAGAGGGGGCAGAGGCGGTCAACATGGCTTACAAGGTCACACAGTGACCGATGGCCTTTTAAGCAATTAAAATCTTTAGCCAAGTATATGAATTATCTTAGTCTCTCTGAGAAAGAAATGTTAAAAGCAACACATTTGCAATAATTTAATTATCCGCTTGCCTTCATTATTTTTTCTTTGGGTTCTCTGTTTCTCCTTTTAACTTTCCAAATATTGTACTGGCTTTTAATCAGCGCTATATAATTTCTTCCTAGAAACTAGGTCAATGTACAACGTGTTAACACAGCTTTCCTTTTGCAGTTTAAACAAGATTTTAGTAAAATTTCATCTCACGAGGAGGAAGGAAAAACCCTTCTGAGTGGTATTGGTCTTTGAGGCAGAATGTCATGATCACATGCATTTCAGATGACCAGAGGCGAAGGGCAGTTTGGAGGGCTGAAGGCCAGGAGTCTTCCTCTTCCCTGTAGACGGTTCTAACCTTCGGGGGCTTCAAATAACACTCTTATGCTTCCATCCCCAGCCCCAACTTCTCTTCTGAATTCCCAGCTGCTGGCATATTCAGCCTGTAATTGACATCTCCACTCTAGTGGATGTCTCACAGACACTCAGACTTCACAGGGCCACAGTGAAACTCTTGATTTCCACTACTCCCCCACCCAGCAACCATTTTCCCCCAATTTTCTCTTGGTGAGTGACACCACCAAACAGAGCTGTTCAAGCTGCAGAAACTCAGAAGGGGTCCTTTCTCCCTTCTCTCTCAGCATCAATACCTTTCCATTACCAAGTCTGAGGGCTTGTGCCTCAGCTCTGCTTCCTAATTCCTATGCTGACTGCCTCACCAGTGAAGCTGCTATCAGCTCCTGTCTGGACTGCGCCTGGGTCCTCCCAATAGGCCTCCTCCTCCCACTCTGGCTTTCTATTGATGAAGGGAAATTTTCCTTCCACTGTCTTTAGTGTCCCTGTTAGATTGGGACACGTTGGACAGACAGCCATGGCTGCTCTTGGCGATCCAGTGAGTCTAGGACACAGATCATCTACTCATCTCTTGTCTCAGTGTGCTGAAGCATTCAGAAAGAACAACCCACACGTCAGCAGTATTTTAAGAGCAAGAAAACCCATTCTTCAGTTAATCTTTCTATTTCTGTGATAAAAACATTAACCAAAAGCAACTTGGGGAAGGAAAAAGTTTACAGATTCCAGTCCATCATGGAGGGAAGCCAGGACAGGAGCTTAAGGCAGGAACTGAAACAGACTTCCACAGAGGAAGGCTGCAAAACCCTCTTGTTCTCTATGGCTTATGTGGCTTGCTTTCTTAGAGAATATTGCACCACTTGCCTAGGGAATGGTACCTCTCACAGTGGGCTGGGCCCTTCCATATCAATCATTAATTAGGAAAATCCCCCCACAGACTTGCAAACATCCCAGTCTGATGGAGGCAATTCCTTAATTGTGGTTTCTTCTCCTCAAGTGACTCTAGTTTGTGCCAAGCTGATGAAAATTAACCATCACACCAAGAAGGATTTCCCCCTTGAACAACTGAGCCACTCAGGAAAATTTATGTTTGGTAAGTTTCAATTGGGCTCTAGGATCTATGGTGTGTGTGTGTGTGTGTGTGTGTGTGTGTGTGTGTGTGTGTGTGTGTGAGAGAGAGAGAGAGAGAGAGAGAGAGAGAGAGAGAGAGAGAGAGAGAGAGAGAGAGCTTTTTCTTTCTATCTTGTGGGTTCCGGAGATGAAATATATCATTAGGCTTGACAGCAAACACCTTTACCTGCTCAGCCACCTTTCAGATTCCAAATCATCTCCTTCAAGCTTATGTATTTGAACACTTGGTCACTAGATGGTGGCGTTGTTTGGAAGACTGTGGAATCTTTTAGACATGGAGCCTGGCGGGCAAACACAGGGCTTTAGGGCTAAAGAATTACAGTATGACAATTCCAGCCCATGCTCTGCTTTCTGACTACTTACTGGATTTACTAGCTGTTTCTGTTGCTGCCATGGCCACAGGCCACTCTGCTGTCATATGATGAACTGTAACTCCTGAACAATGAGTCAGAATAGCCCCCCTTCCCTGGAGTTGCTTCTGTCACAGAGAGGAGAGAGATAATAAATAGTCACCATCACAGGATCAGCCAGACCAATATGTCTCCTCTTTATGGTGCTGTTTATATGGCTAGATTGTCTACTTGACTAGCTGGATAAGATGGGCAGCCTGGCAGCTAGCAAAAATTGAGGGAAGTGATATGAAAGTGGGAGAAAGGGACCAGGCTGGCTGTTGGGCTCTCAAGTCATCCAGTTAGATCTGGAAGTCAGGAAAAAATGTGTCTCTTGGAGTTTAATAAGAGTGAGAATCTATGGGAAACTTTTAATTGAGGTTGACAGGGAAGTTAGGAAAAGCAACTTTCAGCTGGAGCTGGGCTGGTGGGAAGTAAGCCTGCGTTTCCTCCCCAGGACTGCTTAAAGCAAACGTGGTGATGCACCATTGTGATCCTAACACTCTAGAGGTCAAAGCAGACAGATCAGGAGTTCAAGATCACTCTCAGCTACAAAGCAAGTTTCAAAAGTCAAATCCAGCTTAGGATATGTAAGGCCCTGTCTCAAAAACAAAATTTTTCAGTGATTATGATTCCCTGTGGCAATAATAGGAGTTTCTGGAATACAATCTCCCAAATCTCCTTAAAGCAGGATGGAAATTTGATTGTAATTCACTATATAACTAGTGGTTCTGTTCTCATCACTGTAGATATTTCAGGGAAAATCTGTGAACACTGAAGAGCGTTGGTCAGGTTCAACCCAGATGAAAGGTTTCAAGTTTGTGGTGTAAGGAGACCCTGAGGCAGATTGTCCTCTGGGTTAAGAGACTTATTAGAAGTTATTAACTCCAATGACAGAGAGGCAGACAGCAGCATGGTGGAGGCTCTGAGGACAGTTCAGACCCCTGTGGCAGAGTGGAGGTCCCTTTGCAGAAGAAGGGATGAAGTTCTGTGCTGCATCATTAATGAGTAGTCCACAGCGCGTGCTCAGAGCCAGGCTGTCTCTGAGGTAGCTATAAGGGTGGGCAAGCAAGACACTAGAAAAGCAAGTTCCTCTCATTCTGAAAGCAGAATTGCTGCAGTTTCAGAAATTCTTACAGTTCAACCAAAATTGAGGAGCCTCAAAAATGGTGTGACCCTGGCTAACACTGAATATAGCTCTCCGCTCTTTTGTAGTTTCTCACACAGCAAAGTGCCCTAAATTCCTCTCTATCCATTTGTCCCACTTGCTCCCTACTCTCTGTGCAGAGTCCTCCCATCCCTTCCTCCTTCTTCACTCCTGCATCATACATAGTTGACATAGTAAGTACCTGAACCAGTGACAGTCATTTATTATCATTATGAAGTGCACTGTACCATACACACCTAACTGTCTTCTCTGTACTTGTATATGACCAACAGCACAGCAGGCGAGTTCACACCACAAAAGCATGAGTATTGAGTTGATCTATGACATCACAAAGTCACTGTGTATGAAAGATCTTAGATTCAGGTTCAAGAGGGACATTTAGATGCATAGTTAGGGTAAAGAATTTATTAAAGGAGCTATGGACAGACAGACAGAAACCATGTCCTCCTCATGGCAGGGGCTCTGAGGAGAATTCAGGCCCTAGCCTCAGAGAGAGACCATGTGCTGGGGACTCTAAAAAGAGAAATCAGGGTGTAGGTGGAGTCCAAACAGGGTGTGGGAGGAGTCTCTGTGGCGGGAGTAGGGTTTCTTTCACAGCTTTTTTGGGGGGAGGGGGCATATTTCAAAACAGGAGCCTGCAGCCAGGATTTTTGATTCCTAAACAGGGGGCAGGGAAGGGTGTGGGGAGCAGAATATGTGGCTATCAATATTCCTTTTGATGCAAACTCACCTTTCCAGGTGAGAAATCCAGAAACCTGGAGAGTCACAGACAATGCTCTCAGCAGGCGCATGTCTGAGGTCCGAGTCTGTGAGAGGGGAAGGACCGCTGCAGGAGTTGCTGGCCTGGGCATTGTCTGGCCTGAATTCCAACATTTAATGTGTATTATCAGGGGTTTCTAAAGGAAAAGAACTGATTGAATAAATGAATTTTAAAAGAGGATTCGTTGATATTGAATGGATGCATATTAAGAGGATTTATTGATTGGCTTACACAATGTGGTCTGAATAGTTCAATACTGGCTGTCATCACACTAGGTAGGCTGAGAACCTGGTAGGCACTGTGGCCAATGAGGCTGATGCTTCCGCTGTCCCAAGCTGGTGCTGAAAGCCTGGAGGATTCCTGGAAAGTCACTGGTCTTCAGTCCATGGAATCCCAAAGTGGGTACTGCTGTGAGCAAAGGAATGCAGCAGAACACTAGCGTGAACACATCAGCAGCGAGACAAAGACAACAGGCAAAAGCACGGCTTTTCCCTGGGCCTCCTGCTCTTCAAGCTGCCACATTTAGAATGGGTCTCCCCACTTTACATAACCAGATCAATAAAATCTCTGAGCCCGGAAGCCTATCTTTTAGTTGCTACCGGGTCCTATCAAGTCAGCAAGGGAGATCAGCTGCAGGGTTATGCAGTAAGAATGTTCAGCTCCACTATAACCTAATGGGCTCATCATAGTGCATATGTTCCTCCTCAACTACAGCACCATTATTAGCTGACTAACGAGGTGTCTGCAAGAGGGAAAGTCAGGCAGATCTTCCTGTTCTGGTATGTGGGTCCCACGTCTAGAGTAGAAGACTTGGGTTTTTCATTGTGACCCTCTGAAGAACAGCACAAACCTTGAAACTTTTCAATCACCCAAAATTTTAGAAGTGAAAAAAAAAATCCATGTTATATGAATTATCACCATATTAATCCAATTGCAAGGAGGATTGTGTACACATATGAACTAAACAGCTAAGCTGATCCTTATTTAAAACACAACAGTTTCACAATAGATCACAATACACAATAACCATAACAAGTTAAACTGAAAACTATAAAGGTAAATAATCATGAAGCTAAATTTATAGAGATTTATAGTAAATTCAAGTCTTGACTAAAGACCAGTGTCGTTAACCTATCAAAGCCTACAGTCAATTATTCAAAGCAGCGCCGCTTAAAGCACTGAGAATAATATGCCATTACCCCAAACTGTAGGAGTTCTGCTTTCTGTGAGTCTGCACACAGGGAGAGTGCCATCTCATCGCCAGCTTCGATCTTAGCAGAATACCAAATTAGAGTTCTTAGGAGACTCTTGCAATAATCATTTTCCTTTGCACATTCTAACCTTTAGTAACCCTAGTGATGATAGTGAAAATAGAAAATTGGTATAAAGGTCATTTGCATGTAGAATGTTCACATACACACTTGCATTTAGAGAGGGGGAGAACTTGTTGGGAGCTGCTGCCCCAGTGTGCGAATCTCTGCTCTGGAAAAAGCTCACAAACCTGTGTTAGAAGCAGACAACTCATCTTTCTTGACTCAAATTCTCAAGATACTCTGACGGCTTCAGCTTTAGCCACATGTCCATTCTGGAGCAATCATCCATCCTGGGTGTGTGCCAGATGGCTCTGTGAGTGGGAAGGGCAATTCCTGAGCTCCACAGAGGACTGTATATAATAACAGTAGAAGCTGAATCAAGGCTATAAAACTCACACCTTGAAAATCCACAGAGAACCAGAATTTCTAGTTTTCTCTAGCCCCCGGGGTGGCCAGCAGTAAAATCTAGATTCAGTTCACAGCAAGACAACAATTTAAGCAACACCTGCAGGATATAGTCAACCTTCCTGTGCAGAAACGTTTGCTTCCCCAGCCTTCTGTGCTCCCTCTTGGGTCTTGAGTCCTGGCCATCACATGCACTGCTGATGTTGGCAGCTAGAGGAACTTGTGGTCTGGTCTCTCTCAGCCTGTCAGGTCCTTATATTGACTCCTGGTGGGCTTCTGAATTCCCGTGTCCTGGTTCTGCTTTTTGGTCTTTTTTTTGCTGCAGCTCCAGGAAGGATCTGGAACTGAGAGAGGTGCATGAAGGCCGACCAGATCCCCTGCTTGGCAGGCTGTGTGGCCCTCTCGTCCAGGCTTTATTAAAGGAGGTCTCCATGTCCCCAGTGCTTTCCACTTTCTGGTTATCTCAGAAGCTTAGTCCCAATACTATGTGGGACGGGATTATGTGTATGTGTGTATGCGTGCACATGTGTGAGTGTGTGTGTGTATGTGATATGTAGTTTGGTGTCTGGTACAAGACTGTGGTATATGTAGCACATGGTATGTATGTGTTGTTTATGTATGTATGGTGTATAATGTGCATGTGTTATGCTGATATGTGTGCCTAAAATGTATGTGTATATTTTATAACATGTTCACTATAATATATACATGTGTGGTATACGGCATATATGTGGCATATGTGGTATATGGAATCTGTTGTATGCATGATGTGTGGTGTATGTGGTATGGCGTAATATGGTGGTATGTATATATGATATGTTGTGATATATGGGCTGTGTTTTATCTATGATATAAACATATGGTGTGTGTGGTATATGTGTATGTTGTATGTGTGTGTGTGTGGTACATCATGTGGTATGTGTTTTATGTATGTGATGTGTATGATGGGAGAGCAGTGTTTCTACTGTCTCTTTCTCACTTCATTTTCCTACAGTCCCTCAGGAAAGGAGAGGCTTTCCTCACGGCCTCCTTTGTGTTAATTATGTTTCCTGATTTAAGGGAGAAAGGGCTTCTTCCGATTCACATTTTAGGTCCAGCCAGTCCAGCCTGGTGAGGAGATCCTGGCGGCTGGTCACACTGCACTGGGGAATGGTGGGTGTCTGGGCTCAGCTTACCTTTCCCACTCAGGGAACAGCGCACATGAACAGCTGATGGGCTGTTGTGGCATCTCCTCTACATTTGGCTTCCTCACTGTACTATGCTTCAAGAGCTGCTGCCTGATACTCCAAGGGGCCAGGCAAAGGAATCCTGGAAAACGACTTTGTATTTATGGAATATTTATCATATTCTTAACACTCTTCCTACATGTCAAAGCACTGGCCTCTGGAAGAACATGAACAAGTGTTTGCTGAATGCACACTTCATGTGATTGGCTGTTTTCTAAATACCCTCTGGGCTAGGAACTTCTACTTCTCCCATTTCAGAGATGAGAAGATAGAGTCACACACAGGCAAGTGGCAGACCCTGGATTAGGCCTGGATACTGTGTCTCTGTCATTTTAGTCACCCTCAACTTTCTAAATCACAAATTCTAGTTGGTATTTAACTCAGTGCCAGATATTGGGGGAAAGCTGGAATATCAGAGAGAGGAAACAGACCACAGTCAGTTCTCACTCAGACAACTTCTCAGGGTAAAAAGCTGTCTTTAAGAGTCCTCACTCTGGGTGATCTTTTCTATAGAATCCTTCAATGTCTGCCTATGCCTGCCTTAAATATCTTCTTCACTCAGCTATTTTCCTTCTGGGTTCAACTCTGCATTGAAATCCTTGAGTTAGGATTAAAGGTGTGAGCTACTACTGTTTGGTTGTTAGGACTTGAACTCACAGAAACACAGAAAGATTTCTGTCTCTGGAGTTATGGGATTAAAGGTGTAGGTTACCACACTGGTGATGTGCAAATATCTTTCTGTGTGCTGTGAATATCAATCTTTAAATAATGAAGCTGTTTTGGCCTATAACAGGCACCATAGAAAAGGTAGGAGGAGGAATCAGAGCTTAGGTAGGAGAAACAGGGCGGAGTCAGACAGACCAAGCCCTAAGCCCAAAAGCCTCTGGGCCAGAAACCTTATTACTGGTCCTTCTCATTCTGGGATTAAAGGCATGCATTACCACTCTCTGACTCTCCTGGCTTGACTGTGGGTGATTCTGTTCTCTGATATTCCAGGCTGATTTTATTAAATATAAAATACATCAGCACAATTCTCCCTCAGGATAATAGATTGGGTTCAAAGATCAGTGACTGTTGCAATATGATTTCTTGGCCCCGGGTGGCCAGAGGTCCAGATCCCAGACCTGCTGCCCCAGGCTCCTTAGCCAACTGACACTGCTCAGGCCCCCCAAATGACTCAGACACTTATATTAAGTTCATGTTGTTTGGCCTATGGCTTAGGGACATTGCTAGCTAGCTATTTCATCTTAACTAAACCCATTTCCATTAATCTGTCTGCCACGTGGCCCGTGGTTCACCTGTGTTCCTTACATGTTTCTTCTTTGGGCATCTGGCTCTATCTGACTCTGACTCTGCCTTCCTTCTAACTATTCTGATTCCCCACCTACTTCTTCTACGGTGCCTTCCATGACCAAAACAGTCCTTTATTTAAAGATTGATATGCACAGCATACAGAAAGACATTCCCACATCAAGTGCCTTTCGATGAAATCCCACTTTAAATGTCAATAGCAGAATATTAACTTTTTAAATATTTCTCTTTGCATCATGCTATAACAATTTAATCTTTCCCCAGACAGATGGATACTTGGGACCAAGCATAGGAAAAGGTCAGATTCACTAAAAGCAAGAGAGAAAAGCACATTAATCATATCTCTTTATAATAATAAAACAGCAAAAACAGAAGAATTACACAGAAACATAAGAATTGGAATGTGACAGGGAAAACACATATGCCTTACTAAATTTTGATTTTTTTTTCCTGATTTACAGAGTTTGAACTTGGGGCTTTATACATGCTAAATAAGCACTCTACCGCTAAGCCATACCCCAGCAAGTCACATGCCATTGAGATATCCTCAGCCAAGACTAATAAGAGGTCCTCAAACTCGGTAGCAGAGAGATATATCTCTGCTCACTGAGGAACTTTTCTGGCCACATATAAAAACTCAAGTTTCTTTCCATGGTTAGGTGAACCTATCTAACGGTTATATTTTCTGTATTAGCTAAACAGACCAGCATCCTCTGGCTAACACAAGCTATTTCCAAGAGAGATCTCTTACTTGGTTCTGAACTGTTAAATGTTGGGCTGACAGTGTTCTGAGCAGGCAGAACCCTCCCATGAACCAGCCTACCATTCCTTGAATCTGGGTTCTCTGGTCAGAAAAGGTCCAGAAAACAGCTTTGGTGTGAGGATATGATTGGTGAGTGGGAACTATAAAGCACAGGCAGGAGCCAGTGGGGGTG
Organism: Phyllotis vaccarum; assembly: GCA_033318265.1. NCBI lineage: Eukaryota > Metazoa > Chordata > Mammalia > Rodentia > Cricetidae > Phyllotis > Phyllotis vaccarum. Next base: position 100,438,142 of record JARWLC010000003.1, read on the forward strand.
AACATGGAAACTAAGTTTGAGTAGAATGGCAGGTGGCTGGGAATCCAGTAGCAGGGTTTGTAGGGGGATTAGGTTGTTCCATTGTAAATAATTTTCCTTCCCACTGATTTAATAAAAAGCGCTGATTGGCCAAAGGCATATAGGAAGTGTGGTTGGAGCTACCATACAGAGAAGACTCTAAGAACAGACAGAACAGAACAGAATGCCAGAGAGAAGCCAGAAGAAGCAGAGGACAACTATGCTGCTCTGAGAAAAGGTATGGAGCCCCATGGCTGAACAGGATAAGAATCATGGGTTAGTTTAAGGGTAAAGAGTTAGCAAGTTATATGCCTGGGCCTTAGGCTGGTCAGCCTAAAACTATTGTAAGCATCTGTGTGTCTCTGCGGGTTTGCGGGTCTGTGGGCTAAAACCTTGAGTCTAGGCCTGAAAGTCTGGGCCAGAAACCCCCTACTACAAGGGTTGGCAACCAGTTTGTGGAAATTTTGAACATGTGTGATGTCCAGAGTAGGTTCTGGTCCCCTGCTCTGCCCCTGACAAGCTGTGTGATCTTGGACAAGTCATCAGCCATCTCTGGAATACAATTCTTTCTTTAAAAAGTGATGGAGGAACCAGGACTCTTGGAGGCTGGGGTGTTTACTCACCCCAGAGTGGGTAAAAGCAAAGTTACCAAGTAAAATCAGTGCTTGGCTGCTGGATCAGCTACACCAGTGGAGATGGATCTTTTTCTCCTTGCAGAGGAAGCATTGATGTCCGTACTGATGTAGCAGGTTGGTATTTGATCCTAAGACCTCTGGTGAAATACTGACAATTTTATAGATAGTAGATTCATGATCTGTGTTCAGCTCTATTAGAGACAGCCTATTTTTATTTTTTAAATGTTTATTTTTACCTTTAAATTGTATGTATATGTCTCTGCCTGAGTATGAGTTTGTACTCGTGAGTACAAGTGCCTGCAGAGGCCAGAAAAGGATCTTGTGCCACCTGGGACTGGAGTTACAGGCAGGCAGTTGTGATCCACCTGAAGTGGGCACTAGGAATCCAACTCAGGTCCTCTGTAAGAGCACTTAACCACTGAGCCACCTCTCCAATCTTTCTGTGCAGGATGCTAATTGACCCTCAAGGGCACAAGCTCTGCTTCTGCTGTTAGAAGTACTGTGAGATTGGAGCTGTCTAGCTAAACAGCAAAATACTTCAAGTTCTCTCAAGGTGCGTTGGAAAGACTAGATCTGGCTAAAGCAATGTAAGCAGAAATGGGAGCTGAGTTGTTTCTGAGCTGGAGATGAATTTCAGTCATGCCTTCCTCTCCAGGAATCTTGGAACCCACATGATGTGATATAATGACACTGTGGCAAGAGAAGGAACCTGGACCCTCAGCCAGTGCTGGAGGAGAAAACTAGGAAATGTTACTTTTGGATCTTTCATGAACAAGAAATATAGTTTTCTCTTAACCCAGTCAACTTACAGGGTGTTGTTGTGACAGCTTATGTAAGACAACTAGCCTGATAGCTTCAATGAGCCTCAAAACAGAAGCTCTGCTGTTGTAAGATCATGCCTGGGAGTCTAATCACGAATTCTCTGATCAGCCAGGATAATATCTTAAAACTTTAAATATTTTCTCTTTAAAATTATTTTTAAATGATTTATATATTCTAATTTTATATGTATGTCTGTGTGAGGGAATCAGATTCCCCGGAACTGGAGTTACAGACAGTTGTGCGCTCCCATATGGGTGCTGGGAATTGAACCAACATCCTCTTGGAAGAGCAGCCAGTGCTCTTAACCACTGAACCATTTCTCCAGCTCCCTGATCTTAAAATCTTTATGGGATGCTAGACCTTCATTTTAGCTTTGGTGATACAGTGCCGAGGCTTGTGAGGCACATATACTGGTACACAGACAAGCTGTCAGGCTAAGTACTTAGCGTACAACATCAAAATAGGACTTGCTTTCAATTCTCACTGCCTTTTTGATGAGTGCTCAGGATGGCGATCTGTTCCTATAGGGGAAATATGGGCAGATCTACGGCTCCTTCCCATTAGTAGATGATAGACCATTCGTTGATCACTTTAAATTTGTGAAAAAGCCTGTTTAAAAACTGAAATGAGGGGCTGGAGAGATGGCTTGGTGGTTAAGAATGCACCCTGCTCTTCCAGAGGACCAGAGATTGCATTCTAACACTGTGCAATTGACTCACAACAGCTTATAACACCAGCTCCTGGGGATCTGATGCTTTTTCCTGGCCTCCACGGGCATTTACATCACACACACACATACACACACACTCACACACTTGCACACAGGTGTGCCAGAGTAAAAAAAAATCAAGATTAAAAAATCAAATGACCAGTGAAAGGCAATAATTAGATGCTTCAGTTTAGGGCTGGGGCTATAGCCCCAGCTACATGCCTAGCATGAAGAGCATGCCTAGCATTCATAAAGTCCTGGATTCAATCCCCAGCCCTGCATACCAACCAGGTATCCTGATGCACACCTGTGACCCCAGGACTTGGGAAGTAGAGGCAGGAGAATCAGCAATTAAGACCATCTCTGGCTATGTAGCAAGTTAGAGGCCAGCTAGGATAACCTAGGACCCTATCTCAAAAATCTAAAGCATGAAATAAAAAGAGAAAGGTTTTCTTGTTTGTTTGCTTTTGTGTTTTGATTTTCTATTTTTATAAACTCATGCTGATTGAACTGTTGGAACTCTGAAAAGGATTATTTATTTTAAAAAGATCCTCCAATTCCTTTGGATTTAGTCTCCACAGATCACCTTCTGACTCTTGGAACATGGATATGGCCAGCTTCTGGTTTCTCTTATTTACCCCCTCCCTATCTGCCCCTCTCCCTGGCTAGTATTTTACTTCCTAGAGAGGTGGAGATTATATGTGTGTCAGGAGTGGCAAAGAAACATGCTGTTCTTAGGTTGAGAGGTTTTGAGTCTGGGGCCTGCAGTTGTCCAGGCTGAGCCTCTGCACCTCCTGGTATGTGATGCTTGCTCTTCCTCAGCTTCTAGGAAGAACAGGCCTTAACTGGGGTTGGTGCACCTCTAGGAATCCAGAACCCCACAATCCCTTTCTGATTTTTATTGCATGACTTGGGGTACAGTAGTTTGTGTGTATTCCAACATTTGTAGGTTGGATATTTACCCCCAGTTCTGCAGGTGTGAGGGGTAAATTGCTGGGAGGTTTTAGGTATTAGCTGTGCCCCAGACCAGTGTTGCTGTGAGATGGACTTGTGGGAACAGGCCCTCTCTCTAAGTTGTCCTTCTGTCATGTGGAAAATGGCCCTTCTCCCTCTCCTCCCTCCAAAGTATTCAACGTGTCATTTGGGTACTAGGAACTGAATACTCATAAGATACCCAAATCTGACAGCACTTTGGCTTCCCAGCTTCCACCACAGTTACATTAAGAACAAAAGTTCTGTTCTTTATTGATTTCTCAGTCTCAAGTGCTCAGATCTAATGGCTCCAAAATGGACTGAGACACTCTACATGGGTCCACAGCAATTACTCAAACATCTCTTAGTAAAACAGGCTTTGTAGCTGCAGACTGAGCCCAGTACAGCACCTGCTCTCCTGTTTCCCAGGATACCCACTGTAGTCTTCTCAGGCAAGACTCAAATACAGTCTCTTATCTGATGCACATCTCCCACCTCACTAACTGTGGAAAGCAGATTGTGAGGTCCGTAAATGGTGCCGTCTCTGCAATACCCACATGTCTCTCAGGACAGCAACAACTCCTTCCTGGGAAATCCTCCATAAATTCTCCTTTTTTTCTCCTGCATTTTTTGATCTAGCTAAAGGCACCAAGAATCAAGGGAAAGATTCGTGACCATTTCCTTTATAGATTTTTATAGATGGTTTCCTAGCCTCAAGAAGTCATATTTATTTCTTCAGTGTTTAAATAAGAAACTTCTATTTTAATATCCCATTACACGAGGAAGCAAATGCATTAAGGGGAATGTAATTTTCAGACAGTAATACACTCCGTGAAGAAATGGGAACAAGGTGATGTGATGGAGGGCAGCCTGGGACAAGAAGAGCTCATTTATAACATGTCATCAGAAAAGTTATCTATCTCCTACCAGGCACTGGGACATGAAGCCATTTTCCCAAAATGTGGAGGGCATAAAGCATTTCAGGCAGTTGGAAAGGTAAGTACAGAATCCTGGGTAAAAACAGGTTTGGAGTGTGGTCCAGCACTCATCAGGAGGGTGTGAGGAGTGTGTGGGCTTTTACTCACTCAAGAATAAGAGTCTTTTGGGGGGCCAGGGTTTGAGTCCAGACTGGCCAGATCTGACTTATATTTTATTTATTCCCTTTTAACATGTCAGACAAGTAGTGCCCTGCTGTTGTATCACAGTTTGAGAGAAGCCCATCCCTCACAGTGACAGGAAGACTCAGTCATCACACTTATGAATCACAAGAAGGATCTCAGTTTATATTTCAAAGAGAACAATGACAGAATCTCACAGGAGGAGGGCTGTTAGAGAATAAAAGAGCCCAAGCTCTGTGTCCCATCTCATTTACATCCTTTCGAAAACATCTTTGGAATAAATTATTTTGTTAGGTGCAATGATATCATGAGTTTTAGGTTAAAGCTCGTAGAAGCTGGAGATAGAAAATGCAAGGCTATATATGCATGATGTCTTATTATGTCTGAGATTTTCTTCATATTCTACAAAAAGAAAAACAACACTTAGTTGGGGTTTTAGATTCTCTCTAATACATATTTGAGGGCCTTTTTCTTTTTTAAATTTTCTTCTTAATTGTGTGTGTGTGTTTGTGTGTGTGTTGTGTTGTGATGTATGGGAATGATGTGTGCTCATGAATGCAGTTCTCTGGAGTCCAGAATTAAGTGTCAGCTCCCCTATAGCTGGAGTTACAAGCAGTTGTGACCTGCCAGATGTTGGGAACTGGGAACTGAACTCAAGTCCTCTATACATGCTCTTAACTGTTGAGCCCCCTGTCCAGAGCCCTTCCCTAACAATATAGTTCCAAAATAAGTTACAAATACAAGAATCTGTTGTGTGAGAAAATGAATTGTCGGGGTCTGATATTATAGAAGAAAAAGGAACTTAAACTCAGCTTCATCCAGGACCTGTTCACAGCCCAGATCCTTCTATGACTTCAAATGTCTGGGGCTTTCCCTCCACGGCCAGCAGCAATCACTTCTGGAGCGACACTGGTGGGAGATGCTGTAAGTCAGTTCAGTTCCAAAGTCGTCGATCCTCTTGGATTGTGGGCTCTTGTCCCCAAACTGTCCCCAGCTGAGGTGCTAGCTGCAAGCTTGGGCCTTCGGAACTTTTGATCAACTGGCTACAGATGGAGGTTCTCGTGACTCCTTCTTTGGGTTGGTTAATTTGCTAGAGAGACTCAAAGAACTCAGAGGAAAACATCTACTGCTTTATCATAAAAATGTTTTAAAGGTACAAATAAGCAGCCAGATGAGGAAACACATGAGATAAAAGTAAAGAAACATCCCGAGCGCAAGATCTCATCCTAGAGTTGGGATGGACTGTTTCTCATCACCTAAATACATTCTTGTTCATGTTCCTATAAGCCTCAGTTTGGGCAGTTGATGAGAAGTTCTCTTGGTCCTGTCCTTTGAGGTTTGTAAAGATTTCTATGGATAAGTGGAACTTAAATACAGATGCCAGCACGGGAAGGTGATTGGACACAGAGAACAGGAGCTAATGCTAACAAACATCGTTGGGGACCTGGCAGGGATGCGTGTCCGGGATGCGTGTCCAGAATCTTCATGGCTTTGCTATGCAGCATTCTTTCCTCTAGGGCTTAGGGAAGGGCCCTTCAGAAATGAGTGTCACATGACTCACTGTTGGAAAATTCCTCCATGGCTTGTTCCAAGGTACAAAGGCATATGATTCTCTTTGGGAAAGAAAGATTCTAACTTGTGTGACTCGCCTTGCAGAGAAAAAGGAATAACTTAGAGACAAAAAGACTACTCTGTGGCCACTTCTTGGGTCCCAAAATACCTGCAATGTGTAAAAAAAAAGGACTGTTTTTTTTTTTTTTTAAATTTTTATTGCTCTGAAAGCACCTCAGCCACTAAGGATAAGATGCCAGTTACTATACTTCAACAAAACACATCTTCATTGTTCTAGTCATTCAGGAAAATAAGAGGGGCTATTATGGGAGTTGTGATCCAGGATTTGTGGTAGGAAAACAAAAGATATATGTCATAGTATCCCAAGGAAACTGGGGAGCAGGCAGGGGCTGGCTTACAGCTCTTTGCAGTAATCTGAAGAGGAAAGGAGATGGTTAAGAGTGGTAGTGGTGTGCAGAAGACAGCAACAGTGACAGACAGACAGATCGGATGTGAGAGATGTAATAGCAGTCCTAGAAGACTGATTTAGAACAACACTGAGAAACTCAGGTCTTAAATTTACTAATGGTTAGATCAATTATGTGAACACGTCTTTGTCTGTTTTGCATTTAGGGAACTTTTAATTCAACCCCGAGTCTTGGTCCTAGCAAAGGACCTTCAGCCTGTCTGAGGTATACCTACAGGCAAAGCTGTCTGTTGGTAAGCATTTGTTTTTGGTATGGCTTTTCTCTTCCTTTCTGGACAACTGATAATACAAATGGAGGTATGGATCTGTCATCATGCACCTGCCAGCAGTTTGGGTTTCCTGGATATAACCTGACTTAATTAATGTCTTTTATTCCTGAGGCTATCTACTCCCTGGATGTGAAGCATTTTTATTACTAATATGCTCTGATTTCCTGGCACTAAAATAATAACAACACAACAATGCCAGTGGTGGTCGCATTGGTTAGGTGGGGAGGCTCGGAGTGGTGCTGGAGGATGGACCTTGCCCCTCACAGGCAGCTACTGCTTAATCCCTTCTATATTTATTCTGTCATCCACCCTGGCCCTTGATTTCCCCCTCTGCTTGGCCTACCTTGTCATGCTGTTCTTTAGAAAATCAGGTCACCCTGTACCTAACTTTTCCCTGGCCAATGATTTTTTAGCTGCTTACTGAACCTGCTGTGTTGTATCTAATCCTCACTCGGCCCCAGCTATGTGCATTGCCATTAGGAACATTATAAATCACCACTTAAGGACCATAATACCTACGTTAATGGTTGGAACAAAAAGTCACCCCCTCCCTCGTGTCCAAGTGGCAGTCACAGGCTCCTGGAACAGGCTCTTCACCTGTCAGTGTCTTCTATGTTCTTAGACTTCACCACTCTCTAGAGCACACTGCTTCTTGTCTTTTTCCCTGCTACCAGAGATGGAAAACCATGAGGTTTTCCTAACAGGAACCAACCACAGCCACTTGACAACAGAGAAGACACTTAATATACATAAGGCATATTTCTTTATATGTTTCTTCTTTACCTTTTTCTTATCATTGTGCCAGGATTGGGAAGACTTTAGTGATGATCCAAGGACATATAATTTATATCTATCATAGAAAAAGAAGAAGGCTCTACACAAATGCTACCAGTCACTATAATGATGAAGAACATACATGAGGCAGGTTATACACATATGTGTGTATATGTATATATATACATATATATGTTGTATTTTACAATATCAAATAACACATGTCAAGTATAATAATAAAAAGACACTTCTTTGTGTATAACTACTCTCTCCCTCTTCTGAAAAAAGGTTTACTATAACCCAGAGTGGCTTTGGAGTTGCTATGTAGTAGCTGATGATCTTGAATTCCTAATCCTTCTTGCTTTTGTGGAGTTCATGTATACTGGGATTATAGGCTTTTACCACCACATCCACCTCAAATGTTCCCAAGACACAGACAGGCAAGGGAATAGGCACTTGCAATACAGAATGATAGGAACTATAATAATGATAAGTTTCTTATGAGGACACACAGACAGCATACTAATTCAGTCAAAGATGGGCCAAGAAGAGGTGTTGGACATGGTGCATCTAGAGAAATGGAAAACGGGGATTCTGGGAGATAAAAAACCATTCAGAAAGGATTTAAGAGTGAAATCAAACAGGGAGGCTATAGAAGTGGCAGAAGTCACGTGACAAAGGGGTCGGAGCAATGGAGTAATACTGCGGTGTGGGAGGGTTTTGCATAATCAGATTTGTCCAGATGCTCTATGGGAAATATCTGGAAGTATGGAAGGAGAATGTTGAATGAGGGGAGATTGGTTAGAAGGCTGCTAGGGTAAACTAGTCAAGAATATAATTGCCTGATCCAAGATAGTGCTGGAGGTTACAGAATGGAATGGACTCAAGAGATTCGTGGGTGACAAAATCAATAAGACTTGATGTTTAATTAGATATAAGGGATGGAGTAGAAGAAAGAGTGAAGGGCAAAACTCTCATTCTATTTAGATAACCACGAGGTTGATGGTGTCACCCCAGAGATCATGGTCATGGCAGAGAAGGAGGACTGAGGCATGGAAAGATCGTAATTTCAATGTGGGACGTAACATGTTTTGGAAAACTTTGGATTCCATGAGATGGAATAATGCACACATGTACACACACAGATACTGAGACATTCTGCTATTTATATTTTGGTGATGAATTCTTGGATGCTCATAATTCCAGAAAAAGGACAGAATTACATACTACATGATTCTCACATGACTTGCCAGTGCTGACTAGTCATGGGACAACTGTCAGAAACAACAGCAAACAAATATGCTGGCTAACCAGTAATTTGTGTGGTTAGGTTCAAACAAATGTCAGTCAGATTCTGTCTCTGGAGAGTTCCAACCAAGTAAGCAAGCTCTCCAGGACCTCCAGTCACAAATAGACATGCGACTGTCTTTCAGGCTTGGGCTGTGGTAGCTGTCAGATTGGGTCATTGTGTAAATTGCTGAGAAGACAGCAAGCTGCCAACCCATATTGTCTTCCTAAAAGACTTGAAAAGAGAGGAGATGGAACAGACAGACGGATTAAGAACTTGGAAACAAATCACCATCCTTGCATCACTGAAAGAGAAAGACATGTCGACAGAGAGACAGGAACAAGAAGGCACCTGGTTTTGTTCTGACTTTCAGTTCCTGATTCCCTGAACATGATTAAGTGTGCACACACACTTCCTTACATATCTTGCGTACTGAATACTGTGATCACTGTCTTTGTCAACTCAACTATATTGAGGATTAACTAAAACCCAAGAGGCTGGATACACCTGTGAGGGATTTTCATAATTAAATCATTTGAAATGGAAAGACCCACCTTTAATCCAGATCTTCTGAGGTGAGAAGATCCACCTTAAATCTGGGCCATACCTTCTGCTCACAGCCTGTACAAAGGACACTGAAGAAGATCCACCTTAAATCTGGGCCATACCTTCTGCTCACAGCCTATACAAAGGACACTGAAGAAGATCCACCTTAAATCTGGGCCATACCTTCTGCTCACAGCCTGTACAAAGGACACTGAAGAAGATCCACCTTAAATCTGGGCCATACCTTCTGCTCACAGCCTATACAAAGGACACTGAAGAAGATCCACCTTAAATCTGGGCCACACCTTCTGCTCACAGCCTGTACAAAGGACACTGAAGAAGGAAGCACTTGTTCTTTGCCTGATTGCCCTCACTCTTGCTGGCAAGTTAATTCCTTCACTGACATTAGATTCTACTTCTGGGTTCCAGCATATACTGAAGATCAGCTGAGACATCCAGCCTCATGGACTGAACAACAACTACTGCATTCTTGGGATTTCTGTTGGTAGGCAAGCATCATTGGGACTAGCTGGACCACACCCTGTAAGCACTCTAATAAGTCCCAAATAATTATATATTCATTCTTCCAGTTACATTACTTAAGGAACCCTGACTAATACAAATACTTACATTTTTTTTATTTTACTTTTTTCTTTTTTGAGTATATAAGCAGAGTTCTCATTAGAACAAAAATTGGTACCAGAAGTGGGGCTTCAAGTAATAAAGCCTTAAAATGTAAAAATAAGCAGGGATATTCCTGGAATAATACATAATAAAAACATTCCACAGGACAGGAAGTTTGCAGCATGCAATTTTTGGTGAAGAAATAAATAACAGACATGTATAAGTATTGGAAACCCAGGTCACCAACATAGGCAAATCCATTAGAGGCTTGGTGACTAAATTAACAAAGAAATCAGAAGACTTTTGCTTATGTCATTACCTAAAGACCAGCAGCAGAGAGACAGGGTCTGTCTGGAAGGCCTGCCAATCAGAAAACAAGGGCAGGGTGATTATATAATTGTGGTACAAAGAGCCCATTTTGTCTATAGCTGGAGCTCTCTGATTACTCAGAATCAAGTTCAGAAACTAATGGTCCTTGCTAAACTGTGGTCTAGTCCTAATTTTCTGTCTCATTGAGCTTCTAGTGCCAATGCTAAATCCCTGATTGACAAAGATAGATATTGGGGCCACTGGGAAAGGCTGTTTGGGAGAAGTTGCTGGGACATGACATCCCCAAAAGCTCCTCCAAGACATTTCTTATTCTGCCTTCCCCACAAAACAAAAAGACCTCCCACTAAGTAGCTAAGGTTAGACTATAGATGAGAAGAGACTGGAACGCATGTACTCCGTGCCTGTCAGCTGCATCTCTTCATATAATATGGCATCACTATTTGACAGAAGGAAAGTCAGGTAGAGGAAGCTAATTCTGCATTCTGAATAGCAGGAAATGTATGGGCATAGCACTCAGAAATTTATTTCAACTATTAAGATGAGGCACTATCCCAAGGCAGTGTCCTCTCAGAGCCAGCTAAGGTCCTTTGTAGTGGTAATTATTTAATGTATACTTGAATAAAAACACTATGTTGTTGTCTGTTCCTGAAGAGCTCTTCCTTTCTCTCTAGATTTTTTTCTTTTTCCTCTGTAGCTAACTATTTAAATTCTGCCTCCCTGCTTTTGCTACTGTGCTGGATGCTGGGTGTATGGCCAAGGTTAATTCCACCATTTATTGCACAAATTGAAGACAAGAAGTCACAGAATCTCACTGAATAAAAGAGGACTGGACCTAATCTGAATACTATTATGACTTCTTGACACTTACTGCCTTTGAAGGAAGAGCAGACTATACCTTCAAGTTGTCTTCTGTGGGGAGAAGAGGCACGTGGCTTGAAGTTATAAATGTGATCAAGTGAGACAAAAGCATCTCTGAAAATACAGGAACAGAGAAAAGGTTCTGTGTGTTAGGTAGGTAAGAAGAACAAAACTGACAAACAGGATGATTTGTCCTGTCCAGTGATGTTGGAAGGGACAGCTCTGTGTATCACTTACACATCTCCCACTGTAATACCACAGCTATGGGATTTGGGATGGGTATCTTATGCTGTGAATGAATAGACTCATCCAAACATTCTCAAGATCTAAGCAAAGAGACATGAAGTCTCGAGGGGGCTTTGAGTTGAGTTCTAACCCCCTGTAAGTCGGTGAGTATGCTGAGGAAGGTAATGGAGTTTGGGATGAGAACAAAGCAGGTCTTTGGAGCAGATGCCTCCTCAGAGGAAGAGAACTTCATGCTTAGCTAGTTTCTCTGCTCTCCAGGTCTTCTGAGGTACTTGAAGTTCATTGTCTTTGCTTTCTTATACTCAAGCACAAGTATAATAATAAGCATAAACTGCAAGTTCGGGAACAAGATCTAGGCAAACATACATTTTTCAGATCCATTCACATCTCCATGTATCTGAGAGTTTATGAAATCACACAATGAAAGTGTAGAAAAAAGAAGCACTTTTCTGTTCTGGTCACTATAAATGCCTTGTACAAGGAAGTAAATTCTTGTCTTTCCTATTATGCCGAGCCTGCTCAGCAGCTTTGGGAAGAAGCTGCTGCTGAACCTCATTTTGCAAATGAGCAAAGTGATGGGAAAAGGTAAAGTTACTTTGCCTGGGTCACACAGCCTACAGGAGTAACTGTGAAGCCTGGGATGAGTCCATCTCTCCAACCCTTAGCAACAGAAAGGACTCAGAATCCTCAGGGCAGAGCTATGGGCCCTGGACCAGAATCTGGTGGAGCAACCCCTCTCCTAAAGTGAGTACCACTTTGTAGTCACCAGGACTGGCATCACTTGACATTTGCAGACATGCTGGAAGAGAGCAAGTGAATGATGGGAGGTTTATTCCAGAGTTTCTCGTTTCCCTTCCCCCTCACTGCTCTCTAGCCTCTGTGGATGAGACCTACTAACCTGTCTGTCCACTCATCAAACAGAGAACAGCTTGTATCCCACAGCTGTCCTTCTTTCCTCAGTCCGGTCCCCACACCTCTTTTGGGGTAATGCCCCCAATTTTACAAAGTGGAAGTGGGCAGTGGATAAGGACGTTAGTAAATGGTATTTTGTGGGAAATTTTTACAGCGTCAAAGTCATTTGGGAAATGCTGAATTAAACAATAGAAGATGCATCAATACACATCCAAGAATGTCCCAAATGTACTTGACCATAGAACAGCTTTCTAATGTGGCAGTATTTTAAGTAGTAATGGAGGAGAGAATGACATTGTGGAGGTGGGAGGTGGGATGCGGGAGGCAGGCAGGAACATCTCAGATCCTCCTCAAGGGTTTGCAGCCACCCACTCTCTATTCATGTGCAACTGACCTTGGCTGGAAATCTCAATAGGTAGGTGGGGATTTGTTTGTGTGGGTTAGATGTGTGGTACAAAGTGACTGTTTGTACAGCCTTGCACCCACACACATAAGCACAGTTGCTGGCAATGGGTTCAAAGGTATGAACCAGTTTGGTTTTTATTATTTGGCATTGAGGTTTCCTTTCACCTAATATTTGCTCAGGTCTCTTTGGGAACACTTTGATAAATAAGGCAGAGCCTGCCTCGTGGTGGCTGTAGCTTGTTGTGGTAGGTGCTCGGCGCTCTCGTCATTTCAGAGGGTATCTGTTCTGACTCCAAGTTCTCTGCCTTACCTACTGAGGATGTAGAGGAGCCTTTGCCTTGAACTTGACACCCTCTGTTTATTTTTGTACCCCTAATTACCCTTTCAACTTGCCCTGGTTTATTTTTAGAGGTTTCCTATCCACCTCATTAACAGCTTGCAAAGGCTCCTGTCTCATATTTCTACCATTTATACCCTTCATTAAACACAGTGGCCTTTGTTATCTCAGAGCAGCGGTCTTGTTAGGATTGAAATGGGATGACGGGAAGCTGTTGCCTGATTTTTAGGCATGCCTTTCCAGTCCTCCAATGCTTCTGTGCCTGGGAGTCTAGAGCCTGTCTCCCCAGGGTTCTCTGTTCTTTTTTGGGTTGTTCTTTAGTAATCAAAGGCTGCTCTGTTTTTGTCTTGTTGATTTGGGGGGTGGAGGTGGACGGGCAGTGCACACTTGTTCTCTTTCCTCTGTTACCACCAGGGGTTATGAGGAAAGAGGTTGGCTGGGATTCTTTTCCCCAAGCCTTGGCAGCCAAGGTGTGAACCGAATGGCGATACTTAATTAAATGAACACCAGGACCAAGGTCTCCAAACTTACACCTGCTGATCCTCCCACCTCGTCAGGAAAACTCTTCCTAATTACCCTTTCCCGCTGGCCCAGTTTGCAAGCCTTCTTGGTAGGAATGGTCAGAATATTGAAAGCATCCTTCATCAGAGGTACCATAACCCATGGGAGGAAGGCCTGCAAGGGCCAGAACAGGTGCTTTCACTGTGGTGACACTCAGTGGCCTGAGCTGGGTTTTCTGGGAAGGGTTATGGAGTCTGTGAGGGAACTTGTGGTTTGACCAGAGCAGAGAAAGCCTAGTCAGTGAGCTGTCCTTTCTGCAGGGGCCCAATCACTCTTCTGGTCTCCCTGGCAAAGGATGAGCCTGCCATCTGTGCTACTGGCTCAGGACTGATGGATGTGGAAAGATCCAGGCTTGTGGAAGCAGGATAGAGTGGGTAGGACCAGACTGCTCTGTGTTGGAATCTTAGCTTCATGGCCTGGAAATTTCCTTTACTTCCCCTGCATCCTCATCTATGTGATAGGTCGGTACCGCAGGAGATATCTCACAGGTTATGGCGGAAGTGATCCTGGTAATATATGGAAAGGGCTGGGCATGGTGCCTGGTCCAGCATAGCCACTCAACAGATGGCAGCTGATACAATTAGTATCATTAGTAGATGGTAGCCCTCCTGGTTCTAAGTGGCTTCTGGAGACCATAGGAGCATACTTGAAAGTGACCTCATGCTCTGTGCACAGGGCAGGACAATTTGTCTTCATTGTGATGTTGCATGATTCAGCCTGTAAGAGACATCATCTACTCATTCTTTCCCAGTTCTCTTTAGGGAACAGACATTTGTTAAACACCTATTCCATGTCAGGCACTTATGCTTGGCAGTCAGGAGAACTCAGTTCTTAAGCAGCTTTCTGATGGAGGAGACTAGTAGCTAGATTAAACTCTAGAAGGAAGTCACAAACAGCACCAGACTTAAAGAGGACCAAGAGGAGCTACTTATTTTGATCTGAAATGTACAGAACTCTTGGCAGACATAGAAGGGATATTTGAGCAAGAACATTCTCCTAGTTCATTTTGCTGTTGCTATAACAAGTATTCGAAACTTCATAATTTAGTATGAAAGTAAATTTATTCAATTCATGGTTCTTGAGGCTGAATGTCTTAAGATCCAGCACTATGGCTGTGGGGTGGGACTTCTGTTGTGTCATAACTTGGAAGTAAAGCAGGGCAAGTGGGTATTCAAAGAAGAGGCAAGACATTTCACTCCTCTTTGTAAAAACTCACCCTTCCTACATGAGCCCACTGTCCTGAGAGTGAACTCTGGTGAGACAGGCAATCTCTCTTTATGACTGCATCTCTCAAAGGAGCCATTTAACCACATTGCCACAATGGTCACCAAACATCACCAGACACAAATATCAGAGAGGGGATACCATGCACAAACCACAACAAATGCAGAAGATGAGAATTATAATGGGCAAAGGGAGGGATGGCAGAATGTTCTAGAATGAAGACATGCATAGGTGTTTGGTGAATGCAGCATCGGAGAAGAGAGGAAGTGAGCACCCAGGCCTCAAGGGTGTTGTATGTGGATGCCTTAGGGAGGAGTCTGAGCATAGATGGCAATGAATCCCAACATTCTACTACCAGGAAAACCCTGTCATTAATTTTTCCCTATAGATCTGACAGCTTAGTTTCAAACACTTAACACAGAGGTTCTTCACCTGTGGATCTCGACTGCTTGGTGGGGGTGTTAAACGACCTTATCACAGGGCTCACCTAAGACCACTGGTAAATGAAGTATTTTATGTTAAGATTCATAACAGCAGCAAAATTACAGTTATGAAGTAGCAATGAAAATAATTATACGGTTGGTGGGGGTGTCACCATAGCTCGAGGAACAGTTGAGAACCACTGCCGTGGTCCATTGCATTTGTTACTAATCACAGATGAATGTATGGTTTCTGATAGTTCTTTCAAACATTGATGACTCCTAGGCCTGGAGAGTGCTAAGCTGGAGGCCAAGGGAGTAGGGTAGCAGAAATCTTCAGACCCTTAATGAACCCCTGCACTGCCCAGAGCCAAAAGGAAGAGGCCTGAACTAAGGCATGCTGTGGTATCCACATGATGATGATGAATACAAGTCTAGAACATTCTGTATTCTTTGGATAGAATGAAGAGAGGGCGAAGTAGAGTCAGAGGCCCTGGGCCTGGTGTTGAGACTATTAATGGCACCACAACCAGGAGACCCAATGAGGCTGGTAGTCCCTTAGGGTGGGTACTCTGTGTAAACATCTGTAGAATCTGTGTGGAGTTCTCTGGCAGGAAGCTGGAAGCTCCAGAGAGGTTGCTGCTTTGGACAGTTCCTAGGCCTAGAGGTAGAGGTTCAGCTAAACTTCCATTCTTGGACTCAGGGGCTAAAACTCGTGTTTGCCCAGGCCCTCGCTTTCACTTTTACCCTTGGAACCCAACAGTCCTCATTGCCTAGCATCTGCTTCATAAAAGCCTCCCGGGTCTGTTCTTTGGAGCTGGTGTAATGCTTGTTGGCTGTGTGAAGGTGAGGATTGATTGAAGATGGGCAGCTGAAGAGTAGCCAAAAGAGCTGCCAGGGCAGCTCACCCCCCACCCAACTTCCTCATGTTCCCGTTTGTCCCCAGCCTGGCTTATAAACAGATGTTCTCAGTCACCAACTGTCTGCCTTTTTTTTTTTTTTTTAAATCTGGAAGACAGAAGTAGGGATGTGGTTGTGGGAAGTAGATGCTTCTCTCAGCTGTCATGGAGGCTGAGGTATATATCACTGTGGGAAAAGGAGGTGACCTTCAGGGCCCTGGGCAGAGCTTCTAGAGTGGGCATCTCTGCCAGGAAGACCTTCTGTTTGTGCTGTGAACAAGGGCTGCCAGACAGATACCAGGATGAGGGAGGTAACCACACTCTAAACCTGGGGTAGACCCCAGTCCCCCTCTCCCATGACTATGTTGCTAGGAGGAATTGAGAGTGTATTACCGTAGGAGCCAGGGCTGGGTAAAGCTCTTCTCGGGAATGACAATTCACACTCAAGTCCAGTTTCTAATTCTGAGACCAAATGTACCTGAAGGCATGGACTTGGACTTTACCTTGCATCTGAACCAGCAGTCAGGAGTCGGGATACAGATGCTAGACTCCAGCATAGAACCACTGCATTGAAATCTGTGGACAGTGGGTCTCATTTCTACAAAGGTTTCCAGTGGCGAGGTGCACATAAAGTTGAAGCATTGCTGCTAGAGCTAGCTCTAGTTTTCTGCTAAGCCTGGTACTTGACCATCTGCCCTCTCCGTGACAGACTCTTCACTCACCCTAGAGGAATCTTACATGATCCAAGTGAGCAGGACAGCATGGGGAAGGAGCCAGATGATGAGAAGGCTCTGCTCAGGTCCCTAGTAGAGGATAGGTTTGGTGAGAAAGAGAGAGAATAGGTGTGTGGAATTGGTGCCAGCTTCAGCTGTGGCGGGAGAAATAGTCCCTCTGGATTCCCCAGAGAGGCTGGAATTAGGCCCCAAACTCTGAGTGGGATTCTGTTTCTTGGGTAGGGAAGTACAAGTTCAATTATAGAAGGATCACAGGCTTGAGAAACAAGTACGGAGACCTGTTGACATGCTGTGAATGAAAGATGAATGCATGTCAGTTTCACAGACAGCAAAGTCCTTGCTAAATTTTAAAGCTCTCTGAAAACATTAATTATGCCCTTCTCTTCCTGTGGGAGAAATGGTAAAGTTTCCTTGTTAACAGGGAGGTATATGCCTAAGTCTCACGGTGACTGAGATACCAGTTAAGTGCAGTGAGGGCTTGGGTGCACAGTCATGATCCATGGGACAAACATAACTAGTTTGTTTAGTGACGCTTTAAAAAATAATTTGGGGCCTGGAGAGATGGCTTGGTGGTTAAGAGCAGTGGCTGCTCTTCCAGAGGACCTGGGTTCAGTTCCTAGCACCTACATGGCAGTTCCTATAACTCCAACACCCTCATAGAGACATTGATCCAGGCAAAACACCAATGTACATAAAATACAAATAAATAAATAAAACTAATCATTTGGTTGTCTTTAAGTAGAGCCTTCATTGTCTAGTTCCCATGGCCTGTCTCTCTATTTTATGGCCTTACACATCAAGACGTGCCACCTGCTTGTCCCCTGTAGGTACTGGAGTTTGGAATTCCTGGAGGTGAACCACTGAAATTCCAAGTAGGAAAGATGGCAGGAGTAGTCCAGAAGGGATTTCATGACACCTGAAGACAGAACGCCATAGTGAGAGAGGATGAAAAGAGGCAGCAAGGAAGGCTAACTATCAAACCAGGGGCATAATGCTGCAGGAGTCTGTCAGCAGAAGGGAGGCCACTGCCTTTGCTGAGACCGGGCTGCACAGGGCCTTGCTAAGGGGACTTGGGTACTCAGCCAGGATGTGGGTCAGTTTTCCACAGGGTGGTCAGTGATGAGGAAGGGTTTGAGAACCGTACCGTTGGTGTGGAACTGGGGTGACAAGAAATACGAATTCCATGATGGAGACCAGAGTCCCTTAAGGGGAGAATTCAAGGGGAACAGGTTGGGGCTGCTTCTTTTAGTGATGATCCACTGGTTCCTCCGGCTGGAGAAAAGGCTGCAGAGTTAGCTCACGTGGTTTGGCCAAACTCCCTAATGAGTGTAGGAAGTAAAGCTCCAGTGTATTTGGCTTCTTGTGGAGGGTTGGCATGGCGTCCCTGCACACCTAGATATAAACTAATCAGTGGAAGGGTGTGGCTGGTTCTCTAGACGTCATTGAGTGCTTGGCCAAGGCTGAGCTGTTTAAGTGGTCTGGGACATCACAGCCCTTTGCTTCTTCTCTAGCCAGAGAAGCTGCACTCTGGTAAGTCATGGTTGCTGGAGTCCTACATCTGCCGGGGACACTCCAACTTGCAGACTGGCCAAACAGCAGCCAGGCTTTTGTTTGACTTCAGCTGTCTCTCCCGGCTTATCTTAGTCTACAAGGTCAGAGAGACTGGCTCTCAGCTGGGGCCTGAAGTGAGGAGCACACTTTCAGGGACAGAGATTGTATGTCTGGGATGAGAACAGTTTGGTACCACATGTCTTCACATTTTTCTCCTAAAGTGAAAATCCAGCTGGTGTGTTACCCGATTGCTTGGTCTCTGAAGCAGAATCTGGAGCAAACCAAGGGCCAGTCAGCTTCCAGTGGGAATTCTGAGCCCAGTGTTCTCTGAAGCAGCCGTTGTCTGGCTCTCTCCCACTGGAGTTCAGCTAAGGTTTTCTCTGGGAAATACAAAGCTCTGTTTGAAGGAGAAGTTTGAAATTTGAAGGAAGTTTGGGTGTGTGTGTGGTGGGGGGAAGGGTGGGAAGCAGAGAAGGACCCAGAACCAGAGCCATAGATATGTCCATTGTGCTTATGTGTACAGAGGCCAGAGAAGGGTGTTGGGTGTCTTCCTCTACCACTGATCTCTATTACTTTGAGACAAAATCTCTCCCTAAACTTGGAACTTGGGTTTTTGGTTTAGCCCCAGCAAAACTCCCATCTCTGCCCTAGTTAACACTGGGTTTTCAGGCTCAGGCCTGGCTTATTACTACATTGGTTCCAGGGTCTGAACTCAGGTCCTCCTGGTTGCAAATGTTTTTAGTAACAAAGTTAACTCTCCAGCCCCACCTAGTCCTTCTTGATGAACATATAAAAACATCTTGTGCATTTTTATAGTTGATGGCAAGAAAGTAGGTGAAATACTGGGAGAGTGAATCAGTGTGTGTGGGGGGGGGGGGGAAGAACAGCTGCCCACAGCTGGATATGCTGGGCATTGTCTCTTTCCCCTGCACTGGCAGGACTCCCTGCTTCTGAAACTGTGCAGAATCCAGGCCTGGTAGTTGTTCTCTCTCTCTCTCTCTTACACACACACACACACACACACACACACACACACACACACACACACACACACACACCTTTCAGCTGCAAGGAAAAGGACTTGTGAGGTAGCTGACATTTTAAGAGACAGCTGGAATGAGTGAGATATGGGCTGACAATTCATTAAATGTCACCACTTCGTTTCTCTTTAATGCCCACCACTTAAGTTATTCTAAATTAATTAGGCAGCCATTTGACTTATTTCTTGCCTGTATCTCTCTTCCTTCCCCTCCCTGCCCTTCTTTGTGAACCAGCAGCACAGCAGCACAGCAGCACAGTGCCCACTTCCTTCAAGTTACCCAGTTGTAAAAGGCAGGGCACCCCACACCCAGAAGCTCAGCCAAGCAGTGCATGACTGTTGGCAGAAGCTCACTTTCCAGGGGAGGGAAATGAGGCTCAGAGAGGCTAAGGGATCCTCCAGAAAAGACACATGTCATCTTGGCCCATTCTCTGATGCTATAACAGAATGTTACAGACTGGAGAATTTATAAAGAAAAGAAATTTATTTGCTTCGTGGTTCAAGAATATGGTAATGGCATTTACATAAGGGCCTTGTACTGGGTCATATTGTGATTGTGGCAAGTGACCACTTAGAGTAGAGAAGAAAGTCTAGCATACCCATTTTTATTAGGAATTCATTCCCAAGATAACCAGCACATACCCATGGTAACCACAGTAATCTGTTCATGAGGGCACAACTCTCATGGATCTAGTAATTTTTTGTGCAATTCAGCGCTTTCAACAGCATTAAGAAGGCAGTTATATTCCAACAGGGGAGTCTGGGAATGTAGCTCAGCAGTATAAGGTTTGCATAGCATGCATATGGCTGGGAATTCAATACCCAACAACAACAACAACAACACACACACACACACACACACACACACACACACACACATTTTGAAGGGAACATTCAAACCATAACCAGATCAAAAAAATTCAAGAAGAATTAAACCAGATCTTCTGACACTTGGCACCCGAGTTTAGTAAACGCAGGAAGATCTGGCAGGAAACAACATTGAATGGCAGGTGGCCACTGGGATTCAATAAGCTGTAGAATTCAATTGTACTCTCCCTTCACTGATAAGAGGGCTAGTGAGCAAAGGGCACAGGGGCAGCTTCAGGCATATGGGCACCTCTGCAAAGGGAGTTGGGCATATTTGGATTATGTGAAAGAAAACATCATTGGTAATTTAAGGACAACAGCATCTGAGGCGTGTATGGCTCTTTGACTTCACAATCTATTTTAACTGCTGTGTGTTCACTGTCAGTAATTTCCCCAGGGAGATGAAAGGCCAGACTACAAAATGGCTCTGTCCCCTGTCATCTCAGGGACTCACATATCCAGAAATGCTTAAAATCTCTAGCCATAAGCTCTCATTCCTCATTGCCCTAGCCTGAAGGAGTCCTCACACACTTGGCTCTGGCACAGTTTTCAGGAAGAAGCCACGGAGAGGAGATGTGTTTTAGGAAAGAAAGCCCGAGTCACCTGCCTATGTGGGTATTCTTTTAGTGTCTGGATAGTTCCTGATGTATCTGTCACCAAACTCCCCCAATCTACAGGAGTACAAGAGAGCCACTTCAGGAAACAGAGTCATGTCCCCTCAGTGCCTCTTACAACACTCATTTTCTGAGCTGGTTGGCTTCAGCTGAGAGCCCTGCAGCAGGAGAGTCACATTCTGGTACGTGGGGAAGAAGATGTGTGATGGCTGGACCTGAATGGACCTGTGGAAGTGTTAAGCTTGAAGGATGCCCCCAGTTCCCCCAAACACTGTTCTTGCTGACTAATGGTGGCTCACCAGCCAGCTGTCTGCTCTCTGAGTCTAACGGACCAGGTCTTGTTTAGAGCTACATGTTGTACAGGAGTGAGCTTGCCTTTGCTGAGCTCCATGCTACTTTTCAGTACAGCCTCCAGGGCAGACCAAGGCTTTGCCTTCTTAGCATCATCCATCTGAGAGCATCTATATGGGATGATCGACTAGGGTGGCATGTGATGAGCAGATCCCATGACATTTTAGTAGCTTCTAAAGGGAATAGAATTTAGTAGCTTCTAAAGGGATGATAGGGACCAAGAGGCCATTGCACAGTCATGGAAAAAATGAGACTGAGATTTCAAAGTTAGTTTTAGAAATGCCCAATGAAATACAGATGTGTAGATGTCTGGATTAGGCAGCCCTTCTCTGGGAGAGCTCACATCTCTGGTGTATCCCTAGCATTGCCCTTACCATGTTACAGAGAAAATGACTTCTGCTTTGGTGGCTGTTTTTTTCTTTGGGTGAGCTCCTTGAGAGCTGTACAGCTTAAAATCAGGGTTGAACACGTGACTCTGAGTTTTAATTATTTGGATTTAGTTATGTGACCTTGAGCAAGCTCTTTAATTTTATAGGATTTAAGGGAGAATTGAATGAGATAATTCCTGTGAAACACTTTAAATGTAGTCTGGCATGTAGTCAGTTCTTAGTGTATGTTAGCTGTTATTGTTACTGACTGGCAGATCTTCAGTTTCTACATGATGTTTGATGCTCGGTAGTTACTCAGCATGCGTACTGGGTAACTGAATGAATAAATACCTACAGTAATCAGAATTAAGACAGCTAAAGTGGTTGAGCATTTTGGGCCTGAGGTAGGGCAGGAAAGAGAATTTGGGCTGTAGAGTTGAAATTTGTTGGTGGTTGGGGAAGATGCTATCCACAGGAAATGAGTAGAAGGTAAGTTAGTGTTCAAGATCTGGTGAGCTGAACTTGACCTCTAGAACTGTGCTTGGTCCTAAACTAAGGGTCATAACCTGTAGGATACCCAGTAAGGTGAGGTGACTTTGTGGACAGAATGTGTAGTTTCCTAAGGGAGTCATTATAGTATCCTCAAGAGTGGGATCCCTGTCAGGATTACTCAAAGCAATCCACAGATACATAAAATCCCTATCAAAATATAAGTGATGTTTTCTTAAAGAAATGGAAAACTCACCCAAATAGTATGTATATATTTGAGGCACCGAGGATCAAATCCA
Source organism: Phyllotis vaccarum (assembly GCA_033318265.1). NCBI lineage: Eukaryota > Metazoa > Chordata > Mammalia > Rodentia > Cricetidae > Phyllotis > Phyllotis vaccarum. The sequence goes on from JARWLC010000003.1 coordinate 100,460,458, forward strand.
GAGCATTGTGTATTTTAGACAAGTGCTCTACTATATAACTATAAGTTTGGTATAAGAATGAATTTGGAGGAATAATACTTTCTGATCTCAGAACTTAATACAAAGCTATGATAATAAAAATAGTATCATACTGACATAAGAATGGGTATGTGGAACAATTGACTAGATTAGAAGGCTCTGAAATAAATTGTGCATATGTGCTCAAATGATTTTCAATCAAGACAATTCAATGTGAGAGGGTCAGTCTTTTTACCAAATGATGTTAGGGAAAGTGGGTATTCACATGGAGTGGATTCTTACCTTTTAGCATCACTCAAAATGGGTCAAGATCTACATGTAAAAAATGCTTAGAGGAAAATCACTGAGTTTGGCAACGGTTTCTTAGATATTAAATGTACAAGAAACAGAAGTGCCAAACAACCATCAAAACCTCATCAGACTTAATGACTTTTTGGTATTGAAGGACATGGTCAGGAGCATTAAAGAACAGGACCTTCGGAGATGGTTAAGTGCTTAGCAACACTTGCTGCAAAATCACCATGATGATTAGACTCTGAATTCCAGTACCAACATAACAAGTCAAGTGTCCCACCTGATATGCCTGTGACTCAGCTGTGAAGTCTGAGTACCCTCTTCTAGTCTTCGGGTGCATGCAGGTGCAAGCACCACCCATCACCCACACAAATGCAAAACCAACAGTGGGTGGTCATTTTGTAAAACACATACCTGACAGAATACCAGTATCTAGACCATGTAGAAAACTTCCACAGCTCAAGCACAAGCAAGCCAATTCAAAATGGGCAAAGAATTTGAATAGACATTTTCTCAAAGATGCTAAATGGCCAATTAGCACATTGATGTTCAGCACACTAATTACCAGGAAATGCAAATCAAAACCATAATAAGGCTGGAGCTGGGGCTCAGTTGGTACAGTGCTAGCATAGCACATACAAAGCCCTCAGTTTGATTTGCCAGCACCATAGAAAACAAAACGTTGTGGTGAATGTCTGGACATTTAGCACCCACAGTGGAAGCAGTGGAGTGTAAGGTCATCTTTGACTACATAGTTGGGTTACATGAGACTCTGTCGCAATCAGTCAATTAATTACAATAATAAGATACCACTTCACACCTAATAGCATGACCACTATAAACAACAACAACAAAACCACCCTGGCCAGGATGTGGAGAACTCAGACATCTCATACACCCTAGATGAGGATATTAAATGGCACTGTTGCTATGGAAATAAGAATGGTGGTTCAAAAAAAATATAGACTTTACAACCCTGCACTTAATTCTTTTAGGTATATATAAATATGAGTTGAAAGTAGGAATTGAAATACTTTTGTACACCAGTTTTGAGAGAAGCATTATTCACAACAGCCTGGAGGCAGAAGTAACCAAGTTCCCACTGACAGATGAACACATAAGCAAAATGTCATGTCTACACATAATGAAATATTAGCCTTAAAAAAGAAGCAAGTTCTAACACATACTGCAACATAATGACTCTTGGAGATATGCTAAGTGAAATAAGCCAGCCAGAAAATGGCAAATTCTATGATTCCACTCATGCAAGGGTAGGTCAAATTTATAAAGAGCTGTATTTGATAGGTGCTGGGGGTGGTGAGTGAAAGGCACTAAGTTTTGGTTTTGCAAGATGAAACAAGTCCTGTGGATAGATGGTAGTGAGGACAGCTGCAAACCAGTGTGCACAATGAACCTGAACTCTACTTAAAATTGCAGGGTTTTGTTATGTATATTTTACCACCCTTTTTCAAAAGCAAGGGCAGAGCAGAGGGGAGAAGGAAAACGTTGGAAACATGAGTGAAATGGACTTTTATGATCAGGTTACGTGTAAGCACCTCGGGAGAGCTTGCTATGGAGATCCATCTTCTGGAGCCCTTGAGGGATCTTCTTTGCTATTGTTCATTAGCGTTGTCATCGATTGGTACTTCGTGGCCACCTCCCTCGCGTTGCTCTCTTCTCCCTCGATCTCTGAAGGCTCATGGTTCCTGAAGAAGCTGTCTTTGAGGCCCTCCCTGCCTACTGGTACCCACTTAGTGTCAGCTTTCTGTCTTTGCATCTCATTCTGGGTATGCAAGCTTTCGGTAATCAACATCTCATGCCTGACCTCTCTGCCACGCTGCATCTGGAACCGCAGCTGTTTGCTAGACTCTGCTCCAGCATCTCTAATTGTTTGGCCCAACCTGGACTTGTTTTTCCTTGTTCTGTTCCTGGGCACTTGGCTCTCAGGCGTATAAGCCATGAACTAAGACTCCCTTTCCCCTGCCTTGTTATGACTCAGTCAAACTGTTAGCACTGTTACCCCACCCCCACCCCGTGACCACATGACCACATACTACAGGCATCCTGGTTTCCCCATCTACTATTTGTACTTGGCCTTTTTTTTTCTCAATCAACCACTCTCCACAGGCTGGCTATGTTCCCTGTGGTATTTCCAGTCTTCTTCCCCTGAACTCTTGAGCCCTGTGTGTTCTGCGAGGTCATATGGGTGACTCTAGCAATGGTTTGCAAAGGAACGTGATATGAGTCATTTCACTGGAGCACACATTTCACCATAGCACCGTTCTTTCCCCTCAGGTATGGTAACTAGCAATGTTTGAGACGTTGGCTGTTTGTTATCTTGTGCCTCTGGACAAATATATCGAGCAGGGCTCTCCTTGTTAATGTGCTTGGCATGTAGAAAGAATGAGAGATAAGTCTTTATTGCTTTCCGCCTCTAAGAGCTGAAGGTTGTTAGTGCAGTGCAACCCAACCTGTACTGATGAATACTGGTGCTGTTAGCTTTTAAAGATCTAGTTAGAACCAGTGCCTCAGTGATTCTGCTTGCTTGACCTGATAGGAAGGTGCTAGAAAGCGCAGCAGCTCCCTTAGGCATCCGCGGTTTGAACCCCTGTAGGGCACCAGTAATTTAGTTGCAGTTGTGGCAGAAATGGATGTACCTTCCACTCACCTCTCTACAGGCTCACCTTCTAAATTAATTAGAAGCTTGGGGTGATCAGAGTGGACATTCTGTTAAGCTGGAGTGTTCTTTTAAAAATTTCAAGTCTACGATACTACTCTTTTTTCTTCTAAGGCTTTGCCAAATTGTGCTTTTATGGAAATATAAAATACAAAAGCATTGTGCTTTCCAGCTAGGAGTGACTCATTTCCTCACAGAGGCTTCGGCATCTGTAGGGGCTGTCTGTGATGTGGCTGAGAGACAGCAAGGTCCCATGCCCCCAACACTCTGAGCTGCAACCTGACAGAAGGCAGGCAGGCAGAACCTAGCCTGTTGTGGTGCCCAGGTGTCCTTTGAGCAGAGGGAAAAGCCAATGGCCCTTCTGCTTGTCTCTGACTAGGGAAGAGGCTATTTACATGAAATGAAGAGAAAAACAAAAGCTATCCTGTGCCCTGTGTGTGCTGCCTGCTGAATCCCACACATAGAGTGACAAGAGAAATGGGCAAGAGACAGAGATTTAATTGAATAAAAACTCCAGGCTGTGACAGGGGTGGGAAGACACAAAGTAGTAATTAACAACATAATTTTTTAAAATGATGATACAATTAATTAACATCCTGGGTAAGTGCAAAGGGGGAGAGGAGCATCTCTCAGCCAAGAAACAAATGAGAATCTGGTGTCTTTTGCAAACCTTTATGTGCAAATGGCCCGTTATCACAACTTCAGCAAAGCTCTCCCCCACCCCAGGGGTTTCTCTCACTAGGGGAAGCCAACAAACCAGTCAACTTTGAATTTGAGTTTATTCTGCAGCTTTCCGTGAGTTCTCATCATGAAGGAGGAATCCTGGGCTAACCAAAGGAGAAGGCTGTTTGCATCATTCATGCTTCAGGAGGAGGAGGAGGGCTGATCTGGCCACCCTTGGTGGGAACTTGGGGGAACGGAACCCAGGAGCCTTCATGGCAAATGGAACTAAAGCGATTGACTGGGGTGAGAGGAGAGTTGATCACAACCAGGCAACAGTAGTTTCCTGAAATGGGTGGAATGGTCACTTATGGGAAAGACAAAGAAGGCTGTCTCAGACAGGCAGTGCTATCCCATTATTCTTGCAGACTACACCCTCCTCTCTAAAAGCTTGGGAAGGAGCACCCCACCTGCCTGAGGGTTTAGTGGCGGCAGCTGGGCATGCATTTGGAACCTACTTCTGGGAGGGTGGAATGCTCACACTAAAGTCCAAGCTCCTTATGTCCCAGAAAACTCAACTGTCCCTTCCTTGTACGGCTTGATGTATGGCTGCAACTGTCACCTTAGTGTGGTCCATCTATAGTCAAGAAACACAATGAAGTTGGTTGTTTGCTGGGACTCTTGTGTGTTTTCTCCCTCTCGTGAGCACTCCTGAATAGGGGACATCCTGACTAGAAAGGCTTATTAATCTGGGAAGAAAATCTTTACACAGCAGCCCCTAGCCCAAGGCTCATACTCAGTGGAATCTAGATTCACCTACATTTATTTTTAAAAGTAGATGCTTCTCTTTCCACAATATTCTGTGGGCTTGTTCCAATCTGACCATCCTTCTAGCTAGCAGACACCACATAAAGTTAGATCAGCAGAGAAACTTGGTGGCTTGACTTAAAATGGAGGCTACTTTATTAAATCACTACACCTACAGGATGGGGCATCTGTAAGGAATAAGACATGAGGTAATACAGCCCCTCTGTTCTTGACCTTCTGCTGTTGGAAGAAGGGATTTCCCAAGCTAACTTGCTCCCTGTAAGTCGTACAGCACTGAAAGTCTGTACTGTGCAGCCACACATTGGAGTGGAAACTCACCTTTATATGCTTGCTTTAGGCTGAGCAGATCACCCTGCTTACAGGGCACGGTGGGCGACCACAACTCACTCAGTAGGAATGTGCTACTATAAATACAGCCATTCATTTTTGTTTTCTAAACTGAATTGGGCCTAAATAGAGATCTAATAGAAAACAAACAAGCAAAGATTCTCTCACTGAGACTGAAACAACACAGAATACTTATTCGTTTACAGAAGTAAAGTTGAAGGTAAGTCTATGGGGCTGAGCTAGTCTCTGGATGACCAGGTTTCAACTAAGAGGAGGCTCTTCATAGACAAGCAGACTTAAAAATGTGGTTTGGATTTCAAAATGCCCATTCAGAAAAGAACATGTTATCTAGATTTTTCTTTAGGCATTTAACAGCTGCTTGGTGCTTTGTGGAATTATAAAGCTATGTATAACACAGAAATCATTCTGGAGCATATGCGCCTCCTTTCTTTACAATGAAGGTTATTTTTGAGAACTAAGATCATGTTTTCAAACAAATGTGATCATTAACTGAGGCGTGTCGGGAAACATATGGCGTGTTCAGTTTCAGTGGGATCGTTCCTAACGGAAGTGACTAAGTTCCCATGAAGAATCAAAATGTTTCCAGTTGGGGAACACCAACAAAGAGGGGAGCAGGGATCTCCCTACAGAGCCACAAACATGGCAGAAGTCTCATGATCTCAACATGGGGCAAGAGGACCATGTTTTGCCTTGTGTCACAGCAGTGAAGAGCTTCCGAGAAGAATAATTCACCTCAGAAAGGCTCCTGGATTGATAGATCCCGTTCTCGCAGGGCACCAAAAACATGGCCATTCTACTGCCGACCTCTCCAGGTGGTGGAGGCACAAAATTTCAAATTCAGTCTGCCTTTCCCCAAAAGACTCTTATTTTACAACTTCTGGGCTCTCCGCTCTTTGTTTTCCATCTCTAATCACTGGTTTTTCTTTCTTTCTTGGCAGCAGATCCAGACAAAGTGGCAAAACCGCAAAAACATCACCTTGGGAGACAGAAAAGACTAAGACAGGTCTGATCACAAACGACAAGTGTCTCGGCCTTGCCCCGCCCAGGAGCAGTGAAGACCATGGGCTGGCAGAGGCTGCTGCAGCTGCCACCGAGACTGCACACAAACCCTGTGTTTAGACGGAAACGGGTATGAAAAGAACATTGCTGAGTCCCGCTTGCGTGGCCGGGCTGTGCGGCTCATGGTGTCGGAGGAGGTTTCGGAGATGGGCATGAGCTCTCACTGTCGAAGCTGGCAGCTCGGCCCTTCCACTGTCGGGAGAAGAAAACCTGGTTATCGATTGCTGGGGGAATTGACATCTCAGAGTCACTGGTCCGTGCATTGTGTCCACCTCTCCCGGCCTCAGTAAGCTTTCTAGACCTCTGCTGTCAGCCATGCAAAAACAAAGATACAAGCTCAGAGCTTCCTGTTTGGAATACCTGGTTTTCAGAAGAGATCTGCTGCAGACCTAAGTTCAGCTTCCTTTACAGTATGAGTGTGTGTGTGTGCGTGTGTGTGTGTGTGTGTGTGTGTGTGTGTAATGAGGAGCTGTGACTGAACCATTTCTGAGTGCTTTGTCCATTTTTCACACACTGAAAATCAGACTATGTTAGCAGCAGAGAGAGGCAGCGTGTGCCCTTACTGCCAAGAACCTGTGATCATGAATTATTAGTAATTTGTCTGGGAGCTGTTAACACAGGAAAAAGCAACCCTGGTGCTGCTTTGGTTGGGGACCTCTTCTTCAGTCTTAAAGCATTCTATGAGCATTTGCACAGGCTTGTGAAGGGGCAGGTGAGGAGACACAGCCCTGCCCCCTCCCTCTACACACCTCCCAGTGTCCCTGGAGCCCATTGAAATGGGTGATGTAATGAGGTGTAATGGAGTGAAGGAGCTAGCAGAGGATGGATGGACCTATGCCTGGAGCCATTTACCCTTTCCTCAGATGGAAAAGCCAGTCACAGCTATGTGATGTTTTCTGGGCAGAGATCTGACCCGTGAATATTCCTGAACTATGTGACAGGGCTTTTACTTCAAAATGAGTCAGTGTCCACTGCTCACTCATTCTTTTGTGGCTGGGAGAACCAGTACTTTCCCATGGCCTGCAAAGCAGGCTCCAGAAGGAGGGGGGAGAGGGATGGAAAGAGGGAGGGAGGGATAGAGAAAAAGAGAGAACACTAAGTGGTCTAGATGGCTTCTTCTTTCTGGACCATAAATCCAGCCCCTTTCTGCTTCTCATGAGCTATAGGGATCTCTTTTCTGGAGAGATAGAGCTGAAGGAGCATGCATTTGGATGCTGGGGAAGGAATCCAGGATAAAGTTCCCCATCCTTAACAATTTCCAGAGCTGAGCTATTTAAGAAGTAAGATATTTGATTATCAGCACCGCCTCCACAGTAAATGGGATGCCTACAGGACCAAGGAGAATCCATGTTTTTTTCCCCCAGTCACGCTAACCAAAGGGCTGTGAGTGTAGATGACAGCGCAGCATGCCCCGGACCTGAACTATCTCAGTATGTCAGAACCAGGGGTGAACCTGAGACATCACCTAGTAAAACCCTCTTATTCCAACAGGTAAGCAAACAGAGACAGAGAAGTCAAGATCCAGACCGTCAGGGACAGAGCCAGGACCCAGGTGGGTCTCCCCATTTCTAGGTTTCCTTTCTTGTCCATGCTGTCACTGTGCTGTCGTGTGACCACCCACTAGGGGAGGAAAGAGACACATAGTGTACGCAGTCAGAAGCCTAACCTCTTCAGGTCCACACCAGGTACTTACTCCCAACTTCAGTGGTTGTCTCTCCGCTTGCAGGATCCACGTGAGTGAAATCACAACCGAGGGGTTCCCTGGTGAAATATTTCAGATACATAAACGCCTGGTTCTTGAGCCCCTGTGACTTCTGACTCCAGTGTTTCTTAAGCAGGTGACATGAGATGGTTCCTTGTGCTTCCATTCACCAAAACTTCAAGTTTCTCCCTCCCCACCTCTAGTCAGTGCAAGGCACACAGCAATTACTGGCTTCTCCCCTGGGTAAGCATGAACCTGACCCACAGGCCAGGTCAGAGAGAAAACATGAACCGACTATGTGAAGGGTCCTTTCATTTCTACAACAGCCTGGGGAGTAGTCACACAGAGCATAACGTTTATTTGGAGCAAATGAGGGGACACCAGCTCCCCTCCTAGCCCCTGATTTTTCCATGAAGATAAACGAAGGGAAGTGATGGGCTTCATGGGCAAAGCAAAGGTGAGCCACTCCAGCAGCCTTATCCTGGTGACTCAGAGAGCAGAAAACCTGTCCCCAGCACACAGGGAGCCTATTGTTCAGGGGCAGCTGTGTCCTACGCTGCTCCTTTGCTGTAATGAAATGGGTAATGTTCCAACTGAGATCTCAAAATCTACCTCAGATGATCTGAACAGGGTCCTTTGTTAATGAAGCACCCTGAATAAGGTCACTGGTCAAGCAAGTTTGGGGAGAGGGGCATAACAATGACAATGACACTAGCACTAGGAGGGAAGGGTCCAGGCTATGGCTTAATGGGTTTTTATTCATGAGAGATCCAGCCAGGAAAGAAATGCCTTTCTGGTTAACTTGTTCCCCTCAGCCTTAATTTTAAACCCCAAACAGTCGAGCACGCATGGTGTTCTCTGTTCTCATTAATAAAAAGGAAATCATCACAGCTTTGGAAACTCTGAGAGAAGCGTGAGGCAAACATGGAGGGCCTCTCAGAGATTAGGCCATTTATCATCTCGAAGGCTGGGAAGATTTCTTTATGGGTTGCACAAATACAAGATCTGAGTTTCTAGCCAAACAGCCCCAAAGAAGACAAGCTGTGAGCCCTTGGGGTGACTGGGAGAACCAGGAGCAGAGTGACTAGGTCATATCAGGCAGGCAAGACCGGAAGACACTTTAAGTGTGGGTGTTAGGAGGGGCAGTGAGAACCACACCGATGCACACTGCCGAAATCCTAGCTTGCCAAGACAAATGCCATTTTCAGCTTCTCCTCACAGAGAGGAGAAAATGAGAAGAGAGCGTGAGGAAGGGGGAGGGCTCTCCACGCTGCCAGGTCAAGGAAAAAAGTAAACCCAAAGGATATGAATCAATTTAATCTCTTTTTCGTTTTCCATATACAGTTACTTCCCCCTTACTGTCTCATCAAATATTCATTTTCAAGGACTTCTCCATTTTTTCTTTCTTGCCTTTGTCATTCGGATGAGACAGTTGGACTTTCTCAAAGAAAAGGCCCTTGGAATCAATTATTTGGCTTAATTAGTATTCATCATGATTCCAGGATTGAAGCCTGGCACTTCTGGGGTACTTTGCACTTTCCTCCGGCCACTGCTCTGGTGGCTTCTTTTTTTTTTTTTTGTCGGAGGCAGGCAGAAGGGCCTGGCAACGGTGACCCTCTATTGCACATTCAAGACTAGAGAAGCAGCTATAGTTCAGTGTGTAGGTTCCTGAGCCCATCTGTCCTGAGGGTTAGCATCAGTCAGAAAAGCTGAGATGGGGGCGTGTTCTCAGCTATCAACCAGAGAACCAAAGACAGAGAAGGACCGTGAATTACTTGAAGTGTCACAGCCCACCAAAGGCCTCACAGCTCCCATTCCATCCCAAGCCCCCAAAGTACTTGAAAGCAGCTAACACATATTTATTCTATTTTAAATTTTTTTTCTTTTTTTTCCAGACAGAGTTTTCTGCATAACAGTCCTGGCTGTCCTGGAACTTGCTTTGAAGACCATGCTGGCTTTGAACTCACAGAGATTCTCTTGCCTCTGCTTCCCAAGAACTGGGACTAACAGTGTGTACATCCTGACCCTTGGGTTGAATCCACATAAACTGTGGTGAGGTGTTAGAACGGCTACAGGTTGGCTGGTGTTCAGCACAGTAGAGCCTACCTGTGACTGGCAGGGCTCCACAAAGGGAGAAAGAGCCCCGAGACCGGTCTCACTGACGTGCCTGCCACAGGTGTGGTAAGACCACGTAGCCACAAGACAGAATGGAAAGGCCTGAGTAGACAGGATCTTTGGCCTATTCCTGGCTCCTTGGTACTGCCTCAGTGCCTGAGGAGGTGATCTGGCTAGTCCAGCTCTCTGGAGGCCACCTTCTTCAACAGAGTTCAATGCGTCTAATCCCTTGAGCTTTTGTTTTCTGGGGAAAGACACCTGGAACAATGGTTGTGACTGCTGTACCTATTCTGAGATGGGAAGGGAAAGGAGTCTGCAAGTCCTCAGGTATGCACGGGGAAAGTGGGGTACTCTTGAAGGCCATGTTGAAGAAGGAAGAGCTCTTTATCTTGGAATGAAGATTTGTCTATGTTGTACAGTTCTCTAGACGTATGAGCGCCTACTAGATGGAGGGATTGTTACCAGGCTTTCCAGGATAGGCTGGGTATAAAATACTGAAAACAATGGAACCTTGACTGAGGAGCACCCAGCAGGCTTGGGGACCACCAAGAGAAGAGAAGGGAGAGGACCTAGGAGGATGCTAATTCAAGGTTCAGATTATGGGAAGTCTGGACAATGGTAGCCAGAGGTGGTTCTTCAGAAGGGCAGAACCAGGAGAAAAGTGTCCAGGCAGATGTGCCCTGAGTCTGGAAAGAGCACCGGAGCTTTCATCTGTGGGGTTTGGTGCAGGTTCCTCAAAGCTGCCATTGAGAGATGAGGCCAAGACCGGAGGCCCAGTTTTGTTAGAATGCAGCCCTCCAGCTTTAGTCAGAAGGTGTGACACCACACACTCTCCTAGCTAAGGTAATAAACAGAGTGCAGCAGAGAGGGCCATGCTCTTTGGCTATCTCACCTCAGCAGATGAGATATGTTGCCAAGCGGTAGCTGTCTAGAGCCTCAGGGAACTTACTGTTCTGATGAGGGTAGAATTCCTTGCCAATTCTGACCTCACCCTCTTGGGGCTTACTCCTACAGGACTAAATTGGCCCCAGAGTTTTGTGAAAGCTTTTCAGGCCTGGCACAATGGACTTCCGGGAACTTCTTCAGAGTTCTTACTTTCCATTAAGAACTCACTGTTGCTTTTGAACATTGTTATTTTTTGAGGCAAGGTTCTGTGTAGCCCACATTGGCCTCATATCTGCTACAAAGCTGAGGATGACCTTAAGTTATGAATCTTCCTGCAAGCACCGCGGTTACCGGGGTGCCTGGCTTTAGGTGCTGGTGGCCAAACTCAGGGCTTCATGCATGCGAGGCCAGGAGCCTACCAATGGAACTACATACCCAGCCTATCATTGTTACTTTTGAAATGCTCACAATCAGGAACTTTTTGCCAGGCAGCCTCCAACTTCTTTCTCATCCATCTGTTATACACTGAATGTTCCCCCATAACCCTTTCTATAAAAGCAGGAGAACTCACGGCAGCCGTCGGCCATTCTCTAGCCCACACATCATCATGCAGTAAACATGCCAATGGCCAGGCAACCTCACCCACCTCTTTGAAGGATTTCTTTACCTCCACCAAGGAGTGCCAGTGTGCAATGGGCTTCCTTGGGTATGCCAGCATCTCATTCCAGTGGTCCCTGCCAAGGCCTTCAGCATTGATCCCCACTCTACAGACTCCTATGATCTCATTGTGGCCAACTCTGCAGGACAGACAAAGATCTTAATATTGGTCATTCAAAATGCTACCAGAAAGAGAGGGCCCTTGGAGGAGGGACTCTGTCTAAATCAGAACCATGAGCTCTGAAGATCAACGCATATCAAGGTCTTCAGCTGCCAGTGGCCCTGAGGCTTTGCCTAACCTCTTATGGTAAGGGGTTTAAAGAACTGAGCAAAGGCTACCCACTTAACTTGGAATCTCAGGAAACAGTGGCCAAAGGTCTGGCTGTGTATTAGGAGCCTATCTCTTCCCTTATTTGACTTGGTAAGCATGTCACAACCTCTCTGGAGATCTTAGCACTTGGAAATAAACCAACTTTCCCTGAGCATCATTTCTCAATACCACTAGTGGCTAGGCTGTGATTTGTTCACTCAGCAAGAACATAAATCATCCCTCAAGTATGTTAGTCAAGCACCACCGATGCCTGAGAACTTGAGCTAAAAATCTAGGCTTGAGGCTTTATTGTGTGATTTCTATATTCTTCAGCTAAGATGATACTTGGAGAAGAGCGATTGGGGGATGGAGTGGTTGAAAATTTCTCTGAAGCAGCCTTAGGAAGGAAGGATCAAAGAAGTGAATAAAGGGAAGGGAGTTAGGAGGAGAGCATTTGTGGTTCAGATTACGGGAGGTCTGTCTGGACAGTGGGCCAATGGTGGTTCTTCAAAAGGGCAGGAAAACGATGTAGGCAGATATGCCTTGAGTCTGGTGGCTGACTTAGAGCAGAGAGGGATGAGGGCTGCATAGCCATCCTGAAGGAGAGCTGATGCTAGAGAAGCATTTGAAAGGGCAGAGGATGAAATTTGGTGGCAAGTATAAGAATAGTCAGGGATGAGATTGAGGAAACTGGCAGGTAAAGTTATCCTTGATGGGAGTAGGCTGAGAAGGGAAGCTGAAACTTTTAGTAAGTGGAAGTCCATGCTCTTCCTCAAATTCCTATGTTGTTCTTAAGTGGAGCCATATTTAAAACTGAGGGGCCCTGATAGCACACAGGTCTAAGGTCCAAGGCCCCTACTCTGCACTGGAGAAAATTACCACACTCCTCTGGGCAGGCACCTACCTATCATAATCCATAACGGAGATGAGCAGGCTCACTTGGTCCATGTTTTCTGGGGGGATGTCAAAGATGATGGCCTCATTGTAGACAGGGTTGAGGGTGTTCTTTTTTATGGTTGTTTTCTTCTTCTTCAACCTCCGCCCGTCACACAGCAGGGACACTTTGACATAGGGATCTATGCCCACGAGAGCAGAGCAAGAACAAGGTGCATTAAACAAGGTGACACAGGTTCCACTCCGTAGCTCAGGCTGGCTTCAAACTCACATCCATCCACCAGCCTCAGACTTTCTAAGTGCTGAGATGACAGGTGAGGAGCCATCATTAGACAGATGCTCTTGAACAGACTGTCGCAGAGGGTCTGAATCCAGGGACCTACTGCTGCTCATCAGATGGGGTCCGTGGGTTAAGATAATTAAGCCACCTTGTTTTTATGTAGCACACCTGTCTCTGAGGACATGCCACACTTAACAAACACAGTCTTTAGCTACCTTTGTATTCTTGGGAGAGTGTCTAATGGTGTGTCACTAATAGGAAAACTAGCCCCGATTTAGACAAGATGGTTATGTAGTTCTCAATCCTAAATCTCAGCTGTACCAAGGCTAACAAAAGCTCTGTTTCTTTCACCTATACAGAATCATTTCCTCTGGAGCTTTGCCAGCTCTTTAACCAAAGATAAAGGAGGTAAAAATAGGACTCGGTCTGCCACATGCCAGAATAAAGTGACAGCATCAGTCACAATGCTGTTTCTGTCCCTCCCCACTCAAAGACATGATTTGGGGCCCCTGTCTCAGCAAACTCATTTGCATTTAGAATCAAGAAGGAGGGAAGTGGCCCGCTCGCTGCTTCCCTGGAAGCCATTTCCTGGCCACTTCTGAGCAGTGGGGCAAGGCGGAACTGTGGCCAGAAGAGTGAGTGAGGAGGTCCCCCAAGACTCAGGGCAGATGGTTGACATTTTATTTCTCAGTGGGATCTTGGATTCTCTCCATGCTGCAAAGAGATGTCTTTTTATTAAACTCCCATGTTCCTCCTAATCTTCTCTCCCCTTTAGCTTCCTGAATGGGTTTTTCATGGTCATCTTTCTACCCTGAAATTTTCTCCTCATCCAAATGAAGGGACACCTATTATACATCATAGCACAGGTGCCTCGGTCACCATCATAATTAGTATTTTGCTTCACAGCTCAAGAAAGAGGACAACTGATGGGTAATAATAGCCTTGAGACCTTGGTATTTTCAGACACCTTCTTGTCCAGAAGCCAGGGCTCATGTGAACCTGGTAGGGAGGCATGAGTCAAAGTAGCCCCTCTCCTGGTCTTGTTCTGAGGTAAGATTGGACCCCTGAGCACCCACTAGGCCTCATACTGTTTGGTGTCATGTTGAAGAAAGGGCAGATGAAGGCTACCCTTAGAATAAAAACTAGACACCCATGAGATGAGCCCAACCAAGCTCCAAGCCTTGAATGCATTCTCAGACATCCAAGTGAGCTGCTGACTAACCAGTATGACAGTGGCAGCTGTGCCTTAGCCACGGGGACACTTGGGTTAATGGAGGAACTGGGGAGACCATGAAGAATTTAATCAACCTCCTGTCCTGACTACACACTTTCAGGGCCCCCCACTCTGGGAAGCGTTCAGTAAAGAGGGAAAGTGTTGAGAATTTGGATATCACAGCTGTCTGATTGGCACAGGCTCCCTTCCCTGTGGTTCTTCCCCAGGACACTGGTCAGGTCACCACCAGTGAGAGCAGGCCCAAGAACTATCTTTAATTGTTAAGTCTTTCTAGTTACAAATTGCTTTAGAAAGTACCTCTAGGTTTGCCCCACTTTGTTGCCCTCTATTCCTGGTTCTGGGCACTCCATTCAGAACACATTTCCATTTAAGAAAAATTCAGTCATAGCCACCTGCCCCATGAGCCACTGGGTCAGTGCCTTCTTCCTGAGCTCTGCCTATCCATGCAAGGTATATGTGCTTTATAGCATTCAGTGAGCAGATTTCTTTCTGCAGGAGCCGAGCTCTCACCAGCATCCGAGAGGCTAATCAGAGAGCAGAGCCGACTGCTCCCCAGGGTGCTTCTGAGAAAGGTTTGTGGTGTTTAGTGGTACCGTGGCCCCAGATGATCCTTGGGGTCTATTTTTCTCTATAATGCCTTGAGCACCAGGGGCCTAAAACCCACTACTGTATCCCTGCCTCATTGTGTGGGAGTCATCAGAATTCAGCTTTTGAACATGTTCTGGGCATAAGAGATGTGTATTCATCAGGTTTACTTCCCATCTACCCTGCAAAACATTTATCACCCATATCTCCATTTGAGAGGCAGAAAATGGAGGCTTAGAGAGATTAAATGACTTGCCTAGGAATTGATCCCAGGCCTGACAAAGTCACCTCTGACCCTTAAGAGACAGAGCAATATATACCAATGGCAGTGGAGACAAAACTGGTCTTTATAATTATTTTATACTACTTTTATTGTCATGCTTCTAGGAAGTCGGCTTAGATAGTTGATTCTGGGCTAGTTTGGATCAAAGAGACTAGGAAGGTCTTTGGTTTTAGAGGTTAGTTCCAGACCTCTAAGTCTAGTACAGAAGTTAAGGAGCTCATTTCTTTTTCTACATTAGTCCAATGTCAGACCTGTCAACCACAACCTCAACCTCACAGACAGACGATGTATCACAAGGTGCCCTGGGCACGCAGGTAACCACCACATGAGCTTGGACAGGATTCATATGCTATATCATAATTCATTTATTCACTCTCCACTTACTCACTCATTAGTCCACATTTAATGAATGTGTATGGTGTTTCATGCATTGCTCCAGAGACTTGCACATATCAATGAACAAAATATTTATCTCTGGTGCAAAGAAGGCCCTTGCATTTACAGAATCCAGCTGAAATTTAACAGGGGATTCCAGACTCAGGTAGGGAAGAGGGACAGCTGTGAGGGAGAGCTTAGAACTTAACATTAAAAACAATCTTTCCACCGCAAACCCTCCAATTTACAGTAGCCCTTGTTATTACCTATGGCTTCCCTCTGAGATCACTCTCTAGCACATCAATCTGATTACAACAGAGAAGACAGTGTTGGGGACTAGGGTAGCAAAATCCCATTTTCCTCAGCCGCCTTGAGAGTCCTTAGTGAGTTTCTGTCCTCGTGTGCACTTATTTTGGTATTAAAATGAAATCTACATTGGCTGTATTCGGGGGAAACTGGCTTGCTGTTGCCTGAGAACTTTTTCCCATGTCAGCAAAGGTTCATGACGCTCTCTGCTGCATCCTGATGTGAGTCAGCTGCTTTGGGGGAGGGAGAGCTGCATGGGGGCCCACAGTGAGGGCTTTGGACTCAAGTGGGCACCTCAGCGACTGTGGGAGGCTGGAGCACAGACTTGAAAGGATTCAAAGAAAACTCAGCTTCCAAGTCCTCTTCCTCCAGCTTCATGAGGTGTACCTGGGCCCAGATGTTTTCAGCTGGATCGTCAGCCTCTCTTTATTCTCTACCATCACAGGTACTGAATCCAGTGTTTTGCTCATGTTTACCAAGTACTCTCTCTAGCACGGAGCTATGTACCTGGTCTTCTTGTCTTTTGGGGACAGGGTCTCACTATGCAGCCCAGGCTTGCTTCAGCTTCCCAGATGTTGGGAGTTCAGGTGTGTTTCATTATGTTTGGTTCTTCCATCATTGCCCTTTCCTGCCACTTGTAATAATATTTCCAGGAAAATAAGTTCAGAGATGCCTCTCATATGGTCAAATCATTTGATGAGCCTTTTGGATGGAGGTCTTAGGAAGCAAACCAAAGTTATTCCACTCCAGCATCCTGATGCAGCCCCATGCTCTCCGGGAAATTCTCTGAAAAGCTTTATTTGTACACATTTCAGGGCAGTTTGAGCTAAAGGAGTTTTCTAGGCCTCAAGTTACCACTTTGTCAACTCAGAACATAGATAAGTTCCTCTGTGACAGTGGTTCTCAGCCTTCCTAATGTTTAGCCCTTTAATACAGCACCTCATCTTGTAGTGACCCCCAACCATGAAATTATTTTTAATGCTACTTCACAGCCTTAATTTTGCTACTGTCATGACTCATAATGTAAGTAACTGATATGAAGGCTATCTGATATGCAAGCCCATGTTTAGAACAGATTTAGAGTCGCTGCCCTATGACAACCTGCAGAGGGACAGGAAGGCACACGTCAAGTCTGTGAGTTTCTGGAGCTGCCTTCACACAGCATCTTCCCTGTGGCAGGAAATACACTAGATTTCTATTCAATGCAGCCACTCTTGTGCCAAGACAAATGCAGGAGCTTTGCAGGAAAACCACAAATACTTAAATTCAAATGCACTTTGCTTTCCAGTGCATCCATTCCTTTGGTGAATACAGTGTACAGACTGTCACCCCAGGCCTGCATGAGCCTGCTAACATTTACATTCCAACTCCATATAACTTCTGAAGGTCCCGGAGTCCATACTTACTGGGAAGTCTGCTCCTGTCCAAGAAGGATACTGATAGGGATAGTATCTACCGAGAGCGGCTACAGGTATGTGTATTACCAAGCTTATTCTTAATTTGGCCAGTGCACAGAATTAACGCTCCTACTTTTCAGATTAAAAAACTGCTACAGTTTAGGTCTTGAATGCTCCTCCAGGATATTGAAACCCTGGTCCCCAGCCTGTGGGACCAGTCATGGCAGAAACTTCAGGCTCCTGGAGAGATGCCCTTGAAAGGGATGTTAGGACCTTGACCTCACTTCTCTCTCCTCGTTTCTTGGCTTCCTTAATAGGCCCTTGCCATGAGGTAGCATGCTATCGTGGCTTCAAAGCAAGAAGGTCAGATGACTATGGGCTTAAACCTTTCAACCTGTGAGCAAAACAATCTTTTCCTCCTGCAAGTCAGTCATGGCAGATCTATGCCCACACAGAGGCAGAACATCAGTACAGAATCCACATCTTTACATAGGGAGGAGGTGGCAGAGTTGGGATTCAGCTACAGGTAGTTTGCCTCCTAAGCACACTGGCAATTCTTGTCCTTTCTTCTTGAATACTCCTCTAAATCCTACTGTTTGGACCTGAGGGAGGCCAAATGACAACCCTGGAACAAGAGAGGTACCTGAATAGCCTGTGATGTCCATTGCCTTGAGATTGCGACACTTGATCACTGTGAGGGTGAGTCTGCCTGCTGTGGGCAGGTAGCAGAGGGAGAACATGATCTCGCCCAGATCCACACTTTCCTGCAGAAGAAGCAGATGAGAGAGCAGGTGAGGGGTACTTGCTTTCCAGACAATGGCTGTGGGGAACTCTGGAGTCCAAAACATTTAGAACTGCAGTGGTCAATGTGTTTAAGGCCCAAAGGGCTGGTCTGTCTGGGGTAACCGGGAACAAAGGGCAATGATTATAATGATGTCCTTTCAAATGCTCATCTCTTCAGTGTGCTCTCTCTCTCTCTCTCATTGTTTTAAGTTTTGAGTCTAGTTTGAGGTTCATCTCAAAGTTGCTCTGCTAAGGATGATCTTGAACTCTAATTTTCTTGCTTCTACCCTCTGAGTGCTGGCTGGACTTACAAGCTTGCATCATCAGAACTGGTTTCCCGAGTTGCTAGGCAAGCCCTCTGCCAACCGAGTTGCACTGCAGTCTAGCTCTGCTTTTCATCAGATTCTGGACCCATCTTTGCATCCTGCTTTGAATGCTAGCTCTGTGCATGCATGCTGTGGCTGCATGTGTTTCCACGTCCTTGCCCTGTTGCTGAGCCTTTGACGTCTCATCTATTAAGTCATGTGGTCAGAGCACATGCTTCAGCCCCCGGACTGTTCTTCTTCCAGGACATCTGAGACACTTTTCTACTCTGTTTCTCAGCTTATTTGTCTTTCATCTCTGACTGCCTTGGCCCCAGGCTCTATCTTCCTGTCTAGAAGTAGACATGCAAGGAATTGATCCCCCGCTGAGGCCATTTTGCCAACCAGCCAGATGTTCACTTGCCATCCGTGCTTTATGACCCACCTCACATCCAGTGTGTCCTCTTCCCTAAATGTGATGATCCTCCAGAAATACACACGCTCTGATGCCTCTCTTACCCCAGATTTCTGGAAACTTCTGAGAGAGCAGAAAGTGTCCCTTCCTAGAAAGTCATAGCATCTTTCTAGAGAGATGGCAAGCATGCCCAGGAGCACCTCAACACACTGCTTTCTCTGCCTGCTTCCTACTTATTAAAAGAGGGTTACAGATGGCTTAGAATTCAAAGATATGGAACTGTCTCTCAGAGGTAAATTAGTGGGGGGGGGGGCAGAGGATCAAGAAGATGTCAGAGTTTGAAGTAATTCTGATTCCATATGGAACCTTCTACTTGTCCATTTATTCACACATTTATTTAGTCAAAAATATTTATTGCACTCCTGCCATGTGCCAGGTGTTGATTTATAGAAGAGAACTAAGGGACAAAAAATCCCTACCTTCACAGAGCCCACACTTTATTAGGGCCATAGATTTTATATATCTGGCAAACAAGTTAGTCAGAAGTATTAAGAGGAAAAAGTCAGAGAAAGGAGTTAATAAATTACTGTGAGGAGGTGATACTAGCAGACATTTTAGACCATTGAGTCCGATGTGTCCTGACCACACCCATCTGTTCATTGCTTGCTCCTCACTCTTCTGCTTTTCTCAGATTTATTGATTCAATTTTATGTGTGCATTTTGTCCAGGTGTAGTATGTGTGTACCTAGTGCCTATGAAGGTCAGACTTGGATGGCAGATCCCCAGGAACTGGAGTTATAGATGGTTGTGAGCCAACATGTGGTGCTGGGAACCACTGAAGTTCCCTGTGAGAACAAGTGCTCCTAAGCTCTGAGCCATCTCCACAGCCTGGGCTGGCCTATTCTTATTTAATGCTTACGGGAGACACGCAGCAGGGCAGAGGCCCCACACCTACACAGTCAACCAGTTCAGTGAGGGTGTTCTGAGTCTCATCCTTCTCAGGTGTGCCTCTTTCTGCCTAAACTCTTCATCAAGGGAGGGAGACACAGAAGCTGCCCTATCTATGCCCTGGAACTTTGGGAACATCACTGTCCCCTTCTGTGCCTGGGGTCCATCTGTGTGACCAGTGACACATCTGGTGTGATGCACCATCTGGTAACACACCATCTCTGATTGAAGCAGTGAGATGTATGCGACATTCTTCTCTCCTTATTTCCCTTAATAATGCTCAAAGTCTGGTCCTGACAAAGTCCCAGAAACCATTTCAGACTCAGTAAGGACAGTAATAGTAGCCAATGCTGTGTGCCATTCACTTGTCTGGTAAGTCCTTAGCTCTCTTCTCTCAGTGAGCCTTAGCATAGGACTGCAAGGTGGGTGCTCCTATTAGGCCAGCCTCACACTGGAGGAAATGAATGTTCCCGAAGTTCAGGACTTGCCCGAGGTTGTATGACTAGCAAGTACTTTGGTGCCAGACATTCATATGTCAATGTCCCTGCGTAGACACCTTCAGTTCCCTTGCTCAGCTTCTCTGTTGGGGGCTTTCAGCAACTGAGTTCTTTCCTACTTTCTCCTCCTCCTTTGTAAAGCAGCTTCTGCTCCACGTAATGTGTTCTTCACTTTCGGCTTCTTAGCCCCCAAATCCATCTTCTTCTCTCTTTGCTCAGATAACTCCATACCTGATGAATAGTTCACAGGACTAACCAAGTCACTCTCCTCTTCAGTGTGTCCTCCCCTACCAGGTAGTAATTAAAAGGCCCTTTTGGTAGGATCTTTGCCTAACAAACCCTGTGTGCTCTGGAGACAGCCAGCAGCACACACAAGGAGCTGCAGATGCTTGTGGGAAAGGCTGGCAGGACGGGTGGTCTGTATCCCTGTTATGATCAGGGCAGGGCCCAGGAAGACTTCGGGAAGCCTCTATAGCTCCTCTAACAGGGGATTGACAAAGGCTGCTATCACCGTCTCCCCATCATTGCCATGCTCTAGAAGCAGGTTGGCATTTTCATATGCTATCTCTTATAGGGAGTACGAGTTGGTTTCTTTATGAACTTGGGAGGTTGGCTTTGGCTACATGGGATCCATCAGGGTAAATGGAGCAGCTCTCAAGGATGGCTCCCTCTGGGAAGTACTGGACCAAGGGACCCCCTCTGTCCTTTCCTGTGAGACTGTGAAGGGATGTGGGTGCTAGAATCCCCAGGCCCTGTATCTACGGTGACTTTCACTCTCCATTGATGGTTCAGACAGTAACAGGAACTGGCCCAGAATCCCAGTATAATTCAGAGAGAAAATGAGTCTGGGGGCCGAAGTTCAGTTCCAGGCACTTCTGCTGTGACAGCCTGGGTCTCCTGGGCCTGCTAGCAAGCAAGCTGCTATGATTCGGTAAACTAATGGGTGTTGTTCCACTTCACAGGCAGACAACACTGGACTGGGGTATTTGCTCAAGTGAAGTAGGTTAATTCTGAGTAAATCGAGAAGTGGGAGGCAAACGAACAGCAGCCAGTCAGTCTTTGCTGATAGTCACTCTACTTATCGGGATGTGAGGCTCCAGCTGGGCCATAGCCTTCTCTCTGCTCTCAGGTTTCAGCTCAATTCTACAGCACTTGCCAGCCTCTTATCCTCATTAGGAATGTTTGAGACTTGGCCTTTAATAAAAACCAGGGGTGATAGGGGCTGGAGACCAGCTGGTACCTTATTGCTTTCATTCACCTGATGTCAGAGGCTGCCTGAGGGCAGACTAGTAATGTGCTCACAGTATGGGAGAAGTCACTGATGTTCACAAAGTGGTAGAAACCAGTTCTGCCCACCCCCCATCCCCCACCCTCCCACCCCCCCCCACCCCTCCCTGCCTACTCGGCACTAACCTAGGGGCCCACAGGACTGATCTGAGCTCACTAGCAGCTTGGCTGAAGCTGGGAGGAGGCAGAACCTGATACCAGGGGAGGAGAAGCAGAAAATTGGCTTCTGGAGAAACCTGTCCTAAGTGCAACACGTCTTCCACCCACCAATGTTTCTGCCCATAATAGCATCATGCTCCCTGGTTTCAGGATCCAGGATGCCTAGGCAGCAAGATTCTGAGGGAACATTCATTGAAACATTGCTTTCATAGGCTCTACAGCATCCATCTGCCACAGATCATTAAAACATTTACTTCTCCTTGATGCACTTAACATAACCCTGGACTTAGTGGTTATAACGATAACGATGATGATGATAAATCCTATAGAATGCAGACCAGGAAAGACCAGTGAACCACAATCCAAGAGACCCGGGCTTTTAGTCCTCTGACATTTATTAGCTGTGAGACCTTGAGCGAGTCATGTTACATCTCTGAATTTGCACCTGTGAAATGAAAATGTGGTACCCAGTATCTATTCTGCAAGCCACAAGATCGAAGAGTTCACACTCTAGTCTATCACCATCACCTGCTGAGATGGCCCAAGAAGGCTGAACTAGAGTCAGCTGCTCATCGCAAGGAACCTAGCAATCTTGTTTGGTAGTCCAAACACTTTCAACCCTTCAGCTCTCAACAGCCCCCAAAAGTTCTGCTGTTCTCCAGGGCTAATCATGCTGCTTCCTAAACAGGCAAGGAGTGGTGTCAATGCCCCGAGTCTGCCTGGGGAATCCAGGCTGAGCAAAGCAAGAATGATGCTTCCCCATCTTTTAGAGAACACTTCTAGTCTCTTAATCATTAAGTAGCTTGTCCGAATCTCTCATCATCAGCAGAGAAACATCCGCTACACTTTCAGGAGAGTCACGGGAGACCTAAAAAGGCTCGTGGAAATGCTGGCCAGGAAATGCTGTTAAGTTACTTTGGGCCAAGTGGACCTGGAAGGGAGACAGGGTGGAAGTCGAAATGACTCTGTGGGTAAAGAAGCATGCAGGGATTAACCCTCCTGTGCAGGCCTAAGGTTTAGGGTTGGGCACACAGATGAATCTGGTATACAGACTGGACCCTCTGAGCCAGGCTGACTCCCTTGGTATTTGGGGATGTTATGATGGGTACCTGAGGCCCTTTGAGAGCAGGGATGGGATCTGGCTTTACTTACCTCAGCTTTTATGTCTAGCCCATGGACAACAGTAGATGGGAATGTGGATTTGGGATCTGGCAGTTCCAGGACCAAGTTCTAGCTCTGATTCATGAGTAATACAACTTATGCAATCCTTCATAGACTTGGGGCTAATATCCAACCTACCTCCTAGGGTTTTGAAAAGATTAAATAAGGTGACTCATGCAAAGTGTTTGGCTTAGTGTTTAGCAGAGTAAGTGCTCAGTATGGATTCTCTGTTCTAATTATGACTATTATAGGAACTTCATGGTCTCCGGTCAGGGCTGGGTTGTGTAATAACATGGGCACAATAACAGAACTGGGTGGACCTGGAGAGGAGAAAGGTCAATGAACTCAGGTGAAGTATCGAGATTTCTAGAGGGGGTAGATTTAACAGTGTCTAGAGAGGTCAATAAAAGGTGTTTGTTAACAGACAGAATCAAGCAAGACCCTCCAGACACATGAGTCTGCAGTGCAAAAAGACACAGCTGGACTTGAGAGGTTCCATACAGCCAAAGGGTGTGTCAGGGGAAGGGATGCCTAGATAATGCGGGAACAGGAGCAGGGCCCATCCCTGAGCTTTGCCCTTGATTCTTCTGGTGAGGAGAATCTCTACATCTCTTCCTTCTGTTTTCAACTCATTGTCACCTTCTCCCCAGACACCCACGCTTAAGACCATTCCTGTGTGGGCCTCTTATTCATCTCATAAGTTCTAAGTGTGTGTGTGTGTGTGTGTGACAGAGAGAGAGAGAGGTGGTAAGACAAAACTAAATCCCAATGGGAGATTATATTGTAGGGGATGGAGACAAAGATAGATGCAGCCCGATGCATCTGAGGAGCCACTCACTGCAGTGAATGGGGTGAAAGGTTACAGCTCACAGAGTAGCCTTGAAAGCTAAGGAGACCGTAGCCAAGAGCAGAAGAACAGCACTCAGTAAAAAGGCTGCAGGCCAGGAGCTTATGAGCCTGATGCCCAGAGAAGGGGGTGTGGCTTCGTCCTGGGCCTGGCAAGGAAGGAGAGGTGGAGGGAAGCCTTGGTAGTCTTTAGGCATCATCCCCCATGAAAAGCAGGACCTCAGCAGACATGTAAAAACTGGACAGCACAGAAAGAAGTGTGTTGGAGGGGGGGGGCTTTAGATTCCCACATGGTCTTAGAAGCTCTGTTGACTTTCCCCAGACCCTGAGATGTCTCTCCTTCCCGTGTAACTGTTTTAGTTCTCATCCATTCTGTGTCTCCGGCTTCTGCTACCTTCCCATCCCCCTGCCCACCCGTAGATCTGTCTTTTGAGACATTGTTCTTTTGTTCAAAATTCCTCAATGACTCCCCATTTCACAAGTGTTTTGTATAGCTGAACAACCTTTTCTCCAAGTGAAATGTCATTCAAAAGCCCAACTATATACCACAGATGGACAGTGGCTCTGACACAGGGCTCTTCCACCTTCTGCCTCCAGCTACCACCTTGCAGACCATTTGTCCACAGACTTAAATGGCATCAAGCTCCTCATTGAGCTAGCTCTTACTTCCTTGCCAGCCTCATCCCCCTTCCAGCATATTTTCCTCAGTTGCCCTACACCCAACCACAAAAGGAGAACATTCGTACAGTATTTACCATATGCTATCCTGTCCTAAGTACTTATTCCACCAATCTCCTAGTCATCACAAAAGCTTCGTGAGATGGGTCTTGTTGGTACCCACACCCATCTTAGGCATTTGTCCCATTGCCATAATGAGGGATCCATGCAAAAGCAAGTTAAGGAAGAAATGGCTCTTTTGGCTCACAGTTCAAGGTTGGGATTCATCATGGCTGGGAAGCCACAGCGTGAGGATCTTGAGGCAGCTGGTCACATTGCAACCACAATAATAATAATAATAATAATAATAATAATAATAATAATAATAATAATTAGAGAGCAGTGTATGCATACCAGTGCTCAGCTCCCTTTCTTCATTGTATTCAGTCTAGGATATGGTCCCATTCACTGTTAAGATAGGTGTCTCTATTAATAAACTCAAGACAGTCCCTCCCAGGCATTTCCAGAGGCTAAATAATCCTTCACAAGTGTGCCTTGTGCCTTGTCTTCTGGTGATTCCAGATTCTGTCAAGTTTGTAATCAGCATTAGCCATCACAGCATATCCCACATGGGGACACTGAGGTACAAAAATAATGCAAGTAGCCCTGGGACACACAGTTCGCAGTGACAGAGCAAGGCTGTGAGTCCAGACTCAAGAGCCCACACTTTAAGCACTGTTCTACACTGCCTCCACACCCCTTCCTCTGACTTTCCCAAATCTTCTGTACCTCAATGACATCACCTTGTTCTTCCCACTGCCTGAAATGAAGTCTCAGTGCTTCTGATTGTTGTCCTGAATAACACTTGTCCTTCCAAGCCAGCTGACCTGTTACTACATCTTGGGTCACCTTCCCTGACCTCCTGGCCTGTTATGAGGGTGTGTTCCTCATGAATAACCCTAGGAACAAGTGTGATACATGCCTTAATGAAGAGGCAGGATATATCTAAATAAAAGCAGTAAGATCTGGTGGCCCACTGGATGACTGAATGACCGGGCTGGTATAGAGCGAAGTGAATATCTACACAGCCCCACACCAGCATGGCTGGCTTGGCTTCCTGCTGAGAGAGTGAGCCATGGAGGTGGAAATGAATTCCAAGGTGCCAACTGGGGTTACCTGCTGCAAGCACCAGGCCCAGGGGATGGGCTGATTCCCTGTGTCCCTCGAGTGTGGGCTGAGGGTGGCAGAGGTAGAAAGATTAACTGTATTTGTTAGGCTGTTGGTTCTGGTTGCTTGATGCTTTTTGCTGGATGTGGGAGAAGGTTCTATTTGTTCAGAATTCCCTGCCTGCTTTCCTCACAAGTGCTTTTCTGCCTCAAAGCCCTTGCAAGGTTATGAATAAATGATCACTTATACAACGGAGGTGCCTTAAAGGAACTCAATACTCTCTAGCTTCTACTTCAGCATGGATGCCAAGAGCTTGGGGTGGCTGTGGAAGAATAGGTGACTCATGGGGACAGAGATACAAGGAACAAAGTCAAGATCACACAAGCTGTGCTTGATCTCAGAGGACCCACTGAGAGACTAAAACACATCAGTGAGGGGCAAATATTTGAGTATCTGGACATTTTGAGGGATATCTGGGAAACCTCCTCAGCTTCTGCTTTGTACCTGCATTGGCAAGAGGTTCAGAGTTCCACACACACCCTTTCTTTTAGACACCTGTGTTGGTCAGGACCACACTAGGAAGGTAGCTCTCTTCCTGATAACATCAAGAAGGTGGGATGGAGATGGAAGAGCGTATATCAAGCATAGGAGGAAGGGAGCTTGAGGAGAACACAGTTTGGGGAGGTTCTGTAAGGGATGGAGGCAATGCCTGCTAAAGCCAGTCTTAACAGAAGATACTTTGTCCAAGAGGGACCAGGGCAGGGGGCTTCCCTCAGATTTGCTACTGCTCTGGTTTTTCATTAGTGACATATGGGGGTAGTAGGAAGAAGCAAATGGTAAATTAGTGATGCTAATGATGAGAATCTGTCTTCATTTCTTGCCTGCAAGCTGTCCTGCCAGGTGGCTGCCAGACAGCTGTCAGTTTTCCCAGGGAAGAAGGTGACATCTCAGCAGTAAGTGATCTCAGCTCTCTGTGCCTCACTGGGCTGTGGTGGCATGGTCTCTCTGAAGGATGCTCTGGTCCAAGTAGATATAGTGACTGAGGAATGTTTCTGTAAACAGTTGCTTTGAAGGTGACAAGTAGAGAGAGCTCTGGGGGCTTCTCTGACTCCAGAGTCTCTGGAGATTTGGGGCTGGGCACCCTGAAAGTTTAGGTCTTCTTTCATTATAGAACCTCTTGGTCTTGTTGAATCTCCTTTGGGTCCCTTCCTATTTTATGGGTTACTCCTGCCAAGTTCCTCTGTGGTTCTTTCTAGAGACCATGCCTCCACCTACTGGGTTCTCATCATTGCCCAGGCCTGGGATGTCCTCCATGCGGGCATCTATGATGCTAATAGCCATCACTACAATCATGACTCCTGGGTTTATGGGTCCCCCAGACATCACTCTTAGGCTCTAGACCAGCAGTTTTCAACCCTTTGGGGGTGGAACAATCCTTTCACAGGGATAGCCTAAGACCATTTGCATATCAACATAGCAAAATTACAGTTGTGAAGTAGCAGCAAAAATAATTTTATTATTGGGGGTCAGCACAACATAAAGAACTACCCAGGGGTCACAGCATCTCAAAAGTTAAGAACCACTACTCTAGACAGATGGTATTCACTGTATGGCTATCTCGAGGAAACCTTAGAATTCACGGAAGCTCAAGAGTTGAATTTCCATCTTTTATTTACATTTTCCCAGTGCTTTCTCTTCATTAGTAAGTGGCTCTTCCATCTGTCCCCATGCTCAAGCCATCATGAATCCCAGTGCTTTCTTCTTTACATTGAGTTCTTTACCAAGCTGGGCATTCTGCCTCTAAATTTTAAGTTCCTCCTCTCTCTCTCCATCTTCCATGCCACGGGAAGCCAGGGCATGTCTGCCACACTTACCTGAGCTCCTTCTTTCCCACTATTCCCACCCGAGTGCCAGAGTACTTCTTTCAAAATGTGGACAGGACTGACCTTGCCCCACTAACCCGCCAATGCTTCCCTCCTGTTGTGGGCTGAGTGTGAAGTGACCCTCATACACTTGTGCATTTGAACACTTGATCCTCAGATGACGGTGCTCTCTAGGAAATCTGTGGGACATTTGGGAGGAGGGGGCTGAAGGAAGTGCATTGTTAACGGACAAGCATTGAAGGTCATATCCAGCCCAGGCTCTCTGCCTTCTGTTTAGGTGCCATGTAACAAGCAGCTGCTGGATGCTACCTCGTCCACAGAACAGCCTACCACCATGCTTTCCCTGCCACGGCAGATGGTACCCCTTAAACCATAAGCCCAAATAACGTCTTCTTCTCTTGTTACTGTCAGACATTTCATCACAACCATGAGAAAGTAACTAACACATGTTGCATTAGGAGAAATGTTGCAAACTTTTGTCAAGCCCTGCCAGGCCTGCATGAACAGTGCTAACTTCAGCCCCAGACTATCTCCTGGCTCTTTCCATGCCCAGGGCTTCTGCCTCAGGCCTTTGCACCTCATTCTTTCTGGGGTATGCTTCCTAAGGACAGGATTTACCAGGGTAAGAAAGAGGCAAGAGAGGTGTTTATACAAAAAAAGTGAATGAGACACTCACTCTTAGCTTCATGCAAGCCCCAGAGAATGGCTGTCCATTAAATGTCCTCCCCCCCCACAGCAATTTCGTTTGCTGTACCCTAGTCCTGACCCTTTATTCACCACTACACTCCCAGTACTGAGCATGCTGTCTGGCATATATCACATGCTGCCAAGTGTCTGCTGCACTGATGAGCAATTCCACATGGCAGGGCCTCTTGCCTGGCTAAGAAAGTGACAGAAAGAACAGTTGATAAGGAACTGGGGATGTGGCTCAGTGGTAGAGCACTTGCTTAGCTTATGTAAACCCCAGATTCAATATCTAGGCATTGTAAAGAAAAATAGAGGGGTGACTGGACCAGACATTTGTTTCACACTGTTCCAGTCTCCCCAGGAGTGGTGATAACAGAAAGCCTCAGGATAGGGTCTTGTAGGTCTTTCTCCTCAGTGGCATGACTTTCTCTTGAAGGCCACTTCAAAGAAGGGGGGAGTCT
This sequence comes from Phyllotis vaccarum, assembly GCA_033318265.1. NCBI lineage: Eukaryota > Metazoa > Chordata > Mammalia > Rodentia > Cricetidae > Phyllotis > Phyllotis vaccarum. The sequence goes on from JARWLC010000003.1 coordinate 100,488,618, forward strand.
TAGGGCTGACAATATGGGCTAAGGAGCTTGCTGGACAAGCCTGTTAACGTAAGTTTGATCCCTGGAACCCAAGTAAAGGTAGAAAGCAAGAGACACAGTTCCACAAAGTTGTCTTCTGGCCTTTACACATACACTATGATATGTCCATGACTACAGACATCATACACATCTCTGTCTCTGCCTCTCTCGCTCACACACACAAACACTAAATGAAAATACTTTTTTAGGAGCTGGGAAACTATTTCCTGAGTGAGATTTAAGACCTCCAAATCAGAATCTCTGAAGGTAGGGAAGGTCTAGGTGCTCAAATTATTGACAAACACAGCCTCAGTTTATAGAAAAAGGGAGGGACAAGCTTCTGAAGCTGCCTGGGACTGACCCTGTTAGGACCAGAACATGGTCCAATGTAACCAAAGTCATTAGATACCACGGCATAGCAGAAGAAGATCCTAACGGAGCCTCTTCTTTGTTTTGTTGGGCTTAAACAAGACTTCTGATGATTGAAGCCTCAACTGGTCCTGGCCAGGTGGAGCCCCTGGTTCTGCATCACCCTGTGTACCGTGAGGTATGCTCCAGAGTTCATTTTAGCAAGAAAATGGCTCACCCAAATTTAAAGGGTTTAAAAGTAATGATGTTTAATCATTGTGGTTTAATTATTATGATAATCCCCAGTATACTTCTTTGATGGACAATATCAGCAGCTTATCAAAATCACCTCTCAGCAACAGACAGGTCTCAGAAGTCTATTATAACAAGCGCTAGTGAGGTCAGTGAACTGACAGTCATTGCTGCTAGGTAGGTCAGTGGTTCTCAACTGTCCTAACGCTGCGACCCTTTAATACAGTTCCTCATGTTGCGGTGACCCCCACACATGAGGTTATTTCTGCTGCAACTTCAAAACTGTAATTTTGCTATTATTATGAATCATAAAATAATCTGTGCTTTCTCATGGTTTTAGGTGATCCCTGTGAAAGGCCATTTAACTCCCAAAGGGGTCACAACCCACAGGTTGAGAACCACTGGGTTAGAGGACCCAGCTTGAGGAAGGACATTCCGGTCATCATTTTGAAGTATCTTCTGCTTTTTTAACCTTTTCTTTTTTTTTTTTTTTTTAATGATAAAAGTCAAGAAAGAGAATTCACAGTTGTGGAGCATCAACTAGACCACGCTGAGAAATTAATATGCATTCAGTTCATTTCACTCAGAGGAGCCTGCTCTCCCAAGCACCTTGTCTTGGAACTTAGAGGGATTAAATAGCTTGCTACAGCCTCAGTGTGGTCCATTTTGATCTGTTCTCAGAGGTTAACTCTAAAGGCCTCTTCATCAACTGCCAGCCTCCTCTAGGGTTGCCCAGGTTCCAGCTCACCTTCTGCCTCTGGTCGTTGAAGATCAAGGGATGCTAAGGACCCAGGGAGGTGACAGTTTTGGTGTTTTGGAAGCAAATCGATTTTTTAGATCATTTGTCCTTCTGCCCCCTTTTTTATAAGAGTCTAATGCACAGTATCTATCACCTTGTTCCACAGACTTCAAGAAGACTCACCTCCTGGTTACTATAACAGCTAGTGACTTGAGCCTGTCATTTCCCATGAAAAACATCTGGGATGTCATTGTTTTCTCAGATGCTAAACTGTTCCTGTGGTCAATGCCTCATTTTCAAGGAAGATGGAAGGAAACTTTAGCAGCAGGCAGAACCCCTGAGTCAGAGCTTGTACCTACATGAAGTAGCCGTGTGGAAGGCTCTGGAACACTCTGCCCAGATCTTTCTACTTGGGTTGTTGGAAACAGCTATGAGCATTAGGATACCATCAGTAAAGAAGGTCTGAGCAAGTTAAGTGTAGCCTCTCCATCTCCCACAAAGCTGGACTTTGCTTTCTGGTTATCTTTCTTAGGTCTTGAGGAGGGATAAGGGTATGGTCTACCATCCCTACAGGCTTCTTGGGAGAAGCCTTAGAGTGTGATCTCTATAGTCTGCAACAAGACAATACTAGTCACACGTCACTAGGCAGCAAGGGGCAGGCAATCAAACAACTCTCCAGTCTCAGGTGGAAAGACCCTTCCCACCTATTCCAGTAGCTTGATACCATAGTGTTCAGAAGTCATCACCTTGATGTTCTCATCAGTGTTTCCAAGGCTGCTCATGCCCTTTCCCCTAGTTACCATCACCTAATATGTCATTACACCTTTAAAGCCTGTATCCATTTCCTTCCCCTTTGTTTCCTCAGACAGGGTCTCACATAGCTCAAAGTGCCTTGAATTCACTGTAGCAAAGGATGCCCTTAAATTCCTGATCCTCCTGCCCCCACTTCCCAAGTGCTGGGATTATATGCCTGCACCCACCACTCTTGGGTCCTGTATCCATCTTCACTCCATCTACCTTTCCCCTAAAGAAACTCTTTGCTTGGTTTTTAAATTTTCCAGCATTTGAGTGACTTTCACCTACACTCATGATTAAATATAAATACTGAGTTCATGACTTGGATGAAGAGCTGGGGTCTCAGTCTTTTATTTAATGGGGGGACTGCAAGGGAGCTATTACAAACAACAGGGTAGGGTTTGGGCTTCTGCTTCCCAGCAGTGAAACTTAAAAGTCACTTCTCTGGAATGCTCTGACCATGGGCCATGGGTGGTCTTCTCATACTTGAGGAAGCTCTCTATTGGGCAGGTGTCGCAGGCCCTGGTTCTGCAGCATATGAGAAAAGCCACAGGGAAGGACTGACCAGCTTCTCTCAGACAAACCACCTCTCCTCTGCAGCAAGTGTGTGGTTTGTAAACTTCCTGCTCTCCTAGTTAGTTCAGGTGATGGCTGTTACTGCTGGTGGCTGTCCTGTGGGCTAAGGGCTCAGGTGTACACTATGCAAGTCTGAATTTACACGTGGGAGGGGAAGGAGCAGCCTATTTGGGTAGTTCCTAGATGGAAGATGGGAAAGGACCATCTTCTGACCTAGGTTCCTTACGCTACAACTAGCTTTAGAGCCCCCAGGGATGCTGTGTTATTTTCCAGGTTTCAGCCACCAGACCAAGTGAGACTTGCAGATCAGGCTTCAAATTCTAGCTCGGATGCCCCAGCAACAGATGAATTTAGGGGAAACATTAAACTGGGGCGGGTGGGGGCCTAGTTAAAATCACAGCTCAGTGCTAACTAGCAATATGTTGTGTGGCACGGCACCAATCCTCCCTAAGCTGTGAAACGACACTGGACATTTGAGCTGGCCCCCAGTGGGACGGGTGAACTATGGGGCAGGTTGAATGGGTGCTTCTGAGACCCTCTACACGGTATGTTGTATGTGACTCTTCAGACACTGTCAAGATTTAGACCCCTACCACTTTGACCTGCTGGAGCTGCCAGCTAGGGGTGGCTCCTGCAGCAGCCTCTGAGCTGTCTTCTGACAGCTCATCATCAGAAGGCAAGGCAGGTGGGGCAGCAGAGTAGAACAGAGACTGAGGGAGAGGCCTCTGGATCTTGAAAATACCAGAGCAAGGACAAGGTTCTTCACTGAGAGCTTGTTCTGAAGCAGGCCCCAGGCTTCCCTTCCCCCTTCTGTGAGCCTGCCTGGGAGGACATGATGAAATGCCAAATTAGCTCCATTATTGTAACACCTCCAAAAATTATAGGCCGTATGTTCTGCCAGAGCCACTTAATGGCACCCATTGGTGAGCACTAATGGTTACTTCCTCCTTTCCAGGCACTGAGTGCAGTGCAGAGCAGGGAGGGACAGAGGCTCAGGCTAGGAGGAGAATGCCCCTGGGGATGGGGAGGGGAGCAGCCTTGGAGACTTTAAGGCTCAGCCTTTCCTAGTAGGAGTTACAGGTAAAGATACCTGAGGGGTGGGATGGGGGGGCAGAATGACTCAGAGCTACAGCTGGGGTGCTTGAGGTCCCCAGCAGATTTCAGATCTTCATTTCTGTCTCTCAGAGGAAGTTCCTTTGTCCTGAAGGAGCATGGAATACTTGGCTACTGGCTCAGGAGCCCTGCCTGGCATCAAGGCAGACAGACCATTTTGCAGGTCTCAGTCCTGGCCCTTAGGCCGACTATTTCTAGGGTTCCTCTGGTTGTCTCTACAGTTCCCCTTCTCAGTCAGGCCCAGCATTTCCTGGCCTCCCACACAACCACCAGCATTTCCTCTCACCTCTTCCTGTCCCCTCCCCCGCCCCCCACATCTGCCTCTCCTCTCACACCCCACCCAGCTTGTCAGTGTCAGCCAAGGCAACTCTTCCTCTGGGAGGCAAGGGCTCAAACAGGGGTGGAATTAATTTGTGGCAAGCAGACCTGAGTCCCTTCCTTCGAAATCCAGCAACAGAGATCATGTGTTCCCAGAACTGGGGTGGTTCCTATAAATCTGTGCCCACTGCCATCACTGCCAAGTCCACCTTTGTCCCTGAGAAGAGAGTGATAACTGAATCTGTCTCACTGACCCTCTATAAAGACAGTGAGCCTGGCTGCCGGGTTCCTGGACATTAGTGATTCCTTCCCTGTTTACACACCAGAAGAAGGCTCAGGCAGCCCGGCTAACTCTGCTGCTAGATGGAGTTCCCATGCTGAAACCTCTTTGCTTAGTTTCTAATTCCATCTCACATATGTCAGCAGGCCAGAATTCAGGGCTTTAGGGGACAAAGAAATAAACCTGATGGGTGGCAGGGGGAGGTTGAGTGGCCTGGATTCCAGGGCCTATCTTCCTCAGACACAAAAGGGAGATGACTGATAAGTTAGGGAAGACATTGCTTGTAGCCAATGTTTATCTGAAGCCTGCACTGTGAGGCTGAAAAGGAGGCGCAGCTCCAGTCCAGGCAGCCTGACCTAGGCCTCTTCTCTAAGCCCTACACCAAACCAGCCTGGTTATTTGTAAGACGTCCATCAAGAATCACATTTGCTACACTCATCATCCAAGGCCCATTGCTTCTGGAATCTGAATTTCATGGACTCACTTAAATTTTTTTTCTCTTTACAATAAATTCATTTGCGGGGCTCATGATATCAAGGGAGGCTGAGAATGGGGCATCAGGATGAAGGCCAGCTTGGTCTACACTAATGTTCAAGACCAGGCTCACTTGGGCTGACAAGATGGCTGAGAGGGTGAAGCCCTTGTCACACGAGCCTGACAACCCAAGTTCGAGCTCCAGAAACATGTAACACTTTCAGAACTATAGGACTAACCATACAAAGTTGTCCCTCTGGGCTCCACACGTGTGCATGACTCATGTATGTGGGGATATGTTTCAAATTTAATAAAAACCAGTCTGAGAGATCAGAGAAGAAACCCCACAGTCAGATTCCACCCAGCTGTCCTCCAGTTTCCTCAGCCTCGCTCCTCCCGGCTTCTTCTGCCTGCTCTGTCTTTCTATGTCTGCCTTAAACACTTTCTTCGTTCAGTTTCTTTCATATCCAGGTGAAGATTAAAGGCGTGGTACCACCACTGCCTGCCTGGGAGCCTCACCTGTAGGTCCACACACACATCGTACATACATACAAAATAAGAGTAAGTAATAACAATAATAAATTTAAAACTTTTTCAAACCCAGCTCATAAGTTTGTTGTGGCAAATAAATGATTTTTTTTTTTTTTTTTTTTTTTTTGGCCTGCTTGTTTTATTTTTTGAGCTGAGTCTGTTTGTGCAGTCCTGGCTAGTGTGGAACTACTGTGTAGATTAGGCTAGCCTAGCCTTGACCTAGCTTTGGCCTTGATGTCACCCTGCACTAACACATGCCTAGTACCTAGTAGAGACTCTCTTGGTTTCCTTTCTGTTCGGTTAATTGAGAGTTTCACTGTGTGACTCTCACTGGTCTGAAACTTTGTTAATATGAGCTTGGGGTTACCATTACTCCCACGCTGCAGATGAAGAAACTGAGTCATAAGGAGATTAATAAAATTTCAGAATTTAAACATTGAACTCTAAGCTGACCCCACGCTAGTGTGCTGTTTTTCTGATTGCCTTATTTCTTCCTAACATCTGGTTTATTTTACTTAATGGATGCTGAATTCTGTGCCTATGTTTTCTTCCCTGAATTTGCTGCCAGATGCTCCAAGTCAAATGTGAGGCCTCCAGCTCAGCAGTGTTTGGAGGCAGGGGCGCCTGTTGTCTGGGGCCCTGCAGGATTCCATCTGACATTCTCTCCTATCCTTTGCTCCTGTTTTACAAGGTTTTAAGTACATTTTAAATCTTGCTATTGTCTTGGGTGTTAGCGACAAGATGACAATGGAGTAAATAAAAGTTTTTATTGCCCTGCAAGCTCAGACATCTCCCTCTCCCCACATAATTGTCTCTATCTGCAGAGCTGGGATAATGCCCTGTACAAAAATTTGCTAGGGATTGAGAAACAATAAGGTAAAAAGGTTTGTAAACCAGCAGAGGGCTAGAAACATAAGGCTGTCCTATTAGCTTGTTGCCACTGATAGCACGATGTGGTCCCTATTCCTGGAGTGCCTCATCACAGCTTGGGAAGGAGGACTGTGCGGGCTGCTTGGATCCCAGGGCTGTATCCCTGAGAAGATACCCAGAGCTGCAAAAAAACCCTCAAAGGCAGACTCAAATTACCCTTCCCCAGGCAGGTTCAGCTGAAGCTCTGCCCACCAAGAAGCTTGTCAGGTTGTAGGAGACCCTCTAGATAGAATTTGGGAGGGCATGAGCCCTATCACTTGGTAAGAGGAGATAGATGACCTAGCACTTGAAGATTTCCATTACAGGGGAGCAGTAGCTATGACTTTAGGTGGCCCCCAGCCTGGCCCCACTTCTGAGCCTGCTCACCTGCTCATCTTCTTTCTGCTGCTCTTTACAGTACAGCATCCCTTCCCTCCGGCACTGCTGAATGTAAATGTATACATGAGTACTATGTGTAGTGGGTGCTGTGGGGCCCAAGAGAGGGTGTCAGACTCTCTGGAGCTGGAGTTATTGGCAGCTGTGGGCTGCCTGATATGGGTGCTGGGAACCAACTACAGTTATTTAGAGGAGTAGTAAATGCCCTTAACTGCAGAGACATCTTTCTAGCCACATTCCCTCCATTTTTTGAGAATTATTTAATTCTAGAAACGTATAGGCCTCACCCAGCTGATGCATCAACCTTACAGGTATGGACCTCTTTCCAGAGCATCCTAGAGCATCTTCCTGCCTCTATTGCATTCACATGACTGCTGAGCAGCAGGAGATTTTGTAGATATATTGTCTACCTCTTCCTTCCTCCCCACTTCTTCCCCTCTCTCTTTCCTTGTTCCTTTTCCTTCTTTCTCTCATTCCTTCCAAAATATGTGACTTCCTTTGACTAAGGAAGATATAAATGTACCAGAGCACTTAAACTGATTCAGTCAGGTACAGCTGTTGTAGCCATAACCACAGCACTTGTGGGGATGAGGTGGGAGGATCATTGCAAGTTCCATGCCAATCTGAGTTATAGAGTGAGACCCAGGCCAGCCTGGGCTATTGAGTAAGACTTTATGAATAAGTAAGTAAGTAAAATAAATAAATAAACAAACAAACAAACAAACAAACAAATGAGAAACTGGCCTCAATTTTGCTTTTCTGCTCTATTGCTTTAAAGCTATGTAACTCCAGAGACTCCAAACCCCCCCCCCTTTTCTTCTCATCTATAACATGGACCGTGGACTTTTTACTGTATTCTTACTGTATTGAGAAGGTGAAATGAGGTACTGCATTCGGGAAGCTCTTTATAAACATATGAGGCATTGTTACATTCAGGAGCAAGGAACCATGGCCACAACCTGGGAAGCCCCTCTCCTTCACCCGGGTCCTGCTGCCCTGATTCCAGCCCTGTGACAGGGCCCATATTTTAGTGCCTATGATGCTATTTTTTGGAGACCACATAAGCAAGGGCAGCTTGAGCCCACCACAGCAGGCTCCAAATCACAGTCATCAAAGATTGTTGGGGGCCTGGCACTTATTCTACATTCACACCAAAATCCTTTCCAGACTTTTTGAATCCAGACTATGGCCTGGCTGATGTAGGTCTCTCTATCAGCATCCCAGGGCAAGAGTGGAGAAGGCTATTCTTTACTCTTCTTTGACAGTACTTGGGAGACATAGCCTTAAGCAGATGCAGAGTCAGGCTTAAAACCACACTCATGGCTATTAATAAGATACCAACTTCCCAGCACACAAGGTCCCCTAGAAATTCTCTTCTTCCAAATGTACCTCATTACAAGAACCAAAGTACCTTTCTCTGGGGTGGCTGGGGTCCCCTGGGAGGAGAGAGTGAAATGGACTAGACTGGGAAGCAGGATCTCTCATTGCTTCCCAAGTGTGATGCAGATGTGTGTGTGTGCAAATGGTTCAGCCATAGTTTCTTTTTCTGATTAAAAAAGAAAATCTTCCATATCAGGTTGGAATGTTTTTCTTTAAGGTACACTCATTCCCTGAAGATAGCTGGGTGTCTGCCCAGCCTTGGATAGGGGAGGAGAGAGAGAACCTTTGTCAGCAGGACTGAATTAGGAAGGTATCCACAGACTGCCTTTCCCTGGTTCTAGCTCAAGCCTACCCCAAAGCATCAGAAGCCTGAAGAAAGTTTGCTCTTCATAATTCCCCTTTAAAGCCGCCCAGAACCTGAACCCCCCACCTGCAGGATGCCCACGCAGCCTGTCCCACCTCGGCTTCAGAGTGCCTCACATCCACAGTGGCCTCTGGGTACCATTCTGGCTGCTGTGTCCTTCCCTACACCTTTCTGATTGCCAGCCACCTCTCAGCAGCTGACTGAATGTGTTGATCCAGGGCAAACTGGGCAGGGTGCTTTCCTAATCACTCTCCTCAGAGGGCCCGGGAGTGACTCAGCTGGAGACCAACCGCTGTTGGTGGTGCGGGGGCAGCACTTTCAATCAAGTCACAAAACCAGCCCTGTCCCCAGCTTCTCCAGAAGAGAAATGTGCCTCACATTGCCATGACACACCACAGAGCGGTTTTCTTCCTCTGAAGCTGGCAGAACTAATGTGTCACTAAGATGAGTCAACCAAAGGTTTCAGGAGGATGGGCCCTGGCCAGTCTGCTGCAGTCGGGGCAAAGATGACTTCTCTCCACACAGGTAGCCTCCATTACTCCAGGAAAACACAGAGCCTTCCAAGGTACAGAAAGGGTTCAAAGAATTCCTGTGCCAGCCACTCACACCCTGACAGTGTCACACCCTGACGTGTGAGTGGCTGGCGAGGCAATTCTTGTCCACCTACAGGCTCTCCTTTTAGGTTTCTCTTTGACTCAAGCTACCAACATATGCTGTTTTTGCAATTGCCCCCGTGCAGACCTCAGCACTTCTTTGGGTTTCTCCAGTGCCCTTGAGTTACCTGGTAGGTCTAAACAGGAGCTCTGAGTGTTAGGGTGACTGAAAGAAAGGAAGCACAGGCCATCACCTGACAGGGGCTAACAGTCCCCAGGATGTGGGTGCCAAACAAAGGTGAGACCCTTCAGAGACCCCTCCCTGGTAACTCTCTGCCTATTTCTGGGGTTACTATGCTCTCTTTTCTCTCCCCATAGTCTGCTTCCTTAACCTTCAGGCCTCAGGAGAGACTAAGAAGGACTAACTGACTCCCAGCCAGCCAACAGAAGCACCGGATGGGATGTGGTGGGGAGTGCCCATCCTACCCACAGTCTCAGCTACATTGAACACATTTCCAACAGGTGCCCCTCCCCCATGTGCAGGCAAATGGCCCTGCAAGCTACAACAATGCTTAGGCAACAAGAGAAATGTCATTTGGAAGCACAGAGGTCTCTGAGGAGGACAGAGAACAGGAGTGAGCCAGTAGGCAGCAACCTCATTCCGTGCCCCTGGGCTTTGGTTGAATATGGGAAGGTGAGACTGGAACTGAGCCTGGGCACAGCCAGAGAAAGCTCAGTTACCCTGGGTAGTTTAAAGAGGGGTCTTGTGTATTTACATATTTGATCTTGAGGAACTGGGAGTGTCAGGAAGGACAGGGTGGTGGGGTGGGACTGGGGGCATGACAGGCAGTGATTGCATCACTAGCCTTTGGGAAACACTGTCCCTGTCACTGCACATCTCCAGGTGATGGCACCACTCACCTTGTGTGGTGTGGGTATGTGGAAACGATGACATTTTGAAGAGTCAGAAAATGGGAATCAGAGGGAACTATGAACATATTGGCTGCCCTCTCAGGCAGAGGCAAGTGTCTTGGGACTGCCTTCTCCTAGTCAGCTCCAGAGAGGCAGATCAAAGGAAAATCGACTCACCCAGGAAGACTCCTACCACTCACCCTGTAACCTGAAAGTCACCATGGAAACTGAGGGATAATAATGGAACCTATTCTGCAGGTGTTGAGGATTAGACTTAGTGTCTGGGATTCAGCATCTCACACTCAGAAGGCTGAGGAAGCCCAGTGGGCATCATGACTCTATACATGCTGGTCACCTCCTTCTGTTCTCTCTCAAGCTCACCCAAATGTTTTGAGTTGATAATATACAATTGCTCTTAGAGACCACTCCTAAAGTCACCAACTGGTAATGTCCAGGCTGTGCTAAGTTCAGAACATCAGTAGAAACTAAAATAAAGAAATGGAAGTCCTCTGAGCTAAGCTAGTATCTCTCAGGCCATGAAAACCAAGGGAAAAGCTAGTCTGTGTTAACAATATGTCTGGTCCTGTAGTCCTGGCACCTTGCTCTCATCCCAAGGCCAAGTGGACTCCATGGAGATCTCTCCATCCTGAGTGTTGGCGTGGCCCTGGAGAGACCCTCACCACCTTAGGGAATTGGTCTAGAAAGGAGAAATGAAATACTCATAAAGAATAAGTAGATGTCAGCTCAGACATTAGAGGAAAATGAATGAGTGTCAGAAAGCCATGGTGTTTAGATGACTTAGAGGTTGAGTGGGGGCTGGCTGCTACAGGTAGCACATTTTTTTGTATTGTTGTAGATGCTCAAACACCATAAAAATAAGCTAGCAGCTGGACCAGCCTGAACTAGACTCTGTAGCTCATGTACCACCTTCTCCTTCGAGGTATGAATATTTATTACACACTAGGGGATGCTTTGAGTCAGGGGTTAGCTGGCTCAGCATCAAGGTACATTGATGAATGGCTTCTCTTTCCAACTTGTTTTTACCTGCTGAAATTGCCTTGCTCGTTGCCTGCCCTTTGACATCTCACTGTATAGGCAGTAAGAGGATGGCGGCCTCAGGACAAAAGTGGGGTGTTGGGGAAAACGAACAGGACATTTGAATTCCCTCTGAGAAGCTAGTGTCAGGGCAGGTGGTAGGAAGGACACAGACTGGGACACCTCCTGTCCCTTTGCTTATGGAGTCACCTGGGCGGCTTGTGTGACTCTCATGGTCTAACTCATTGTGTGTGGCAGGCACACGTTGGCCAGGTCATCTTTGAGGACTGTTCCAGCCTTGACATTTTCCAAGACAAGAAGGAGAACATGGAGTCGGAACACTGTGGGCCAACGGAAAATAAGAAGTCTGCCTCCACATGGTCCCCTGCTCCAATAGCTGTTGCTATTCTGGTCACTCTTTTGCCTCAAGGCCCTGGTCTCTCTGAATTGCTGCTGATCTAGGGGACACAAGACAGTCTCTTCCCCCACAAATAAATCCTGGCATTCAAAGTTGTGACAGTGTCCAGAGGGCCTAACAATATCCCTCCAAGGGAAAATGTCACTGTGTGTTATCAGGTGACAGAGAAATAGACAAGTACATATGCTCTCTCAGTAAGGTTGAAGGATGGCGTAGAAAGAGCAGAGTCTGGGCTTGTTTCAGGAGTTAGTTGCTTAACGATTTCCCATTCCTTTGTGTGTAAGGCAAAGATTAGCTATTTATATCATTGAGAAGCACAGCATACTAACGGGGGTACATAGGGCTGGTATAGGGCAGCATGGGCTTACCCAGTCAGTTCTGTGCTGTAGAAAGATGCAAGAGTTGGAGGAGGTAAATCTGGGTTGTGCTGTGGTCGCCAGTGGAAGCTGGGCTCTGCAGCAGGCAAGCTCCAGCAGGCAGCAAGGCTTATGGATGCTAAGGGATTTGTCACAGGAAGAGTGGAACTGTCTGCTGTTCTGAGCCTCGGGCAGACGTAAGGCTGTTTCCTCTAAAGCTACAAGAGAGGGCCTATCACAAAAGGACAAGTTTAGAAGCATGAACACCCACGGCCAGTAGATCAGTTATTGAGCAACTATGCTTAAGGCCAGGTCACAGCCCTGTCTGGATCAATTAGCTTTGCTTTATAGCGTCATATAGGAAACCTCTAACCTCAGGTATCCAAGAAAGGCTGCTGGTCCAGAGTGGCCCAGGGCATGTGTGTGGAATAGTTCGTACACACCCATCACCTCTATAGAAGGAAAAGCTCATAAGCATCAGGATCCTGGTGAAGACTGGGTATGGGATGCAGAGTCCTTGTGGGCCTTTTGTAGATTGTCAGTAGTCTTTTGCTTGAGGAATCTTGGTTCCTCAGGCAGTCTCAGAAAAGACAAGGCCCGGATGCTGTGAAGTATATAATACTTCCAATATAGAAGGTCTGCTTGGCCAGGATGGAAAGAATCCAGTGAGGATGGAATCTCCCCCCATGGCCCAAGGGAGAGGATGCCCTGAGAAGGTACCAGGAGAGAGCAGCCTATCTAGTGACTAATGAGGATAGTGGGGTTAAGCCAGAGGGAGAAGAAATGAGCACCCAGCAAAGGCAATCAGACAGTCAGCAGCTCCCACTGGGCTGTAAGTAAAGAAAAGAGTCATGAAGCCCCTGGATTCAGGTAAGGCTACAGATAGGGCTCATTGGGTATTGCTCAAAAGGCAGGGCAGGGCTGATCAGCTTTGTGAATTACTCAGGATGTTCTGGGTGTGAGATTTGCCCTAGGGAGCTGTTCATGGTTCATACAGGGCCACTGTGTCCCCTTTGTACCTTCTGGAGCTTTGGTGTGCCCATGACTTGCCCTGAAGGACTTCTCTGGCAAGCTCTCCCACTGCTTCAGTCCTGTATGCAAGAATTCAGACACAAGGGAGTTTGAGGCAGGTTTCTAGGTACACCAAGGCCTTACTGCAGAGTCCTGATGAATGGATTTCCTTGGCCTGAGAGGTGCTGAAAGGCTTGGATATGCTCACTCCTAGACTTGCCTACATCTATGCCTTTCTCATGTGGGATGGCCTTGTGGGCACTGCAAAACCAACCTTCCTGGCCTTTATACCTCATGTCAATCAAAGGCCATCCTCTTTAGGACACTCTCCTATAATAGCATACCCTGTCCTGTCTCCCACGAATAACCTTCCCCAATCAGGCTCCACCAAGATGGCCTTTGCCCTGGCTCACGGTGACCTCCTTGATGCTCAGAATCATGGTCAAATCTCAAGTCTACCTTCCTCTCCATTAGTCACAGCAGATGACACAGTGGAGTCTCCCCCTTTTCTGGAAGGTCTTCCTTGTTTTCCAAGTCACTGTACCTTCCCAGCCTGCTCCCATGGCACTTTATAGCCCTTTAGCTGGTGTCACTTCATGGTTCCCACATCATTGCCCTAGGGCCCAATCTTGGGTCCCTTTTTCTATTTAGGCCAATCCCCACTGGGATCTCAAGCAGCCCCAAGATTCAGTTTCCTATACATACTGTCTCCTATATTTATTTCAACTATGGCATCACTCCAGAACTCTAGACTGTACAGCCAACTTCCTCCTAACATCTCCACACAGATGTCCAAACAGAGCCTCAACTGCAGTGTGACTAAACCTGATCACCCTGCCTAGTCTAGGATTTCTCCACTCTGAAGTTCATCCTGGATTGTTCAGGCTGGAAACCTCAATTGCTCTCTTTCCCCATACTTTAGGCTCCAATACCCAATCTTCCAGCAGCTTATTACTTCTCCCTTCAGAACCTGTCCAGATGCCAGACTTGATGGCACATGCTTATAACCCCAACACCTGGGAAGTAGAGATAGGAGGATCACCCACAAACTCAAGGCCAGCCTATGTTACACAGTGAGCTCCAGGTCAGTTGTGGCTCCAGAATATGCACCGATCTCAAAGAAAAAAACCAGCCAAAGAGCAACAAAACTGTCCAGCAATTAGTTGCACCTTCCATTCCCCATCCCTGCTCCTGTGGTGCTCCTCAAGGTGCTCGTGTTCCTAGGCTCCCTCCACCCCCCCCTTTCTCCTAGCTTTAGCTGTCACCTCCCCCTTTTCTTTTTAATTTGATTTAGGTCACTGTGATTCTTTGGTCACATTTTGGCATTTCCAGTAACTTCTGTTTAAGTGCACACCCTGAGAGCAAGGGTTGTGCTTGTGTCTTTAATGCTCAGGTGTTCTAGGACTCAGGTCTGCTTCTGGGAGCACGAAGACCTGCTGCTGGATGCAGACTCCTGTGACTTCTCTTGCTATTCCAGTCAGGTCAAACCTGGGAACCTGGGGTCCAGGACAGACATTCTGAAGGAGAGTGTTAGCAGCTGGCCAGGCAGTCCTTGGGAGGCTTTATTTCAGGGTGATTTAATGAGTCTCAGCAGATCAATGATGAGATTCTCGTTTTATACTTGAGAAACCTTTTTGGATACTCTTGGATCTCTCTTCACTTGAGAAAGTGGGCATGTGAAGAGGGTACAATTGGAATGCTTTCCTTCCTGGAGGCCAGCCTCCCCTTGATGTACAGAGCCAGCAAGGACCTATATGTCCCCAAGACTACAGAAGGGTCTTCTTGCCTCTTCCATCAGACTGTGAGACCAGATGTAAGGAAAGGCCTGGGCTGAAGATGTCTCATTCCCAGACTGTGCCTAGTCCCTGGGAACCACACTGCAAGTGGTTATCACACAATGGAAAAGAACCAAAATGTGTGTAAAGATGTTCTCTCTAGATCTTTCTTCTAATCCAAAGAAGCCAAAGAAACATACTCCCCTCCACCTCATTTACCAGGCCCTGGTAAACTTCCTCTTCTAGAAAACTTTCCAGACCAGTTCAGGTGACTGTTCCCTCTCTCTCCTGACTGCAGCAGGGCACAGCAGGCATAGCTGTGTTGCCAAACATTCTACATTAGCCTCTGGTCAAATGTGGCTCTCTGTATGGGTGTGTGCGATCACACCAGGCATGTACTACTGTTCCTTTGTGCCTGGGCACTCTGGGGCCCGGTTCTTTGCAATCTTTCCTATGAGCAGCCAACAAGCACTCAGTGAAGCAGCTGACTATTCTACAGTTAGCACCCAGTGAATGTTTGAGAGAGGAACGATTATAAAAGCCAGTGTCTGTGGGAAGGAGACCAGAGAAAAGGTAAAAAGAAGAAAATGCACAAAAACTGTCCTTCAAATAATCTAATTTTGAGACAAATGGAGCAATCTAACCAGACCACAGAGAAACAAGCAAACAAAACGTCCGAATCCCTCCAAAAGTCCGCAGGTTGAGTGTCTGGTTTCTGCACCAAGGAACCATCTAAACACACCCAAGACTTAGATTCAAATCTTGGTTTTATAACTTTGTCTCTGAGTGAAATTAGCCATGTCACTTAATATTAAACCTCCATTTCTGTATTCAGATGAAAAGGGCAGTCACAGGGTGAGGGTGAGCATGAGAAAGAACATGCTCGTGGCACGTCAGGAGGTCAGGGAGTATGAGTTACTTTTCCCCAGGAGAGGGGGTATCAGCAAGGAGGTAAATGGGAGGGATCTGAATGCCTGGCAGTGGAAGCCTGTGCCTCTCAGAAGAAGGAGAAAGAAAGTGTGGTGCTGTGGTGAGAAGCTATGGCTATTCCCCAGTCATCTGAGGGAGGACTGACAGGTAGGAATGACTGAAGGAGGAATGTCTGGAATGTGGACCTAGTGTTCAGTTACCCCAGGTTCTAGGCTTCTTCTGTGGTGACCATATGGATGTACACAGTTCTATTTCCATGAAAGAAAGAAAGCCAGGAGTCTTTCTATGGGAGAGACTGAGAAATTGGGGGAAAAAAAAAAAACCCAACTCAGAACATTGGCTAACATTATTGAACTGCAGCCCAGAGGGCAAGTCACTTTCTTAAGATCACATAAAAAAATATGGTTAAGCCTAGAAATGCAAGGATACAACACTTCTTGCATACTATCTATGGTTTCCCTTCTGTGGTTTTACTCATAGCCCACCACAAACCTAAAATATTAAATGAGAAATTCTAGAACTAAACAATTCATGTTTTAAATTGAATGCCTTTCTAAGTATCATGACAAAACACTCCAGCATCCATTTCTGCCCTGCTTATCTCTTTGTCTAGTGAATCCATACTGTATACATCACCCATTTACTTAATACTGGCCTAATACACAAAAACAGTAATACTATTTTATTGTGGTATATTGTTGTTACTGTCCTGCTCTATAATTACTGTTATCAATCTGTTACTTGCCTAATTCATAAATTTAATTTCATCACAATGTATAGAGAGTTTGATAGGAGGGTCATCCATAGGGGAGCCTTAGTATGTGTTTGTCTTGGATAAGTGTATGTGTTATATAAAATTTCTGTCCCAGCCTTGCTCTGCAGTCCAAATGAATCTCTCTTGCCTGTGGCCCGGACTAACCCGAGGTTTGGACCCGCAGTCCTGCTTGGTCCCAAATAATTACACAAAGTCTTATATTAATTACATGCTGTTTGGCCTATGGCTCAGGCTTATTGCTAGCTAGCTCTTGCATCTTAATTCAACCCATTTCTGCTAATATGTCTGCCAGGTGGCCCGTGGCTCACCTGTACTCCATTATATATTGCTTCTTGGGCAACTGGATTGTCTCCCCTGACTCCACCCTCCTCCCCCATATCTGTGTTTGGACTTCCTGCCTGCCTTTAAGCTGCTCTGCCATAGGCCAAAACAATTCCTTTATTATACGATGGTATTCAAAGCATCCACAAAGACATCCCACATCATGTATGTGTGTGGCAGGGGTGCTCTAATAATGTCTAATTACCAGGCTGACAGATGACTGCACTGATGTGGACAATAGGGAATGTGAGAAAAGTGGCCCAGTAAGAAAGGTGCAGAAGAACAGGGTTTAAGCAGGCTACTGAGAGAAATTACACTACCATTGCAGAACAGAAAAGACAAATTGTCCCCAGTCTGTTGATGGTGAAACTGAGTCACAGTGCAAATATGCCCAAAGTCTCAGAGCATGTAAGTGCAGAAGCTAGAATGCAACCTAAGTTGCAGGAAGCTCCTGCTGCATGGCCTCACTCCTTACTGTGCTAGGGGCTCTGCCACCACCCAAAGCATCCTTTCTACCCTACAAACCAAGTGCAGGCTCCCCAGTGTTATCATTGCCACCCCCAAACAATCCAAATGCACACATACCCTCTCTCATACACACTTCTGGTAGAGACCAGGGAAGGCAGGAAGATGTTCAAGTCATTTGACATCACCAAACATAACATATATTTCTGCACTGTGGGTTGGAGGGTGGATTGGTACGGCAGAGAGGTAGCAGACAGACCTGTGTAACGCTCTGTGATGGTTAGCTCTTGTCAATTATAGCAGGGGCAGTGACTGATAGAGATAGTTGCATGCAGTGGGCTCTGAGGCCTCTGTCACAATAACTACAAGACTAGAGAGATGTTAGCAAACCCAGGGACAGTGGCTCTATTCTAATGATAAAGCTACAGCTTCGTATAGAAATAATGAGATTGGAGGAGTTGGATGTGTTTAGTCGATTGGAACTCTGGTTGGAGAGACTGAGGCAACCCCCTAAGATTTCTCCAGAGACTGGCAGGGACTTTCTCCATGCCAGCAGGAGTGAGGGCTGCAGTATTGAGAGCATGTCCCTCGCTGGAACGAATGCCATGGACTCCCTTGCTTTTTCCAAGGCTAGGCTTGAAAATCACAGGAAGACTTGAAGGATTCAACTGGCCTAGAATATCTTGTCTGCTTGCTTCTCACCCTCCCACAGGCCAGTGCTGTGTAGAGCTGGAGCTGGTTCAGTTTGCAATCAACATAGCGGGACTATCCAGATGTTGACCCCTCTCAGTGGACTATCCAGATGTTGACCCCTCTCAGTGGACTATCCAGATGTTGACTCCTCTCAGTGGACTATCCAGATGTTAACCCTCTCAGTAGCCTCAGACTCAGTGTAGACACTTGTCAGGCTTTGCTACTTGAAGCCAACTTGAGCACTGAGCCAGTGGGCCAACCAGCCTGGTTTCATGTGCTAGGGCTGAATGTGATTCCGGATGCACTCGAAGAGCTGCTGGGATAGCCACCATGCCAGAGCATGGTCACAGAGGTATACTCACAGTATACCTCTCTTTTCCACTCAAGTTATGAGTCACTGGCCCTCTGTTCCCACCCAAACTGTCTTGCTAGTTAGTCTCTCTTCACCAGAACAAGCTGTGTATTTGAACTCTCAACCAGTGAACAGGATGTCCCTTCTCAAGTTTGGTTGTGCCAATTCTAAACAGATGACTAGAACTTCTCCTCCAGGAAACTTTCCCAGGGCAACCCAATTCAACACAGAAAGTCAACTGTGGACACAGCTGTCCCTGATTCCTTCAGTGAGAGACTTTCCAATACAGAATATGATGGGAAATGGGAAGGATGGTTGCTATGACAGCAGAAGACCACACAGAGGACGGGTCCGTGTAGGTGTTGGAGGGTGGATTGGTCTGGTGGAGAGATAGTGGAGAGATAGTAGACAGATCTATGTGACACTCTGTGGTTAGTTCTTGTCAATCATACACAAACGAAAGTCGTGCTAGACAGTTAAGGAACTGTCTCCATCAGGTTGGCCTGTGGGTGTGTCTGTGGGACATTTTCTTAGGTCCGGCCCACTGTGGGTGGTGCCACCACTGAGTTCTGGATTGTGTAAACTGAACTGACCATGAAAAGCAAGCTAATAAACACTTCTCCATGGCCTCTTCTTCAGTTCCTGTCTCCCTTGGCCCTAGACTACAAGCTTTAAGCTGAAATACCCCCCCCCCCTGCTTTTGCTCAGTATTTTATCATAGCAATAGAGAGCAAAGTAAGACTGAGTCCCTTTAAACCAAGGCAGGACTGTTGGGAATATGAAGGACCAACAGGCTACAACAGGAAATGCTGTCATTCTGAGCTCAGGATAAAGTACAGCTCTGAGGGCAAAATCCAGCACAGGAGAGAAACCAGACCTGGTTATTGCCTGCACTAACCTGCACACCCCCCCCCCCCCGGGCCCTCCCAACCACACGGGCCATTGGATTTCATACACTCTGAGTGTTCAGACATTCCCTCTGACTGTCATTTGGGTCTCCCTGGATCCCAATTTTCATAGCCAACATCATAACACAGGTTAAAAAAAAACCAAAAAACAAAAAACCCTCCACCAGCCTGTTGTGAACCCGTTTGCAGTGGCCCTCCTTCCCTTGCTTGAGTTCTTGTCTGAGGGGTTTGAGCCAGATCTCCAGGCCCCTACCTCTGGTGAGGTTTTGGGCTTGCAGGGTCTCCATGTTAATCACCTGTAGAGGAGGCCCAGCTCTGCAGACCTGGAAATGCCCCAACTGGCCTACTCCTCACCTAGAACACACCCACTGATTCTGGCCTGAGGTTACCTGTCCATCCTTCCCCATGGAGCTCAGTTCACTCTCGTGGCTCTGGAGATTGTGATCAGTAAACAGTATTTTTTGGCCTGCAGCTGCTGAGTATAAATGACTTGTCTCTTTGGTTAGATTTTAAGTTCCTATGAGTCAAAAAGGACTCCACTGCCTTTTATCCCAGCTCCACACTCCCTAGGGCTCCTTACAGTTCTCTGAAGACCAGGAGATGGGGACAGCTACATTCTAGGAAGTGGAAAGTCACATATAGGTGAGGGATGTGCTTGCACTCCATACAAGACAGGAAGGTGGGCTCTGTTCAGGGATAGAGGAGGCTCCCAAGAGGACAGAGTAGGCCACAGCCCCTGGTCAGCAGAGCTCCCTACCCTGGACCACAGCCTCACTGTAAGAACTGGGCTGCCCTTCATCTGTGCAGCCACCATAATGAAATCTCACTGTAGAAGAACACAGGAAAGAGATGTCTGGATTTAAACTTCAGAATGATTTATGCTGCGGAGCTCCTGGACCCCCTCTGGTGTGCTACTGCAGACCCAGTTTGTCTGCTAGCCAGGCTGGCTGCTCATACTGTTCCTGGGAATGGTATTTCAGGGAAGTAAAGGTGAGGACAGCATTGGAGCATTGTTATACCCAACAATGAGACTGGAGTGACCCAGAGTTCCTTCCTCAGGCAAAAGTAGAGTCCACCAACTTTATGAACACATCATATTCTTTATCAACCAGTGTGGGGCTGTTTTCCCCAGAACCTGTTCTCACAATTTTCACATAATGATGTTAAGTATGAACTGTCCAGAGGTAGAGTTTATATATAAATAGTCATTTCTGTTAAAGTAAAATTCAAGTAACATCCAGGGAGACACTCCAGCATCTTGCATTACAAGTCAGAGTTTGGCTGCATGGCCCCCGAAGACTTTCGTCCACACAGGTAGGTACAGGGGAGTACAGCCTAGCTACATCTGAGGGTACTTTAAACAACCCCACCGTCTCCTGCTGTCAGTGTGAGCAGAGGCTCTGAGTAGGCCTTACGAGGTTCTGTACCAAGATTGTCCTCCATTTCTCTTAAAAACTCAACTTAAGGAAGCAGAAGAGATAGCTCAGGGGCTGAGTGTGCACTGAGGTTGGTTCCCAGCATCCACACTAGGCAGCTCACAACTACCTTTGACTATAACTCCACAGGATCTGATACCCTTCTTTGAGCCTCTGTAGGCATTCATGAAAATGTACAAATCTTCCTTCGAACAGACACATACATACATAAAATTAGATTTCTAAATCTATAAATAAATAAATAAAAAAATTAAACATTGACTCTTTGAAACCTTCCCTGCCCAATTTCAGGTGATTGTGGACGAGCCAGGAATCAGACATTGTGTGTGAACTTGGCCATTCTTTCAGGCTAGCTTCCTGCATCTTCCAGACGAATGAGAGAACCATGCCCAGAACCTGTACTGTCCCTGAGTAGCCTCAATCTTCCTTGACACAGTAAGATGACTTTGCTCTTGCCTCTTTGACACTAAGAATTGCCTACTGTCTTGCTTTGGCTAGTGAAATGCAAGTGGAAGAAGTGACATGTGTCACTTTCCCTAGAAGCATTAAGGAACTCTGCATGCTTTGCCATAGCCTCTTCATCCTGATGTCTAACAGTGGGAGCACACACTGACATAGGGCCTCTGTTGGCTTGGGTCCCTAACAAGGTCCAGTGTAACCCACAGGCCAGCTGCGAAACATATGCAACACAACAAGAAATAAAACTTTAGTTGTTTTAAACACAAATTCCCAGAATGGTTTATTACTTTAGCATGATCTGGTTCATACTGATTGGCACAGCCTGGTTTGATCACCAATTCCAAGCTTCTAAAACACAGCAATGATTACTAGACTCTACTGACTAGTTCAGTATGGACTTACCTTCATTTTAAAAGACTATAAAACATGATTTTATAGATTAAAAACTTAAGGTTCAGCAAATAGAGAGAAATACCCATACCATACAATCAAAATCAAGACACAAATTTCCTTCCTTCCCTTTTCTTTCCTTCCTTCCTTCCTTCTCCCTCCCTCCCTTCCCTTCTTCATTTCTTCCTTCCTTCTCCCATCTAGGCAGAGTTCAAGGACTCCCTCAGGATGAACTGGGCCACAAGGAAGTTCCCATAGTTTCCTATGTTTCTCTAGAAACACTGGGATCTGGAAACAGGTCCCATCCGATCAGAACTGCCAATGCCCAGGCAGCCAATGGAACAGGGTTATACTCACACTAGTGGCATACTGGATGTCCTTCCAAATGGAGGTCTCCCGGGACAGGTCAGAGGCCTCAAAGAGATTGTCCAGGATGACCTCCCCGATCATGTCATGGCGGGAGAAACGGTCAAAGTCAAAGACACTGAGATGCAGCTTGCGGTCAGCTAATTCCTCGTAGGGCACGGGGAAGTGGAAATTCTCATCAAAGGTGGGGTTCAGGGTCTTGCGGTGCACCCGGGTCTGCAGCTTGCACTTACGGTCAGGCAGGAGGTAGATCTTGACATAAGGGTCAGAACTTCCACAAAAGTCCTTGGCAGGGAGGTCAAAGGCCTTCAGGATGCGCACAATCAGGGTCTCAGTCTCGTAGTCATAGCGGAGGCTGAAGTTGATCTTTCCACAGGTCTTGGCTGCCTCAGACTTGGCATCATCTCCATCCACTGACTTCTGCTTATAGAGCTCAGGTTTGATGCGGCCAATGCTGGTGGGCTGCTCTGCCGCTGGTGGCAGCTCATTGCCATAGTCTACACTGGAGACGTGCATCTGTCGTGGCAGGTGGCGCTTGAAGGATGTGTGCCTGGTAGAAGACAGGAGCCATAAAATAAAATAAATAAAATGTGTGACTTAGGAAGGAGTGGAATGAAGACAGACCCAACCCTGGTGGCTCATCCCTCCTCTTGTGGGGGCTCCCTTCCTTTCCTCTCATTTACCCCACTTTTCCTGTTCTTCACTCTGTGCAGGAAGTGGTTGGAATGGTGCCAGCTGTGCAGCAAGCTCAATAAATGTAAGTCATTGTTTTAATCATTGTTCTGCTTTTCTGACATCTGCTTTCTAGGCTTCTTTCCTGGCAGGCATGACTACTTTCTCCATTGGAGCATGATCCTCTGTAAGATGAGGACCATCTTTCCCACTGCCTGCATCTTCCTCTTCATCATCATCCCGTCACCACGGCTGCCACCATCAGGCAGGACCACTTATTTAGGAATTGGCCTCCAGCAGACAGTCAATTAGTTAAAGGCACAGGCTTTGGAAATAGGCTGCATAGGTTAATTTTGATCCTACTACTTTGGGCAAGTTAGTAAATTCTCTGCACTACAAAAATAAGATAATAAAAGTAACAACTGCATAGAATTCTGTGACGTTAAAATAGATGCAAAGTGTTTAGAAAGGGGCCAAGTGTGTGATTAGCAGCATGGGTTAGCTCTCAACACGATTGCATGGATACTTTCGCTGGTTCCTCACAACTTTAGTAGAGCCATTTGCCCTACTTTACAGTCTAGAAAAGCGAGGCTCAAAGTGGGCTATATACCCAAGGCCATATGGCTAACTCAGCCTGTGGGACCTTAGCATTCTCACACCTGGCTTCTGAAGACCACATTTCTCTCCCTTTGATTGGGGTCTATGAGTCCAAAGGAAAATTGCAGGGATCCAGGAATATACAAGACTGTCAAACTTTTGAGTAACACAGTGCCTATCCACGTCTTTTTCTAGAGATGTTTCTGGATTTAGAGTAAGCAGGCAGCCGCCATGTTTGCTGCTGGCAGGCTTTGGAATTAGATGATGCCAGGTTATGCAACTCATGCCACGGAGGGAACTCAAAGGTTTTTTTTTTTTTTTTTTTTTTTTTTTTTTAATTCTTGTTTTTGAGGCTCAGAAGTTAAGAGCACTGGCTGCTTTTCCAGAGGTCCTGAGTTCAATTCCCAGCAACCACATGGTGGCTCACAACCATCTGTAATGAGGTCTGGCGCCCTCTTCTGGCCTTCATGCATATACGCAGACAAGAACTGTATTCCTAATAGATGAATAAATCTTTAAAAAGAAAAGTAGAAATTCAAAAAAAAAAAATCCTTGTTATTAAAAAGCCTGGCCTCTCTTGCTTTTCCTCCAACATTATAACAGACTGAAGCTATGAGGCTTTACTGCCCTAACCCTTAATGCTTCATGAATGTTTATGTCTCTGCCTTTGCATATCCTCTTCTTCCTGACTGAAGTCTCTCCTTTTCTCAGAACTCTGAACACAGCTTCTAGTCTAGCCTTCTGTGTTCTTACATTCACAAGCATGTGCTCACCTCATGCATAGCATCTCACCTGGAAGGTGCCCCTTCCACATCCACCCTGGATTACCACCATGGATCACACCATCTTATCTGCCCCTCAAAGGACACATGCTATTATTTCTGGTGCTGATTCTCAGAGGCTGGAATCTCTTTAATGCACTTTCAGAAAGTATGAGTGTATGAGAGTTGGGAAGCTTGGGGTACAGCCTTCACCTGGTGGATGATGCTGGTTCTGTGGTCTGTCGCTGCAGCCTTGTGTGACGCATGATGTGCTCCTTGACTGACATCTGCACCTCAGCTGGGATATCTGGGGAAGTGTGGCTGATCTTCACGGCTGCTTCCAGGAAGCCCAGGGCACTGGGGTCCTTTAGCTTATCTGCCATGTTGCCTCTGGAGCTGGGACTTTGGAGGTTCTCTGAAGCAGAGTTAGCAGAAGAAGGACTGGAGGCCTCCTTGTTCCTCCTGGGCATCCAGCACAGCTTCCAAAAGAGAAAGAGAAAAACTGCCACCAGGGCCACGCCACACACAATAACTACCACGGCAAGGAGACTGACAGAGGTGCCTGCCCTCAGCACGAGGCAGGTGGGGATAAGCAGGCAAGGCAATGAAAGGAGGCGCACACAGAAGGGACAAAGACGGAAGAAGAGAGAAGAATGGTTATGAATGGGAAGAGGAGATGGTTTGGGGCTTGACCACTGATGGTCCATTTTGTCAACTATCTGCAGCCCGATGCTAACGGCAGATTGATTGTTTCAGTATCGCCTTGCCCCCCCCCCCTCCACCTTTACAAGCTCGGGGGAGCACTGGCTGCCTGCCCTACAGCTCCTGGCTTGTGCCCAGAGAAGGGACAGTGATTTAAATGGGAATCTAAGCAAATGTGCAAATTCCTGAAGCATCTATATTTGTATGCTGTTTGAATTTCTATTAGAGCAGTTCCTGTGGTCAGACTTGTGTTGTTTTTCTTTTATTTTGGTGCTGGGGATGAAACACAGAGCCTTGCTCTTGTTACCCAAGTAATCTCTCACTGAACTTCATTTCCAGCCCCCAACAGTCATTTTTGTATGCAACCCATACACAGTCTATAAGTTAGAGGCAGATACTGGCTAACTCATGGGTCTTCTTTGTCCAGGTCTAACCTTTTCCTAGGACAAAGCAGGAATTCAATAAAGGCCCAGCTCTCTTACTGGGAGAGGAGCCCAGCCCCATTCCCTTAAGGGCAGGTGTGTTAGCCTCTGCTCTCTCAGAGTCCTCTGCATGTTGCACACTAACCGGGTAGTTGTATTGAGTTGGAATCTGATTACCAGGGTCTATATAGGTCAAAGCTAAGTACAAAATACAAATGATTCCCATCACTTTCTTCTTCCATTTTGTGGTTCTTCGGAAGCCTTGTTGTAAACCTAGTATTTGTGAATAGTGTGGCTGGGTTGAAAGCAGGCACTTAAAGCCTTAACCTGCTCCCATCCAGACCCAGAGGTGGCCGTCATTTCAAAAGAGCTGAGCAGAATGCCTCCTCATGTGTGGAGCTGGCACACAGACTGCTACCCTGTTTCCTCTCCCCAGATGTGGAGATGAATCTTTGAGCCCGAGGCAGAAGTCAGAAGGCTCCGAGCCAGAGGTATGCCTGGCAGGGCTGTCACATGATCACTTGTGGGTGAGCCAGCAGAGGAGATGGTTTTGCTAATATTGTGTGAGAAGCTATGAAATTCTGTAACTGTCATTACCCTAGATGTCTGACTTTTTTTTTTTTTTTCCTTTTCTGGAGGAAGCCAATGACTTGCTAACTGGCCCTGGGCAGATTGGTGACTACCTCTGCACAGATAAGTCCCATTAGCTCAACCCTCTGCTCTCTTCCATCTTGCTGGTCCTTGCAGACCTGGATTGGAGCCTTACAAATCTTTGGACTTATGGTGTGCAATTAGTCAATAAATAGCAAGGCAAAGTTGTCTTTTTAAAGATGGCAGCAGTAGCCCAGAGGAAAGGCTTACAGGAGGTCACAGGTTAATCAGACACAGAACTTGGGCCACAATCCCATTCTTTCCATTTCTATGACTTGTTTGTCCCAGATTAAGCTCTAGACCCGTAGTGTGTTTTCATTCATGAACCACCATCTAAGCAAGCAAACATGAATGAGTTACAATTCTTTCCCATATAAGTTCAACTATGCCAGATTGCCAGATTCTGAGGTAGGCTTGGCAAAATGCCTAGATCCCTCCAGGTACTGTATCTAGTCCTTAAGGAAAGCTACCCTACATCCGGAGGAGGTAAGAATATCAGCCATGCTCTCGAGGAGCCACCACTGCCTTCCAGCTTCCCACCCCGTCCTTGTCAGGATCAGTAGCCAAGAGCCACATGAAAAGGGGCGAAGAGGAAATTATGGTAGAATCTTCCTATCATCTCTATCCCCCCCCCCACACACACACACACTCAGCCCACCATGGGCTAGAGAAATGGTTCTCAACCAGTGGTTCATGACCCTTTTAGGGTCAAATGACCCTTTCTCAGGGTCACCTAAGACCATCAGAAAACACAGATTATTTTATTACAATTCACAACAATAGCAAAATCACAATTATGAAGTAGCAATAAAAATCATTTTATGGTTGGGGTCACCACAAACATGACGAACTATATTAAAAGGTCGCAGCATTAGGAAGGTTGAGGACCACCGCTCTAGAGGTCCAGGTCTCCAAAGAGGTATGCATGTGTCCCAAGGGAAAAAAAAATCCAAGATATTTATATAATATTTATTATGTCATATAAGTAGTCAAAAAGTCACATGAGTTGATAGTAATAAGTGTTTTATTATTGGATTTAGTCAATTTATTCAACATATGTCCAATACTAAAGTGGTTTTTATATATCTAACCATGTGATCCTCTCTAATGAAACAGGTAAAATTATTTTATCTAGTATTTTTTGAATCTAGTAACATCCAGAGACTTAATAGATTGGCCCAGTTCACACAGTCAGTAAGGTGGGCCTAGTCTCCAGCCTTGCCCATATGGCTCAGCAACATCACTTTGGTAGATAATGTATAAAACCTGGAAACAGATAAACATACACTGGGAGTACTTACTCAATTTTTTTCCTGTTTTACATGTAAGATCTAAATGGCTTGGAGGTTATTTTTCCAAACTCTTACCCTTCTAAACTCATCTGGAAAGCTATATATTCTTACTCTAAGTGTCTGGACATCTCTGGACCCTTCACATGTGTTCTTTGTTACAGATGCTCTGGATCCATTTTCTGCAGTGAGTCGCTTTAAAACAAAAGGTATTTCTAGGGCCATGCTTCCTTTTGATCATACATTTTACTTGCTCTGGTAATAATTAGAATTTTAATGAGAAGGGAGGTGGTGAGGGGGAATTCAGAGAGCACAGAGTGCATTTAAATGTTCAGCTTGAAAAAAAAAAAAACTAAATCATAAATGAAAGGAAGGTAGAAGGAGGAAGCTTCTTTCTCCTCCCCTTCATATAGTGGCTGTTTCAATTGCTTCCCCGTGTGACCTCCAGCTGCTGTTCCCTTGGCTCTATGCTTAGAGAAGACAGAAGGTATAGATTATTGGGAATCAGTCCCTAACATTCAATACTGATTATGAAAGAACAGAGGAACCACCCCATGCCTGGAGAATCTTCTCCCAGGACTAGAAGAGCAAGCGTTGGCATCTCACAGGCAGGTAATCTAAGGGGAAACAGGTTCTGGACACTGAAAGAGTTCATCCATACAGGAGGCATAAGGTGGTCAGTAAGAAAGCAAGAGCAGGCCAGCTGGTGGTGGTGCAAGCCTTTAATCCCAGCACTTGGGAGGCAGAGGTAGGAGGATCTTTGTGAGTTCAAGGTCAGCCTGGACTATATAGCAAGAGGAGAGAGAGAGAGAGAGAGAGAGAGAGAGAGAGAGAGAGAGAGAGAGAGAGAGGTATTGTGGGATATTTGTACACTGTGTGAAGGTGTATTGCTGTGATTGGTATAATAAAAAGCTGAATGGCCAATAGCTAGGCAGCAGGTATAGGCGGGACTTCCTGTCAGAGAGAGGAAGTAAGAGGAAGAATCTAGTCACATGAGAGAGACGAGAGGAGACACTGAGGAAACAGGATAGGTGGTGCATGACAGAAGGTAGGTGGATAGAAATGGGTTAGTTTAAGTTATAAGAACTAGTTAAAAACGAACCTAACCTAAGGCCAAGCTTTCATAATTAATAATAAGTCTCCATGTTGTTATTTGTGACTGGTGGCTCAAAGAAAAATCTGATTACAGAAAGAAGGGAGGGAGGAAGGGAACACAGAATTAAACAAAAGGAGGTGGTAATTGCAGAGGACTTAAGATAACTCTGGTGGTCTTGAACTCAGCCAGCCTTCATCCCTTAGTGTGTCATCAGCTCCCTGTGTCTATAACAAGTTCCTGGGATGATGACCAACTTGTGGAGAGAAGAGTCTGTGTTCTGTCAGTCCCATTGTGTGGCCCACAGTGGCACATCACAGTGGATGGATGTGGTGAAGCAAAATCTCATAAATCATGACCAAGAAGCAAGAGAAGGGACTGGGGGCTGCTATAATCTCTGGAAGGTTCCACTCCCTTCCACAGGCAAATTTTAGGAAACAAGCCTGCAACACATGGGCCTGTGGGTAGACACTAAAGCATCTAGCCACCTCTGGGAGAGAAAACATGGGTAGAAGGTACTCAGAAACATGGCAGGTATCTGGGGGGGGGGGGCACCAGTGCAGATGACTGTAAAGTGCGTGCCATCCACATTGCTTTCTAATGGTTCTTCCTACCTCACTGGGTCATTATGAAAAATCAAATAAACACAGCCCTAAAATGCAGAGCATGTTCCCCCAACATAAACTGCCATTATCCCCCAGTACTTGGTTTTCTTTTTTGGTTAAGTATAATTGTTTGTTATGTACAGCTAGGTCTCTGGAGCAGAAAATAGAGACCCTCGTTCAGAGGACAAAGTGGCAAAGTGGCCTCAGTTCCCTCTGCCCTCCTGAAAAATTAAGATCTCCTCAAAGGTTGTTAGAGTAGTGAGACTGTCTGGTAGGGTGAAGGCCCATGGCCTCCTTCCACATCAAGAGAAGCTAAGTCATTAATTAGCATCCTAGGGCCTGCTGATCTTCCCTGGTGATGCTCCATTCTCTAAAGACAGAGCAGCCACTCCCTCCTCTTCCCTCCATCGTGGCCTTAGGATCCATGAGCAACTCTTATCTCTTGCTATTGTTCCCGTTTTTCTAATGTGCTCCCATGTCAGGAAAATCCATTGTGTAATCTGCAATCATGACAGACATTCTTGCTAACAGATTGTAATTGAAATGACAAATTGGAGAGAGGAATACCAAGAAAGGCTCAGTTCCCAGCTCACCCCAGTACCAGAGAAACCTGGGCCAGGGCCTGGGGCTGTTGCTGGCCCCTCAGAAATAACAGGTTGCCCAGTTGTGCTTTTTTCCTCACATCCTTATGGAGACAAACCAGAGCTCGGAAACTGCAGAAGAAGGCATACAGAGGTAAAATAACATGGACGGAACAGCATTTAGTCCAGGGAGGGAAGAGACACCAGGCAGAACCATTCATATTAATATTAATGATAGTATTTGCTGTTCATTTCTATGCAGCAAGTATTGTGCCTTTTATAATCATCTCATTTAATCTTTACAGCCTCCTGAAGAAATTCATATTCACTTCTCACAGATAAACAAAGTATAGAGATGATAACTAAGTCACTTGCTCAAGAGACACAGTGTGTTCAGCAGGAGCAAGGATTTGAATGTAGGGTTTTCTGATACCAAAGGGCAGGGCTCTTGAACCAGGCATTTCTGGGAACTGGAGGTGGGGCTGAAACAATGCAGCCTGAGCTGTACAGCAGTCAGGGAGGCATTTCTTACCTGTTAGCTGAAGAAGGTGAAGGTGTTCTCTACTCTTTGGTCTGATCTTTTAAACCTAGGCAGATCCCTGCCGTCTCGGATTGTAACTAGCCTCCACAATGATTTTTTCTTCTTCTCTGAAAAGTGCATGTCCTCAAATTACCCATGAACTACTAGACAGATAGCCAGTGGCTTCTGAAAAGTCCCATACAGCAATATCCTTGAGGAATAACTACGAGTGTGTGTGTGTGTGTGTGTGTGTGTGTGTGTGTGTGTGTGTGTGTGAGAGAGAGAGAGAGAGAGAGAGAGAGAAAACAGGAGCTGGTCCTTACTGAGGCTAACAGACATGGTCCATTAATAATAATCCCTGCTGTGGCTTGTAAATTTATTAGAAGTGGGTGTAATTAAATTCAGAGTCGGGGAGGGGGAGCAGAGCGCCATTGCTTCCTTTTCTTCCTGAGAGAGCCGGGTGAGCTACTGATGGGGATAATTAGCAGAGTCCAAACAGAGAAGGAATTAATGCTCCTGAAAAAACTGTGATGAGGATAGACAATGCTGGGCTAATTACGGCCGCACCAAGCTTTATGACTGGGCGCCTGCTTCCACCATCATTTGAGGATTCAGAGATAAATGGGAGGCTAATATAGAATGTGAAGGTGAAAAGAGCTTTGGCACTAATTCAGCTATTTTTTTTTTTTTTTTTACTATTATTATTGCAGGTGGTCACTGTACCTTTCTACCCATGGTCCCCTTGAATGAGGAATTAGAAGTTGGCGTGGGGGGGGGGGGGGGAGGAGCTGTCGGCCAGATGTCTCCCTTCTGGTCTCTGCCCCAGTTTACGATGAGAGGAGAGAGTTGTGTGGGATGTTATGGGGAAGAAGGAGTTCTATGTATTAGAGAGAGTTGAGGGATAAGGTGTCATTTAAACCTGGATGACCAGACCCCTCGGCTCTGAGTGTACCTCCTAAGGGGCTCAGTATTAGAGGTTCCTCTTCCTAAGTCCAACCTTTGGGGGTGATGATGAGCTCAACTGGGTCTTCTTACCATGCTCAACCCAACTCAAGACAACCCTAAAGAAGTCTGGGCTGACCCCAAGCCCCAAAGTCACGTCTAATGTTTATAGCCTATCTCTCACCCCCACACAGTTTCGAGGACAAGATGACAAAGAAATGCTGAACATTAAGAAGAGAAAACACAGCTTTTGCACAGAGCTTGAAGGAATGAAGAACACTAAAACTACCAGCCCCACTTGGCCCTGTCACAGACTGAGGGAGAACGGACCTTCCAGAGACATCTAGAAGGGCTCTACAACTGTTGGATTTTAAGATACTCAAAGTGCATTCTAGATGTGGTGCTGCTGTATCAGGAGGCTGATGCAGTCCTGAGCTACATAGCTGGATTTTGTCTCAAAACATCAAGATGAGGAGAAGTTAAGGCTCAAAACATAGTAGGATTGAAAACCCACCCCACCAGTTGTCTACAGTGGCATGTTTCTTCTGTAAATGTAAAATACAGTATTCCTTTCTTGTGTCCAGAAGGAGCCAGTGAGTATCTGATTCTTCAGATGAAGAAATGAGATTGTTTCAGAGAAATGTGCATTTCATTTGCCAGCACACACAGGAAAAAAAAAATTCTCTGGGCTGCAAAAGCTGACTTCAAAGCCAGGTGGTTGGATCACAGAACATCTCTAGAGTCATTAGTAAAACTAACAAACATCACATCCATCTAGAGCCATAGGTAGGCTGGGAACAACTGCTCCTAGCTGCCAGCCTGCAGCACCGGGCAGCCTGGGTCAGCTTTCAGGTTCCTGCATATCCTAGATTGCTGCGCATCTGCAACTTGAACTATGTATAAAGTTCATTCACCTCAACAAGGAATGACAGAAGGAAAGGCTGGTGACTATTGGAGTGTAAGAAGCATAGGAGTACATTAAGAAAGCAGATCTTTTATCCTCAGAGTTTTTAGAGAAAGTGGGAAATTTGCTTTTAATTGAGAAGTTTCCATATAGATCTTTCCAAATCAGGGTCTAATTCATCAAGATTTCTGATGCAATTCCTTACCCAGACCCTGGCCTATGGGAAGGTCTGTGTCAATAGTAGTAAACTGTGAGTCTTCACTGTTGAAGCTCAGGGTATTACTGGCAGTCCTAAGAGCTAGCGACTTTATAGCTGGCAAAAGGCAAGGAAAAAAGATACAATGAAAAGAGGAGGCAAACAGTCTTCCCACTTGCATTTTCCCCCATAAAACTGCAGATAAAAAGGTTCAGCATTGCTTTGGTTGGGGGATCAGATTGGATCCTACATGGAGTCCCTGGGATGCAAGGAGCAGGCTGGGAGGTGAAAGATCTAGCACTCTGGCCTGAACAGCACATCTCCATTGACCCAGGGCTCACTCAAATCTCCAAGGCTCTGGAGTCAGCTGAGCCACTATCTCCTGGTGTGATCCAGCTCCCTCTTTACCTGCACCTCTTGTCCTACCTTGGTTCCAGGATCTGGGGGTTTACAACAGACACAGTAACCAAATTAAGACTCTCCAAGGCCAGGGCAGTTTGTACAAACAAGTTCACCTTGGGGTAGGGTACTGATACAACTGATATCCTGCCTCTTGCCCAGGCTTCAACTCAGCTTGGCCGTTCAGATGAAAGGAATCATTCGAGAGTCAGAATACCAGTGTCTCTCCCAACATGTACACACAACCTTCCCCTACCCCTTAGCATTTTGAGGTGGACAGGTAGTAGTGCAGAACTCTGTAGACTCTGTTCTGGCCCTCCATACTCTGAGGTATCAGTCCTTTGCTGCAGATGGAGCATTTGAGGAAAAAATGGGAGGGAGCTAAAGGAAAGGGGGGAGGTAGGAAGTGACTGGTGAGGAAATTTCTGTCTGTAAGTGCACAGTGTTGGGGGTGCAGAAAGAAATGGACCAGAGAAACGGTGTCTCAGAACAGTCTGAGAATCTGGAAGAGGGAGAGCCCACTTTAATCACTGTCCTGCTCGCAAAATTTCTTCAAGTCTAATCTTGCTCTCTCCTGCTGCAGTCATCAGCTCATTGATTAAATAGTGCCAGAGGAGGCCAGAGGGAGCATACTGAGCCCCTAATGACTCATACAGATGTGAGGTGGGTGGGCTCCACTCACAAGCCTGGATACAGCCTCATAGAGGATACACACAACCTTCCCTGGCCTCTCTACTCCCTCAAAGGCTCTAGCCCAGAATCTACCTCTGACTTGACCTTTAGCCTCAAGGAAACGGAGCTCTAGAGTCTGAAGTCCCTGGGGACCTTACCCGACCTGCACCTGCTCCCAGAGCCTCGCCTCTGGTCCCTGGCCACTTGTCCCTGGGGAGGTGAGTGGGGACCATATTCCCGCCCCTAGCATTCCCCCCATCTCTTTCCCGCGCCAGCCATATGGAACCACGAAGCGACTCCTATTTAAGCCTAGGCCCAGAGCCACTAGGGTCCGAGTCCCCGTCTTGGTAGGTAGGGTACAAGGTTCAGTGAGTCTGTGAAGCCCAAGGAACCTCAGCGCCTCGGTCTCTGCAGGATCTCCCCACCCCCCACGCCGCATTCACTCCGGGCCTCGCGCTGCCCCGGGCTCTTCCCTCCGATGGGACACGACCCATACTCGCTTTGTCCCGGACCCTCCTAATTGCCGGACAAAGGATCCCGCAGCAGCGGGCGAGCTTGGCGGCAGAGACTGGTGCAGCAGGTACATACCCCGGCCAGTCGGCCGCCACGCCGCGGACACTCCCGCGGCTCCCGCCGCCAGGGCGCGACACGCCACCCCTGTTGTCGCGACTCCCGCGAGACGTCGCGGCTGCACACGGGACCCTCCCCGTGGGTCTCGGGCTCAAGGGTCGGGACTCACCGGCTCGGGTAAGCTCGACTTGGCTCAGGCGGCCGCCGGGGTTGCGTCCGGCGCAGGGTCCGCACCGCCCAGGCAGGAGGTTCCCGCCTGCCAAAGTCGGCGAGAGGCACCGGCTCAGTTGCGCACCCGCCCGGAGTCCGAGTGAGTCAGAGAGAGACCGAGGGAGCGAGTTATAGGGGTGCAGGGGGAGGGGGTACGCCACGACACCCTCCCCACTCCGCCCCCCCCCCCCAGCGAGAAGCAGACAGCCACTCGCTGCTGAGAGGTCTGGACACAAAGACCGCGTGCCAGCTGCAGACGCAAGTTTTTCCCAAGCCCAGGGGTTCACCTGCCTTCACCCAGTCACTGAAGGGTCCCGGACCATGGACCCTCCGGAGAGCTCAGGCTTTCCTCCAAAACCAGGACGTCTCCCTCTCCACAGCTCACGGCCCCAGGGGTGAGCCTAGAGACACAAGGGAAACTGAGGCCCCAATGGTGCCGCATCCCGGACCTCTCGCATTAGTGACCCGAAGGGAGAAGGGGTTCTCCTCCCGGGTCCCCTTCGGATCTCTTTCTGCAGCGGTGAGCCAGGAGACTGGCCCAGGCTGGGACCCCAAGCTAGACTTTTGAGGTTTCTGGGGCTCTTGGGCCGGTGCCTTGGGGAGCGGAGGCCACGGGGTGAAAATCCAGGAGTAGTGGGGGCTCTGGGTCTCCCGGTACCTGAGTTGGCCGCGCTCGGACTCTGCTCCGGGGGCTGCAGCTCGAAGCTCCGACAAGTCTCCACGTCCAGCCCGAGAGGGGGCGGCCGGGCCCGGCACAGAGAGGCCAGGACCGCGAGCGCCGCCTGGCACCGAGGCCCTCCGGCCCCCCAAACCCCGCTCATGCCCCGTATACTCTGGCCGGCAAAGCAGTGGCTCGAACCCCTGCCAGGTTCGGACTGGGGCGGGGCAAGTCGGCCCCAAGAAGACCCTCCCCGCAGCGGCCCCCTGCGGTTCGGCTCAGCTTTTAATCACTTCCCCGCAGGGTCCCCGCCCCTCACGTGGCATCCCGCGGCAGCTGGCAAGTCTGGCGCCTCTCGGCCGCCCCCTCCACACGCAGGGACCTGCTTGAGTCCGGGAAGGTTCCAGCCCCGCTATCACGTCGCGCAGGATTCAAGGCCAGCTGAGCAGTCACTGCGGATGTGACCTTGGGTCTTTCTGGAACTCAGTTTTCCTTTTCGTAAAAGAAGTGTAGTGATCACTGGTGCTTCATGAGTTCTTTGAGAATACAGGTAATACTTGTGAAAACGTTGAAGAAACTGCCACATGCCACAGAAGTGGGCATCACAATAACACAACATAAAAAGGGGTGGCCTGACTGTACAGCGGGAGGACCCTCCAAGGTTGTTGACAAGAGAAGTTGGTCAGACTTGCCGGGTCTCAGCTTTGGAGATAGAAGACCCCAGGACTGCGGAGCTAGGGGAACTGTAAAGAAGACTTTCAGAGCCCCGCAATCTTGTCCAAGACACCCGCACGTTGCTATGGCGACGGAGGCAGCGGCCGTCTCTCTCCATGGCAACGGGAGGAGAAAGTTTCTGGCGGATAGAAATGGGAAGCATCTCAGGAAAGGGTTCGGTTCCCACCAGACCCACCTCCACGTATCAAACCAAACTCACCAGAAATAATACTTTTTTCTATGCAATATACATAGCAAGGACCACAAAGACAGAAAACTAAATAGGAGGCTAGACTGTAAAAAGAGCTCCCCTTGGGGAACTATGAAGTGGGACTCACAAGTAGAATGGCTAGGATGCTTCTCTCAGCCCTGGAAATCTAGGAGTCATTGCTAATTGCCAGGGTACGAGCCCCGTAAGGTCCTATCACGGTAGATTCCTGCTGTCGTTTACCGTCAGTGTGTGGCTTTCCCGAGGTGAGAACTGGAAAAGAAACTTATGCCGGAGCTCCTGCACCTGCAGCTACGGGACTGGTGTGTTCAAGGGAGAGTGGTCGGGAAGGAGGGTCTTCCCTCCAAATTAGCACGCTAATTGGAAGTGACTTAATCTGTGGCTCGGGTTCTGGAGTGAGGATATTCGAAGCTCTTGCTCCAGGCGATTCTCGCCGTGCACCCTCTGCACCAGCCTCATCCAGCCGACCCCTACCGTTGCAAACCCAGACAGCGACCGCCGGGTGTAGTAAGAGCAAAGCTGAGGCCCTGTCCGTGGTGCTGATGGTTCGGTTGGTACAACCAGCCTGTGCGCAGTGTTGGGGAAAGTGGGGAGGGGCGATTAATTATAGCCGATTCACAGCTTCCACCCAGGTCGCTGGAGTCTGCCATAGTAGAGAAGTAGGATTTCGGGCGGGAGGGACTGAGGAGGCTTGATACATGGGCCCTATGCAATCCGGACCACTTTCAGTCGGTGGTGCTGGGTTGCTGTTTCAACAACAGGTAAGCTTGATTCTGCCTTTCCACTTGCCTTCCACTCACCTGAGGAACCCAAGACTTCCCGTCATCCTCCCCTCCACCGTCAAAGCAAACCTCAACCCCCAGGAGAAATCCGGAGTTCCGAGACCCCACGCTCATTAGCAGCTTCCCAAGCGGGGGTTTTGTGTTTATGTAAAACACAAATGGAAACTGCTCTCCTCCAGTGCAACTCTCACCCCGCGGCGATTTCCCCCTCCCCCTCTCGAGTTCCTGGGGACATTTCGCAGAACAAAGCGCCTTGTTTTGCCTTTGCAGAGAATGAAAAATCACAGGACCACCTTTCTATGGGCCCAGGTCTGTGATACAGAGAAATCAATCTTTTGCTTACAGAGTGCGGGAATTTGCCTCTAAACTGAAGGCAAAGGAGCCTATTTGGAGCAGAGCAGGTGGCAGGAGCTGAGAATTAACAGATAATTTCTCATTGTTCCCGGATCCAGCCTCCACACTCGGCAGGCAGCTCTGCGTCTCTGGCATTTCTCAACCTAACAGAGCGAAAGAGGTTCTGCCCTGACAGGGCTGCAGGAAGAGGCCGAAGCTCCAGGCTCATAGTGCCAGAGTAACTGCAGGAAAGAGACAGAGAGACAGGGAGACTGTGGGTGTAGGAGATACAGAGAAACCTAGTTAGACACCTACAAAGGCACACATTCAGAATTGACACTAAAAATATTTTTTCCTACACTATGACAAGCTTCACCCTAGCTGTTCTCTTCCTGCCTCACCAGGAGCTGCTGATGCCACTGTGGTGAATGGTATCAAAACAGAGGCAAACTTCCTCCTGTATCTCTCAAACTCCCCAAACACATCTACAAGTCTTCCCATACAAAGAAACCAGAGTCAGACTCGAAGCTTGTCACCCAAATGCCAAAGGAGAAAAAGTAGAAAGAGATGGCCTTGTAGACCATTCAGTCCCACAGAGAAAGACTATTCTGAGTGTGGGTTTAGACTCAGGAAGGCAGAAAGAGGAGCACTATACTATGGGCAGAAGCCGAAGAGTGACACCAGACAGTGTAGTAGAAGGTGTGGAGCTGTCACAGCCACTGTCTGGACTTCAGCGTCCTTGATAAGCAAGGCTCTTCACATGCCCAGCTCACCTTTAGCTTTAGAACTGTCTGAATCTGGAGCCCCCAGACCAGGCTGCTCAGAAGCACAGAATGGGTCTACAAAAGGGGCCTGAGGCAGAATGAGAGATCTGAAGCAGAAACTCAAGGTCTCCCACTCCCATGCCCTTGTCATCCTCTCTGTAGATAGCCAAAGTGCACTTGCCACCCCCACTTCCATTCTCTGCCCTTGGGGCGGGCACCCACCTTACTCAGAGCAGCAGTGTCTTTAATTATGCTACAAATAAAATGAATGAGGACCACATAGTTTTTGTTTGTTTGTTTGTTTGTTTTTAATTTGAACCTTGGTAAGAAATTGCTGATGCTGTAGGCGGAAAGAGCGAGCTCCTTTGACATGCGCTGATGTGTCACATTTTCTAAATAGGGAGCCCTCTCTCCAGCCCCACCCCAGCCTTTCCAGTCCCTGGCAGAGATGTAAAGGCGGCATCTGACATTTGTTCGTAGTTGGATAGTCTGACATGTAGAGAGAGATAACGGAATAGACACAAGAGAGCTCACTTTGTCAAGTACCTCAGAGCCACAGGGGCTCTCTGACCCAGCTTTGAGGACCTCCTCTGTTCTCTCTACCTTCCTTATGCCCTGCTTTCTAAAGTATTTTTTGAGATCAGAGAGGGTCACCCAGGAGGCATAGTGTTCAGAGGCCAACCTGTACTCATTGGCTAGGCTAGTCTGTGAAAACAGCTAAGTAGTAATTTACCTCATTCAATACTGAAGACAGAAAGGTGGTTCCGGGCCCTTTAAGCACAGAGCAGTGCCTCTTCCTTCATACTGAAGGTTGGTGGGGTTGTGAAATTCTTACGTTTTCCTTTAAAAGGTTATGATGTTTAAAAATAGACTTTCTTACATGTTAAAAGTATTTAGAAATCAGTTACAGAAGAATGAAAGGTGTAGTCCTGTGTCTTTGTAAAGATCTTGGCTCTCTGAATCTAGCCATTCCATTGCTGGTTTGGAGGAATGTCAATGCCATTGATACAGCACGGAGTCAGAACCTGGGTTTGTCAACTCCTCCTCAAAGCTTGCTTGACTGTTTCACTTTGGCAGAGCTGGAACTCTCTTGAGGGCTGCTTGGAGAATCTGTTTTCCCGGGAATGTGTTCTGTGCTCAGAGCCCAGCTTCCTGGAAAGGACCTAGACCACAACCTTCGTGTTGGGAATTCTCCCTCAAGGAGCCTGCAAAGTTTTTAATCTCAAGACACTGGCTGTTCTACTAATGAAAGAAAACCTAATAAAATGTCAAAAGTAATTAAAGTGACATGTTAGAAAAGGCCTGACAAATGATGTCTTACTCCTTGATTTTGATAGAATTCAGACAGAAAATCAAGGGCTTGAAATCTCCCATGCAATGAAGGGACCAGAGCCCCTGGAAAGAACAAAGTTGCTTACCAACTTATAGTTTCCCTCTACACTGTGGGATAAAATTCTTTTCCTATCCAAGGCCCCAGGCAGCATCTATGTTTCTGCAGGGGTATAGTGACTTGATTTACTCCTCATTTATAAAGTGAGAGAAGCCTTTGACACAGCAGTCTCAGGTGTTAACTTCTGTGAGCAGCCCTAAGAATAAGGTATATTAATCTCATTTCACTGGTGTGTGTGTGTGTGAGAGAGAGAGAGAGAGGGAGAGGGAGAGGGAGAGGGAGAGGGAGAGGGAGAGGGAGAGGGAGAGGGAGAGGGAGAGGGAGAGAGAGAGAGAGAGAGAGAGAGAGAGAGAGAGAGAGAGAGAGAGAGAGAGAGAGAGAACAGGCTCTGGATTCACCAAAGTTATGGCAGAGGCAGAACCTGAGCCTGTATCTTCATTCACGTGTGCCCTTTCTCAGCACTCACCAAGACCTCACTGAGACACAGTCTGTGGAAACAGACACAGTCCTGTTTCCTGTACATGGCAACTTTCGAATACACTGCTCTGCTCCAGGCTGCCATCCTTAGGGGGTGCACTAGATTGCTGTGGAGAAAGGCCATGAGTGAAATTGACCTCTATGCTGTACAGATGCCCATGTCTCCACTGACCAGGAATCTTCTGTGGCATGATTCTCTCTAAATTTCCATTCTTCTAAGTTCTGCATGCTCAACCTTCCCGTTTTCTCCAGGGTTCACTGTCCTCCTGTGTTCTGGTGCACTTTCGCCAAGTGCACTCTCCTCCTGAACTTCAGATGTTAAACAGTGCTGTCTTTGTTTGTATAGCCTAGGCTAGCCTTCAGCTGGCCTGCCTCCACTTCCCAAGGGCTAAACTTACAGGCATATACCAGCAACAATGCTATCACCAATAGTAGCACTGTGGGCCCGTGAGATGGCTCAGCAGGTAAAGATTCTTACTGAGAAGCCCAACAACCTGAGTTTGATCCTCAAAACCTCTATGGTAGAAGAAGTGAACTGACTCCTAAATGTCCTGCAAGCTGTCCTCTGACCTCTAGGTGACTGCTGTGGCACATTTGTGCCATTCACATACACATTCATGTGCACGTGAAGTAAGTCAAATGCAATGTAACACACACACATATATATACATGCATATATATATACACACATACATACAGATAGGTAGATTGTGTGTATATATGTGTGTGTGTTGTGTGTGTATGTATGTGTGTGTGCCTGTGTGTGTAAGTATATGTGTGTGTGCCTGTGTGTGTATGTATATGTGTGTGTGCCTTGTGTGTGTGTCTGTGTGTATATGTGTGTATGTGTGTCTGTGTATATATATGTATGTATATGTGTGTATGTGTCTGTGTGTATGTGTGTGCATGTATGTGTGTGTATGTGTCTATGTGTGTGTATGTGTGTGTGTCTGTGTGTGTATGTGTATGTGTATGTGTGTATGTGTGTATGTGTGTGTACACCAAACATTCACTGAGCAGTTAAGCCAGCCTGGGCTCTATGTTGCTTCTTTAATCCTCATAAAAGCCCCATTACCAAAGTTTCCATGTGCCAGGTGACAAGGCTGGAACTCAGACTACCTTGCTCCAGAGCCCACCCCAAGGATTTGTCACTCTGTGTCTTTCTCCTTGCCTCTACATGTGAGTTTTTAACTCTCAGTTCTGAAAACCTTGACCACAGGTCTCTCCCATCCAACATATCCAAGCTGGTAATTTTATTTTATTTTGTGAATCTGATCTTTCTCCCTAAGAAAGACAATAACTGGACTGGAGTTTTAACTGAGAGACTCAGAGTCCTCCTGATATCTCCTTCTTTCTTGTCCACATTCACATAGTCAATCACTGGGCCTTCTGAATCTCTAAACATTTTGAGGTCTTTCTCTGTTTGGATTCTCCTAAGCATCCTCACTACCATGGTCTAGGCTTTCAGAACCCTTCCTCCAGATCATGGGAGATGCTACAAGGTATCATATGATGATGCCACCCTCATTCTCAAATTTTCTTGGCCCTTCATGACAACTTTACCTTTCTTCAGTAGGGCAGACAACACCTCTTTAGACCCAGCCTCCTTATCTCTGTCTAGCTGCTTCTCTGTCCTCAACAGGCTGCCTGAGCTGTGTCTCAAAGGCTCATTCCCTGTGTGTCCCCCTCCTTGCCCTGCCACCCCACCTTGCATGCTTCCAAGATTCATCAGCTGCTCTAAGTTCTGAAACTTTGTGACCAACCACTGATATAATATTGGTGCAACCATATCCAGTTGCTAACTCTCCCTGTGCCGTTGTTTTCTCGTTGGTAGGGTGGAGATGATGGGAAGTGCTCCTTATCATCAGCCAGCAGACTCCTGAGCCGGCTCGGATGCCCACTTTTTGGGTGGTCTCACTGCACTCAGTAGTCTTCTTGGCAAGGTATTTAACAAGACTCTTCCGAGTCTGGGTGTAGTGGGATTCAGCACCTCCATGAGGGTGTGGCCTTTGGGCCAGCACAGGTTTGGGGTTCATCTATGAACTTTGAAGCATGGCCAAAAACAACTTAAAGTTCTGCGCCATGAGGACAGCTTTCTTTCTGCTTCTTCATCACCTGGAAGAAGTGCAGATGAGTGGATCCTTTTCCTATTTCCTGAATTTACTGCATTTATATTCTAAGTTGTTTAAATAAATATTGACCCCAATAAAATATCTCCCTATGATAGTTAATCATTAATTATTAATCTGGTCACACCTGTATGCTGCTTAAACCAAGATTTGCCTGTCTCACAATCTCCACACCATTAGTGGTTTATATCAGGTTCACACCCTACAGTGCAGGGTGAGGGTATTGGGGGAGGGGGATTCCCAAAGCCATTTCCCAGGCCAAATCAGGCAGGCTTCTTGGAAGGAAATTATTTAGAACATTCTGGGTTGTTTTATCTTTCTTTTTTTCCAGGTGACTTGAGCTGGAAGGAATGGAGGACATGCCAAGCTTAAAGGTTTTAAGCCAAAACAAATACTTTTTGGGAAAGAGAAGGTAACAGACTTACTTTCCAGGACCAAGTAAGGGAGGGAACCCCAAGCCCTCAGATATTTGGTGCTCACATCAGCTGTGGGGGAGCCCCAACCTGGCCTTCTGCCTCAGAGTAATATCTCCATAGGAAGCTGGAGGCACCTATTCAGAACCTTTCAGCACATGGCAGCAGAATTCAGGGCTCAAGAAGTTTCTTTTAGAGACAAAATTGCTCATTCTCTTGAGTGTCAAGCCATTGCTGTGAGGCAAGAGCATGTCTGCTGGGGCAGCTGACTGTTTGCCAGGATAAATTTCTGATAATAACACAAAGTCATTACTGTGCAATTAGCGCTGCTAATGAGGAATGCAAAATTTCCTCCTTTCCACTCTTTCCCCTCTATTCAAATATATTCTTCTCAACTGCTTCCTTCCCAGACCCGGGGCAGGGGGGCGGCGGGGGGAGTTGAGAGAAAGCATAGGGAGGAACATTCATGGGAGGGGGAGGGAACTGCCAGTAACTACATTTTGATTCTCAATTCTTCCAAATCAACGAAGCACCTATGGGGCTGAGAGAGATGAAGAATGGATAAAGAGAGCATGCAGCCTTGGACATGAGCAATGGTAGCATTTTAAGGGACCTCAGCAGTAATCCACCACCCAAGAGATTCTGTCTAGTGACTGGGCAATAGGACCTCTGCCTCAGCATGGAAGAGGCAGCCAGAGTCAAGGCTGGGTAGCTGTGCTGTGGGAGGGTCATGCTGTGTTTGTTTCTAAGAACAGCAGCTAAGCTTGATGGGATATATTTTGTTTCTTTCTGAGTAATTATTTCCCTTAAGACACACACACACACACACACACACACACACACACACACAAGATTTTTCAGTCACACTCCTGAATGTATCAAACAGATACTCTGAAGTTCCCCTTAGGGGTGGCTATCCAGCTTTGGGGAAACTTTAGCATTCCCTGGAGAGTGAAAGGGGACAAGGCTAAAAACTGAGAAATAATCACAGAGACCTCTGTCCCTTAGGGTGCTTCTTCAGAGTAGAATGCTCTGGCAAGCAGGAAGCCAGGTAGTGAGTGAGCCCACCTTAGCCCCCGGGAACATGGCTGATGAAGACTTCAGGAGAAGTACAAGAAAGGAGGAAAAGGCTCCATGAGGGGACTTCGGGGGAGCAGGTTGGGAATTAAAGCCAGGATTCCAAGAACCCTTGCGGAGAGAGCAGCAGGCATGGGGGTGGCTGCAGGCTACAGCTCCAGGGAGACCTCAGAGAGTCTGAGAGCCCACCACCCCAGCAGGAGGTGGATTGGATTGCCTGTTTGCCTCTATCCAATTCTTTATCATTCTTGTGCATGAAAATTGCCAAAACCCAATTGTTTTCCTCACAGCTGTGCTCACCTGGGGTGGGGAGAGAGGGGCCTTTCATTATTCATCTGACTAAAATGCTAGCACCAACAGCACCACAAAGAAAAGCGTCTCTTTTCCCCAGAAGCCATTCTAATTGTAACTGAGTTGGGGTGGGAGAGCTGGCCTGGGAGGCTCTGGGCTACAGCACACCAGCACCATGCCTCTCTCTGGGTTATAAATACAGCTTGGGCAATGCTTTTCTTGGGTTCCCTCAAACTCTACAAGGACAGTTCTTTAGCCAAGAAAACATTTCAATTGTAACTGTCCTGGATGAGGACCCCCAAAAGTGAATGGCTTAATGTGTCTGTGATCTAGTAGATACTCAATCAGTTTCATCTTGAGTAGCTCAACCAAGATAGGTGTGTCAAAGTTTGTGAGGTGGCTACTACTAGTTAATTCCTTGGCAGGACAGGAAGTGGAGGCCACCAAGAATCTAAAGCTGAGCCCTCTTTTATCCAGAGGGCTCTCTCCCTCTTTTATCCAGAATTTCTAAAGCTGGTCCTGTGTTGAGAACAGCTGCTTTGAAGACCTTAGGCATATCTTGGAGCTCTTTCTACAGAGCTCAGCTATCTAGACTGACAGACATCCCCTCTCCCAGCTCTATCTCTTTTCTTTGGCTCTCTGACACTGGCTCTGACAGAGCACTTCTGGGCTGTTGCTGTCCAGCAGGCCCCATGCCTGCAAAGCATCTTCTCTGAACCAATGGCCTCAGTTGCTTCTACCTGAGCCCATTTGGGATCCCGCTGCCACCTCCATGTTCTTTCC
This sequence comes from Phyllotis vaccarum, assembly GCA_033318265.1. Taxonomy (NCBI): domain Eukaryota; kingdom Metazoa; phylum Chordata; class Mammalia; order Rodentia; family Cricetidae; genus Phyllotis; species Phyllotis vaccarum. Next base: position 100,532,132 of record JARWLC010000003.1, read on the forward strand.
AGGGCATCTACTCTGTCTCTTCGTTCTCCTACCCACGTGAATCTTCTTCCTTGACGTCTCTCAGCCACAGCAGGTTGGCATTACAAAAAGGAATTTCCAGAACTCTAAGGAAAAGTACTACCATAACCATAATTTCTTTTGATCATGGCCACAGATATTTCCTAGGCCCAGGCCCCAGTGAGGAGGAGCCAGTAGGGGGACCCTGAGACTGAGTCCTCAAAGCACCAGCAGGTGGAGGGTCTGCAAGCTCTCAAGCAACTGACTTGTGCTGGACAAGAAAGACACCTGGGGACCAGAGGCAGAAGCCAAGGCCCCAGGTCAGACCCAGATGTAGGAATAGGTAGAGTTGGGTCAACACAAAGCAAGTCAGGTCCCAGGAGACAATTGCCACAAACACCTGTGAAGATTCATAATTGCTTTCAAGGGGGCTGCCGTGTGCTCCCAACATGAGTGACAGCACTTCTTTCCAGCTTCTGACAGTTTTCAGAAGAGTTGAACAATCTACTTTGACTTCTCTGATAAAAACTTGAAAGAAGACCCCAAGAAGCTCACTTGGCATTGGCTGTTTGTCCAAGACAACTCTAGTTGGCAAAACACAGAGAGGTTAAGTGTGTGGACCTTGGAACTGGCTGGGGAATGATCTAAATCTTGTCTGTTTGATGCATTCAGTGTCTATAACCTATCTGAATGTCCATTTCCTTAACTGTAAAATGAAGATGATATGACCACTTACCTGAATTGGAATAATTTCTGGAGAGAGTTTGGCATACATTAAGTGCTCAATAAACAGCAGCAATGTGTGATTATCATTTGGATTTGATTATGGTCTATTGAATGACCTCAAATTTAAGAGTGTGACCTTGATAAAACCCACTATTAGGGGACACATTTGAATAGCTAAGAGTGACAGCAGAAACTGCCTTATCTGCTATAAGAGGAGAATGCAGCCTTCAGGTGGCCTTTTTCCTTGCACACTGAGGCGGACACTAGTGGGGACATGGAGAGGTGGCTGATGATTAAATTGAGCCTTTAGACATGAATTATGGATCGATGACCTTTCCTGGCTTAATTATTCCCATTGCTGTGTGGCCTGGGCTCTGGCATGAGGCCCTGGAGGGGGGCAAATTCTGCTCACAGCCAGCAAAACCCAGAGCCCCAAGCTCCTGCTTTTATCCACTGTGGCTCACATAGCTATTTCTGTGACGAGGATATTCTCTCACTGTAAGGAAGGTTGTCCCCTAGTCCAGGGACAGATCCCCTCTTTACTCTCCTAATCCTTTTGACCTTTACAGAAGCATCTTTTCAAGTTTACTGACATCAGCTCATTTTTAAAGGTGGAATCTGAGGGTTCCTAATGAAGCTGTCTCATTAATAGATCTATGGGTTCTTACTGTGTCAGTACATAGAAAAAGCATAGGGCACTGGATGGATGGCGACCCTCACAGCGTCATGGGGGAGAGAACAAGCAATTGAGTTTGCTTCAGACAGTCAAGAATAAAAGGAAAAAATAATAAAATGGTATCCCACATACCTCTCACTTACCTTCAAAGTAATTGAAATTCTAGCCTTATTCATCTTATACCTCTCTTTATTTTTCAAAAGTCTTAAGGCAAATTCCAGACATTATATTGGCATACCTGTCAATATGTCTGCATATACTTCTGCTATATACATATGTGTATATATGACTTTGCATATATGTACAATCATCATCTGCCCCAAAACTAAAAAAAATAATTCTCTTATATTCAATATATAATTGTGATTCAGTTGTCTACAATATCTTATAATAGTTGGCATATTTTGACCCAGAGTACATGGTATATGTGTGTGTGCTATATATGTGTATGTGGGTGCACATGCCCACATATGTGCATGTGAAGGCCAGAATAGGACATTAGTGTCTTCTTTTCTCATTTTATGCCCTATTATCTTGACAGAGGGTGGCTCACTAAAATTGCTAGCCTATTTTGACTGGACTGGATAGCCAGCAAGCTCCCAAGAATCCTCCTGTCTCTGCCCTACAATGCTTGAGTAACCATGGCCATGCTCGGCTATTTACAAGGGTATTGAGGATTTGAACTCTGGCCCTCATATTTATCTATTCCAGTGCAAGGGTTTTAAGTAGTGGTGCCTAACTGCCTTCATCTAAAGCTGATGGTTCCCTACTGGGTGGAATTCCTATCTGAATATGGCCAGTCAGCTCACTAGTGGAGGGGTAAGGACAGGGAGAATAACCAGCCTTTAAGCTGTGCCTTATGGTCATTACACTTCACTTAGGACTCTGCCCAAGTGTATATGTTGCCCTATCTCACAAACTGCAGCCCTATCTTCCACTCATGGGCTTCTTGGATCCTTATTTTGAGCTGAAAGTTGAGGGGCCAGATAAGAAACTTGCTGTCTGATACTGTGACAGCCTAGTGTCTTGAGCCTGTTGTCAGGCCTGTACAAAGAGCAACAGTCTAGAGAAGGTAGCTCCAGTCTGCAGGAGCCAGGGAAGGCTTTAGAAATGGTGCCATTTGGTGCCATTTTGCGGTTGGGGAGATGGCTTCATGAGTAACAGTAAGGACCTGAGTTTGAAGTCATTGCACCCACATAAGGTGGTGGCTGGAGTCAGGTGGATACCTAGAGCTCATTAGCCAGCCAGACCAAAATGGGGAGTTTATCATTCACTGAGAAGCTTTGTCTAAAAATCATACAGTAAATCGTAACAGAGGGAGATGTCCTGAGCATTCTGTTCTGGCCTCTACAAGTATGTCCACAGGCATCTGCACCTGCACAAATCACACACACACACACACACACACACACACACACACACACACACACACACAGAGAGAGAGAGAGAGAGAGAGAGAGAGAGAGAGAGAGAGAGAGAGAGAGAACACTGGTGCTACAAGTGTCAAGGTCCCCAAGAGAATCACATCTCCAGGTTCTGAGGCAGGAATAGGCACAGAGAACAAAGAGAGATGGAGTATCTGCTTCTGTACACTGAAGCAAAGGAAAGAACACAGCTAAGATCTGAAGCCCAAAGGGACTCCCTGTTCCTCACCAGGAAATGTAATTAATTGAGACAGGGTGCGGAGCAGATGTGGACAAGAGAAAAGCAACATTAGGCAAATACCATCCGGTTGGGAGAGCATCACTGTCAACATTCTAACCCAACTAGAATGGGCCCTGGAGAGGGATACGGATAAGTTTGTCTTAGTCCAGATGGTCTGTTGTGAGCAGCTGTGGTTCAGCTTCAGGAGACCTTACATCTGATAGGAGAGGATCTTCCTGTCTGCCTGTGGTCTCCACATCCTCCCTCAAGACCTGGGCCTAGGTACTGTGCCCAAGTCCTCAGCCAAATCATTCCCCACATGGGCTGTTCTCTGGACGTCTCGTCCTTCACTTCCTGTTCTCAGTATTGACCTTTAGACCACACTCACACCCTGACTCTGTCACCCACACTCTGCTCAAACGCCTGCCACTGGTTCTTAGGCCTTCACATCACAGACACCCTCAGCATTGATAATAAGTCAATGCTTGTGAACTTCTGATGGCTGTCTGCCTCTTTCCAATATGACACTGCTTAGGTGCTTACTCTGGGCAAAGGCCTGCTTCTCTAAGGAACACACTGAGCTAATGACTAAATCCACAAGTAAGCATAGGATATACTGTAGCAAACAAACACAGACTCCCAGCCCTCAGAAGCTTAGAAGCTAATAGACAAGAGAAGGATGGGCCAGTGTCAGGCAATCATAAATGTCAGGATAAAATATTAGGTTCAGGAACACAGATGGAGAGCCACAGGTGATGCCTTTGTGAGTAGAGTGTTCTGGAAACATTTATGAAGAGATGACATTTGACCAGAACAAAATGAGGGAGGCGTTTGATATCCAGGACAAGAAATTCCAGACAGTGAGAAATACAAGGACAGTGGGCACAATGTGCTTAAATGTTCAGGGAGCATCCACAAGGTCAGTGTGCCTGGAGCCACAGGAAAGAGAGAAAAAGGAGGCCAGTAAGATGGCCAGTGGGTGAAGGGGCTGCTGCCCCTGAGACATGGGTTAGATGCCTGGAGCCCACATAGAGGGAGAGGACCAACTTCCAAAAGCTGTCCTCTGACCTCCATGTATGTGCTGTTGTGGTACCCATGCTCTTCACACACACACACACACACACACACACACACACACACACACACACACACACACACACACACACACACACAGAGTCAGACAGACAGATAGAGAGGAATGGGGATACACTTCACAGTGGAGTATCTGTCAAGTGGAAGGCTGTGCACTTGGTGTTACAGAAAAAGAGCATGAATGCATCTATGTTTGAATGAATAGGAGGCAAAGTCAGGGAAGAAGGCCGAACTGTCCAATACAAATAAGCATTCATTTAAATGGAAACTAATTAGAACGAGATGAAATTTAACTTTTTTTTTTTTTTTTTTTTTTTTTTTTAAATCAAGACCTTGGAGAGATGGCTTAGCAGTTAAGAGCACGTGCTGCTCTTGCAGAGGACTTGGGTTCAGTTCTCACCATCCATGTTGTACAGCTTACAACTACCTGTAACTCCAGTTCTAGGAGATGTAATGCCCTCTTCTGGTCTCCTTGGGCACAGACATATGTGGTGAACATACATAGAACCAAACGCAGACACACATAAAATAAAATCTAAAAGTCCTTAAAGAAGCAAAAGGTGCAGAGAAATGACTCAGTGGTTTCTGCCAAACCTGGGAGCTGGGTTTAAACCCCAGCACCCTGGTGGTGGGAAGGGGAAGCTCTCTTCTGACCTCCACATACCATGGCTTGTGCGTGTTCACACACAACAATATGTAAATGTAAAAACCTCTTTTAATTCAAACGCAATTTCTTGGTTGCTGTAACCTTCTCAGAAGTGTTCACAGCCATCTGTGATGCCATCCTGGTCAGCAAAGGCAGAAAGCTGTAGCCGACAGAGCCCACAGGGAGCTTTGCAGACCTCAGTGAGAACACAGGGATTTATGCTGAGTGATGGAAGGATCTGGATTTAGACAAGAATGCTCATGAGCTGCTTTAAAGTTTCAACAAGGCAGCAGAAGTCTTTAATCCCAGAAGCAGAAACAGAAAGGTCAGGACTTCAAGGGCAAGCTCAGCTGCATAGTAAATTGAGGTGCCACCCTGTCTCATCTCTGTTCTGGCTCCAAAATGTCCTTCTGCTTGTGTGGCCAACTGTATAGGACAAGGGTGGTCATAGTGACATCACTGAGAAGGTGCCAGAGAGAGGTGCCTTGAACCTGGATGAGAAGGGTTGTAGTTGAATTTTATTTATACATATGACTATGCTCATGGTTAAAACCTTTACTCCATTAGTCAGTGGATTAATCTATTGATGAACTCACAATTTGATGGCATTATTAGAAGGAGACAGAAACTTTTCGAGGTGGTGTTTGAGGAAGTAGGTCACTAGGGGCCATATTCTTGGGGGGTACATCTTGTTACAGAGCGATCTCTCATTCTCTCTCTTTTCCTCCCTCTCTCTCTCCCTCTGCCCACCCTCTCTCTTCATCCTGTCTGCCATGATGTCAGGACTCTCCTCTACACAAACTTCTGATGCCAACATGGAATGGAAAAGACAGCTGGGGCACTTTTATATTCTGTATTATAAAGACACACCTACTCCATGTGGTATAAAGGGATACACACCTGCATGCTGTTACTACTGTATCATGTACACACTAACAGTTGTTCAGATTTAAATCTCTCATTGCTAGCCAGCTAAAATAGTGGTCCCCCTGGAGGAGTACAGGTGGACACTGGAAGCTGAAATCCAGATTTGGTTTTGGAAGAAGTACCCGAGCCCAGACAGCCACAGGATGAGGCACAGTGCAAAGGTACTGACATCATAAGCTTCAGAGATGTGGCCGACCAGAGGGACAAAACTGAGCTCTGAAAGAATCAGCTGCTTCTGTCCCCCCACCCCCCAATAATCAGCTGGCTGCCGCTGAAATGTAGGCAGTATGTTTAAGATATTAGCCTGCTGCCTTGGATCTCCAGCGTGCTGAGTACAGTGCACTTAGAGAGAGAGACTCAATCATGGCACTGCTCACTGGCCAATTTGGTCACAGGCAGCACAAAAGCCCTGGTAAATTCTGGCATCTCCACAGGGACAGCTTCAAGAGCACCCGAAAAGCCATCAAGTTAATGAGGCATCCATGGAGCTGCCTAGACTTGGGAAGTCAGAGTTCTGGAGCTGACAAGTGACTTCACTGGGGAGCTCCCTCCTTCAAAGGCCCCTGACACATAGTTGCTTTCACTTCACAAACGAAATCATTGAGCTTTCTGGTTCGGTGCCTGGGTTAAGGCTTGCTTGGCCTTTGATTTCAAAGCATATTCTGTGCTGATTCTATTCCCAAGTTATGAGTGTGTGTTTCATTCTGTTCTGCTGTCCGGCTCGTTTCAGGCTCTGACTTTTAGAATGGCTGACACAGCCTCATTTCTAGAAACAGCCTCTTGGGGCATGTTCTGATAAGTTGGTTTGACTATGCTTATGCCTCTATTTTTAAAAAGTAGCTGTTTGTATATCCCCCAAGTCATCAGGGGGGCAAATGTCTTTTGTATCCCAAACTGTAATTACAGAGTTAACACAGGAACATTTTCTGTGTGTTCTCTCTCTTTGGCCTGTTTTCTTAGACAACGAAGCTTTCTGTCCAGTCCTTAGCCAGCTCTTGCTGGAATATAATATTCTTTCACTCTCAGACTCTTGTGAGACAAGAGAAGAAAAATGTCAGAGTCTTAAAAAAATTCAAGTAAAGTCTGCCTAAGGTTTACAATAAACAAAATTAGTATGGTTTAATGATATGTAGACAGATTATGTTAATTTGATATACTAACTCAGAAATGTAATTTGGATTGAATTCTCATTTAATAAAAGCAGGTGAATGTGTTTGTTATGTTGCTCTCCTGATATTATGGAAAGAAATACAGTACAGAGAAAAAAGCAAGTGAGGATGAGAAGTGTATAGAGAAGGCTAGTCTGAGGATAGAATTTTTGGTAAAGAAAACTGGATAGAAAAGATAATTTTCTTATAGGAAGGCTTTTATATAGTAAAATAAAATTTTCTCTTTACATAAAATAACCACGGTTTTCCAAAATGCAAAAGGAAAGATGAGGGTAACCCAGAAGGCTTAGGCATGTTGGAAACATCTGAGCAAATCACACCAGGCCTGAGAAGGAGGCAACTTAGAGATGGTATGTGTAAGCTAATTAAAGGTTATTAAAATTCCTAGCCAATTCAATGCATGGATATAAGACTAAAATATAGTCTGTTTAAAACAACGAGGTCAGAATCCAAAGTCATGCTGGGTGCTTGCTGTGCTGAAGCAGGGAGGTAGGGAGGTTAAACATTCAAGGCCAGCCTGGGCTTTACAGGGAGACCATGTCTCAAAGCCAGTAACAAAAATGGAGTCAGTTTATTCCAACCATTTCAAAATTAACCAAAGCCGAGGGGGGTATGGAGAAATTAATTTTATCTATGGCCTCCTGACACACTGAGTGTCTTCTAACCTTGGCTCTTACTTTTGTTTCTGACATATACGTTTCTTAGTTTCAAACCAAGTCATAACCACTTTCTGTTGCATGTGGAATGTTCTGATATGTACAGCTTTGCTCTAGAGAATCCCACTACTGCTAAGAAGACACGCCTGTGTGCATGTCTTTCATAAACTGCAGATCTCGTAGGAGTCACTACTGGAGTAGAGGATCAGAGGGGGCAATTTTATATTTTACATTATTGTAGAAGTTTTAACGAGAATGGCCCCCATAGTCTCATATATTTGAACATTTGGTGGGACTGTTTGGAAAAGATTAGAAAACATGGCCTTGTTAGAAGAAGAGTGTCACTGGGGGATGGACTTTGAGCCCACGCCATTCCCATCTCTCTGCCTTATGCTTGCGGATCGAGATGTGAACTCTCAGCTACTGCTCCAGTGCCTGCCTGCCTGCATGCTGCTCTTTGCCATAATGGTCATGGACCGTCTGAAACTGTAATCCCACAATAAACTCTTTCTTCTAGAAGTTTCTTTGGCCAAATTGTTTTATCACAGCAATATAAAAATAACTGTGATAATTATAAAGACACATTTGTACTCCACATTGTAAAAAGGAATCCTCATGAACATATTATTTCTAGCTTATCACATACACACTGTTCAGTTTCCAAGTTAATCCACTCCCTAGGCTAGATGCCCTGGAGAAGTACGAGATCAATACTAGCCTAGACTAACCAGATGGAGTATTTTGAGAAATGTCTGAGCCCAAACACTACAGAAAGGGGTTGGAGTGCAAAGACGGATAAGGAGAGAAGCATAGACATCTGAAGTCTCAGAACTGAGGCCATTCTCCTAACCAGAGGGTCAGGGGGAGCCCTGAAATGATGGGCCTTTATCTCCATACCCTTTTGTTGCAATGGGGTTTCTTGGTCCCGGGCGGCCAGAGGCCCAGACCCATAGACCTGCGTGCCAGACTCACAGGCCTTTAGCCCCAGACGCCTTAGCTGCCTGCTGCTGCTGCTGCTCAGACCCCCAGAAATGACTCGGACGCTTATATTAACTTTATGCTGTTTGGCCTATGGCTCAGGCACATTGCTAGCTAGCTCTTACATCTTAAATCAACCCATTTCTATTAATCTGTCTGCCACGCGGCTCACCTGTGTTCCTTACATGTTGCTCCTTGGGTGGCCTGCTCCATCTGCCTGACTCCACCCTGCTTCTCCTACCTATGCTCTGATTTCTCCTCCTACTTCTTTTATGGTGCCTGTCATGGCCCAAAACAGCTCCTTTATTTAAAGATTGAGATTCACAGCACACAGAAAGGTATTCCCACATCACCCTTTCCCTCTGTATAGTAATCCCGGCTGTTTACTAAGGTCTTAGCCCTTCTCAGGGCACAATTTAAGGTGTTAAGGCCTTTGTGATGACAGCCACAGGCACCCTCTCTATATTAAGAGGAGCCAGCTGAGCATGGAACTAAATTATGAGTCAAAATCCATAATTGGCATAAGATGTTTTCTTGGGAATTCTGTCACAGCAACAACAAAATAGAATACCATGCAGATACGTACTCATGGACTGACTTACAATGCTGCTAAAAATCACAATCAATTGAAAATAGAAATTCAAAACAATTTCAGGTTTGTTTTTGTTTTCTAGACAGGGTTTCACTGTGTTGGGTGGCTCTAGCTGTCTTGAATCTGACTCTATAGACCAGGCTGGCCTCAAACTCGGAGAGATCTGTCTGCCTCTGCCTCCTGAGTGCTGGGATAAAGGCGTGTGCCATCAACTCCAAGCTTCAAACTAATTTTAATATAGATAATTTACTACACAGAGCTGAGCCAAAACAGCGTGCAATAGAATATGGGTGGCCCCACTCCCATGATATCCTGGATGTGTGGCTTGATGCTGTAGCCCAGTATTATTTTCTAAGAAATGATCAAAATTCAGAAGTTGAATGACAGTTTTTACTAAAGGTTTGCATGCTTTTGTCCCTTTGAGTAGTTGTCAGTGAAGGCAGCTTAAGTCATGACTGTAATTTTTTAGTATTTCTTTCGATTTTCTATAATAAATTACACCATTTTGTCCTCGCCATCCCTCCCTCCAAACCCTTCCATACACCCCTCCTCTCTCTTTTAAATTCATAACCTCTTTTTTCATTAAGCTGATACATGCCCATATGTACATGTATATACATATATTCCTAAATATAAAGCACTCGATATGTAGAATGTTACTTATACATATGTTTTCAGGGATGACTTTTTGGCAGTGGGTAACCAGTTAATGTTCTCCCTTCCCAGAGAAGCCTATTTCTCTTGCTTTCAACACTCCTTGGTTGTCTGTAGTTATTTTTGTAGGACTGAGGCCTTCAGACCTTTGCCCCATTTACTTAGCATGTCTAAGCCAGCATGACTCACCAACACGATTACCTAAACATGGGCTGGACAAGGACTGTCGGTATTTTGAAGGTGGAATTGGGAAGGCTGCTGATGGACTGAATGTAAGATGTAGATGTGAGAGGTCAATAATGACTCAGAGCCTTCTGATCTGAGAAAAGGAGGCTGTAATACCAATGACAGAAACAGGGATTCCTGGGAGAGAGTGGTTTTTGTGGGGGTGAGGGTGGTGTGGAATCCATGCGTTCAGTTTGCATGTGTGATGTTTGAGATTCCCATTATCCATGCAGAAATATCAGAAAGGGGCTGGGTATTTACATTTGGAATACATACAGGACAGAAGTCAAGGCTGGTGATGAGAATCTGAGAGATAATCTTTTTAGGGGAAAGGTTGTTCTGTTTTATTTTATGAGATGGGGTCTTGCTATGTAGCCCAGACTGGACTTGAACTCACCCTGTTCCTGTCTCAAATTCCTGAGTGTAGGGAACACAGGTATTTTCTACCACATATGACCTGGGAAATGATCTTTAAAGCTATGAAACTAAGTTTATCCAAGGTGTAATAGTCTATATAGTTCTCCTAAAATTTATATCCTGGAATCCTGAACACCAAAATGGTGGCTTAAGGGGATGGGATTTGGGGAAAATAATAAATTAGTGAGAATTGCACTCTCAAAATGGAATCAAAGACATTCCTTCATATAAGAGACCCCAGAGAGTCGTGAGTCCCTTTACCACATAATAACTGAGCTGGGAAGCACATTCTATGAACACCTGGTCCTTACCAGAGACAGCCTGTGGTGCCAACATCTTGGACTTCCCATGTTTCAGAACCATAAAGTGGAGGTCCATTGTTTATAGGCTATCAGTTAATGGTGTTTTTCACAAGATGAGAATGAGGAGGCATGGAGAGACAGTCCAAGACTGAGCCCTGGGTCTACAGTTATACTGGAGAGGAGGAGTCAGAAAGATGAATGAAGAATAGAAGAGGAAGGCATCCTAGGAGCAGAGTGAAACTACCACAAAGAAGGATGGGCTGAGCCAAAGGCAGATGAAAGGTCTAGAACAGGAGTCCCGAGATCTCGGTGCCGGACTAGGCAGAGAGGACCTTGGCAATGGTTCAGCCATGGAGGAAGGAGCACATGACTAGACAGTATGCACTACAGAGTAGGTGAGGCTGCAAAGATAGCAACTGTAATTACACTTTCAAAGGAGCTTTGTTGTAGTGGCACAGAGAAATCAGTTGATGGAGTGGATTGTGAGGGTCAAAGGATGACCTTATTTTAAGATGGGAGATATTATAGCATGTTTTCCATGGTGATAAGCACGATCCACTAAAGTGCAGAAATTGACAAAGCAGAAGAAAGAGGGGTCAGTGCAGGAGCAATGACTTTGAGTAGGGGAGGGAGAGATGCACTTGAAACCGAAAGTTTGGCGACTCTTCACTTCCTGTAATAGGAGGGCAGTGCACAGCGTGGACATGCTGGAAAGTTCCCTTGGCTCAGTGAAATAATACACAAGGTCATCAGCTGAGAGTGAGGAGGGGTGACAGAAAAGGAGGCTGAGAAGAGAGGGAAAAGTCGTTCTGTAGAGAGGAAGAGCTAATTAACTAGGTGAGCAAAGAAGAACTCCTCACGGCATGGGGGGCTCCCCCGGGGCTCATGACCATGAATTTAAATGAAACAAATCAATATGGGTGTGTATTTTTTCCGGTCATGATTGCAGGTGAGGAGAAGGCAGTGAGTTGGATTTAATCAGGACTAGAATTTTGCCAAGCCAATGTTAAGGATGAGGCAGGGGCAAGGCAAGGTAGTTGATTATAATGACGCAAAGAACGATTATTATAGAGATGGATGTGGGAGTCTAAACCGGGCATGGAGGGAAGGAGGGCAGGGGATGGAGGGTGCAGGGGTGGAAGCTGGATAAGGTGGCAGTCCTGATTAAGTCTGCAATGACATCACAGGTAATGAGAAGAGGAACAGACAAAGAAGGAGAAGAAAGAGGCATAACGGGATTGGAGCAGTGAGGTCAATAAGGCATAGTGTTTCTATGGCAACAAAAATCATTAAGTATCATAACAAGTAGGTGATGGGGTACCATGAATGGGGGTGGATGTTGGGGAGGACAAGAGGTAATGTCACAAAGTAAAAGAATTGGGTAGCATAATCTGATCCCCGTGCCTCAAAGGAGTCCAGGAATTATAGCAGAGAAGAAAACCAGAAGTGGCCAAGGGCTGCAAAGGCACCAACAGAGCAGATATGTGAGTTGTGGTTCCTGGTATTGGGAATGATCTAAGAATCGGGCAGACAAGGATCTGATCTTACTCATGTTATTCCAATTGAGGAAGTAACAGAATGACAAGACACTATTGAATAATGAGATGTGTTAAGAAAAAACACAAAATGAAAGTTATCCTTCGTGTCAGGCCATTGCCCTTTTTAGGTCAAGCAGTCTGGATGAGATGGCTTTGATGTCAGGCAGAGAGGAAAGGAGTCACAGTGGCAAGTTCAAAATCAGGGGCCAGTGCCGGTAAAATGACTCAGCAGGTGCTTGCTGCTAAGCTCAACAACCTGAGCTCAATCTCTGGATCCCATATCATGCAAGAAGTGAATTGACTCATGCTGCATGTCTTAGCATGTGTTTGCATGCTTGAACACATGTGCGCACATGCGTGAGCACACACCCCCCTACACATGGAAGGAAGGAATGAAATATAATTAAGACAAAACAAAACAGTGTCAAGAAAGTCTTAGAAAACTGGTGTCCAAGTCAGAAAGACAGACTGTGCAAACCCCCAAGAAATAAGAATCTGAACCATAATGTGCATCGCTCCTAAAGGTATATATCTGCCCTGGAAAAAATGTTCCAGTGGATCTTTTTGTGTGACCAGAAAAGTTATTGCACCCCGACACGTGCTTTTTATAAAACGATACATCTTTTTTTTTCTTTTGCTCTTAACCAAACCCCTCTTCCTTTGTCTAAAATTGAAGACCATTTGAATTTTGCTCGCGTTGTTGGTGAAACATTAAAATTTCATCACTGGTTTTCCTTCCCATTCGTCTTCATTTTTTTATTTTATTGTTATTTGGTGCAAAACAAAAAGCTGTGATCAGATGAAGACAATAGAGAACAGCTAGAGGAAGTCTGTGGAAATAACTCCCCTCCCCCTTGAGTTTCGCCTCTGCTTGTGCCTAAGATGTTCATATGCATAAAAAGACCAGAGATCTATCACAAATGGTAGAAAATTACACTGCATTAATTTCAGAGCCTTTGACTCTGACAGCTCAATCTTCAAGAGTGGTGCTTCTGGGATGTTCAAGAAAGGGAATAAAAGCTACTTTGCTTATCTGTTTCATATTTTAGAAGAATATATTCCACTGCATTATCCGGGAAGATTTTGCTCAGAATCTCATCAGTTTGTTTTGAACTCGCTTGCACAAGCTCTTGACTTCAACTTGAGGGCAAAAGCTCAGAAAGTACAGATGAGGCTCATGAAAGCAGAGCCTTGTAGAAGCCAAATCAAGGGAAATGAAATGCCTTTCAAAATGAACCAAACCACTTGAGAATCAGATGCTGAAAAGAAAACTTGGATTCTTAGAATCATTTCCCTGGCTGTTTCCTGGGGTTTGCCCATTCCACCTTTGCTGGATCTGTCTGTGACAGGGAACTCAGCCCACTCTAAGAAATCATCCTGTCTTCTTCTGCATAATGGAAAAGGTTCTTCCTTGGCAAGAGAAGAAACTGACTCCTGGTAACATTTACCTATTGATTTTGGGTCATCCCTCCACAGCTTCCCACTCAGAACAATTCTTTTGACACCACAAAGCCAGGTTCCTGTCTGCCTTGGGTTCAACATCTCAAATTACTTCTGCATGGGCGTGCAGCCAGAAGGTTCTCTTTTACAGACCACTTTCTTCCAAATCCAAAATGGTTAGTTAGGCTCCCATGCTGGAACTTCCATTCAGATAGCTTTTGATCACATTGTTCTTGGAAAACTAAGCAGGGTGGGCACAACAGAAGCTGAGGGATGGAAATTAGCTGTCTGTCTACCATGAAGCTCTGGAATACACTGTTGATGATACCCTGCAGAGCAAGAGCTGGCTCCAATTCCTTCTTCTGCTCAAGAACTAAGGCCAGACATTGTACAAAAGTAGAAGTGTGTGTGTGTAGGGGGTGAGTGGGTATGTTTGTGCATGCATGTGTCACAGGACAACCCGAGAGAGCTGGTTCTCTCTTTCCACCGATATGTCCTAGGGATCAAGTTCAGTTTATCAGGCAGCAAAAACCTTTAATCCATTGAGTGAGCCATCTTGCCAGCCCTGTGCATCTGCTATAAAGGTGATCAAAGTTATGGATCTCATCAGATTTATATGTTTGATTAAGAATTCACCTGCACCCTCTCCAACAAGGGTGAGCCAGCTTCATTTAAAAGCTATACTCCAAATAAAAGCTGTCTAGCCCAGCACTGAACCCCACTGGACAATTCTTTGTTTTCAATAGAAGACCTGAAGCAAGTCAGCCCTTCTATCTGTCCTTTTAATCAAGCTGTGCATGGGCCACAGCTCTGAACAAGCCTAGTCTCATTTTCAGAAACATCATGGTCGAGTGAGAAGAAAGAAGTTAAGTGATTACACTCACACAATTATATTATCCTACAACAGCATGGCAGCAGCACCGAGGACACAGCACACACAGAGCTGAGCATTGGCATTGGGGGCCTGACAAGACCCCTCAGAGGAAGCTGCTGAGTAGTGGGAAAATTTTGTAATAGGTTTGAAAAAAAGAGTTGTTTTTAAATCCCAGCTCTGACACTGATTTGACAGACAAACTGGCCACATTCCAGTGCCGTGTGATATGTGAGACCGCCTTCTCTGTGCCTCAGGCCGCTACCCCATAACCTCCCAGCAAACACTCTTCACCTACCAGCCTCTTTTCTCTGGGCACACAACAGGTGTTTCCTGAAGCTGCTGCTCCTTGCAAGAATCACCAGCGCCCACCGCTCCCCACCCCAAACTCTGGGGCAGGCAAAATTGGGACACAACTTGGGTGGATAATGAGGAGATGATGTTCCTTTAATGAAAACAGGACACGGTGCTGGGAGCCCACCATGGATGGAATAATTACATCCTAATTAAACACTGCCTTTTGTTTCACACTTCTGTGTTCACTCTTAAATGTGAACTTAAAAGTTGACTTCATTCAAGATTCAGCTCAGATACACTCCTACGGAGTCACTGGGAAGCCATTTCTCCCATAGTGCTTATTATAGCACTGGTATTCTTTTTAAAAAATGAGAATACCTAGGCCTGGAGGGATGGCTCAGCAGTTAAGAGTACTTATTCTTCCTGAGGACCAGAATTCAGTTCCAACTACCTGGTAATTCCAGCTCCAGGGGAATCTGATGCCTCATTCTGGCCTCTGTGGGCACCTGTACTTATGTCTACATACCAACACATACACATGCAATTACAAATAAAATAAATGAAAAGAATTCTCTGTAGCTCTGGATTCTCTTCAGGCTGGAAGGTTTTTTTTTTTTTTTTTTTTTTAAGATTTATTTATTTATTGCATATACAGTGTTCTGCCTTCATGTACGCTCGTAGGCCAGAAGAGGCACCAGATCTCATTACAAATGGCTGAGCCGCCATGTGGTTGCTGTGAACTCAGGACCTATTGGAAGAACAGCCAGTGCTCTTAACCTCTGAGCCATCTCTCCAGCCCCCTCTGGAATGTTTTTTAAAGATTTATTTATTTACGTGTGTGATTATATGTGTGTGTGTTAATATATTGTATATTTAATAAAATTAGCCTGGAATATCAGAGGACAGAACCTCCCACAGACGAGCTCTGGAGATCATGGAGTGGTGGCCAATGCCTTTAATCCCATCTCTTGAAAGACATAGATCTGTCTGGATCTCTGTGACTTTGAGGCCTAACAGCAAGGCAGTGGTAGCTCCCACCTTTAATCCTAGCTCTAGGAGAGTTGATCTAGGACATAAAATAGCTGGGTGGGGAAAGAAATATAAAGTAGTAGAAGTCACCATTCTGTCTGGGTGACTAGTCAGGCTGCGGACCGTGAAGATAAGACTTACCCTGTTTGGTGTGAGAAGTTGTCTGGGTGAGAATAGATTTTGGTCCATTTCTTCTCTCTGATATTCCAGCTTTCCCCAAATATCTGGCTCTGGGTTTTAATTATAATACTAAATAGAATTTGTGCAAATTATGTGTGTGTGTGTGTGTGTGTGTGTGTGTGTGTGTGTGTGTGTGTGTGTGTGTAAGAGTGGGGAGCACATACCCATCGGTGTTCTTGGAAGTCGAAAAAAGACCCTGAATATCCTTTACTATTCTCCACCTATGTTTTTGAGGCAGAGTCTCCCTAAACCTGGCAATATTTTCATATTTTCTTGCCTAGCTCAGAAGTCAGCAAGCCCCAGTGATCCTCCTGTCCCTGAGACTCCCCGACCCCTTGAAGCTGGGGTTACAGGTGCATGCTGGACAACAACTTATTACAGAGTGCTGAGATCTGAACTTTGGTCCTTATAATTGAAGTTGTAGGTCTACCAACACAGACCCCTGGGTGACTGTGATGGCCAGACCTACTTCTCCTAAGGTATAGATATGCATTTATTGCAAAATAGGTATTATACAATTAATTCCTATGCCACAAAGTCTTTAAGGTAACATGTACCCTTATAAAAGTAAATATAAACTCACATTTTAAAAAGTATTTCTGATTTTTTTTTCTTTTTGCCAGCATGTATTGTTGGCTTTGATTAGAATATCAGTATGTTACTGTCTAGCCTGGCAGATTTGGTGCTTACAGAAGAAGTAGGAATATCAGATCTCTCTTTATTTTATGATTGCTCATTTGGGCTTGTGAGTATTAGTACTAACTTCAAGTTACAGTGATCCTTTTAAGCCGTTTGTCTATTCTAAGAGGAAGACATTGATTCAGAGCTAGATTACATAATCTCTAGCAATATAATGTAAAAGTTATAGGAACATAAAAAGTAGTCCATTGATAAAACAGGATAGCAATCAACACTTGTGAGTGTTGGACTCTCGTTGCTGCATCTCTCTGGGCTGCGCAGGCTCAGAACCAGCCAATAAGTGACTAAGTGTCTTAGTTTGCATTCCCATTGCTGTGAAGAGACACCATGAAACAAATAACTAGAGTGGCTTACATTGATGATAGTCCATCATCATGTTGGTGCACATGGTGTAGGCAGATATGGTGCTGAAGCTGAGAGTCCTGTG
This sequence comes from Phyllotis vaccarum, assembly GCA_033318265.1. Classification (NCBI taxonomy): domain Eukaryota; kingdom Metazoa; phylum Chordata; class Mammalia; order Rodentia; family Cricetidae; genus Phyllotis; species Phyllotis vaccarum. The sequence goes on from JARWLC010000003.1 coordinate 100,549,314, forward strand.
CTTTGATAGGCAGGCAGCAGGAAGTGGTCTCTGTCACTGGGTGTAGCTTGAGCACACACGAGACTTTCAAAGCCTGCCTCCACAGTGACACACTTTCTCCAACAGCCCACACCTCCCAATAGTACCACTCCCTCTGGGGACCATTTTTTCAAACCACCATACCAAGTAAGGGCTCTGAATGGCTCTTATCAGTCCATGTCATAAATATTAAGTGTAACTTTCTCTAATTTTTAATTACAAAATGAAAATTCTATATTTTACTGCATCAAACACATGCATTATCATAGTCTAGTAGCTCTAAAATTAAGATTCATCTCACCTGGTTTTTTTGATAAAAAATTCTTCCTAATGTATACAATGGTAGCAATCAATGGAATCTTTGGTTAAACAAGATTTGGTAAACACAGACCCTAACTAATTACTTCATGTGCTGACCACAGTGTATTATTTCATGGTCACTTTTAGACACTGATGCTCTAGAGTCTTGATTCTCAGAGTGCAGTTTTTGGAAGAACACCAAGGGTATGTCTGAGCGGATTCAGTTCCTACCTCCTGATCAACTTTGGGTTTTAATTGAACACCCCCTCAGTTCCTCACCTGGAACTCAGTAACGATGTGTTTTAATTCAGTTTCTATTTCTGTGCAGAGACTCCATCTTACAGGCAACAGAAAGTTGACTGTCACACTGGACAATATCTCGAGCATAGGAAACCTCAAAGCCCACATCCATAGTGACACACTTCCTCCACAAGCCCTACCCACTTCAATAAGCCACACCTCCTAATAATGCACCTCCCCATGAGATTATGGGGGCCAATTACATTCAAACTACCACACTATGTGAACAGGAGTAGTTGAGAAACCTGCTCTCCAGGCACTGGAATTTCAAACTTGTAAGTCCCAGAGGGGACTTACACTGTATTTAATGAGGACAGACAGCCTTCCAAGGTGAATGCACCACCTCGCTGGTGCCCACTTAATCTCTCTGGAAAAGGTAAGGCAAAATAGAAAATGCACCAAGCTGATTTATTGCATTTTTCAATTATTTATTATTTACACATATTTATATGTTATATATATCTACACATACATACATAATCATATATACATACAGATTTTTTTTCCTCCAGTGGTTGATTTAAATTCACCAATGCTGTCCTGGGTTGCAATCTTTGGAATTTGCCAAGAAAATGTCTAGAGTCAATGAGAGTCACTTTCAGCACAGTGCACAGTACTCAGGACATTTTTCCTCCTGACCCTTCCCATGTCTTTTCAAGGTCAGGTACTTTTGGCTTTGGTTTTTGACAGGCCTCACTATGTAGTTTTGGTTGGCCTAGAATTCCTATGGACCTCACCTGGTGTTCTTCCAAAAACCGAACTCTGAGAATCAAGACTCTAGAGCATCAGTGTCTAAAAGTGACCATGAAATAATACACTGTGGTCAGCACATGAAGTAATTAGTTAGGGTCTGTGTTTATCAAATCTTGTTTAACCAAAGATTCCATTGATTGCTACCATTGTATACATTAGGAAGAATTTTTCATCAAAAAAACCCAGGTGACGTGAATCTTAATCTTAGAGCTACTAGACTATGATAATGCATGTGTTTGATGCAGTAAAATATAGAATTTTCATTTTGTAATTAAAAATTACAGAAAGTCACACTTACCAGCAAGGCAGAACGAAATTATACTACTTTGCTTAAGTCAATGTTTAAATGGAAGCCAAAATGATAGCCCCTCCCAAACCATCCCAGGCCTAATCCTGGAATGCCTGCAAATGCTGGACCCCATTGCCAATCAGATGATCTTCATCTGGAAAGATTATCCTGGATTATCTGTGAGAATGAGTTGTAATTGCCAGGATTCTGGCAAATCAGAAAGAAATACAGAGCTGTTCCGGGGATACAGAGCGAGAAAGACTCCATTAGGGTGGATGGAGAGCCAAGAATCAATGACCAGGGCAGCCAGAGAGGCAGAAAAAGAACAGAAGCTGCCAGCCCTGCTCACACCTTGATTTTAGTGAAACTGAATTAGGGAGGCGGCTTTGAACTTCTGACCCCCAGAACTGTAAAGGAATGAATCTTCAGTGTTTTAGAAACTGAGTGATAATGTGTTACTTCTTCCCTAGAAAGCAGATATAACTTATTTTGGCAGATCAGTAATGCTTAATCCTGGCCTTGCGCTGGAATCCTTAAGAATAGATACATTACAGATGCCCAGGTCCCGGAAGGAGAGATTCTGATTTCATCATAACCTCGGGTGTGGAGGTTCTATTTACTTAAAACTTTTGTGAGTATGTTTATTTACACTTCTTTATGGGGGGCCTGCACATGCCACACCAAAGAACACTGTGACAGTTACCTTTCCCTTTCCACCACATGGGTCTCGGAAACAGACTCAGACCCCTAGGCTTGGTGGCAAGTGTCTCTATCCACTGAGGCACCTTGAAGGCCAACTTTGGGGTTTTAAAAAGCATGGTCAGAGGGTCCTGATTCCCTTTGAGAACTAACTTTGTAAAGGCGTACGGTTATTTGTTAGAAATATAGAGTTTAGGCACCACCCCTATCTGCATAATCAAAAATCTAAATGTTACCAAGATCTCTGGGGTGGGGAGGGGGGGAGACAGAACCAAAGTTCAAGGGGTATGCTATACTAGAGTTTAGCATTCCTAAACATCTGGAGGACAGAGCTGGGTTTCTTCATCAGGTAACCCAGCAGCAGCAGCACCTGGCGTAGAGAGCTAGAAATAATGAAAGAATGAGCAGCTGCCCTCTGAGCCTCCTGCAAAGCTGGGTGCTGGAGAGGTACAAAAATAAATGGATGGCTTCACAAAAGCTCATATTTTATTTGAATACATAAGACACTTAAGAGAAGCTCCAACCATCTCCGCATTTTTTTTCGGTCATTCCCCAGCCCTGTAGTCTGAAGTTTCTGTCCTTTCTGGGCCCCTCTGTCTGGACAAAGTTCACCCACCTGTGGTCCTGCAGCTATTTAAAAAATAATTACTGAGAGGCTTTTATTAATTACAAACTGTTTGGCCTATGGCTTGGGCTCACCACTAATTAGCTCCTACAACTTAACTCAACCCATTCTTATTAATCTATGTCTTGCTACGTAGCTAGTGGCTTTACTTGCATCCCATTATATCTTGTATTCACCAGTCTGCAGCATCTCTGTGTGACTATGCGCTCCTTTATCTCTGCTTGGATTTCCCCTCCTGCCTCCAAGATGCCTTGCCATAGGCCAAAAGAGTTTCTTTATTAACCAATGATAATAAGCATATTCACAGCATACAGAAAGACATCATGGCCCATGGATGGAATCTCCAAACTCAGAGAACACAGGGAAACACTTGCAGAGGAAAAGATGAGAAGGGCCTGGGAATCAGGATGCAGGAAGTTGTGAGCATGAAAAAGTGGACAGGAGCACACTGCAGAATGGTTGCTCCCTTTGGGTGGCTGTACAGACAAGAAATGTTGAAAATGTGCTGTAATCTGAGGTGTCAAGCTGATCAGGCCACACAGCTGTGGTGCCAGATAAGCTGAGGTCAAGGACCAGACTGGGCAAATGGGCAGCTGGAGGAAGCAGACCCAGAGTCTATGCATTCAGACTGAGCTTAGACCAGGTGGAAGGGAACAGGCCTACCTGCATGCCTTCCATTCATACATCATTGAATTTCAAACTCCAAGTCCAAGTAGAGTTTGATTGACCCAACTCGGAGTCCATGACTCAGAGAACAGACTACCTGCATGTACAGTCAAAATTGTATCTATCAGTAAGGAAGCAATTTCCCAAAAGGAAATACAAATATGGATAGACTCTTATGTCAGTCTTTCATATTAGAAATAGACATCCTGGTCGGAGAACTAATCCCATGTTTGCAGAGATCAAAAGCATTGCCTCATCTCAGGCTCCATCTGTAGGTTCCACCCTACCTGGTCCTGACAGTGTCTCCCAAGATGCCTTCATCAGTGGCACTGGTGTTGCTTTTGAGTTACTCATAATCCCAGTCACCAGCCCCAGAGGCTTCCAGGATGACGTGTTGTCCTATAGAACACCAGCTTCTGCATCAGATCAACCCTGGGTTCAAACACCAGGGCCAGTGCTTTTGGAAGTGAGGAGGTAAGGAATGAATCAGGGGAATTAGTGGAGCAGTGTGTGGAGGGGTACCTGATCAGAATACATTGTATGACATGCTCAAATAATTAATAAAAACATTGTATATAATAAATGTAAATATTATATATATATTTATGTAAAGCTATATATGGTGGCACATGCTTATAATTCCATCACTGGGGAGGCAGAGATAGGCAGATCCCTGGGGTTCCTTGATCAGCCAATCTAGTCTATTTGGTGAGTTCCAGGTTAATGAGAGACCTTTTTCAAGAAAAAGCTGAATGACTGATACCTGAAGAAGGATGCTGTCCTCCGGCCTGCAAGAGAATGCCACCCCTACCCCTACCCCTGACACACACACACACACACACACACACACACACACACACACACACACACACACAAATAAGTATGAAATATGGAAGGAAGGAAAGAAGGGAGGGAAAGATGGAAAGACGGCACATCATTGCCAGCCCTTAGCTGGAACCTTTTTACTACTAAAAGAAGGTTGGCCTCTGTCTTGGCCCAAGTCAGCTGCAAGACTGGAGTCTATTATCAAGTGTATCTGAGTTGCTCCTCCATATTCCTTGTCTGTGAATATGCAAGAGATTAATCAATAGATTTGCTAAGACTGATGAACAACCCAATACTCTATAAATCTACCCCATGCTTTCTCTACTACCAAGATAGTTTTAATCATCGCACAGACCTTCTACAGTCATGCGCTCATTACCAGATAAACTGCCACTTTAAACATTGCCTGTGTCCAAAGGACTTCACCCCCAGGCGGAATGGACCATTAAAAGACAACCTGATTCCTACAAATGACAACCAGAGCTGCCCTTGATGTGAGCCTCCCAGGTGCTAATGAGCTCCTTTGCTGATGAGTGAGAGCCACAGCATCACATCACTGGAGAGGGATGGAGACAACAAATCCTATTTAAAAGATTTCTCTCTGTAATTCGCAATCAGAAATCAAAGCTAAAACTCACACACCAAGTCATTCTTTGGCCTCTTGGTTCATCACAGGGCTATTGTCAGCTCTGCCCCAGTGTCCTGAGGAATATCAATCTGATATTGAGAACTCTCATTATTCCTGGTTCTTGGCTTGTTTGCAGTCCAGCTCTTGATCGTGCAGTGCAGTGGTATAAGGGACAGTAGCTCCTACTGGGCCTCTACCATTATTTATGAGGAATTGGCACACGAGGAAAGTCCCTAAGCCTGGGGCATGTCACCTCCTGAGATGTCACATGTATGGCAGGACTTAATGAGGTCAGTGTGCAGTGAATAAGAAAACTGGTTTTTTGCGAGTATGAACATTTTGCCTATGTACACTGAGATGGTAGGTAGAACAGACGGCCTCTTGAGTAGCATAGATGGACAGGTTGAGGAAAATGGTAGGACAGGGGAGATGGTGAAGATTTTTGTGAGAATCAAATTTGCCAGCCCACTGGGTTCCCAACATGTCGGTAGAGTTTCTAGCTCCTTGCTTTCTATTCCAGAAAGGAAATCAATTTGAGAGGGCATAGGGGAGTGCAGTGAAGGAGTGACTGAGCTCATGAACGATTGAGCTCAGCCTCTCTCCTCCTCCCCAACAGAAGGAGCTCGTGGGCTAAGGCTGTGGCTTCTGCTTCTTCATCCCAGGCCCTGCTCTGCCAGGGTTCTCACTGAAGTCAATTCAGAGCTAGGTACACTTTGGCAATGGAAGAGGGACAAGGAAGAGACGGGTCCAGCCTCAGCCATAAGTCACCACCGAGGGAAGCCAAAGGCAGCAAAGAGCCCCTGTGGCTGAGAACAACATATCACTTTCTTTTGTGAGCCTTACCCATGGGGAGGCTGTCTTTCCTTGCCAGACATAAGAATGAGTCAGGAAGCAAGGCCCAAGTGCCCCTGTATTGGTCTGTCGGGAGCCCTGCCTATCCCCATCAATGCTCACTCCTATATGGGTGATTTAGTCTCTATAGCAACCCTAAAGGGTAGGACTTTGCATTCCCAATTCACACCTGAGGAAAATAAAATCAAGAGGAATCAAGAACATGGACCCAAACCAGGTTTGCCTGTCTTTCAAGCTGGCATATTTAAAGGCTCTTACCAGATACCCACTGAGGGGAGCCTTGTACACAAGGATCAGGTCACTGTGAAAGCACTTTTGTGAATGTGTACGAAAACAAAACATAGTAAAAATGTTTGGTGTGGTGATATATTGTGTATTTAATAAAATCAGTCTGAAACATCAGAGAGATGGCTCACCAGTTAGGAGTATTTGCTGTTCTTCCAGGGCACCTGAGTTTGGTTCCCAACACCCACATGGGGCTGCTCACAGTACCTCCACCAGTAAGGCCGGCTCCGTTGGGATCTGATGCCCCCTTCTGTTCCCCATAGGCACCCACACGCACGTGGCATGCACATATGGTGGCAAACACATAACACATAAATACCAGTAAAAATAAAGTTTCAAAAGTAAAAAAAAGCCCCAGATTTCAGGGGGCAGCAGAAAGAGAGTGTGAGGCTACCTTAGCTACATAAGTCCTTGTCTCAAACACAAAACTAAAAGCAAAAGATTGCAAGCTCTTCCAAGAGCTAGTGGGAAGTCCCTGAGCTGATCAAGGGAGAGGATTGTTATGCAAATGTGTGAGCCAGGCCTTGGCTCCTCTAGCCAAGAAGTACATAATTCTTTCAACTGGGCACTGTATTATTAGTAACAAATTATATGCAACACTCCCGTACATGGTGACATGGGTTCTAGAGGTTACCAAAGGCAGTGGTGACTAAGCCACGGTTTTATAAGTGACCTCCCCACCCACTCTGACATGGACCATCTGGCACTGCACACTTGAATTCTAAACTGTCTTCAGGAGATGCTGAAATTCACAGGTCCCTTCAAGACAGTGATTCTCAACCTATGGGTCACGACCCCTTCAGCATCAAATGACCTTTTCCCAAGGGTCAAATATCAGATATCCTGTATATCAGATATTTACATTGACTCAAAGAAGTAGCAAAATTACAGTTATAAAGTGGCAGTGAAAATAAATTTATGGTTGGGGGTCACCATCACATGATCTGTATTAAAGGGTCTCAGCATTAGGAAGCTTGAGGACCACTGCTCTAGTCCCTCAGCATAGGAAATGCTGACTCTTCATCAGGTAATGAGCTAGAGCAGGAAGGGAAAGGTCCTAGGTTATAATCTAAGGCCAGTAGCTCCCCAACTATGTGGCCTTAGGCTGGTTTCTCTGGGCTTCAGTGTCCCTAAGGGTCCTGGATTAGATGATCACTGGTACATCCTCTACTCTAAGGGTGAATGACTGGAGGCAGGGTCTCTATGAAAGGCACAGGGAGAGGGGCTGGCAGAGCAGCTGAAGAGGGAGGAAGCACCACAGGTTAGTTGTTTTGTCACAGGAGACAAGCTAGAATTGTCAAAGAAGAGGTTCCCAAAGCTGAGAAATTGCCTCATTAGATTGACCTGCAGGCAAATGTCAGCATCTTCTGGATGGATGACTGATATGAGGATCTAGAGCGCTGTATGGGGTGCTATCCCTGGGCACATGGTCCTGGGGTGTATAAAAAAACAAACTGAGGAAGCCATGAGGAGCAAGGCAGTAAGCAGAGCTCCTCCGTGGCTTCTGCTTCAGTTTCTGCCTCCAGGTTCCTGCCTTGAGTTCCTGCCTTCACTTCCCTCCATGATGGACCATGATTAGGACGTCAAGCCTCCCTCCTTCCCAGAAACCCTTTCCTCCTCAAATTACTTTTGGTCATGAAGTTTAAATAAAAGGTAAAGTAAAACAACGGTCCTGTGCAGACCCAGTGGCCTGTGAAAGCAGCAGGGTGTTTCTCTGTGATCTCTTCTTGTCTCCAACCAAGATTCTTACAGACTCAATGTATGTAGCTCAACCCAGGAAAGTACCCTGGGTTCTGTCAACTGCTGCACAGATTCCAGAGATTTGTTGCTGACTATTTGTCTACACTGTGTGAAAGGTTTTGCAGTCTAAACAGACTTGTAAAGTTGACAGATGTCTTTTACCTGCTCAAACATAGAAGAGAAAATTGTCTTTAATTTGTGCATATTGTACATTTTATACTTGTGTTAATGCAGATATGTATGCTACCTTTAAAAGTTTGTATGCTTTCAGAAGAAAAAAGAACCAGACATTAATGAAAACAAGTAACCCAAGTGATCCAGCCTCTCAGAATGTCTCTACTGCAATTTCCTCAAAAATCTACAACCAGGACAACTTCAAAGCTGCAAGCTGAGAGGGTCCAGCCTCAGACTATCCTAGCCAGGACTTCAGATAAACCATGCATTTCCCATTACACAGAGATTGGACAGCAAATGATATGGCCAGCTCTCTCAGGACTTGACCATTATCACAATTTCCTCAGGGCTCCCTAAAGATGATGTCACCCCAGATAACAAGAAGTAATTTAAGAACATAATACCCATGTTCTCAAGAGGTGAGGTGAGTAGTTTTTGGTCGTTTTTGTGGGTTATGTATGTTTGTCATTCTGTAGGGTGATCAACTGCAAGTCATGGTAAGAGACGAAACTAAGCAAAGAAGGTTAAATTCAAGGATCTCTTTTGAAGAGAAAAGAGGGGAATGTGGGAATGATAGGTGAAAGAGTAGATTATTGAAACCACTTTTAGACTATAAGCAACTACTAGTCTCGAATATTTTACATTGGTGTGGATTTTTGTATATTGATGCAAAATTAAGGTTATTTTTGTTATACTGTACATATATTTCTACTCCTGTTCAAGGTATTTTTGTATATTGATGCAAAATTAAGGTTATTTTTGTTATAATATACTGCATATATTTTTACTTTTGTTTAGTATTATACCTATTCAGCTCATTTAAAAATGTAATGTAAAGTTCTAGACCTTGAAAGCTATTATTACAAATTGTTTAGGATAATTAAGAAATACAGGTTAGTAGTTATCTTTAACAATCAAACTTGTAGTCATGTTAGATATATTTTCAAGGCTAAACAGATATGTTTTTAATAGTTGGGTGATCACCAATCACTTTGTAAGCCTACAGAATGTGGCACTAAGTTTAGTAACATGAGGTTTTTCATGACAGTTGGCAGCACCAATTTATTTAAAAAAAAAAAAAAAAAAAAAAAAAAAAGGAAAAGGATGATGGGTGTTGACGAGCCTCCATATGCTTTCAATGAGGCAAAGTTAGCCACTGGGGAAGAAACTGTCCTTGCCTCAACTGCTGACAGCTGCTGACCAAGTTGGACAAGCAGGACACAAAAGAAGACAACTGCAGAACTTTGCTAAGACAGGTAGGACAGTCCTTCAAACTCCTGCTCACAGAAAAGTCTGTCTGAAGATGGGTGTCTCAACATTGCAGAGAAACTGTGGGTGACTGCCCAGGTAGCCAGATGTTTCTGTCATTCCTATAGTTTGGAAAGCTGCTTTGTCTGCACTTTCTGTTTACTTAGGTAATGTTTTACCCTTCTTGATAGGTTCAAGACTAGATAGTTGTACTGTTTTCTTTGTTACCAAATTCAGAAATGAAATTTACAAGAGAGATGTGAAGGGGCTGGTGAGCAGGCTCAGTGGTTAAGATCAAAGGCTGATCTTCCAGAGGACCTGGGTTCAATTCCCAGCACTCACATGGCAGCTCACAACTGTCTGTAAACTCCAATTCCGGGGGATCTGATAGCCTCACATACACATGTACACAATATATACCAATGTACATGAAATAAAAATAAATTATAAAAATAGAGAGATGTAAAGTTTGTAAGATTGAGAGATATTAAGCTTAAGTTGTTTATGAAAATGTCTTAAGGTCTAAAACTATATTTTTAGCATGGTAATAAAAGTTATGATAGAAAATGGTTTAGGTGTAAAACTTTGGACTCACCAAGATAGGAGAGTATTTTCTCTGAAATTGTCAAATACAAATGGATTGGTATTGTAAATATAATCCTCACCTGATAATTGTTCTTATTGTATAGAGTTTTACTGTGTTAGAGTTAAACCCTTTACTTTTTATTTAGACAAAAAGAGGGAAATGTTGGGGAATAACGTGTACACTGTGTGGAGATGTGCCACTGTGATTGGCTTAATAAAGAGCTGAATGGCCAATAGCAAGGCAGGAGAGAAGGGGAGGGACTTCCGGGTAGAGAGAGGAACTTGGGATGAATCTAGGTGCCTGAGAGACACCAGTGAAACACTGAAGTCAGACATATAGTGCAGAGGAGAGGTAACTGAGCCACATGGCAGAGTGTAGATTAATAAAAATAGGTTATAAAAGCTAGTTGAAAAAAGCCTAAGTTAAGGGCAAGCTTTCACAATTATTAATAAGTCTCTGTGTTTGTGAACTGATGGCCCAAAGCAAAGCCTGACTACAGAGATCTAGACTATGGGTCAGCTGATGCTGAGAAGGAGACCAGTGTAGGAAAAGCATTCAGGCGGGAGTCTGCAGCCTGGGTCCTTCGGGCTCCAATGCCGAGTCCTCTCTTGGGTTCCTCTCCCTCTTTGGCTTTCAGGACCATTCCTTGAACAGGCTCTGGGCTTAGCTCCCTTGACTATGATTTGATGATTCTGAACCTTATCCTTGCCCTGTAGTACCTTATGTCCACCAGAGCCTGTCTCTGTCACCAGCTCTTGAAAGCAGCCTCACATGGTGCCACCCAGCAAAGGGTCAATGAGACCAAGTGGGGAAAACCACTGTAGCCTCAACTCTGTGCAAAGGGTCTCGGCTCAAATTGCCACCTGGACCTCTGCACATGCTTAAAGTTAATGTGCCGTTACTATTTGACAGCCTGTTTCTAAAACCCAGGCAAAATCACTCTGCTCCTGAAGCACTGTGGGAGGCAGGGCACAGACCGGCTGTACTTCAGAAAAAAACAAACAAACAAAAACAAAAAAACCCCAAAAAACCTCTTCTGGCTGCTGTTAATCTAAACCACAAAGAAAGCAGGGATACAGAGACACTGCTTCTGTCCTCGGCACTTTCCAGGCTCCTTAGATTGCTTGGAGAGTGATGGGGACAATGACAACTGTATTGTGCTAAGTGTCCATGTCCCATCACAAACTGATCCAGGAACAGAGGCAAAGCCCACAGATAGGACTACGAACAGCCATGCTCTAATGCAGAAGTTCTTGGGTCCTTTGGATACTGGGTGGAGTGGTTCCTATCAGAAGCACTCCCATCTACCTCCTGGGAATCTACAGTGCAGAAGTTCTCTAAGAGGTGTCTAGTTTCTCCTTGAATGATGGTGCATTTTACTGAACATTATTTTCTGATTTATTCCCACTGTGAACCCCTCCCCCCTTTTCTGAAGAAAGTAATTGGCCTTTAGTGACCTCTTGAGGGAGGGATTTACTTTGTAAGATGAAATTATTGCTTTCTGCCTTTGGCTAGGAGAACTTTTGTCTAATCCTATCATAAAGGAAGGGAAAAGTAAGTGTGTTTGCCTGGTAGAATGGGCTGGGGACAGTAGCAGAGGGGAGATAAAAATCCTCCAAGATGAAAAGGAACAGAGGCTGGGGGCATCTGGCACCAGACAGGGCCCCTGGGGAACTGGCAGGGTTTACAAGACAAACAAGAATGCAGATCTCTCAGAACTCAGGTTGTAGCCCAACCATGCTCCCTATGGCTGAGCCTGACAAGGAGAACAGAACCATCCTTCTACACACACCCAGGCAGGGTGGGGACAAGGGTTCATGGCTGAAGCCACTCCATCCTGGACCCTGAGGGTACCACTCTGGGCCATACTGCTGTTGGGGGCCTGCTACCCAGCTCCCAAATAAATCATTGACAAACGCCTGTTCTTACTTATAAATGCCCTCACTTAGCTTGGCTTTTTTTTCTTGGTGCCTTTTAATTTAAGGCTGTCTACTTTTTGCCTCTGGGCTTTTCCCATTCTCTTCTGTAAATCTTACTCTTACCCTGTGGATGGCTGTGTAGCCAGCAGCTGGCCCCTGGAGTACTTTCCTTTCTCCCAGATTTCTCTGTCTATTTATTCTCTCTGCCTGCCAGCCCCACCTATCCCTTCTCCTGCCTCTCCATTGGCCGCTCAGCTCTTTCTTAGACCATCAGGTGCTCTAGACAGGCACAGAAACACAGATTCACAGTTAAACAAATGCAGCATAAACAAGAGTAACACACCTTAAAATAATATTCTACAGCACCATACCCCAGACAGCTACAGACATACTACAGACAGCTCTAGAGAGACAAGGAGAGACATGGGTGGGATTAGGAGGAAGCTTGAAGGATAGACAGACTTCCCACTGGGTGAGTGGGGTAGAGGCTCAAGTTCAGAGTCGACTAGACCTTAAGATAAGAATTTGATGTGACAGTTGCATGTCCAACTTTGAGTTTGAAGTCTCTGTGGAACCTGACAGCTGATGGCGTGTCCACAGAACTCTGTCCAAAGGCATGGAAGTTATATTAGCAACTGTTGTCCCTTAGGGCACAGTTTGGGCAATTCTGATTTGGGGATGTGGCTTCCGCATGAAGGATGAAGCCAAACAGAAGGACTCCACGGGTAGAAAGAGGGAAAGAGGGAGCAAGGAGGTAGACAGGGAAGGGGAGAGAGGACTGAGAGGACGGTGGGAAGAGTAAGTGTCCACTGTGGGAACAGGTGGGGGACTCGGCCTGTTTATCAAAAAGAGGTTTATTAGATTGGCTTGTATGATATAGCTTGTGTAATCTAACAACAGTTCTCAGGACCCTGGAGAGGCTGAAATACCTGGTAGCTGCTCTAATGTGGATTGTGAAGGACCAGCTCCCACGATCAAAAAGGTAAGAACCTTTTCTATCTGAGGATAATTCAGAATAAATTTCTTTCTAATTGACTAATTATATATAATTTCTAATATAAAGAAACATACACACATTTCGATAATAACTTTCTCTTTTACTTCTTAAAAATGGTCTCTGATTCTGTCACCATTCTGTCATCATCTCCGCATTGCTGCATTCTATACACACAACTACATAGCTTACTTTACATAACACGGCCATACATCTATATGCAGTTACATCTATTTTCACATGTCTCCACATCTTTCTTTTACATACATTCTCTTCTCTGTCTCCTTTTATACAGTTTCTTCTTCCTGCCTCCACAGTTACAGATCTCCACACAGCCATAACTATTCATCTCGTATGCATAGCTCTCTCCATATAACATTACATTGTTCTGACACATTTCCCTACAGCTCTTTGCATAGTTCCTACATGTAGCACCAGCTCTTTCTCATAGCTGAATCTCCCACACACATGCTTCTACATCATGTCCTCACTCTCTGCTCTCTCTCTCATCCATTCATTCTTTCACATCTCTCACCCTCTCTTTAGGCTTCCTCTTCACCTCTCACTCAGCACACACACTCACATTCTGCACAGCTTCCCCCCTGCACACATAGCCACTGCTCTTACACACTCCCATTCACACACACTCACTCCCCCTCTTCCCCTCCCATTGCTGATGCTCTTACACACTCCCATTCACACACACTCACTCCCCCTCTTCCCCCCTACATCGCTGATGCTCTTACACACTCCCATTCACACACACTCACTCCCCCTCTTCCCCCCTACATCGCTGATGCTCTTACACACTCCCACTCACACACACTCACTCCCCCTCTTCCCCCTACATCGCTGATGCTCTTACACACTCCCACTCACACACACTCACTCCCCCTCTTCCCCTCCACATCGCTGCTGCTCTTACACACTCCCATTCACACATACTCACTCCCCCTCCCCTCCACATCGCTGCTGCTCTTACACACTCCCATTCACACACACTCACTCCCCCACCCACCCCCCACCCCCTGACATCACTGCTGCTCCTTGCTTCTTAGCCAAACTCTGGACAATTATATGTTATATTTTCAGGCCCTACCCATCCTTATGACACATGAAGTTGTATAGTTTTTCTCAGGCTAGTAAGATCACAAAGATTGGCCAGTGTAAATGCTTGGCCTTGCAGGTAACATTTTCCCCAGAGAATGACATTGAAATTCAGGACTTAACAATAACAGTAGCAGGTTCTAAGTCAACTATTTGGGGGGGAGCGGGGGGGGGGGTTGTGTGTGTCTCAACACAGCCTGGCCTTGATTTAGCAATAAACAACATGTGGGAATTAGTCTTTGCATATATTCTGTAGGGGCAGTTTAGCCTGTTTGAATTTGTTCTGAAGTATAAAATTAGTCGTCTCTAAGACTGAAAATACTGTTACTTCCCTGTGCCAGTAAAGAAGACTATTCTATACTATTTTTATACATTAGAAATCAATTTTCCTGACTATTGACAACTATAAGTGTGCCCAAAGATGTAAAACATACTACCAATGAGCTGTGGACAGAACCCCACGGCTGTTCTTATTAGGGAGGCACAACAGTGGCGCCCGAGAAAGTTACAGACAGAAAACAACTGGTCATCAACAGTCAGTGACCCCACAGATCTGCCAGGTGGGACTCCCAATCATGGAATTATATATCTGGTGGATCAACTTATTAAACACTAGTTATCACCTGCGGTATATTCCCATAGCCCTAGGCTCTGCTCAGTTCATGAGGTTAGATGCCTCAGAAGTCCCAACTGGTACTGAGGTACTGAAGGGCCTGGGGAGTCCTAGAGATCCATCTATCTCTGGTTTTAGGGTTTCTATTGCTGTGATAAAACAATGATCAAATGCAGTTTGGGGATGTAAAGGTTTATCCTTTGTCTTACAATTCGCACATCATGCTAAGGAGGACTGCTGCTTACTGACTTTCTCCTCTGGGCTTCCGCATTTTGCTTTCTTATATGCCCCAGGACCACCTGCTCAGGAGTAGCACCACCCACAGGGTGCTGAGCCCACCCATATCAATCATTAATCAGGAAAACCTCACCGATTTGCCTATAGGTTATCTGACAGAGGCATTTTCTCAATTGACATTTCTCTTCCCAGGTGACTCTAGCTTGTGTCAGGCTGACTAACAAACCAGGACATTTTCAGTTCCTGTTGGAAGGCCGAAGAAGCTGGCTCCGAAGGTGGATGAATTTAGCAGCAGGAGTGGCTGAGATTCACCACTCAAACACTCTCAACCACAGAGCACCCACACCACTGTGGCTCACCATTTGTGAGCTATGCTACAAGTAATTTGTTTTATTAAGAGCCAAAATATGGATATTCACAAATATTTTCTTTTTCAAACACCAAAGCAGAGAAAGTCTAAGGTTATTTCCATTGTGTTTGCTTTCTGCTTTATTCAATTTTTGAGAGAGAGGGGGTAAGGCAGAGAGAGAGAGAGAGAGAGAGAGAGAGAGAGAGAGAGAGAGAGAGAGAGAGGATGAGAAAGGATGTTTCCCAACCCTCATATCTATTTTAATTCCACAAGGTGACTATATAATAGTTGTTAAAACTGAAGCTACTTGAGGAGCATATTCAGTAGTCACTCACATATTAGTGCAATTTTTTTTTTTTTTTTTTAAGGATACCCTTGTTCAAGAATAGAACATTCTGGAGAGCTCAGATGAATGGGGACATTTTTGAATTCTGATAATAAAAACTTCTGAAGACCTAAAAAAAAAAAAAAAAAAAATCAAACTTTAAAGTGAAGCTTTAAATAGAGTTGAGAGCTTCAAGCTAATAGCTAATTGTATGCAAAATAACTTTCACACTAGCAAGCTGCTTCCAAAATGAGTGACAATTTAGGCAGCTGGATTTTTTTTTTTTTTTTCCCCATTGTGGCAAAGTGGAACTTTATTCTTTCAGCATTTTTTGCCTTCTGGAAATGTTTCGTGTAGAGGAATATAAGAGAGTGTGAGGCCGAGTTCATTATTCACAGTAGCCAAGGGGAGAAGACCCAAATGTCCACTGGTGGGAGAGGGCCAGTCACAATGTGTTCTTTGCATGTACATTGTTTATTGGCCTCTGGCTAAGACTGAGTGTGTGCTGTGGATAATGGAACATTAATCCACCTTAAAAAGATGTTCTGACATGGGCATACTGACATATCCAGCCACACAAAGGCAATACTTTATTTGTCCTGATTAGATTTTTTGGGGGGGAGGGTCAACTTGACACAAGCAGGATCAGCTGGGAGGAGGAGCCCCACCCGAGACAATACCTTCCACCTGCCTGTGGAAGGGAGGAGAGGGTAGTGCTCAGTCTCAGAACCAAATTCTAGGAGCATCTAGGAGTCAAAGGTGACAGGGAACGCTGTAATAAAGAGTAAAGACACGTCTACGTGAGCTTTGCTTATTTTTATTATTAAAATGTTATAAAAAGAAACAGACATTATAGTTAAAAACACAATTTTTAACAATGTGCATACATAACAATTCAGTGATGTCATGGGAAATGTTGTAAACACCAAGATAGGAATGATGGGCACAAAGGCCCCTACTGCTGCTGGAAGGGAGGGTCAGCTCATGCCCTGTAGAAACTACATCTCAGCAATGGCAAGGTGAGGGGTTGGGAGATGAGTCAGTTTCTTCCCCCACATATTCATATAAAAGAGAGGGAGACAAGGAGTGGATCTAAGACTCAGACTCCTCTGAAGAGAGGCAGGCCAAAGCTCTGAGGATTTGGAGACAAGAGGTAGCTGGACATAGTGGCACCTTCCTAGGATCTCAGTGCTTGGGAGGTGGAAGCAGGAAAATCAGGGTTCAAGGTCACCCCTAGCTAAAAGTGAGTCTGATATTAGCTTTGGCTACGTGGAACCCTGACTCAACAGACCAGATCAAACCCCAAGAAAACATTCCAGATAGATAGATAGATAGATAGATAGATAGATAGATAGATAGATAGATAGATAGATAGATAGATGGATAGATAGAGATAGAGATATATATAATTTCTAAATATAAAATTTTTAATATTTCTAAGTATTTATGTATTTCTAAGGGGAATAAATATATATTTCTAAAGGGAAAAAAATCTGAGCAGCCAAGAGAAATAGCTGAAAATCTGTTCCTCTCATTGGCCAAAATTTTGTGAGGCCTCTCTTTTTCTTACCCCGAGTGCTGCATACACAGTGTGGCAACAGGCAGACAAATGCAGGTGGCATGCTGGCCCACAGACAAGGACAGAGTTCTTGGGCATGGGCTGCAGCTGTCTGCAGTATACTCACAGGAATGTGTACACAGCTGATTATGCCACCAGCTGCCATACACAAAACCACTGGTGGAAACCATCCTGGCCAGCCAGGCAGTCCTAGAGTGCACGAACTGTAGCCCTGCAACACTGGGAGAGACTAGCATTGTCTACAAGTCTCCACTCTGAGGAGTCTTTCAGCAGTGGTTAGAGGGCTCTCCCCTACTCAGATTCCACAATGGAAGTGCTGAGAAGTGTTCTTTAATTTACATTTCAGAAGATAAGACAAAGGTTAATTGAGAATGGCTGGGTCTTACATTATGTCATGAGAACTGCCTAAAATTTATTGTAAGGCTCTGGGAAACTGCAGCTGGATTCTCTTGTTGAGTTCTGAGCCCTTCAGACTAAGGAACTGATGGATGTGTTGATTGTATCTTACCCGTAACTGGCTGAGCTATGTCCCCCACCTAATTCTCTGTTCATCCTGATGGCGGTTCAGATAATTTCTTCTTTTATCCCAGCTCTTGTCATTAACAGCACAGAATGCTCTGTCTCTACATCTGTAATTTCTCAAAGTTCAGATTTTAAATAAGAAAGGCCACAACCAACTGCTATCTAGGAGGTCAGCCCCTCCAATGTGTTCTGCAAAATTTCTATCACCAGCTATTTATACCCCCAAATGGCTCCTTTTTCTATTTGTAACACAAAGTCTGTTCCATCTTTAAAGCTGCTCCCCGCTGTTCCATCAGCTCCTCAGTGGGCTGGGGTGGAAATGCGCTCCTTCCTGCGGCAAGAATTTATTTTCACTAAAAACAACTTTTTTGGAAGGAAATTTGGGTTGGACCCCATTTCCTGAATAGCCTCACTCAACACCCTCCTCTGGCTTTGGACAGTTTTTGGACTTTCCTCCCAAGGTGCTTCATGTGTATAGATGAGGGCAAGAAAGACACTGAGGACTGTACCATATTGGAAGGATGAGTTTATACACTATTCAGAAGCACCAACTAAGGAGGCGGTGGGGCTGCACTCCAGTCTCAGGGATTAGAGGCTCCATCCTGGCCACACAACCACACCAGTGCCAGGAAAGCCATGTCTGCCAGAAAGGGTCTCTTTTTTGAGTTTACACCCTCTGCAGGCTGCCAGGAGCATTTCTGAAACAGATGCTGTGGGCTGAGAGAAAAATGGGTTTTGAAAGAGCCCAAAGAAAAGTTCACAGGGTTAAATTATGATAAGGGCCACTCGGGTGGCTCAGTGGATAAAGATGCTTGTCACCAAGCTTGGTGGCCATAAATCCACATGATGAAAGCAGAGAAAACACCCCATATAGTTGCCCTCTGACCCCTCCATGTGTTCAATGGCCCTCCCCATTCCCCAGCATGTATCACAGGTGTGCATATACATAAAATATGAAGAGATAAACAGACAGAGAAGAGCTAGGGAGATGGTTCAGCAGATAAAAGTGTTTGCTGCCCAAGCACAGGATATGGATTTCCAACGCCCACATGGAAAGCCGGGAGTAACTGCACATGTTTTCAACCTCGACACTGGAGGGGAGGAAATCTGGTCTCTATATGTCTCTATGGACAGATAAGCATACCTACATACACATACATACCACCCTCCCACTCCTCACCACACAGTGCTCTCTCTCTCTCTCCCAACACCACCCCCCCCACATCACACACATATCTACACACACACACACACACCACCCTCTCTCTCCCACACAACCCACACCACACATCTCTCTCTCTCTCATACCTACACATGCACCATGTAATCATGTACCAACACACTCACATATTTGTACACACACACTACCCTCTCTCTCCCAACACCCCCCATCACACCTGCACATACATACATATACATACATACATGCATACACAACTGCAGGTAGACACACCGCCCTCTCTCTCACACAGTCCCACGCCACCCATCACACACACACATTAACCCCCTAAAAGTAAGGCATCTAAGCCTCTGCCCTGCTCACTCTCCACCGGGAAATAATATACTTTCTGAGCCTCCCTTTTCTGCTTTCCCAACACTTGGTTTCTAAGACAGAAGAGCGCCTTTTTCGGTGTGGAACTTGGAGGGAGAGGGCTGAGTTAATGCAACAAACATCCCAGAGCACAGAGCCAGTCAAAGGCACCTGATACTCCTTCACCTGTATACGTACCCACCCATCCATCTTGTTATAGGCAATCATGGTGAAGGTGGCAGGCACCATTGAGTCAGACCCATGCATACCACAGAGTCGGCTTGTTGTCTCCCGAATAAGTGCCATTCTGGGCCTTATGGCCCATCCTCTTCCCCTAAGGACTAAAACCTTGTTTACAGGGGGAAAAAGGAACTACAAATCTCCTTATCGCTGCCACCTGCTGAGTGCTAGTCTCTTGGGATCCTCTATGACCTTGGGCGTGCCCGGATGAGGAGGCAGGGTGTGTAAGAGAGTTAAGGTGACAGAGAGCTGAGACAAAAGAGACACGAGGAGGGACTCAGGGAGAAGCGGGAGAAGAGCAGAAGCTGGGGACAAGCATGGATTAGAGTCAGTGTGTGTGAGCAGGAGCAGAAGGAATCCAGCATGGCGGGAAGCTAGAGGGGAAAAGGCTAGGCGAGATGCAGTGGCAAGACAGAAGCATGGCTAAGGGACAGACAGGTCTAAGAGATAACATGTACTGAAGAATAAAGCTCAGGTCTCTCAGTGTATGGAGAGCCTGAATGATGGAACCTAAACGACTCCTGAGTGTAGACTTAATTAATCTTGACGCTCCTCGCCTGAGACGAAACTCGGACCACAAAGAAACCGGACGCGGTAAGTGGAGGTCATAACCGAGACCCACTCGGTAAATGGAGTTCTCACCGAGATCCAGAAAGGACTCGGTAAATGGAGGTCCCACTGAGGTCCAGGAAAGTAGGATCAAGCGTACAAGACTCACCGGTACAGAGACCGGGGGAGGGAATCTGGGAAGTACCCAGGGATAGGCGCCTAATAGAAAAGAAATAGAAATAGAAATATATATAGAAATATGGGAAACTCAACCTAGCAAGTTCCGGCTGGTTCCGAACTTGGAGAGTTACTAAGGAAACAGGGAATTTAAATAAAAGCTCGAACCGCATTCGGATAAAGAGGGACAAGCGGACGAGGTCACCGGTACAGAGACCGGGGAGTGTCTGGGATAAACCCAGGAGTAGGCGCAAGTTCGGCTGGTTCCGAACTTCCAGAGTTACTAAGGTAACAAAGAATTTAAATAAAGGACGGACCGCACTCGGATAAGGGAGTTTAGTACATGGTTCTTGACAGGGGGAGCCTTAAAGTTTATAAAAGACATTGAGAGATCCAGCTAAAGTAAGTTTAAAAAAAAATTAAAAAAAAAAAAAAGAGAAAAGAAAAAAGAAAAAAAAAAAACTTATAAAAAGCACAGATAAGCCACGTGCCACGTGGCAGACAGATTAATAGAGATGGGTTGATTTAAGATGTAAGACCTAGCAAGCAATGTGCCTGAGACACAGGCCAAACAGCGTAAAGTTAATGCATTTTCTGAGCGGTGAGCGCCTAAGCAGTCTCAAGCGCCTAAGCAGTCTCAAACGCAGGTCTGTGGGTCTCAGGCTTCTGGCCGCCGGGGCGAGAAACCTCTTTGTAGCAGATGGCTTCCCAGTGTGGACCGAATATCCACTGAAAGCCTAGTCAGTAACATTGTGATTGATTTTAGATTTCTGTTTGTTTTGAACAAAAAAGAAACAAAGACAGTTCTTAGTAACAGTTATTTTCTTTGGTCTGCTCTGTTTGCTAGCCGCGAATAAAAACGCGGTCCCTTTGTGAATTGAGCAAGTCAATGGCTGCGCGGTCCCTTTAAGAGAACTTAAGCCTCTTTTTAAACTCCTAAAGGAAGATGCTGAACCCATCTCCCTACCCGGATTTTAACTCCTGAGGCCAAAAAAGCCCTTACTAAAATAGAACAGGCATTACAAGATATGTCAGTACAGCAGATAGATTATGAACAGCCTTTGCAATTTTTAGTCTTGGCCTCTAATTTTGCACCTACTGGTGTTTTTTGGCAAAAGGGTCCCATTTATTGGGTACATCTTTCTGCATCACCTGGGCGCACAGTTATTCCTTATCCTGAATTAATAGTTCAATTGTTATGGAAGGGTAGATGCTTGGGGCGGGCTTTATTTGCCAAAGATGCAGATATAATAATTTTGCCCTATACCCAAGAAATGGTTGCTAATTTGATTCAAAATGATGATTCCTGGTGTTTGTTTTTGTGCACCTTTAAAGGACAGATAGTTCAAGCTTATCCTAAACATAAAATCATTCAGAGTTTTAAATTATGCCCTTTTATCTTTCCCAAGATAATAAAGACTCAACCTATAGCTGGGGCACGTCTACTTTTCACTGATGGCTCCAAGACTGGAAAAGCAGTAGTTGTGGATGGAGATCATATAGAAAGCGTAGTAGTGCCTCAGGCCTCTGCTCAGTTGATAGAAATTACTGCTATGATACTTGCCTTTCAATTATATCCTGAAGAGCCCCTTAATATTTATACTGATAATGTCTATGTGGCTAATATTATGCCCCAACTAGAAGTGGCCCCTCATGTGGGAGAATCATCAGAGATTGTTACCCAGTTACAAAGCTTACAGATTTTGATATGGTCCAGAAAACAATCTGTGTTTGTAGGACACATTAGAGAACATTCTGGCTTGCCTAGACCACTGACCAAAGGCAATGCGTGGGCAGATAAAGCTACCCAAATAATTTTGGCTCTACAATTACACAAAAAGTTTCATCTCAATGCTCAAACATTAAGGCATCAGCCACAATGCATCCTCTGGACAATGGCAACCGCCAGCACCCGCTGGCCAGAGTTGGGGGTGGGCTGTCTGTGTTTATCCACCAGGTGCTGAAAAGCCAATCTAGATACCTGAGAGGTGTGTATGTTCTGTTCAACATGAAAAGACTGTGGTTCCTGAAGCTTCTGATGAAGCCAGTAAGTAAGTAATTAAGTTTAAAAAAAAAAAAAAAAAAAGCCCTTTGTTTTCTACTGTTTTTGCCTTCAATTTAGGCCACTGACACGGCTGCCAATACGGTGCCCATACAAAAAGCTTTCATAACATATGATTGAGGCAGTTGCTTTTAATAGCACTGCTAAGTGTAATGCCAGCACTCATTTTTAAGCTACCCCATACCTCTTGGTCACTTCACACAGATTCAAACCCTGGAGGGTGGGGAGGGTTTCTCTTTAAACTGTTCAGCTCTAAATTTCAGCTAAAGCAACTGATTGGAGTAAAGAACATCCCAGTGCCCTGTTGGTACGAGTTCCAGCTGCAGTGATGCCAGTGGCGTTTCTTCCGACCAAGATCCATCTCCCAGGTGCAAAAGAGAAACTTCAGAATAACTACACAGTCACCCTGCTGCTTTTGGAGCTACAGCCTCGGAAAATGCATTGAGCCAGACAGCCAGAGCTGCATCCTTGCTGAACCAGCTATCAGCCAGAGTGGTGACTGCCTTTGAAATTCCAGAGACTTTTATGGACAAATACATTTTAAGATTTATCCCTCAACCAACAAACTGCCCTATTGACATTTTGCATATGTAATAATTGCTATTGTGTAACTTTGGATATTCTGATATTTGTGTTACCTCAAGTAAGATAGAAAATGTTAAGTCAGCAGTTACATATTGTTAAACCAGTGTTTTTGGGGTCCCTAGAATGCAATCTTTAAATTAAACCTTGCAGTTAGCATATACCTTTAGACTAGTGGCTTATAGAATACCCTGACTAGTGGCTTCCCAATGGTCTGGATTTATATCCCTTCTTAATATTTTGCCTCAAAGGTTGGCATGCTGTCTTTTCATTCTAATACGCTGCAAAAGCAGCAAGGTCATCAGCAGAAAATAACAAAACAGGCTTCTGGCCTTGTAACTCCTGACTGATGCTCAGATATGCATATCAATGTTAGAAGGACTCACCCAAAGACGGGCAACTTCCCCGCCTGCTATATCTACCTAAGACAGGAGTTGGCACATCCAATGACGGGTTCTATAGCAGGGGCTAGGGGTCGAACCTAAGACAGGGGTTTCCTTCTCTATTTTTTTATTTAATAAAGGGGAGTGAGATGTTGTCTCCCGAATAAGTGCCATTCTGGGCCTTATGGCCCATCCTCTTCCCCTAAGGACTAAAACCTTGTTTACAGGGGGAAAAAGGAACTACAAATCTCCTTATCGCTGCCACCTGCTGAGTGCTAGTCTCTTGGGATCCTCTATGACCTTGGGCGTGCCCGGATGAGGAGGCAGGGTGTGTAAGAGAGTTAAGGTGACAGAGAGCTGAGACAAAAGAGACACGAGGAGGGACTCAGGGAGAAGCGGGAGAAGAGCAGAAGCTGGGGACAAGCATGGATTAGAGTCAGTGTGTGTGAGCAGGAGCAGAAGGAATCCAGCATGGCGGGAAGCTAGAGGGGAAAAGGCTAGGCGAGATGCAGTGGCAAGACAGAAGCATGGCTAAGGGACAGACAGGTCTAAGAGATAACATGTACTGAAGAATAAAGCTCAGGTCTCTCAGTGTATGGAGAGCCTGAATGATGGAACCTAAACGACTCCTGAGTGTAGACTTAATTAATCTTGACGCTCCTCGCCTGAGACGAAACTCGGACCACAAAGAAACCGGACGCGGTAAGTGGAGGTCATAACCGAGACCCACTCGGTATCGGCTCCTGCAGGCCTCCCTTCCTTCCTCCCGTTCTGTGTACAGTCGCTCTTTCTGCTGGGGTTCCGTGCTCTGAGATGCTCAGTGCCTCCCAGGTATAGCAGCTTGCTTTGATGAATGTTCTCTGTTCTCTGTGTGAGCAGAGTAGTGCTGAACAAAACAGAATAACACAGGCTTCAGCTAACTACTCAATCCTTTTGTCCCAACTTCCCTGTTCAGGCGCAGCAGGAACCGTGGGAACTGACATCCTTGAGCATCTATTCTTAATACATAGGATGTGATTCTAGGCACTGAGAATACAGTGGGGATCCAAATGGAAGTCCTGGCGCTGGAGAGATGGCTGTACAGTAGAGAGCACTGGCTGCCCTTCCAGGGGACCCTGTTCAATTCTCAACACCCACATAGAGGTTCACAACCATCTGTAAATCCAGCTCCAGATGATCCAATACCTTCTTCTGGCCTCTCAGAAGACACACATGTGACAGACATACATGCAGGCAAAACACCATAACCAGAAATCCCTGCTCACTAGGAAGCTACATTTTATGAGGAGTGAGTGCTAGAGAGGTGATGAGCATCATGGGTAAGATGTGTCAGATGGTAAGAGAGGCTCCAGAGAAAAGAGGAGGGAGAGGTGGAGGTGGGGGTGATTTGTCAAAACCATGGCAAGAAAAGCTTCTGATTAAAGATGTGAAAGAGGGAGGGCCTTCAGCCTGTACAGAAGACCTGTGTTTGACCCGTGGGACCCACACAGAATAAGTATCTGTTAGGCTACCCTGGGCTAATACTTACTAATCATATTAAGTGTATTCAATATCAGCTGCTGCAGAACAAGTCACCCTACCGTTTAGTGGATGTAAAATGTTAAAGCTTTATGATCACACAGTGATTGTGAGTCAGTGACTGTGCTGCTTGGCTGGGTCCCTTCAGCTCAGAGTGTCCCACACAAAGCAGGAAGGAAAGTACTGGCCAAGGCTGTCATCATCATAAGGTTCAGTTGAAAGATGATCCACATCCAAACTGAGGTGGTCCTCACCAGACGTTTTTGCCACTCTCCACAGAACTGATCACAAAGAGACAGCAGACAAAGTGAGAAAGACAGAAGCCCCAATATTTTTTATAATTTAACCCTACGGAAGACCATGGCATGATTTTCACTTGGTCAAAGGAAGAAGCTAATTAGGTTCAGCAAACCACAGGGATTGGATGGCAGATGGGGAGAATCAAGGAAGGGAGGGTGACTGAGACCATCTAGGAAGCTGCAGGCTGCACCATGAACAGAGCAAGGGTATGTGGGCACCTGGGCCACCACACTCTCAAGTTTTTCTTGTAGCAAGCTGTTGTCTCCCGAATAAGTGCCATTCTGGGCCTTATGGCCCATCCTCTTCCCCTAAGGACTAAAACCTTGTTTACAGGGGGAAAAAGGAACTACAAATCTCCTTATCGCTGCCACCTGCTGAGTGCTAGTCTCTTGGGATCCTCTATGACCTTGGGCGTGCCCTGATGAGGAGGCAGGGTGTGTAAGAGAGTTAAGGTGACAGAGAGCTGAGACAAAAGAGACACGAGGAGGGACTCAGGCAGAAGCGGGAGAGCAGGCAGAAGCTGGGGACAAGCATGGATTAGAGTCAGTGTGTGTGGAAGGGGCAGAAGGAATCCAGCATGGCGGGAAGCTAGAGGGGAAAAAGCTAGGCGAGATGCAGTGGCAAGACAGAAGCATGGCTAAGGGACAGACAGGTCTAAGAGATAACATGTACTGAATAAAGCTCAGGTCTCTCAGTGTATGGAGAGCCTGAATGATGGAACCTAAACGACTCCTGAGTGTAGACTTAATTAATCTTGACGCTCCTCGCCTGGGACAAAACTCGGACCACAAAGAAACCGGACGCGGTAAGTGGAGGTCATAACCGAGACCCACTCGGTAGCAAGCGGCCAGGGAGGTCCTTATAAGATATCAGGGAGAGAATATCACTATTCTCTGCAAGTCCGACATCACCTCAAACAACAACACCCACAGTTTGTGGGCTGGCTTCAGCTTCCCTCTCCTCCTGTTACGCTACCATGTGCTGTCACAGACAAAGCGTCTCCTTTCTTTTCCTTGGATCTACCAATCCTAGCCCTGACCTTTACACACTTCCCATGTGGCCTCCTCCCCACCTTCACTAGGTCTTTACTCAGGGATTGTCGTGGTGGGGCTTCTTGTGACCACATCCATTCAGAGCATCTCTATCCCCAGCCCCCTCATTCCACGTCGTTTCCTCTTTCTTGTCTCTCACTGACTATAAGACAGGATCCGTGAGAGCAGACACTCTGTCTCCCTTGTTCAGTGTTGTAGTCTTGGTTCCTGGGACTTAATATTGTCAAAAATGAGAAAACGAACAAACGGCATTTGGATGCGCTTAAAGTAGAGTCATCCACACCAGAGTAGTCATAATATTTCCAGATAGGCAGTTTATTAGATCCTAGACTCAGACCATTTATAACACAGTTCTTTTTATTTGATTTTTTAGTTAGAATCTCCTTACATAGTACAGTCTGACCTAACACTTAAGACTTCCCTTCCTTCACCTTCTGAATGCTGGAATTATAGGAGTAAACCACCACATGGCCTCCATTCAGTGTATGCTCAGTGTGTGTGTGTGTGTGTGTGTGCGCGCGCGTATACACATACACACATATAAGCCAGAAGTCAACACTGGATAGCTTCCTCTGTTGCTCTCCATCTTCTTTTTTGAGGCAGGGTCTCTTACTGAGCTGAGAACTCATCAACTCTGCTGGACTGGTTGGCCATTGAGCTCCAAGGATCTATCTTTTTCCATCCCACCAGTACTGGGTTTACAGATGAGCACCACTGTGCCTGGCTTTTTTTTACATGAGTTCTGGGGATCCAAACACAGGTCATCACGTACATGAAGCAAGCACTTTGCCTACTGAACACCATCTCCCCAGTCTCTGGCCTCCCTTAATCTTAACCAAAGAGGGCAGGAGTAGATACTATCATTACACTCACATTGCAGAAGAGGAAATGGAGGCTTGGCAGACCAGGATGCCTGTGCAAGGCCACATAGTTCATGAAAGAGCTGAAACCCAGGGGCCTCTGACTGTACAGTCCACACTCCTCACCACTGAGAAAGCCTATTCAATAAAAACCAATCAAGACAGTGAGTGACCACTGTGCTGGTACCATGATACCATGGGTCCTCCAAGACTATTTCAAAAGCAGCTTCCTAGAAAACCCTGATGTGTGGTCTGGGATAAAAATCTTTTTCTCTTTAAAAATGATTTCTTATATTTTCAGATAGAGTGAAGCCAGTGA
Source organism: Phyllotis vaccarum (assembly GCA_033318265.1). Classification (NCBI taxonomy): domain Eukaryota; kingdom Metazoa; phylum Chordata; class Mammalia; order Rodentia; family Cricetidae; genus Phyllotis; species Phyllotis vaccarum. Next base: position 100,576,520 of record JARWLC010000003.1, read on the forward strand.
CCTATGCCTGTAATCCCAACTCTTGAAAGACTAACACAAGAGGATGGTGAATTTGAGGCTGGTCTCAGCTGCAGAGCAAGAATTTATATAAAAGAAAGGCTTATAAAAATATTAACACAGAGACACATGCACACACTTTTGGTTTTGTGTCTCTCTCTGTGTGGTCTCCTGGGCCACCCGAGGATGCCGCCAGCAGGAAGATCACAACCAGATGTGACTCCTCTACCTTGGATGAGAACTGTGAGCCAAATAAACCTCTTCTCTGGTGTTGTGCTATTTACAAATAGAAGGGAGACCACATGTTCTAGTTTTTGGCAATGTTCAACCCCCTGGCTCTAACAATGTGACCAGGATCCTATCTTCTCTCATCCATTTTTTAGTTCTGCTTGGCTCCATGGCTGCCTGGGGCCCCAGGGTGTGGCTCTGCTGCCACATTCATCCCTCATCCTTCCTGGTGTCTTCTGGTTTCTCAAGAAGATGCAAGGCCATTAGGGAAAAAAGGGGTCAAGAGCTCTCTATGTCTGAGAAGAACCCAAGTTACATGCCAACCCTAAGTCAGTCACTGAGCAGGAAGACAGCAGTAGGTAAGAAGGTTAGATTAATCCTCAACTATATCTGGATGTTAATGCTAACTAGACACAACTCATACTGCTGGCTGGGAAATGAAGGTTTCTGAGAGGATATGTTGATGAAGTGTTTTTAGAAAAGAAAAAAAATCAAGCTCCCAAGCTTCTAAGCTCAGGACTTCTGTGGAAGTGTTGGGTAATTATGAGCCCAATGCTGTACTGCTACCAAGCAGTGTAGGGGCCAGCAGAGCAGAGGAGTAATTCATGTGAGCAGGGATTGGTGGAATCAGGGAAGACTTCCTAGAGGAGGTGACATTTATACTGGGACCTGAGCAAGAATAGGGCCCGTAGGTGCTGAGGACACTTTGTAAGGTAGAGTCACAAGCAAGAACTATGTCAGTAAAGAGCATGACAAGCTCAGGGGCTGAAGGAATCATGAGTGGCACGAGCAGGGAATGTTGGGAGCCAGGAGCTTCAGGGAAGTGTGGTGCTGCTGTGGCTATGAAGAAAAGGGCTAAGAGGTGGGAGCGTCTTGTGCTTTTAAGTGTAACCCATGGCAGCAAGGGAGACTGATGACCACTGCCTGGGAGAACCTAGGAGTCCTTGAAAGAGAACACAGCATGGTTGGTGTGGGTAAGGAGGTAGAAACCTGGGGCTATTAAGCCTCAGTGGGTCTCTGGGCACCCTAGGTTAATGATCACAGTTCAAGCTAGGCTAAGTTATAGACTTAGGCAGGGTTGGCATGTAACTTGGGTTCTACTCAGACATAGAGAGCTCTTGACCCCTTTTTTCCCTAATGGCCTTGCATCTTCTTGAGAAACCAGAAGACACCAGGAAGGATGAGGGATGAATGTGGCAGCAGAGCCACACCCTGGGGCCCCAGGCAGCCATGGAGCCAAGCAGAACTAAAAAATGGATGAGAGAAGATAGGATCCTGGTCACATTGTTAGAGCCAGGGGGTTGAACATTGCCAAAAACTAGAACATGTAGTCTCCCTTCTATTTGTAAATAGCACAACACCAGAGAAGAGGTTTATTTGGCTCACAGTTCTCATCCAAGGTAGAGGAGTCACATCTGGTTGTGATCTTCCTGCTGGCGGCATCCTCGGGTGGCCCAGGAGACCACACAGAGAGAGACACAAAACCAAAAGTGTGTGCATGTGGACACCCTCCTCTTCTTTCTGTTAAATTTTCTATTTAATATTTTATGTGTTCGATGTATGTGAGTGGGTACATGATATGGCACTTGTGTGGTGGTCACAGGGTGACTCTGTGGAGTTGGCTCTCTCTGTCCACTTTTATATGGGTGCTGGGATTTGAATTCAGGTCAGCAAGCTTTCTCTTGATTACCTTCATCCTTCCCCTTTCTTATAAAGGTTCCTATATTCAGCCATGGACACTCCATCCTATTAACTTTATCTAACGCTAATAACCAAAGAAAGACCCTCCCTAAACATTAGTCAGACCAAATTCCACTCGTGATACCTCACAATGAGACTACATTCAGCACAAATGTTGGAGGAGGCAAATCATATCTAAACCATTGCACAGAACTGCCTCACAGTCTTGTCAGCTAACGCAGACCAACAAATTCCCTTTACATTTAAACAGCCTCAAGGTTTTGCTTCTTGGTACTAGCAATTAAGAGACATCTTCATTTTAAATCTACTTTATTCATTATTGCATCCTCATCCTCCCGCACAGCATCTTATGCTTAGTCATGGCTGAATGAAGAAATTCCTTTGCTTTGAGTAAGAAATCTGGGAACTAACAAGCCTGTCAGGGCTGGCATAGGGCAGGTGGTGGCAGTACTCTGGCTTTCCAGCTGAGTCACAATACCAGTTCTGCTTTTGGGGGGAGGGTTTGTTTGTTTGTTTGTTTGTTTGTTTATTGACCTGTTCCTACACAAAGCCTGGTCAGAGATCCATTCCCACCCCACCTCCACCTCCATCCACTAGCTCTGAAGCCCAGAGAGTCCTTCTCTTTGCTGCTGAGACCTAGTCTCCAGGTCCCACCTCCATTTACAGAATCATCCCAGATAAGCTTTATTCAAGTCCTTAACTTACATTAGCAGAACAAGGTAACCCAGAGCCAGCCATGGCCCTGGAGCTACCTTAGAGCAACTTAGGGCACTATCTACTTGTCATCTTTCAAGAAAAGTCAGACTGGTTGTTTTTGCTCTCAAACAGTGAGGAAAATTTATGGCCTCTTTTGTGAGTAATCTTGTGAAAATAGAAAAATCCTGTAACTCTCTCCCCCTCAACCCCTTCCTGAGGTCCCTGAAACTAGCCTAGGTTGACAGAGTTGATACAGCTTCATAGTATCACTAAATTAGATGGCTGTTTCTCGGAAAAGCTTTGTTCACAGGATTGATGGCTGCTTGGGACACACCTGGAAGCCTGAGCCTGATACTTCCTGAATTCCTGAGACCCACCTAGTGAGCAGCTTGACCTTCCAAGATAAGGCCCTGGGACCGAATTCCTGATATAGCAACCTGGGTGGGGCCACCCAGGAAAGCCCTACCATGACAACTGTTAACTGAAGCAGGCAAGAACTTTCTGAAGCTTGCACAATTGCCCATTGGGACCACTGCTCCAGGAAATGAATATCCCTGCTCGCCGTCTCCTGTTTGCCCAAGACTCTATTGTTTCACAGGAAATACCTTGCCTGCCTGCCTGTCAGCATTCCTAAACTCCATCCTAAACTGACCTTTGGCCCCACCCTGTTATCGTGCCGAGCCCGCCCGTACCCCCTCCCCTACCCAGAGTATGGTATAAGAATTTTGCCCCAAAAATATTCGGGGCTCTAGGCTTCCATACAGTGCCTGGAGCCCACACATATGTGTGTACTGGTATATCATTCATTCATTAAACTCTCTTTTTCTTTAAAGTTGACAGTGGTCATTAGCCGTGGTCTTGGGGTGTCTTGGGGTGCTCTAGGGGCGCCCGCCTATTACAATCTGTTCTCATCTCTGTTGATGGAATCACTAAATTCAACAGGGAGATGGAGAGGTCATCTAGTTTGACCCTGTTCCCATAGTCTCAATGCCACCAAGGCCAGGGTTTAGTGCACCTTGGATTGAACATAACCAAGGACCAGATGCTCCATCCTTTGCTGTGAGAGTGCACTGCTAGACGACTCAGATTGTTAGAAAGTTCCTTCTGAAACTGAGCTGGAATTCATTTCCTTGTCATCACCTAGTCCTGAATCTGCCATCTGGAATCCCTGGCATTAGCCTGATCTCTCCCCACACAGCAGCCATTGAGATATATGAGAACAGCTCACACGTCCCTAAAGTCTGCTTGACTCTAGGCAAAACATCCCTTGTGTCCTTGCCTAGTTCTTCCCTGGCTTAGGACCCCAGTGTTGCATTATTCCATTAGCATCTGAACAGGCCCACCCTGTGGTTGCCTAATCCCTAATAACAGGTGCTGTGATCTGAAAGTGAATACCCTGGAAGGCTCATGCATCTTAACACTTGGCTACCAGCTGGTGGCACTATTTTGGAAGGTTGTAGAACCTTTAGGAGGTGGAGCTTCACTGCAGGAACTAACTGCTAAGGCCTCGAATTTTTACAGTCTCCTTTCACTTCCTGTCCTCCACTTGCTTCCTGACTACAGACACAAAGGTCACTGCCTCACTCTCCTGCTGCTGTGACTTTTACAACATGATGTACTGTATACCCTCAAACTGCAAGCCAAAACTTCCTTTCCCTCGGGCTGTTTCTTGTCAGTTGTTGGTCACAGCAATAAGAAAAATAAAAATAACAAATAAAGCCATCCAGAACCAGCCAGTCCAGCACCAAGTACTACAGGCCTCTGATGCCTTGTTCTGGACTGCCCACAACTCTAAGATGTATATGGTGGGTTCGACTGTCATTTTTACAGTCTCATCATACCACTGGCTCAAGGCAATCTTAGAATGAGAGCCCTGCATTGGATTTTCCATATTTGAGCATCTGATATACAGTGCTCTATGGCTCCACATTGATTTTCCTTCCAAACTGATCTTGCAAGCTTAAGACTAAGCAGAAACACTAAGGTGGCTGTAATTTATCATCCAAATTGTGACAGTTTCAATACTGAAAGAAGGAGCTGTTTTGCCACTAATAAATATATCAAGACAACAGATATCACCAAGAATGACGGCAGCAACATACATGTAGGTAGGATCACACTAAGCAAATTGTCAGGACCACAGAATCCCTCTAGATCCCAGGCTACCACTGAGTCTCTGTGATTCTCCTTAGCATTTCTGTTCACCTGTTTTGGAGAGACATTCCTGCACCAGAGAGTTACTGTAAGCTTCAATACGATCATGTGTAGAAAGCATGCAACCTTCAGCCTGCTTTACATTAAGTGCTTAGAAAATACCACCTGTTATTTTTAATTTGTTGAGAACCATCTGAATTTGAACAGGATCTCTCTCAGTACCACGTCATCTTTAAATCTGGCTAAGTGAAGCTTCCGCAGCTTTATCTGAGTTGCAACTTAAATAACCCTTGTCAATGTTCAAATATAGCATGCCACTGGTTTCCTTTATCCATGCCAATATGGAGACACAGGTCACACTGGCTGTTCCTCTAACTACACTGGTTTATATATTGTTAGTAAAGAGAGCTTTGTGCAGCTCAGAGGCTTAATAGATATGCCAGCTCATTTCCTTCTGCTGTGGTTTGATGTATTCCCCAGAGTTCACAGGTTGGAAATATAAGTGCAACTAGGGTTGGTTGAGATCTCTGAGATACCATGGCTGAAGGTTCATCAGCAGAAGAATAAGTTATATTTTTAGGGCATGTTGTTGTAAAAGCTGATTCAGACCTTCGCCCCTGGGCTTCCTTTGTTCTTGGCTCCTACTGTGGGGGTGATATGGGCCTTTGCCAGGTGCTGGTATGTGTCTTCCGAGACTTGTAATCAAAAGCCAAATACATTTCTCAGATTTGTACAAATAAAGTACTCGGTGTGTATTACTATTGCAGCAGCATAACACAGACCAGCCCTCCCATCCACACAGATAGCCCCTCCTAAGGAAGACGCTTCAGCCAGGGCTCACATTAACTCTTCCATACCCAGCACGTGGTTTCCTAAGTTGCTCTGGACACCATGGCATGTGGTAGAAAGGGGAAGAAGACTATGGATGAGGAAGGAAGGAAGGCTTCTGGGCTGGCCCAGAGCTAATACACACCACTTCTGCTCATACTCTGGGAGGAAACTAGACACAGGCGGACCTGACCACGTGGGAGGTGACTGTACTCCTGTCCTGTAAGGGAAAGGGACCAGGGACTTCCTTGAACAGCTAGCCACCTCTGCCTACCCCACCCGTTTGAGGTGTTATCATTTGACCCATATTGTCTGTCTCGACCTTGAAGAAATAAGACTACCAATTACTTTCCGATGATAGCCAAAACCCCTGTAAGAAAAGGAAACCACATCCATGGCCTCCTGACGAGACAATACTTGGCAGACTATATACAGTTACTGTCTCTGAGAAACTGCTTCACATTTTTGGAGGTAAAATTTATTTACTCTTTCCATTATTATAATGAATAAATGAGCAGGACACAAAAACATAGTGAGATTTTTAAAAACTTAAATAAAATTCAAGTCAAGTACATAAACTAACCTCAGAGGACTGTCGAGATTGTTCAGTGAGTAGGGTGCATGTACACGGCCCTGGTGACCTGAGTTCTTCCTCAGATACCATAAGGTAGGAAGAGAGAACTGACCCGAGAGCCACCCTCTGACTCTCTCACCACACACACTCTAAGATTTATAAAATGACCTTAGATAGTATCCAATTATTTCCTTTAGTTTTTGTGGTGTTAGAGATCAAACCCAGAGCCTCAGGTGTAATAGGCAATAGATCTACCACTAGGCCCAGAAGCACATGCTTGAAGTCACAGCATTCAGGAAGCTGAGGCAGAAGGATCAGTAGCCTGAGGTTGGCCTATCACCTCCCACTCCCTAAGAAAAAAGAAAGTTCTTGTAAGACTCTGAGATCTGCCTCAGGCAGCATCAGCCTCCCATAAGCCTCCTCAACCTTCTGTGTCCTCAACAAACATAACCAGAGAAGCCTCTCAGATGCTAGGCATCATGCAGGAAATAAATAAACAAGCTGTGGCCCCTGCTGGGCTAAGATCTTTTAGACTACAGAATCCCAGCAGCAAAACGTGGAGACTAACTCTAGGCAGAGGTTTAAGCAGGCGCCTCGAAAGGGTACTGCTTCCAGTGCATGCCTGAGTGAACAGCAGAGCCAACATGGTCTTTTCTAGTTCTGCAAAGTGTTTAGGGTACAGGGGTGTTACTCCCGGGTGTACAGCTCCCTGGAGATTTTGTGACTTAAGTAGTATTCTTACATTCACTTTTCTTCTTAAAACATCCCATCTGCACTTCATGTTAAGAGTCCCTGTGTGTGTGTGTGTGTGTGTGTGTGTGTGTGTGTGTGTGTATAAGTGATACTCATCTGTGCTTCAGATTAAGAGTCCCCTGTGTGTGTGTGTGTGTGTGTGTGTGTGTGTGTGTGTGTGTGTGTGTGTGTGAGATACTTATCTGTGCTTCAGGTTAAGAGTCCCCTGTGCGCATATGTGATACTCATCTGTGCTTCACATCTAGTCACCAGGGAGGCTGAGAAAGAACCTAACATCTTTTGAAGTAGAATGTGGGGACTGACAAGGTAGAATTTCCCTGAAAAAAATCCTAGATGATAAAAAAAAGTAAATGCTATGATGAGGTAGAAAGCACAGCAAATGCATAAACTAAAATGGAATAAGTGCCTCATGAACCATAAGTGATGGAAACAGAGGCCAGAGAATAAAGCCTGATTACAGAGGTCAGTGAAGCATGCACCAAGGCAATCTCCACCATTCCCATCAGCGTGTGGATAAACATGCTGGACAAATTATCCATCTGCTCACACATCCTTGTGCTCTGGGTCATGGAAGATGACTAAGAACTTTCTGAGAAAAGACTCTGAGAAGAGGCACTGCCCATAGAGGAAAAGCAGGAAGGGAAGGGAAGGGAAGGGAAGGGGAGGGGAGGGGAGGGGAGGGGAGGGGAGGGGAGGGGAGGGGAGGGGAGGGGAGGGGAGGGGAGGGGAGGGGAGGGGAGGGGAGGGGAGGGGAGGGGAGGGGAGGGGAGGGGAGGGGAGGGGAGGGAAAGAGGAACATTCAGAATGTCTGTTGAGAGGACCCAAGAGTCATTGGCAGATGGGCTGAGGGGACAGCTCAAGGTCAGGTCCCTAAAAGTTCTGAATGATGAATAGAGGGTATGGATGATGGGTAGAGAGTGTCTACTTTATTGAGAAAATAAAGAGTAGAGGGATGTGATATTATTGTATTAGTTAATTTTGTATTATTTTAGTGTGCAGGTGTACAAGGGCATGCCCATGCGCATGCGTGGGGGATCTAGAGGAGGATATTGGGCATCCTGCTCTCCACTGACCACATTATTCCCTTGAAACAGGGTCTCCCGCTGACCTTGAAGCTCATCAGTTGGCTAGCTAGTCAGCTGTAGGGATCTACTTGCCTCTGCTCCCTTCTTCAGTGCTGGAGCCCCCAAGGGTGTGTGGCAATGCCCAAGTGCTATGTGGGTGCTGAGGATCTGAACTCAAGTCCTCATACTTGTGGATCATACTCTAATCCACAGAGGCAGCCCCAAGCCCCTGATCTGCTTGTTTCTAAGAAGATGGCCGTGTAGAGTGTATAGTTGGGATAGAAAAGAAAGTGAGGATGGATGAGGAGCCCCAAGCTGGGGCAAAAGCCAAGGGGAAATTGTATGCCCCTGAATTTGGGAGGTGGTAACAGAAATGAAGGAAAGATGGGATCTAATGACTCCCTCAAAGTAATAATGTGCAAAAGAAACACCAAACTGAATCTGGCGACATAGACTTGGGGATCATTAAGTTTTAGACAGTAGTCAGTGTACAGAGATAGATCACAGAAGATGAACAGGACATGTCTGGGAACTCACAAAGTGAAAGCATAAGACAGATTTCTCAGTTGTGACCTATGCTGGGTATCAGTTGGCAGTTGGGGGAGATCCTAGGCCCAGCTTTGTGGACATCACTGACATGGTAAATTCACAGAGAACATTGTTCTGGCTACCTGGAATCTTATTATTATGGCAAGGCCTGATTTCTTTAGGAGAATCATATCTCACCAATTCTAGGTAGTCTTGGGGCTGTCAGTGAGTGTATCCTGCCCACTCTAAAAGTGAGTATAAGGTTCAAGAAGTCAGGCTATTTTTACTGAGAGCTTCTGATTTTTAAAAATACTTACTTATTTATCTATTATGTATACAGTGTTCTGCATGAACACCAGAAGAAGGTGCCCAACCTCATTCTAGATTGTTGTGAGCCACCATGTGGTTGCTGGGAATTAAACTAAGGACATCTGAAAAAGCAGCCAGAGCTCTTAACCTCTGAGCTATTTCTCCAGCCCTGAGAGCTTCTGATTTTAATCCAAATGAAGCCATGCTGGGAAAGAGTTTGAGAGCTGGACATGTGGTCACTGCCTGTAATCCCAGAACTTTGGAAGTAGAGGAATAGGGATCAAGAATACAAGGTCACCTTTGGTGTCTTATGGCTTCCTTTGCTATTTCAGCTTACAATTTCACATGACAGTCTGTCAACAAAAGGAAGTCTAGGCAAGGGTTCAAAAGGGGAAGGAACCCAGAGGCAGGAGCTGATGCAGAGACTGTGGAAGGGTGCTGCTTACTGGCTTGTTCCCCGTAGCTTACTCAGTTGGCTTTCTTATAAACACCCAGAACTACCAGACCAGAGGAGCAACCTCCCACAGTGACCTAGGCTCTCTCACATCTATCACTGATTTAAAAATGTCCACAGGTCAATCTCATGGGGACTTTTTCTTAATTAAGATTTCCTCTTCCCTAGTGTCTCTGGCTTGTGTCAATGCTGACATAAACTAGCCAGCACACCTGGCCTCACAGTGAGTGGAAGAAGACCAGCCTAGTAACCTTGTTAGAAATTGTACAGAGGGCAGGCAGAAGGAGGAAGGGGGGAAGGAGGAAGAGATTGGTATTGGTTCAACTCAAAAGCATCTTCCTGGATAGCCACTACTATTTCCTATTCATGGCCTCCAAATTAGCCTAACTCTGTCCTTCCCTGAGTCTGCTTTCCAGTCTTCTTACCAACTTTATGAATTCAGTGAGGACTCTAGGTAGATTTCCCTTCTGCATGAAGAAGCCACAAACAGTGACTTATAATCAAAGAGTCTCAATGAATTCAAAGAATGTCAGACATTCATGTGAACTCAATAGAAGGATCTTTGTGCATTTATGGAAGAAGAATGGCCTTTGTGCTCAGATGGGACCCTCCTCACCTGCCACAGGGTATCTAACAGAATTTTACCTCTCTAGACCTTTGTACATTTGTCACTGAGCTGGACTACCCCAGGTGGCCAGTGCCATGCTTAAACCAGTAAACTTTCTAAGTCCTTACCTTTGCAATGTTTAGCAAATTCTTTCTGAAAAATAATCCTCTCACTGTGACTTTTAAGCTACCAAAGGGTTAACAGACAACTTTCAGAAGTCCTGAAGACTTTGCCTGTGCCATCAGGTACAAGCCAGCTATGATATATCACTGTCTGGTCCCTTCAATGACTGCCTTCTCTTTCTAAAGTAGGAAATTGAAATATTAAGTTTGGGACTCTAATTGGGGGTTAGGGGAATATAGGGCATCATTTCTCAAGCTCTGAACAATAAATTATTAAAAATGCAAATACCCTCACACCACGATTAGCCACTCATGTTATTGTATGGAATGGCTTCCAGAAATCTCTATGATGAACACAATTTCTAATATGATTCATATGAATACCATGCTGTTGTAAAGACAGAGAGAGGGACTATGGAGCTGGCATGGGGTGGTGGTGGTAATGGTGGTAGTGGTGCATAGTGGTGGTGATGGAGGTGGTGGTGGTGGTGATGGTATAGGTGATAGTGGTCATGGTGGTGGTGTTGGTGGTGGTGGTGGTGGTGGTGGTGATGGTATAGGTGATAGTGGTCATGGTGGTGGTGTTGGTGGTGGTGGTGATGGTCATGGAGGTGGTGGTGGTGGTGATGGTATAGGTGATAGTGGTCATGGTGGTGATGGTGGTGGTGGTGATGGTCATGGAGGTGGCTGGAGGGCACTAGGCTTCGTAAATTATTCTTACAGGGCTGGTGGGAAGCAGAGCCATCTGCTGCATATTCTGTACATTACAGAATCTATTCTGTTTCTACTGGTTCTCCTCAGCCAAGTTTATATCTGTTTCTGGCTGCAAAATCTGCTGTGTGTTGGACCAAGCCCTGAGCTCAGAGCAGGAAGGATCCCATGCCAGGGACGTGATCAATGTTTCCTGAGCCGAGGGCAAATCTAGATTTCTAAGCCTTCCTAAAATTTGAGCCCTTGCTCCTAAGAGTAGGAACTCAGATGTGTTCCAAATGAATGTTTGGAAGTGCTGAAAGAAATGTGACCACAGGCCAAAGCCTGTCTCCTCCCACAGGAGGATGCAGTGCTGGCCCCAGCCTCCCTGCTTTTTCACATCCTTGTTCCCATCTGTCCATTGCTTCTCAGGGAAAGGACATGATTATGTTCATCTTTTCAGGCCAAGACCTGTCCCCTCAAGCTACTCAATGGGAGGTAGATGGTGAGTAGATGAACGATTCGGACAGTTTGTGGGTAGGCACCATTAGGGCCAGCCTGGGTGGGACATTTACAGATGAGTTATTGGTGAACAGTAGGGAGAAAGTAAAAATGTCAGAAGAGCCTGAAATTATTATTTCTAGAAAAGGAAAATAAATCTGTTTGAAGCTATGTAGAACTTAACAATACTTTAAAAAAAAAGTCCTAACTAAACTGGGCAGTGGTGGTGGTGCATGTCATTAATCCCAGCACTTTGGAGGCAGAGACAGTGGATCTCAGTGAGTTCCAGACAAGCCTGGTTTACAGAGTGAGTTCCAGAACAGCCAAGACTGTTACACAGAGAAACTCTGTCTTGAAAAAACAAAAAGTGAAATAAAATAATATAGAAAATTCTAACTAATGTTCTTTCCTGACTCCATCATCTCCCAAAATAACCCCAAATAGATCAAAACAAAGCAGCTTTCTATAGAGACAGAAAGGGGGGTATGTGATACCCTAAGAAGGCTCTCAGGGCCGTGGGGGCATCTGCCATCTCTTCCTAGCGGGCAATCTTGTCTCTCCCCGTCATTCGAGGGCATATGGGCAGAACTTACCTCTTCAACTGTTGGGATCCCAAAGATGTGTGCATCTGGCTTAGCTTCCCTGCATTTAAAATTCCTCATCAGAAAGCCTTCCTTCCAGCCAGCTGTCCCAGACAGTATGAAGGTTCTCAGTCCTATCTGCCTGTCTTGCCTCACCACAGCTCAGCTCAGACAGATGAAATGGTGGATGAAACCTCTCAGTCCACAGGGCAGGGACCTTGTCTTTGTGTTTCATAAAATGTCATGTACACCTGCAGTGCTTTGTAAATAATAAATGGTCATAATAAAGAAACTGCCTCTTTGGGGTCAGAGGTACATGTTTGCAGAAAAACAGGCCCCACTTTATTTCAACCAGCTCTGCCTTGGTCTGATACAGCTGTCACCAAACCCCATAGATGCTCTGCACAGAGACTTCTAAAGGTCCATGGAACCTGAAAACTTAGAGTTCCAAACAGAACAAAAGGCACAGTTCCAGGATTTCTTGGCCCAGGGAGGTCAGGGAGCAGCCTGCTGATATACTGTGTACTTGAGAAATCAATGCACTGTGGAAATTCAAGATGTTATTATTATTACTTGAGGTTGTATTGCTCTGCTTAACCTGGCCTTCCAAATAACAGAATGGGCATTTTTATACAAGTACATAATAATAACCTACTATTGAAAGAGAGATCTGGTGGTAATAATAGATATTATTGCTCTGATGATGGCTTGCCAATTAGAAGAGAGCTCTTGTTCCAAATGGGTGAACAAGTTGACACAGATAAAGGGAGTTTCATTAATGAAACTAGGAAAGAAGCAGGACACAGTTATCACATCATTATTCGCTCTGATAACCCCATGGCACTGAGGCTGAGAACGGGTAGTGGGAAACTGTGGGACATCCTGCTGATCTTGGACCACCATTCATCTCTTTGAAATTAGGATGCTAAACTCTCCTTCATCATGCCTTCCTGCAGGATACTATTAGGGTGAGAGACACTTTGTGGCTTTGAACTCATCTAGCAGATATTTCCAGACCAGAAACTTGAATGAAGCACATTTAGAAAGAAGTTATCATGCATTGTGGTCTTGTTGGTTATTCCTAGCAACACTATAAAAATGACTCCTGGCATTATTCAGTGAGAGCCCTTGAGCTCAGGGTCTGAGACCCAGGGGTACAGCCAGTATTCAAACTATAAGACCATTGGATCCAGAGCCTAATTAACCACAGCCACCTCCAACCTATATTGCCATTCACAAATAGCCCAATGGTGATATCATTTGCTCAGTCTGAGATACTCAGATTGATACCTCTGGTCGAGAGGGGATACTTTTCAGCCATCTAAACTATTGGAAAGGACAGGAGGCACAAATAACACCCACTCTCAGATACTTGGGGAGTCATTCAGCCTCAGCTTGGACTGCCTTGATGGGACAGTATGCTGCAGATATGTTTTTGAAATGATGTTTTTCCAAATGAGGTAGTAAAAATAGCCCCAGCTCTCTGAAAATACCCTCACTAGGCTCAAGAGGGGAGTGAATCTGAATCAGGAGGGTTGCGAATGCGGGAAGCAGTGTGGCATGAAAATGTTATAAGAAATAATGCCCTGATGGTCACGGGTGATTAGATTTGCTTTCTAATTGAAACCATGTGGCGAGGTTCCTTCATCCTTCGGACCTCTGAGATTTCACATTTTAAATCTCTTTATCTTTAAATGAGGAATGTGGAGGAAAATGAGATGGGTGGATGCTTCCAGGTCCTTATCGTCTAACCCTGACCATCTGCCCTCAATTCCATTTCATCCAGACTTCAAGTTCCATGTGCCATATTAATGAGCAAACAGGGAGATGCTCTCAGCTCAAGGCCTGCTCTGGACTCAAGTTACTGCCTCTTAATGACTTGCTAATTTTTAATTAATCCTCTGATCCATCCCAGATCCCTGGCTTGTGAGTTCACCATTTCCTTCCCTCCTCATGGGCAGCAATGGTAATAGATGCCAACAGTGGCTTCAGTGCCTATTGGCCCAGGAAGTGTGGTGAGGGCAACCAACACGTGGGCCTTTGACCTGCACATAAGTCACATAAATTCAGGTTTTAAAATCTCAAACAAGGAAGCTGGGATTGAGAGGGAATGGAGGGCAAAAGAATGTGTATGTAGGAGCTTTATGTGTGGTGATAATGATGGTGGTGGCAGCAGGGTGTGATGCCGTGTATAACATGGTGTGACTTGTTGCGCAGGTAAGTTGTGTCTTGTGTGTGAGCATATGTGGGTGTGCAATGTGTGTGCACAGATGGTATGGAAATGGGAACAAATTGTGTGTGTGTGTTACAGGATATGTAATACAGTAAAATATGTGTGCATGTTGTACAAATAGTTGTATGTGTAGATGTACAAAGAGACATGTGTCTGAAGGGAAGTACAAACGTGTGTGATATGTGTGGTATGAGAATGGGGGTAGGTGGGTAGGTATGACACTGTGCAAGTATGTGTGCACACAAACCTGTATAATGAGGCACACTGGGAATGAGGGCATCTCTAGCATAATATGTTGCTTGAAAGGGGTTTTTTCTTTTTCTTAAAAATTGGCAAGAGCACTTTCCTTTCTGGCTACAGCTTCTATTCAAGGGGTCCCTGATGCCCTGAATAAAAAATGGAAAAGCTTGTTCTCAACAAGCAAAGTAAAGTCTAAGGATTTTGGGGGGTGGGGGAGGTTGTTTTAAATGTGCTTTTTGGTGCAATGGTTTCAGTTTCCTGGAGTGGGCTGAGAAGGAGTACTTAATTTTACTCAAGCCAAGCTCTGACACTGCACAGCCCAGAATGGAACTGCCCCCTGTTTGGAGACATGTCCTCTGCTTAGATCTTGATTGCCAGACTCTGGATGCAATGAAAGGCTCTTCTCTTCATGGAATATTAAAAGGGCTTTTGATCTATGGGTTTTGGAGGAAATCTTGAGGAGTAGCTGAGTCACTCTGGTATGGAGGGTGCCACGCAGAGGGAGGACAGGGCTGGAAGAGTGTCAGGAGAGTGTGGCAGTGAGAACAGAGCTTAAGGATTATGCCTGGATGGTTCACACAGTTTCCAGACTCCCCAGAAGCCTCCAAAGCACTCTTCCCCAGAAGACGGGGTTTTCTTCCATGACAGCTCATGACCATAAATAGACACTCACATGATTCACTGACATACAGGCAAAATGCTCATACACATAAAATAAACCTAAATTTATTGTAAAAGGTATTGTAATAAACACACACATATACAATGTCAAAATGAAAGTTTGATCAACAATGGTCACAAAGGATTTCCTCCCAGGAGAGGGGAAGGCAGCAGCATTGCGTGTCTGTGAGCCTCCTCTGATGGGCCCGCCTGCAGGGGCACTGCCTCTTTTACCTCCTTGGACCTTCAGCACTGGACTTCTGCCCTCATTTTTATAGAAGAAAACATCTGCAATAGCTTCATCTGCTTTCTGCCTACATCTGTGCCTGAATGTGGAGCTTCCCTTCCGTCCTCACACAGGCCCGAGGCCAGCCTTAGACAGAGACGGTCCCACCAGCTCCTGAACACACTCACCATCACTCACATTAAGTAACCAAACCCTCTATTTACTGTTACTCTCAAATATTCTTTTCCAAGAATTGTCTATATTTGCTCACTGTACTTCCTTCTGTTTGCTCTTGAACCTGAACAGGGAAGATCTCACCACTTCTTGCCCCCACACTGAAGTCATTTTGTTAGCTCACTGCTGGCTTCCATGCTACTCAGTACAATCAATTCTCAAGCCTTATCCTGCCCAACTTCTCAGTCAGTGGTCTCTGACCTGATTCATTTGACTCCTGGCTACATCCTGCTCTATGGGCTACTTGTTTGAGGGGGAGGGGGAGAGAGAGATTTTATGTTATATATAAACCATATATGTATATATCTTACATAAAACCGAACTTTCAATTATGGTTCCCAATCCATACCCCCTATACTTGTACCAATTAATAACATAAGTATTCCTCCATTTATTGCTCAGGTTCAAAACTTGGAATCCCTCTTCCATGAACCCCCACCAACTCTGCTTCTACTTTATTATCAAACCATCTCTTTGACCTTCACACATAGCCAGAGTCACCACTGCCCCTGCTGCTACCCAGCCTGGGCCACCATCATCTCCTGCATTGCTTCTGACACAGCTAACTAACTGGTCTGCTGGATCCTGCAGGAGTAGCCATGGTGACCTGCTAAAATGCAGGTGAGGGGAAGTCACTCTCATCTTAGAGCAAATGTAGAGTCTTTGATGGCCTGTAAGCTCTAGTGACATTCCTTCCTGCCATCTTACCCTCCCACTCTGCGGTCTCACTCACTCCTGACCTTGGCTGTCCTAGAGCACACCCAGGCATTCCTGACTCCCTCCCAAAGTTTGCTTCTTTATATCCACAAGTTTTTCTTGTTTCAGATTGGTCAACATCCCCTTGTCCCCACAGTACTTACCACCATCTGGCATCCTAGGTAGTTAACCCTTTATTTGCTGTCTAGGATGTAAGCTCCGTGAAGACAGGCTCCTGTTCACGGCTGTATCCCAAACATAACCATCAGTACCTGGCATAGAGCAGAGACACTTGGAGAAAATCACTGAATGAATAAATGAAGGAAGGAAGGAGCAAGAAGTGAGAAAGAGCTTAACACCCTACTCTCAAACTGTGCTAATAATTACAGGAGCAGAAGGAAATTGGTTGTATTTCTTTTCTGTTCCCATTAGAATCTCTAATGAGATTGCATGGTTGTGTTATTATTTCAAAAGCAACAGCTTTCCAGTGTTTAACACTGGGCCAAATGCTGTTGCTATTTGTTTCTCCCTAATGGCTGAGGGGATTTGCCTGATTTCCTTCCCCATCACCATCAGGAGGCTGGTGTCCCTTTTGGCTCACAGCTTCTACTCAGACCCAGCTCACACTCTGTCAAATCTTTGCACACCTACTGGGTACCGAGTGCTTGGTTCTCTGTCTGAATTATTAGCCTACAGTGCTCCCCAATCACATGCCTCATATTTGTGCCATAATCCTCATTATCTCCACTTCTAGGGATTTTAGTGACCAGTTGCTTCCCACTGATAAGGATGTCACCTCCCACCAAGAGGTCTTTGACATAGCATGTATCAATGTCATGGTACCTAGACCTTATATCTTGGCACTTCTGGAAAGGATTAACTGAGAGAGAAAATGATTCCAGGTCCTTAGTGGCTGGAGATGGTTCAGCAGTTACAAGCATGTAATGCTCTTGCAGAGGATTTCAGTTGACAGCACCTGTGTTGGGGGCTCATAATGATCTGAAACTACTCTGTACCTTCTTCTGTCTTCTGTGAGTGCCAATGCGCGCGCGCACACACACACACACACACACACACACACACACACACACACACACACACAGGGCCAAGGAAACATCAGTGCTGCTTGCTTGTCTGCCTTAGTTTCTGGCTGGTGAAGACCTCTATCCCATTGTTACTGTTTCTGGTGTCATGCTTCACTGACTTCAGAATCCAGCTTCTCCAGGATCCTTGTGTGGGCTGAAGACCAGCAGTTCTTTAGGAATCCTCCAGACCTCCAGAGCCAGTGTGGATCTGCTAGGCATCCTGTTTCACCGATTAAACACATCACAAGGTTCTCAGCCTCTCCAGCATGCAAGCAGCCATTGTTGGACTGCCCATCCCATATTGTAAAAGCCAATCTAATAAATCTTTTATAATATATTCACCTGTCTCTTCTGTTTCTCTAGAGCAGTGGTTCTCAAGCCTGTGGGCCAAGTCCCTTTGGGGGTTGAATGATTCTTTCACAAGGGGTCACCTAAGACCATCAGAAAACACGGGTATTTACATTATGATTCATAAACTGTTATGAATCATAATGTAAATACCCGTGTTTTCTGATGGTCTTAGGTGACCCTTGTGAAAGAATCATTCAACCCCCAAAGGGACGTGGCCCACAGGTTGAGAACCACTGCTCTGGAGATCCTTGAAGGATCCCTGGCATTAATCAATCCCCTTTGGACTATTTCTTTAGAAATGTCAGCTGAGATTACACTATAGCAGTTATTTTTTCTGATGACTTATTTTTCTTCTTTTATCAGGTCACAGATCTCGTTAGGACAGAGAGAGGGTCCTCAGGTTCACAATGTCAGACATGCACTCAGTGCTGGCTCCAGAGCACACTTGTGCTAAGGGCATCCTCAGGGTAAGCCCTGATCAGGAGTGGGACTCCTTGCTCCTCCAGTCATTGCCAAAGATGGAGTTTCCCCCTCCTCTGAGCATGAGCAGCTTCACTTCCCCAGTGAAAAGTTTTGCCAGCTGCTTTTAGTTCTAATATTTTGGCAGCCAAACAGCACGCTGTTCTTCAGAAGACAGGGAAAGTGCCCATGGTCTAATATCAACAGCTTCTCTGCTCTCCGGATCTCCATTCAGGATCCAAGGTTGATACTGGGACACATCTCCTGGCATCACCTTTGCCCGATGAGAGAAATAATGCCTGGGGAGTCACACCTAGAGTCCCACGTACAAATGACAAGCTCTAATTTATGAAGGACAGCATGGGCATCCCTGTCCCTCAGGACCAGCACTCAACTGTGGTGTGGCATATGTCACCTTGAACATGTTTTCTAGGAAATGACACCATTGAGGTCTCAGGACAGTGTCTTATGTCTTTGAAGCAAAGGTATCTGCATCTGAATGTCAGGAGTTATGGCTTGTGCCCTTCTAATACTGGAGACAGACATCATTTAAGAATATGCATTATCTGGGAGCAGGAAGCCACTGACTGGCTAAACAATTAGGTGAAAGGCAAATAGTTAATGTAATGGCTCCTACCATGAAGTAACAGTGCAGCAGCATCTCAAATGTGTGACACTTCATTTTCTTGCTCCTCATGTTACCATTTATAATTCTGGAATACAATATTTGCAACAACCGTGCATAGCACTTAAGGGACAATTTGCAGAATGAAACAGTTTGTATCAGTATGTTTGTGTGTGTGTGTGAGAGAGAGAGAGAGAGAGAGGAGAGAGAGAGAGAGAGAGAGAGAGAGAGAGAGAGAGAGAGAGAGAGAGAGAGAGAGAGAGAGAGAGAGAGAGAGAGAGAGAGAGATGGGGGAGGTGGTTCTATTGACATGCTGGAATGGTTAGTTCTTTGTTATAGAGCTGACTCATGATTACCTGTGACCCTAGCAGCATCCCTGGGTCTCTATCTGCTATATATCAGAAGCAAGTTCTGTCAATCACTCAAACATTCCTACATTCTCACAGAGAGCAAGAATGCCTTCCCCAGTTGGGAGCCACTTAACTAGACGCTGTGTGCATGAGAGACACTCTGTTTTTATACTAGAAACCATGGAGTATTATACTCTAAAACTGTCTGGATAAAAATTATGGCCTTTGGGGGCATTTGTTTGTGACAGTTTCACTATGTACCCTAGATTTTTCTGTAGTGCTAAATCCTCCTGCTTCAGCTTCTCAAGTGCTGGTGTGCATGTCCAAATCTGGTTGTGAATAAAGTTTTATTTTAATAATATTGATTTTAGGGCCTGGGGAGATGGCTTGGCAGTTAAAACTATAGGCAGCTCTTTTAGAACAGCCACATGGTAGTTCATGACTGTCTATAATTCTCATTCCAGGAAATCCAATGCCCTCTTATGGCATCCAAAAACACCACACAAGCACTTGGCAACAAAGACATATATGCAGGCAAAATACTCATCATGAAAAATAAATAAATCTTTAAGATTATAATATTGACATTGAAATGTTATATTAATTAGTTATCATTGTATTTATCCCTTAATTTCAACAAACACTTTAGTTGGTCAAGAAAAATTACTTTATTGAAAATATAAGCACGGCATGGTGGCACTCACCTTTAATTCCAGCACCTAAATTCAAGGCCAGCCTGGTCTACTTAGTGAGTTCCAGGACAACCAGGGCTCTGCAGAGAGACCCTGTATCAAAAAAAACAAAGACACCAACAACAAAGAAAATATATATTAAAAAAATACCCAAATGGTCTATATTCAACCCAATAAGTAATTTATGATAAAAATAAGTGAAAACCTTAGATACAATATAACCAAATTTTAAAATTCAGATCATTTTAAAATATAAGATAATGATTTGACTTTATTTATTAGGCAGATTCTCATTCTGGTTGGAACTTGCTAGGTAGATGAGGCTGGCCTTAAGTTTTTAGAAATCCACATTGACTTTCCTTTATAAGTGCCAGGATTAAAGTTATGACTCACCACACCCTGATAAATAATGTGACTATCTTGTCAAAATAATTAATGATTTTGCTAAAATAAAGACACAGAAAAATAAAATTAATGGGAGTAAAAAGATGGCTCACTGAGTAAGAACATTTCTTGCACAGGCAGAAGGATCTGAGTTCAAATCCCTGGGAAAAAGGTAAGTACCTCTAACCCCAGCACTGTGGAGGAGCATGTCTGGGGCCTATGCTGAGGACAGACACTAGCCTACCCCCAGTTTCAGGGAGAGATCCTTTCCAGGGGATCAAATGGAAAATGACTGTCCTGGGGTGTTTCCTATGGCTGCAATACACACCATGATCTATATCAGCTTGGGAAGGAGAAGGTTTCCTTCACCTCACAGCTTACAGTTCTTCATGAAGGGAAGTCAAGGCAGGGAGTGCAGGCCCAAGTAAACACAGAGTTAGGAACTGAGATCACAGCAGACTGCTCATCACTAACTTGCTCCCTCATATAAGCCAGGCCCACATGTCCAGGGGCAGTGCTGCCTACAGTGAGCTGGGCCGTCCCACATCAACCCTGAAGAAAATGCCCACAGACCCGCCTATAGGCCCATCTGATGGAGGCCCACAGACCCGCCTATAGGCCCATCTGATGGAGGCCCACAGACCCGCCTATAGGCCCATCTGATGGAGGCCTTTTCTCAATTTAGATTTTTTTTCTTCTTGCATCTCAGTCTGTGTCAAACTGACAACAAGTCCCAGAAGCTCAGGGATAGGACAAGGGGCATCCTCCTCTGGTTTCTGTAGGGGCACGGAACACACGCTGATAAACACCTTATCAGAAATAATAAAGTTGGAGCTAGAGAGATGGCTCAGAGATTAAGAGCACTGGCTGTTCTTCCGGAGTCCCGAGTTCAATTCCCAGCAACTACATGGTGGCTCACAGCCATCTGTGATGAGATCTGATGCCCTCTTCTGTCTGTAGACATACATATAAACAGAACACTGTACACACAATAAATAAATCTTTTAAAATACAGCATTAATAAAGTTATAAAATAAATATTTATGGTTAACAAACATTTTATTTTATTACCTCAAAACAGAATAAGGCCTACACAAGAATAACCTAATTTAGTTGCCTTTGGTATTTGGTTGAATTTCAGTCACATAAAAGCAGTACTTTCATTCACATTTTGCATTTTGTTTTTGTTTTGTATGCATGTGTGTGTTAATTCACTGGGTGGGTATGTGTGCATGTGAGTGCAGGTACAAGCCAGGATGTCATTCTTCAAGTGCACCTCAGTTTTGAGGCCAGGGCTCTCCCTGATCTGGAGCTTACCAAGAAGACAAGTGGGTCAGTGAGTCCCTCAGGGGGGTGTCCTATCTCTCCTTCCCCTGTGCTGGGTCACAAATACACACCACATTCTGCTTTTTTAACTGAGTTCTGGGAATTGGGTTGGGGTCCTCATGCTTACAAGGCAGGTACTTTCCCAACTGTGTGATCTCGCCAGGCCTACATTTTGTTGCTTTGGTGTGCCTGTCTGTGTGGGAAGATATGGTGCATTTTATTAAACAGTTCACTTGCTTGCTTTATCATGCATGGCCCTTAGATCTCCACTGGTCTCAATGCCCACACAAGTTCCAGACCAGATTCACCCCTTTGCCCAGGACCTGAGAGGGGTCACAGGAGCTCTAGGCCTAAGGATGGGGTGGGGATGGAGTATGACTTGCTGAACCAGGGCAAAATGACTAAATATACAAAAGTGATAAGTCCCTTACTGCAGCTCTCCCTCACCTGCCTTAGTAAGTTCCAGGTTCCTCACAGCCCCAGGCACATCCTCTCACCTTCTGCTTTGTAGTCCACAAGAAGAGCAGAACACCTCCCATCTCTAGGCACTGGGCGAGGCTGTGAGTGAGGCGTGTAACAATTTCCACTCTACTGTTTCACTGGATGTGATGGCACACCTGGAATTCCAGCTCTCTGTGCAAGGTATTGTATCTGTATTATATAGAGTATGATAACACTTGCGTGTAATGTCAGCACTTGGGAGGCTGGCAGGAAGATCACCTCAAATTCAAAGTCAGCCTAGGCTATATAATAAATGGAAGATCAGTCTGGGCTACAGATCAAGACCTTCACTCAAAAATAAAGCAGCTCATTCCCAGAAGGGTGGTCCTTACCAACTGCCATTCTATGTCTTCCCATCCTCTGCTCAGGGTAGATCCTATATAAAAGTCACTGTGTTTATTAAGTTACATATTCACGTTTTCAGAATCTTATTTTCTGCTGTTCTAAAGCAACAATTAATGCAATTTAAATCAACAGAGACTTGTTAAGCTTCTATTATCTGACAGGCATGGATCTGTTCTCACATGACTCAGTGATCCAGGAAAACATGATGTGTCCCTGAAGAAACTCACACCTAGGCAGAGGCAAGAAGGCCAGCCTATAAGGGACTCTTTAATGCTGGGCTAAGGCCCTAACAAAGGGTGTGCACAAAGCTCAGCCACAGAGGTGAGAAATAGAGGAGTTTTGGCAAGGGAGGATTGCAGGTATTGCCTCAGCTGAGTCTTAAGATGTGTAGAGCCCCTTCCACCAGAAGCAAGCGGGACACACACACACACACACACACACACACACACACACACACACACACACACACACAGAGGAAGCAGTCTCTCTGTGCTCAGTTCTTTCCTCGTGTTGTATTCTAGCAGTGTGACAGGCCTGGTTCAGAAGAGGTGACATTCCAAAGATCGATTGTGCCCAGAGTTTTCTGGTCCTCGTGCTGGAGCTGGCCCTGCAAGCTTTCACATGTGCAGAAGCAGCTGCCATCTCAGCAGGCAGAGGGGTGAGAGATGTGCCTGAGGACACCCAGGCTGTCCACCCTCCAAGTGTAGTTGTGAAGCTCTGAAGACATAGGAGTATGTGTGTGTGGATCTTTTTCCTAGAGTTGTCAAAAAAAAAAAAATTGGAAGACACTGCTGTATGCTCAAGAATCTCAAAGCACATCTATAAATGCATGAGGAATGGAGTAGGAGCTTGGAAAGTGTGCAAGCAAAGCAAGGAACTAAGTAACCACGTGGAGAGGCTTCCTTTCCTAGGGCTAGAGGGCTAATGAATAGGGAAGTGACATCAGTGGCTGGGTTAGTCTGGGTAACTGGGGACTGCTTCATAAGAAGGTACAAGCCTTCTGAACAGGTATCACACCAAGATGAATAGATTTGTGAGATCTGTGTGAATAGAAAGCTGATGTGTGCATGTGGGACCAGTGGATCATGCAAACACCAGGGGCCACCATGCAGAAGGCCATGAAGAGAGGGTTTGGGGTTATAGAAGTTAGAACTGGAGGTGTGAATAGGTAGAAATGAGATTGGAGGAATCTACCTTTGCAAAGTGGACCTGGATGCCAGTTAAGATCTACTCCAGAACTGGATGAAACAGAAAATACCCATAATTCCAGCACTCAGAGAGCAAAGGCAGGAAGACAGGTCAAAGACATCCTCAGCTAATGAAACCCTGTCTCAAGAAGTGATTAACCAATTAATTAACTACAGAAATAAAATAAATATAAAATAAAATAAAATAAAACCCTCCAATCCTGAGTCCTTCCTAAAGTCCTGCTTTAGATGCTCACCTTCTCTGGCACATGCAGTTCCCAGCCCATCTCAGACTAACCTGAGGGTTAATACATTCCCCCTTGATTTAGGGAGAGTCTGTAATTACTTCATACAGCACTGGGTGAGAGGCTGGCACATTCTGGGGAGGGAGGCACAGGGAAGGAAGGAACACATTGTGCACATTGATGTTGATGTGTCTGGATGTGAGATCTGGAGCCACTATCCTGCTGCTGGCCTGAGGGCGAAGCCAGTGCAGAGATGCTGAGATGACATCACAGAGCCAAGGCTCTGCATTGGAGCCTCTCCTCCTTGGGTTCCTTCCTTCCTTCCTTCCTTCCTTCCTTCCTTCCTTCCTTCCTTCCTTCCTTCTTTTTTTCCTTCCTTTTTTTCTTTTTCCTTTTAAGTTAGGGTCTCACTGTTATGACTTTGCTGTCCTTGAATTCTCTATGTAGTCGAGGCTAGCCTCAAACTCAGAGATCCACCTGCCTCTGTTTCCCAAGTGCTGGGATTAAAAGTGTTCAGCACCATACCTGGCCCCTGGATTTCTTATTATGTGAGATTATAATATTTCTTCTTGCTACTTAGAACCCTGTGGGGGAGTTTTCTGTGGTTTCCAATCAAGAGTATCATTATATCCATGTATTTGTATTCATCATTGCCCATGTCGATAACAATGGAAAAGTTAAAAATTCTAGAAAGAGAAGCTGATACGTGCTAGCAGCTAAAGATATTTCAATATGATTGTCTTAGCTGGGGTTTCTATTGCTGTGAAGAGACATCACAGCAATTCTTATCAAGAAAAGCATTTAGTCAGGATAGTCCACTTACAGTTCAGAGGTTCAGTCTGCTATCATCACGATGTGACATGGTGGCCTAGGACATGGGGCTGGTTATATCTTGATCAAAAAGCAAGAACAAGTGAACTGTCTCACTGAGCATGGCTTGAGCATAGATGAAGCCTTTAAGTCCCACCTCCAATACTTCCTTCAACAAAATCACAGCTACTCCAACAAGGCCACACCTCCTAATAGTGCCACTCCCTTTGGAGACCATTTTCTTTCAAACCATTGTTAATGCATGTTGTAAAGATGTCATATGACTAGAGATGTGACCAACCACTACTAGAGACACTTGCACATTTGATGATCTACGGAATTTGGGTCTATTGGTGGATAACTAAGTTCCCCTGATTAAAGACAGCCACTCCTAGGATTGCTGAGCAGGAAGTCATTGTGAGTGTGGTGAGTTCAGACTGCATAGAGTCAGGGCAAGGATGGTGGAGACAGGTATTTCAAAGTTTGAACCCCTTGTTCTGCTGTTGATGAGCTGTGAGTAACACCCTTGAGCCCCAACCTCCTGGAGGAAGAGACTTACTCCTCAGGGAACCCCAAGGTTTGAATGTACCCTCTAGTGCTCAGGTTGAGATGTAATCATCAGTGTAAGTATTGGGAGTCAGGGCCTTTAAGAGGTGAAAGCGTCACAAGGGACCTTTCTTCACAGCTAGATTTATGTCACTATCAAGGCAGCAGGTCAGTTACAGAGGGAGTAGATTGGAAGGCTGTCTCTGGCAGGTTTGCCTTCCCTACCCTCTGCTGGGAGGCATTTCTGAAGCCCTTGCCCAACACTGGTGCTGGCCTTGGACTCTCCAGCCTCCAAACTTGTGAGAAATACATGTTCTATTTCCTTTGTAAATTGTCCAGTCTGTGGTATTACATTATAGAAGCAGAAAGTGGCTAAGCCAGTTATGGAGTGGCAAGATCTCCCTCTCAGGATCTAGAAACCTCTGGCCATTCTACAGATATTGGCAAGGTCCCTGGATTGTGTGGGAGTAAGATGTTGCCGGGGACCATCAAAATGAAAAAGACACCCTCCCGGACCCCCATCCTCGATGTCAACTCAACAGCCAGTAAATGCCAAGGTGATCTTCAAAGTATTAAGCAGAGGGTGGCAGCTGAGTGTTTGTTTATTCTTGAAACAGGTTCTTATTATATAGCCCAGGCTAGCCTGGAATTCGTTATGTAGCCCACACTGACCTCAGGTTTGTGACAATCCTGCTGTTTCAACCTCCCAAGTGCTGGCATTATAAGCTAGTGACACCATACCTGGTACAAAGAGCATGCCTTCCCGCTAAGAAGGAGATAAAAAAAACCAGTGACTGTAAAAACTATTCAAGTTGGTGACTCACTTGGCACTGGAAGCCGCCTTCTCTCTGCTGGTTCGCAGCAACTTGCCGAACACAAATAAACCTTGTGTCTCAGCTCCTCCAGGGTCTCTGTATTGGCTCAGCCATTAAGGTTATTTCTCAAGGACATTTTCCCAGCTTGTCTCTGAGGAAGGGCTGGCATCAGTCCCATGTTCTTTGGCCTCCTGTCCCCTTAGTTGTCCTGACTGCAAATTTCAGGCAAGCTTTGTGCTAGAGCATCCTCACACTCCTGCTAAGAGCCACAGCCAGCCTAGACCTAATCAACCTTCATCCAAAACAAATCCCTTCTTATATGGGAACTGATCCAGGATTAATGCTCCATCTTTAGCCCTAAACCATAACCTTTTGTAATGGACTCTAGAGGTCTCTTGCAATTGTCGCTATCCCAGCACTCTGGAGTGTTCCATGGTTCCATTTATCAGACAGATCTGCTCCTTATCCTGATGTTCCACTTCAGAATCTCAAAATATACTGGCCTTCAGGAATCCCAATATCCTTTTCCCCCAGTATTCTTCACTCCCAACTTGGAAGGACAGGATGGTTAGGTTAACCTTGAACTACTATGAATCGGCTTTATAGCAGTACAGCACGTACTCAGAAGTGTACACAGCCCAGAGGTACAACTACAGAAATTCTCACAAGATGACTACACATGTAACTATCACCCAAGGTAAAGAGTGGGACATCCCCAGACACCCTCCCCAAATTCTCTTCCTTCTCCATCACCAACCCCCACAAGTGGAACATAAAACAACACCATGAATGCTTTGAATCAGTGATGCTCCAAAGCTTATAACCAGTGGAAAACTCAATCCTGCTTGGCTTCTGAAAAACTCTTCCACAGGGCAAGGAATAACAATGGGAATCTGTTTCAGAGATGGCGATGGCTGGGACCAGAGAGTGTTGGAGAGGGAATAAAAGGGACAGGGATGGAAGCCGGAATCCAGAGCCCAACTCATCCACTGTCTTAGCCGTGCTTTTCTCTGGCCTGCAGGTTGATGGGATGACCTTAAAAGCCTCCTCCTTTAGAGCTGAAAGCCTTTTATTCAAACCAATCACCCGGAAAGCAAGCCTCCCCCACTGGTGCTTAATTCACTCAAAGAAAGACTAGAAGAACCTGGTTACCAAGCTTTGAGAAGTTGCTCATAAAATTCAGCAGGAACCTGCAATCCTCAGAGACTTCTATTTTTATCAAAAGCACACACAGAGAAGTGGAGAATTTTCAAATGAATTAGACATGAGATTGATCTTTTTATAAAAGAGAAAAAGAACCACGATGCTATGTTTGAAAACCCCCCCCCCCCCCCATCTCTGGGTTCCCTCCGTTGTCTCATCTTGGTGGCTCATGTCAGGCCTGCATTTTGACCCAGGTCCAACCCACTCAGTGGTTAGTAGTCAGAGAGACACCAAGGATTCTTCAAAACAATGACTATGATCTTGTCTGTAACCCCCAACCCAGGACTGAGCCACTCTAAGGGGAGCTGGTCAAGAGGATTTCTCCAGGCAACTGAATGGGAACCATGCACACAGGAAGGGCCACAAGTAGCCTTAATCAAGACCCACTCAGACATGGCTGAAGAAAGAAGCTTGGGTCCTGAGCTGGGGCTGCAGAGTTAGAAATCTGCAGGTGTTTCATTCAAAGCTGTCTTATTTGACATTCAGTACACTGTGCTCCTCTGCAGGACCAGCTGCCTGGCACACTCATCTCTACAAAAGCGTTCAAAAAGACTCTATGTTTCTTCTTCTTCTGAGCTATGCACACACAGTATCTGGTTCTTACATAGTGTTCTGTGAACCCCACAGGTTCTATAGCAGTGGTTCCAGAGCCACCAAGTATCTACTGCTCTGAGTCCCTACATACGTTAACTGAGAAGCTCAGTTTATACATATGGTGTGCCTTTTAGAACACCCTTAGACAGGTGCTTCTGTCTTTCTGGCCAAAACGAATTTTTTTTTTTTTTTTTTAAAGTGACAGACGTTCCATGACTTGCAGAAGGCTTTGGTTCCAATAAACCCAGCATAGGTTAGAAGTACCCCAAGGTGAAAATGCAGCTGGTACCAAGCTATTGAACACCACAGCTTTGCAAACAGCTGAGTAGCAAACATGTGGAACCTTTTGGATATTTCCACACAGCATTTTCATCTGCAAAGTTTATACTTGAGAACCATGTAACCAAAAGGGAACATCTAATACTGTGGAGCTAGAGTTACAGGTAGTTGTGAGCTGACAACTCCAGTGGCTGCTGAGAACTGAGCTCTGGTCCTCTCTTAGAGCAGACATGGTCTTAACTGCTGAGCATCTCTCTAGCCCCTCAGAATATGTTATGGGAGTTTAGGGCACTCATAACCGTCCATCATATGCACTGATTAGAATCCCTTGTTAGATTATGATATCCAGATCCCAACCTTAATCACAGGGCTGATTAAGACCTGAAGGCACTGCTCACTGCCTGACACCCCTGGAGTATCACTAGCCCCAAAAAGATGGATGTCCAAACTTCTAAGCATAGCATCCATTGAATGCATATGGCATTTGCAACATCATAAAATTAAAAAAAAAAAAAAAAAACAAACCCTAAAAGCTATTACCGAGGACTACCATTAACTTATGCATAATTTACCAAGTAAGATTAAAAAATATATATCTTAAAGTGTCTTTTCTCTTTAAGAGGTTGAGACGGCAAATTCTAATCTTAATGAGGTCAGAGAAGTGAGTACAAGTAAAGTGGGGCATCTACAGAATCGTAGGAAATGGTAGGGTCTTGACTAGAGGAAGTGAGCATCCTTGTCACTTTTAGCCGGTTACTCATGTAAAAGTAAAATGCCAAATTCTCTAATGCTTTAACAAGTGTCCTCGGCTTATGGTAGGAATGAGTCTCAATAAAACAAGTATAAGTGCATAAACATGTGGATTTTAAATACTGGCAATGTGCTGAGTAGTTTTAACTGTCAGTTGACACAATTTATATTCATGTGGGAAGAACATCTTAATTGAGGAATTAACTAGATCAGGCTGTCCCATGGGCCTGTGGGTAACTGTCTTCACTGCTACCTAACTCAGTCCACTGTGGGCGGTACCATTCAATAGGCTGGGCACTGAACTGTATAACAGTGAGGAAAGATAGCTGAGCATAAGCAGCAAGAAAGTGTCTACATGTTTATTCTCTTGGCTGTGGATAAGATGCTTTAAGTTTCTGCCTTGATTTTCCTGCAATAATGGGCTATAGCCTGGTATTTTAAGCCAAATAAACCCTCCCCTTCCTTATGCTGCTTTTTTGCCACAACAGCATAAATAAAATGGGATGGGCAATGAATTCAAATTTGTAGAGGAACTCCTGGAGTCTATGGACCTAGACTTCCGGTTTCAGGATATTAAGGAAAGTGGCTCAGAATACTGCATGAGATGAAGGCCTGAGGGCTATTTCAGGAGTTGATAAGGATCCACAAGCCTGGAAATAAATAAACCTGGTAAGATTCCAGATTGCTGAAGACCTGAATCACTGTGGCACTAGGATGCTAGAGTTGCCAGCAAAGCCACTTGCCTTGGGGAGGTCTGGAGTGCCTGGGTGAAGAACAGTGTGACCACATTAGCCACCAAGAGGGATGACAACCCTCATCTACTTTCTGTAAACTACTTTTATAAACAGCCTGCCTCCATCTTAGAAAGCCTTCTTACAGTAAAGACAAACTAGATCTGTTCCTGTTTATGACTAAATCTGTTTCTCAAGGATCAGGCTATGCCCCACCTGTAACCTTAACTACACATGGTTCTGTACTGCTTGTCCCTGGAAACAGCAGCCATGTCTTAGGATCAGGCTATGCCCCACCTGTAACCCTAACTACACATGATTCTGTAGTGCTTGTCCCTGGAAACAGCAGATGTCTTAGGATCAGGCTATGCCCCACCTGTAACCCTGACTACACATGATTCTGTAGTGCTTGTCCCTGGAAACAGCAGCCATGTCTTAGGATCAGGCTATGTCCCATCTGTACCCTAACTACACATGGTTCTGTAGTGCTTGTCCCTGGAAACAGCAACCATGTCTTTGTTTCAAAGGGTTGTTATGACCACCTGATTCATGTCTTTGTTTCAGGAGTTTGTTATGATCAACTTGTTTTACTTCTGTTACACAATCTATTTGCTTGCCAAAGCCCTCAGGGAAGCCTCTACTCCCCAACTGCAAAAACCCCGATCTTCCCCAAACTCCCACCTTTAGGGTTAGACAACCCTGTACATAAATAAGAAAGTTTACATTAATTAATTTGGCCATGGTTTGGGTTGGTGGGCTTTTTCTTTACATTTGTGAAATTAACACTGTGCCAAACCTACCACCCAGTCCATCACAGGAGGGAAAAATTCCATAAAACTAGGCACAGCAGATTTTCTCCACCTAGAGGTAATATTTGTTGTTATTGTTGTTGTTATTATTATTAAGGCTTTCAACTTAGGTGCCTCTGAACAGTGGCTTTAAGAAAATAGGTCATGGAGCCCTGAAAGTCCAAAACTCTGGGAAGGTTCCTAAGGTAAAACAATTTCTCGTGATAACCTGAAGATAATATTCATCTCTTGGGCTGTGCTGACCTCTGTTTGATGGCCCAGGAATGGAGAAGGATACTGAAGCCTGCTCCTCTGACTCAGGTCTGGCACTGTGCTGGGCTCATCATCACACTATGAAGCTGCACCTGAGAATATTCTGGCTGAAACAGTAAGGATTGTTCATCCCCTTGGCCCTGAGTCCCTGTGCTGTGACAGTCCTGTGGTGCCCTGGAATGTTGTGGATGTTATGGAGGTTCCCTGGATGAAAAGCTCTGGAGAAAGGACAATTTGAGCTGCTATAAATTTTTTTTTCTTGTTTCTTTTTTTAATGGAACACTGGTTTTACCTAAAAGATTCACTGGTAGACAGAATGTGGCTATTGAGACTTGGATATGTGGCAGTTTATTTTAAAATGAGCAAAATGAGCCTGTCACATCAAAGAAACTCATTAACAGTATTCGTTGCCAATGATAGTTGAAGTTTCATGAAAAAATTTAAAATTTGGAAAACTTTTCAACTGCTTCCATAAACTGAGTGGTTTTTCGGTACTTTAGTGCCCTTCTGAGTAGACTGGTGGTGAAATTAACCAATGGGCTCGTCAGTCCAAAAGAAATCTGGGCCAAATGGCTAATCGTGGTGCCTAAAGCATCCTGGTTGCCAGGCTCACTCAGTTCCTGAGGATCCTCTCAGCACCCCCGTCCTGCCCCCCACATACCCTAACTCTCCCCAGCCTTCGCTTCCCTCCCTGACGATCTGATTCCCGTGTGACCCAGCCATTTTGGCCATGCCCTCCTCATGTGGTCCTTCTCTGTCTTCTCTTCTGTTCTCAATCTTCCTCCTCCTCTTTCCTCTCAGGGCCCAGTCCAATCTACCGGTCATGCTCAATTTTCCTTGCTCTGGTCTCTTCCAGATGCCTCTAGCTGTCCTTTCCCTCATACCCACAATATAAACCTTCTCCTCAACCATATCTTGTCCCCATTTCATTAAGGGTTTGGTTAGGGAATAGTACCATGTGAAGATATGGCTCAGCACTTGGAAGGTCTACCCAATTTAATTTCCCAGTGGCCAATGCACGACATTACAAAACCATGCAAAAGTGGAACTTATTTGGTGGGCTGGAGAGATGGCTCAGCAGTTAAGAGCACTGGCTGCTCTTTCAGGGGACATATGTTTGGTTCTCAGCACCTACATGGCAACTCACAACCATCTGTAACTCTAATTTCAGGGCATCTGATGACTTCTGCCTTCCATGGGCACCAGGCATGCATGTGGTGTATAGACATGCAGGTGAAACACCCATACACATAAAATAAATATGAAAAATATATCACCCAGAAATACAATACCCTAAAGTATCATTTAATAGAGATAGAACTACCGTCATTGAACTGTGAGGTCAGGTTCTGACTGTAATTAATTTTTAATTAATACTTCTTATATACATGTAGTTTCAAATAACACTCAGAATTTTATGAAAGGACAGTAAGATATTTTTCTTAACTGTACATATATGGGTAAAGATTTCCTTTATAGTCTCCAATCAAACATATCACAGCAGATGGACATAATAATCCAGTCATTCAAGAGAACTGCAAACATTTAAAACAGTGATACCCTTCTTACTCAATAGTTTTATTTTGGGAAATGCAATTACATTTAATGTACCCAACATAAATGCATTTGAACTATTAGATGCAAATATGCTAGCATTTGTTGGGTTTATTTTTTAAAATGAATTACTAAATATAATTGTTTTAAACTTTAGCTTTTAAAATTTTTAATAATAATAGTTATTATAGTAATTGGTGATGGTGTGTGTGTGTGTGTGTGTGTGTGTGTGTGTGTGTGTGTGTGTATGCACTAAGGGGGGGTGCACATATGCCACAGCGACCTAGACAGAGGTCAGAAAACAATTTTCAGGAGTTGGTTCTCTTCTTCCACAGTGAAATCCCAAGACCAAACGCAGGTCATCACCCTTGCATAGCCAGAGCCTTTACCGACTGAGTCAGCTTTCTGGCGCAACCCAAGTTTTGACTTTGGGTATAATAAACAGTGATAACACACATAAATAGCATTTTGAAAATTCCTCAAATTTTCAAAGCATAAAAGTGAGAGAAAAACTAGGTGAGGGGGTGCACACCTTTAATCCCAGCCTTGAGAGGGTAAAGCAGCAAGCCCAGGAATTAGTGCCCAACCTGGGTTATAAAATATATCACAAACTAGTCTTAGGGCTACACAGAGAGATCCTGATAAATAATAATAATACCTCATATGAATAAGAAATTTGAGAAGGCTTTGCTCTAGACCAAATCCTGCACTTTTTTTTTTTTTTTTTTTTTTTTTTTTTTTGAGGCTAAAAAGAGGTCAGTCACCAAGAGGAAGGGTGAGGGTGTTGAGGAAGCTAAGGTGGATTGTGGGAAGTATTGAGTTTGCTTTAAAAGGGGGGGCGTGGCTCTTAATGCTCTGGGCAGATAGACAGAGGCAACAACATGGCATGGCCGGGTTGTGCCGAGGGGGTGGGGAATGGGTGACTATTAGGCCCTGGCATCAGAGACAGACAGTATGGTGGGGTCTCTGGTCTCCAAAGGAAGGAATCCAAGCCCACATAGCAGAAGTGGGTTTCATTTCTTATAGATGAGGGAGATTTCCCAGTAGGAGCCAGTAGCCAGGCTCTCTGATTCCCAGGCAGGGGAAGGAGAGTGAAGAACAGGATATGTGGCTTTGATGTAAATTCACTTCCCAGATGACACATCCTGGCGCCAGAAAGTGTCTCAGTAAGGTGCCCATAGGCATATGTGAAAAGAGGCCACTGAAGGTGCTGTGGCCTGGTCAGAGGCTGGATTCTACACTACAGCAGGAGGGGGTGGGGGGAGAGGACAGGGGATGTCATGATTTACAGCTTAAAATTCATTTCCTTCTAAATTATATTTTTTTACCCCAGCTCCTCTCTGGATGGCCAGCAGAGTCTACCGAGAAGACCAGACTGAGGAGAAATGTCTAGTCTCTAACCAACCCCTGAAAAACGAGTCAGGATATGAATCCAGGTCCTCAAGTCTCCAAACCCAGAACACCTCTGCTCATATACACTTTACCTCTGGGTCCTACTTGCTTTCCAGGCCCCTCTCTCTTCCTTAACTAAGCTCATGGATAATGTGTGGCTGTCTTTAAAAGGGGCACTGAAATCCACTTCCCAAATTGAAACATTCTTACTTGACCACAAAAGCTCGACCCACAGCTGGCAGCCATGTCAGTCCATGACCCATCTGCCCCCTGCCTGTGACTTGGGGAATAAGGGTGACTGGATCTTCCAGGAGCCATCCATAAAATCTTCTAGGCCAACCAAGAGTTTGAATTGAGACATTTAGACTATTGTCACAAAAGATGTCTAAGCAAGAGGATAATGAGAAAGAGTGGCCACAAAGAGACAAAGTTCCTGATTATGCAGTCCTCAATAGGTCTGACCACCCCTCCTTTCCTGGTCTCCACACCCTGGAAGTGGCCCAGAATACATCTCTAGTTACTACCCCCCCCCCACTATGATCAGCATCACCCCTGCTGCCCTAGTGCTGGGGCTCCCAGAAACAAGGTGGACCATCCATTTCCCCACTCTATGAACTGGAACAGTGAGAGGTTGCTGTACAGGAGCCATGGTGCATTTGCTTTGCCTTTCAGAACCTGACCCAGCACAGTGAGGAATGGGAGAGCTGGGAGTGCCTCCTTCATGTCCAAGTTTCTTCTTGTTCTCTGGGAACCACATTTTCCCTTCACCCACAGTGAGATGCACAATAATCAAACATACCCTAGAGTCAGTGAAGACCATTTTCAGTGGGATTTAGGATCAGGTGAAAGGGTTTTGTACCGTAGGACTTTCTGGTAAGGAGGGACTTTTCTCCAGTTCAGAAAGCAAATCTGTTTCCTGTAGCTATCCAGAATTTTGTTGATATGCTGAAGGGCTAAGGAACCCTGGCTTTGGCCAAAAGTTAACCTGTGGGCAAAGACTGACAGAAAGGCTGCACCTTGTGTTCTATCTCTGTCTCCAAACGGCACCCTTTCTGCATACCCTCCTGGGCCAACAGCACTGGGCATGTGCACTTCACCTGGTCCTCTTCCTCTAATGGTATACTTTTTATATCTCTCTCTGTGTGTGTGCAGAGGTACAGGTGCCTGCGGAGGACATAGGAGGGTGTTGGGAACTGAACTTGTGACCTCTGCAAGAGCAGCAAGTGCTCTGAACTGGTGAGCATCTCTCCATCCATGATCTCTTCTTTCTAACCATTGCAATAATAATCATAGAGAACCTTCGTATAGACTTGTTACAGAGATGAGGCCTTGGCAAAGCTTCAGTGAAAGGACACTGCCATCCCGGGCTGGCAGGAATATAAATGGTACAACTCTTCTGCAGGGCAGCTTGGCAGCAAGCTAAGAAAAGGGTTCATACATTTTGATACCATAATTTCTTTAACAGGTTTTATACAAAGTTAACAGTAGTATACCATAGACATGCTTGTATTAGCAAACAATCAGAAGCAACCTAAAAAATGTCAAGCGCCAAAGAATGAATTTAAAAAATGGTTATAGTCTACTATGTATGGACCCCAAAAATCATATCACCAAGAATGATGGTAAATTGCATATGATAAATTTACAAAATTAAAAGTCAGGATATAAGAATCAGTGAGCCGGGAAGTGGCGGTACATGCCTTTAATCCCAGCACTCAGGAGGAAGAGGAAGACCGATCTCTGAGTTTGAGGCTAGCCTGGTCTACAGAGTGAGTTCCAGAACAGCCAAAGCTACCCAGACAAACCCTGTTTTGACAAACAAACAAGCAAATAAAACAAAAAAAGAAAAGGAAAGTAAAGACAACCAGTGCATCCATACATGATGATGCAAACCTGCAATCCCTACTCAGGAGGGTAGGCAATCAAGACCAACCAGCCTGAACCACATAGCAAGTTCTTGTCTCAAAAATAAATAAATATACAAATACATAAAAACGCTGTTATTAATAGGTTTCTCCCTGTAAGGACCATATACCTGCAGAGACAGTCTGAGGAAGGAAAGATTTCTCTGCGTTCACAGCTTCATGGTGCTTCAGCCCACTGTGGTGAACACTGCAATGGTCTGACCCCAGCTAAAGAACTGGATTCCCAGGCCCCTCCCACTGGCTTCTTAGAACGGGGCCAAGGAATTAGCACCTTCAGTCAGCAACCCAAGCCCCTGCTTTTGTGGGTAGGACTGTGGATTACATTCAGGAAGTCATTAGAAAGTGAAGGTTCGGGTATCTTAGGTCATTGTTTTTTAACACAATTTTTTTGGTCTCTAAGGCAGACCATCCTGTCTGAGCAGCCAAAAGAGTGACATGGGAGGAGCTGGTCCTACATAGGGGCAGCTTCTGTACCTTTGCTGCCTAATTCTTGGAAGCTCAGATGTTTATCAGTGTTGATGTGCTGTTCCTTAAAGAAAATGAAATTCTCTCAGAGAAAACTGTTGTTCAAAGTTTTCCTCTGAGACTATTTCTCCTGCCTTCCTCTTTCCCTTCATCCTGCTGTGGTCTACAGGACAGACCTCTCAGATACTGCTCCCTCCACACTGACACCTCCAAGAAGACCAACAGGAATATCTGTCCATGGTTTAGAAAAATAAATAAATGACTTGTTTAAAAGCTTTGGGGAATTGTCATTTGCTCTTCCAAGGCAGGTTCCTAACAGCTATCATTAAGGTTAGTTAGAGCTAGAGAGGAGGTGAGAAAAGGTAGGACATCCTCTCTGCCTGGGTGCTGGCTGCCCCAGGATCAGAGCCTGGACACAGCCTGCCCCAGGGTCAGAGCCTGGACACAGCTGCCCCAGGGTCAGATCCTGGACACAGCTGCCCCAGGGTCAGAGCCTGGACACAGCTGCCCCAGGGTCAGAGCCTGGACACAGCTGCCCCAGGGTCAGAGCCTGGACACAGCTGCCCCAGGGTCAGATCCTGGACACAGCTGCCCCAGGGTCAGAGCCTGGACACAGCTGCCCCAGGGTCAGAGCCTGGACACAGCTGCCCCAGGGTCAGAGCCTGGACACAGCTGCCCCAGGGTCCAGGTGCTGGCAGCTCTGTCCTCAACAGACCAATTAGAGGAGAAAGAAATAGTGAAAATCAGAAGTATATT
Source organism: Phyllotis vaccarum (assembly GCA_033318265.1). Lineage (NCBI taxonomy): Eukaryota > Metazoa > Chordata > Mammalia > Rodentia > Cricetidae > Phyllotis > Phyllotis vaccarum. Next base: position 100,613,027 of record JARWLC010000003.1, read on the forward strand.
CTGGTTGAGAAAGGAACACATGAAGAGGTCTAGCAATCCCTACCCTCCAAGTCAATCTTTGGGATCCTGGTGTTAAAGTCTGAATGGGGGACCATGTGCCTGGTGGTTGGTGACCATGATCATCAAAATGCTAGAGACCAACGAGAAAGAGACAACACAGCTAGGTGCGTCTCAGGCTGCCAAGGGGAAATCAGGAGGGGAGGGGGTGCATAGGTTCACCCCATATCTGCAATAAACAAGTCTGCTGTTTGCTTCTTGCCTGGTTCCTGATATTTGTGTTGTTGACTCATACTTTCTCACTCCTCCCCAAAGGGGTGCCCAGACAGAATGACCCATAATGGAGCACTCTAATAAACATCCTACCCAAAGAGACAATTCACCTCCGTGCCCCCCCCCCCATCCCACATCTGAGGCTTTTCATTCACAACCCATTAGTATATTCTGACCTTTGTTCCATGGTTTACTATAAAACAGCTACAGTCAGGATGTGAAGAGAAAATTAGATCCTTTTCCCCTATTGGTTTGGGCCAAACTACAAAAATTTGCTTCCTAATTTTCTTTGGAACTTAGGGAAACTAAGGCAGAGGATAAGACTCGAGGTGCTCTTAACATTTCCAACTTCCTCCAGTGCTTTGGGCCGCCTTGCCAGCTCTTTCTAAGAGCTTCACTTACCCATTAGTTGCTGTTAAAGAAGCCTTCCCAGGCTGCAGATCCTCTGCAGAGAGCCTGGCATGACCTCTTCCCATTCTGGAAGTGTGCTGCTGGGTTCTGAAAGCATCCCAGCTTGTGCCCAGAATCTCAGTGAATCCTCTATGCTGACATACTTTTATGTCAACTTGACACAGGCTAGAGTCATCTGAGAGAAAGGAACCTCAATTGAGAAAATGCCTCCATAGACTGGGCTGTGGGAAAGCAAGTCTGTACAGCATTTTCCTAATTAGTGACTGATGGGAGGGTGTAGGCAGACTATTCTGTCCCACCAGTCAGTTCTCAAATAACCCCACTTATTAATTAAAAATGCTCGGCTGATAGCTTAGGCTTGTTACTAACTAGCTTGTACAACTTAAATTACCCCATACTTTTTATCTGCACTCTACTATGTGGCTCAGTGTCTTTTCTCAACACAGAATATTCATCTTGCTTCTCTCCTGGTGACTCCATCCTTCTTCATCCTCATTCTCTCGGTCTGCAAATCCTGTCTGACCAGCTGTTGACCATTCAGCTCTTCATTAAACCAAAGCAACACATCTTTACAGTGTACAAAAAGATTATTCTGTAACAGGGGAGGGCCCAGCCCATTGGAGGTGGGACCACCTCTGGGTTGATGGTCCTGATTCTATAAGAAAGCAGGCTGAATAAGCTATGATGAGCAAGCCAGTAAGCAACACCCCTCCATGGCCTCTGTATCAGCTCCTACCTCCAGGATCCTGCACTGTCTTGGCTTCTTTCAGTGATGAACACTGATTTTGAAGTGTAAGGCAAATAAACCCTTTCCTCCCCAGGTTTCTTTTGTCACAGTGTTTCATTGCAGCAATAGAAACCCTAAGACACCCTCCCTCCTCCACCATGAAAACAATCCCATCAGTTTTAACCCTTAAGCCTTCAAAGATACAACCTGATGAAATGAAGGGCGGCGTGAGAGAAGGGACCATGGAACCCTAGCTTTTGCTTTTACTTTCTTGTTTTTATTTTGTTTATTTGTTCCCTTTTTCTGGTGACAAAAATCCTGTGAACTTTAATGAGGGCAGATGGGGTACATGAGGACTCTAGCAACAACCAGGTTCTAATTCAGGCACAATTGCCCCATGATATCTACTAGCGAAAAGAGTCTCTGGAAAGTGAAGGGAGGCTACCCACCTGCTCGGTTCCAGCCTGTGCTACATCAGGACAACAGTCAGGAATGCCGCACCTGGATGGTGTAAAGGAAGTCCAAAGGCTCTTCCCACACAGGCAAATACCCAGCCTTTACTGGAGAGCACTGCATGTTCGCTCACTGCTTCCCTCTCCCAGCTTGAAATCACAGCTCATTGATTGAAGCTTTCCACAGGCCAGCTGGCTTTCAACAGAGCCTTTAAGGAAGAGTAGCTCCTGCTTCCAAGCCTGAGGGCACCTGGGCAGAAAAGAATTCCAGAACTGGGGAAGTCTATTCCAGGTAACCGGAGCCTGTTTTCTCTACTGGGGAAAAAATGCATCACTAAATCTGCCCCACCCCTGAGCAGGTGAGTCAATAGTTTGTCAAGTTCCATCACAGAGTATCTGGGAAGGTACGGGTCTTTAAATCATCTGGTCTCCCTGACCCAGGAGTAGCCTGCCCGCCAGCTGCCATCACCAAACAGAAAACAGGCACCTTGGCTTGGGTCTCTTTCCAATCGAGCTGCCACACATGACTTGGTGAGCCATCCCTGGCAGCCATTCAGGGAAAGACAGATGGCTGAGGAATGGTTTTCTGGAGTTTCCCCAACCAGATTTCTCTCTGGTGTTTCATGAAGCAAGCTGTGGCTTTAACATTCATCCCTGAGGTCCTGCCTGGTTGGGAAAAGCCTAAACACTATGGATACAGGTCAGGATAAATGTTTCCATTTGAGGGGCACAGAGAGGAGAGTGGGCAGGTTGGGGTTTTCATAGGAGCCAGTAAGTCAGAGAGAAGCAATGGGGCCAGAGAAATCAGGTAAGAGACTGAACTTGACAGTGAGGTCTCTGCACCATCTGCATGGGAAGAGAATGGCCCTGGCACCCTCCCTAGCCCAAGCACCTGAGATGGAACAGCTTGCTGCTTTCACCTGTCACCTCAGCCCTTTCACGGGTGAAGGCTTTCTTTATCCTCACAAACTATTCTCCCGCTGAACAACCTCTGCTCATGCGGCATTAATGATCTCAGCACTATCATCCTTCAGAGTTCCCACACATTTGCACAATTGCCCACACACGCCTTCAGCCTCACCTCAGCTACGCATTGTGGCTTGTGCTTGATCCTCTAGACATTCCCAGTCCTTTGTTTACTACCTGCCATACCCTTTGACCACAAAGGAAGCAATCCCTGAGAGGAGCCCCAGCCTCCATTGTCAGTTCACTACCTGCCACCGCCCTGATCCAGGCTACCTATTTACAGTAACTGCCCACTCTGGAGTGCAACCAGGGACATCATTCTTGTCACCAGATAGGCTTGAAACTCTACAGTTCCCTGAACTGTCAGCATCTGCCCCAGATGATCTAGCTCCACGTAGACTGCCTCACTGGCCCTGGCACCCAACACCTGCACACATGACCACCTAACACGTGACAGGAACTTCCTTGCCATGGGGTCAGTGCCAGACACAGCACCTGGCATACAGTCGGCATCTGCAGTATTGTCATGAGGTCAGTGAATGAATAAACAAGCAATTTGTCCAGAGTTGAGATTCCAGCCCAGCCCGGTTTGCCTCAACCCCTTTGCACTCTGCTGATACAGGCATTGCCCTGTGTGTTATTTATAGCAAAACTGGATGACTCCTGGAGCTGGTGCAGTATATCTTGGAGGTGACTGCAGTGAACTCTTGAATCTGATATTTGGAAATCAACTTTGAGAGCTCATCAGCTATCCACTTACCATTGTGGCCTAGAAGACAGACCTCTTCCAGTTCTTTATCTACAAATTGACTGACTTGGGCCTTCAAATTACCTCCTACTTCCCCTCAGAGCTACACTTCCACCATAACACAATTTGCTCCCTGGGACAGTCCTCTGCAAAATGCCTGGAGATCGAGGAAGAGTCAGAGCTGTTATTGTACTGTCTGGTTGGACTTTTACTGTGAAAGAAAATGTCTTGCATTCTCATCCCAAGACTGTGACTTGTTGGTGCCACACCATGTCAGCTAGTACCACAAAATTTAGTCAGCAAACAGAAGTTAAAACAAACAAGCAAACCAAAAGCCTATTGCTCAGCAGACATCACTGCACACATGAATCACAATATTTACACACACAGAAGCAGAGAATGGGCTGCGTTATCTACCTCTGCTTTATTTAGATGAAGAATGATATGCAGCTGGGGAATACAGAGGCTCAGAAAAAGCCCCCAGAACCCTGAGAAAGAGGGCTGCAAAGATCTTTTTGTGTAGGACCATTGGCTCTCATGGGCAGTACATCATGGCTTCCTACTGGTCTCTGTGGACCATGGTGTGATTCTTCCATGCCCAGACACCCCAGACACTTGGGATGTCAGTTCAAGTGATTCCACAAGGCCTCTCTGAAATGGGAACTTTTACTGTTCGGAATACTTTGCTGTTCAAAGAAAAAATATTGAAATGCCTCTGGTGCCTGTATTCGATTCAACACAATTCAGCCAAACAGGGGAGATTTGATCCTTATTGAATCTAAGTGATGGTTATGTGAGGGGAGTTGTCGCAGTCTCCAGGCTCTTGGTTATATTGGAAATTTCCATACAGTCTTTCATTCTTCATTTAGGTATAATATTGAATAACTTTTTATAAGGAATGATTAAGTATTACATATTCAAAAGCCTTTAAAATGGACAAAGTCTGTGATCTAAAATTCTACTTCCAGAAATTTATCCTTAGGAAATACTCAGAAATGTTTGAAAAGATGTCTCTACCAGGATGTTCACTGTAGTCTTATTTATGATAGCAGAGAAAAAGGAAATAGCCTACATGTTCAATAATGAGACCTTATTAAATGTTATGATAACTAATATAGCCATTAAAATAATTTTGGGACTGCGGGTGGTGAACAGGAGTAGCTATTTCACACACTATTAATGCAAATAAACTGAGCAATTTCACCACTTTGTGAGGTGAATTGGTGTTACCATTGGTTAAATGACCCATTTCCTGTCACTAATAACTCACTACAATAGAGGGGTGAGCTACAGAGAAAAGTGGCTTACTGTGACACTTGGTTCTTGTTTGGGGAGGAGGAGCTACATCTGGTGAGGATACCAAGTCCTGAGGTGGTGCAGGCTTCCGTGGTGAGAGACAGAGCTTATGCTCTGTGCTTATTACCAATATGCTTTCATAGAGACCCATGGCTTTGAAAACTTATCTAATCCTAATTCCTAAAGGCTGTGTCCTAAAATATCACAGCAAAATCACACACCTCCACTCGTGTGTGTGTGTGTGTGTGTGTGTGTGTGTGTGTGTGTGTATGTGTCTATGTGTGTGTGCACGCACATATGTGAGTGTGGGTGTGTGTGTCTGTGTATGTATGTGTGCATATGCGCTCACATGTGTGTGCACGCCTGTGTGTGCATGTGCGTGTGTGTCTGTGTGTATCTGTGAGTTTCTGTGCTTGTGTGTGTGTGTTCAGTAGACATAAAAGACAGTCTGTGGGGGTTGATTCTCTCCTTCTAGCACATAGGTTTTGGGGTCAGGCGTGGCAGCAAGCGCCTTTACGGCTGAACTATCTTGCTGGCCCACAGCATTCTTTATAGTAGAAGAAAGCATAAACAATATAAGTGATGACAAGTTGAATGAATTATAGTTCACCACACAGAAGGATAATTTGAAAGCACCATGGGTATGCAATCACTACTGCTAACGTTTATGTGTTACCATGGCTCACTCGCTGCTCTAAGTGCTTTACACATGTTGATTTAATAAACTGAGATGAAAACATCTCTGTATTAGTTACTATCACACTACCCAACAAACAGTCCCAAAACTCAGTGGCCCAAACAGTGAGCTTGCTTTCCCGTCGGTCGGCCTCCTGTCTTCCTGCTGCCCACAGCTGGTGAGCACTATGGTAGGTCTTTGGTTTAGGGTTGTGTTGGTCAGGGTTTGTTTACATGACAATGATAGAATTCTAAGAGTGGAATCACGCAAGTCCAAACTGGAACATCATCCCTGCCACTTTCTGTCCGCCACAGCAAACCCAGGTTCAAAAGATGGGGAAATTCTCCCTCTTTTTTGATAGGAGGAGCTTCAAAGTCCTGTCTCCTGAAGTGTAAAAACATCAAGAAAAACAATTGGAATCTCTTTCTTCACACACACAACACACACACATACACACGCACACACACACACACACACACACACACACACTGTGGGGAAGACTGAAATACTGTCTCTTCACCATACAGAGAAGACCTTTTTACTGAATTCCTTTTGTAAACATAACTTGTAATTTTAAAAACAAGACTTAGAAACTAAACCATCTCATTAGTTATGTTGACTCCAATATTTAGGAGGCTGAGGCAGGAAAAAATGTCTTACGTTTGACCAGCCTGAGCTAAAGGGTGAGACCCTGATTCAAAACAAAAAACAAATAAAAAAGGAGCAACAATAAAACCAAGCAAGCAAAAACCTAAAATATTCTGATAAGAGAAATAAAAGGCGTAAGATTAAATGAAAAGAAAGCATATCAGAGAGAGAGAGAACTGTGTTTAGCACGCCTCAGAGAGCACAGCAAGCGTATGGTGGAGCACCTACAGGAGTCTCCACCTAGGGTCCTCAATCCATCACCGTAAGCCACTTTGTGTTCAATTTCCCAGCATGCAATTGAGGTCCGTGCTGATTGGTTGGTGTTCGCTGCTGGTGGTTAAGGTGAGACACTATGCATATGACTTTCACCCTGCAAATGAGAAGCCCTATGGCATGGTGGCTGGTTTTCACTAGCCAGTTAACTGTCCCACCGTTTCGGGAGCCCAGGCTTTGTGTTTGAGGGACCCAATGCCTTCCTGATCTCTTAGTCATAGCCTTGACTCCACATTCGCCACCGCAAAACAACAAACCTCATTGTCTCAGGCTGCTTTCTGTTGCTGTGATAAAGACAATCCAGAGCAACCTGGGGAAGGATAGGGTCTATTGCATTTCACAGGTCATAGTCCATCATGAAGGGAGGTTAAGGCAGGAACTCAAGACAGGAATCTAGAAGCAGAGATTGGAGAAGAGGCCATGGAGAAACTCTGATTACTGGCTTGCTCCCTACAGCTAGTTCAGCCTTTCTTGGACCATCCAGGATCACCGGCATCAATCGCCAATCACAGACTTCTCTGTAGATTCGTCTGATGGAGGCATTTTCTCAACTGAGGTTCCCTCTTCCCAGGTGATGTTAGCCTGTATCAGGTTGACAGAAAGTTCACTAGCCCAGCCATCTTGGGAGACCTTTTCAGTGTCTTCACTGTGAGGAGTAGTAAATTGCTACTTGTATTGTTACATATGCCCCATGTGGTACACGGAAGAGAAGCAGCTGCACTTAAGAACAGGTTAGTAGAAGGCCATGTTGCCTGGTCCAAGGGGTTTTAGGGAAATCGGATTTCTGACGTTAAAAGTGGAAAGCCTCATCCAGGCATCATCTGGAGGTTGAACCATTGAATCCTAGAAGAAACACACTTGACTAACAGGTGAAAAATACAGGAGTAGCAAGTCTTGATGAATGTGCTCTGGGGACTAGTGGAGGCCAAGGTACATGTTCTTACTCATTTGGTTTGGAGGCAGTCAGAAGCCCAGATGTAGAGTGTTTAGAACAGTTTGTGCTCAGGTGAGCAGGCTTTGAATGCAGCCCCGGCTTAGGTTTCCTTTAAACTGGTTTATAATTATTTGAAGTTGAATCTGCTTAATCTGGGAAGAAGTGAATCTGATTAGCCATTGAAGGAATAGGGGAACAAGGGTGTGGGGTAAAATAAGTAATCTTATTAGATGGAGAAGAGGGAACAGCATTGCTGCTCTTATCTGAATAATGATTAGAAAATCTGGCAGTGAGGATAAAAAACATCAGGCTGGGCATAAAGAAAAAGTGATGTTCATTGGGGATGACAAAAGGAAGGCACGCACCTGTTAGGATGTGGAGGCAGGGATTCGAATTTTTGGAAGTTCCCATGAGGCAAGAGGGAATCAAAATAGGAGACAAATTTAGACACGGCCAATGGATGTGTACTAGTTGTCAAGAGATGCCCTGGGGTCCTTTTTTAATTGCCTAAAGCTGGTTAGTGGAATGAGCTGCCTTTGTGGGTACTTAAGAGCACCGCTTTCCTGGCTAAAGCAGGGATTCTTGGTTAGGAATTTGTATAGATTTGTCCTGTAATGTTACTAATTATTTTACTCTTCGGCTGTATTTTTCTACTGGGTATTTAAGACAATATATTTAAATATGAACCAGAATGAACTCCCTTTGTGCTATTAAGGTCAAGTAAAGTACCCTAGAGATTATTTTAGGGACTTCAGAGGAGTCCATCAGCTCTTTAATTTTCTCTGGCCAGCTGTATCATCTGCCGGAATGGGTTGGGGCCTTGTTTCCCATGTGGCTTTCTGTGTAAGTATTGAGGACATTTCCTCCTGTGATGACACTCCTCTTTGTAAAATGTGCTCTGGGGTCTCCATAGACTTACTGATCTACAGGACAGGTGACTTATCAGGGTTGTGGAATCCCCTCCCCTCTTTTTAGAGGTGTTTCTTCATCCTCTAAAACTTGACTGCTCTTAGGCTGTCCCTTAGCCTGTGTGCCTCACTGATTTGGCCTGCATACATGGTTGTTGGAAATCAGATCATACCAGTCCTGAAGACTAACTAGTGACTTAAAACTCAGCTATTGTGTAGTGCTTACATAAAGCTTGACAAAAATATACTTGTTAATAAATCTTGACTCTGTTCAGAGTTTCCTAAGTAGTTAAATGTAGTGGAAACATAAGTAATTATCTTGGTAAAAACATAACATCTTTGTTTTATGAGCTAATTATTGTTAACATTGCCAAGAACGGGTCAATAACTCATTATTTTAATGAAAACCAAGAAAGCTGTATTTGGAAGTCAGAAAACATGGACATCGTCTTAAATATCTATCAATAACATAAATACAACATGTTAAGAGTTTGGAAACCTTTCTACTTTTTTTGCCAGCATCTCTAAAGAGATGGCTCACTGATGCCCTGGCTGCTCTTCCTGAGGACCTGGGTTCTATTCCCAGGATCCATATGGTGACTCGCAACCCTCTGCCCACAGGAGCCACTGCCCACTTCTGGACTCCTTGAGTACACAGACATACATGCAGGGAAAACACTTACAGACATTTAATTAATTAATTAGTTAAATGAATTGTTAAATTTTGTTCACCCTTCTTAATTAAAAGGAATTTGGAGTAAGTTTGCATGTATGTTCACCTACTATGTTCTATCAGAACATAGACCACTTGGAATAAAACCCCTGGTGAGGGACTCAGTATGCAGACATACCATATAACACATATCCAAAGGTGGCATAGGGAACAAATTTACCAAACCAAAGACACTAACAGCTGTACCAACAGACAGAAGGACACATATACAATACCTGGTGTCAACAGTTATGAGCTTTAGCAAGCAACCCAAAGACTGAAGAAGATTACATTTATCCAGAGAGCTCTCTTAGAATTTATATCAGAAAGATATCAAGCTTACCCACTGAGAGGAACCCTGTTGTCACTGCTTGGGGTCCAACCTCCACACCCATTCACACCACGCCAGATACTAGAGAAAGATGGCAGAAATGAACATATAAAGGCACAGCAGAAGCAAAAGACATTCTGGAGTTTGTGGTCTGGGGACTTTACCTATCTGAGATTCACCCATCAGGAATTTCCCTCCTGATGGGCTGACACCTCAAGCTTCAGTTGCTCCTCTAACACGGCCACCAGCTCCCTGTGAGGACTAAAAGGTCAAATATGAACCTTGTTATTCAGACTTAGGTTTTAGAAGTAACCCTGATGTGCATATGTGCATATGACCTCACAGAGACTGTGGAAGCATGAACAAGCCTGCACAGGTTCAAGCCAGATGGAGTCCCAGCACTTAAGGGGCAAGTGGACACAGGCTCTCACCTCTAGCCAAAAAGCTATCTGTAATTGATAACTGCTGGCACAGGAAAAATCAGCTTTCTCCAATGCAACTCACTGGGTATATCAAGCTCACTTCAGGCAGGTCCCATTCCCAGAAGGAAGTGCCCAACACACGGTGAAATCAGTGGTGCTCAGTGGACTTTTGGGTTCATTTGGCTTTGTTTGGTTTTTGCTTCTTTGTTTTCTTTTCATTTGTGGGTTTTTTTGTTTTTGTTTTTGTTTTTTTTTCTTTTAGGAGAAAGAACATAAAGTTGGGTAAGGAGGGAGTTGGGGAAAGAGTTGAAGGAGGGGAACATGATCAAAATATATCTATGGAAATTTTTAATTAAAATAATAAATCCCTGTTGATGCCAGGAGGGAAATTATCAGGCAGAGACTAAAATTGGGGCCATTTACATCATGAGGCACCTGGTTTTCTTTTCAGGTTCTGAGGCCCAAACATACCCCAGTTCTTTAGAATATACCCCAATGCTGGGTCTGAAGGGAGATGGCTAACCCTAATTTCTTGTTTATAAACATTTCATTATTAAATAACTGCAAATAAATTTTGAAAATCGCATTAGTAATCCTAATTTATAACAACATATCCATCTGCAGGGAAAAAGACCTAAGACATCTTCAAGGGACTTAAGGTACCATTGAAGGAGACATCTCACCTTGTGCTGGGCATCCTTGCTGTGTGTCTTCCAGGGACTTGAGGGAGAACTTTTAAAAGACATGACCCTCTTTTCAAAAGAACCTCCTGGCTCTGAAACCAATAGTTAAGGGCAGAAACAGTGGGCCAGCTTTGGAGAAAGACTCGCCAATCTGATGTTCTGGGAAAATATTCAGATAAATGTGGTTACTCTCGGGAAAGCTTGCCAGAGGAGACAGGAATGGACAGGGGCTTCTGGGATGTGGGCAGATGTGGCCAGCAGTGGCTGATGCTTGGTGAACACTGAGTCATGGAAACAGTCTTTTCTCCTTTCCTGGCTAGATGGTGGGAACCCTCTGTCCCAGTCTCTCAGACCTTACCAAGGCGGTGCCTTGGCCACACTTTCTCAGTTGCCAGGGAAAGGACCTTCCTGCTAAAGAGTGCCCAGCACAGTAGCCCACACCTGGCTTTGGATGAATGCTGTAAGGCAAAGTGTGTCCTCTGGGTGAACTTTTAGGGAGAATCCCCTATTTGCCATTTTATGCCTATGCATAATTGGGCATGCATACGATTAAAATTCAGATGCATTGTGGGAAAGGACAAACAGAGTGGGAAAAATGAGTGTATGACTTAAACTACCAATTAAAACGGAGAACAGCCACAGCTATGCCCCCTTGGGAACCAGTTTAGATCTCCGAAAAAGAGAAGCCAGGCTATATAGCCTGGGACTCTTGAGTCCTCTCACTGCTGTGGCCGCTATTAAGATTGACAGCATAGCCTTCTATCATCTGCGCTATTGCTTCACTCAGAAAATTATCTTTGTTTCTTTTGCAAGTCTGTGTGAATTCCTTCCTTTCAATTCTTTGGATAAGAAACCAAGACCAAAGCACAGTAATGTGGCTGGTTGGTCAAGGCAGAGGTCTCCATGGCAGTGGCTAAGCTGAACTTGGGGAATGACACCAACCATGCTGAACCCAGAAATGCTCCCATTGCACTTTTAAGTCAGATGTCACATCTCAGGAAGGCAGGAGCACATTCTAGAATTCTCTGTTTGGATCTCATTTTTATCATCACCTGGTTCGAGGACCAAGGACAAAATATCTCTCCCTCCCTCCCTCCCTCCCTCCCTCCCTCCCTCCCTCCCTCCCTCCCCCCTCCCTCCCTCTCTGCATCTTTCTCTCCCTGTCCTCCTTACCCCCTTCCCTCTCTTATTACTGTGCAGCCCAAACTGTCCTGGAATTCCCTATGTTGTAGCCCAGCTTGGCCTTGAACTCATGATACTTCTGCCCCAGACTCCTGAGTGCTAAGATTACAAGTGTGAGCCACCATGCCTGTCTTGGCTGCATCAAGGCTGAGCCATTATGAAGCCTTTTCTATTTCCTCTCCCTCCCCATATCCCTCTCCTTGATAATCATGGTGTCCTTAATATCACCACCACACTCCAGGAGCCACAATAATGTGTAAAGCAGAGTTTGAAGATTGCTGACCTCAGTGATCTCAAGATACCTTTGAGATGTAAAGTAATGGCCTGGAGCACAGGAAGTTCACACTGGTTTTCCACCATAGGTGGGTGCAAAAGGCAGTAGGGTTGGGACATGATGATGTCATGGGCACACAACGCCTGCCCAACGCCCTTCTATAGTGTCTTCCAGAACTAGAGAAATAAAACTACATTTCCCAGATTCTTTGCATCTATAATTCTATATATAACACAGGTCCATAAAGCCAAGATCCCACATGAGGCCTGGAAGGAGAAAACTAAGAAATGTGGCCAGGGGCCTACGCATTAGGAAGAATTCTCTTTAATTTGGGAGAGGACCACCACTGTGTTCTGTACAACTGATTTGATGAGGCCTATCCCATTTACGGAGGACTAACTGCCCCAGTCTGTGGGTATAAATGCTAACCTCACCTAAAACAACAGAAACACTTAGAAATGATGTTTTCCCAGGTGTCGGGCACCCATGACCTAGACAAGTTGTAGAAAATTAACCTTCTAGGTCTTTAGAGAAAAGGGGGTTTCACTACAGCTGCCAAGGAGATGGATAGCCTATGGGGTCACCAAAGCCAGAGAGGCCCCATGTCTGCAGTAGGTCAAGAAAGAAGCTACTGCTTTGCAAAGTATCTGGACCTGGGACTAAGTCTGAAGTCTAGGCTTCTAAGAGCAAAGCGCAATTTCTCTCCCAGGGCACACTCTCTATGTAGTGTCTGTTCTTTGGCCCAATGGAGAAAGATTCGAAGTATTTTCTGTTCTCATGACTCTGACATCCTGACCAGGTGGTGTCATGGCCCATTTCCTGGTGCATCTCCTAACCCCAGACCACTCATGTTATTAATACCCATTTGTTGCTATTATGATATGTGGTCATTCTCTGGACAGTCACTGTTGATGTCACCTGAAAACATCAATGTGTCCACCAACTCCCTCCCTCTGGCTATCGGCCTTGAACACAGTACACCAGACCTTCAGAAATAACAGACTTCTCTCCTCCCCAGACTTTTCAGGACGGTCCAGTCTCATTTTCCAGCAATTTCCAAGGTAAGCGGGACAGCTGAACCTCCTCAAATTAACCAATTATTGGAAATAATGCATTTGCTTTTGTGGATGTTGTGTGATACACACATACACACCTATAATTTTTCAGTCACCAACAAGAAAAAAAATATCAACTTCCACAGGAGAAATTGCCAAATTCTACAAAATGTGTTCAATCATTTCATCATATTAAGTAGAAAATGGCATCTTCTAACAGGAGCTGCAGCAGCCGGTTTTCACGGATTAAACTGTTCTCTGAGGAAGAAAGTTTCTCCCCGGAGAGGGGATAAATTCAATCAGGCGTGAAGTTTTTAAGGTCCTGCTTGAAATTTTAAGGAATGCCACTTCACTACATATATACAATTTTAAATCTCTAAGGTGAAAACTTATAAATTCTGAAAACTCAGGATATAAAATGGTGGTGCCTTTCTTACATGCAGCCATTAATGACTTTCAAAGTGCCTCGTGATTTCTCAAGACCTGGCTATTCAATGACTGTCTAGAAGGGCCACGCCTAGCTTAGTAATTGGATTAAATGACTTTAGCTTTAGAAGAGTAACTTCGGTTAAAAGTCCGGTTTGTCTGCATCCTGACCACACGTGTATATATTATACACGTTATATATATGTACTATATATACATATATATTCACAGTGACATCATTTTCTGGCAAGTATTACCTAGACACAAGAAAATGGAAAACAATAGATAAAAGTAAGTGGTGGTGAAATGATTTTTGTGTCTGGACCCTCACTAAACTAAATCCCGGCTCTGCCAACTCCCGGGTTGCCTTTGTCTCCCTACAAGAGCCCAGCCCCATTCAGCCTCTCTCAGCCTTATCCTCTGTGCTGTTGAAAATTGATTCACCCTAAATTGAAGCAACCTTTCACTTCTGGCAGGTATTGCCACTTTAAACTTTCCAGTCATAGCTCTGGGCTCACAGTCGCCATGGAGACAGGAGAAGATGTCTCTTCCTACACCAGTAAACACCTTTTTTTTTTTTTTTTTTTTGGTTTATTCATTCATTCGTTTGGGGTGTGTGTGTGTGTGCCTGTGTGAGTTTATGTGTAGCACATGTGTACAAATGCCCATGAAGGATTAAAGAGGGTGTTAGATCCCTGAAATTGGAGTTACAGGCAGTTGTGAGTCACCTGATGTGGGTGCTGAGAACTGAACCCAGGCCCTTTGCAGAAGTAGTAAGAGCTCTTATCCATTAAGCCGTCTCTTCAGCCCCTCATTTATGATTATTATTATCTTTTTAATCCCATGCCAGGAGGTTTCACACTTGAATATTCTCACGGTTCCTTAGTTCTTTCAATTTTGTACTTACAAAGTAATGACGCTGTGTTTGTAGGTGGAGGACAGAACTATAATATAGCATCACAAACCTCTTTTCAAGAAGAGAGGGGGATAGATACGATAAATAAAGGTAGATTGTTCTACCTACCTATACACCATTTTAGCTGAATGTATGGGCTAAGCTAAAGACAATTTGCACTGGCATAGGTATTTGTATATTGATACAAAGGTGAAATCATTTTATATGTTTAATTGTGATAATTTGTACATTTGAACAAAGTTCAATCTGAAATTGCTTTATATATCCAAAGCAACTTGTATTTTGATATAAATCTGAATCTGTAACTATTATGTAAAATTGAATCTGTAATTGCTATATTTTATGTATGCTTCTATCTCTGTTTAAAATATTTGCACATCATTGTCATGTACACTATGCAATTACTACCTTCATTTAACTATACTAGATATAATGTATGATTGCACTAGTTATGATATATGCACAAGATGTTTTATGTACCTCTGTTTAGATGATATATATGTATTTACATGTCTAAAATGCTGTGGCCACTTTACATGGTAATATACCCCTGGCTAATGTTTGATAGTCATACTAAAAGTCATGGTTCAGGGATTGTACACCCCTTATATAGGTAATCTAATTTTTAGTACAGGGTTTATTCCTTAAGACGATAAAAACTACTATCAACATTACCTAAGGTACCATATCCCAGTCATCTCAGATACAAGTTAGAATATCATAGATAGACAAGAATCTTCAACCATTTCATAGACCCAGAGAATATGGCATTTAACATTTGAAATTTGGCCAACGAGAGACACGACAACTCCTGGTGTCACTGCTCCTTTCCCGAGATGGTGTTGAGCATCGAGGATACTCCATTGGAGTTTGTCCTTTTGGCAGAGAATGGCCGGTTGA
Source organism: Phyllotis vaccarum (assembly GCA_033318265.1). Lineage (NCBI taxonomy): Eukaryota > Metazoa > Chordata > Mammalia > Rodentia > Cricetidae > Phyllotis > Phyllotis vaccarum. The sequence continues at coordinate 100,628,237 of JARWLC010000003.1, forward strand.
GTAAGGAACTGTCCTTACCTTGATTGCTGACAGTACACACATGGTGTCAAGCTGGACGAATAAGTTGATGGATGGAGACTGACAAAACCTGCCTGGGCAGGATAAGACAGTCCCTCCAAAATTGCCCTGCTTGTGAAAAGATCTGTCAGATACCATAGGCCTGTAGCCAATATGATAGATGCTCCAACGGCGCACAAAACCAGAGGTGATTGTCCAGGTAGCTGTGTTGCTGTCCTCTCCCAAATTTTGGAAGCCACTACTTCCATGTATTTCTGACTTTCAAGTGATATATCTTCCTTCTCAGGTCTTGAAGGGGTTGAAGAATAGATATTTAAGGTTACTAACTCATAATAATTCCTATTGTACATAGTCTTAGTTTAGAACCTTCTTATTAGACAAAAGGAGGAGATGCGGTGGGATTCAGGTATCAGCCGATAAGGTCCGAAGACACTTATCCAGGGTCCCGAGCTCCTGGACGGGGTGTGGCCAACCTGGAGGGGGTGTGGCCAACCCTATTAATAAGTGGCTTCTGGAACACGAGGAGCTCGCTTCCTGGTTGCTGGCTGCTGGAGAGACAGGATCGGAATCCATGGTCTATCCATCGCTTGTCCATCGCTCGGATACTCCAGTCCCTGTTCAGGTGCTATATAAGCTGTTACTAATGTCGTGAGTGTTGATTTATATTCTAATAAATATTTATCTTGGACTGGTGCCTTGTAAGTAAAACTCCGCCTACAACGTTGATGTTATAGGTAGCCATTGTCTCCTTATATACAACCAGACACAGTGCTAAGCAGTTTATGAGGATTATCTCTATGGAACTTTCCAGGTCCTTAGTCACTATTAATGTAGCAAGGAGAAGGCTGTTAGACTCCCTCCAGGTGCCAGTTCCATCCCCTAAGATCTTGGCTGGTGACCAAGGTGACCAAGCCTCTCTAACCTTTTTTCTTTCCTCAGCTACAAATAGGGATAGCTCCTAGAGGTGCCACTGTGACAGTTAGGTGACAGTGTGCATGGGAAGCATCCAGCAGAGTGCCCAGCACACAGTAGATACTCACTCAGTGATGCCTGCAGACTCTCAGACCCAACAGTGTCCAGCTGAGCAGTAACATCTCTCTCCCACTGTGGCTAGAAGACCCTCCCACTGTGGCTGGAAGACCCTCCCACTGTGGCTAGAAGACCCTCCCACTGTGGCTGGAAGACCCTCCCACTGTGGCTGGAAGACCCTCCCACTGTGGCTGGAAGACCCTCCCACTGTGGCTGGGAGAGAAAAGAACTTCTCTTTCCCCCAAGTTCTTTTTTCTGGACTTTCTGCTTATAGAGTCCTATAGGTACCCCTTCTCCTGTGGGCAGAAGTTATCTGCAGAAGTCCTAAAAAAATCCCTGCCAACGGCTTGGCTTCACGTGAGACAGTCTTTATTTTTCATAGACTAAGATTATTGGTATTCTGTCTTGGTTTGAAAAGAGCCAGCTCCTCTTAGCACAGGGGCCATTTCTAGCCTGGGAACCACCAGTGTGGGCGGCAGGTATGGTAGTCCAGTGGGCACCTTGAAGGGATATCCAGTTCCTTGTGTTCCAGAATGAGAAATTTCACAAGGACACATGGATAGGGATAGAGGCTGAGAGAGCTTCTTAAGAGGATGCTCTTTCAAAAGGAAAAAGTAGGCCAGAGCAGGAAGAAGCTTAGATTCTCAGTGGCGCTATGCCCAGCTGATCCAGGCCCTTTTGGATAACTGGGATGCACACTTTTTGCACATGCTAGATTACATGTTGGCCTTGGTATAAGGGATTTCCAGTCTTCCTCTGTGACAACTGCCTTCTTTTACACGCTGAATTTGACCTCACTCTCCTAGACACTCTCATGCCACAACTAAGCCTCTGGCTGAGCACAGGGTACCTGGAGAGGCAGATCATCACATGCCCTTCACTGATACAATGAACAATTTCAGTGTGTAATTCGGATAAACACATGCAGATACTTTAAGAGCCTTTCTGACTCCAAGGCAGCCTTTTATCGCCCTGCATATAATTTATTCCATCTGTGACTACAGAAAGCATGGCTTCCATCAAGTAAGAGTGTATAACGCATTAGATGGGGAAAGTATGTCTTTCTGATCCCAATGTCATGGGAAGACCACAGAAAGAGGTCCTGCTGCTCTCTCTGAGAATGTGACACTCAAAATGCTATCTCTGGGACCTCTGTGTCCACCTCTATAAGTGGTAGCAGCTGGAAGAGCTGACCTCTACCCTCCAGCAGTAAAATTTTATATCTAAAATCACTCTCCTAACTACGTGGAGATGAATATTTATGAGTGGCTGACATTTTTGAAGGAAAGAAGCTATGTAGATGGATGCAATCTATACCTACAGAGAGCAAATGGCAGGAGAGCATCTGTTAGCTTTTCCAACACAGGTTATATTCTGCTGCTTGCTCCTCCCATATCAACTTCCCTATGCCCACCCTGTCCTGAGAGCCCCCTCTCCCTCATCTTCAGCATCCCACATATATCTTAGGTTTATAAGGTTTAGCAATGCTGGCATTTCCACTGTGACTGTAAGGTTGCTATTACGGCCCCTCTCCATCACTTAGCCATTTTGCTTGCCTGTTTTGTTGTTGGTTTTCATGCCCTCCAAGCCCTCTCCTTGAACAGATTGCTGCGCTCCACTCTGAGCCAAATGGTCCTCGGGTCCCTTTAGCATCTCCTGTTCATCAGTGGGAGTTGTAATTACAAACACTCCAACTGTTGCTTAAATATTTGTCCCTTTCCTACACAACAGCTTATTTCAAAGGCAGGAAGTCCTCATAGATGCACGTGTTTGTGGACTCACGGAGTAGGAGAGTTTTCCGGACCTTTCCATCACTCTCTCCCCTCTACCCCTTACCCACTAGCCTGGTCCACCAGTTAAAACGCCTCATCATACCTGAATAGCCAAGAGAAGGCTCCCTTTTCTTCAGGCACTTAGGAAGCAAGGGTCTGTGAGGGATGGCAATCTGTCTATAGCAGAAAACATAAATATTTTGAGACTTGAGCTCAAGAAAGACAATTTGTAAGAGAGAGGAGAGGTGCTGTGAGTTTTACCTTCTCTTTGATGAAAGCATGGGGCTTGTCTTGTGTGAAGAGCAAAACCAGGAGAGAGTCCACAGGCTCCCCAGAACAAAATGTTTGAGATGCATCCTTCTCTTCTTGGAAAAGGTCCTTGCTGCCATCACTGGGGGAGATGAGCTACCTTTTCATACTGTAGTGCAATCATAGAGCCAAACCATTTTCCTGGATTATTTTAGAACATCTAAGCCTGGTTGAGTTGGTTGGTTCCCATTAGACCCTATGGACTACTATGGGACAGACACGTGGAAAGTATCAGAAATCTTTTTCCAGGATGTTTACCCCATTGGTGCTGGGTCGGTTGTTCAGGCAGCCCCTTCCTTAAGCTATTTGCAGTGGTATTTGCTAACCCCAAGGGAAGTCCAGCTCTGTGTGAGTGTCTCACTGCCTGGCTTCCAGCCTGCTTCTTCTCTGAGATAAGACAGCTTCAAGATTTGAACAAGCTCACTCACACAACTGTCTCTTATTCAGTGAGCACTCTGGCCCCTCGTTTCAATGCCAGGCATCAACGTCAAAGGGCAGCATGGTGGCACTTCCACCCTTCACCTTGTGTCCACTAGTCAAGGAAGCAGATAAGCAAACCATCAACGCTGCAGGATTAAAGAGTTGCTATGATGGGACAGAAACAGAAAATATTATCTATATTAGACAGGGGTCAGGAGGAACTTCTAGAGCCTGTCACACTTGAGATGAGATGTGAATGGTGAGTGTGATTGCTGGGGTTTTAAGGAGACATAGAAAAAAGGGCAAGGCAGATGGCAAGGACTACATATGCAAAAGCGAGGGTGCGTAAACAGCCATGGCCCTGTCTGGTCAGAACCAAGCGTGTGAGGGAGACTCAGCAGAGGAGGCAGGAGGGGTCAGAAGGCAGCATCAGGAAGGGAGGTGTGTACTGAGTGAGGCTGCAAACTTTATCCTGTCAGAGTCCAGGAGCCAGTGAAGAATTTTAAGCAGGGGATTGGACTTGAGCAGATTAGTGATTTCAAAACCCAGATAGCAATGTTTGAATATCAGGAGCAGAAGAAAGAAGACAGGATTTGGTCTGAGACTTGCTACATAATAACAGAACTATAGAAACTGAAGAGCAAGCAGAGGCAGGGGTTACCGGCTGTTATTTGCATGGGGGAGTGAGACAAAGTGGACAGACAGTAAGAACCCCAAACAGCCAGTATTGTGGCTGAAACAACCAGCTCATAGCAATAGCAACTACAGTGGGAAACTATGTACTGTTTTCTTTGTGGATTCTCATTTCCTCACTAACCTTTTCTTGTTGAAGACCCTGTTATGTGCCAGGCAGAGTTTAAGATACTGAAGATGATGAGAACAGGAGGCAGAAGCCAGCCAGACAATCTTTGGAGGCAGCCCACGACCAAAAATAAAAAAGTAATTACAATCTTTTCGTTGGCCAGAAGTAGGCAGATTGACTCAAAGCTCAACTCCTAAATGACTTTAGAGTCTTACTCTTGAAGGGGTGATATTAGGGAGCTAAGAGGGATTGACGAGGAACCCCTTGGTTAGTTGACTTGGGCCCCAGCTTTTGCTACCCAGGCAACATTAAAAAGGGAAACATCAGTTTTGATCCCTCCCTGAGGCTTAAAATACCAAATGAAAAGGGGAAGGTTGGAGCCCATTAAGGGAAAGCCACTTCTTCTTGGCCAAAAGAGCAGGTCTGAGTTCTAACTGCTCCCAGGTTGAAGCACAACATTCTTATCTGCTCCAAAGATTACATTACACACTATCTCCTCCCATAACATGTAACCCAGCTGGGCCTGTCAATCACCCAGCCAGGCCATCATCCATCATGTTCATTAACTTAAAGACACACTGAGGAGATGAGAGGAATAATTATCCCCTTAATGAGAGCAGTTGACAGAGAAAGACCAGAAATGCTTATTAGTCTGGGCTTCACGTAATGAGCAGAAAAACATACAAATATGGGAGAGGCGGGCGCTGTGTAAATGTCCTAGGAAGGATGTCTCACCAAGTACTCCTGAATTTTGGGCCATTCCCCTCAGATCATTAGTCCATTTCTATTTTTGGAAATGCTTCCCTTTCTTAGTAAACAGTCTCTTTCCCTGACCATTGAGACTATCTCACTCTCTAATTCTCCCTAACTCCCATCACACCGACCTCCAGGGCTGACCTGCCTGCTTGCTCGGACCTTACCTTGAAAGGTGGACCTCTTTCCCATCCTTTTCTTCATCTCCTTCCTTCTGACGGCTGCCAAGATTGCTCAGCTTGCCTGCCCTATGGTTTTCCCTTCAGACTCCAATAAAGTGTTCCTCCAGCTTCCTTCAGAGTCTGTTTTTGAATGATTTTAGTAAAGAGGCTAAGAATCCACCAAAGGTATCCACAGTCCCCAGGTAACAAGGATCCAGTGATGGAGAGCAGGAGAAAGACAAGGTCAGGAACAGGGCATTTGGCATTTTAAGCAGGATGATGCTTGGCAGGCCTCCTGAGGCAGTAAGTGAGAGGCCAGGCCTGTGGCTGTCTGGGGGATGAGCGTTCTGACAGAGGTCCTGAGGTGAAGTAATCCCTTTACACAGCCAGTGTGACTAAGTGAATTGAAAGGTATGGGATGAAGAGGAGAAGAAACAGGTCATATAAAGGTCACATGCCACTGGAAGAATTCCAGATTTCATTCCAGGAGAATCCTAAAGTCATTACAAATCATTATAAGTTTTGGGAGCAAAGGATACAATGATTTGCATTTTAATTTTTTTATCTAAAAATGTATTTATTTTTATTATTTTATGTGTATAGGATTTTTGCCTACATGTGCTTTATATATGTACATATACATGCCTGGTGCCCAAAGAGGCCAGAAGAGGGTATCTGATCCATGGAACTGGAGGTACAGACAGATGTGAGCAGCTATGTGAGGGCTGGGACTCGAACTCAGGTCCCCTAGCAGAGCAACACAGGTGGGGATGTCACAGAGACCAGGAGCCTGGCAGCACAGGCTGTGGGAAGTGACAAGTTCTGGAGGCATTGGCAGGGATTGAGCAAACTTTAGATATGAATGTTATAGACAACAACGTCATGGAACTATCACTAAAGCATGAGAAATGGAAAAAATTGCAGAGGGATCAAGTGTAGAGGAGTCCAGTTTGTTATTGCTGTGGCTTGTTTTTCTTCTGAGTCTGAGCATCTCACCCTGTAGTCTCGGCTGATTTGGAACTCATTATGTAGCCCAGCCTGGCCTCAGCTTCACACCTACTCTTGTGCCCTAGCCTCCAGAGCCATCTTGACATGCTCATTTGAAGAGGCTTAGTGTGCATCCAGGTGGACTTTTGAGAGCAGTGAGTGACTCTGCAAGTCTGGAGAGAAGTTGGAGCTACAACTTGGTTGTCAGCTGAGAGGTGCCACTGAAAGCATTGAAGCTAGGGGATTAAATGGATGCCTCACCTACACCAGTGACTGTGGTGTCCTGGGACACGGCTCATGGGGCAAGCTCTCCTGGAAATCAGCAGTCCCTTGCAAGGGACACAGTTTAAAAGAGATCGTTACAGATTCTGAAGGTAAGGGCCTAATTTCCTCAGGGGAGAAAGGAACACCTTCACACAGAGGGGGTCTGGCAGAATTTCCGATTTCCGATCTCTAACTTCATCAGAAACTACCCATCTGTCTTTGTGATTTTTAGCATGCCTCTTTTTCCCAATCAATGCCCTAACGTGTACTCAAAATCCTTTAAGGTCGTGGGCTTCTCTGTATCACATATTAATCACTTTACTTATTGTAAATGTACAGTTTATTATGTTCATTGATGTAAAATCTTAAATTGGCCCTCTTTAGCATTAGACCTTATGATTGGACTTCTGAGATCTTGGCCCTGCACCTACAGAAAGAGATGGGGAGGGTTCTTTTGGGAGTCTTCATTGAAGGGTTCGAGTTTATCACCTGGACCTGTACCAGGTTGGCGACCCCTGGACCCATCACTTCATCATGGGTAGAAACAACCAACTTCTTGATAACTTTTATTTATACTAAAATCTTACACAGCATCAGCCACTTGTCATTCAACACCATATTGGTATCTCTTCCCAAAGACTTAAAGAAAGAAATGGCTTGTTCTGGCTCACAGTTTGACAGTACAGACCATCACAGTGGAAAAGGCTTGGCGCTCAGAGTAGCTCTAGCTGAGGCAGGGGCATGAGGCAGGGGGACATAGTGTGTCCACAGTCAGGAACAAAGATGAAGTGTACCCCTGACAACCTGAGACCCAAGCATATCACTTTTAACCATGGCATTCTAACTCTGAGCCCTAAAGTCTCATATTCATTCATAATGCAAAATTCATTCACTTCACACCTAAAAGACTCTAAGGTCTTAACAATTTCAATGCTATTCAAAAGCTCAAAGTCTCTTCTAAGAATTAAGACTCTCAACTGTGAGGCCTTATTTTTATTTTTTAAGTTGTGTGCTTCCAATATGCAATGTCACAGAATAAACATTCTCATTCCAAAATGGAGGACTGGTGGGGAGGCCATAGAAATGAATGAGTGGGCCAAAGCAGGATGGAAGCCAGGAGGGTAAACTGAAGCTCTGTGTCAGCATCTAGGGCTCACAGTGGCTGCATCTGGGCTCCAGACACCTTTGGTGCTCCACCCACCCCCCAGTCTGGCGACCAGGAAAAAGTGGGAATAATATTTCTCGGTCTGACTCCCCATTCCCCTAATCTAGCATCTCCAGTGCCTCCATTGCAACTTGGGCTTCATCTACAGCTTCATGCAATGGCCTCTGGGGCTTATTTTCCCAGCATGCATTCCTCTCTGTTGTTTTCTTTCTTGCTCTCTTTCACTACAGAGTTAAGTGAGAGCAACAACCGTGCCACTGCCTGCGTATCACGCTATTTGCCTTCTCTCTGCCACACAATTTAGCTCACGCCTTTTGAAATAAACCCCACTCATCATTTCAGGACCCAGACAGAATTCCAGCCAGATTACTTGTCGGAATGCAACGCAAATGGCTTCTAGTCTACTTCTCATTGGTGCCCTTGCATCCCTGAGTCTTTATCAGCTATGTCTCCACAGTTACATACCTTTCAGCATCTGTGATCCCACCAAATGGCCCACAAATCTCCAATTACAGCAATTTAGGTCTCCCCTAGAGTATAGCTCCACAGTCTTCCATGGTTCTTCCAAAAAAACATTTCCAGAGGTCAGGGTTCTCATAACAACAGTACCAGTGCTGCTACCAACTTTTCGTACTAGCTACTTTTCACATTGTTATGACAAAGTATCAGAAAAAATTAACAAAGGAAAAGTTTGTTCGGCTCACCGGTTGAGGGATGGTTTATCACAGCCTAGAGATGAGGCAGGAAGAGTAATGATCGCAGGCAGAGGTTGAGGCAGCTGATCATATTGCATCTGCCTCAGGAAGCCAGGAAAGATGAATGTTGGTGCTAAAGTCACTTTCTCTTTGTACTAATCCAGGTTCTTTAAAGGAGGATGACTTATAGAGTAGTAATAAATATTTGAATCATATATGCATTGAAAGGGGATTGATTAGAGCAGCTTATATAGGCTATTGTCCAAGTACTCCAACAATGGCCAGCAGTCCTGTAGTTGTGCGGTCTATAAGACTGAATGTCCCAGCAGTTCTGGTCTGGTGCTGGAGTCCCAGGAAAGCCCTAGGGAGCAGCCAGTTTTCAGTCTACACTAGAAACCCCAGGAAATAGGTTCTAACACTAGCAAAAAACATGGTTCAGAAACAAAATGGATGAACTTGCCAGTGAAAGTGAGGGTAAGCGGGCCAAAGGCAGCAGCTTCCTTTTCCCAGCCTTTTTTCTAAGCTGCCACCAGAAGATGTGACCCCATGAGGCTGGTTCTTCCGACTTCAAGTGATCTGGAAATAAGGTGGGTCTTCAACCCCCAAGTAACCCAACAGAGAAAAATCCTTCACATGTGTGCCAGCTGCTTGGTTTTTAGTTGATTCCAGACATAGTCAAGTTGACAGCCAAGATTAGTTATCACACTCCTTTATCCCTCTTATTCAGTTCAAGACCCCAAATTCAAGGGATGCTCACTCTTGGGGTGGATCTTCTCTCTTCAGTTAAGCATCTCAGGAAATGCTCTCACACATATGCCCTAAGGTGTACCTGTAGGTGACTCCAAATCCATCGGTTGGTAATGAGGGTTAGCCATTTGTAACTGCCTACTTGGTAGTGGCTAGATACAAGTAGTCATTTGAGTAGTTTCATTATCATATACCAGCGTCCAGTTTATCATTGGCAATGTGAGTTTTTTGTTTTGTTTTAAGTCAGTGTCTTACTAGAATAGGAGGAGGCTAGCAAAAAAAATTTAACATTCAGCAAAGGGGGAGGGGGGAGGAGGAGGAAAAAGCACTTCTATCTGTTAAAAGGAATGATGTAGCATAAGGAATACTGGTGGGGAAATACTGGAGCAACATGTTGCAGGCTTACAAGAGAGGTGGAATCTGGGATACAGTACCACAGCCCTTGGTTGAGAGCATGGAGTAGCTACTCAGTTTTGGGGATAAGTGAGCAGAGGGGAGATGTTTTAGGAAGAGCTGGTAGTCATTATCTACTGGCTGCTTCAGTTTCTTGCTGTGATTGCCAGCAAGGTCACATGCAGCGAACAAGGGTGGATGTAAGATCACTGGAAGTCTGAAGAAAGGAAGGAGTTGGAAATAGTTTATGGAAGGTTATACTTTTACACACATACACACACACACACACACACACACACACACACACACACACACACACACACACCATTCCCTCGAGCTGTTGTCACAGTGTGATACTGTAGCCTTTCCTTTAAGAGGTGGAGGTCCTGGGAGATGCTTTGTAACTGTTTTAAACAATGGAGCACAGTAGAACTGACACACTTTTTCCAAGGATAGGCCATAGAAGTTTGCCTCTCTCTCTCTCTCTCTCTCTCTCTCTCTCTCTCTCTCTCTCTCTCTCTCTCTCTCTCATATATGTGTGTGTGTGTGTGTATACGTATATGTATATATATGAACTAGAGTCATAGACATTTGTGGGCATACATGTGGGTGCTGGAAATTGAACCTAGGTCCTCTGAAAGAGCAGTCAGTGCTCTTAACCACTGAGCCATCTTTCCCACCTCAATTTTTATAAACTTTTAGAACTGTGCATTCCTCAGCAAACCCCATTTCCATCACCCTAAAATGTCCTTTTTGCCTCTTAGTGGCCCCTCCCTACTCCCCTCTTAAGTCTAGGCAACCGTTAACTTGCTTTCTGTCTATATGGACTTTTACCTTTGGACACGTGGGTGGGAAAGCCTGCTGCTTCTGGCTGCTTCCACATTACAGTGTTCTTGAATCTCAGCTCTGTCATAGCACAGGTTTGAGGTTTTCTCTGTTACCATTATTTTTATTATTGTGTGTGATACATATGTATAGGCATGTATGTCATGCCCTTAGCAATCATAGGATGATTTTTGTGAAATTGATTTTGTTCTTTCTGTGGCTTGGGAATTGAATTCAGATCATCAGGCTTGCACAAGCACTTTACACACCAAACGATCTCACTGGCCTCCTTTACTCTTTATATTGCTGAATGAGTCACATTTCATTTTTTCTGTTGGCCAGTCAATAAGCAGTTGAATTCTTTCATTTGGCCTTTATGTGTAGCAGTACTACAGGCAGACGTGCGCATCCTAGTGTGAGGGGGCTTTTGTTTCTTTTCAGTAGAATTCTAGAAAGATAATCTCTGGATTCCATGGTAAAAGAAACCTTTTGTTGTTATTTGAGATGGAGTCTCATGATATAGCCCTGGCTGGCCTGGAACTCACAGAACTCTCCATGCCTCTGCTCCTGATTGATAGAACTAAAGGCATGGGTAACTACACCCCAAATAAAACTAAGATTTTAAAGACATTGCTAAGCTGGTTTTTTTTTTTTTTTCAAAGTAGCTGAGCCATTTTACATATCCACCATCACCAGAAGTTGGCACTGTGTGCCATTCTGATAATAGCTCTCCTGCTCCGTGAGTAAATGTACCTCACTGTGGTTTAACTTGCCTTTCCCTAATAACTAATGATGCTAAGCAAGTTTTCATGTACTTTCTTCCCATTCATATATCTTCTTTAATAAAATGTAGGCCCAAACCATTTGCACATTTTCAAATTGGGTTATCTGTCTTCTTATTTAGAATTTGATAGCTTATTTACCTGGATACATGGTGGGATTTTTTGCCAGATGCTACTTGGAAATATTTTCCCTACCCATAGTTTGGGGTTTTTTTCTCCTGCTTTTGTTTTATGGCCTTTTTTTTTCAATTTGTTTGTTTTTCTTCAGAGACAGGACCTTGCTCCATAATCCAGTTTGACTTTGAATTTATGATCTTCTCTTCTCACCCTTGAGCATGCCCTTGTGCACCACCACACCACAGGTTCATTTTCTTAATCATGTCTTTTGAAGTACACAAAGTTTTAGCATTGATGAAATCTAATTTTTAAATGTTTTCCTTTACAAAAAAACATTGGTTTTGTCATAGCTAAGAAACCTTTTCTCAACCCAAGGTCACAAAAATTTCTCCTTTGTGATGCTCTAGAAGTTTGAAAGTCTTAAGTCTTTAAATTATTTTATTAATTCTTTGAGAATTTCACAGAAAATATTTTAATCCTCTCACTTCTCCTCCCAGATCCACCGTCCCTAATTCTCCAGTGTTGTCTTTTTCCTCACACAACCGCTGGGTTCCATTTGTGGTGCTGATGAACTCCTGGGTGTGTGGCTCTCCACTAGATTATGGTCAACCTACAGGAACCACAACCTTAAAGAAAACTGACTTTCCTTTCCCAAGAAGCTGTCAGCTGTCCATTGCCAGGGGTGGGGATGTGCAAACCTTTTCCACTGCACTCTAGACTTGCTCTTGTTCAGGTCTTGTTCCGGCATCCACAGTTGCTGTGAGTTTGTGGGTGCTGTGACCCTGTCATGTCTAGTCCTGTTTCCATCGGGTCCTTCTGCTCTTACAATCTTTTGCACACTTCATTCTGTGATGCCTGAGTGAATGTGTTTCTGGGCAAGTGTGTGTGACATGGGCATCTCATTTTTGACTGAGCACTTCACAGACACATACTCTCTCCACATGTTGACCAATTATTCTTGGCCAGAGTTATAGTAATGCTATGATCTAAATACACATGAGACCATTCACCTCTTTCTGAATCCACGTGACCTCACCCAGTGTAAGGTTTTCCAGTTCCATCCACTTACCTGCAAATTCCATTATTTTGTGTTACACTTGAATAAATTTCCATGTGTATAGATACCACAGTTTTATTATCCATCCATCAGTTGATGGATATCTAAGTTGTTTTCATGCTATTGTGAATGAGCATGTGTCTCTATTGTAGGTGTATGTTCAAGGGTGGCATAGCTGAGTCATATGATAGTTCTAGAATAGAATGTTCTTTTTTTTAAGTTGAGAGGATACTCATTTTTGTTCTTTGTGGAGTAAATATCTGTAATTCCAGCACGTGGGAGGTTGAAGCAGGAGGATCGTGAGTTCAAAACCAGCCTAGACTTGAACTTAGATTCAAGACCATATCTTGTTTCTGCCCTTCATTATTTAGCTGGGAACAATAGAATCAATATGGTGACAAGAATTTTTGAAGAGAAAAAAGTTGAGCCCATTATACACTGCAAGTGTGTTAGTGAACTTTATCATAGACATACAGAATGACTAACGCAGTAGGATCTTTGAGGTGACTGAGGTAAAGCACACAGCACAGGGGACATCCATGGCAGAGGGAGGGTGTGTCCTTCATGTGACTCAAGGGAAAGTTTTGGAAGGAAGAAAAGGGGAAGTAAGGAATATCACTAACATTTCTGAGCCCTGAACATGTCCAAGGAAGACATTGACAGGGGCCCAACACAGTGACAGCTGGAAGGCCAGGGAACAGCTAGGGAAGAGGATTAAGGTGGAAATATGGACCTGGGAGAAAGCCCAAGCACCTGGAAGGGGTTCTGATGAGAAGCCCACCTTGGAAAAGTAAATGTATTGTTTGTATAACAATGCAATTTTCTTCTTTTTAAAAATGGGCTTGGTTTGGTTTGGTTGGGTTGGGTTTGATCTGGTCTAGTCTTGCCTGGTTTGGTTTGGGTTGGTTTGGTTTGGTTGGGTTTGATCTGGTCTAGTCTTGCCTGGTTTGGTTTGGGTTGGTTTGGTTTGGTTTGGTTGGGTTTGATCTGGTCTAGTCTTGCCTGGTTTGGTTTGGGTTGGTTTGGTTTGGTTTGGTTTGATCTGGTCTAGTCTTGTCTGGTTTGGTTTGGGTTGGTTTGAGTTGGTTTGATTGGCTTTCTGAGTGATTGCTGTTCTTGGTTGCCAACTTGACCACATCTAGAATTAAATAAAACAGTTTTAGTTATACCTGTGATATACCTGGATACACCTGTGAGGGATTTTCATAATTAAATCATTTGAAATGGGAAGACCCACCTTTAATCCAGATCTTCTGAGGTGAGAAGATCCACCTTAAATCTGGGCCACACCTTCTGCTCACAGCCTGTACAAAGGACACTGAAGAAGGAAGCACTTGTTCTTTGCCTGATTGCCCTCACTCTTGCTGGCAAGTTAATTCCTTCACTGACATTAGATTCTACTTCTGGGTTCCAGCATATACTGAAGATCAGCTGAGACATCCAGCCTCATGGACTGAACAACAACTACTGCATTCTTGGGATTTCTGTTAGTGGGTAGGCATCATTGTATCAGTTGGACCACAGCCTGTAAGCTAATAAATCATATATATATGCATGTGTATGTTCCTATAAATTGTTTCTCTAGACCCTGACTAATAGAGTCTCACTATGTGTATAGTCCAGGCTTCCTTCCCATTTGCGTCAGACTTTCTGCCCCAGCTTCCCAAATGTTGAAGTCACAGGCTGAGCCATTGCTCTCAGCTGGTGATATGATTCTTCTTTTCTAACATCAACCATTAGCCTGTGGCACAGAAGTCAAACAGCCACCTTGATCCAGGGCTAGAGTGCTAAGCAGAAGGACAAAAAGATAGTGGACAAAAGGGAAGCAAAGAAATGTGGAGGGAAGCAGGCTTAGGGCAGCATTTGTAATGGGATTGAAATCCTATGTGAGGGAGAGAGGACCTGCGAGAGCAGGATGTTCTGACCAGACAAGTGAAGATAGCAAGCTTCAGGACAGACACACTTTAGGCTTGAGCTTCCTACATGAGAGTAAAGTAGAGCAAAGGAAGTGGGTCATAATTTCACTGGGTGCAGGTGGGAGGGCAGACAAGAGACGGGTTTGCTTTGTTATGGCATCTGTTGGACTTTTGTGCCACAGATTACACATGAAGGTAAAAGCTGTGGTGTCAAGGACCATCACAGAAGAAGAGGTAGGAAGACCATAAGAGCCCGAGGTCAGGAAGGACCAGAGCTAAACAATTCTCGTGGACAAGGCAGGACTATTGTACCCAAGAACTCACAGAAGTCTATGGTTGCCTACACAAAACCAAGCAAGTCGACGTTCTAGTATGGACTGGGAAGGGGGTTCATGGGCCCCCACCCCTAATTGAGAAGCTATGGGCAGTTGATGGCTTCTAGAGGAGGGAGAGTCAGTCAGTGTTCTTTAAGGGTGTGGCTCCTAATAGGTCAGCTATTAGAAACTAGATTAATAGGTTATTAATTTTAAAAAAAGAAAAAATTACGGATAAGGGGGGGGTATATCCGGGAAGAGTTAAAAGGAAGGGTCTAAGGATGAATAGCATCAAAATACATTGTGCAAATTATCAAATAATTGATGAAATGTTTTTAAAAAACAAAACATAAAAAAGCTGTGGTTGTTTCTGAAGGGGTGAATAAGAAAGCAAACAAAGGAAAGACAGGTCTTTGGTCACATCAACTCTTAGGTGCCTGTTGGAGTAGAACTGAACAGAGAAGTCAGGGACCTTTGCATCTGCAATGAGCTGGCCCAAAATGAGTGAGTTGTCTGTTATGTTCATTAGTCATAAGAAAGATGAGATTCCAAAGTGGGGAGAGAGGAAGAGAGGCTGCATTTCCAGCAGGCCTGCTTTGGGCTTGCTCTGTGCCAAGGCTTTGTTTGCAGAGCATAAGCTCATATCTCTTCAAACAATCTACTTTATGGATGATAAACTTGAGATTCAAGAAAATGAATAAGTTGCCCAAGGGCAGTTATGAAAGCAATGAGCCGGAATCCCAAATGTCCAAAGCTTTTGCATCTCTCTGTCTGCCTCAAGAGTAAAAGCAGAGATCCAAGATGCCCAGAGGGGTTTAAGTTGCTCATACAAACATGGCCTCTGCAAGGTGCTCCCTCCAATGCTCACTCTTTGGCTCTTAGAGCCAAGTATGGATCAAAGTGTTAATCTGCTAATCAGATGTGGTCTCAGCAAGGTCCTGTCTCCCACATCCCTCGTCTCTCAAGTGGGCTAAAACATAATTTTCAGAAATCCTTAAGCCTTGGTTCCCATCCCTTCCTTCTCTTTTCTTTCATTGGTTTGTTTGAGACAGGGTTCTACTATGTGTACAGCCTTGGTTGGCCTGGAACTTGAAAGGTAGAACAGACTGATCTCAAATTCCAGGCAATTCTCCTACCTGGTCCTCTTGAGTGCTGGGATTGCAAGGGTGACTTGCATTTTGTGTGCAGAAGGCAAATGTGGTCCTCTAGACAGCGCTTCCTGGATCCCTTTCCTTTCTCAGCTGCTTCCCCTGCCCACCAAATCATCTTGCCCTCTCCTCCCAACTTTGAGAAAAACATTTCCCCTTGAACTCCTCTGTTAACTGTAGCCTGGGAGAAACTTGAAGCACACAGCCTCCCTCTGGGCAGGGGATCTTGGTACTTTGGAAACCTGCATATATTAATAAATGACGACACAAGATGTGGTCTCTGTTTTCTAGACTAAGAAAGGAAGGCTGAGAAAGGTGGGGGGGACCCTAAGCACAATCTTGCGGCCTCTGAGGAAATCATCATCAGACTCCATCTTGAACTTGTGGCACTGAAACCATGTAATTTATTGCTTCGTTTTAGTCTGTCTGCGCCAGGTTATTCTTGCTCTGTTCCCTGGCTGCCTGTCCAATGGGAGTGGCTTCCCTTGGCCTCGGGTTTCTACATGTAATTACTCTACCACTGTCCCCCTTAATTACAGGACTGTTGTCTTTCAGCTCTTAGCTCCTTATATCATTATCATTTATTCTGAGCTTCCTCCGTCCCCTCTGGGAGGAAAATGAGCACAAATGGCAATAGATGTTTTACATCTATAACTGCTACGTCTCAGCTGGGCCACAAGCACTCTGAGGACAGGCTGTGTGACCTTACACTTCATTTTCTCACAGCAACCCCCCCCCCCCCCCGCCGCCGCCAACACTTCAGAGGTGTTCTGTGAACATCTGCTGAACTAATGAAGTTTTCCCAATCGAAGGCCCTCAGACTCCCCAGAAAGTCACCATGGGTACAGTCACACTGCAGGGAATGCCTATGGAAGAGAATGTTGTGGTTTAAAGAACTGTAGGTGGGGGCTGGAAAGATAGCTCGGCTGTATGGAGGACTGGCTGATAGTGTAGAGGACCAAGATTCAGTTTCAGGCACCCACATGATGACTCTTACGCATCTGTAACTCCAGCTTCAGGAAAGCCAATGCCTTCTTCTGACCCCCAAGGGCACCAGGTATACACAGAGTATACATACATACAAGCAGGCAAAATACTGATCATGTAAAATAAACTATTTTTTTTTATTAGAAAGGGTTGTAGGTAGCAGATGTGGAGCTGGTTTGAAGACTCCCTTAGGGAGACAGGGCCCAAGGGCAGGAAGGGAAAGCCAGAGCCTCTTCTCCCCACATATTGGCTGCCTGGAACCTCCTGTGGCCACTGATGGTCTGTGCCATCATTTAGATTGTGTCACAGATTGGTTCAAGCTTGCAGCATCGGTGACGCTAAATTCTCCACTTACTCAGTAACAAATGAGTAATTCTGACCTGATCATTATTCCCTGCTCACTATGCACATGTCAAATATTTAGAGAAACCACAGAGCATTAAGTTTACAGCTAGTCATAGGAGACATTAGCTCCCCTTGGTCATCCTTTTTCCCTCTGACAGTCACTCAACCCTTAAGGAGACCAGCTGAAGATGCTTGGTGTGTGCTGAGGCTCCTGCCACCGCCTTGTGATGGCTGTTCATTCGGAGGCTCCCTGGGAAGCATCCTCTTTGTCTTTTGTCTATTTAGTTTCTATGCTCTGAACCCCTGCACTCCTTCAAGTCTCACACATGCACAAATCCAGACCAATTCCACAAATCTCCCATGTCTGATGGTACCAGACAGAAGGACAATCTCACTGATGGCAGGATGCCCTGAGTTTAGTGTGCTAGGTCCTATAATTCAGCCGGCCTGTGGACCATGGAATATGCTCTGTGCCTTGTGCTACAAGCCAGGGACCAAGTGCCTCAGGCTAAAGAGTCTGCTCCTTGTCCTCACAGTGACTGCAGGTTATCAAGCTGCTCACACCTTATGGCACTTGGTGTGTGTGTGTGTGGGGGGGTTCATTATGGTTTATGCTATTAATGCAATTTCACATCAGTGTTATGTTCTCCAAAAAGCCCAGAATGTGAACAAAATGAGGCAATATAAGGGCATACTAGCCAGCTCTCAATTTGAAAATGTATTTCAATAAAATTATAGGAAAACAAATACATTATAGCCCTGTGTAGATTGCACCAAATCTTGGCAGACTACCCTTATGATCCATCTTTCCCCCCCTAGATTCCTTTTTGATAATTCCATCTAAAACCTAACACATTTGAAATTACAAAGGTTATCTTGAGTACTTGGTAATTTATTAGTGAAACAAGCCCATGATCTCCTTCTTAATCTGTATCTACTACTGTGTCTTAGAGTCTACAGTTTCTTAGACAGATTTTCATAAATCTTGATTTATATGTAGTCATATAATTGAGATTACATTTATATTTCTTATTGTAAGTGAAGGCTTTCAATTTTTAAAGTGTTGGCTGGACTTATCTGAATGGTGGAGGAGGCTGACCTCTCACCTCAAACAGTTTTGATTTACAGTTCCTCCAGCAATCAGAGCTCTCAAAGCCAGTTTATTGGTCTGGATTTGAGAATTTGCTCCTTTTAATTAGGTTTATAAATCCCCCTGCCTTGTCTTCCATATGGCTAAGTGTTAGCCCAAACTTGCTCTCTCGAATTGCGAAAATCTATCATGGGATTGACCAACAGTAAATCTATCCTTGGAGAGGTATCAGAATGAATGAATCAGAATTGAAAATAGTCAGAAATCGATGCTTCAAATACCCTCCAATGTGAATAAAAGAAACCTAGCCAATAATTTTCTTTTTGTATTTGATTAGATTTACTTTAGGAAACTTGGTATTGGAATGTGAGTTTCTAAAATTTGTGAACTGCCCTAGAGAGAAGAATTATATTAAGAATGGAAGCTACGGGGCTGGAGAGATGGCTCAGTGGTTAAGAGCACAGACAGCTCTTTCAGAGGATCTGGGTTCAATTCCCAGTACTCACATGGTAGCTCATAACCGGCTGCATTGAGATTGGTGCTGAGACACATGTATGCAGAACACTGTAAATGAATAGAAACTAAGGATGATGTAGAAGGTGGAAAGAAAACTCAGTAACATGGTAATGTTCCTTACCTATCTCCCACTTTAGAGTTCCAGAAGTTTCTCCAAGCATATCTCCTTTTAACCTCCTTAAGGTCAGGAATGGTTTTGTTTTTTGTTTGTTTAAGTTTTGGTTTCCAGAAACACTGCCATATAAAAGTTATAAGATGTCAGGACCACACAGAACTTCTACAGAATAAGCCCCAGCTTGCCATGAGATCCTCTGTCTAGCCACTTGGCTGCCAGGCAGGATCAGCAGGTGGCACTCTGGTGTGCAGAACTGGCAGGCTGCCTTCTGAGAAAATGGATGGTCTCAGTGTTTACAGAAAAAAAAAAATTCACAGTAATAACTTTATATCCTCAAATAATCTCTTATTTGCTCCCAGGAGTTTAAAAGGAGGAGGAAGGGTTGGTCTAGTAAATGGATACAGGGGCTTCTCCTGCCACCTGCCCAAACCAGGAGCCACCTTACCCTCTCACAAATGAACAACCTGTTTCAAGGTTATGAGAAGTTGTTCACAGCACAAGAATGGCTCTTGCGCATGGACAACAGCGCCTCTGAGGCTCAGTGAGAAAAAGAGCTAATAGTGACATAAAATGCCATTGAGTAGTCCCCATATTTCCATTATGACCTAAAAAAGAATGACATGAGGCCTACAGCCCCATCCACAGGACCATGTCAAACCCTCGGTCTGTAAATTATTGATCCTTCAAATCAAGTCATATCGGTTTTAGCATAATAGAGTCTGGGAGTAAATAATGCCAAGATCCTGGGTTTATAGAAAAGTCTGGCCAGCAGCTATCAAATGCCTACAGCATCTCTGGAGGAAGTATGTGGTCCAGCACAGCCAGCAAGTAAATAAAAGTGATGTTCAGAGGGCATTAGGAGGTAGAGAGCAGTTATCATTGTCCAAGACCTACCACACCAGCTGTGTTATAATGTACTCCCAGAACAAGTGTGATTTGCTCCCCCCTCCAAAAAAAATGACAAAAAAGGGGAAATGGTGGGTCTTTACAGCCCATCTGAGGATTTTAAAATTCAATGTAAGTCTTGGTCGATGTGACTTTCATCTTGTCTTGCTCATAGCTGGGTCCCCTACATGAGAGGGCTTACACACAGCCTCATGTGTAGTAGTAATCAATAAATATTTTCAAAGTAATGTGAGTTTCTAAGTCACTGTTCCTAATGTCAACTGCACATTTTGTTACATAATTCCATAACAATTAGCTATCCCAATAAAAGCTAAATTTATTAAAGTATAAATTTTGAATAAGGTTTTCAAGTTACACATTTTTCATTCTTTAACATTCATTCTGAGAGCCATTTACCTCTGCTTGAAAATAATTGACAAGACTAAATGGAAGATTACATAGAAATATTAACCCATGCACACGGGATTTATACACAGAGATATTACTGTGTATGTCTAACAATGATGAGAGATGTCTATAATGAACTGTGTGACACCCACAGCACAATATTCTACATGAAGCATGATGGCTCATCTTCATCACCAGCTTGACTGGATTAAAAATGAGGTGAGCAATAAAGCCCACTCCTGGGTCTTTCTGTGAGGGTTTCTGAGAAACAGACCTTCAGAATTCTGACATAATAAATAAAATAATCCTTTGATGGGTTCACAATATAAGGCATTCTTGGAGGGAGTGGAAGTTGGAGATAAAGCCTAATTAGTAGAACCAGATCAGCTAGTATGTCTTGTCCACTCGCTTCCTGTATTCCTGTATCCCCCATCTCTGCTTCCTGATCACCATGATGTCAGCCATTCTGCTCTGCCATGATGGACTGATGCCTCCAAAGCCATGAGGAAAAACACTAATCCATCTCTTTAAATCCCTAGATACTTGGGTCACATCAATGCAAATGTCATAGTTCATACACAGTATCCACCAATAGTACCAAGGGCATTGGGAAATTCTGTAGACTATAACAAATATTGTAGAATTTGATTTTTTTAGATCATGATTCAAAGCTGCATCCATGTTCTACTGTTAAAATTCATATCTGTCACATGTTCGTGAGGACATGCTGGAAATTTAATCATGGTTATTCTGAATAGAGGAACCATAAACAATGCTTTGTACTTGTCAGCATTTTGGGTTGTTTTATTATTTTTACAATATATATGTATTATTTACATAATTTCAAAGTGTTTTTAAGAAAATGATTTTGAAATTAAATGTGGTAGCACATCTGAGAAAGAAGAATCTCAAATTCAAACTCAGCCTAGGCTAGATAAACCCTGTGCAGTAGTAAATAGCTGGGGAGATGGCTCAGCAGACATGAAGAGCAGAGTTCAGATTCCAAAGTGGGCATGGCAGCCTACCCATAATCCCCAGAGCAACATGGCTGGCCAGATCAGCTATATCAGTGAGTCTAGGTTCATTTGAAGATCCTGCCTCAATAAAAAAGGTGAAGAACAGTGAGAAAGATTTCCAATGTCAACCTCGGGTCTTACCTGTATATGTTCACACACACACACACACACACACACACACACACACCCTTCATACATGGGCAAACATGCACAAGCAACCATACATATACATGGAAAAAAAGTGGGGAAAAAAGTAGATGATAGAATGGTGGAGGCATAAAATATGGAACGGGCTTCTCCATAGTGCCAGTCTTCCCTAGGGAAACTACATCTCCTCTTATATCAGAGAGAATAATAGAGAAAATTCTTCTTTTTCATATTTTACATTTATATATTTATTGTGGTGTGTGTGTGTGTGTGTGTGTGTGTGTGTGTGTGTGTGTTACACATACACTCTTGAGCCTACAAGTCAGGCTTCAATGGACTCATACTTCAGTTTGCCCTTGGTGCCCTCTTTGGAGTGAGTTAGGCATCTGTTTGAATCTCCCTCAGAGAAAGTTCACATAATACCATGCTAACCAAGGCTGTTGCTGCTCTAAATCTAACCTTTGTGTTCTGTGGAGGAAGGTCTCAATAATAAATAAAACACTTCTCCAGAAATGTCATTTATACATTAAAAAAAAAATCACTGGTCCCCAAAACTCTACTGGGAAGTTGGTAAAGCCTGTTTCATTCTGAAGTCTTTTTTATGATTGTGTAGATGAGAACTATTTACGTCTTCGCCATGTTCTCACATTCAAAGTGTGCCAAGAGGACTTCTGTCTAAAGGAAGGCTCAGTTCAGGTGACGAGTCAAGTCATAAATCCTGGTTCAGTGGGCAGCTGGAGTCTGCCTGGGGACCATCTGCCTATACCTCATTCTGCTCAGCGTAGAGTGCCCAGGGCTGTTCAAAAGGTCCTACAGGTCTTTACTTCAGGCCCGAATGGCAGGTACTTGGTTGAGAAGAAGCGATGGAGGAGCACTAGGGGGAGGGGAAGGGGGTGGGCTGAGTGTTAAATCTGGAAGAAATATTATTTTATAGCTGCTTTATTGTTCTATAAGAAGAAGCTTGAAAATCACCTCTCTATCCTAACAATGAGGAAAAAATAAATAAATCAAAGGCTGAGGCAATTTTAGTGGTAAAGTATTTGCTATGCAAGCCTGAAGGCTTAAATTCATAGTCCCAGCTCTCACAGACAAGAATGGTGGTCAGCAGATATAATCCTGGATTTCCCAGAGTTGAGGAGGCAGAGGCTGGTGGAGCCCTGGAGCTCAATGGCCAGCCAACTCAGTCAAATAAGTGAGCTCCAGTTTCAGTGAGAGACCATGCCTCAAAAGTAAGGTGAAGAGAGCCTGAGGAAGACACCAAACATGAACTTCTGGCCTCCATGTGCATGCATGCGTGTGTGCGTGCGCGTGTGCATGTGTGCGTGTGTGTATGTGTGCATGTGCATGTGTGTATGTGTGTGCGCGTGTGCATGTGTGTGTGTGCGTGTGTGTGCGTGTGTGCATGTGTGCGTGTGTGTGCATGTGTGCATGTGTGTGTGTGCACGTGTGCATGTGTGTGTGTGTGTGCGCGCGCATGCCTACACAGAGAGAAAGAAAGGGAGAGGGAGAAAGAGAGAACAAATTGAAAAATCAACTGCCCTTTTTATGCTCACAAGGAAATGCAGCCACAGTACAAACTATTACCTCTGAAATAAGAAAAGCACATGGATCTTAACACAGGGAAGCAAACAGTACTGAGCACCAGGCCCCTGCAGCAGCCACTGTAGGGTAAGCAAACCTAAACTGTAATTGACAAATTTCCAGAAGCCCAATAGCTACTCACAATGAAAAGCTAGACATAGGGAACCCCTGCTTTTGTGAATCCAACCTAGTTCTCAACATACACATGAGGGAAATTCTCCTGTGTTTCTTCAGTCGTGGCAACAAGGAAACTCATTCAGAAATACTCTGAAGTATTTGCTTAGGGTTGTCTGCCTGAGGAGAAACTAGTCCTCTAGAGCCCAAATGGCTCATGTTCCGACAGAAAATAACTGGCTTGGGGGCCTAGAAATACTCCTCTCCAGCCCTTTTAGCCTTCCCGTTAAACTGAAGGTCAAGAGAACAAAATGCACAAGAGAAATCTCAGGCCAGGGTCCAGGCTCTAAAAGACAGAGAGCTACCCCAGAGGACTGTAGGATTTTCAGGGGAAATGGTGTTGTTACTAAGGATGGAACTTGTGAGTTGTGTGGCTAGGTAAGTGCTCTGCTCTTGAGACATCTGCAGCCCCTTATAGGACTATAGGATGTGTCTCTCTTACCAACTCTTTATTAAGTCTGATTATTATACCAGTACATTTACCACATGCTATTTCCAACTATCAGGAAATAATTACAAGGCACACACACAAATATAAATATAGTTTCCAGTACGTAGATGAAGGAAGCCCTCAGTTCCATCCAGAGCAGATATCATGCCTATAATCTCAACACTCAGAGGATAAAGAAGTTCCAAGTTGCTGGATGTTGGTGGCCCAGGCCTCTAACCCTAGCACAAGGATAGCAGAGGCAGATCTCTGTGAGTCTAAGGCCAGCTTGTCTACAGAAAGTTCCAGGACAGGCTCCAAAGCTATACAAAGAAACCTTGTTTCGATAAACAAAACAAAAAAGAAGTTCAAAGTTATCTTTGGCTACATTGTGATTTTGAAGCCAGCCATAGTTTCACAATACCTTATCTTCAAAAGAGCATCCTTCGAAAGAGCCCTAGTAAGTCTCAGAACCAAACAGGGCAGGGCTGTTGAAATCATCAGACCAGGATTCTGAAAGGGCTGTGGACTCCAAGGCGCTTATCTAACAGGTAAGGTGGACAGCCATCAAGAAAAACCAGAGACGAAAGAACCCTGGGGCAGAAGTGAAGAATGTCTTGATGGGCAGCCCTTCAGAAAGATCCGCAAACTTGAGCGCATCTGAGTGGAATCCAGACTGAAACTCTGAGAACAAAGGACCAGAGCAAGGAAGGACATGTGCACAATGGAGACCAGGAAGCTAAGGGTAAGGGCAGAAGAGGAGAAGTATTTGAAACACGAGAGACTCAGAATTTCCCCCAAATTACTGTGAGAAAGCAAACTCCAGATCTGGGAATTCAGAAAACATCAAGCAGGGAAAATGGAAAAATGAGAAGAAGGAAGTAAGCGAGCACTACACACGGCTTATTATTTTCAAACAACAGAGAATCAACAAAGATGGTGGGAAAACGTTGAAAGGAGAGGGGGAAATGGCATCTATTCAGGATCAAAGATAAGACATCCAAGTTTTCAGAAACTCTATAAACAAAAGGATGACAGGGAGACACATTTAATGCACAGAGAAAACCGCACCCCACCAGCCTTCTGCTCTCTACCCTGTGAAGTTCTCCTTAGAAAAGGAGCAGGAACGCGGGGAATTTGTCAGAAGTTCTGCCTTGCAATCGATGCTAAGAGCTTTCGGAGAGAAGGAGAACAGTGTACAGCAGAAGCTCAGATCTACATGTGCACGGAGGACACCTCGTCCTGAACCAGCCTAGCAAACTGCAGCTTGTTCAAAAATATCAAGAGTGACAAATGCACTCAGTTGCAAATGTTTACACATGTATCTCATCTCACGTACATTTACACTTATGTATGTGTACAATGATGCACATGACCAGAGAAAGCCTCGCATGGTGGCCCATGTCCTGTAGTCCCAGAACTCAACAAGCAAGGGTAGGAGATCCCAGAGTTTAAGACCAGTCCCTGATTCCTAACGAGACCCTGTCTGTAAATAGTGAGGCTGGAGATATAGGTCACTGTTAAGAATGTGTGCCCAGCACCACAAAGCCCTAGGTTCAGTGCCAATACTACAAATATAAATAGCAATAAAAAAATTAGAAATAAAGAGGCATATTTTTCAAAAAGAAATGATAATATTTGATGATAGTTAATGCAAATGTGCCCAACCTGATGGTCAACTAACATGAGGAAAAATCTGGTAAACTACAGAATAAGAAATAGAAGCATCCAGTTGTATAAGTAGAGATTTCAAAATCTCCTACTCACAAATGAACAGGTCAGGGAGGCAGGAAGTCAGAAAGGACACAGTTAAACTCAGTAACACTGTGTTAACCAACATGAACCGGCTGGTATAGGTTACTTTATCCAATTAGAGCTGAAACTGTGTGCTTCTCACATTCATGTGCAAAGTTCACTAAGACAGACCACATCATGAGCCATAATATCTGACTTAACAAACCTAAAAGTAGAGACTATGCTCTCAGACCACAGTAAATTAAATCAAAACTTAAAACGTATGAAAATGGAGAAATGGTTCAGTGGGTAAAGCACACTCCACACAAGACTGAATTTGGATCCTCAGTGTCCAGGGAAAAATCTGGGTGTGGTGTCACACATCTGTAATCTAGTGCTGGGGGGCAGGGGAGGGAGCAGAGATAGTAGACTCCAGTCAGTCTAGCCAAAATGACAAGCTTCTGGTTCAGTGTTAGACCCTGTCTCACTGAACAGAGAAATAACTGAGAAAGATATCGTGAAGTTAGCCTCTGCTCTGCACCCATAACCTTGTGACTGAGGGCATGTGTGCACACATGCACGTGCACGCACACACACACACCCCCCACACATACCCCAATAAATCAACAATAGAAAGACAGCTAGAAAAATCCCCTTCCTAATACAGATACTATGCTCAGTAAAGTGGTTGTCCCAAGGTGAGGCCCACCATCACACCTGAGATGCTCCAAAGCCTGGGATTTCCCAAATGAGGAAAACTTTACTGTATGATTTGTGGTAGTGGGAGATTATATTAAAGATTTCTCCCATAAATAATATTATTTTTTAAATCCCCCAAGCACTGTGAATTGTACCCCCACAACTGTGTTAACCTACACAAAACAGACCAGGCTGCCAAAATTAAAGCAAGAATAGGAAAAAAACTCCACAGCCTGGACTGTTCAGTTCTGAGGACTGAACTCAGAAACCCACATCCCAGACAGACGCTTCCACTGAGCCGTGTCTCCGGCCCACCAACGCTTTAAAAATCAGTTTTAAAAGTTGTAACTAGTTTCTTCCTGTCCCATCAACCACCTCCAAAATAACCACACAGACTTATTAATTATGTAAGCTCAGCAGATAGCTTAAGCTTGTTTCTAACTAGCTTTTTAACTTAATGCATATCTTTTAATCCGTGTTCTTTTACATGACTCAGTTACCTTTGCTTTGTAAGACTCATGCTGCTTGCTTTGCATCCTGCGTCTCCTCACAACTCTGCCTTCTTCCCAGCATTCTCTCTGATCCCAAAATCCTGCCTAGTTACTGGTCATTTAGATTTTTATGAAACCAATCACAATGACCCATCTTCACATAGTATGGAGAAGTATTTCACAACAAAATGTCCGTCTTTAAAGAAACTCACATATATACTGCAACAATTCTGTCAGGGTTACTTAAATTCTGACAATAATATGATTAGAAAATAATGACAGGTAAATGGGTGAAGCAGCTACAGAGAGTAATAGATAAGGCTCAGGCAAGAGATTAAATCTGTGCCAGCTTCAGAGTCCCTTTCTGCCCAATGTGGATAATTGTCCCCCTATTTTTTTTTTTTGAATATTGAGAATGATATGTAAACTATTCAGGACCCAATGAATCCTTAGCGATATCAGCTTTCACTCACAAGACTATAAAGTCTGTGCTATGCTACTCAGTCTCATACTTTTAGAGTTACTTATGTTTATATAGCAAGAATATTTTTAATGACAGACAAAGTACATTTGTCCTTCAGGAAGATGGAGAATCAAAACCATGCCACTGTGGAACAGCTGAGGGTTCTCTCAGGCTAGAGGCCCCCTTTGAGCAGTTTGGTGTGTGTTGGGACCTGGGGATTGCTTGAATGAGCCACAGAGAACCAGGAGTGTCATTCAGTATGCTTGTGCACTCAGTTTATATTTTCATAAGAAGCCAAGCATTACCCTTGTTTATGCATTTTTGGCTAAAATCACTACTGTTCATTACTCCATTTATGCTGCTATACTTACCTAGATGACACAAGATGTGGAGCAAGGTTTTCAAAGACAACATTCTCTAATCATAACTTTCTTTGACCATGGGTGTCATCGGTGCTTTTATTTTGATCCAAAGCTTCAGCAGAACTCACTCACCCTGAACCTTTCTTATCAGAACCTGTTTGGTTTGTCATCTCTCAAGACCACCTGCATCATATCTACTTCACAAGAACAGCCAGCTCTGCACAAAAACCTTACGTTCAGACAAACAGGAGCGAAAGGTATGGGTTCCTGTCCTTTGGCACTTTGTCATCCAGTATGAAGAGAAAATATGCATACATGAAGTAGCTAAATCACAAGCAAGACAATGAGTATGTGTGGCTTGTCCGTGCCACAACTGACATCTAATCAGATCCACACACTGCCTTGCCGACAGCACAGCATAGAAGTCAACAAATGTTTAGTGATGTCGGCTGAAGAGCCTGGTGATGCCAGCAAACAGAGTATAGGCTCTGAATGGCAACCAGAAAAGTCCTCCTTTCCAAGCTGCGTGTGATGGGGGCACACACCTGCAATTTCAGACCCTGGGAGACCTAGAGACAAGGATGAGGAGTTCAAGGCCAACCTGAGCTACATGGTGAGACCTTGTCTTAAGAGACCCCTCTTTCCTTACCTTTCCCTGTTATAAGCAATCCATGTGAGTCTGTTTAATGAGTAGTTGGAATTCATTAAGATAAATTGAAGAACTATGTTCATGAATACAGAACAAAGTGAACAGCTGTAGTCATCCTCTGTTCTGCCTGGGAGAGAATGCACAGTGGTCCATCATACCTTCCAGTGTCCTATCTCGCCCCCTCTCTTTCCTTTTAAGAGGTCATGTAGCAGGAAGGAAGCACTGCCTTTACTGGGCCAGATAGTCCAAGGTGATGGGGAGAGCGAATACCCACCACATTTCCCTCTTTAACACTTTCTACTTTCTAATACACTGCCATTATTTATCATCTTCCCCCCCCCCCGTACCAGTGAGCACTCCAAGGTCTGAGTGTTATATTCACTGTATAATATAGAGCATAGGCTTGAAGAGGTGGCATCATAATCACCAGGGGATACATTTGAATGAATAGATGAATGAATGATATTTCAGCCATAACTTACAAAATGGGCATATCAACATAAATGAAGTCCCCACGTCTTGGTGAATTTTAGAATCAGAATTAGTGGTCACAGGACAAAATAGCAAAACTATACCAGGGTGTTTGTGACAGCTTTGTTTATTGTGATGGAGACCTGGAAACTTTATAAAAGAAAAAAATGGCTATATTCAGTATACCACCTCTAATGATATCTCTATAATGGAGACCATAAACCTCTAAAACAGCAGCCCAATCTATACTATTCTATATCTATACTATTCATTTTCTCATTGGGGGGGGGGTTCCTGAGATCTTGCTGTGTAGCCCAAGACAGCTTTGAACTCAAAATTCCTCTGCCTCTCAGCACTGCACTGGGATCACAGGTGTGTGCCAACAGCCTGACTCCTGACTCTTAGCCTAGATGCTTTTGAAATGATATGAACGACACACTAGAAGTTACCAATTAAAACCACAAGATACATTACTGTTTTCAATTCACTGTTTGTGAATATGGGCTAGATTCATGTGAGTAGAAATGTCTGAAAGAATTTACGGAGTCCCAACAGGCAGTTGGCTGGATGAAGGGCAGGATTTTCATTTTCTTCTGTTGAATTTTTCATAATGCCTGACGTTTGAAAATAACACTAATATTCAGCATGCCCTATTTTGAAATCGGGAGGAAAAAAGCATGTCCTGAGGATTTCATCCTGCAACAGTGCCAAGTGGGCAATGACCTGCCTGTCCTGTGTAGCCTTGGCCTAGCTCCTCCTGCACCTTCCCTAGGGGCTCCTCTGTGACATAAATTACAGCTGGCCATAACTGACCCAGCCAGTGTGGCAATATCGATTTCAGATAGCGGTCAAATTTAATAGCCAGCACTCATCACAGAGGTTTATGTGTCTCTTCTACTGAAAACTGCAGGGACTGCCAACCGACCTCCCATCAGAGAAAAACCTGAGAACTGCTGCCTCAGGTCATGACAGCGAGACTCTGCCCAGGCCCTGCCCCCCCCCCTCAAATCGAGCTGACCAGGCCATCACTATATCAGAAGCAGTGGTGGAGATAAATCGGCCATGGTAGTTGCACTGGCTGGGTGAAGAACTGAAGCATACTACCTGCCTCATCCAAGCCTGGGCTGGAGACACTAAGTGTCCTCCAAGCTTACATAACAGCCCTAAGATGCCACTTCTTTAAGCTGCCTGGTTTAATAACCAATAAGGAACAGAGTGAGGGCATCAGGTATTGTGTTTTAGAGACACGGAGAACACTGGTCCAGAGGTCAGGAACACCACAGTGGGAAGCAGCGAGAAGATTAACTTTTGAACAAAGTCTAGATTCTCTCACTTCAATTCTTTTATTTCCTCAAAATAGTATTAATATTCTTTAAAAACTAGCATTTTGACACACACTAGCCATCCAAGCACTCAGGAGACTACGGCAGGTGTAGGCTGTCTAAAGCCTGCCTAAAGTATAGAGTGAGTCCTAAGCTAGCTGGGGCTATATGACAAAACTCTGTCTACAACACACACACACACACACACACACACACACACACACACACACACACACACGTGCACACACATGTATGCACGCATGCACACATGCACACACACACGCACAGACACACACACACACGCAAACACACATGCACGCATGCAGTCTATTGTGATCCCCTAAGTGCCAGTCACTCACCTGGAGGCGTGCCCACATCCTGTCCTCTCACTGTGTAGGTAGCCGTTGTTCACATGATGTCTACAGAGCCTAAGTAACTTGCCTGAGATCATGGTGTTTGAGTTCAAGTTCATCTGCTCCTAGAGCTCGTTCTGCAAGCCATGTATATTTAGGTTGTTCCTAACGGGAAGAGTCTTAGGTCCTGTTATGTTTCTAGGGATAGATGTCACCCTCTAAATAGGTGTGATTATAGTCCAGTCTTACTTTCATTACAGAGTGTTGTCCAGTTGTTCAGCTGGGAATTGAAGCTGAACAAATCATGCGATACTAAGAGGAGCTCACACGAGTTTGGGGGCAGGGCTGTGTGACTTACTCTGCATCGTGCTAACAGTACAGTATAATTATATTTCTTTCTCTGTTCCTGTGATAAAATACCATAACCAAAAACAACTTGAGAACAAAAAGATTTATTTAAGTTTATAGTTACAGTCAGCATAGAGAAAAATCAGGGCAGGCACTCATGGCAGGGACCTGGAGGCAGGAACCAAAGCAAGGGCCATGAAGGGGCGCTGCTTACTGGCTTGCTCCTCATGGGTGACCTATCCTGCTTTCTTATACAACTGAGGACCACCTGCCCAGAGCTTCACTATCTACAATAGGCCGGGACCTCCCATATAATTAGTCAAGAAAATGTCCCACAGACTTGTCTTTAGGCAACCTGACGGAGGCACTTTCTTAGTTGAGATTTCGTCTTCCCAGATATGTCTGGGTTTGTGTCAAGTCAACCCAACCAGCAAAAACAACACATGCTGCTTGTCCAAGCCAAAGGCCAAGCCTTGGACACCCATGCCTGGAACTGACCTGTCCTGGGATGAGAAGGAAGATCTCCAGAGGCCTCATCTATTCACATCTCCTGAGTCCTGGAGATAATAAAATACTTGTACTTATGTCTTAGTTGACCTGCTATTGCTCTGAAGAGACACCATGACCTAGGCCATTTAAGCAAATTTTCTTCTTCAGAAGGGGAGACTACTGTCAGATTATAAATATACAAAGAAGCTGGATGGTGCTAGTGCACACCTTTAGTCCCAGTACTCACTCAGGAGGCAGAGGCAGGCAGATCTCTGAGCTCCAGGCCAGCCTGATATACAGGCCAAGTTCCAGGACAGCCAGGGCTACAGAGAAAAACTCTGTCTAGAACCCCCACCAAAAAAATTTAAATAAATAGATATATAAAGAAAAATAGATGAAGAGAGCTTAAAATATAAATTAAATTCACTACATGAAAAATATTTAAACACTACACTTCAGTATTTCTCATTACTGTGCAGTATTTACTATAAACTGCAACTATTTTTGGAAAAGATTCTGCACACAGGTGGATTTTCTCAAAGATCAGCATCCAGGTAGAATAACCCATAAATACTGGATATATCCAGGCATGATGGTGCAAATCTGTTATTTCTTCATTTAGCAGACCAAGGCAAGAGGATTGCCATGGATTCAAAGATAATGTGAGTGACACAGTGAGTCTCAGGCCAACCTGGGCTATAGAATCGGCCCCTGTGTCAAAAAAATAAAAACAGTAAAGAAAGAAAGAAAGAAATAAAGAAAGAAAGAAAGAAAGAAAGAAGGAAAGAAAGAAAGAAAGAGAGAGAGAGAGAGAGAAAGAAAGAAAGAAAGAAAGAAAGAAAGAAAGAAAGAAAGAAAGAAAGAAAGAAAGAAAGAAAGAAAGGACTAGCTAGATGGCTCTGTGGCTCAGAGCATGTATTGTTCTTCCAAAAGAGGAAATTCAGTCCCTAATGCCCTCAGAAGGTTACTCACCACAACCTCCTATAACTCCAACTCCAGGGGATCCAACACCCTCTACTGACCTCTGTGAGCATACACACACACACACACATACAGAGAGAGAGAGGATATTGATCTAAATTTTAAAAATTAAAATCTAAACAAGGGGTTAGGAAATGACTCACCTGGAAAAGGAATTACCTTGAAAACATGAGGACTTCACTTTGGATCCCAAGCATCCACATAAAAGCTGTGTGTGGTGGCACACACCACTAACCTCAGGGGAGGGGTAGAAATAGACAGATCTTGGGGACTTCCAAATCAGTTAGTACAACAGAAATAAGGAGCTGCAGATCCAGTGAGAAATCACATCTCAAAAAGTAAGGTGGAGACTGAAGAGATGGCCCAGAAGGCAAGTGAGGAACTGAGTTTGAAATTTCCACATTCATAAAAAAAAAAAAAAAGCTGTGGTGGTTTGAATAAGAATAGGCTCATGTCTGAATGCTTGGTCTCCAGTTAGTGAAACTATCTGGAAAGGATTTAGGGGTGTGGCTTTGCCAAAAGAGGTGTGGCCATGTTTGAGGAGGTGTGTCCTGGGGGTGGATTTTAAAGTTTCAAAATCCTGCACCAGACCCAATCTCTCTCTCTGCCTGCTGTCTGCAAATCAGGATGTAAAGCTTGTAGCTGCTGCCCCAGCACCATGCCTGTCAGCCTCCTGCCATGATGATCATGGACTAACCTTCTGAGAGTGTAAGCCCGCCCCCAATTAAATGCTTTTTTTTCAAAAACTTGCCTAGGTCATGGTGTCTCTTTATAGCAATAGAAGGTCAACTAAGACATACATACAACTATTCAAACATCTATAACCACAGAGCTGTGGAAGGCACAGATAAAAGAATGCCTAAGGCTTGTTGGTTGACAGCCTAGCTCTGGGGTCAGTGAATGACCCTGTCACAAGAGAATATGAAGAGTGACAGATGAGCTCCATACAAGCATGTTTGTAGAAAAAAGGAGCTGTTTGGGGTGATATTTCACTATCAATTGTGTGTGTGTGTGTGTGTGTGTGTGTGTGTGTGTGTGTGTGTGTGTGTGAAAGAGAAAGCATCTGACATATCTTCCAATGTTCTTTAGGACACCTGTGTGTGACATGTGACCACAGACATAGGAACCAAACCAGTATGCATGAGTCAATATGTGTATTAAACAGAAGTAAAGCTTGGTTTGGTCTCTTGGTTTTAGATTAGGTTTGAGCAGACATCCTAATATTCCTTCATATTTCCCTACTGGACAATCTCAGGGGCGCTCTCTCCCTACCCTGAAACAGGAGAAGCTCTGTCTCTATAGACACAGGGCACTTGGAGTTCAAACTTGTGAGTAATTTGTGGGCTCAGGACACCCACAAAAAAACCTTAACATCCCCCCCATGGTATCCACAAAATTCTCTGGAAAGGCTCTAGAAGGCAAAGTAATGCTCGGGGCTTTCCATCACAGCCCCTAACTAGCCATGCAATAGCTTCTAAAGCCACCTCTGATCACTGTAAACAGTAACTGTGGTTGCAGGGCTTAATGACTTCCCTGGAAAGCCCATCCATCAGGCCATAGAAGAGACTGACTAAGATTCTCACAGGTTTGAGGAAGAGAAAAACTAGGATTTTTGTCATTGTTTTGAAAACTACAAGTTTGTTTTTGCCCAAGGCACTCATGATGCACTTCCTTCTATCTGCCACCTCCATGCCATGATGCACACTGGGCTGGGCTCCAAGAGCTGAGTGTTTGTGTATGTCCCCTTCACTAGGGCCAGGGATATAACTTGGCTACAGAGAACATGCCCAGCATAAATGATGTCCTGGATTCAAACCCAGCATCACACACACACACACACACACACACACACACACACACACACACACACACACACACACACACACACACACACACACACACGGCAGGGAGTCCTTCTGAGCCTTCTGGAACTGCAGAAGTGGCAGAGCACTTGCCCATTCTGTGTAAGACCTTGGGTTCAGACCTGAGTACCACGCACACAAACACTATCAGTGATAGTGTGCTTCCCTAGCATGAGTAAGGTCCCAGGTTTGGTTCCCAGTGGTTGGGGGAAAAAAGTCTGGTCCCTCATGAAATTATATGTTCCTTGAGGCAAGACCAGCAGTTTTGCATGCTGCTGTCTGCAAAATAGTAAGTGCTCAATAAATGTTGTGAAATGAATAAATAAAAATCACCTGTGAGGCTCAAAGGAGCTACTATAAGTGCTCAACAGAGGGTAATTGTAATAATATTATTATTATTACATAAAGTAATGAAACTGCTCAGTCAGAAATTTTATTACACTGAGCAATAGCCCCTTGGTAAACTGAAGAACAGCACATAAATTCATGGTTTTGAGTCCCCCAGTATAAAAGCTAACTGGAGAAATCGTGCTGACCCACACAGGCCCCTTTCCACTCTGCACAGTGTGAAAAGGATGGGCCAGGGGCTGACTGTACTCGGGAGTGAGTCCTTTAGCTAGAATGTGTGCTACCCAGGTAAGATGCGGTTTCCTTCTTCCTCTTCCTCTTACCCCTCCCCACCCCATTCTAGAATCATCCACACAAGTGTTGGGAATTCACAGAGTGCTGCTGCACAGCTGTCTTCATGTGAAAATAGCCCAGAGCCCTCTGCAGCCTCCTGGAGGGCAGGACAATGCTATTCTATTTCTTTGCTTCCCGGTCCTCTGGGATGGGGACTGAGCTCCTCCCTGGTGCCTTCTCCACTGCCATGGGCTGAATCTCCTGAGCTGTCATCAGGTACTACGGTCACAGTGACACAAAGACATCTTGCAGGTGCCTTTCTCCTGGATTTACAATTTTAAAAAGTTGTTAAGACTAGCTTCCAACCACTGTAAGGTCAAGGGTCACCTTGTACCTCTGATCTTCCTGCCTCCACTTCCCAAGTGTGTGCCACCACACCTGCTTTCCGTGGTGCTGGGGAGTGAACAGGCAGGCTAGCTCTTTACCAACCGAGACACACTGGGTTTAGAGCCACAATTTTCTTGCCTGTCATTCAGGTCCCATCTCAAACTTGCTTTAAAGAGAATGTTTTTGAACGCCAAGTCTAAAAAAAAAAAAGTCTAAACAGTTTATCTAAGATCCCACAGAATGCATCCTGAAGAGGCTGAGGCACTGAGGATGGGTGTCAGTAACAGCAGATAAACTCTTGCGCTTCTCTCTACCATCCCCCAGAGCAGAGTGCCAAGACTTCATCCTGGTCCCTCCCCCCAGCAGCAGCACATATCATGGACAAGGTGATGATAAGTAACGTTAGCTTGCTTGCCTGAGGTAAAGCCTCACTCTGTAGCCCTGGCAGTTCTAGAACTCACTATGTAGCACAGACTGGCTTCTTACTCTTAAAGGAATCCCTCTCAGCCCCCAGAGCAATGAGATTATAGGTGTGACAAACCACTGTGCTTAGTTAGATGTGTCTTATGTTTGCTTGAGACAAGGACCTTGAAATTGCCAGGCATCCAAGGATGACCTTGAACATCTGATAGTTCTGGCCTTATTTCCTGAACTCAGGAAGCACAGATTGTACCACACACCCACCAGGCTTTATGCTGTGCTGGGAACCAAACTCAGGACCTCTTGCATGCTAGTTAAACACACTTAATCCTCAATCCCTGGATATGTTTTTTAAGGCAGAAAATGTAAATCCTGCTGATAATTAGATGTAGGGGTGTCAAAAGAAGTGCCCCTCAAGCAGAGACTTTGGCTAAGAGCCCTTCAGAGGTCTGGAATATTCTGTTCCTCTCAGCTTTTGCCCTAAACCAAAGCCATCTTCTCAATGTGGCCTTTCTTTTTTAACATTGCCTGAAGCACGCATTTCTTGAAAAGCAAGTGTATTTGAAGTTTCCAAATACTTTAACAGTACATAAAATATATAATGAGTGATTGTGCAGTGAATATCAATCTTTAAAAATCCTGGCTTCCCACAGAAATTCTATCAGCGAAATTAGAATTGCAATCTAGCTCCTCCTCGGTTGTCTGACTAAGAATTCATTTAAGCCCTGGGCTTGCTTTTGAAAGCCCTATAAACATTTTACACACCTACTCGTATATTACCAAAGCCATTTTGAATTCATCCTACAGTAAAATTAATTACCATGTCATGAGTCTGCCACATTTCAAGAGAAATCATAAATATTTACTCAGGCCTGATTCAATGTCATGTTGAAATGAAACAATATGGGCAGCAGATTTCATTGTATTTCAGTGCTTTCTGCAGTTGGAAAAGGTCCATAGAAACACACCTACAAAGTTCTTAGAAGACTATTTTCAATATATAGGGAAGATGGTAAATCAGCACTCACACCACTTCCGACATCCATAGGCCTGGATGGGGCAAGAGGCCACAGCCACAGCGGCAGAAGCCCAGCCTGGAAGGGAGACGCACTAAGGCTCTGGGGAGTGTGGAGGGAGGAAGCCCGGAGTGTGGCAGGAAGTGAGGTCCTAGCAGGCAACTCCTACAGGTCAGCGGCCACCCCACCTACCCCCCACCCCCACCCACCCCACCCCCACCCACCCCACTCCACCCCCACCCACCCCACCACCCACCCCACTCCACCCCCACCCACCCCACCACCCACCCCACTCCACCCCCACCCACCCCACCACCCACCCCACCCCCCCACCCCCGCTCCGGGGGAAGCCAGGAACCCTAGGCAGCCTGAACCCTGAAGTCAAAGCTCAGCAGGCACTGGACCCAGAGGCAGGCAAAGCTGTGCCAGGAATCACAACGGATAACTGGGTTTCCATCCAGCTCTACCAGGTGGACATTTTATGTCATTGGGCAAGAAATTTTTTTTCTAATTCATTCAAAATGTTTCATTTTCATTCCTCTGTATCACTATTTCCTCATCTCTCACAACATACCTGCTTCTGGCTGGAGACATAGCTCAGCTGCAGAGTGCTTGCTAGCACACACAAAGCCCTATACAAGGTCTTGAGTTCAATTTCCAACAGTTCAAAAGCCAGGCACAGTGGTACATGCCTATAATTTTGGCACTCAAGAGGAAAAGGAAGGAGAAACCGAAGTTCAAGGTTATCCTCAGCAAACTTGCTACAAAGTAAGTTCCTGTCAGCTTGGGGCACATGGGGCTAAGGCAAAAATCTCAATGCCAGGGCTTAAAACAGGGCCTAATGCTCAAATAGACACACACTCATGAGAGCACACACACAGTCTTCACAGCTTATAAAGCTTTGTACATAGATACAGTATAATAATGTATTTATAATATATTGCCACATATGCATACATACCACACATACACACACAAACACACACACACTGCATTTGTCCTCTGTATCTGCAGATTTCATATCCCTAAAGTTAATACCAATCAAAAATATTCAAATACAAAAACATGTCCAGATATTTTCCTTGTCATTATTCCCTACACAATGTAACACATTAGGTATTATGAATAATGTAGAGGCAACTGAAACTATTCAGAAGAGACAGGCATATAGGGTCACACACCTGTAATCTCATACCAGGAAGGATTAGAAGAATTTTAAGGCAAGACTGGGCTATATAGGTAGTCTCTGGCTAAACTAGTAAATGCATATATTTAGGAGGATGTTTGAGAGTTATGTACAAACATTGCATCATTTTATACAAGGTCTTGAGTATCTATAGCTTTGGGCATCTTCAGGGATCCTGAGACAAACCTCTGAGGACACCAAGGAACAACTGTATAATACTGTCTTAGCTAGGGCTTTATTGCTGTGAAGAGATATCATGAACACATAGGTCTTGTAAGGAAAATATTTAGTTGGTGTAGCTCACTTACAGTTTCAGAGATTCAGTCCATTATCATCATGATAGAGAGAATGTCAGCAGGCAGACAGGGTGCTGGAAGAGAGAGTGTGCTTTGTCTTGTAGGCAACAGGAAGTCAACTGAGATACTGGCAGTATCCTGAGCATTGGAACCCTCAAACTCCGCCCCCATGATGACACACTTCCTGCAACAAGGCCACACCCCTTCCAACAAAGCCATACCTAATAGTGCTACTC
This sequence comes from Phyllotis vaccarum, assembly GCA_033318265.1. Classification (NCBI taxonomy): domain Eukaryota; kingdom Metazoa; phylum Chordata; class Mammalia; order Rodentia; family Cricetidae; genus Phyllotis; species Phyllotis vaccarum. The sequence continues at coordinate 100,665,988 of JARWLC010000003.1, forward strand.
TCTATGATATTATAGGGGTCAATTACATTCAAACCACCACAAATACACCCAATTAGTTTAAGTGAAAAAGATTGGCTTTAGTCAGGCATAGTGGCTCACACCTGCAATCCCAGTACTCAGGAGGTTAGGACTGTCCTGAGATTGAGTCCCCAACCTCTGTAACTGCTGGCATCACCACTCTACTGCGACTTCCTGGAGGCATTAATGGCATTCTGGTGTGGTGCTGGTATGGGGGAAGATGAAGGTACAGTTCCAGAACACATTAGAATATAGGCAGATGTCTCCCGAATGGTGAGCTTGTTTTGCTGCTCTCCATGTACCTACCGTGCTTAGGCTTCATGGCCCTGGGTCCTGGCCCAGAGTTGGGGCATTCACGATCCTGTTGGTGAGCAAAGCCAGCCAACCCCACTTGGAGCCTCACTCTGTGTTCTCAGAGCCCCTTCTGGGCAGTCTCATCAGGAAGCACATGAGCTTTTACAGGGCTGGAGCTGGAATGTGGAGTTGAACTCACACTGATATTTCGGTCTTTGTGCACTGTGCTGAGATGACCACAGAGGCAGGGAAGGGGGTGCTTGCTGAGCTCGGAGGTTAGGTGTTGGGAGGCAGCTCAGGGCAGCCCATGTGTTCCTCTTGCTTCTCTGCTTCCTCTTTTAGCCGCAGGAGGCCTCTGTGCCATCTCCTCCCCTTCAAGGACAAGGAGATTAGCACTTAAACAAAAAAAGGAGAAAGAAATCTCAAGGTTGATGCACCCCTAAAATTTAGGTTCACAGAGAGCTTTGCAGCCCCAGCTGTTCTTTCTCACCAATTTCTGTAAATTGAATAGAAAATGTATCAGTAATTTCTTTTTGTCTGTTCTTTCCCACACATACACTCAGCAGCTTCGTTGATATATCATTTACATATTGTACAATTCTCCAATGTAAGTATCTAGCTTGATGGATTTTAATTTATGTGGTTATTCAACCGTCACCATCCAGTTCTAGAGCAGTCTGGGTACTTCAAGGAGCAACATCATGCCCTGGTATAATTCATACCTATTCTACACATGGCCCCTGGCAAATACTGATTCACCCTACCTCATACACCCACATTTTTATTTTTGTTTTCCAGAAAGTTCATCAAAATAGAGCCATACACTATGGCTATCTCTCTTCCTCTGCACAATGTTTTGGGAGTCCTACATGCTGTCACAGGTATCCACTAAGTGGTTCTCATGATGTGGCTATACACACTTTGTCCATTTGCCAGTTGTTTCTATATTGTCCAAGGAAAAGATCTTGGAACATTCCTTGGGGATACCTTTTCTTTATTTTTGCCATCGATATTCCTTTAGGTCAGATCCAGGGCCTTTGAAGACAGAGCCTATGAAACTACAGCCTCTCCCAACACATCTGCAATGGACCTCTTGGCATCCTGCATGCAGACGCTGCTCCCTAGAGGTAATCCCAGTGCTTATGACATCAACTTCCCATTTTCCAGTCCCCAGTGAGACCAGATGAAGGCACTTGGCTGGTACATGCAAAGGGCCATCATCTTCCTTTGGTTAGAACCAAGAGCTAGGGTGCTTACAGGTTACAGCCCAGCATTGCTTACCATAAAAAAGACTGAACTAGGGCAGCCAGGTCACTCGGGCCTGTCACACCAGAATTGGGGGAACAAACAACTGGACCCTCAGGGAGAGCAAGTATGAGGAGCAGGTCTCCTGGCTCCCCTAAAGAGGAGTGTATCTCGATTATGTATGCTTATTGTACTTTTTGCTGACTCATACTCAAGTGCTCTCCTGCAGAGGGTTTGTGGGGCAGAGTGCTGTTAATAAGGACCTGGAGATTCCTCAGAACACTACGGCATAAAGGAGCTCATCTTTCCTGGTAAGAACACATACAGACTCTGCTAGAGAGGACTCACACAGACTGGCACCAAGTAGGTGTCAGGCACCTGCCAGGCACTGGGACAAGGTGAAGGCAGACTATCCACTGGGACAGCATCTTATTTAAAAATAACAACAAAAAAAAAAGTGAATGCATTCTTGTAGAAAAGATGACCCTCCCTGGGTCCCACAGGAAGTACTCTGAGAATGTGGGCTCAAGACTAGGAGACTGGTGGAGAAGATAGCATGTCAGTTCAAGATGCTGGACACTATTGAAAATAAAGCTGGTCCCAGTCAAAGAAGCCTGGATTTTCTGGTGCCCAAGTCAGCACAGCCATCTAGAAACCTGCCAAGAAGGCCTAGAAAGCTGACGCTGGCCATTTAAGTGAACCAGCCCCTACAGTGGCTAAGCCATGCGTAGTTGAAGCCAAGCCAGTTGGCAACAGAATAATGGGAGACCATTAATAATTAATAATGGCTCCTTTGCAGCCAGCCTAGACAAGTGACTCCTCTAAGGATGCTTTCCCTGAATCCCTGTGATTATTTATGGCACATTCTCAATCTTCATAATGCTATAACCCTTTATTTAGTACATTCCTCGTTTTGTGTTGAACCCCAACTCTAAAGTTACTTCATTGTTACTATGTAACTTTAATTTGCTACTGTTATGAATCATAACTAGCTGATATGTGACCTCTATGAAAGGGTAGTTTCGACCTCCAAAGGGGTCACAACCCACAGGTTGAGAACTGCCATCTTAGGTGGCTGTAGACATATCCTGTGTGTCCTAGAAGCAAAGCCATGAGGACAGCCTGGATGCTACAGGCTCCAGTTCCAGATGCCACATGCTTTTTTCCACCTCAGCCTCCTCTAAAGCTTCGGGTTGGGAGTGACTCCATGACGTAAGCATGGAGACTGTTTTCTACCCTAAGTCCACCAAGGGGCCTCGGGATTTAACTCAGTGGGAAGACTGAGAACCCAGAGGCCAGTCAGCTGATGGGATGAAGGGAGTAAACAGGAAGCGAGGAGTCAGGGAAAAGCATGCCTACCCATCTCCTGCTGGTCTCTAGGGAGGCTCTGGAGCTGCAGATACCAGGTGACTGGGAAGGCAGAAGTGCATTTTGGGCAGAGAAAAGGTCAGGTGACTAGAAGAAGCCAATGACTGCCCAACTCTCCACAAATGCTTGTGGGGATGTAAATGAATCCCTCTCCAAAGCTTGGGGACATCAGCTGTAACAGAGGATGGCTGTTAGCCCCTGATGCTGACAACAGGCAATAAATGGGTTGTGGTGGCTTGCACCTGCAATCCCAGCACTTGAAAGGCTGAGACAGAAAAGAATTTGTCTTCTAAATTGAGCTAGGTTTGTGGCTCATCAACAAAACACTTGTCCATTGTGCCAAGGTTCTGGGATCAGTCCCTAGCATAGCAAATAAACAATTATCAATCAATAAGTAGCTACAATCTGAGGTTCAAGAAAAAAGAAAAATAGCCAGGTGGTGGTAACACCTTTAACCCCAGCACTCGGGAGGCAGAGGCAGGAGGATCTCTGTGAGCTTGAGGCCAGCCTGGTCTACAGAGTGAGTTCCAGGACAAACAGAACTTCACACACACACACACACACACACACACACACACACACACACACACACACACACCAAAAAATAAAATAAAATAAACCCTACCTGAAAAACAAACAAACAAAAAACAAAGCAGGAAGGAAGGAAGGAAGGGAAAAAAAAGAAAGAGAAACTGAGGTTCATAATCATGAAACATCAGTACACTGGAGGCTTGAAGGAGTGGCTGAGAGGTTAAGAGCACTGGGTGCCCTTGCAGGCAAACCTGGGTTCATTTCCCTGTACCCACATGGCACCTCACAATTGCCTGCAACTGCAGGGGACCTGACACCCTCTTCCAGCTTCAGGTACACCAAGTTGGTAAAGACATTATGGTTTGATGAGACAGCTCATGAGTAAAGAGGCTTGCTACACAAGCAGGCCCCTAGTACTCCCACACTGCCTGTAAGCCCAGCTCTGGGGGGATCTGACTAGGTGAGCAGAAGACTGCCACCATTGTGCTTCCGGGCAGCCAGACACCACTTTTATGAGCAAATATGTGGTGGAGAAGTGGGAGAGAAGTGAAGCGCTTCATGTTCTGTGGAGAGAGGCCTAACTGGAGATGTGACAGCTAGAAATGGCTTGTGCTCCCACCTGAGGAGGGCCATGTCTGGGTCAGTGGCCCTACTGCAGCCAGTATCTGTGTTGATGTCCTTGGGTCCTGTTACCACCAAAGGCCATGTGGATGCCCATGGTCTAGATGCCACCTAAAGCCGTGTTGATGTCCTAGGGTCGTGCTGAACAGATTCTGCCCCTCACTAGCCCTGGAAGAGCTGGCCCGATGACACAGGCATGTACATACCATGTACAGGCATGCTGGCCCTGCCCCTCCCCTGAGGAGGAGGTCCCTGCAGAGGCCCACAGAACTCAGCTACCACCCAGGCCCACATCCAGGACTCTAAGCTGACCCACCCCAAGGTCAGAGAAACTGGAGGGGAGTATGGAGTCAACAACTATAAGCACACACAGAAAACTTACCTGAGGGGGTAAAACAATTCTTCTTTATTTTTCTTTTTCTTCTGACTATTTTTCTCTTATCCTTTTTATAGAATCTAAGACAAAAATTTCTACACAAGAAAGAAGTCGCCTCACCACCACAAGTTACATGTATTCCAAAAACAAATTAAACTCTTTACACAAGAAAAAAAAATCACATTATGATCACAAGTTACATGTTTGTCTTAGAATCCCACATGTAGCCAAACATTTTCTTGGAGTTAATTTTCCCACATAACATCTTTGCCCCGAATCAATGAGTCTTTTATTTATTGATTAGCAAAGTTTTAGCAAGTCCAGTGTACTTCAGCCGGTTCCTTTGCACTGGCACCTCCTATGTCTACTCTAGAGAAACTTTAAACAAGTGGCCAGTCACTGTCTAGTTTTCTTTTTTCTTTAGACACAGTAGAGTTATTTAATTTCCTGTCACAACTCCTTTTCCCCAAGGTGTGCACTGAAACCTGTCATTAATTCTGTAAGCTGCAGGACCAAGGAACTCAGATCTAACCGAGAGTGTAGGGACAAAATTTCTTTCTTTGATTATCAGCCTGTTTTTCCATAGGCAAAATTCATAGGTCTATAGAATGCATGAAAAGCATTTGTTTTCATTTTCCATCCTCAGCAAACCTCACATCTCTAAGCATCACTATAAAAATCACCTTCATTTATAATCTGAAAGTAAATTGCCCGGTGAGGTGGGAATTCCCCGTGAGACACTATACCAGAGACAGTGAGATTCTTTCACAAAGTTATCATGCCAAATGCAGTAGGAAAATTGTTTCATGATATTTTGTGTTCTGACAAATAAAGCGTCCTGGAGAGCAGAGTTAGCCACTAGTTAACCATAGAAGCCAGGCCATCGTTGCTCACACCTTTAATCTCAGCAGAGGAATATAAATCCTGTGGGTCAGGATCTCTGCCCCATTCAGTCAGGGGATCTAGAAAGGTCAGAAGTCTCCAGTGGCTGCTGCTCTGCTTCTCTGATCTTTGAGCTTTCAGCCTAATATCTGACTATGGGTTTTTATTAATAAGACTGATTAGGGCCACACTTCAGAACATGATGGCAGGAAGCAGAAGGCATAGCAGAAATAGAGCATTATAAAGAGAACACCCCCAGGGGGTGGGAGGCTTTGCCTTTCCAGGGTGACCCACTCTGCATAGCTGTGCTCCACTTACCTGTGGTCCATAAACTTCCGTTGCGGACTGCACCTCCTCTGACATGGCCACCCACTACCCCATCATGACCTGCTGGAGTGCTTGTAGGAACCAGTTCCAAAGGACCACAGCCGCAGGATCTTCAGGGCAACAGCAAGATATCCAAAGGAGTTACTGTGAGGCTCCAGTGTCAATGGTGTGGCAGAAGCCCAAGGCTTTGAACCAGACCAACTCATTTCAATGAGCATTTACAAGTAAGGTTGTTTGGGCGACACAAGACAGCTCCTAACACCTCTATGGTGTAGCTGAGAGGCAGGCAAGATGTTTGTAAGGTCTTTTTTTGTCTTTTTGAGTTTTTAAATCTTTTTTTTTTCTTTTCTTTTGGTGGGGAGGCTACAAGGGTGGAGGGCAGACTTGAGGACTTGGAAATAAGTGGGATCGACGTGCATGATGTAAAATTCCCAGAGAATCAGTAAAAAATTATGTTAATTTTAAAAAGGATGCTAAAGTTAGAAAAGTAGAGTGGGAAAGTTAGAAAGATCACATACAAATGTCCGAGGGTGGGTAGGGCTCAGAAGAGCAGTGATTACCCCTGGGCCTCCTCTTAAAGATTGTGTTTGTTTATTTACTCTCCTACTTGTGTGTGGGCACAGGGTGGTACAAGCATGTAGAAATGGAAGGACAGCTCCCAGGAGCCCATTCTCTCCCTCGACCACGTGGGTCTTGGGGACTAAACTCAGGGTGTCAGGCCCAGCAGCCAGCACCTTTGCCTATTCCAAAGTCCAACTTCCTCTTTTGTTTATTTGCCATTTGTTTGGAAAGACAGAGGCCTGGTCTCTGTTAGGATTCTGTTCTAGCCTCTGAAGCCCCGCCCTGCCCTGAGTTCAATGTCAAGCCCCAAGTAAGAAGAATTCCCACCACCGACCCTCTCTCTCTCTTGCTTCTTACCTCCTAGAAGCACTCTCTCTCCCTCCCTCTCTCTCTCTCTCCTTCCCTCCCTCTCTCTCTGTTATTATAATAATAAAATTCTTCCACATAGAAACAGCCTAAGTGTCTCCTGCTCTCTGCTGCCTCTTGTCCAGCGTCCCACATCCATGGGGCATGAGGCCTCTCCATTCATAGACATTTGCTGCCAGCCAACCGGGTAGAGCAGCATTATTGTATCACAGCAGATCAAACATGATCCCAACAGTCTTAGTCCAGGCTGGCCTGGAATTCACTGTGTAACACAGACTAGCCTCCTGAGTACTAGAATTATAGGATGAGCCATGCATGACACATAGGTACCAGTCAGCCCTAGAAGCCAGAAAACAGTGGAAAAAAGCTTTTTAAATTCTAAACAAAGCTAAAAGAAAGACATGTCATACAGACAAGGTCCCAAAATTGTCCTTGTCTTTACCAGGAAAGGACTGAGATGTATACCCACTAAATTTTTATAAGGAAGGCCCCACACTCATGTATACATAGACAGTCCAAATTAGATTCCATGGGCTATAAAAATTAAAGAGAAGGCATGAACTTGGAAGAGGGTGGGTGGATTCAGGGGGAGTTATGGGGAGGAGTGAAAAGGTTAATATAATCAAAATGCCTTGTAAACATATATAAAATTCTCAAATATTAATAGATAAAAAGAAGGGAAAGAGTAAGGGAGGGAGGAGGGGATAGTTCAGGTAGTAGGAGGTGAGAATCCAGAAAGGAGATACAAGTGACTCAGGACCATCGAGAGCTAAAGAAAAGCTAAGATCTGAGCAGCACATGGTGGGGGAAGAGGTGATTGCTGAAGATAAGACAGCGTCCTATAAGATTTTTCAGTTTTGTAAGAGTTTAGGAACTTGTTGATGGTAACTGCTGAGCAATAAGCTTGCATGAGGTGGCTTTTAACTCTAGAAAAAAATAAAGAGATAAAGGAGAAGGGACACAAAGCTGTCGAACTCCACAGGCTCGGCAGAGACAAACAGCCCTAATAACATGGACCCTGGGAGCTGCTTTCAAGGGGCCTTTAAGGCAAGGAAGAGAGGCCCTAACAAGAGTGTGGAAAGCCAAGTCTGCAGATGCTGCTATAAAACAGCAATGCACAAAGAAAATAAGACTGGAATTGCCAACAGAAGAGTATTTTAAAGAAATATGGAGATTGGACAGATAGTTCAATGAGAAAAGACATTGCTGCCTAATGATGTAAGCCTGAAGACCAGAATTCAATGCCTGAAATTCACAGAAATTGGAAGGCAAGAACCACCCCACAAAGCTGTTCTCTGACCTCTACTCATAACACAATGAATTCAATGTGCATGCACATGCTCACACTCACACACACACACACATACACACTCACACAATAGATTGAATTTTTAAAAGTTAATGTGGAATTATAAAATTAAATACCTAACAGTTGAAACTGTCTGTGATGGGAAAGGTTATGTTTTAGTGTGATGATATGTTTATTTAATTATTCTTTATCAATAAAAACTCAGGAGTCAGTGTTATACCGACATGGAGGGGACCTATTAAAGACCACATGGAGACCAAACACATATGCAAAAGCAAAAAGCCTTTATTTAAGCTCGGTCTAGAATTCTCCCTCCCCCTGTTGGACTTGCAGAGTGAGCCAGTTGGTAAGGTTTTTATTATTGTAGAGGTTGGAGTGAGGAGATTTCCAGAGTTTGGGATCCCAAATTGGCTGACATTTGACTATGGATGTCTTGGCATAAGGGAATAGGTGCATGCTGGGCTCAGGGACATCTGGTGACCTTATCTATAACAATTGGCATATCAGGTACTTTCCCCTTAGGTGCTGACTGACCCTTCCTGGGTGGTGTCAGCCGGTGGTTTTTCATGGAACCCAGCTTGCCTTAGAGTAAACTAAACTTGGGCTACTCTCTGGCTGGTCTCTATTGAATCTGTCATGGCAACAGTGCGGCCAAGCTGCCTTGGGCTCCACAGTCAGATATCAGGGTAAGAACCTGAATAATCAAAGACAAGGTGGAGAATCAACTAGTGATCTCTTATCTCTTTGCTTCCTCCATCCAAAAAGGCTGAAATCCTGACTCTCTATCTGTGCCCAGTTCTCCAAAATCATTATGGCTAATTTTGATCAGCCAGTAGTTAGCCTTGCCTTCTGATTCAAAGCAAACTTTATTGTCAGAATACAATCAAAATATCATGTGGGGATTCAATAAAAGTTTCAGAAGTTTTGGAGATATCAGAGGGAATCTACCCACAGTCTATGTGGGGGGTTAGTAAAAGCTCCAGAAGTCCCAGAGCTCTAACCACAGTCAGTCTAGGAAAATCAGAGAGTGGTGATTCAAACCTTTAATCCCAGCACAGGGAGTATCCTGGGAGTGGTGACCTACACCCTTAATCCCAACTGAGTCAAGGTCACTTCAGATTATAGAAGGAATTCCAGACTCCCAAGTAGGCAGTGATGGAGCCACGCCTTAATTTATGAAAGGGTACTTAAAGACAGGATTGTAACATAGAGGGAAGCATTTCCAAGGGAAGCAAGGCTGAGGTAGCTGGAAGACAGCTGGGTAAGATCTGACTGTGGTGTTTATTCCCTCTAGTATCTCCAATTTCTTCAGAGATCTATCACTGAGTCTCATTCTTTCTGTGACAATATCACACATCTTGATGCACAGATCTCTATTCAAACATTGTTCAGGGCATTGCTGAGTAAGGGAGTTTTAGACAGGATTAAGATTTAAGCTGCGGTCTACAAATAGCAGAGATTGTCCTTCCTGGTGGTGGGTGTTGCTCAATCACTTGATAGTCTAGCCAAGACCAACTTCCTGCAACCTGGAAGAAATTTACTTAGTAGATGACCTTGAACGTCCATGTCAATATATTTCTGGAGATCTTTGTCTGCCTATCTATCCTTAAGATTGTGGACTTTAATTCTTCTCAATTACATTAAAAGACAAAAAAAAAAAACCCTTAATACTTGGAGAAACACACACACTTGATGTCTGGAGAACAGGAGTAGGGTCCTGAGTGCTTTAATGAGCTAATACCTGTGACGTATCTTTAAACAATGGGTCTATCTGATTCTTTGGTGGGGAAAAATTTCGTTTAAAACATAACTGACCAGGATAATGTGCCTTATAGTCAGGGAATCGTTAAAATTTTCATCTCTTATTAAAATCCCTCATTAAAATTCCCATACACTTACTAGCAATAACTCTGGACAAATCCTGAGCCTCAGTCCCTTTAAGGTAAGATTAGTCTATGAATCCCAGCACTCCAGAGGCAGAGACAGGCAGATCTCTGTGAATTCAAGGCTAGGCAGGTCTCCAAACTGAGTTCCAGGACAGCCTGGGCTACACAGAGAAACCTTATCATAGAAGGGGGGGGGGACGACGACAAAAAAAGATAGGTCTTGGTAGAGTCCTCAGGAGGGTTAAATAAACCAGTAAAAATATATAATGAGACTGGTACATAGTCTATCCTGAATAAAGGGAGCAGCTTTAAGATCAAACAATCGACTTCCATCAACCCTCCCTGGCTGGGGCCCCTATGTCACACTGATTTCATCAGGATTATTGTTACAATAAAATACGCTGGCAGGAAAATGCATTCTTTTGGAAAATAGTATGTGCCCTTTTAATATTTCATCCGCGACGTGCTTTTATAAGACAAATACGATTCGCTGATATAATTAAAACTCCTTCTAGGCGAGGCGGCCGCAGTCCGGGAAGAGGTCAGTTCCGCCGCCCTTCCCAGGTCCATGGTTGGCTGCATGCCTGCCCTGCGGGCTCTGCGATTTCCTGCCCCTCATGTGCTGAGCACAAATGAAATCATTTCCAATGACCCAATGTGAGCCTCTGCCACTCAGAAAACTGAATGAAGAGGCCAGACAGCATCAAGCTAGGTCCCTGGAGAACTAGGGCTCTCCGGGACTGTGTTTCTTAGAAAATAAGACGTTGGGAAGGCAACTAAAGTATTGGAAATGGAGAAGCCGTCTGTGAGCCCTGAGGAGGATTCTTTGTTCGCTGATTAGATTCTTCTTTAGCAGAGGTTCTTACTTGTGTGGAGGCCAGCACGGGCTTCAACAATATCCGTAAGCTCCACAAATGCCCTGTAAGAGTCTCTGCGTCCTGGAAATACAGTGTTGCCCTAAACAGTGGGCAGCCTATCCTTTGGGTCAGTTGAGATGAGTGCTTGGAGCAGTTTTCCAGTCCTGCTGGATTGAGTGTCCTTAAATCCTTGGTAGAAATATCAGTCTGGCTTCCCTTCCGTTTTCCTGGACTTTGTCTCCAGCCTTTTTCACCGTTGTGACTGGGGGTTGGGGAGCATGGACCTCTACCCACCATTCACCACGGAGCCCCAGCTTCCTCTGCTCTGAGAACCCTCCTTGACCTGCCCTCAACCTCCACCGCCCCCACCCCTTCTCCCCTGCTGATTCAGCTCCCATTCTTTTCTTCCCAGCGCCCACAGCACTGTGCACATCCTTTATCATAGCTTTGAGCACATGTTTTCTTTTCTATCCTTTTTATTAAAAATCGAACTGCAATGAGCCAAGATGTTTTTGTCTTCTCTCTTTCTCTCTCTCTCTCTCTCTCTCTCTCTCTCTCTCTCTCTCTCTTTCTCTCTCTCTAACAATGGGAGTCATATGTATCCCTCACTATTCAGAACCACTGAGGCATAGGCAATAAGGCAATAAGCTCTTCACACCCCTCGCTCTTTGCTGATCTGCTGTCCTGAGCTAAATATAATACCTGCTGCATAGGATATAGTCAGTTAAAGAGTCCGGAGTATCCGTTGTTAGAGGATGCCTTGCTTCCTAAATGGTCAAACTATGCCTGGTTGTGTTTCCTTGCCCTACCTTTCAAATATATCCTGAATGAGACATGACTTTAAAGGCAGCCTGGTAACCAACTCTTTAAGTCAACTGTGCTGCTGAGGGAAAGAGATGGGAAGAGCAGGATGGATTACAGAGACAAGCCTCTCCAACCCTCTGGCGTCAGCTGAGAAAGCAGGAATGCAGGCAGCAGGGTTGGTAAATTGAATCAGACAAGGCAGATTCCCGCAGGTTTCTATTCCTTGATGCTCTTGGACAAAACAGTAGGTTTCCATCTTCGCTGCCCTGGATCTGTATTTATTGCCTGCTTCCCGGTCATGTTTCTCTATTGTCAAAAAAAGAGATTTGCGGGAGGCTGTTTCCCTTCCCATTAAGGTCACCAGAGAACCACTGAATGCTGGGAAACAGTAAGTTCAGCACAATGTCAGGCAAGAGTCAGTGGCAACTCTGCATTGTGCCTGTCGGTCTGCAGAGGGGTTAGCAGAGATCAGACGCATGGAGGTCTACCGAGTGGGTCTCGGTTATGACCTCCACTTACCGCGTCCGGTTTCTTTGTGGTCCGAGTTTCGTCTCAGGCGAGGAGCGTCAAGATTAATTAAGTCTACACTCAGGAGTCGTTTAGGTTCCATCATTCAGGCTCTCTCTGACATTGAGAGACCTGAGCTTTATTCAGTACATGTTATATCTTAGACCTGTCTGTCCCTTAGCCATGCTTCTGTCTTGCCACTGCATCTCGCCTAGCTTTTTCCCCTCTAGCTTCCCGCCATGCTGGATTCCCTCTGCTCCTTCCACTCACACTGACTCTACTCCATGCTTGTCCCCAGCTTCTGCTCTTCTCCCGCTTCTGCCTGAGTCCCTCCTCCGTGTCTCTTTTGTCTCAGCTCTCTGTCAGCTTAACTCTCTTACACACCCTGCCTCCTCATCAGGGCACGCCCAAGGTCATAGAGGATCCCAAGAGACTAGCACTCAGCAGGTGGCAGCGATAAGGAGATTTGTAGTTCCTTTTTCCCCCTGTAAACAAGGTTTTAGTCCTTAGGGGAAGAGGATGGGCCATAAGGCCCAGAATGGCACTTATTCGGGAGACAACAGAGGTCATAAAGAAGTCACCCAGACACAGGCTAGCTGACCAGACCCGGGACCACAGTCTCCCCCACAGCCCTTAGCAACAGAGAAAAAGCCTGAGACAGATCTCCCTAACTACACAGCAGGACTCCCAGCCATTTTGATGACTCCCAGGAAATCACTTGAAAACTTCAACAAATAATTGATTCAATGATTAGGAGGAGCAGCGGGGGCAATCTTCAACATAGAGGGTAATCTAATGCCTCTGGAATGATCTTTCTCCAGAGCTGAACTTTCACCTCAGAGCTGCCACTTTTCCCTGGAAACATCCTTGTATATGTACAGGAACATGGCCTCTTTGGATGGGTCAGGAGAAGGAAGACATCAGGTAACATGTCTTACAGAATCAGAGAAAACTGTTCTAACTTCGCTAAGGTGGTTTAATTTTTCGGCCATCCCTGTCTTGGACACATTTTTGGCTCCCATGTTACAACCAAATGGGTAGATTTGTACTAGAGAAAGCAGGCCAATTCCCTCCGCATTTTGGGAAAGGCTGTACCATACAGCTCAGTAAGTCCTCCTGTTACACTTCAGGGAGGAGGTAATGAACCAGGTAATTTACTACTGGTAATTGATTGCCCTTCTTGCAGAGACTGCAAGGGAGAGATGCCTGAGCCCAAGCACATTACTCCCTGGGTCACTCCCCAGGTCACTTCCAACCTATTGATACCTGAGTGTTGGCTCAATACTGAGAAAATTATTCTCCAACAATTTCCTTCCAAATTTTAATAAAAATTAATGAATTCATTGGTTTTTAAAAAATGCTACATGTGCCCAGGCAGTGGTGGTGCATGCTTTTAATTCTAGCACTCGGGAGGCAGAGACAAGTGGATCTCTGAGTTCAAGGCCAGCCTGGTCTACAAAGCAAGTTCCAGGACAATCAGGGTTGTTAGAGAGAGAGAGTGAGTGTGAGAGAGAGAAAGTGATGCATGTATGATACTTAAGCAATTAGAAGACTGTGTGAAGCAAGATTCTAAAAATTCATCCTGAGTCAGCAAGACGGCTCAATGATGATGATGATGATGATGATGATGATGATGATGACGATGATGACGATGATGATGAAGGCATTCCCATCAAGCCTGATGACCTAAGTTCCATCCCTAAGAGCCATATGGTAGAAGGAAATAATGTCCTCTGACCATTGTTCTCTGTCCTATACACACATACCACAGTGTTCCCCCCAAATAAATAGATAAATATATTCATAAATATAATATAAAAATTAAATTAAAAAACCATTCTTAATAGTTTATCTAGAAGTACCTACCATTAGAATTTGTTAGACACTTCTATGCATGTGTTCTGACAGAAAAAGTAGGAAGATGGATGGAACTCATTTTACAAAAGTGAATTATCTGTTATTTTTGGTATAAGTATCAAGTTTAATACTATTCTTAAATTTAACTTGAGAAAGAAAAAAAAGTAAAACTGAACAAGTTTCTTTAAAAATGTTTTTACTACAAGAAATATACAGTGTTAGAAATAGTGGCAGAATGTTCATAAATTCTCCAGCTGAGGGTTGGGCCTCTTCCTGCATACTCAGGGGTGTGAGCTGGGCTGGGCCTGTGACTTCTTTGGTGAGTAGAATACAGTAGAAGCGATGTCCTTCCTGCCTTGGGCCTTGCCTTTTAGAGAACTAGTAGATGCCTCTTCCCTCCTTTGGGAACCCAGCCACCGTGCTGTAAGAAAGCAGCCGTGTCTAGGCCCACAGGAACAAGCAAGAGGCTCCTGCTAAGAGCTCCAACCAAATGCCTGGACAGTAGCCCACATGGGCTTCACCAGCCACAGGAGTACCTTACCTGGGCTTAGCTGGGAGCAGCACTCTGGCCTCAGGAGAACCACTCAGTAACACCACAAGTACAAGAGGTAAATGTCCCTACTCCAAGTCTGCTCCAAACTGCCAGATTACGATCAGATACATGATTTGGGGCAGTAAGCTTTTACATAGCTTGTGATGCAGTGATGGGTAGCAGAAACACCAGCAAGCAGATGAGGAGTTAGAGACAGCCCCGTGGTTAAGAGCACTTGCAGCTATAGAGACAGATCCAGGAGATCTGATGCCCTCTTCTGGCCTCCTCGGGAAGTGTACACATGTGGGCATAGACCCAGCAGAGCATCATAAATCCCCTTTAAAAGAGATGTAAAGATTTAAAGCCTAAAAGTACAGTACAGCAGTTACCTAGGAGATAAGAGGCCCTGGGTTCAATTCCCAATACAGGAAAAAGAGTTAAAGAAACAGTATCTTAATTGACCTCAGAATTTCTGATGTGTCATCATATTTACCATAAATATTTTTATTCTTAGATTACGTTCTGAAAGAAAGTCCTAGGGTAAGTCTTTGCTCTGTATTTTGACAGTAGAATGTTAACAAAGCATTTCCCACATCTTCTCAATCCCTGATAACATACACACACAGCCATGAGTGTTCATTCCTGTGACTCCTTGACGGTTAAGGCTGTCCATTGTACCTCTGCCCTTAGCTAGTGTAATCTCCATCACCATTTTCTCTAGCAATGTAGTAGTTTGAGAGAGACTGGCCCCCATAGGCTAATCTATTTGAGTGTTTGATTTCCAACTGGTAGAGCTGCTTGGGAAGGATTAGGAAGTATGTGGTCTTGTTAGAGAAGGTGTACCACTAGGGACAGGCTTTATTACAACAGGCATATTCTCTCTCTCTCTCTCTCTCTCTCTCTCTCTCTCTCTCTCTCGCTCTCTCGCTCTCTTGCTCTCTCGCTCTCTCCCCCTCTCTCTGCATGTGGCTCGAGATGTGAGTGCTCACACTGCTCCAGCACCAAGCCTGCCACCATGATCTCTGCCATGACTGTCGTGTGTTCACCCTCTGAAACAGTAAGCAGGCCCCCAGTTAAATGCTTCCTTCTGTAGGCCGCCTTGATCATGGCCTCTCACAGCAATCGAACAGTAACTGAAACTGTGTCTTAGGTATTTTTGTGTTCCTTAAAGTCGAGACTGAGGCCAGTCTAATTTTCCATCTTTTTCATTGATTCATTTTTTTTTTATCTCCCTGAAGTTCATTTTCTATGGTCTTTTTAATTCAGCAATGGGCTCAAGATAGTCCTGAGTCAAGGGTAAGCTGTCTCTCCAAGGGCGCAGCTGCCTCACCAGTCTAGAGTGTGTTTGATGATTAACCCAGATGTTTCAGCTATAACCCTGACACACAACCATTTCCATCACTAGTACTTTCTCCGTTTCTCCTTCAGAGACAACTGATGCTCGAATTGGATCCTTATATCAAGTGTTATTTCTCTGATTGTTTCAGTTGCTGTCTTTTTGATTTGCTGTTATTTTAAGTTGGCTCATGGGGCTAAATGATGTGCCTCATCTGGTGAGTAAAAGTCATTTCCTCTGTGCTCTCTTTTGGTTCTATGCACATTCCTGTTGATCAGGTTCTCACTACATAGCCCCGGCAGGCCTGGAACTCACTCTGTAGACCAGGCTGGCCCTGAACTCACAGAGAGCCTCCTGCCTCTGCCTCCCCAATTCTGAGATGTATGTGCCACCATACCCAGCAAATCTTTGCTAAACTTTTATCCCTGATAAAAGAAAAAAATCATTCCTGTATTTAGACATCAAGGAATAGTGTCTGCAGCCACGAAAGCGCCCTGGCTGCTGTCTTGTTTGTTCTAGCTGTGTCTGGAAAGGAGCCAATTAAATTAAAATGCAAGGACAGCCAACCCCAGGGGTCAGAAGAAGGCAGGCAGGGTGAGAAACGGAGCAAGCGATCAAATTCATCGTTTCTGCCAAGTGACTAGATGTACAAATATTTGAAGAGCTGCCAAGCCTGAGACCAGAGTTTCTGTTTGCGTTCTATAAATCTCAAATCTGATCTTATTTCGGGTAGTAGAAGCTGAGTTCATTTCAAATGCTTGTTAACCTAATTAGGTGACCAAGCTAAGTATACACTCTGAGTAGGAGGTCAGGACTCATGAGTGGGCAGGCAGGTGGGGAAGACTTTCATTTCCCTGAGAGTGGCTGGTGCTGTTGGCGGTGGTGGTGCTGATGGGGTGGTGATTTATTTTAGAAATTTGCATCTGGAATTAGGACAAAAAGGCTCTCACTTATCATGTGGACCTAACGTCATTGTAGTCAAAGCATCATTGAGTTCTAAGAACCCTAAAGTTCCTGTAAGAAGCCCAAGTCACTGGGTAGACACATCAGACGTCACCTTCTGACTCCTTAATGTCTTCCGCTTCATTTACTTGCTCTGTGTAGCAGCATCTGTCTTGTTTGCCAGTACACTGTGGATGTCTCAAGAAGAATACCGCTAGAAAAAATAGATGAGCATCATCCTTGCTGGGCTGAACCCACATGCCATTGTCTAAGCAGAAGGCTTCTGACTCTGTAGGTGTCTGTTTGCATGTGCAAGTGTGCACGGTGGAAAGAGTAGCTAGGGTGCTGTGGAAGACTGTCTGAGGGCCAAAGAGAAAGGACAGGAAAAGTCCTACCTACCATGATCTCCTCATGTTGACAGATACCTGTCAAATCCAGGCCTGCTGTGGAGAGGGCACTGGGACAGTAAGCCAAAGAGCAGGTCTAATGGGAAGGGGGATCCTGGTC
Source organism: Phyllotis vaccarum (assembly GCA_033318265.1). Taxonomy (NCBI): domain Eukaryota; kingdom Metazoa; phylum Chordata; class Mammalia; order Rodentia; family Cricetidae; genus Phyllotis; species Phyllotis vaccarum. Next base: position 100,683,114 of record JARWLC010000003.1, read on the forward strand.
ATGACTGTAGTTGAGTCACAGCCAGGAGAGAAAAGTCTCACTCCTTAACTCCAAGCCCTGACATTGCCACAGGGTCCAGGTGACTCTGTGGAAGCCATAATGAGCAGCCTCAGAGATGGGACAGTTGACACAGTGGCAGAAGATGTGCACCTAGCACATAGACTGCAGAGTCAGAGGAACTGCTGCACTCCATGCACTAGACCCCCTCCTACACAGAGGCTTGTCCATACTAAGGTGTTGATGGTGCTGAGGTTGAGACCTAAAACATCTGACCACAACATCGGGCTCTTCAAAATCTACTTTACATCTACTGTCTTTACATGGGACAGTTACCATAACAGATGGCCTTATCCCCAAGAAGAAAAGAGAATTTCCCTCCCGGGACTAAAAGAATCAAGCTGGGGGATAATGAGTGTGCGTAGACACCATAAGTTTTATGTAAGACCCCCACTGGTGTTTCCTGCTGTCTTAACAGAGACCAGTACATTGCTTGAAAGTCAGTAAACACATTCACAGTTCTAATACATGTCAAGCTTTGGAAACCTCATTAGAGAAACAGCATGTCCATCTTACTGTTGAGCTCCTCTGCTGGATCAAAATAGAAAACTATCAATTGTTTTTGCTTCCGGAAGTAATACATTTTGAAAATATATGTGAATAGAAGAATAGAAAATAAAGTTTTTCTTATAGTCTAAAACAAAGTTTTTCCAATATTCAGTCTTGAGAAAAGAACATATTTTCTTCATATTCTATTTTGTCTAGATACACGTTAACATCTCTGCATTTTTAATTAATGTAGCTGCACATCACTATAATTAAATTCTTAAGATAACTTAGAAGAATGGGTTGCTTTGGCTCTCATGTTTGGAGGTTTCCACATAAGGGTAGAAGGACCCATGGCTTTGGACTGGATGCTGCTGGATGGTAATAATGGGGAGCACATGAAACCAATGTCTCACTGAATGACCAAGAAGCAAAGGGAAGAAAGGAAACCAAGAGACTAGATGGAGCCTCAAGACCTCTTTGAGGACACCTCCCAGACCTAGGACCCTCTGAGGACCTATCTCCTAGAACTCCATAGACGTCTGTATGTTGCAGTAAACCATGAAATGCTGAACTCACAGCCTCCAGCAGAAAAAACTTAAGGGAAGAAGGTTTGCCGTGGCTCAGTTTCTGAGGCCTAAGGTCTATGATGGTGGGACATCGTGACAGAGCATCTTCCTGGTGATGAGAGTTCATGCAAGGTTGTTCACATCACAGAGGACCAGGAAGCAGGCAGCACAGCAGGACCTTCAAGAGCCCAGACTCAGTTAACTGCTTATACCAGTTAGTCCCTACTTCCTAAAGGGCTCCACAGTTTCCCAAACCAGCTTCACGAGTTCAGCATTCAAATCACAGTCATGTGACACTATATGACACTATCCCCAAGGAGATGTGAACAAATGTCTACACCTCAGATAAAAAACAGGGCAAAGCCCAACTTGCTGTACCAATGAGTTTTATGGGGGTTACTTACAGGAGTGTGGGCGAGGCATAATTTACAGATGCAGAAATGATTCAAAGACAGCCCCATCACCAGAGCCCATCCTAGCATGTGACAGCTCATGAAAGCTGGGAACCTGGAGCTCACTGCTCTGCCTGTTCTGGAAAATGTCTTCCAAATAATTCAGTTGGACTGAGCAGCAACAGTGGTCATAAATATTGAAAAATACTTTTAAAATATTTTGTAAAGAGAATTATCAAGTAAAAATTTGCTTCTCAAGCATTTCCTTCCTTCTTTCCTTCCTCCTTCCTCCCTTCCTTCCTTCCTTCCTTCCTTCCTTTCTTTCTTGTTTTAAACATAATTTCTCTATGCAGCTCTGGCTACCACTATAGAGCAGGCTGGTCTCAGACTCACAGAGATCTGCCTCCTCAGACTCTGACTGCTGGGATTAAAGGTGTGCACCACCAATTACCTGGCTAGGAATCTCCATTCTTAAGGCCGTATTTAGCTCATACTCACAAGGACATAGCTGATTCATTCTGTCTTAATTTCTTTTCAAATTTTCCACTGTTGTTAAATTTCTATAAACTTTGAAATTATTTGATTTTCTTTGAGGAATGGAATTCATGAACTATAAATGCCTGATCTTGATCCTTCACATCTTCGGAAATATTACACACTTAAGGAAAGGTTGTTTTCAAAGTGAGCTCCATACAGCACTAAACACAGGAAACCAAAATTCACTGAGCTAGCATGACATAGCAAAATTCATTTATTAACACATTTGCTGTTTTCTCTCCAAAACAACAAGAGATTCTGTGTTTGCCTCTTTTGAAGGTTTCTGAGAATCCTGGGCTCCCTAAATTATTCTCTGTGAAATAGTCTCTCTTTGGAAAAGAATATATATGTACACAGAAAGAATTGGTGTGTTTTTAAGCAAAAAAACCTTTTTTGGTAACAAAATAAAATATTTATCAAACTCTGTCTCTCCATAACTAAAATGTGCTTTGGAAGTTCTTTGGTGACAAGAGAAGTCGGGGACAGCCATTTCCATAAGGCTCTTATATCCCTAGTGCAGCCTTAAATATTTCAGACATCACTGTGTTTGGATGGAAAACAACCTTCAAAGTGTCTTCTCAGAGGCTAGCCTGTATAAACACACACTATTCAAGAACTGATGGAGAGGACCAGTTAGAACACGGTGTACATAATCTGGGAGAGAAAATTCCAGAAGCTCCCCACCTAGTGCTATTTTGACAACTGAAGAAAATATGGGTTCTCTGGAAGAAGAAGATATGATTTATAAAGTTGGTTGAGCCAACATCTTCCCAGCTGGAAAGCCAGCCAGTGGCTCAGTATTAATAGGTATATTCTATACCTTTGAATCATGTGGTTCTCTGATGGTGAGTAACGAAACTATTTGGTTTTCTGTCCAAGTAATAACAACTCTTGCTCAAGAAAGCTAGCTTTAAAAAAAATAGCTGGGGCTGGCTATTTTTTCCCTTGGTTTGAAACAGATATAGTGAGCACTGAAAAACTTATTTCTTTACAATAAAAAGGAGACAATTATTCATTCTTCTATGGTCTCTGAGAAATTTGTCCCACATGCAGCAAAATCTTTGCACCTTGGTAACTAGGCCCAAGTTACTGTTTAGAAACCACTATCCTCTTCTTATGGAACACTCAGTATGGTGTCCGATTATGCTGAGCGGTGTCTCAGCGCTTTGTACCTGTGAGCTCCTCAGATTATCAAGAAACCTGTGGAAGATCTTCCTGCTGATTCTTCTTTCCTCTCAAACTCAGGGTAACAATGATTTACTGCTGTGGGTGGGTTTAAGCCCTTTGTCCTTGAGGATCATCCCACACAGATAAAAATGAAGAACAATAGGAGTCTACTTTTAAAATAGGATTTTGGAATCAGTAATGGTAGAGAGAGATTCAGATAGAGTGACCCCAAATTTAATTATTTGAGTTTGATAGGGCTTATAAACTGAGATATATATATAAAAACAGACTAATGTCCAAACATGGAAGCTAGATAGCTTCTTATTATATTTTAAAAAGTCAGAAACTGTTGTCAGAAATATGCCATCAAATGTAAGGCTACAAATGTATTAGACTTAATAGAGTGTATTCCATAGTCTTAGTCTTTCTGTGTGTGTGTGTGTGTGTGTGTGTGTGTGTGTGTGTGTGTGTGTGTGTATGTGTTTTAGACTATGACACCTCCCTTTAAGAAACCTGGGGATCAGCCAGATGAATCCCCAAAGTACCTTCCATGTAACTTAGCCTCTGTGTGTGTGTGTGTCTATCTGTCTGTCTGTGTCTCACACACACACACACACACACACACACACACACACACACACACACACACACACGCACACGCACACACACACACACACACACCCCACACATCAACCCACCCTTACCTGGCACAGCATCATCCCCTACATGAGATCCACCGAGTGTATACTTACACAAAACTACAGCCTTTTTCAAGATGCAAATTACTTAGAAAAGACTTGTGTTCTGCAACCGTACTTACAATGTACAATGCCAGGAGACTCTGAAAGGGCCTGTAGTCAATGAAACTATGTGCTGCATTTGACCTTAGGCAGTGAGAATGTGGTAGGGAGGAACCATTAATTTATATAGCTAATGAACCCCACAATCTGCTCCAGTGCAAGAGGACAAGCCTATGCAAAGAATAGAGTCAGAGCCTAAACTTGGGGGCAAGCGGGGGATGATTTGGGGTGCTCTGGGGTGATACTGCTGTATTTTGGTTCTTTGATGTTAAAATTGTCAAAAAAATTTCTCGAGAATCTCTCTGGATTTTAACTCTCATGTCCGAGGGCAGGTGTCCACTCAGGTTCACCACATGAATGGACATGAGATTCCAGAATGACCATGCCAATTTACAACAGCACCTGAGTGTTTCCATTTCCCCATGTACACTGACAAGCTGAGCTCCATGCTGCTGTGGCACATCCATGCAGACTCAAGCAGTGAATGCAGCTGCTCATCTGGAGTTCTCCTCTTAGGCTCTCTCAATCTGCCTCAGCACCAATAGACTAAATTATAAAAGTATCTATCCTCATATGTTGTTGTTGTTGTTGTGTGTGTGTGTGTGTGTGTGTGTGTGTAAACTCTGGTCAGAGAATCTGTTCTCTCCTTCTGCTCTGTGGATTTGGGGGACCAAATTTAAATCATCAGTCTTGGTGACAAGAGCCTTTACTCTCTGAGTCATCTAACTACCCCAAAATCTTATTTTATTTTATTTGATGTGAATGGGGCCTCACTATGCAGACCCGATTGACCTGGATTCACATTGTAGACCAGGCTAGCCTAGAATTCAAAAAAATCTGCCCGTTCTTGCCCCTGCTCCTGCTCCTGCCTTTAAAGATCATTTAGCATCTTCCTAATATAGACAGAAAAACTAATTCAGCAAAATGTCTGAACTCAAGGAATAGAAAATAGTACAAAAGCTATGTGTGTGAACTAACCCAACTATGAGAATCATATTTAGCAAGAATGTCAGTGAGGAAGCATATCAGTTGGGTTTGTGGAGGATGATGGGAAGGGAAGAGAGGTTTTGTGCTGTTCTAGACTCAGAAGAGCCTTTTGGATCTTGTGAAGTCTAACAAGGCAAGACTGGATTGCAGTGTGCCTGGCACTCAACTGTTCAGATGTACCCTACCTCAGCAAGAAAGTCTGAAAGCTCCTACAACACTACGGCCTTGCCCCACAGCATCCAGGGAGATAAAAACTACCACAGTAACTACCACAGTAACACAAGAAGGGGCTGAAGAGATGGCCAGTAGTTAAGAGTACTGGCTGATAGTTCAGAGGACAGGACAGGGCAGCTCACAACCAACTATAAATCCGGTTCCAGAGGGATCTGATGCCCTCTTCTGGCCTCCAGACACTACATGCATGCAGCACACATACAAATGCACCAAAGTACTCATCCATAATACGTTAAAAACAAAAAAAAAAAGGGCAAGACAAAGTTAAAACCATGTGAAACCTCTATAAAGAAATATAGTTTATAATTTAAAGTCTTCTCATATTAAAATTTTCAAGTCTGGATAGTGATCCCTTTCAAACACTTAAGAAGAAATAAAACCACCCCTAAATAATCTAAGGGGAAAAGAGAGAGAAAAAAAATTCCCTCCCATTTTGTGAGGTCAAGCTTACCTCAGTACATATATAAAAGGAAAAGAAAATAGAACTACATGCCAATATCCCTCATGAATATTAAAAGAAAAACTTTGAGTTAACTATTGGAAAATATAACTCAACAATAATGCTTATTTATTCATGGAGTTCATCTCAGAAATTCAATATTGGTCTAACATTCAAAACTATAATTCACTATGTCAAAAGCTTTGAAGAGAAATCTCAAGTGTTTGTCTCAAGAGATGCAGAAAAACCATATGATGAAATTCTGCTCACACATTCTTAGAGATATTTAATCAGCAAGCTGATAAGCAATGTCTATGAAAAGCCCATGGCTTATACCATGCTCATTGGTAAGAAATTAAATGCTTGCTCCCAAAATCAAGAAAAGACAAAGTTCACCTTCATCTCTTCTGTGGAATGTTGAATCCTGGAATTCTGCCCCAATCAATAAAGAAAGAAAACCCATTGGGGTGTAAAGATGAGATTTTCCTGCCTAACCTAAGATTTGACCTCTTGTTTCCTGAGAAGGTACTTGCTCACTAACCCCCTCCTGAGAAACACAGGATGTGTTTCCTGCTTGGCTGCCTGACTCCCTGTGCCTGCATTCCTGATGTAGCAACCTGGGTGGGACCACCCAGGAAAGCCCTACCATGACAACTGTTACAACTTCTCTATCTCACAAGCCTGGATGTAACCCTCCCCCACCCAGAATGCTATATAAAACCTCTGTCCTAGAAGCATTCTGGGCTCTTGGCTTCCACAGTGCCTTGAGCCCTCTCATGAGTGTATCAATTAAACTTTTTCTTTTTATCTTGCAAGAAATCAGGGTCTGGGGTCTTCTTTAATCCAGCCAATAACAGGGGCACATGTGCACATACACATATCTACACATACCTACACATATGCACATACACACACATATATACACACACATATACACACATGTACTGACACACATAAAAACACACATCTTTACACACATATATACCGCGTCAGCTTTTGGGGTGTTTGAGTCTTGTCCAGGCGAGGGGCATCAAGGTTAAATAATCTGCACTCTGGAGTCGTTAGGTTCTATCATTCAGGATCACAATGAGAGACCGGAGCTTTATTTTGTACACCTTACATCTTAGTCCTGCTTCTCTCTCTGCTGCTGCTTCTCTCTCTGCTAGTCCCCCACTTAGCTCCTCCTTTCTTGACTCTCTTACACCCCGCCCCCTAGTCCGGCCCACCCAAGGTCTTGAAAAATCCCCAAAGACTAGCACTCAGCAGGTGGCAGCAGTAAGGAGACTGTAGAGCAGGAAAACATGTTTTTCTTAATTCCCCCTATTTAATATAAGGTGTTAGTCCTTTGGGGAGGAGGAGGAGCCATTAAGGGCCAGAATGGCACTATTCAGGAATCAACACATATACACATAGGTCCATACACACACACAAATTATCTTCAAAGAAAGTAAGTTTATGAAAAATTCTAAGTTAGAAACAGGGATCACCCTACAATCCCATCACTCAGGAGGCTGTGTTAGGGTTGGAGTGAACGAGCCAGACAAACCGAGGCAGAGTCTTAGGTCTTAGTCTTAGAAAGAAAAAAAAAAAAACTTTATTCCGTGTGTGGGGCCCACTGTATTCAAAGAAACAATGAGCCCCAAATTTCAAATGAGTGAAGCTTTTATTGGGCAGGAAGTGAATCATGGGGAAGTTAGTCATGGGGGTAGGGGTCAGGAATGTGGGTATGTGTAGCTGGGTAGGTAACCACGGTAACCACATATCCAGTAAACAAAGCTTCCCCCCCCCAACAAACAGATACTTAGTTAGATCTTATCACAAGGAGCAGAAACTCTGTCAACATCCTGAGGATTTTCCAATGCTCTATTGATATTTATCATGTGGTGGGAGCTGTTGTGCACCATCTGGAAAGTCCCTCTTTACAGCTGAAGCAGGAGAATCATGAACCAAAGCCTAGCCTGGGTTAGAAACCTGGTTTAGCCTTAGCAGTTGCTGCTGTCACTGCTGTTCTTTTTAAAAACAAACAAACAAACAAAAAATCTGGAACTAATAAAATAAGTGAGCTTGGCAGAGTTACTGCATATGAGATCTGTATTCAAACTCAGAACTTCGGTGGGTAGTGATTGCTATTCACGGGATTCCAATCTGAGCACAGTGGCACATACCTGTAACTCCAGAACTGGATACGGGGGAGACAAACAGATCCCATGAGGCTTGCTGGCCAGCCAGTGTAACCAAAAGGTAGTTCCAGGTTCAGTGAGGTACTATCTTAAAAAAAAAAAAAAAAGAAAAAGAAAAAGAAAAAACAGGTTGGGAAGTAATATGGCTTCATATCAACCTCTGGCCTCCAGATACACACAAGCATGCACACCCTCACCTACACTTTCATACATATGCATACACCATACATACATGCATACATACATACATACATACATACCTACATATACACACAAACCCTTTTATTTTATTTTATTTTTTGCAATAATCTTGCTATGTAATCCATTCTGCCCTCAAAACTGCCAATAATTATAGAATGCTGACAGGATTTATGGAAAGAGATAGGATGTCTGCAGTTTTGTGCCTATAACCTGACCAATAGTTTCAAAAGATTACCTCACTCTATGTCCCCTCACTCAATCCCAGAATGCCAAGACATACAGCTCCCTACTTGTTGCTTTTCCCTATAAGCCCATTTGTAATCAGGGCTCAGGGTTACTCCTTCACTGGCTGTGACTGGAATGCTGGAAGAAGCCCTTGCCCAGGCTCAAATAAAGAAACCTTTGTTCTTGCATGAGGAAGTCCCTCCACAGTTTTGTTGGAGGTTTTGAGACAGAGGCACAAGAGGAGAAATGGTTATTTCCACCAAATAGAAGAGAAACTAGGGACATTCCAGTCACCCAGATAATTTGTATTGTATAATTTATAGAGTTATCTTTTCTATAATAATATTTAGTTTCAGGATAACAATGGAGTCCCCTGTTCTTCAATTAGGGAGCACTTTTGACCTCTGTGAGCACTAAAATCTCAGGAAGCCATATCTGAGATGTAGTTGTTAATGCAGTGTGTATCATGTTCATGCCTTTTGTTGTGTGGGTGCTGTTGTGTCAGGGAGGGGACAGTGACAGTGAAATCTTAGTTTCTACTACTTTGTACCTGCCACTAAATCCTTCCTCTTCTCATTTAAAATAGAAAGAACTGTTAAAAAGAATCAAGAGCCAATCACTTTAAAGATGCCTTTTACCCTTAACAGCTGCAGGGGACTCAGCCTCTCCCTCCCTTGGCAAAGGGCATTGTTATTGTTCTCCAGTTCACACTTCTATATCCTTAAAAAACAACCTGACAAAGCTTGCAAAGGAGCAAAATGCAAAGTCTCCATTAAGAAATATCACATAAGCTATGCACCCTTGAGGAAGTCTCAGACAAGATTCACATAGAGGGCAACAAGAGAAACAAAAGAGAGAGAGAGAGAGAACAGAAGAACAAAGGGTGGATTAAGGCTAGGTGCTAGCTCTCTGGAGCCAGACCAGGTGCAGCTTAGTGGGAACTCTCCCATCAGAACACACACAGAGAAATATGTCTATGGGGCCCAGAGCAGCTTCCCAAACAGCAGGCCCTTGCTGGCACCTGGTGGTTCCAGGAAGGGCTCATGAGTGGACACCATCCAAGAAGGAGCCAGCACCTAAGGGAAAATACCTGACATTCCAAACATTCCCCTCCTGGGAAATGGACGTTAACAACAGAACAGATAGTTTCAGGTACCTTAATGACCACTACTAAATACTGAAGCATCCCTAGAATTCAAAGCAGCCAATGAATTTGTGACAGGTACTCCTACCGAGAGCTTGAACCAATCTCGGAACTGTAACTCTGTAGCTCTGAAGCCCCTAGAGCCCTCCCACAAGCCCTTGCCTTGTGCTGCTCAGGCTTGCTCCTACTCCACTAATCATAGGGCAGATGGAGTGACCCAAGCCAGCTTGTCAATAGACTCTTTTGTTGCAATGGTGCGGTTTCTTGGTCCTGGGCGGCCAGAGACCCAGACCCTGCCGTGCCAGACCCCTTAGTCACCCAGCCGCCCGCTCAGGCCCCCAGAAATGACTCAGACGCTTATATTAACTTTATGCTGTTTGGCCTATGGCTCAGGCACATTGCTAGCTAGCTCTTACATCTTAAATCAACCCATCTCTATTAATCTGTCTGCCATGTGGCCCGTGGCTCACCTGTGTTTCTTACATGTTGCTCCTTGGGCAGCTTGCTTGATCTGCCTCTGACTCTGCCCTTCCTTTCCTACCTATTCTGATTCCTCCTAATTCTTCTATGTGCCTGTCATGGCCCAAAACAGCTCCTTTATTTAAAGATTGAGATTCACAGCATACAGTAAGGCATTCCCACATCACTCTTTGATGTTATGTAATAAGCGGGCGCCCCTAGAGCACCCCAAGATACCCCAAGACCACGGCTAATGACCACTGTTAACTTTAAAGAAAAAGAGAGTTTAATGAATGATATACCAGTACACACAAATGTGTGGGCTCCAGGCACTGTGGAAGCCAAGAGCCCCGAATGCTTTCAGAGTAGAATTCTTATACAACACTCTGGGTAGGGGAGGGGGTACGGGTGGGCTCACTCTGAGTAGGGAAGGGAATACTCCGGGCTCTAAGGTTATAACAGGGCAGGGCCAAAGGTCAGTTTAGGACTGAGTTTAGGAATGCTGACAGGCAGAAACAATAGAGTCTTAGGCCAGCAGGAGACCAGCAAGCAGGGATCAGCAAGCAGGGGACCACCTGGGGTGGGAATGTGGCCTCAGGGCCTTATCTTGGGTGGTCCCGTTAGAGTAAAGTCCAGAAGGTCAAGCTGCTCACCAGATGGGTCTCAGGAATTCAGGAAGTATCTCGGGTGGTCCAGCTCAGGCTGCCGGGTGTGTCCCATGCAGCCATCAAACCTGTGAACAAAGCTTTTCTGAGAAACAGCCATCTAATTTAGTGATACAATGAAGCCAAAACTCTGTCAACCTTGGCTAGTTTCAGGGACCTCAGGAAGGTAGTCGAGGAGAAAGAATCAAACAGGATTTTTCTATCTTCACAGTTATATCAGACTGGTCTCTTGGTGGTCTTTTGGGGCGGTCCATACTCTGGCCACAATATGTCCACATTTATATTCCATTTATATGAAAGGCAAAGCCAGGCTTTTTCCCCTCCACCCTAACAAAAGAAATGCTTATTAGAGAATTCCTTAAAAATACATTAAGCCTATATTAAATAAAAGTTTCACATTGTGTGTGGATATATACAATTATTACATGTGACTCTAAAACATAAATGACATTTTCTGAAAAGAAAAAATTTTTAAATCGCATTACTTTTGTGTTAAAGTAACAAAGATTTGATTTACATGCAGTGTCTGAAGGACGCGTCTATGTGTAAAGACAGTCACACTTGTAAAGATTTGACAAGTATTCATGGCATCCAACCGCATCAGGAAGAGTCTGCTGGGGGGGGGGGGGTGCACCTGAGCCCCAGAATCCTATCCAAGTCTGTGAGTCCCTACCTGGCTGATGGCAGTTGTAGGGGAAACATGGCCCAGCAGACTGGAAATTTGCAAATCTCTTGGAAAAGCTATTTGCAAAGCTTGTGTCAACTCTGCCTGACTAGGCGAGACAGCTGCAGCATTGTAGTGCCTGAGTTGCAGATGGAGCTCCTGACGTGAGGCCAGGGCCAGCTGCATCCAGCACATCACAGAACCCTTCCTCTAGCCAGCAAGCCCACTCCTCTTGCAAGGTGCCTGCAACTACTCCAGCCACTTCAGGCTGGCCACAGTGAACTGAGCATGGTGGCAGAGAAAGGTGTGTGAAGATAGAGTTTTCCTTGCCTAGCCTGAGATTTGACCTCTTAGAATCCTCTACCCTGACCTATAATTAATCCATGTGCTGCTTACTGAAGCAGGAACTTTCTGAAGCTTGCACAATGTACCCGTTGTAACCATTGCTCCAGGAAATGAATGTCCTCAGGTGGTCTCCTGCTTGCCCAAGACTTGCTATTGCTTCACAGGTAATACGTTGCATTCTTAAACTCAGTCCTAAAATGACCTTTGGTCCCGCCCTGTTATAATTTCCCTATCTTTCGAGCCCAGATGTATCCCCTCCCTTACCCAGAGTACTGTATACAACTTCTGCCCTAAAAATATTCGGGGCTCTTGGCTTCCACAGTGCCATGAGTCCGCACGTGTGTGTATCACTATATCATTAAACTCTCTTTTTCTTTAAAGTTAACAGTGGTTGTTGGCCGTGGTCTTGGGGCATCTAGGGGTGCCCACCCATTACAGGTGATAGAGCACTAACTAGTTTTTCAAGAATTCTTAAATTTCTGTAAATTTTAACCCTTTGGCTGTAACACCAAGATATAAATCTGTTCCAGGTGTTTTACAGACACTTGCAACCAATCTCCAGGGAAACAGCAAATGTGATGGCTCCTTTTCTTCTGGAATATATCACTCCATGATTTGACGTGCCATAGCCATCCACCCTGGAGCATCAGTGCTGGCACCACCCCTCCAGACTCAAAGGCATATCGGCTCTTTTGTTGGGCTCATACACCCTTGCCTCTTCTGTATCGGCAACACATCAGCTTTCCCATGGCTAGAGTTGTGATCTGATCTGATATTCATTTTACCCAGGGGGACTGGCGGATGGCTTTAGATAGAGACCTCATGCCCCGTGTGGTGGAAGGTGGCAGGAGACACTTAGGTGGGTCTACATAGACTAATATCATAAAGAAAAGAGGTTTTATATATATACACATAACACACTCACACATATACACACAACACACTCACACATATATACAGAGAGAGAGAAGGGAGGAGGGGAGGGGTTGAGAACATGCTCCTGAGAGAGAAGAGGAAGAGTGGGAGTTCTTCTTAAACAGAGCTTGACGTCAGAACTCAGGGCGGGGTGGGGCTTCAGAGGCTAGAGCAGAATCCTAATATATAGGGCTGGTGTTTATCTGTTTTTATTTTTCCAGCAACCTGCCTTCACCACATCCTCAAGAAACCATCCTCTAGCCTGAGGTCTCTAGAATGGATGTGCCTCCACTCACACCTGAAGCCACCACGCCTGACATCTCTTTTTCTCAAATAACTACATCTGGAAATAAATGCAGTCCCATCTCCCTGGCTTTGGGAAAGGTGACAGTGATCTCCATTCCTGTGTAATGAGGAGAGGGAGCTGGAGCAAGGAACAACACATCTGCAGTCATTTTGAAATTCACAGAGGAACATTTCTTAGAATTCATCTTTGAACTTTGAGACAAAATTCAATACCCAGAGCTGTTGCACAAATAAAGGAAACTCAGGGCCAGATCTCTGGGAAAGGCAGAGATATCAGAGAGTAAACACCACAGTCAGATCTCACCCAGCTGTCCTCCAGCTTCCTTAGCCTCTCTCCTCCTGGCTTCTTCTGCCTGCTCTGTCTTTCTATATCTACCTTAAATACTTTCTTTGCTCAGTTAAAGCTGGCCCCACCACTGCCTGCCTGGGAGCCTGGAACTCCTTCTGTAAACTAAGATGGCCTCACTCAGATTGGATTAAGGGCATAGGTTACCACTCCAAGGATATTCCCTGTGCTGGGATTAAAGGTGTGAGTTACCACTGTCTGATCCTCCTAGACTGATTGTGGGTAGATCCCTCTGACATCTCTGAATGTTTTTATTATATTTGAAAATATCTCCACACAGAACCCTGTCTGCTTCTCAAAACTCCTTCCCTTTTGACTTGACATAACCTTCTTCCTCTCCCCTGATGTCTTTCTCAAACCCTGGGAGGTCCTGGAGCTCATCCCCAGTTCCCCTCTCTGCTCACTCTTCCTGGTAATTTCTTTTTTATCTTTCCAGTGATCACTGTGTAGCTGTTTACACCAATGTATAGATCCAGCTGAGGCCGGCCCTGGTTCTGAGGAGGGTCTGCCAATTGCTCTTTGAGACTTAGCATCCAAAACTCATTCCTGTTTGTAGAGAAGTCCCCTTCTTATGGGTCTTGGTAGAAGGCTGAGCTGTGTCGCCCACAGAAAATGGAGATAGCTCAACCTATAGAAAGCTCATTCCCACCCAGTTCAGATCTTCCCTGGTGACAGCTCTAACCGCAGTCCCCAGAAACCATGGCTGGTTACTTTAATACAAAATGTCACACCCTGGGGTCAACAGCCCCAGATGAAGCAGGGCCTCTAGAGGGTGCCATTGGTCCTTGTCCTGAACATACTTCTTCCTTCCAATTCTTTTCACTCCATGTGTCTAACTGTTCAGGCATCACTATCTGGTCAGTAAATATTTTTCTGCTTGAATAAGCTGGAATTAGGATCCATTCTAATGAAAGGTTTCTGTCTTTCCTCTTTCCTCAAGGGGGATACAAGGCTTTGCCAAAAATAGGGAATTTCATGTACGGTCCTCAGGGGCCTGGCCAGAAAACAAAGCAGGTCATAAGTTCTGCAAAATCAAGACAATTTTTTTAAATTTTATTTTGTTGTTTTGTTAGACAGGGTTTGTAGCCCAGGCTGTCCTGAAACTCCCTCTGTAGACCAGGCTGGCCCCAAACTCACAGAGATCCTATTGCTTCTGCCTCTCGCAGGCTAGGATTAAAGGCATGCAGCACCATGCCTGGCTTCAAGACAATTTCTTAACATTATTGAGACTTTCTTATCTTTTTCCAAGGGTTGACATTTTCCCTGAGGACATAAAGTAAATGATCACTGAGTGGAAGAGCTGAAGCCTCAGCAGAAACCGAAGCTGTGGTATCAAACTGTGGCAGTGGCAGCAGCTCACCTCCACACTCACAGAAAAATATGACCAGCTTCATTTAAGAATAGTAGTTGACGGGGGAGAACACTAGGCAGCTAGGAAGATGCTTGGTTCCTTAACTGCTTGTCATGCAGGCATGAAGACCTGCCTTCAGAGCCCCAGCACTCACATAAAAGCTGGGTTGTGGCAGCTTTTACCTGGAATCCCAACACTGATAAGGTAGAGACAGGAGGATGTCTGTCTGCTGACCAGCTAGCCAGGTCTGCTGAATCAAGGAGCTCCAAGTTCAGTGAAAGATTCTATTTCAAAACTCAAGGAGGAGAAATAACTGAGATGGAACCTGATGTTGACTTCTGTACAGTGTACACAAACAAATACATCACAACCAGGAATGTGTATTTTTTTGGAAGATGGATGCAGTGGTGTTTTGAGCATGGTTCTTTAGAGGAACAGAACCAGTAGAATGGGTTTGTGCTGTAAAGGGGGATTTATTAAACTGACTTACACAAAAGGGGCAGGGCTATCAGCAAAGGTCATCTGTGTGCTAGAGAGGCTATGAACCCAGATGATGTTTTGTCTGTGTGTCCGGATGCCTCAGCAGTCTCAGTCTGGTGCCAAAGGTCTGGATTCTGCTGGCGTTGGAGACCAACAGGAAAACTGGAGAAGCTGGAATCTGATAGCAGCAGTATCTATGCACTTACCCAGGGAGAAATGAAAACAATTAGGCTTTTGCAGAGATTTTACCTCAGATTTCATTATGTATGGGTCACTCACTGAGGACAGTCTCCTTACTTCAGCTAATCCCCTTTGGGGACATCCTCACAGATGTGTGTGCCTCCTAGGTGAGTCTGACTCCTATCAAGTTGACTTTCAGGAACAATCTTCATGTGTGTGTGGTATACACGAATGGTCCCAGATACTCTGGGAGCTGAGGCTGAGCACAGGAGTTCCCAGTCAGCCTGAGTAACATCATGCAACTATGTCTAGAAAAAAAAAATTGAACACACTTTAAAAAATGTTTTCAGATTTATTTTTAATTTTATGTATATAAATGCTTGCCCATGTGTATGCATATGCATCATCATGAAAGCAGAAGATGTTGGATACCCTAGAACTGGACTTCCAGATGATTTTAATCCACCATGAGGCTGCTGGGAACTGAACTGGTGATGTGGGATGTCTTTCTGTATGCTGTGAATAAAGGAACTGTCTTGGCCTATGGCAGGCATCTTAGAAGTAGGTGGGGAAATTGGAGCATAGATAGGGGAAGGAGGGTGGAATCAAAAGAGACACTATCCAGCCACTCAAAAATCAGCATGTAAAAGTAACACAGGTAAGCCAGGGCCTCGTGGCAAGACAGATTAATAGAAATGGGTTGAATTAAGATGCATGAGCTAGCTAGCAATATGCCTGAGACATAGGCCAAGCAGCATGAAACTAATATAAGCATCCGAGTCATTTTGGGGGGACTAAGCAGCGGTGGGCAGGTCCGGACCTTGGGACTAGGCCAGACCAGAAACTTCGTATTATAAACCTGGTCCTCTGCAAGAGCAACAAAGCACTTAGCCACTGAGCTACTCTCCAGGCACCTGAAATATTCTTTTTTAAAACAGTAACATTAATTGTATTAAGCCTAAGTGTGCATTGTTCTAAAATGAGGCTTGGGTTGGCTAATGAACACCACATTCTTCATAGGATGCTGTTTGTACACAAAAGAATGACTGGGTGACAGACTGAAAGAATGGCTATTATTACTTAGAAACATTCTGAAAATGAGTGAATGAGTCCACCCTTCCTATGAAAACAGAATTTGTTTCCTGGCACACACAACTACCCCTGTGCCGAGGATGGTTCCTTGATAGGGAAAAAGGCCATAGTGGAGACAGCTCTACATTTTCACCCTCTAATCTGAGAAGCCAACACCAAAGAAGGCCCTCCAATGAAAAGACCTTCAGTCAAATATATTTTGTGACATGAGGTTTCACTTGCCCCGGATGGTCATCAACTTGCTAGGCATGACCTTGAACTTCTGATCTCTGGAGTTCTAGGAGCACATGCCTGCCAGCACTCCTAGTTTATCCAGTACTGGGGCTCAAACCCAGAGCTTTGTGCATGCTGGCCAGACACTCCTCAGGCTGATTCACAGCACCAGCCTCTGTAATTATCTTTGACAGCAGATAGCTGGCCCTGCAAGCTCTCTCCAGGTATTCTCATCTGCCCTTTACCCTTCTGTAGCTTTGAATTTTTGCAGTTTTTTGGGGCAGGGTGGAGGGAAAAAACTGTTCCCTGGCATCCAAATGCAGAAGAGGAGAGACACATGCAGAAAACAGAGGAAGAGCCTGCACAAATCCTAGCTGCCCCTGCTGTTCAGAGCCCTGGCTGTTCAGCGTTGGGCTTTAGAATGCAGCCCCTCCTTCAGAGGCTGCTCTGACCCCTTAGGCCCATGCACAACTGTGTCCCGATGTAGCACCTACCACTTGGAACCCATCTCCAGCTCAAGTCACACTGAACATTAGTGTTGCCTTCCTAAAGAACCCTCACTAGTATCCCAGTGTTAACAAGATCTATCCCCCACAGGGCCTTTCTTTCTCTTCACAACATATACCATCATTTGAATTGTATATTTATATATGTTGGCCTGTTTATTATTTGGCTCTGTCAGTGGACTATATCTATTGTGTTGTGGGATATATATATATATATATATATATATATATATATATATATATATATATATATATATATATATATATATCTGTGGCTGGCGGCAGATAGGGGATGGAGGCCCCATGTCCCTTGGGAAAAAGCCGCACAGAGCAACAGAAAAGGGACACAGGTTTTATTACAATGAGGGGCAGAGCGAAGAGGAAGAGGGGGGCGGGTTGAGGAGCATGGGCCAGATGGGGAGAGGAAGGAATGAAAGGAGCAGTCAGGAAGCCTTCTTAAAGGAGCTTGATGTCAGAAGTCTGGGCAGGCCAGGCTAATGGCCATTGGCCAGGGCTTCAGGAAATCAGACAGAATCCTGACAATAACCACCAGGAGGCAGGAACCAGGTCTGTGCTACACAGGTCTGTATGTCCCACACTGAGTTTTCAGTATTGATTTATTGAATCAAAGAAGAAAGAAGCTACAGCCATTATCCTTTCTAGATGTGGGTGTTTTTCTTTTCTTTTTTTAAGCTAATCATGGTACCAATGGGAAAACTTTATTTTTTACTTGATTTTAATTTTGTTACATTTATGTATTTAATTATGTGTGTGGGTGTTTGGCCTGCATGTATGCCTGTGTGCCATCGTATGCGTGCAGAAGCTTACAGAGGTCAGTTCTCATGGAACCCAAGTTGCAGATGTGTTTGAGCCACCATGTGGGTGCTGGGATTCAAACCCAGATCCTCTGGAACAGCAGCCAGTTCTATTAACCATTAAGCCATCCCTGCAGCTCCTAGATCTGTTTTGCTAATGTCAGCATTTAAAGTTCTAAAAATCCTGTAAAGTTGCTTTAGCTGCATTCCAGAAACCTTGTTACGTTGTATTTGCACGATCACTTCAGTACAAGTATTTTTTGACTTCCTTCTTGAATTCCTTAGTGATCTGCAGATCATTTAGGAGAAGGTGGTTCAGTTTCCCTAGATTTTGCATTGTTGGTTGTTGGCATTGTTCTGCCCAGAGAACGCCCCCCAGAGAGACCAATGGAGTTCGGGGAATCCAAAATGCAAACGCAAGGTTTATTGAGTGAGTGCACAATACAAGGCAGGCAGGGAACTCGTCCACTCACTCAGTAAAACGAGGCCAGGAGGAGTTCCCAAGTTGAGAATACATGTATCTTTTATAGGCAAAAACCATGAACTGGGGTAGGAATGAGAAAAATCAGGAGAGTTGACTTGGCCCCTCATCAGGGTGGTCAGGGTGGTCAGGATGGGTCAGGGTGGTCAGGGTGGGTCAGGGTGGGTCAGGGTGGGTCAAGGGTGGTCAGGGTGGGTCAGGGTGGGTCAGGGTGGGTCAGGGTGGGTCAGGGTGGTCAGGGTGGGTCAGGGTGGGTCAGGGTGGTCAGGGTGGGTCAGGATTGGGTTTCTATTGACTGGGCCCAGGGTTGGAACATTCTGCAGTTAGGCTAAGGTCCTGGCCGGATGTCCTTTTGGATAACATCTTTTGCAAGTTTCTCAGAACTGAAGGGGGATTTAGCCTGAGCTTTCCTAGACCTGTTTGCTAACATGGCTGCTGACTCTAAGATGGAGGAACTTTTGGTTCCTCAAGCATGGGAGAGCATATGCTGTTTGTGCTACATAGGTTTTATGGTCGACCCTATGGTCCACCTTGTGGAATTGTAGCTTGCTCATCTAGAAAGCTTTCACATTCTGAAGATGGAAGGTGTGATGTTTATATCAATTACGACAAATTAGTTGATAGTATTGTTCATATCCTTTAAACCTTGATGTGGCTTGCTTTTTTTTTTTTTTTTTTTTTTCCAGTTTCTCTGTTAGTTCCTTTGAGGGGCAATTGATGTCTCCTGGTGTTTGAGGTGCATACTTTGTTTACTATTTTAACAGTGCTTTGATCATCTTATCATTATGAAAGATTTTGCCTTTGTCTCTGATAATGCTTTTTGTCTTGAAGTCCGTCTTCTGTTTGTGCCTCTCACAAGTGAAGTAAAGAGGCGTCCTTTAAACCTGTCTACACATCTGCCTCACAGCCCTCCTGCTCTCTCTTTCTCTCTCTCATCTCAGCACAAAGCTGAAACAGACCATAAAAGCGGCAGAAACCAAAAAGATGATTTCCTCTAATGTAGACAAGAGAGAAGTAGCCAACAGACTGGTCCATCCCTCACTTCCATCTCTGCTGCAGTGATCAGTCCCCAAAGGGCTGAGCTGCACAGCCCGCCCATTTCCCAGGCTTTGCTCCAAAAGCAATTCCACCCATTTCTGACATTTTTATGCTTTTGATTCTACCAAACTCAGGACTTTAAATAATGTATAAAAAGGAGAATCATTTTATAGCTAATAAAGCAGGGTGGAAGACAAACTTTTTGACAGGAGTGTAAGTGCGAAGACCATCATTGAGGGTCTGACAAGCTCTTCGGCCTAGCAGAGGTCCAGGGGAGACATTGAAGGCACTCTGAGGAAATCAGGTATCAGGTTAGCTGTGATTTTTTTTTTTTCTCTTCTGATCAAGCCCTTCTGAACATCTTCTATTCTTGCTAGGGGGAATAGCTGGCAATATAGATTTTTATAAACAGCAACACAGATAATACATAGGGATTCCCCTGCACATTTATGTTAAAAGATTGGGAGTTGTTGCTTCCAAATTTCCATGGTTTGATTGCTGGAGCAACCTCTTCTCTTACAAGCCTTAGATTGTTGTCAGCCATTGTGGGAATCTCCATTAGCCAATAAACTAGATACCTATGATGTATTAATACATACCAGCAAATCCAGCACTCAGAAGGGGGAGGCAGAAGGATATCCTCTGCTATATAGCAAATTTAAGGATATCCTCAGCTATATAGTACGTCCAGGGACAACCTGAACTAGGACCTTGTCTCATACAACAGTAAATGCTTGGGCCTTAGACATCGCAGCCTGTCACTGGAGGCCTCCAACAGCAGCTGCTTGCCCCCATTCCTTTGAGGAATTTTCTTCAAAGGTCTCACAGGTCACCTCTACACATGGAACATTAAAATGTATTAATATTAATTTAATGGCATTGCTAAATGGCAAAGATACCCCCCCCCACACACACACACTTGGTCCTTTGCTCTTACTAGGTATCTCTAATTGTTTTCCATTATGACCAAAACAGATGTCAAAGTCTCCACACAGCTCCAGCTCCAACCTGTCTGTCTGAACAACACCTTTCTCTCTGCTCTGGGTCATTCCCACTGGTTTCTGATTAAATAAAATTTGACCACGCTGCTTAATTCTTGCAATTTCATTGGCCTACAGGATGCCCAAAGGCCCAGTAAAACATTTCTGGCTTTGTCTATGAGAATGTTTCCAGAAGAGTCAACTTAATAAGAATGTCCCACATGCTGGTGATGAGAGGGTTATCACCTATCTGTAGTAGTCAAGGAACAGTCTGACAGGATGACAATGTGTACATGTGTATCTATCTGTCATTTGTCTATCTACTCATATCTATAATCTATGTATGTATGTATATGTTATAGGCTATCTATCTATCTGTCTGTCTGTCTGTCTGTCTATCTGTCTATCTGTCTATCTATCTGTCTATCTTTGGTCCTTGGAGCTGGTGATCTGTTCTGAGAACTTCAGACTCAAGAATTCACACTAGCAGAACATGGTGGCCCACACCTTTAATTCCAACACTTGAGAGACAGAAGCAGGCAGATCACTCTGAATTTGAGGACAGCCTGGTCTACAAAGTGAGTTCCGGAATAGCCAGGACTACACAGGGAAACCTTGTCTCAAAGAAAGAGAGAGAGATCACACCAGTGGACAATTAGGGACAGAGGTCACATGAATGTAGTAAGAGGTTTTTGGCCCAGATTTTCGGGCCTAGCCTCACAGGCCCGCACAGACACACAGATCCATAGTCCCACAGAGACACACAGATGCTTTCAATAGTTTTAGACTGATCAGCCTAAGGCCCAGGCATATCACTTGTTAACTCTTTACCCTTAATCTATCCCATGTCTCTTATCCTGTTCAGCCATGGGGCTCGGTACCTTTTCTTAGAGCAGCATAGTTGTCTTCTGCTTCTGGCTTCTCTCTGGCATTCTGCTCTCTGTGCTTCCTGTTTTCAAGAGTTTTCTTAGTCTGGTAGCCCCGCCCATACTTCCTGCCTTTGACCAATCAGCGCTTTTTATTAAACCAGTGGGTGGGATAATTATTTACCGTGAAACAACACAATACCCCTACACATGACCCAAGTACAAGTTCAATCCTTAAGCTAATTCTATTCAACACTTTTCATACTAGTTAAAAAAAAAAAAATGTGAAAAAAATATCAGAGGGTGAGGGGAGGGTTCCCACTAAGCCGGACCTGGTCTGCTCGGGAGTGCTAGCCTTAACCCACCCTTTGCTTCTCAGTTCCCTTTTCTTCTCTTGTTGCCCTCTATGTGAATCTTGTCTGAGAGTTCCCCAAGGGTGCAAAGTCTATGCAAAACCTGGTTGGAAAAAAATCCTGGCACACTGTGATTGATATTCCTTAATTGAGAATTTGCATTTGGCATCGGCTCTTTGAAAGCTTAGTTAGGATGTTTTCTGAGGATATGGAAATCAACTTGCTAAAAGCGTGAACTGGAGAACGATAGCGATGCACTTGGCCGAGGGAGGGGTCTCAGTCCAGAAAGAGGCTGAGTCCCCTGCAGCTGGAAAAGTTAGGACAACCTTAAAGTGAGCTGTGTCTTCTTCCCACTCAACACCCATTCAACAAGAGGGAAGTAAATACTTTATCCACACAGTATCAGTGATGATAGAGGACCTCATAGCTGCAGACGGTGCAATCACCCTCAGCACCCTGGTTCCTGGTCATTTTCTAATCCTGTCTAGGCCCTGTAGACTCCATGAACTGCCTAGTGCCTCCTTTTCTAATGAAGTCAGCAAAGGCTGGTCTTCTATGTTTGTACTCAAGGACCCAAACAATATAGAAATCAGCAAGACAGAAATGTGGGGAAATGAGGGGGCTGGTGGAAGGATTGGGTTTTAGAGAATGAGGCGATAAAATCCAGCTAATGATCAAGGAATCTGGCAGCTGCTGCCCCTTGGTGGTGAACTGCTAAAATTGAATTATCACTTAGAGCCACCTAGAATGAAAAAAACTTACTCATTAAGGCAAAACTTTTGAAGACTTCTGATGCTACTCGCACAGAACAAAATGAAAAGCATGAATCATTACAAACTGTTGTGAGTGTGGCTTCTCCTATGAGAAGACAGTATACTCGAAAGACAGGAATGGAAAGCTTAAATCTCTGGTCCAACCCCGAGATTTTCTACTAATGTACTAAAACAGCATCTTAGAGCACACCTCCGGTGCCAAACTCGAACATCTATTGGATTGACCCTCACCCCCAGCTTTGGTCTGTGCCAATGAGGGCGTGTTCAGGAAAGATTGTGACCCCAGAGATTGTAGAAGGACATTTAGCAACATACTGAACATTGAAGAGCTGGTAAAATCCTGTGCCCTTGGTGTCTGCACCTGAACCACTGTACTGAGCTGTCACTCCCTGCGCATGAGTCCTGGAGGAAGGGAGCATCTGCTCCATCGGGCAGTGCCTACAGGTGTCAAAAGACCCGCAGATGCCAGTGCGGCTCAGAAGCAGGAATATGAGCTTGTTATTACCTAAAAGGTTAGAGGCCCAGCAAAAAAAAATGTCAGAGCCAGGCTTGCGCGCGCGCGGCGCGCGCACGCACACACACACACACACACACACACACACACACACACACACACACACACACACACACACACACTATAGCAGGAGGGCCGTAGTGTCAGGAGCACAAGCAGCTGCTCTCACTTGGTTCACAATTAGGAAGCAAAGGGAGACAGGAAGTGGAACTAGACTAGGAAACTTAGAGGGTCACCCAGTGACCCAGTTCCTTCAGTTAGACTCATCCCAAGGCCTAGCCCCAATGTTCAAATGTAGAAGCCTACCTATTTCAAGAGAAGGTAAATTTTTTTAAAAAAATCAGACTATTTCCACATTTGAGTGCTCTTTGCTCAGTTTAGAGCATTCCATCTTAAATAAAAATAGGAAGATTGTAGTGGCACACCCCTTTAATCACAGCACTTGGGAGGCAGAGACAGGCACATCTCTGAGTTCAAGGACAGCCTGGTCTCCAAAGCAAGTTCCAGGACAATGAGGGCTACGCAGAGAAACCCTGTCTCACAAAAACAAAAGAAAGAGTAGAGGAAAAGAAATAGAGTTCCAGGGCTGGAGAGATGGCTTAGTGGTTAAGAGCACTGGTAACTCTGAGTTCAATTCCCAGCACCCACAGTTACTCCCAACAATTTGTAACTTCAGTTTTAGGAGAATCCTGTGCTCTCTTTCAGCCTCCAAAACCACTTCATTTACGAATGAGGCCACAGATACACAAGCAGGCAAACAAACAGCCACGTATACAAAATAAAGGCTGAATAAAGGTAGGCGGAGCATCTCGGGCAGATGGCAAAGGTACAAGACAGTCAGGGTCCCACCCAGTCACTCTGCTGTGGTCCATTTTTAGGGGCAGTATGTTGTTTGCTCTGAAGGAAGAGCGGGTCCTGACCAGCTGGCCCTTGTGGAGTGCTTCTCCCACGCTCTCTAAGCCTGGGCTCCAGCTTGCCTGCCAATTATTCCATTCAGTTCCTTTTGCTGCCTCATTTTACCTTCCGCTGCTATAGTTAAGAAGTGGCACTGGGACGGTCAGTGCAGTTAGAAGTTTGCCTGTGTGGATATGAAGTACGCTGCAGATAGAGCCTCTGGGAAGAAAGAGACAGTGATCCATAAAGGAAGAGAGATGGGAGCCAGGGTGTGCCTTGGTGGGGGGCGGGAGCAGGGGGCCCGCCAAGGAAGACACTGGAAGTTACTGAGTACAAAGAAACGCATTTCAAGCTCACCCGAGCTCTTCTGTTTGTGAATAAGGCACAAAGTGGGTCAGTGCTTTCCATGCAGGACCCCAAGAGCTGTAAGGAAAGAGGGCGTGGATTTCACAGAAGTGGGAAAAACTTCTTTCAGGGGAAATGTCTTTAATTCAACTTCATTTCCTCTTATTTTCCTTATTTTCCATTTTCATATGTGTGGGATGCATGCATATATATGTATGTTTTGCATGTGTGTATGCATATTTACATGTGGCAGGCACATATGTAGATGCATATGAAGACACGTGTGTTGACATGGGGAGTTGATGTCAGGAGCCACCCTCCATTGCTGTTCCACCCTATTCATTGAGGCAGAGTATCTTAGTCAAACCCAGAGCTTGCCCACATAGCTAAATGTGCCAGCTAGCTTGCTTTGGGGACCCCTGTGTCCACCTCTGGAATCACAGAAGGGCCACCAGGTCCACCCAGAATTTATGTGGGTTTGGAGGATCTTGTGGCAAATACATGAGCCACTGAGTCATTTCCTCAACCCCTCAACTTCATCCTTAATCCATCTACTGTGCAGCTGAACCTTCCAGTTTTTCCCATTATCCACCATCATATTTTGAAATTCTTTTCATACTAATTATCATCTCTACTTAAATTCTACATCATAAAATGCTGACCATGAGCCAGGTCTTTCTATTCTGCAGCTAGGAATTTTCTTTTGTTACCATCTTGGCTAATCAGATTGTCTGTGTTTAGGGATGTAAATTTATTCTCCAGTTAATTTTCAGTCTGACAGATTTTATCAGGTGTAATGTCCCCAATGTCAGCTTCATTTAGGGACCTATAAAACAATTTAGGTACAGCCTGGATTGTTTTGTTTTGTTTCCTGCTGAGCCCAAGATAAAAGGGAACACAGCGGTGGTGGTGCACACCTTCAGTCAGTCCCCTCACGGAGAAAACAATTCTGTTACAGAGAGAGAGACAAGACTGAGACGGATGAGGAGCCTTGTGTCAGAGAGGATTCCTGGGTTCTGGCTCCCAAGAGATTGTTCAACAAGGCCACTCCTTTCCTGAAACAAACACCTACTGTGTGGGCAGTCAGTGTGGACATCTAAAAATGCCAAGACTCAGGACTCTTCAACGCCAAAGCCTCCCCCCCGCCCCCACCTTACAAGGGAGATCTCAACTCCTGTTCCTCCTCTGTTCCTCCCTGTAATTACCCCGTTCCCAGAGCCATGAAGGGAGACTAACCACAGCTCTGACTCTCCTCAGCCTCTGTCCTTCTCCACCTCCCTTTTCCAAATTCTCTGTCAAGTATCCACAAACTTTAAAGCATGAAAAAGGGCGCGGAGGGCGGGGGGTTAGGTTGTTTAGCAAACGTTTTTTAATACTCTTTTGGAAAGCGACAGATCCCAAACAAATGAGCTCCATCTGTGTCTTAAGACTACCCTGAGGCCGCCTAAACACAAAGCAAGCAGAAATAAGCCTAAGTGCCTGCTCTAAGGGATGTCCAAACCCTGCGGACCCTCTGAGCTCACCAGCAAACCTCTGCAGTTCCCCTAGCGGCCTCCCAGCCGTGGTGCCTTTGCAGGGCACTGGCGTTCTGCTCAATATTGTCCACCAGAGGGTGCTCGTGCTCCTCTGAAGAAGGACGCATTTGCATCTGCGCAGATGCAACCTCGAATACCTTTCAAGGAGGCTACATCAAGAGCCTGCAGCATTTACAAGTGTCTGCTTTCTTCAGTAGCATGAAGTTGCTATCCATGCAGCCTAAGGATTTTTAGATTGAAATTATTTCATATCCCTTGTGGCAGTCTCCCTGAAGTCATCGTCGTTATCATCACCGTGACGATAAACAACCATAATGAGGGTTGTGGTTTAACTGTAACGGTGTCTCGCCCCCTACAGGTTTCTGGGTCAGAATAATTTTGTCTTGGCTGTTTCTCACGGGTTATTTGAAGAACTTAAACTATTACCTCTCCCTTGGGGACTTTTTAATTTTTATTTATTTCGAGGAGAAAGTTATAGGTCCCATTGGGCATGTAGAGGTCAGAGGACAACTTGAAGGCCTCTGCTTCCCACCACGTGGGTCCTCGGACTTGAAGTAGTTTGTCAGATTTAGCAACAGGTGCCTTTATCCACTGAGCTATCTTCTGGTATTTTTAGGCATTTTAAGAGTATCTTTCGTTGCATACTTTGCTTGCAATTTTGAAATGCTCTTCAAAAACATCTAATGTAAACCAGGAAGGAAGGAAGGAAGAAAGGAAGGAAGGAAGGAAAGAAGGAAAGAAGGAAAGAAGGAAGGAAGGACTTTGTAGGCAGGAACAGTGGTGCATGCCTGTAATTTGCATTTGGGTGGTTAAGGCATGAGAATTGAGAGTTAGAGGCTAGCTGTGCTGGTTAGAGGCCACATTTAGGTGCAACAGGACTCCCGGGCAGCCTCTCCAGGCCCTTTGATTACAGTTAAGAAACTGCCCTTTTGTATTAATGCTATATTACATTGGCCTCCATCTCAGACATCAATTACTATGGTCCTTCAGGCAGCTCCAGGCTTCCTTTGCTTTACTTCTTCTTGAATACCACACCTGAGGAGCTGGAAATGCAGTAAATGAATGAACCAACCTACTGTAGTTATCGGGCTTAAAAGGGGGGAGGGTAGCCAGGTGTGGTGAACTATATGGTATCTAAGCATTCAAGAGACTGAGAAATTGAGGCAGAAGGATCATGAGTTCAAGGCCAAGGTCTGGAGAAGTACACCAGCTACTCTCATAAGGAGCCTGGTTCAGTTCTCAGCACTGACCTGAGTCTCTCAACAGCCTCCAACTCCAGTTCTGGGGGACCCAATGCTCTTTCTCTGTAGGTACTACACATGCATGCTGCACATACAGACAAGCAGGGGCAGAACACTCACTCACATAATACAAAACAAATTTTGAAAAAAATAAAATCTTTGTACTAAAGACATGGAGAAAACAGGCCAGTAAGACAGCTCAGAAGAAAGGACTGTGACAGCCAGAATTGTGTCCCCAGGTCCCAAAGTGGAAAAAAGGAACTATTTCCCCAGCATTGTTCTCTGACGTCCGCAAGTGCTGAAACACATGTGCCCTCCCAACAAAACAATGATTTAAAAATTGTGATACAGGGCTGGAGACATGGCTCAATGGTTAAGAGCACCAACTGTTCTTTCAGAGTACCTGGGTTCTATTCCTAGCCCCACCCCCCATGTGGCAGTTCATAGCAGAAATACATGCAGGCAAAACATGCCCATAAAATAATAAATAAATCAAGACAGTGTTTCTCTGTGTAGCTTTGGCCATCCTAGAACTTTCTCTGTACAACCAGGCTGGCTTCAGACTCACAGAGATCCACCTACCTGCCTCCCGGGTGCTAAGATTAAAGGCGTGTACCACCACCACTTAGCCAAAATAATATAGTAATAATAATAATAATTTTCTAGCATAAAGAAGACACTGAGGTTTCAGAGAGCCTAATAACTGTTTCCAAAAGGTGACTCCATCCAATATAACACAGAATTGAGTGTTTCTGCACATGTGGATTTACTGTTTATCTGTCAGGTGTAACCACTCTACAATGCAGCATTTCCTCAGAGCCTCACATCAGTACCATTTCAAGCGTTCTTCATCAAAACCACTCAAGATCTCTGCCTTCCAGGAATAGTTCTGACCCATTCCAAAGGTTACATTTAGAAACTCAGGATGGATAGAACTGAGAAGGCAGTGGAACCACAGTCAACATCCAGATCTGACAGACAGGTGAGTTGGTCAAATGCATTGTCAGCCAGGAGTCCTCCAACGTTAAGCACTGAGCAGAGCTCCCAAAAACTTCAGGGAAACATTATAGTACCGCAGGCATGTCTGACTACCTGAGAAGAAAGACATACAGGCTAAGTACAGGGAATCTGGCCAAAGATTTAACATGGCCACTCAGATTCCTGAGGTCTGGGACCACAGGGTCAACCCTCAATCTCAGCCCCCAAAATCTAAAACCTGCTGAATCGAGCGCTGATGCCTACAAACCTCTAACATTACCCCAAACCTCCCCAGGGCACCTTGCTCTGTGGAGCATGCACTTTAGCCCCAGACTTGTCAAATATCTGGCCAACAGAACTCAGTGGTCTAATGGTTCATGCAGCCTAGGGCATCTCTAGTGTCCCCTAGCACACATTGCCACACTTCATCTCTCTTGAAAGCCTGTGAGACTGAAAGCCACCATTGAGATCCTTAAACTCTGCAATGGGTTTTAATTAATTAATTTATTTTATTTTTATTTTATGTACTTTGATGTAAAGGTGTGAGATCTTCTGAAACTGGAATTACAAACAATTGTGAGCTATCATGTGGGTGCTGGGAATTGAACCCGGGTTCTCTGGAAGAACCGCTAGTGATCTTAACCTCTGAGCCATCTCTCCAAGTTTTCATAAATTTTTCTTAATTACTCCTTGGACCTGATATTCCTCACAGATGAAGAATTTCAAATGGAAACTGAAATTACCCAGTGTAGTGATATGTTGATATGTGATAAAATCAGCCTGAAATGTCAAAGAACAGAATCGCCCACAGTTAAGTCAAAAGAGAGCCTTTAATCCCATCAGTCAGGAGACAGAGATCTTTGTTTCTGTGAGTTCAAGGCCTAACAACCAAACACTAATAGCTCACACCTTTAATCCTAACTCTAGGATTATGATACAAAGTTGAACCCGGAAACAAAACAGCTGTATGGGGAAAGTACATAAGGTACAATCACCACAACCTAAGTCTGAGGTTACACCAACAGCCAATAGCCTCCAGGACATGTGCTTTCACTCTCACAAAGAGGAACCCGCGGACATAGTCTGCCTAGACTTTTCCCCAAGGGCAGGGCCATCCTCATTCAGATGTACTGGGTCAACAGTGGCATGCACTGGCTGTGCTGAGCTCCTGGAACACTACAGTGCTTCTGTAGCCCATGTGAGGGCTGTACACAGAAGCAAAGCACACATTCAAAACCAGAGTGTCCTGGGACCCAGAGTCATGATGACAAGTGCTATATTTGAAAAGAGGGGCCTGTGCTCTTGGCACCCTTTCCTGGCTTCCTCAGGAAATGGCATCTTCTTTCTCTCTCATCACCTCCTCCTTCCAACCAGAGCCTGTCATCAGTCTGCTCAAACTGGATACAAGGTAGAGGGCTCGGTCACACCTGGTAACTTAAGAAGAGCTTCTCTCTTTAGAATTGATACTGTCACCTTCAGACTGTCTTTGAGGGCCAGGGGGGCCTGCCCTGAGAACTGCTGAGGGTGGCTTCTACTCTGTTAGGTTCTGTTTCCTAGCAGAGATTCACATCAGCTAGTTAATAGGAGTCCTAGGCCAAAGTGTGAGTGGGGGCTAACCTTAGGGAGTGAGCAGGTCTGCCCCCCCCCCAATGACTCCCAGAAGAAGCATTGGTGAGGGGCAGGAGAGGAATCGCCTCAATAGAGCTGCCTCAGGAAGCGCAGGCCAGGGCACCCTTAGCTTGTCTTTGGGAGTGCTGAAAGAGTCTTATGATTATATAGAAAGCACCAAGGTATAAGCATTTAGGCAGTCTTGTCCACAACATCGTCTGGCTTATGGTTATCTCAGGTTTTAGAAATGTCCTGTCAGCTCTCAAGGAAATTAAGGCAGAAAGAAATAATCCAGTTTCCATCATGATTGATTTTGCTTGATGGGGTGCAGGCCTACTTTGACACCCCACATACTGTAAAGCTCGATGTTCCTGGCGCTTTGAAAACATCTTAGTTATTTCTATCATCAGCCTTGAAGCCCTGAAGGTGTGCACTGCCTTTAATGCATTGTGAACTTAGATGATAGTGTGCTGTGTACAGGACAAACAGAAGTAAAGGATACATGGGCCATCTGGCTGTGAGACTGTCACCCCATTGATTTCCAGGGTTGGTGTGTCTGTTCTGGCTGACTAAACAAGGGTCCCCTTCTCTCATGCTTCCCCATGTGTCTCTCCCAACACTGAGTTAGCACTGTGTAAGGCAGGCACTGTCAAGGGCTGTATATCCGCTGAAACCATACGTGCAAGCAGCATGCCCAGAGGCATTTCTGTTGGTCATTTTAATCTCTATGACCACAAACTGAAGCCTGCTTAGAACAGACTAACCCTTATATGAATAGCCACACTGAATGAACTCACCATTCCCCCACTGTTCAGCGAGAGCACTGCTGTGAACATGATGCCCATGGTCTTTGCCTGATGCAGGTAATAAGTTCTCCTCCACTTGGGTGTCTCTCCTGTTCTTATGGTCACTTTGTATCAGGATGCAAGGCTCTGCTAGAACCTCCAAAACAGACAGTAAGAGAGACAGGGCACAACATGGAGATAGGGTTTCCATTGCTGCAAGGAAGCACCAATGACCAAAAAGCAAATTGGAGAGAAAACGGTTTATTTGGCTTGTACTTTTATATTGCTATTCATTATCATGGGAAGTCAGGACAGAAACTCAAGCAGGGCAGGAAGCTGTGGACAGGCTGATGCAAAGGTCATGGAGGGGTGCTGCTTACTGGCTTGCTTCCCCTGCTTGCTCAGCCTGCTCTTTTATAGAAGCCAGGACCACAGCCCAAGACAGGCTCCATCCACAATGAGCTGGGCCCTCCCCATTGACCACTAATTTAGAAAACGCCTCAGGACTGGATCTCACAGGGGCCTTTCCTCAACTGAGACTCCTTCCTCTCTAATGACTCCAGCTTGTGTCAAGTTGGCATAAAACCAGCCAGGGCAGATGCCAACATTTTATTTATTTTACTATTATCGGGGGAGGTGAGCTACAGATACACGTCAAGGTTCAGAGAATACCCGAGGTAAGTTCCTACCCTCCTTCCGTCTTTAGCTGGGTCCCAGAATTGAACTCAAGTTGCCAGGCTTGTGAGACAAGCCCCTCCAGCCACTGTGCCACCTCACTTGCCCTGTTAGGTTTTTATTTTGCTTTTAGTTACATGTGCGACTTCCAGGAGCCCCAGTGTGTATGAGTCGGCGCCTTTAGCAATGGTAGCATCTAGGTCTCAATGGCAGCCAGAGCTCCTCCCCTGTTCCGACTGTGGCTGCTCTCTTTCAGAGATTTTAGTATCGAAGGTGTCGCCTGGGCTACTGATGTTGCCAGAACTGTTACATTTGCTTGCAGGTTCTCTGAACATAGTCAGCTGCAACCTAGCTTGTATAAACAGACTGCAACCCATTCTTGTAACAAGTCACTGAATCTCAGCCAATCAAAAGCAACCAGCTGTTCCGCCCTCCATCAAATAAGGATCTCTCCAACTATAGCTAATCTGGTTGTCTCTGGTCCTGGACGCCACGCTTTGGAGGTCACTTCCTGGTTCTGGCTATAAATATAACCTTCCATGCAGGACTGGGGTCTGTGGACAGTGCTTGCCTTCCTGTGTAAGGCCCAGGAGAGGGAGAGGGAGGAAGGGAAAGAGGGAGGGAGGGAAGAAGGAGAGGAAGAGAGGGAGAGAGAGAACCATTTTTGGTTAAGGCAGGTGCTCAATTATAGAATCACGAATAAAACTAGGCAAGATCTATAACACTAATGAACTGAGATGCAGCTCAGTGGTAAAGGACTACCTACTTTACATAAGGCCTTGTGGGAGATCTTTAGTACCAAAATAAATAAATAAACAAATAAAAATAAAAAATCCCAAAGCTTGATCTGCTGAGATGTGACCTGAGAGAATACAGAGGCTCACAGCTAACTCAGGACACTCCCACCCTAAGCCCTGGAACCAGACTCAGAAATATTGGCTCCTTGGACCAGCCAAGCCTCTGCCTCACTCCTAGCCACGGCTTGTCACTGAAGCTTTCTGCTTTGTTTAGCCAACCCAGACTTCTTTCCCTCACCTTTCTCTATGCTCTGGTGTCTTAGTTGGGGTTTTTATTGCTGTGAAGAGACATCATGACCACAGCAACTCTTACAAGGAAAACATTTGTCTGAGGCGGTAGCTTACCATTTCAGAGGCTCAGTTTATTTTCATCACGGCAAGAAGCATGGTGGTGTGCAGACAGACATGATCCTGGGGGA
The DNA here is from genome assembly GCA_033318265.1 of Phyllotis vaccarum. Classification (NCBI taxonomy): domain Eukaryota; kingdom Metazoa; phylum Chordata; class Mammalia; order Rodentia; family Cricetidae; genus Phyllotis; species Phyllotis vaccarum. The sequence continues at coordinate 100,715,151 of JARWLC010000003.1, forward strand.
ATGGCTGAGAGTCCTACATCTTGTAGGCAACAGGAAATCGACTGACACACTGAGCAGTATCCTGAGCATAAGAAACCTCAAATTCCGCCCCCATAGTGACACCCGTCCAACAAGCTTATACCCTCCAGCAGAACCACATCGAATAATGTCACTCCTTACATTCAAACCACTACGTCTGTTTTACAGCCTCAGTTTCTCTGGTTTGTTTTCTTCATATTACAGCTCACAAGACCCCTCAGAGACTGCTCAGTCTTATCCTACTACCTTGTGACCCTTCAGCTACGGTCCTGTGCTGCTTGATTTTTCCCCCCATAGTCTCAGACTAAATGTCTATTTTAAATCAGTGGCAGAAACAAACAGAGCGTCCCAACAAAGCCAGGCTTGTTGACCTGGAATAAAGAATCCATATCCCAAAGGAACCCTGAGATGTCTCACCCCAGGATAGTTATAGGATGTCAGGAAGAGTGGTGCTGAGGTGACATTTTAATAATTGGGGTTTCATGAGGCTCCCAGCAAAGCAGAGTGTAAAGGAGTCAGTGTCAGGTCTGGATTGAGAAGTGAGCCCAAGGTCCTCTCACCTAGGACTCTGTAAAGAAGGATGAATCTAGAAGGTACCACAATTTGAAACTCTTTGCTTGTGATATAGACAGACAACTGTTATATAAAATTTCTGGCCCTGCCTACCTCCTTAGTCCAAATGAGTTTCTTCTGCCCAAGGCCTGGCTTAGCCCAAAGTTCAAACCCACAGCCCTGCTTGGTCCCAAATAATCACACAAAGGCTTATATTAATTACATGCTGTTTGGTTTATGGCTCAAGCTTATTGCTAGCTAGCTCTGGAATTTTTAACTCAACCTATTACTATTAATCTGTCTTGCCACGTGGCCCATGGTTTACCTGTATGTACTCCGTTACGTATTGCTTCTTGGGAGGCTGGATTGCACCTACTGTGACTCTGCCCTCCTCCCCCTGTATCTATGTTTGGACTTCCTGCCTACTTCTAAGCTGCTCTGCCATAGACCAGAACAATTCCTTTATTATCCAATGGTATTCACAGCATTCGCAAAGACATCCCACATCAAACAACTGTGGCCTTGGCTGGTTCTTCTCTTAACTTTCTGGGAAGAGGGACCTCAGTTGAGAAAATGTTCTATCAGATTGCCTGTAAGCAAGTCTGTAGTAGTTTCTTCTCCCCCCCTCTAATTCATTCATTTTTTTTGAGGTGTGGGGGCTTCTCTGTGTAGAAGACCTAGCTGTCCTGGAACTCTGTAGACCAGCTGTCCTGGAACTCTGTAGATCTGCCTCTGCCTCTCAAGTGCTGGGATTAAAGGTGTGCATCACTATGTGCTGGCCTGTAGTGTTTCTTGATTAATAATTGATGTAGGTAGGTCAATCCCACCAAAATGAGGTGCCACCTTGCTATGAGAAAGCAGCTGAGCGAGCCATGAACAACAAACAAACAAACATGGCTCCTGCTTCAATTCCTGCCCCCAGGTTCCTACCTTGAGTTCCTTCCCTGGATGATGGACTACAACTGTAAAATGAAATACTTTCTTCTCCAAACTGTTTTTATAGTCAGTGTTAGGTTAGTAAGCTAACTAAGACGCCGTGTTAGAGTGAAGTAGAGCCCTGAGCAACTGGGGAAATTTCATTTTGTTTTTTGAGACAGAGTTTCTCTGTGTAGTCCTGGGCTGGCTGTCCTGGAACTTGCTCTGTAGACCAGGCTGGCCTTGAACTCAGAAACCCACCTGCCTTTGCCTCCTGAGTGCTGGTATTAAAGACGTGGCCCACCATGACCAGGCAAAATTTTATGTTTATTGATAGAATTAATTTCTTCTAGGGTTGGAGTGAGAGCTAAAGCACTTGCTTCTCTGTTGTGAAGACTGATGTCTGAGTTCCACATATCAGGTGGTTCAAAATACCATTCCAACTCCAGTACATCTGACATTCTATTTCTGGCCTCTGTGGGCACTGGCACAAACATGCACAGAGAGAAAAAGAGAGAGAGAATTAAATACAAATAAATGTATGCCCCCTACACATTTTCAAGTGGCTTCAGAATCCCAGCAAGGGTCTCAATGCTGGTTCTAAGAAAAGAGTGTTTCTAGGATGTTCCACTCCCATACACCTCCATCACTATATTCACCAAAGCATTCCTTGCTACCCATCCCCCTGGCCATCCATGTCACTGGCTCCAGGTTTTGGACCTGGACATCTGCCCAGAAAAAGTGTCAATGGGCAGAACAGGCATGACCCTGAAGGCTCCTAGGAGCACTGGAGCACTCTGCAGGCAATAGGTATCTCTTAGGCTTTCCAAGCCTCCTGGGAACAATTTGTCCTGTTCCCCTTTCCCATGAGGCCCTGTGAGGCGGTGTGCAGAAGGCACTGAGATTGTGCAGGCTTCTGTGACTAGCCCCCAGGCTGTTTCACCCTTCTGTGTCACTTTTGGCTCAGTGACAGGGTAGGCAAAGTAACCGAAGGCAGAGTCCAGACTCTACAAGGACAGGCCATGTATCTCAACTAGCCATGAGCCCCAGGGCACACCAGCTTCCCAGGCTGGCCTCCAGAGCTAGCAGCCACACACAGGGACCAATCTAATTGACTCAAAAATGGAGTAGTGAATAGGTCCTCAGACTGTGGTAATGAAAACACCATTGACTGAAGGGCTGATTGAGAACTCTTTTCGAGAGATAACTGTGAAGTGAGAGGGTATGTCTGACAGAATGCCTGCTGGGACAAGTGTTCCCTCAGACACACCCGGGAGGCATTTCGGTTTCCTACATTCTGACTTGGAACAAAATGACCTCAGGTACCTGTTAACCATTTTGTCACTCATTTTGGGGACTAGAATCCCCGTCTGTATAGTCTGATCTACTGATTAACCTTCAGTGACTGTGGAGATTTGGAATGTTGCTGATCTGATAGCCTAATTATAATTTCCTTAGCACCCTAAGGGTCATTAATTATAATTTCCTTAGCACCCTAAGGGTCATTCCTTGCCTACCTCTGCATCAGACCTAACATCCCAGTAAACAGGAAAAAACATTTGGCATGTATTTAGTTAACAAAATCACATTTTCCACCAATCAAAAAGCTAAGATCGGGGCTAGCATCGGAGGCATATACCAGTGATACCCCCCCACCCCCATTATAACTGCTGTCTTCATGTTTCCACCAATGTGTTTTTAAAATGTCTTCATTTATAATTTTCTTTGTAAAACTCTATGAAATGTTGTCTCCCGAATGGTGCCATTCTGGCCCTTATGGCCCATCCTCCTCCCCAAAGGACTAAAACCTTATGTTAATAGGGGGATTAAGGAAAAACATGCTTTCCTGCTCCTTATCACTGCCACCTGCTGAGTGCTAGTCTTTTGGGATCTTGGGTGTGCCCAGATGAGGGGGCAGGGTGTGAGAGAGTTAAGAAGGAAGCAGAGAGTGGGGGGAGAGCAGAGAGGCTGAGACACAAGGGCAGAAGCGGGAGACAAGCATGGAGTAGAGTTAGTAGAGTCAGTGTGAGTGGAATGGGAAGAAGGAATCCAACATGGCGGGAAGCTAGAGGGAAAAAGGCTAGGTGAGATGCATGGCAGGAGAGAAGCATGGCAAGGGGAGAAATAGGTCTAAGATATAAGATGTGAAAGACCCCCCCCGGGGGTGGGGGACCCCCGAAACAGACCTTTCCTCAGGAGGAGACCCCGGGACCCAAGGACCGAGCCACGACCACAGATCAGATGCAAACAGCACGAGGTTTATTGAATAACACAGGTACCTGCGGGCGGTCAAGTCTCTCGGGAGGACTTGCACGCCCAGCCCTTTGTTCAGGGCCTTTTTATGGGGTTGGGGTGGCAAAAGCGTGCGTACAGAAGCAAAAGCATAGTTACAAGGTTTTCATTGCCTGGTTTGAATGAAGCCATCTGTTGAGGGGGTGAGGGCCAGGTCACCATCTGGCCTGACTGATATCGCCCACCCCCAGGCGGCCTGCTGTTTATCTTTCTGGGAACTCTTTGTCTTTTATTTCTTCCTGGAACTTCCCCTGGTCCTTGACTGGGGCCAGATCATGTAGCCAAGTAACTATTATCTCTCTTCCCCCTCTGCCCTGATGACATTGTGAAAGCTTTTATTATTAAGTTTCGCAGGGATGGTGTCTCCAGTATCAGGATGTATGTTTTAGGGCTTTTTTTAAGAGCAGATGTACAGCCCACAGGGGAATCAGTTTGTCCTTGGTTGGGGAATGTTTGGCATCTGGCCCCTGACCACATTCCTCCTTTGTCCTGGCCAAGGCATCTGGTCCTGTTGCTAACTGCAGTTTTTCTTTTATCAGCGGAGCTAATCTTTACTGTCCTGTTAACATGTCTTAGGCAAGTTTACTCATTGTTTTTGCAAACGTGCTGTGGCTATCATTACTCCTTGGGCAAGAGGAAATTGCTAAAACAGGAGGGGGGCTGCTTAAGCAAAAGGGGGGGGGGTCTTACAGATGTACTGAATAAAGCTCGGGTCTCTCATTGTGATCCTGAATGATGGAACCTAAATGACTCCTGAGTGCAGATTATTTAACCTCGACGCCCCTCAACTGGACAAGACTTGAACCCCCGAGAAACAGGACGCGGTAATGAAACGCTTCCATATTGGAACATTATACTTGAGGAAATCTAAGGTCTATGTTCCCAGCCATGGTCACTCAAATTTGGTTCTAGAATAAACTGTACCTTATTTGGTCTGGGGTGAGAAATGTCATTTTTTGCTTCACAATCCTTGCAGAGTCATAATTAACATGTTTAAGGGGGTAGCTGGAAGTCTCCAAAGTATCATATAATCACAAATTTTTAAATTTTCTTTTCTTTTTGATTGTGTGCACATGTATGTCTGTGAGTGGGTAGAGAAGGTATATGCATAAGAGTGCAGGTGTCCTCCTTCACTCCAGCCCAAAAGCACTGGATCTTCTGGGGCTGGAATCATAGGAGGTTGTGAACTGCCCAACATGGGTGCTGGGAACCAAACTTAGGTCCTCTGCAGGATCAGTACTCTCTCGACTGCTGAGCCAACTTTCTGACCACTAACTGTTGCACAAATAAAGGAAACTCAGGGATAGATCTCTGGGAAAAGCGGAGATAGCAGAGAAGAAACACCACAGTCAGATCTCACCCAGCTGTCTTCCAGCTTCCTCAGCCTTGCTCCTCCTGGCTTCTTCTGCCTGCTCTGTCTTTCTATGCCTACCTTAAATACTTTCTTCTCTGAGTTAAGGCATGGTACCACAACTGCCTGCCTGGGAGCCTGGAACTCCTTCTGTAAACTAAGATGACCTCAAACTCAGATTGGATTAAGGGCGTAGGTCACCACTCCAGGGATATTCCCTGTGCTGGGATTAAAGGTGTGGGTTACCACTGTCTGATCCTCCTAGACTGACTGTGGGTAGATCCCTCTGACATCTCTGGCTGTTTTTATTATATTTGAAAAATATCCCCACAGTAATTTCTGGTTGTTCCTTTGCCTCTGGCACCATCCTTCTCTGAAGGTAGTTTACGGTCACAGAAGGGACAAGGGCTGCTAGACCAAAGAGCCGAAATCTCAGATGGTACAAGCTGAGCAGCTGGCAAGTGGATATGGCGAGACTGTGGAGTTGGTGTGGGGTCCACCAGTTCGCCTCTGAGTGAACCCGACTATGTAGCCCAGGCTGACCTCTAACTTAATACCCTCCTGCCCCAGACTCCCACACACTGGAATTACAGGTGTACAGTACCACATACAGCTTTGTCTCCATGGGTCCCCTCAATTTGGAGGGTTCATCAAAATTAACCAGAGGGAATGAGTTGTTTTTCTGTTGCTGGCTGAAGAAGAGGGGTGTGGATTTAGAGTTAGAACATCCTAAATGCCCAGGCTGTCTGTATCTAGGACAGGTATCCTTGGAAGAGGATCTCCTGCCAGCCAAACAGATGCCCTAACTGGGCTCCTGAACTTTCGTAGGTGGTTCAACCTATTAGAGAATTTTGGTCTGCCCTTAACTGCTAACAGGGAGGACCTGAACTCCATGTACTTGTCAGACAGAAAAACATTGAGATCCCTGCAGCTCAACATTCACCAATGCTCAGTTAAAAAAAAACAAAACAAGACATGAGTTCCCATTGTTCCTCTAGAGTCCATAAATTGAATTCATTTAAAAAAAAAAAAAAAAAAAGTCAGCCCTTAAGAGAACTGGGTGCCTATATGCATATTTTGGTTCTCTGTTTAGCTAAGGTTTTTGATTAAGATTCCTGTTACATAATTGTCCTATCTCCTCATGTACTTGTCATTAAGAGTGTTCAGAATTGGGGCTGGAGATGCTCAGTGGGTAAGAGCTCTTGCAGAGGATCCAGGTTCGGTTCCCAGCACCTGCATCATGACTTACAACTGCCTATAATTCCAGTTACAGGAGGGTCCAGTGCCTTCTTCTGACATTCTCAGGTACTAGGCACTCATGGTGCACAGAAACACATGGTGTCAAAACACTCTTTACATAAAATAAGATAAGTGGGTCTAGAAAGGAATTACATTACAGATGATGTTCAAGTTACCAGGCAAATCCCTGCTTTTTGAATGCTCGTTATTAACGCTCATGATTCATGCATCTTAGCAACTCATACCTACATCATGTCCTATATCAAATAGCACTGGTGTGTGTTAACTAATATGATGTGCTAGAAATAATAGTGTGACTTCTGGGGCCAATCTATAGAAGATACAGTGGCTACAGAGGCTGGGAGTGTAGCTCAGTGGTAGGGTGCTTGCCTAGTGGGCAGGAAGCTCAGAAGCACTGGCTTTGACCCCTAGGACTCCTTTGTAACACACACACACACACACACACACACACACACACACACACACACACACACACACACACACACACACTATGGTTTTCTTATATTGTTCACTCTGGGGAAAGGTAAGTGCCATATTGTAATGATACTCAAGCAACATCATGGTCATTGTGGCAAAGAATGGAGGCCTCCTGTCAACAGCCAGCAATAACTTGCCAGTCATGGTGGTGAGCCATCTTTGAAGCAGATCTCTAGCCCCAGCTTTTTAATTAGTTGTTTTGTTTTCTGAGACAAGCTCCTATTATGGGTGGCTTTTTCCCTGCTGATAGGGTGAGAGTCTCCATTGTTTTGTTTGATTGGATGCACAAAGAGCTAGCATCCCTCCAAATGTTTGTAAAATCCTGTCTGCAGGCACCTTGTCAATGGTCACTTAAATGGTCCAGCAAACTCTAAATGAGAAAATGCTGTCTGCCTACATCCCATCCCCCAAGGTTTAGGAGCCTGGAGGATCTGGGAACCAGCCTTACAGCTCAGCTTGTTCTCATGGGGACACTGAGAAGCAGGAAGCAGGTGTCAGAGGAAACTGAAACAAAAATAAAAAAGCATTCTGAGATCTTCAGTTAAAAAGCAGATCTGCCTCACCCAAATCTACCTATGTCCTTGGAGGTATCTTGGTGTCCTCTCTCTCTCTCTCTCTCTCTCTCTCTCTCTCTCTCTCTCTCTCTCTCTCTCTCTCTCTCTCTCTCTCTCTCTCTCTCTCTCTCTCCTTGAGACAGGGTTTCTCTGTGTAGACTGGTGTCCTGGAATTTATTCTGTAAATGAAGCTGGCTTCAAACTCAGAGATCTATCTGACTCTGCCTCTCAAGTGCTGGGATTAAAGGTGTGCCACCACACTCAGCAACCTCTTTTTTTCTTTACCCTTATATTTAAATCTATATTAAAATATTTTTAATGAACCACAACAACAATTCCAGGCATGATGGCATATGTCTTTAATCCCAGAATTCAGGAGGCAGAGGCAGCCAGTCTACATATAAAGTTCCAGGACAGTCAGGACTACATAGAAAGATCTTCCCTCAAAATTCTTAACTAATAAGAAAACCCACCATGACAAAAGGCAAATGGAAGTCTGAGGCACGAGCATCACACTCCCCAAGGATGAAGGTCTATTTCAAGGCCATGGCTGTTCCAGTCCCCATTCTGAAACAAATACAAGAAACGACCAATGTCAACTGCTTCCCAAGGTACTCACCATCACAGCCTCCTGGAACAGTCCCCATACTTATTTTATATTATGAGTACTTTGCCTGCATTGTGAAAGAACATTGTGTACATTCCTGGTGCCTACAGAATCAAGAAGAGGGTGCTGGATCCCCTGAAATCAGGGTTACTGATTGGAGCTGCTAAGTCGATACTGGGAACTGAACCCAGTTCCTCTGCAAGCTGGTTCTCACCCAGAACTTTTGTGGGTTCAAACTTTGTAACCATTCTCTTGAATATCTACTTTGTCAAGAACACTACTGTTGTCCCATTTTACAGGAAAGCACACTAAGACTTGAGGTGGTTGTTCCATGCACGTTTCCTTTGGTCAGTCTTAGATAGTGCTCTCCATACTAGGAGACGAGACAGATGTTCACTTTTCTATTAAATGAAGATGTAGCCTTAAAATAGGAAAATGAATGTCCAGATTTTCAAGCCAAGCAAGGTGTAAACATTGCCATCTCATAAAGAATTTCAAAAAGGATGCAATCGCCAGATTTTATGAGCTAGAAGACATGTTAGAGTTAACCTGAGGCCCACAAAGAGGAGCCCGGTTCAGTTCCTGGGGTAACTGCTTCTTCCCACCCTATTGGAATGCTTAGCGTTGTGTGCACCTGCCTAAGGTTGATTACAGCACAACACATTAGGGGTCACATCCCTGTCCCGGACCAAGAAGCTAGTGGCACAATTCAGCCACAAACTGCACCGTGTTGAGGAGGCTGTGGCAGCAGCCAATGGGCATTAACTGAGGGCAGGAGAAGCTGGAGTGTGACCCTGGCTCAACCCCATAGAGACCTACACTCACTTTGAAGTGTCATTCCAAACCCAGGACGAGTTCTTAAGTTGCCATGAGGGATGTTCAGAAACATGAATTCATACCAAGTTAATAGTGATTCAGTGTGCCAAGAGGCAGGGTAGCACAATGGTTGAAGGTACAGACTCAAAGCCAAATTAACCGGATTCAAATCTACTAAGACCTAGAGCAAACTAAGCCTCCAGATCTCATCTCTTTGTAACATGGCACTGATAACAAAGTCCTTTCCATTTGTCGGGAAAGGTGGAAAGGCTCACGATGTTTGCCTGCTGTGGCAGTGAGTCCTTGTACCTTGTAATGCCAGCAGTTGGGAAATAGAGACATGCAGATTCTGAGTTGAAGGTTCTCCTCAGCTGTATATCAAGTTCCAGGCCAGCTAGAGCTACATATTAAGTACTTATTGACAAGAGAAAGAATTGGGAGGATGCTATGTTCAAGTAGTGCCTAGCACAAACCTTCTAGAAGCTTATGAATTTGAATAAAATATAATGACATGTAAGTCTCGGTTGTTCATGGCTGACTACTTCTTCAGTTGGGGGGGGGCCTTGGGTGCTGCAAAAACTCAGGCTGCCCATGGAAAACTGTCTCAGTCAGAAAAGAGTCCACTGACTGTGAAGTCCAGACACTAGGTCAGAATGAGGCTGCCCTTAACACATCCAGCTGGCAGGTTGTAAACTAGACACCACGTGGTCTCCTGATCACAGCTGTGGAATCCCCCAACCCTCCTGGGACAGCTCTATCCCACAAGCAATAAGAATGATTATGTGAACCCGGCTGGAATGGGTGTAGTAGTGAAGCAGATTTGTCGGATAAAAATGAAAGGGGTCTGAAACCCTTGCCATGCATGGAATAGGAAGATTGGATTTTTATATATAGTCACATCCCAAAGCTAATCCCACATTAGCAGCTGTACTTACTTGTGAAGAACCCTGGAAAGGAACTCAGGTGGAAAAAGAGCTTCTGGGTAGGAATGGATCTGATGCATTACTAACACACAGGTGACAGGCAGTAAATGTTTGCTCAATGAGGAGAGGAGCCCATGCTCTGTAGGTAACCAGCAACAGGTTCTCTCCCACTTGCTCGCCTCTCTCAAAGGGCTTCTATGTTCCCATTTGCCCCTGGACTTGGTATCTGAGAGTCTACCAAAGAATAAAACTGCCCATTTCCAACCTCAGGAGTTAGCCAGCCCCCAAGGAAGACCTATCTTAGCCTAAGACCCTCTGCCCTTCCCCTCAGTGGAGAGACCATCTTCCTGAGCTGGGCTGGTATGTGTGATGGGAGAGGCAGAGCTGGTGATGTTTTTTTTTTTTGTTTTGTTTTTTTTTTGTTTTTTTTTTTTTTTCTTTCTTTCTACTCTTGAAAGTGGGACCTGAGATCTCTCACAGGAGGACTCTCAGCTCTCCTCTCAGACTGACTGTCCCCTGCAGGGCAGAACACTCCTCTCCTACCAACTCACTGAAGACTACCACTCAGAGAATAAGTTCCAATTCTGATGAAAGCAAATTTTATCTAATAAAGTGGCTGAATTTCTTTTAGTATTTAAAAATTGCATTTATTAGTGCACATGTGAGGGAACATGTGTTTGTCTGTGTGTGTGTGTGTGTGTGTGTGTGGTGATATGTTTCATATTTAATAAAAACCAGTCTGAAATATGAGAGGGATCTACCTACAGTCAATCCAGGAGAGTCAGAGAGTGGTAACTCACACCTTTAATCCCACCACAGGGAGTATCCAGGAGTGGTGACTTACGCCCTCAATCCCAGGAGATCTGAGTTGGAGGCCAGTTTAGTTTACAGAGGGCGTTCTAGGCTCCCAGGCAGGCAGTGGTGGTGCCAGGTCTTTAATCTTAACCTGGATGTGAAACAACTGGGTGAAGAGGGTATTTAAGGCAGGCATAGGAAGACAAAGCAGACAGTAGAAGCCATGAGGAGTGGGGCTGAGGAAGCTGGAAGACAGCTGGGTGAGATCTGACTGTGGTGTTTCTTCTCTGATATCTCAGCCTTTCCCTGAGATCTGGCTCTGAGTTTCCTTTATTCGTTCAACATGTGTGTGTGTGTGTGTGTATATGTGTGTGAGTGTATGGTGTGTGTGTGTATATGGAATGTGTATGTATGTAAGGGGTATGTGTGTGTGAGTGTATGGTGTGTGTGTGTGTGTATGGTATATGTGTGTGGGTGTGTGTGTGGTATGTGTATCTGTGTGAGTATATGGTGTGTGTGTATATGAGTGTATGGTGTGTGTGTATGGGGGTGTGTAAATGTATGGTGTATCTGTGTGTATGTATGGGATGTGTGTGTGAGTATATGGTGAATCTGTGTGTGTGTATGGGGTGTGTGTATAAGGGGTGTGTGTGAGTGTATGGTGTATCTGTGTGTGTGTATGTGTGTATGGGATATGTGTGTGAGTGTATGGGGTGTTTGTGTATGGGGTGTGTGTGTGAGTGCATGGTGTGTATGGGGTGTGTGTATGTGAGTGTTTGTATTTTCTTGAGAAGTTATGTACCTCCACAAGAATACTGGCAATGTCTTTCTCAAGTCCCCCTCCCCCCCCAGGATAATGGTAACTTTATATAATAAACTTAAGCATTCTTTTTTTTACTATCATCACAATCATATTATTCCTTCTAATAATATTTTCCCGAAAATTTATAAAGGGCAAAGTATGAAGAATTGTATTAACTCTTGTGTGTGATGAAATTCAGCAATGAAGCTGGACTGGGGTGCAGCGTGATGGTACAGCTGTCCTTGCAAAGCCACCAGGTCTATCCTAGCACTTAGGGGAAAAAAGGGGGGAGGCATGCCAGGTGTCATGGTGCATGCCTTTAACCCTGGTACTTTGGAAATGGAGGCAGGAGATCTCTGAGTTACTGACAAGTTAAGGCTACACATGATGAGACTTCATGTAAGACACAACAAAAATGGGAAAGAATAAAGCCAACTGGAGTGCATACTGTGTATATGTGTGTGCATGTCTGTATGTGTATTCGAAAGTTCATGTAAATGTGCATGTGTATGTATTGTTTACATTCGTTGAGGTTTCTTCTGAAGTATGTAAATCCCTTGAAAATATATATTCTGTTGTTTCTGGAATGCACACCATTTTGTAGCTGTCTGCTGGATTGAGTGATGCACAGCAGTTTTCTATTAAACTGAATGAAGTTGTGTTCATTAATTTTTATGTCAAGTTGATGGAATCTGGAGTGATCTGAGAGAAAGGAACCTCAATTGAGAAAATGCCCCCGATGAAATTAGCAGGTGGAGGTGAGGAGAGGTTTCAACTACAAAGCTGGAGGCCAGCCAGGTACCTTCTAGCCCGTCTTCCCTGTTTAAATCACACTGAAGTTGATTTTTTGTCTGACTTTTTTTTACATGACCTATCTGTGTGTGGGTCTGTACTTATGTCTCACTAGGATTTATACCTGGAGGTGGTATTATTTCCCAATAAATTCGATGACTTTTCAGACATTATTTCTAAAATATATTTTCATTTCCTTTCTCTCTTTTCTGGATGGGTTAGTGTCCTTAAAGTTGTCAGCCATCAAGTTAAAAGTTTCTATTGAGTGTGTCACTATGTCAGTGCTAACCTTTAGTTTTGAGAACATAGTTTTTGGTATTTTGTTTGGAATAGGGTTAACTATGTTGCCCAGTAGACACTCCTGCCTCATTCTCATCTTCCCCAGTAGTTAGGACATAACATGTGCCCCTGCTACTATTTGCGGCAAGTTCTGAGTTGGTTGTTCTTTGCACTGAGGGGTAGACCCAGTAATCACAGTACCCAGGCTCAATGGCAGTTTTCAAGTTCTTATTTGGACTATCTTTCCATTCAGACTAATTAATTTTGTTATCCTGACACAGCCCAAGTCATCTGGGAAGGAATTTGGGTTGATAAAATGCCTTCATCAGATTGGCCCATTGTGGTTATATTTGTACTCTAACAAATAAAGCCTGAATATCAGAGGGAGAGACAGCCACTAGTTAACCTTAGAGGCCAGGCAGTGGTGACACACACCTTTAATCTCAGCATTTGAGAGGAAGATTAGGATTCAAGGCCACCCTGGGCTACACAAGATTGAATCTGTCTAAGAGAGAAACAGAGCCAAGGGTGGTGGTAGTTTACACCTTTAATCCCAGCACTAAGGAGGTAGAGACAAGAATATAAGGTAGATGGAGAAAGGATCTCCCTCATTACAAGTTGAGGAGCTTGTCAGGTAAGAGTGTGGCTGTGGCTTGTTTTGTTCCTTTGTGTCTCTGACCTTTCAACATTTATTCAGACATCTGGCTCCAGGTTTTTATTATTAAGACCAATTAGGATTCTTGTTACAGCCTGTATCCATTTGTGGGGTATTTTCTTGATTGGTGATTGATATGTGGGAAGACTCAGTTACCTCTGGACAGGTGGTCCTGTGTTGTATAAGAAGGAAGCTGAGCAAAACATGAGCAAGCCTGTGAGCTTAAGCTGTTAAATTATTTTTCAAACAGGGTCTTATGAACAAATTTAAGTAGCCTGAATGACATTCTACTTCCTGAGTCCTAGGATTACAGGCATGTACATGAAGACCCAGTTTATGTGGTGCTCCACCATGCATGCTAGGCTAGCAGTAGACCTTGAATGCTAACAATTGGCCAGGTAAGATATGCCTACTGTACAATAGTGGAATGACTGTTATGAGACATCTGTCCTAGATAGCACTGTACAATAGTGGAATGACTGTTATGAGACAGCTGTCGTAGATAGCACTCCCAATTACTGTGACCTAAAGTCTGAACTTTAGTTGAGAAATTACCTATATCTCTGTAGATTGCCTTGATGCTGGAGGGCCCAGCCCACTGTGGTGGTGCCTTCCCTTATGCATGTGCTTCTGTGCTCTGCAAGAAAGCTAGCTAAACATAAGCCTGTGCATAAGCCAGCAAGCAGGGTCCCTCCATGGTTTCTGCTTCAAGATACTGCTTGAGCTCCTGCCAGACTTCCTTCAATGATAGACTGTAGGACACAGGGCCTATTCCTTAGAAGGGAATTCTTATCTGGCACTACCAAGTGGTCAAAAGCCATGGGATATATATGTGTGTGAGTGTCATGGGCCCTGAGACAAACCTACTACTACTGTTGTTTTGCTAAATGAACATGCTACCAAACTGCCTTCTAAATATTTTATACTGGAGCTTAGTACCAATTTCAATCCTGGCCAGAGTAGCTCCCCCTCCCCATGGGTGGCCATTAGTGCTCATAGCTGGTCAGAATGCCAAGACTGAATGCTGAGTGAGTGCAGTTCTAAACGGAACATCTGTATCAACTCCTCCAAAGCTCAGGGAACAGAGACCACGGCAGAAGAAATGGTTAAGAGCCACAAGATGGGATGGAGTGTTGTGAAATCTTCTAGACATGGCATGGTCACACTCATGAATTCACAGACATCTACCATAACCTGCACAAAAGCAAGCCAGCTGACATTCTAACATACTCGAGGAGCTATGGGCAACCAATATGGGGTGGGGTGGGGTGGGGTGGGGTGGGGGGAACGAGCCATTTTTCTTCAGGTTACAGTTACTATCCATGCTCTGGTGGATGGTCCCACATCCAAGCAGCACTATCTGTAATCAATGGGTTATTTAACAAATTAAAAATGAAGGAGGCAGGGTGAAGCACACTGGAGGAGTGGGAGGGGGTACTGGGTTGGGTATGATCCAGATATCCATATATGAGACTGTTGAATAAATATTCTCATAGAATATATAATTTTCAAGGCTATGAGGGGGTTGAACCACTACAATATTTATCTGGCATCCATTGCCACTCACAAATGTCATCTGCTATGTCTGCGTCTTCAAACATAATATTCTGACACACAAAGCCATTTAACTACTAAAATGAGCAAAAAGATGATACTGTACCTCCAATAATTTAACATGTTTCTCCAAAGAAAAGATATTCTGTCACAACTTAGACAATCAAGCATTATTCCAGATCTCATGTAAAAGTCCATACAAAAACCTGAAATGCCCCTCAAATGTCTTTAGTGGCCACATTTCAAGTAATTCAGAACCAATCCAAGCTGGATCTAGTGCATAGGCTGACAGCCCCAGCTATTAACCTAAATATTTTTTTTAAAGTTTAATCAATCTCAACCACCATTTGAGGTATTTTTACACCATAAAGGTTTCTTAAGATACTGTCAGAAACAAATGTCCCTAAGTATTACTGTCTTTCCAGATCATAACAGTAACATCTTTACAAGTGAGAAACACGTGCTACACACACACACACCCACACACACACAAAGACCCCAAACAGCAATGCATTTATCACCATGAGGCTATGTAATATGAAAAATAGGAAATGAAGATAAAAACTCCCATTTATGTTTTTAGTCTCTAAAAACCCAAAGTTTTATTAACATTGTTAGCTGTACTCTCAAGGTCAACAAATCAACTATTAATATAAAATTTTATCAATCTGTAAGAGCTGAGGAGTTAGAATATGTCTGTTGTGGAAAGCTTTTTTAATCACTAAGATTTTTATTTTCTCTTTCAAAAAAATGTTTTTTAAAAAGGATCTACATGGCCCAGGCTAGTCCCAAACTACAACTCTTCTTGGTTATTGAAATTAATGTGAATTAACTCTTAGGGGGTTACCCAGGTATGAGCTCCATGAGTTAGATCTACTTGTTCTTGCCTCACCCATGAGCCAAGTGATCAGGAAAGGGTCACAAAAGCAAATGGCAAAACTGGGCTCAAACCAAAGTCTGTACAATGAATGACCTAAATTCATTTTTATCTACTACACAAAGCTTATCTTCAGGGGGTAACAATTAACTTCCTTGTTTTTAACTTGGTCATTTATGTACTTAAGTTTTATACAGCCTGACAATTTCCGAATGAACAGTTCCCACCCACCTTATTCACTATGCCAGCTGAGTTCATGCCACTCTATCTTCAACATGCAGAGCTGCCTATGGCCAGACCCAATTTATTCACATCTCTCATCAGACCACCACCACCTCCTCTACCCTTCTTGAAAACTATTTATACCTTGTGATATACAAATAGGACTTGTGTGCCAGTCCTGATAACAATATCATTATTCTAAAAGCCTAAAACCTTCAAGTTGATGACAGGGGCTGTATTTTATCTTTTAAGTATCTCCAGTGTCTAGCAGAGTATAAACTTTAATGAATTGCAATTAAGTCTCAAAAAAAAAAAAAGGAAATTCATTTGAAAACTTTTGCAATTTTCTAATTTAATAGAAATAACCAAAACAATATGGTTTTAAAACAAGGCTTTAAACTAATCTAATACAACTTCTACAACACATTCCAGAGCATTATAACCAGAATTATTTACAGGCAGCTAATGTATTAAATAGCCATGAAAAGAAAAAAAATTGATTTTATTACACGGCAGCAGAAAACACAGGAACAGAACAATTAAAAATTGTAACCTTGTTTTAAAAATTAAATATGATCATTTAGAGAATACAAACTACAGCAACAGCACTTTTTAAGAATCATTCTGAAGGACAGTTAACTATGTGCAAAAATAGTAGCAGTGATGAGGGACCAGTTCAAATACTGGAAGGGGAAGAATAAGGCTGTGACTTTAACCGGCTTTCCAAATGTGCACCTTGCGTTACAGGCTTACATCCACGTTTCACCGCTTTAAAACAGTAAACGCCTACGTTTCTCAAATCAGGAACAGACATAGGCCACAACTCAATGGAGTACCGTGGCACTTCAAGATAATTTTGGTACCTTTTTAGGAATTTGCTGAATGTAACAGTATCAGTTTTAAAATTTAACACTTGCTATAAAAGGGCTAACCTTGAGTCTATACATTCTGCAGTTTAACAAATATATCCAACTTGCTTTTGAAGATAATTTAGCTTCAAGATACAATAAAAATATATAAAGGATCATGTAAGGAAACAGAAGTAACTAAAATGGAAGAGATCCACTTCTGACCAAGTAAAACATGCATTTAGCCAAGTAAAGAAGCCGATATACCCAAGAGTAAATGCTGACATTGAAAATGTCTATGTAAACTGTGGCATATAAATTTTTTTTCTTAAAAAAGTACCTCCGTTTTTTTTTTTTTTTTTACTCAAACAGCTACTTTTAAAAAAATATGCAACTTTCCCAAATTTTTTAAAATAAAATGCCACAATATATTACTTCCAGCATACATTTAAATTTCTTAATTTTTTAAAAGATAGATTGGGTGATGTGCATACAAACTTTCCTATAAAATCACCACCCAGGAAAGGGTTATGACATGCTATTAGGAACAGACTTAAAGCAGCATTATTGCTTTATCAAGAGGAAGCATTAATTGGAAGAAGGAAGTTAATCCAGGCCAGGTATACAATCCAACTGTAACACACCTTGAAAATCTTAGTCACCTTCAGCACATAATGTAAAGAGGCAGAAATGGTGTGTGCGCCTGAATAGTGAGGGCATGTATGGCGGTGTGTGCTTGCATACTATGGTGAGACACATGCTAGGGTGCACTGTGGAGGTCAGAGGACAATTTCAGATGTCAGTCCACACCTCCATCTTTGAGACAGGAACTCAGAACTGAATATGCCAGGCTAGATGGCCAATGGGCTTCTGGAAACTCTACCTCTGTTACCCTCCCACCGTGCTGTAGGAGCTGCACTTCCAGATACACACTATTGTGCCCACCTTTATATAGGTGCTCATGCTTTCAAAATGCTTTTTACCCATAAACCATAGCTCCAGACCCCCCCCCCCAAGTTTTAATTCAAGGAGTTAGGTGGGTAGGTTTTTAAATTTCTTAAATTTTTATTAATAAAACCACTTATTAATCCAATTCAATGCTTGTTTCAACAAGAAACAGAATTTTTGTACTTTATGTGAAAATGAGGCTGGGTACCAAATATAAAGGCTAACGGAAGGCAGACTACAGCATATACTCCCCATTTTGGATAAAACAGACATATAGTAAGCCACAACCCAAGGGCAGAGTCAGAAGACCTCTGAATTTGCTGGCTTACTAACACTACTCACTAATAATTACATGGCAGGATACCTGCTGAGGTAATTGATAATTCTGTAATTTTCACACTTTAAATCTTTGGATTAACAAAAACAAAAACAAAAAACACCCAAAAACAACCCCCCCAAAAAACCCTCAAAACCTGTTATAAGAATGAGAACTGACTTTTAGTAACCTAAAATTCCCTCATAAAAAACAAGTGTGTGTGTGTGTGTGTGTAGGGGAGACCCACAACCTGTTGATTCCAAAGGGGGCAATTTCAGCAGGGGATCTGTGCTACCATAGCTCCACAGTAAGTTTGATGTCTGTATACAGAGCCAGGTTCATAACCTAACCAGACTCTAGAGCTTTCACATACAACACCTAATGAAATAGTTCACTCTCGAAGTCAAGCAGTGGAGTCAAGTGCTGAGATAGGTAAATTAAGGCCAGCAAAATGGGTTGAGAAGTATTTATTCTTAGTTCTCTGATGGGATTCTTCTTCATGACTGAGATAGAGGCTCTAACAAGGATGCAAACATGAGTCACCACATCTGTATCCAGGACTTAAGACACCACATAAAACAGGAAAATACAAAATAATTTGAGTTAAGAATTTTAAATTTTTGTACTCTTAAAACCATACTTCAGTTAAAGCTGAAGAGACTAGAAACACAATGATTAGTGTGCAAAAAGAGGGCTTGAAAGAAAGTTAAGCTGACTATCACTTAGAAGTGGCATGTTGACAGTAATTAAATTAATTCCTCAGTAGTAGGAGTATCTTTGCCAACAGAAATGGAGCCCAAGATTCACACGATATAAGGTAGATATAAGATTCGCCTTAAAGAAGCTTCTAATTGATGATCTTAAAAGAAACAAAGGGAAAATAAAAATCCTAAGTTACATGAGAATGACTTTAGAAAACATTCCCTC
This sequence comes from Phyllotis vaccarum, assembly GCA_033318265.1. NCBI lineage: Eukaryota > Metazoa > Chordata > Mammalia > Rodentia > Cricetidae > Phyllotis > Phyllotis vaccarum. The sequence continues at coordinate 100,733,931 of JARWLC010000003.1, forward strand.
TCAGGGATTCAAATACTGAGAAACATTTGCTTGAAATCTGTGTTTGCCCCACTTGACAGAGCTTATTTCTAACTTATTTCTAAGAGTTTTGTAAAAGATTACTATGGGAGCAAATATAAAACAGCGGCTCAGAAGCTCCACAAAATGAAGTTAACTCTCTACTCCCCAACTAGCCCAAAATATTTGCCCTTAGATATATACATCTACTTACAAAGTAGAATCAGATATCAAAGAGAGAGAAATAGGTATAAATAAAACATCTTAAAAATGAATTTTCTTCCTCTCATAGAAAACAGAACTTGAAACTTCAATAAAATGATAAAACAGTTTGGAGCTTTTTTTTTTAAAATGAAGTTTAAACTCTAAGTAAAGAGAAGCTAAAAGGAAGCCAGGAGATGAAGCAGTAATATGATAAATATTGTTTGGTGCAGTCTGAGAAGGTCTAAATCACACTTGTTACCCACATCCCTTGTTAAGAAAAGAAAACCCAAAGGAATCTGGATAATAATTTCTTTAGAGCACTTTATTTGATTCAATGCACACTAAAAATATTCACTTCTTTGACAATTATGTCAAATAGTTTTCTGAAGAACTCTACAGTCTGAACTGTTTAAACTGATTTTTGTTGAGGCAAGTGATGCGCCACACATCTGCTGACACTTGAAACGTTTCTGATTTTGATTCTACTTTGGTCACTTGGTAATTCTACTGTGTCCATACAGAAGTAGGACTACAACTTTAATCCAACGAGGATGCGCACACAGTCTATCAGCACACTTGATTTGAGCATCACCACAACCAAGAGAAGAAAAATAAACCAGATGGAGTTGGTCTATCTGCTTCAGGTACTACTTCTGTATCAGTTATGAAATAAAGTTGGGTTTACTCCAATTAACATTCAAGTGGGGATTGGCTTGTTTTAGGGATTTACTTACAGGGCTCTTTTAAGTCATTTAAAGCCCCCAGTCCATGCACATGTCCCACTTGGTGGACAGATGAATAATCTAACCCCACTGGGTTTATTTCAATATTTTGATATTTCAATAATAAGCTGCTTATGAAGATTTTATTGAGAAGTCTGTTCTCTATTAAAATAAGATAGAACCTCAAAATATGAATGTGAACATTAGAAATAGACAGCATATATTACAAATCCATTCTTGATAGGAACATTAGTAAGAATACACATTAGCTTAAAAAACAGGCTCAGCAAATGTTGCTGATCTGCCAGAAGTCTGAGCTCACTATTTACAAATAAGACAAAGTGAAATACAGAAAATTGTACACATTTGGTAGCTGACAGATTTCTGTTTACCAACAGTGGTCTACTGGAAACTGGTACAAAGAAAGCCTGGGTGAGGGTCTGCTGTCACCTTCGTAATCTAATTTACATGTACAGAAAACTCAGAAAGAAATGTTCTGCCTTTTGAGGGAAAAACTGTATGATCAGATGATCTGATCATTATATGTAATTGTTTGGATTTTCTGGAAATGATTTCCATAAACCTGTATGATCCACTACTTAAAGTTGCCATATTCATTTCAGTATACCACTGATGTTGACTAGATGATCAATGGTTTGATCTTAGACTCTATAACTAAGTAGAAAATATAACTACCAGTGAGTTCTTTAAACCAGTTTAAAAACCAAGGTCCAATAGTTTAAAAGGAGAGAAAATACAGTGGCATGATTCAATGCATGTTTAGTGACATTCCAGTGGAATCTCATCTACTGATTTTTATCCAGAAAACAACCCATTTGGAGTCTGTGTAGGAGGCGGCTTATAAGTTGTTTGAGTAACTGTGTGCTCTCAAAGAGACACATGATGCAACATGAGCCTTGTAGGCGTGCCTGACTCAGGATCCTGCACTAATTAACACACATGATCATTTAAGTTTCTAACAGCCAGAGAACCATCTTCATTTGTAACAAATTCTCAATCTCTTTCAATTTTGACTTTGTTCTTTCTTTAAAGTTGCAGAGTTCTCTCCCCATTTCTTGACAAGAATGTTTTCTGTGTCCATTATTTCAATCTAATACTGAAAGAAAGCTACCAGCTTCTTTAAGGAGGTACCCACTGTACACAGGATATTCCAGTAACACTTAAATAATTAATTTTTTGTTTTGTTTCCTTCTTCTTTCTTTCTTTCTTTTAAAAAACAACTCATTTCAGTCCACGCCATTTACTTTATATGCACTGGTCTCTCATCTGACTTTAGGCGCTTTCTGCGAGGTTGTATAAAGTCTTCATCAGAGTCTTCTGTTACTTCACCATCATCCTCTTCCTGCTCAAACTCTGGCAAAGGAGCGAAGGTCCTGTCTGAGTAGATCTCTGAGAGTTTATCTTCAAAGTACAATGCAACTGCTTTCCCTGCCTGAGCTACTTCTGAATCAGCCTGCAAGCAAAAGATAGGAATATTCAACTATTGATAATGCATATGCCTTCACCAAGTGTGCATGGTCTGAAAAGCTTACCTTCAAATTAATCTCTTGTGTGTCTGCATAAACTTGAACAACTTTCATCATCTAAAAAGGATACCAGAGTCAAAAAAAAAAAAGGGAAATTATAATCCTTTCTAAAGTTAAGAAACTGTATAGGATTGGTGACCAAAGTCAGCCATACTAGGGAGAACAAATTGCTAAAACCAGATTAAGTGCTACCTATAAAATTCTATAGAACACAAAACCACGTTCTTTACAAAACTGTTAATAGAGTTACTTTAAAGCCTCAATAACAGTCTCATTCCAAATTATTGAGGTTAATCTTAGTAGGAACTGGTCTGAAGACATCAATCTACTCAAGCAAAAAATATTGTGAAACAAATAATAAAAGAAATGCTATTTCTAAAACGCTCAACCTTTTCATGAGATAATCAGAATTTTATCTTTATGAAAATACATTAATCACTTTTTTTTTTTTTCTCATTTTGTTTTTTTTTAAGGCAGGGTCTCCCTACATAGCCCTGGCTGTCCTGGAACTACTCAATATATAGAACAGACAGGTCTAGAACTAGCGAAGATCTGTCTGCCTCTGCCTCCCCAAGTGCTATGACTAAAGGCGTGCACTATACCTAGCAGAATGTGTCTTTTTGTCAATGACAGTATACAACGGCATGTCCATTTGAAAATAAACTATTGAAAAAAAAAGACAAAATCTAGATTTTATACCTTGCAAATTTTAAGTAAGATCTTACTGATTTGCTCTATGGCAAAATCAAAGGGATTTCGGCTTGGGCATTAAAGCACCACCTGGATGTTTCTAGTCTAGCTGTTGGTAGACTTGGACTTTCTTCTAAGACCACCTTCTTATTCCATAGCAATAACAAACTTGACTTTATTCCAAAGATAACAAAAAGAAATTCCACTAACAAATTATATGTAACATTTTTTTCCCTTAAGGTATAGGTAATAAATACATTTTTAGCCACCAAGAAATAAAGTTAACAAAACTCTCATCGCAGAAACCAAACCCTCACCACTATGAATCGGGGATGCTATTCAATAGCGCTTCAGTTTAGTCTTAACACTCTATGTTTATGTGGCCAGTGATGGAACTAAACACAGGCAATTCGTTTTCCTATAAGTGCCCCAAATGTGGGCATACATAATCATATCCCACCAAATTACTCCATACTACCTTTTATTTTCAACCTCAGCTTCCACAGGAAATGATATTTAAAAACAATCTTAGTGTCTTCTATTTAAGAATATACTCCAAATTATAAATAATAAACTTTCTTCTTTGGAGTTGAAAGTAAAATCAAATTTCACTTTTATAGAATAAAGCTTTCTTTTTTTATAAAATGAAAAACAAAATAAAACAAAAAACCGAAATTAGGTAATTAGGTAATTCTTTCATTAGGGACACCCTCCCCCAACAAAGAACCAAATAAAGGAAAACTAACAAGACAATACTCTATAGGTTGGAAGCTAACATACTTCATTAAACCTTTCACAGTTCTTGAAGATCAAACGAACGTCAGCCACAAAATCATCTGGGATTTGGTAATGCTGGGAATGTTTCTTCTGAAGCTTCTTTTTCACCGTCGATAAATCCATTGGTTTCTTTATAATTTTATAGTAGTTTGGTATCTAAAAGATAAATCATGGCAGGTTAGGATTCTCGAAAAGATCAAGCTATTTAATTTGAAAATGTACAGCACATAATTATGTTTGAGGTATAGTGAAATGTATTTCAAGTTAGCTGTTCCAATTGTATCTTGAATACCAAATCTTACTGCAAAATATGTGCTAGTTTCCATGACTAGTGAAGTTTCCAAAGTCCTATAATCAGTAAGTATGAATGGAAAAAATGCAAATTTTCCTACCTTAAAACTTAAGAGCCGTACCCAGTTCATTTGGTACTTGATGACTCCTAAGAGCTCTCATAAAAAATTTTTAGGGGAATTATTTTTTAAAGTATATTAATGTTATGGTTAAAGTACAGTGTCTTAGAAATCATCATCACCTAACAAATCTTAGCAACACTGGAGAAAACTTTGCATTTGATGTGGGAACGTCTTTCTGTATGCTGTGAATATCATTTTTTAAATAAAGGACTGTTTTAGCCATGAAAAAGTAGGTGTGGAAATCAGAGAATAGGTAGGAGGAGGGCAGAGTCTGAGACAGATCAAGCCAGACGCCCAAAGGAGAAACATGTAAGGAACACAGGTGAGCCACAGGCCACATGGCAGACAGGTTAATAGAAATGGGTTGAGTTAAGATGAAGAAGATAGCTAGAAATGTGCCTGAGTCAGTTTTGGGGGCCTAAGCAATAGCGGAAAGATGGTGCTCTAGGACGGCATGTCTGTGGGCTTGGACCTCTGGCAAAAAAATCTCATTTTAACAGATGGCGCCAAATGTGGGACAAATACCCACATAAAGTCTGGAGAAAGTTAAAAAGAGCCGGCAGGCAGTGTGAGCCAGGCAGGTTCCCGAAGTCTCACAGAAGGCTCGGTAGCATGTGATTGATTTAAGGTTTCTGTTTATTTTGAACAAAAAAGAAACAGAGTCAAAGACCGTTTCTTAGTAGCAGCATTTTTTGGATCTGCTGTTTGCTGGTGACGAATAGAGGTGTGGCTCCTTTAAGAGAATTTCCTGACTCAGCTTTATCTGCAAAAAACTATGTGGCTCTTTAAGAGAGTGCTAGCATTTCAAAAGCTCTTCTGGTTGGAAAATGATTAAGGATTCACAATAAGACAGATTAAGATTAAAAAAAAAAAAAAAAAACTCTGTAAATGCGTTACCGTGTATGTATGTAAAAGGTACATAGGCTTCAGAGAGAGAAAAAAAAAAGTAGAGAAAGTTTTTAAAAAAGAGAAAGACTAATAAAAATATAATAAGCTATGTAAAGATGGAAAATAGCGTCAGGATTATGGTTATTATTGTGTTTTCTTTTAAGTTTTTAACTGATAATGAGCTAACTGCAGAAAGACGATTGATTGCGAAGGTTGCTAAGTTAAACAAGAATATATATTTTAAAGGTATCTTGACTTTGACATTTTTGTCTATGGATTTATTGCTTTGGAAGATATGCTCTGCTTTTATTAACACAGAAGATGAGAACCTGTGGATTGCTTCCAGGCTCTTATCGTTTCATTAACCAAGACCACCTGAAAATTCTCTGATGGAAAGGCTATAGACTAAGATGATCCATCCTGAGGACCCTCAAAAGATTACCAGCGCCTCTTAATCAGCAGGAAGTAGCTAAGCCCAAATTCCCAAAATAATGTTCATAAATGTTTGTTTTCATTATGAATGGTCATAGTAGTCTCTTTCTAAGAAGAAATAGGGGATATGGTATATGAGTGATTAAAAAAAAAATAGATTACTGAATTTACTTTAATCCAAAAATCAGCTGTTAATCTTAAAATATTTTAAATTGGTATGGATTTTAATTTACTGATACAAATTTAAGATCGATTTTGTTATGCTGTATGTATTTTTCTGCTCTTGTTAAAGGTATGATGTTTATGCAACTCATTTTAAATTGTAATGTATAATTAAGAAATGCAGAATAATAGTCACCTGTGATAACCAAACTTACAGTCATGTTAGTTAGATTTTTAGGTATACAAAGATATATATATTTCAATTAGATAGGCAATCTTCAAACACTTCTAAGACTCACAGAATATGGCATTTAAAATATTTTAAGAACTTAACTTTTCTGGATAGTGACATAGGTCTGCTCCTGGCAGCACCAATCTATTCAAGAGAAAAATGGGCATCAAAGGAACTCTGTATGAAGTTTACTTTCTTTGTAGCATCAGTTAGCCATTGGACAAGAACCTGTTCTTGTATTAACTGCTTGACAGTATGCTGTCTAAACTAGACATGCAGGCTCCATAGGAAAGTGACCTCTGAACTTTGGCAGAACAAGCTGAGATGATCCTTCAGGTTCCCGTTCTGCAGAGAAAACTACCAGACATTCTTCAGGACACAAGAAGAAGTAACAAACTATGCCAGAATGAGCAGAGCATTCTTTCAGATTTCCTGCTTCACTGAAAGGTATGTCAGAGACTATGGGCCTGTAGGCTGAAAGTGGATGCCCCAACTTTATAAAAAACTTTGGGTGACTGTCCAGACAGACAGGTGTCATCTCTGTCATTTTGGAAGTTGCTTATACTTCCTGTTTACTTGGGTAAATATTATATCCTTTTGTGGTCTTTGATGTAGTTCAAGATTAGATAATTATAGGTATAGTTTTTGTTAGTTATTTTAAAAGGTATACTGGATATGGGAAGGCAGGTCTGTGGGCTTGGACCTCTGGGCAAATTTCTGGCAAAAAAACCTCATTGTAACATGCATTTAGGGTTCTGACTCTAGTGTTTTAATTGAAGTTAATTTCTATTGTAAAATCCCTGAACTTAAAAAGGCTTATAGTACTTATACAAGACACTTTCCATCTCTTTTATGTTTTAAAAATTCATTTCTTAGCCTACTTAGTAAATAGGTCAACTACCATTTAACAGTCTATTAACATGCTGACATTCAACAACAAATAGCTAACAGGTGTATATAGCATATTTTATTATACTAATTAGGCATTGAGAACCCCTAAGCCCCCTTTACTGTAGTATTTTAAAGCCTTTATTCCAAATCTCTAGTACAATCAACAACAATAAAAAAAATTACTAACATGCAAAGTTTCCTAGGCTTCTCTTCTCAATCTTAATTATTTGCATTAAGAGGACTTTCAAATGGCAAAGCCATTGTGAAAAAATTCACCCACAGATTTTTATTCAACAAACATTTATAGATTTGTTTTCTCTATGAGCAGCACTTGAACAGAGCAGATATGAACTCATAAGAAAAATAGAAGAGGAAGAGAGGAAAGAATTAAAAGAACACGCTTTCTGTCCCTAGTTCAATGCTCTTCTCATTAAAATTATTTCTCTTAAAAGGAGAAAATAGGAATAAAAGATTCTATCAGAGCAACATATACGCACAATTTTTTTATTTTCTTAAAAAAAAAAAAAAAAAAGGCAGGGTACAGTGTCTCACATAAGCCCATGCTGATCTCAATATTGCTATCTTTATACCCTAGTACTGGCAACACCATGCCCAGATAACAAACTTTAATTTTAATGAATGAATTTTATATCTATCGATCTCTAATAAGGCTTCTGATTTTGGAATGAGGATATACCTCAGTTATGGAACACTTGCCTAACACGAAGCCTAGATTCAATTTCCCAAACCAATACAGATACTTATTAATTAAACAAGAGACTCTTAGAAATGTTATATACTACTTAAACACACATTTTACACTGATTATTTTATATAATTTTCTGAATATTTCATTGAAGTTAAGAATAACAGAGGTACACAACTTTAATCCTAACACTCTGGAGGCAGCAGCCAGTGACTCTTACATACATAATTTTTTTTAAATAGTAAAAACAGTATATTAGGAGCTGGAGAGATGGCTTAGCAGTTAAGGGACCTGAGTTCCATTTCCAGCAAGATGACAGCTGACAACTGTTGCTAACTATAGTCCTCAGAGTTGCAATGCCTTAAAAAATGTTTCTAGAACATTTAATCCCAGCAGTAGGGAGGCAGAAAAAGGCAGATCTCTACAGGATCCAGGATAGCCAGTCTCAACTCCCAACAGACCCCAAAAGGAAAAGGATAGAGTCTGGAATGAGAGACAAGGCAAGAAAAGAAGACATTGCCCAAAGTATCTAAAACTTTCAGTTAGGCTGGTATAAAAGTTCTATTAATCTACTGCCTTACTTACACATAAACCACATTTAATGATACACTGTATATTTTAAAATTCTTTAAAGGAGTTTGGGCATTCCATTATCACAAAAAGTTAAAGTGGTGATGGGCATGCTAGTCTGATTAAATCTTTCAATTTGTATGTAGATAAAAACATATTATACCCTACAAATATACATAACTTATCTCAATTAAGTTCTAAAGACAAAAGGGAGGAAGTTATCAAAGGATATTTAGTCACAGAATAGTTAAGCAACTTACTGAAGAAGCCCTGTCTAAGCCACAGCCCATACTCTTGAAGTATTAGAATTCTTTACCAGGGTAACACTAAGGTATGCAACTCACCGAAACAGGAACAGGCTCTTGGAATTCAATACTTAATTCATGGCAATAGAGGTAAAGTAGGAGACGCTCACATTTCTGGCCCCCAAAAGAAAAAAAGAGACATTTTTTTTTTCCTGGTAAGATATTTCAGAGAATATAGCTATAAAGTATTATTACAACAAGCTGAACAATGCCTTCTATATAAAAGGTATCAAACAAAATAATTTTTCTGTCCCTTAAATTTTGAAAGTATGGTCTATTCTACTTTAATTAAGTGTATCTTTATTCCAATAGAGCTAAGGTAATTTATCTATTATTAATTCTTATTTACAGAAATAGGAATCATAAAAATAACTTACAGTAAAAGAGTAAAGGAATTTTCACCATTAGTACCTAATGTATTTTAGGTGTTACGGGAAACAAAAACAAGTTATTATTTTCATTTTTTAATGACTGCACTCAGGTACAAAATGAACAAGAACTATTTTCTTTAATCCATTTTTAAAAAATCTTCTCTTTTATCCTTTTTGAGACAGTTTTACTACGTAGCTCTGGCTGGTTTAGGACTTCTATGTACATTAGACTTGGCCCAAAATCTGTGGCCACTCTTACCTCTGTTAACTGAGCACTGGGCTTAAAAGATCTATTTTTATAATTTATATTCTACGTAAGTTATAAATATATCCTATATAGCATACAGTGTGTGTATACATATGTATAACTTATAATATATAAGTTAACTATTACACTAAAATTTATTTTAGTTAGTAGTCTACACCTACTTACACACACCTTTTCTTCACAGAAGGATTTCCCAAGTCTAATATTAGATTAGAGCAAGCTTAACTGCAGTGACCACAGAACTATGTGAGAAATATTCTGTCATTAGAAATCAGGCTGGGGTGAAATCAGCAAAAATTTGAATGAAATAAAATGATTTTGAGTTTCATTTTTAACACAGTACATTATTAAAGAATTGTAAACATTTTTAAAAGAAAAAAGAACATTGTTTAAGTATAGTAAAGCAAGACTAAAAGGCCAGGAGAAGAAACAAGGAAACCATCCCTAAACTGTCACAACTATCTACATAAAAACCCTGACTGTTAGGTGGTGATGGTGGGAGGGAAGGGAAAGTGACAGCACAATCACACTCAACTTTATCTTCTAGGCTTCTGGTCCCACAATAAAGGTAAACAGTGACCACTTAGTGACAGCAACTGTTTGTCTGGTGTGCACTACCATTTTGGAGGGAGAGGATCTGAAATCAGGATTTAGCTGAAAGACATTAAGTGTGACGTCTATCCTGGTGGGACATGCCTGTAATCTCAGCATTCAGAAAGGAGCACTGCTTCAAATTTAAGCCCAGCCAGGGCAATACAGCAACAGAATACTGTATTCAAAAAAGTCTAGAACCCAAAACTAAAATTGAAGACTTCAGAAGTCGTAATACACCAAATGATGCAAAACCTACAAGATAAAGTGCAAGGGTGGGTTTGTACATGGCATGGGTGAAGGAGGGAGTGCAAGACACATAGGCTGACAGCCATAAAATCCCTATTAACAAGTCAGCATGAACACTCACCCTTTGGTCCACTGGGCTTAAGCCCTGTGCAGTTTTCCCCTTCTTACTGTGTTGCATATTATCACAATCGTATTCAACTTCTGGCTTCACAATATCTCTGCAGAATGTGCATATCCAATCCCCACTGCACAGGAATAAAGACAATTAGTCCACGAATCAAGACAAAGTCTATTCTGGAGAAGGTAAATCCTTAATCGTCTCTAGTTTAAATTCTTTTGTTTCCAAAAGTTGAAAAGGAGTTTCCTTATTTGTTAAATCTCTTAAGTTGTACAAAAATATTCTCCAAAACTTTTCCCAATCATATATCAAAAAATAACGTTCTGGAAATCTATAAAATGGAATCTCTACATTAAATTCTAGTCTGTTTAAGTTCCTGCATCAAAATACCTAACAGCCTCTCTCAAGTCCCCAAATCAGCATCCCATAGTTCTAACTACTTTCTTGCAAATACAAAGACCTAGTTGGCATCTGTAACTCCCACCACAGGGGAGACAAGAATGGAGGAACTCTGAGAACACTAGCTAGCAAGCCTAGCTACTTGAGTAGTTCAAGAAGGCACTGAGAACACCCAAGGCTGTCCACTGGCCTATGCATACCCATCCCTGTACAATGTGGATATATACAAAGCAAACAGTGGAGTGTCTTACAGTGTTTGAAACATACTAAATACATACACCAACTGTAACAAATCTAGTCTTCTTCACAGCCTCTCAAAAACTGGATATATAAACACATACTTGTAAGCACAAGCATATATACTCCTTAAAATACAGCTTTTTAAATCAGAATTTCTATTAAATTATAAATTTTGTAAATTATATTTGTTCATGTTTTTCTTTATTCCCTATCTCTATAAGTATACAGAGATAAATAGAAGCATATTAATCTAAGTAGAGTAACAAATAAATCCTAATTCTAAGAGTTTTATATAAAATCTATGTCAAAAGTTTATATTTCTCCCTAAGTGTCTGCCTTTGAAAAAGGGGCAAAATCTTAGCCAGGCATAGTGGTACACGCCTTTAATCGGAGGAAGAGCACCAGAGGGGGAAGAAGTAGATCCCTGTGAATTTCAGGCCAGCATGGTCTGCACAGTGGGTTCCAGGACAGCCAGAAGTACATATAGAAACCCTGTCTCAAAAAAGGAGAAAACTGGCAAAATCTTAATGTACCAAGATATTACCACTCTAAAAAAGGGTCTGGCAAAATGGCTAAGAAGGGTACTTGCCACCAAGCCTGATGATGAATTCATTCCCCAGAACCCATACAGTGGACTCCTTTAAGTTGTTCTCTGACCTCCATTACATGTTCCACAACACTTGTGTACATAGCACAAGTGCAGACATACACATAAAAACTGCTTCCTTATTAGACCATTAGCAAATCATAGCTGATATAAATTTAGGTAGGTTAATACATGTTAAAAAAAAAAACAAAGGGGGCCTGGAGAGATGGCTCAGGGGTTAAAGAGTACTGGCTGCTCTTCCAAAGGTCCTATATTAAATTACCACATGATGGTTCATGACTATATGAACTGATGCCCTCTTCTGGTGTGCGCATATACACACAAAGCACTAATACATAAAATATAAATTAAAAACAAAACCAACCAAACAAACAAAAGACCAAAAAATATCCTGGCACTGTTTATATGGCTATTTTTCTTTTCTCATGCTTGAGATTGAACCTAGGTGCCTTATGCATGCTAGGCACATGCTCCACCACTGAACTAGATATTTTCAGCCTCACTATCTGCTGATTTTTGCAGTGAAAAGTTTCGATCTTTAAATAGACTTTCTGCTACACACTGAGTCTGAACAACAGGACTAAGAATAATTACTTCAGTAGTACCTTGGAAAGCTGAGAAGTGTTGGAACATGACAAGTGAGATGGAAGACCTTCGGACATTTCTCACAGCATAACAGATCCCCTCCATTCTGGCAGACGGCACACCAGTCTTCGTTTGGGTCGTCATCTTTGCCGTTGCCGTCTCCCCCAGTCCTTGCTGCCCTGTGCATGAGGTTTCGAACTGGAGACTTTCCATTAACGAGGCTACTAAGTCCTGACTGTTTGCAGCTTTCACTCGTGTCTGTGGGCTCTGTTTTCACGTGGTTCTCCAGGCCTGCTAATGTGTCCAGTTCACTTTCTAGATGGAGGTTAGTTGAAAGAGGTGGTGTCAAACTACTCTCAGGGCTGCTCAACTACAAGGAAATAAGAACAAGTTTTTACAAATCATTTAAGCCTTACTTGTATTATAAAAAATATAAATAACCTAATTAATTACATATGCTAACATGGTTTTTCAGGATTTTAAACCATTATACCCAGCGACTGAGAAACTAACAATCACTTTTCTTACAGGTGGCTTGTTACAGCACACTACTACTTTTCTAACCAAAATCAATTATATAGCATCTGAGAAGTATTTCACACTATCTTTTGGCACACATATCATCCAACTAATGCAAGGCTATGAAATGTAAAATAGACTTTCACCACACCCACTCTTCATTGGAGCACTTTCTAAACCATGAGTTTTAGCAGAAGAGATGACACTGTTAATGTTGTAGGCCGCAATCCATATATATAGGACTAAATACAGTCGCACGCTGAGATTCTATGTGCCAATAACATAGGTAGAAGAGTAAAAAAAAAAGTCTGGGCAGGAAGAATAACAAAACGTAAAATACATGAAGACAGACACTGAGAATATTAGTAGAACATAATAGATTCAAAGATAATATCAAGTAGTACTTAATACAACCAAGTCTTTTCTGGTTAATTATAGCTGACTCTGAAGAATAGAAACAATAGACAAGCAAACGTGAACTCTGACGGAACATCAGTGATGTGAACTCCTGGGGCCCTGTCACACCCAGGGAGCTTACCATACAGGCACTCCGCCTGCCGTCCTCTGTCTTCTCTTGTTTCACAGCTCCTGAAAAGCTACATATCTCTTCTTCAGTCCCAGGTTCTTGCTTGACCTTCACCTGATCAGATTTGAAACTATGACCTTTCTCAGCAGTTCTTCCTGATGATCCACAGCTAATAAGAAACAAAGGTCGTATTTGATTTCACAGCACAAATAAAGTAAAAGTACTACTAATAAATATTATTTCTAATCTTAGTTAAAATTTCCTGCTGTATTAAATTATACAAAGTACAAAACAGTAAAAAGAATGCATTTATCATGTTTAATCTTAAAAAGATATTTTTTAGTTCTATTCACTGAAAAGGCTGAAGGAAAAAATGAATTTGCCAGGTGGTGGTGCTGCACACCTTTAGTTCCATTACCACTTGGGAGACAGTGGCAGGCAGATCTCTGAGTTCAAGGTCAGCCTGGTCTACAAAGCAAGTTCCAGAGCAGGATTCTAAGATTCACAGAGAAACCCTGCCTCAACAAACGCAAAACAATTTAGAAGTAATGAGTGCCCTTGATAGCTAGAAGAATTTTAAAAGTGTGCTGGAACAATAATAGTCAAACTCTGGGTCACCACTCAGAGAAACTGGAAATCAATTCATCACAGAAGGCAACAACAACAAAAAATTCATCCTGCCAACCCTTAACTCAATAACTGACCACGTTTCTTCACAGAAGTATTCTGAAGTCATAATTATCAAAATGACATTTTCAAACAGTAAAGGCATTTGCCACAAAGCCCAATAACCTCAACTTTATCCAGGACCCACATGATGGAAGGAGAAAAACCATCCCCATAAGTTGCCTTCTGATACTCCCTCTACATACACCCGCAGATGTGAGCTTTAGCTTCAGTGACTGCCTTAGAAAGGACAGTGGAAAAGTGAACAAGATCTCTTACGTTGTGACCTCTGCCTTCCACACAAGTAACTGCCCGTATGTACACAAACCACACACACAAAAACAAAAATACGAGCTCCCACTGGAAGTACATGGTACAATATAAGTATTCTTGCTTCTTCCTAATTAAACCTGAATCCAGATTAAATCTCTTAATTGTAAGGTTTATTTTTACAGTGTGTGTGCATGATTTAGGCGCCTTCAAAAGCTAGAAGTGGTAGATGTTACTAGAGCTAGAGTTATAGGCAGTGAGTCACCTAACACGGGTGCAAAAGTCAAGTTAACAACCCTCACCCCTGCAAACCTATTGTTCTAAATTGCCTGTACAGACAACACCACATTAACAGACAATGAGAGAAAGAGGTTTATAAGACAATGTTCTACATCTGTAAAAAAATAAACCAAAGTTTATACAAACATCTGTGATGACAATTTACAGGGCTTATTTAAATGTGGCTTAAAGAAATAATTTTTTTAAAAAGCCTTTATGTGAATAACCTAGGAACTTAATAACTAGACCTAAAACAATACTGAACAGTTACAAGTAAAATGACCTAATTTCTGAGGTTTCTTTCAAATAATCTAGACAAGGGACTAGAAACGACTACAAAGGAAAAAAGACTAATAATTAGTGTACTGATTGCTGAAACTGGGCATACAAAAATTAGTTTACTTTTACTGATTATACTTGTTTTTCTTCATAAAAACACTGTAACATAGTAACAGGAAAAAGATACTCACCTGCCTCGACTGCCAGTGCTAGATGTACTAGGGGGTCGCACCGGTGTGTGAGAGTTGGATAGGCCTAAAAAACAGTAGTCAGACTGAGGATCAGAGTGCTCACACAATGCAGCCTCAGAACAGACTGGTAAATCACAGACAGCTGTAAAGTCAGAGGAGGCCAATGTGATTAGCAGGCACTGGCCAGCTTCTAAAGCTGAATCCACACTGACCTTGGCATCTTCTAAGTATTACCCATAAGGAAGCAGCAACAGATTGAGAAAGCTGTCATTTCTCCACATCACAAAATAGTCTATATAACCCTTTACTCTTTTATAAAATTGAGACAGAGTTTGTTTCTTTATATAGCCCTGAATGGCCTTAAATCTGCAGTTTTCTACTGCCTTCAGCTGAGTGCTGACACTACAGTGGTGAACAAACCAACCAGGCAACATCTTTTTTTGATGTCCTGAAAAAAAATTCTTATTAAGACTCAATGATATAGCTCAAAAAAAGTTGCTAATATATCTCATGTAAAAATCTATACCTCAGCTGAGCAGTGGTGGTACATGCCTTTAATCCCAGCACTCAGGAGGCAGAGGCAGAAAGTTCCAGGAGAGCTAGGGCTAGACACAAAGAAACCTTGTCTTGAAAAACAAAACACAAAAATATATACATCCTGAAAAAAATTCATGTTTACAACTGAACCATTGTTCCTTTAGAAATAAGATGTTCTATTTTAAAGAAAACAACAGTTTAAGCTGATGTGGTGGCTTATGGCTGTAGTCCCAGCATTCAAGAGCCTGAGGTAAGAGTTCACCTACCTCAGCTACATAGTAAATACCAGGCTAGTGTAAGCTACAACCAAGACCTTGCTCCAAAACTCCAAAAGAAAAAAGTATTCCACATGATTTGATTGTTAATCTGTTTGGCATTATCCCAATCATGAATTTTTAATGTCTCAGCTGAACCCACAGGATAGTAGAGAAATAAACTGGGGTTCTTAGGAGAGAACTTTACATATGCTTTAATTTGTTAAAGGCAAATTTAAGCCTTTTATTTTAAAACTACAACTTGAACATTCAGGTGGTTTTCTTCAACTTTATTAAACAAGTTTTCATTATTTTAAAACTGTTTTGAGTTGATTTTCATAACTAAATTCATCATCCACACTATAAAACATAGGACATAAAAAGTTTTTACACTCCAAACCCACCTAAGAACAAGTAAAATGGAGTTGGAGGCTTAGGTTTTATCATAAGAGAGGATATAGATATGTTCTGTACCACTCTAGACAGCTAAAGATTGTCAACATTATTTAAGCATATATGCATGTGCTGGGTGGTGATGGAAGCCTTTAGTCCCAGCACTTTGGAGCAGAGGCAGAAGAATCTCTGTGAGTTCAAAGCCAGCCTGTCTAACAAAGCAAGTTCCAGGACACCCAGGCCCTTGAAAAGTTAGAACTATTCCTATAACTGTTCAATTACTGAATTTTACTCTGAACTGCAAAGTCAATTTTTCCCTGAGTCTCTAAACTTGCTAAAATGCCCTGCATATTCTGGACTTGTCAATACCCATTTCGTCCTCCTAACTCAGCACATGTGTAAAGTGTACATACATATGATAGATACATCTCTACACACAGCTCCCTCTTGTTGCTGTTTTTACCTGATACAGACACTAGGAGACAGCCTTCACTCCTCCACCCAGCCTGAAGGTATTAGAGCAATGAAGCAATATCCCCATTTGTTTTACCTGAAGATCCGGGTGATAACGCAGAGGGTCCTGGGGAAGGATTCATGGTACTTGTAGGCTGTGGGGGTAGATGACTGCCTGAGATATATCTACTCAGTAGATTATCTAAACTACTTGAGCCAGCATCTTCCAACTAAAAAGAGATAAAAAATTTGCTTTGATTAAACTGAGGATGAATAAATTAATGTCACTGTTTGCACTCACTTTACTATAACAGATTATGCAATATCAAGTTCAACCTAACTCTTGCCTCCTTAGGCTCTGAGAACAAACACAGTATAAAGTTTATGTTAGAGATACTGCAATTTATATTATATAACAAATACCCAGCTGCTAAGACAAACTTAATAATCCATTAAGCCTCTTCTAATACAAAAAATAGTTCTGACAGACATACTAACAGTTCGCGTTCCTTTTCTCAAACTGCTGGAGCCCTTGGTCTCAAGTCTCCCTTCCTCTATTTTAGTGTTCCATCAGAATCATTCACACAAAGAGAAATATATGTCAAAACCCAACTTTAAGCTGACAAGTTCTTCTATCAGCATACAGGCTGACCAAGAGGGAAAAAAAAGCAGAAAATCTGAACTCATTTCATACTTAGAGGTAGCAAAATAAGGTCAGAGGATAAAGTGTTGCAATTTTGAGACAGTCCTCAAAAAAAAAAAAAAAAAAAAAAAAGCGCATCAGTTTTCTGTCTTAAAATAAGCCATCTATCCTGTACAATGTGATGCTCGATGAGAAGATATTTACACATGAAATAAGAACTGTTGAAAGTATCGGAAAATCCATACTATTCCTGAGTAATTGTCAAATTATTACTACTTATTAATCTTCTTGGTTATTCTATTATTCCCACACCTCAATATGTCTCCAGACAAAGGTCAAATTATTTCTTATGCATATCTATTTCTGGCTTAAGACAAAACTATGTACTTACTGCCTGCTCTCTTTTCTTTCTAAATGTGAACTAATTTTTATGGCAATAAAACAAATGCCAGGCAGTGGTGACACGTGCCTTTAATCCCAGCACTTGGTAGGCAGAGGCAGGAAGATAATGTACTGGGCAACCATACCTACCACCCTACTTCAGTTCAATCTCTAGCATCACCAAACAGACAAATGAATGACCAAAAGAACAAGCTGGTGTAATGGTAGATGTACATCTGACTTGTCCTGAAACTGTTGAACTCTTTTTCTAAGTGGTCATTGTATTTTATATTCCCACCAACAAACAGTGTGTGAGGATCTAATTCCTCTACTTTCTCACCAATAGTATGGTTAATATGTAAAGTTTCAATCATAATTTCCATAGTTACTAGTAATGATTTTCAACAGCTGTTATGTTTTTTTATTTCATTAAAAAAAAAAAAAACAACTTTTTTTTTTTTTTTTTGGTTGGGGCTGGAGAGATGACTCAGTGGTTAAGAGTACCTAACTGCTCTTATAGAGATGCTGAGTTCAATTCCCAGAAACCACATGGTAGCTCACAACTATCTTGTAGTGGGATCAGATTCTTCTTCTGGTATATGCAAAAAATATATGAATAAATAAATCTTTAAAAAGAAGAAAATTTTTTTAAAAGAATTGTTTACGAATGGTCACTTACATGTATGTATGTATGCATACCATATGCAGGCCTGGTGCCCAACAAAATCAAGGAACTGTGTAGGATTTGTCTATTTTTTTTTTTTTTTTAAAGAAAGCTATACAAGAAAAATAGAGTATTTTCTGATTAACTTAAAAAACAAAAGAAAACCACAAACAAACAACAACAACAAAGAAAAAGCTCAATACCACCACATATAATGTGCTACTTTTAAAGTCTACAGAGGCCTTTTAAAATCTCCCCTTCCCCCAAATCAGAATATTCTTCCCATCCCTCCTCACCTACCATGAAGCCTTTCAAATACAAGGACCAGATGAACCCAAGATAAAATTAAAACTTCATTACACAGCTTACCAAGGCCCACACACATACTTCCTATTGTCTCTAGGCTCCCTTCATGCCATTCCTGCCTCCTGTTTTGGCCCCACTGGCCTTATTTTTGCTCTTCAAAAGTTCCTTTCTACCTCATTGGGCTTTGAAATTCTGTTCCTTCTACCTTGTACTATTTATTACCAACAACTCCTTACCTAATTCATACTCAGCCTACAGGTTTCAAGGAAATTTAATAACTTGTGAGATTCACTTTGTGCTTTCATCTTGAAGAAAATCTCACAAGTAGGATTTAAGCTCTCCTGCCAACAAGCCTCTCTTATTCCCACTGTTCCTCACGAAAAAATGCTTAACATATTTGTCAAATAAATATTTTTTCCCTTTAAATAAAATCTCTTGGTTCTTCCCCTTAAAGCTACTTTAGAATAATAATAGTAAGAATAATAGTGGAGGCAAGCTAATCACAACTAATATTCATTAAATATATACACTGTAGACACCAACTTAAATAAATTAATTATTTAATCTTCCTAGTAATCATATGAGGCAAATCCTATTAGATTCAAACATTTAAGAAATTAAAGAGTGATTGGCTGGATGTGGTAACTCACGTCTTTAATCCTAGCACTTAAGAGGCAGAGTCAGGCAGATCTCTGAGTTTAAGGCTAGCCTGCTCTACAGATGGAGTTTCAGGACAGCCAGAACTACAGAGAGAAACCCTGTCGCAAATAAACAGAAACCACAAATTCTAATCTCACTTCATTATACAGCCTGCTATATTACAGCGAGTGATGCCTTCGTGCTTTTGCATGAGTAATTCTTCCCGCCTGGAGTTTCTGCCATGAATACATGAATACCCAAGACTCTTATCCCTCAAATCAAGGTTCAACTCATAAAATCTGACTTCCACAAGAAGAAGACTTAGAATGTTCTTCTGTTCTTCTACTGGCATCATTATATACGCCCAAACAAAGCAGTTAAGTTCATGTTTTGAACATGCCTAGAAAATTGTACCATTAAAACATGAGAAAACCTTTGCAGTCAAAGACTGTTTCTCTAAGATTTTTAAACCAGTATTTAAAGCCTTCTATGTGGCAAGGTCCCAAATACTTGAAGAAAATGCACTATAGTATAGTGATCATATTTCTAGGAGTATGTTGCCTTCAGACCTCAATATACTGAAATTCTGACCTTGAACATAGCAAGAATTATTTTACCAATTATAAGAAAAATATTACACTCTGCCAACAGACCGTTCTAAACGTGATCAATCAAGCACATATACTATTAGCTAAGTGAAGCATTAAAATAGAAAAATTCTGTTTTCCATTTACAATTTCCTATCTCCTCATGAAAGCAAACTGTATTTTCCATCACTTTTCACTTTAGGATCACCAAGATGGCTTAAAAGAGGAAGCCCTTGCGTACAAGCTTAACAATCTACATTTGATCCCTAAAAACCATGCAAAGGTGGGCGAAGAGAAATGACTCTGCAAACTTACCCTCTGGCTTCCATATACCTGTATGCAGCTCAGGAGCATGTATACACACACACACACACACACACACACACACACACACACACACTCCCCCAACATGCACAATAATTAATTTAGTTAAAAAATATTTATTTATTACATATATAGTGTCCTGCACACCAGAAGAGGGCACCAGATTTCATCATAGATGGTTGTGAACCACCATGTGGGTGGTGGGAATTGAACTTAGGACTTCTAGAAGAGCAGCCAGTGCTCTTAACCTCTGAGCCATTTCTCCAGTCTATAATTTAAGTCTTAACTTTGTTGCTTTCTAGCTATCCAATTGTCAAAATTATAACATCTTAGGAAAAAGGCTTTATGTTAGTTATTCTTAACCAATTCCATTTCATTTACCTCTTCAATACTTTATTATCTCCCAGTAGCACCTTTTCATGTCTTCAAGCCATTGCTAATAGTGTTTCATATCTAAAACAAAATCCTTATGCTGACAACCAAATCATACAGTATAGTCACATATTCGAGTACAAATCAATTATTTGCTGGATTGTGAAAAATAGGTTAAGTTTATATTTTGTATTGAACTTACTATTTGTAATATTCATTTACTTTGATTATTGTTTGATGTGGGAATGTCTTCCTGTATGCTGTGAATATCAATCTTTAAATAAAGGAGCTGTTTTGGCCCATGACAGGCACCATAGAAAAAGTAGGAGGGGGAATCAAAATAAGTAAGAAAGGAAGGGTGGAGTCAGAGACAGACTGAGCCAGCTGCCCCCCAAAAAAACATGTAAAGAATACAGGTGAGCAACGGGCCACGTGACAGATTAATAAGTTAAAATATAAAAGCTAACTAACAGTATGCCTAAGCCATAGGCTAAACAACATAAACTTAACATAAGCATCTAAATCATTTTTAAGGCCTAATCAACGGTGGGCAGCTAAAGAGTCTAAGGCTGCAGTTCTATAGGTCTAGACTTCTGGCCACCCAAGACCAAAAAAACCTCATTACAACAATTGTTAATGCTGGATTTTCTCTATGTGAATTCTTAACTTAGCATAATTTCAGGTCCATTACGAAATTTATTGGAATATCACTACATGTGTGAACCAAATCAGTGTTTTGGAACACATGACTATACTGTGTTTTAAACTATTCTCTACTGATGCCATTCACAACACAAAGCCACTATTCATGCTGTGATGTTGCTGATGCAAACAAACCTACCACATGACAAATTGTGTAAAAATACAGTGCAATAAAAACATAGAGCATGTAAAACTTAATAATGAAAATGACTACTATTGATCTATAAATTTATTATACTTTTTTGTTAATTTAGTCTTTGTAGTTACAAGACTATAAAATACATGTTACAACCTGGCATGGTGGTACATGTCTTTAATCCCAACACTTGGGAGGCAGAGGCAGGTGAGTTTCTGAGTTAGGAGGCCAATATGGTCCCCAGTGTGAATTCCAGAGCAGCCAGAGCTATAGACTAAGAATCTGTCTTTTAAAGTAAAAGCAGAAAGGTAGGTGGGTTGGTTCCTTGTACATGTTACAGATAAGCACTAGATCACTAAGCCACATGCCCAATGCAAAGTTTACTCTTAAAAATGTTTACTGTTCCTGTTGTGATGATAGCAACAGCTTCATAAATTTAATGACTAACCACACCTAATGTAAGTCCTATGGCTATCAGTAGACGGATGGGCCAATACAAAATAAATTCAATGATAGTGTTTTTGAAGTGGTGTGTTTTTTTCTTGTTTTGTTTTGTTTTTGTCTGGGCTTAAAGCAAAACAAAACAAAAACCCTTACAGGTATTCTGCTTATATTTACGGCTTCCAATTTTGTATCTTAATGGAATTTCTGAATATGTGAATATGTGCCCCTGGACCTCTGTGTTCCTTTGGCTTCTCTTTTTTGCTTTCTATCTATTTGTTTTGTCCTACTCAAGTTATTTTTACTTAATCTTATAAAAATTACTTGCGCACGCGCGCACACACACACAAAAGCTTATAGACTAGTGGTTTTCAACTTGTGGGTCACAGCCCCTTTGGGAGTCAAATGATCCTTTCACAGGGGTCACATCAGATATCCCGAGCATAAGATGTTTACATTACAATTCATAACAGTAGCAAAATTGCAGTTATGAAGTAGCAATGAAGATAATTTTATGGTTGGGGTCACCACAACATGAGGAGTGGTACTAAAAGGATGAAAACCACTGTTATAAACAAAAATCCCACAGTACTAGCTAGTATTTCTGCAAAATCTAGAAACCAGAATATCCATCACCTCCTACATGAACACACTGTGAGAACAGACACCGGACACCTATCTACAATCCTGCCATGTGAGAGAGTGAAATGAAAAGTCAGTTTGAGGACAGCCTGGGCTACATAGTAGATTCCAGGCCACAATGTTCTACATTTCAAGATCCTATCTTCAAAAGAAGAGAGAAAGAGTATTCCACACAACAGAAAATTATTCAGCCCTAAAAAGAAATCAAGTTACATTATAGACCTGGTAAACATTGCACTAAGTGAAAGAAAGAAAAGATAAAGAAATGAAAAGGCATAAGAGACTACAACACCTCCATAACAGAAAAGAAGAAAATAAGAGAATGACTACCAATGTTATGGTTTTGAAACTGTGAAAATACCTAGAATTAGAGTTAGAGGTGATAGCGGAACATCTTACAAGCATACTAGAAACAACGACAAACTAACTTTTCAGACCTACAGTCTCAAACTATCTTCTTGGTATCACTAGAGATAATGAAGAATCTGAATTTATAACCAAGAGCTTGAATCAATTTCCAACTTTTTTTCCTACACAGGAAAATCACTCACCGTGATTTCAATTATAAATAGCAACATTACATATTGTACCGGGTGATTTCAAGCATCAAAATAACACATTGCCCAAGAAAGCATTTTGTTAACTATAGCTTACAATTATAACTTTTAACTTACATTCTAAAAATTATTACATCTTATATAGTCTAATCTCTTCGGCACCAATCTCCTTGGCCAAAGAAGAGAGAAAACAAAAATCTTTTTGAATATCAAGAAATTGTAGTAGATTGGAAGAATCACAAGAAGCCAGTGGTTTTCAAATAACTTGGAAGTTATACAAGGTCATTTAAAACTCTCTCATGGGTAACTCATGCCTACAATCCTGGCTCAGGAGTCAGAAGCAGATGATCTCAGTGACCTTGAGGCCAGCAAGGAATAGCTCAGTAAAAACCTGTCTCAACAAAACACAACAGTCCTACTATTTCAGCTGCTTCACTGCTCCTTGATGCCATGGTGTCCCCCAAAATTTCATCTGTGAATGATGAAAGAAGTGAGGAGCCTCAGAGAGCACTCTGTGATTCATCTGCTCCTTTTCTCCATTCCTTCTTCCCTTTCACTATGTCCCCCAAAGTGCCTGATATCTAAACCTTTCAACACAAGTATTTCTCTGTTCCTCTGGTTTGTGTGAGGCGTGAATTACCCTTTCTTAGGGATCTGAAACAGGAGTGACAAAATATGAGACCCCATTTTGGTCCTGGGTCTCTTCTAGGCTCCAAATTCATGTCATAAGCATATTATTTGATTGAGGTTTTGCCTTTATGAAGTGATAGAAAGTATGAAAAATTAGCATATAAACAAAGCTAGTATTGGTCCATTACTATACTTGTTCAGATAGACACTAAATGCAGAGAATTCAGCTTCTTCTAATTTTAAAACATGTAGAAATACTAGTTTTAGCATAGTGGCTTTAAACTCTACATACGAACCCTTTATTCTGGAGAAGGCTTAAGAAAATTATTGGTCCTGAAACCAAAAAACAAAACAAAACAAAACCCCAAACAAAGAACTCCTCTGAAATATGAAATATTCTTTAATTAGTATGAGATTTCAAACAATTCATTTAAATACAAACCTGTATAGGAGGAATATCTGGCAACGAAGGCAGGTTTTCTGGATTGGTGACTGAGGGAATTAGTTCTATTGCTGTAACAGACGGGCTGGTGGGACCTCGATTTGCATTTGCCATAGTTGCTGTGGTAGGGCTTGTTGGGTTGATTGGGTTGTGTGCTGATACAACAGGAAAGGGCCCAGCATGTCCTGGGTTTGAGTGCTGTTTAAGGAAGAAGGTATTATTATTATTATTATGTGCTCTGCCAACATCTCTGAGTCACACCTTAGAACAGTTATAACTATCTTTAGTGTATCCTTTCAAAACTAAAAGTATATGCAATTGACAAAGAAGTGGGGCCTCTCAAACTTATGCTGGAGAATAGTTGGAACGATTGTCTCATTTCTCATTCATTTTTATGTACTCTCTAGGGTAAAGCACATCTGCAAATAACTGAACCTATCAGCCTACAGATAGGATCTTCAGAACAAGGCTATATAAAGATGATGTAGGAGCCACCATGTTTGCAAATAGTCAGCCATGAAAGGAACAGTTCTGAAGATACTCTTCTTTGATCATTTAGTCTGCTATCTAATGAAAAAGAACTACAAAATGTAACAATATGGTAGAAAGAAGGATGAATTTCAGAAACTAGGACATCGATTCCTGGCTCTAATACTATGAAGTCTTAAAACAGTCACAAAATCTCAGTAACTGTGATATATGGATAAATTATCCCTTAATGGTTTCATTAAGAGGGCTGTCACAAGGATTATTTGTTCAGGTCTTTGAGAAACTAAGTCACTACACATACACAATTAGAAAGTAAAAATGAAGACAGTGACTTCTGAAGGGAAAGCTCTAACCAGTCTGATTCTTTGCACTTTCTCAAATGTTAAAACTTGAAAGTACTCCAAGAACTAAGGAGTACACGAGTAGCTCAATAGTTATAAGGAAATCATGATTTTCAGTCTTCCTAGATATTATTTTAAAAGCATAAGCTGCCCAAGACTGTGTCATGCACAGTCTTTTCACAACTCTCTCTCACTCTACAGAGTAATGGCATACTACTGACTAATGTGGGGGAAAAACAAAGCCAAATAGTGAAGCCAAACAAACTCACAGTAGAAAAAGGGCTTGGGTATTAAAGGGGCCAATCCCGCAGACCGACAAAAATTAAGAGTCAATAACTTCTGACTAATGAAACAGAACTGTGAAGAGAACCATTAGAAAACATTCAAAATATGAGATTTTTTTGTAATAAAATTTCTACTCTCCAATTTTTAAAATCAAGTTTCTTGAGCATTACATAAAAACAAAACTCAAAATAAAAATCAATTGTTCTTATTCTAACAATAAATAAAAAAAATAGCTGACAAGGAGGTAAAGAATACACTTAATTTAAGAAATATATAAACTAAGGAATTTTATATCATTTAATTATGAATTTTTAGATATATTTTTATGTCTATGAGTACCTGAATGTATAAATGTACACCACGTGTGTACAGTGCACAGAGAGGTCAGTAAAGGACACCAGAAACATTGGAAATGGTTATACTTGGAGCAGCCATGTGGGTGCTGGGAACCAAAACCAGGTTCTCAGCAAAAGTAAGTGCTCTTAGGGGCTGAACCATCTCTCCAACCTCTATTTAATCTTAAGCCATTAAAAAGTATTTTGTTTCCATAACGATGTGCAAATAATACAATGATAACATTTCAATAGAAAGGTTTTAAATCTTAGTAGAGCCTTTGTTATCATTCTGGTTTACCAACAATTTTTGTTAAAATATATTTTTCTGCAGAGAATTACAAAAGACTAACTTTTGCCTGTCAGATACATACACCAAAGATAAAATTCTGTAGAAGTAGTAAAAGTAAAATTTACATCCACGGAATATATGTCAATTTTTGAATTTTAAAAAAAAAAAAACATTTATTTTTATGTATGTATGAGTGTTTTCCCAGCATATATGACTGTGTACCGCATGCATTGTGCCACAGAGTTATCAGATCCACTGAAACTGGAGCTGTAGATGGTTATGAGCCATCAAGTGGGCACTGGGAATCATATCCAGAAGGACAACCAGTGCTCTAACCACTAAGCCACCTCTCCAATCCACACCCCCTCCCTACGTGTACGTGCTACATGGTGCCAATATATACCTGCAGGATTGGTTCTTTTCTCCCACCCTGAAGTTTCAGGTCACTGGCTTGGGGGTAAGTGAATATTTGATGAACATTTTACATCTCACTTTTATGTTAAGGCAGTATTTAGAATATGCTAAAAGATTTTTGCCATAAATGCATAAAAGTTTTAAATACAAGGTGAGCAACTGTTCTTCACAAATCTTTCTAGGTGTAATTTTTGTCAAAAAGCTGGAGTCGGTGTTTAACATATAGACCAAACAGCTCAACTTAGTAGAAGTTTCAACTTACAGAAGTCTACCCTAGTCTTTCCTCTGGAAATTATTTGCTTCTATTTAAGATGTATTAGTTTCTGTGTATCTGGAGGCTACAGATAATTGTAAGCTGCCATGTAAGTAATAGAAACTAAATTAGGGTCCTCTGCCATCTATAAACTCCCCATTCCCAGATTTCCAACCCACTGGTTATGTCTCAAAATTTGCCATATATAATAAGACCATGACTGCACTTTAAGTTAAGCAGAGCCTCTACAGCATGCATGTTTAATTTTTGAGACAAGATCTCTACAGATACCTTGGCTTCCAACTCATGCTACCCCTCCTGCTCCCTCTTGAGCCCTAAGACTACAGGTGTGCACCACCATGCTCAGCCCAAAGCATGTTCATGTCTGGAGGAAGGGCTCATTGAGTTTAAAAACAAAATAATCAATACTACTTTTAGCCTAAAGTACTGTTTAAAAACATTTAATAATAACCATGAACTTAAGGATTATAAATTTGTTTCTAAATCGCTCTATTTTTGTACTTTATTTCATTTTAAACCTATCTATCCATCCATCCATCCATCCATCCACCCATCTTCATGTTGCCTGTGAGTTTCTGTACAGCATGCAGTGATATGAAGAGCCAGAAAGTGGGTGCTGTATCTCCTGGAACTGGTGAGTCCTTAGAACCGAACGTAAACCCCTGTACGGAGAGAAAGTGCCTCTAAGCACTGTGCCATCTCCATCCCTATTTAAGATAGTTGGCCCTTTGAAACAAGGTCTAATATCATGTAGTCTAGAATGGTCTTGAATTCTCAAGATCCTCCTTCCTCTACCTCTCTAGTGTTGGGATTGCAGGCAGAGCTGCTAAGCCTATCTTAATTTATTTCATATTGTTATCTTAAGAGTTTCTTTGCAGTAATAGAGATGAAGCCCCAGGCTTCAGGCATTCTACAACTAAGCTATATCCTACACACACACACACACACACACACACACATATACAGTAGCCCTATTACTTAAAATTTTCATGTTATCAGTATCAAAATGTCACATTAAAATGCACAATAAAGATATCAGAACATTACAGTTCTAACCTTGATTTTCAGAATTATCATTTGTAACTAAGATAAATCAAAAGTTTCTTGTTTTTCCACTCTGTAGAGGATATTAGTATCACTACTAATGTGATAAGCTTAAAGAGACAAATTTTCATGTTCATGTATATTTTTCTGGGACAAGAAGATATAAAACAAATTTTCAGAAGTATCAAAGACCCACCCACACCAACAACTAATTATGAAAAATTATGTCATTTAGTTTCAAAATTGTATGATTCTTACAAATGTAACTCTAGGCATACTTGTCTTTGGAGGTGTGGCTGCATCATGGAATACTGAGGGCCGCTGTGCCTGGGTATCCCTGGTATTCTGGCAGCATTCTGAGCCAGTCTCATTTGATGAGCTTGAAATGCTCCACAGTTCATGTTGCCTCTTTGCATTGTTTGCACACTGATCAATCTTGGAGGCTATAAAAAGTAGAAATTGCAATTCTTATTTTTTCCTCTTGTTTTTGTTTGTTTATTTTTTGAAACAGGGTTTCTCTATATAGCTCTGGCTGTCCTGGATCTCACTCTGTAGACCAGGTTAGCCTTGAACTCAGAGATCCACCTGTTTCTACCTCCCAGGTACTGAGATTAAAGGTGTGAAACCACCATATCCAGTTCATATATTTCTATAAATTTATTTTTAATAATAAAATATTAAAGTAAAAGTATTCAATTGGAACAGATTAGTATAAAGCAAGTAAAATAAGCCATGTTCTCTTTTCCAACCCCAATATTTATAGGACTGGTAATTACTATAAAAAGTTGGTCACTCTAAAATTTCTCTATTTACCCTTTCTGGGAGGGGAGGGAAGTAGAAGGAGGGAGGGAGAGACTGGTTAACATTAATTCATCTCATGATGGAATTAACACTTTGACTGGGTGTGTGTGTGTGGGGGGGTGATATGGTATGAAGAGGAAAATTGTCACTGCTTCCTATGCTCTTACTTAACACTGATAATTCTTCAAACTTTCCCCACATCTCTGAGCTTTAAACTCTATCCAGTAACTGATGTGAGAATGTCTTTCTGTATGCTGTGAATATCAATCTTTAAATAAAGAAGCTGTTTTGGCCCATGGCAGGCACCATAGAAAAAGTAGTTGGGGAATCAGAAAAGGTAGGAGAAACAGGGCGGAGTCCAAGACAGAGTAAGCCAGCCACCCAAAGGAGCAACATGTAAGGAACACAGGTGAGCCACGGGTCACGTGGCAGACAAATTAATAGAAATGGGTTGAGTTAAGATGTAAGAGCTAGCTAGCAATGTGTCTGAGCCATAGGCCAAACAGCATGAAGCTAATATAAGTGTGTGAGTCATTTTGGGGGCCAAAGCAGCTGCAAGTGGCTAAGGGGTCTGGGGTGTGGACCTCTGGCCACCCGGGGCCAGAAACCTTATTGCAACAAGTAACTCTGAATGTGTAATTCACACACACAGATGAGATGAGGGACACAATGCTCACCTGCTGTTGTAACATCTGTGGGGCTGTTTGTCTAGGATGCTGTTGTGTTGTTGTTGCTGTTGTTGGTACAGGAGCTGGTGGTTGTTGCATTCTCATCTGTTGTAACTGCTGATGTTTTTGTGCATACACTTGTTGCTGCATGTGCTGGAGTCGAAGCTGTGCTAAATTAATCTGTCCGGGGGTTTTACTAATGTGGTTTGTACCGGGAGGAACTTGCCCAACTACAACATTAGGAGTATAACCAGGAGCTGGCTTACTCTCTATTACTAGATTACCTGAGGGTTTAAAAAAAGAAGAATTTACAAATAATCAACTAAATTGCCCACTTTAAAGATGAATTACTATCTTTTCCTCTTCCTCAGAGAAACTAGCAATGCACAAATGAGCACTATCTGAAGATGGTAATTAGAAACTAAATAGATCTACAGCCCCTTGAACCTTCCCCCCAATAAGTTCATTATTCAAAATGTGTTACCTATCTGTCCCCATACCTTTGTGGGTGTAATCTGTGTTTGCACGTGCAGGTCAGAGGACAACCTTGATGTCAGTGCTCACCTAATTTGAGGCATGGTGTCTTTGCTGCTGCATAACCCAGGCTAGCTGGCTGGAGACCGACAGAGACATTATTAAAAAGATCCAGTCAACCTGAATCAATTCTTCTGGGACAAAGACTCCAGGATACTTATGATGATTGCTACACTGAATCTTTCTGCTTTCTTCTTCTTTTGGATGTGCATGGGTGTTTTGACTGTATTTATGTCGGTGTACCAAACATGATATATGCCTGGGTGCCTGATATATGATATATGCCAGGGGGTATTGGATCCCTTGGAACTGAGTTACAGACAGTTGTGAAACGTCATGTGGGTGCTGGTAATCGAATCTGTGTCCTCTCAAAGGGCAGCCAGCACTCTTAACCACTGAGCCATCTCTCCATTTTCCCATCTGTTTCCAATTCCCAAGGATAAGAGTAAAAGAATACCATGCTAGCAATAAATTTTTATGGAAATTCTGAATGATTTAAGTCACTTATGCTTTTAAAATGGTCATTTTCCTCCCTTTTTTATAGTCCTTGCTTTCTAAGAACAGAGACTAAGTTCTAAAAAGGCACGATTTAAGGTACATGTTGGCAGGACATTAAAAAAATCAGTTACTATGCTTTTTTTAAACTTTTTTAAAATGCAGAACAAAACACACACACACAAACATAAACACTAACACTCATTCTTGACTAGTAAGTCAAACAATAGTAATTTTCTGGTGTTGCACTGAAGGTCAAAATTGTGTGTCTTCTTTCATTTACCCAAAGAATACCTTATTTTAAATAGTGCAATTCAAATCTCAGAATATGATTATTTTGAAAGTCATTTTGTTTCATTTCATTTTTCTTAAAAAGACAGGATCTTACTATGTCTGCAACACTGGCTTAAACTCTTTAGTAGTGATCCTCCCGCTTCAGTTTCCTTATTAGCTAAAATTACAATATGGAGCACTTGCTTGGCTTTTTAGCTCAAGGGTTTGTTTTTGTTTTTACTGTCTACCCATACAGCTTTCACCTATGGTCTGTCTTTAGGCCAACAATGTGGAACAATAAAAGCAAAATCTATTTCTTTTGACTAACAATCCTTGAGATGTGACTATAGAACACTACAGTGTCCTTAAGTTTCTCTTCCATCCACTGCACCACTAGACATAAACTACTAAACATCTAAATATTATGCAGAGAATAATCATTTCTATATGAAACAATAAATGTTAATTTTGAAAAGGAAAGGCTACAAGTGGACCACATTTTACAAGGACTGAAGAGTAGAGAGCATGCAAAAGGCCAGGGTTCAAGCCTCAGCACCAAAAGCAAAAAACAGCCTTCAATTAAAGAGTTTCTAACAGCACATTTATTATGTCATTCACATTTTAAAGTTAAAAATTTTTATCTAGAATTTGCTTAAGTAATTTCTCTTCTCAACTTAATAGTCCAAATCATATCCATGAAATGATTTCTCACCTAAATTCACTACATTTTTGGCCCAGAAAGTGGGATCACAATGGAATCGGATTGCTCCATTGGCAGCAGGAACAGGATCACATCGTGCTTTCAAAATATGACGTAACTGGAAAGTAATCTTCAAGGAAAAAAAAAAATCACATTAGTCTTGAAATTAAATGAAGTTCAGGTTAGCCTGGAACTCACAATTCTCTTGCCTCAATTTCCCAAGTGCTGGTTGGAATTAGTTATATGCCACCAAGCTTAGAAGTTTAGCTACTCTGTATCTTTATATACAGATGGTTACAGTAACCAAAATGGATATTTACACTTTAAACAGTTTTTCTACTTACAATATAAACATTCCACACTTGTAATAGGTCCATTAAGTAAAAAAGATACTCTGTATGTGTCTTACCAGTCGCTTGCTGTAGAGTAGTGCCGTGCTACTGCCACTTGCAATGGCCCAGTTTGTAAAGTTCATAACATGCTTCACCTGCCGGGAAAGGCCTGTGATGTCATTCTGCTGCTGTAGGAGCTTCATCTGTCTTTCTTTTGTAACATTCTGAAAGAAAACAAGCACTGAAGAATTTATAAAGTCACACGCACAAAAACCCATCCTTCTTTAAAAACTGATACAAGGGAAGCTTAGTGTCTGATGAGTCCATAAACAATTAGAAGGAAAGTACTAACAACAGTGAGGCTAAACATTCCTGCTCTATGTTAACCCACTCCATTCTGGACATCAGCAGTTTATGACCTTTCTTACATCATATAAACTGTCCAAAATGTGTCTTCCTCCTTTTGGACTAACCCAATACAATATGAGCTAACATGAAGATTTTATATAATTTTAACTATACTTTCTGGCTAAAACAAACAAAAAACCACTGAGTTACTAGTGCCACCTACCGGTAGAGCCTGAGAACAAGGTTAAAATTTCTCAAACAAAAGGGAAAATGATAAATTCCAGAGATCTAAGGGTACAATTAGGCAAAGTGGCATAACAAAATCCACAAAGAGAAACCAGTTTCAGGAAAATGCTTGCAAGGAAGAATAAACTGCTCCAAAGAAACCACTACTCCAAAGAAACAAGAAGTGGGTGATGTCCTATGTATCATGCAAAAAATAAGCTACTTAACCATCTTCTTCCCCCCATATTGTTTAACTTCACTTATTAAGCAGTATTTTCCAAAGGGGGACATATTCAATTATAATATAAATAATTCTGTTTGTTTGCTCAACAGCCTCATTAGAAATCATTAATTCTGTCAGGCAGTGTTGTGTACACCTTTAATCGAGTGTTCCAGGACAGCCACAGATACACAGAGAAACCCAGTCTCAAAAAAGTATTATACAAGATAGAGCTTTTTAAAATTATTATGTTACGAATATATGGAACATTTATCGGAAATATTCTTATATACACTTGTCTTAAAATGCAATTTTAAATTCTGAAGCTTTTGAAATGGATTTACAATGACCACTTTTAGATGTATAAATAAAATGTATCAAAAATAGTTACTACTAAATGCTCTGGATTAAATGATTATTTTAAAGGAAAAAACTTATTAGGGTTGAAACTCACTGAATACAAGTACAATAGGACTTCAAACTTTAACATGTACATGACTTTTAATATCACTACCATTTTCCAATGCAAAATGTATTTAAGACAAAAATTCAGAAATTTTGCTCAAATTTTTTTTATTTGAATATAGTTGCCTCTCTCATATCTTTAAAGGGTTCTATGAATAAGTAAAACAAAAATAACCCTTTAAGGATAATCTATTGTTTATTCTTTAAAAAATGAAACTTCTATAAGATTCACATTAGGCCAGTTGGTGATGGCACCTGCCTTTCTTTAATCCCAGCACCTGGGAGATAAGAGGATGGCAGATTTCTGTGAGTTCAAGGCCAGTCAGAAACCCAGCCCCCCAAAATAAATAAATACTAAAAAAATTCACATTTGAAATGTTCTGAGAACACATCAATTTTGAGTAGTAAAGATTTAAATTAAAGCTTAATTTGGGACTGGGCAGTGGTGACGCATGCCTTTACTACCAGCACTTGGAAGGCAGAGACAAGTGAATCTCTGAATCTAGTCTACAGAGCAAGTTCTAGGTGAGCCAGTGCTACACAAAGAAAGCTTGTATTGAAAAACCAAAACACAAAAAACTTCATTTGGATTTTGAAACTGAAGTAGATTCTCAGAAAATTTATAATTATATATTAATCTCATAATACAAAACACCTAATACTATAAAATCAGTAGTTAAGTTCAAGGTTTAAAATATTTAAAAATATAAAACATCTTCAGCAAATTATAGAAATACATAAATGGCTAAAACCAGAAGCCCAACTGCATTTATATAAAGAAGTTAAAATTGAGGTTTCTTGCTATAAAAGATATTCAAAGTGTTTGCTTTGTCCTCAGAAAAATGCTGCAAGGAAGAATAGCCCCAGCCACTGTAAGAGCTTCCAATAAACACGAGAACAGCTGAACACAAAAAGGAGCAGTTTTGCTTGATTTGGGCTTTAACCATACCTCTAGCTGCTGTAAGAGAGATTTTCCTTTCTTATTAATTTCATTGATAAGGGTGAAAATGGCCACTTTAATTTCTTGTTCTACTCGTTTGTTAGTCTCATTTACTTCTTTAATCCTGAGGAAGAGAAATGTATCATTAGGCTATCAACTCCAGTGTGTCGGAATCAATTAGGCACTTTTCCAAGTAATTAAAGTTAAATATCTGTCAACACATACAACTTTATGATGCTGCAGACCTAACCACCTA
Organism: Phyllotis vaccarum; assembly: GCA_033318265.1. Taxonomy (NCBI): domain Eukaryota; kingdom Metazoa; phylum Chordata; class Mammalia; order Rodentia; family Cricetidae; genus Phyllotis; species Phyllotis vaccarum. The sequence goes on from JARWLC010000003.1 coordinate 100,767,456, forward strand.
TGAGATGTTAAGAAGTCATACAAAGAATGAATTCAATATTTAGTCATTTAAATTAGGCTCAGTTTATTCATCTGTAGAACAATATCAAATTACTATGACATGAATATGATACGCAAATATCTAAACACTATCGACTCTTAACTAAATCTGCTACATATATTGTCTAATCCTTTTTAAAAATTCTACTTAAGATGATCTCTGCAAACAAAATACAGAAGAATACCACAATCGTTACAACCTTTTGAAAGAGCAGAAATTTAACTTAGAAGCATCTAGTTTCATTTTAAACTTCATCACTTCAAATGTGGATTCTAATTAAGACTGTTTCATAATTTCCTTTCAAACTGGCTTTATACTATAGATAGAAAAAAGAATATACTAAATCACTGAGGGTAGGGAGTACACCTGTCAGCAATGACCCACGGCCTCTTCTATCGCTTAAAAGCAAAAACAATATTGCTTGTTTTATCCCCCAAAGACTATGAAACAATCCACTTTTAACTACATATTTTATAAATAAATATATCCACCTATTACAATTACATTTGTTAAAGTTCTGGTTACAGCTGGATTGCTTTGACATTTATAAAATGAGAAGTAAGCAATCTCATTACTATAAGTAAAATGTCAACACCCAACTGTAACATCTAGTTTTTATCTTTTGTGTATTCTACTTACATATAGACTATCTTTCATTAGTCAAATACATAAACAATTTTGGCAATTCTCAGTAATATAATGCAAATTTCCCTCCTTTGCCTGTATATTATTGCTTGTTTAAATACTTATTTACAAATTTTATTGAATTCTGTTCTTACTAAAGTAGAGGAAAAACAGTAAATAAAAAGCAGAGTTATTTTCAGGCAGTGGTGGGGCATGCCTTTAAAATTCCAGCACTCAGGAGGTAGAGGCAGGCAAACTCTGTGAATTCAGGGCCAGCCTGGTCTATGAAAGTGAGTTTCAGGACAGCCGGACCTACATAGAGAAAGCCTGTCTTGAAACCCACCAGCTCAAATTCTTTTTACACACATACACATACACACACACACCCATGAGTAATATGATGTACAGACCTCCAACAAAAAGTAAAGCAAAAATCAGAAGTCATGAAGCATACTGGAGGCACAGAATAGACTCAGACAGACTTACTGAACTTAAAATATGTCCATTAAAAAAAATGGGAAGAGGGGCAGCTGGAGAGATAGCTCAGGTTAGGAGCTCTTTCAGAGGATCCAGGTTTGATTTCCAGAACCCACGTTGCAACTCGCAACCATTTGAAACACCAGTTTAAGGGGATCCAACACCTTCTGATCTTCAAGTACCGGACACTAAGTGGTACAGACATACACACAGGACAACCACCCATACATATAAAACAAATAAATTTTTAAAAATTTATTATTTTTATATATATTAACTACAGAGACGGCTCTGTAGTTAAAAGCACTTACTACTCTTGCAGAGGACCCACACCAGAAGGCTCATTAGCTCTGTGACTTCAGTTCTAGAGGTTCTGCTCCCTTCTAGCCTCTGTAGGCACACAGTGCATGTACAAGCAAGTAAACACACATACAAATAGATCTTTTTAAAAGGAAAAATGTTGAATAAAATTTTAAAATAATGAGGAGGAGAGTTAACAGAACTTGCTGCAAAGTTAAAGACTGAAATTCAGATCCCAGCACCCACACAACAACTCATGAATTCTGAGTACCAATTCTGGATCCTCTGGAAGGGCAGTAAATGCGCAACTGCTGAGCAATCTCTCTAGTCTTGCTTTTATTTTCTTTTAGTCTTTTTTTATGTGAGAAGTTCTATTATACATAAACCATTATTTTTATTCATTCAAATATTTAATACAATGTACATCTTATGTGTCACTTTACCATCATAAACTAATGATTTTATATTCAAGACAATGTTTCAATAATTTCATTGAGTCTACATAATTAATTACAATCTAATCCTATTCATACTCTCAGGAATTCCCAAGTTTAAAGTGCTCCAATCCAACTATGTATGTTTTCCAGTGGCAACGGTCCTAACTTTTAAATTTGTCTTTAGAACCTATTACCACTTTCCCTATAAATAATCTAGCTTGTTTATAAATATACCTAAGCCAGTCTTGTAGACCCAAAATCTCCATAATACAGGGTAACAACAGGATAACCAAGAGGAACCCACATGAGGACCCAGCATCAATAGTGCAGCAGAAACCAGAGGCCTTGAAAAAGACCTAAGATTCATTGCAGTGAATACTTGCAAGTAAAGATATATGGACAAAAGGGTTTACTGTGGGACTCTCTGTATCACATTACAGCTTCCACGGCGGCACTGATTTTTTTTCTTCTCTTAAATTTTATTTTATTTTGGGGAGAGGTTGCAAGGGCAGAGAGTGGGTACAAAGGATGGGAAATAAATGGGGTCAAGATGCACAATGTGAGAGACACAAAAAATAAAAAGTTAAAAATTTTAATACAAAAAAATAAAATAAATAAATGTACTTAAAATAATTAAAGAATAATAAGGATGATGAAGTAACAACAGCTGGGTGCTTAGGATGCCAAAATCTGCATTATAGATTCACCTTATAATGCTATTGCTAAGATAAGTAGTTTTAAATGCTTGTTTCATGGGAAAGTTTTTTTGTTTTTTTTGCTATTGTGGGGTTTGTTTTGTTTTATGTAAGTTGTGTTAAGTCTGCATACATATGTGTGTGTGAGAGCACAGTGTAGAGGCCAGAGGATGTCAGATGCCATGCTCTATCACTTCTCCCCTTATTTCATCCTCCTGTCTCTACTGTTCAGTGCTCTGGGCTTTTTCAGTGAATGTACAGTCACACTCAGCTATCTATGTGGGTGCGAGACTACCATCAAGTCCCCATGCTTACTCACTGAAGCCTTTGTTCACTATGTTTGCATCTTCCACTCTCTTTGCATCTTCCATACAATCTCTACTTGTAATTTTACAATTCAGTTCTCATATATTAGCTTATTTTTCCAAGTTCAAAGCTCATATACACTGAAGCCTTATTAATTATAAAAAGCCAAAGATGTAGCCTTAAAAACTTTTAAATGCTTTTGGTAAACTGTTTAATTAACAAATATAAGTGTGTCAAGCTCAAATTTTATTGTTTTGTCTATTAAAATTTTTTATGCAACAGACTTACCTATTCTGCACTTGTGTAGCTGCAAAATGAACATAATTCTTCTTTTCAAGAAGCTTAGCCAACAAATTTTCAATTGCACCTTTCTGATTTTGAAAAGCTTCTTCCAAAAACTGATACCTTAAAACAAACAAAAACTATATTCAAAACAGAAAATTTATAATTACCATTTAGGAAATAACAGTTATATGAATTAATTGTGAAGTGACTCTATCTGTTGCTAGTCATTTGCATATTACTACAACAATAACTTTTAACTGGAGATCCAAAACCATCTGTCTAGAAAAACCACGATGAAAGAAAACTGTCCTCAGAAAACTATAAGTACTCTTACAAAGTTTTAATTGAGGGTTCTATTTTTTTAATCCAAATATCTGAATAAGGTACATTAAATATAACATACTATTATAATATAATAGTAATAGAATACTAATAATATAATATAATACTAATATAAAAATACTATCAAAATCACTAAAGTTCCAAAATAGAAGTTATTGGTCTGTGTTTATCTACTCAGAGACTTGAGTTCTGTAAATCAAGTTCACATGCTAGGCAAATAATCTAACTATTCTACACCCACGAACCTAATTAAGCATTTTAAAATAGAACTGTAGACATAATACACATGCAATTTTGCATCTAAATTTTATTATCTACTATGTCTTATGAGGTTTTCCAAAGAAATCCTATTAAAAACATCAATGATGTTTTACTCTAAAAAACAGCAACGATCAATACATGCTCAAATTTTCTAATTATAGCACTAAAAGTTTAGATTTAATGTTCAAGTCCAGAACCCTTGATAACCAGGATGCTAGGATAATTTTATTTCATTTTTATAAATTATATTTATTCATTAAATCAGCAAATTAATTTTGATGTTTTTGTCTCTTTGTTGCTGTTCAGTGTACTTTCTATGTGAGTAAAAAAGAACTATAGGGCTCATAGTATACAGTAAGTAATAAACAGGCACAAATATGCACTGAAAACACACTGTCATGAGATATAGTCCATCCAAAAACCTAGTGTCTAAAATGGCATCAAGACCTAGGGAAGCTTTACAGAAGTCCTGCATTTAGCAGAGCAATGTTTAGTGCATTACTTACTGAATTTCAACAGGGTCAAAGAATATGCAAAATGTCAAAATGAAACAAAAACCTAATTTAAAATAAGCTAAGTATCAAGGGCCAAATATACTATGCCATTTCTTTGTTTTGTTCTCTAAGTAACAAGAAGCCCTTGAAGAATTCTAAGCAAAATGTGAAAATTCAGACCATTCCAGAATATCATCCAACATAAATATATATACTAAAAACATCACAAAGCCAAAGTGAGGCAATATGAGTAGTTCAGGCCAGAGGTCAGTCTTTTACAGTTAATACAGCCTAAACAGCTAGAATGATTGTTTTAATGACATGGTATCAATTAAAGCAATTTTAAGAGTACAACAACAAAATCAGATGAGCCCATTCGTATGTACAATAGTGGCATTAAAGTTATGGGGTAATCAATTACTTTTGAAGTTGGATTTAAGATCTGCTCCACAGAATGGAATTTATGATCCATACTGTAAATCTGGCCAAAAAACCATGGATTGCTTGAAAGGTCATGGTCATAGGCACTAGGGCAGGAACCCTACTACTGTTCTTTACTGCCTTCTAAATATTTATACTCAGATCCATAGACTAGGCCTGCCCTCAACCCTAACCGGAGAAGCTTCTCTCTGCAACACTCAGCAGTTAATTTAACACAGGCTCCTAACTGGTAAAAGTGCTGAGAATAAGTCTCCACTGAGTGGCCAGCCCTAAATGGGACACCTATGTCAATACCATTTCCCCACCTTCCCCTGCCCCAGTTCAGAGTACTGCAAAGGGATTAAGAATATAAGAGTCAAAGAACAGAAAGAGCTGTGACTGCTGTCTTGGGGATATGACATTGGTCACTGCACTCACAAACTCACTGTAGTTATGATCACCTACACAAGAGCAATCAGTACTCCACAACAGGCAGTATTAATCTGACTGAGTGGATAATAAGAAAAAGAGGTCACAAAAAGAGGGGGATTAGAGGTTTTCAGGGTGTGGGCATGTGGGGGGGGGGGAGAAGAGATTCCTGGAGAAGAGTAGGATTGGGATTCATCAAAGAATAAACACAAGATAGTCTATGGGGAGCAGGGGGAGGTGTTGAAGGTTGAAGAGCTAGGCCTTCTTCCCTATAATCTTAACACTTGGAAGGCTGATGAGGTTTTTAGGTCAGTTTGGGCTACTAAGTTAATTCCACACTAGCTTGGGATAAAAATGAGACCCTGTCTCCAAAAGGCAAAAGGGAAGTGAGAGAAAGAAGAAAAAGGGTAGGTCAGTGGGGATGAGAAGTTTAACAAAATTTCAGTTGTGTATTTGGATAATGAAATCACAAATAGAAAGGCAAGATCAAGATCAACTATGAACTCAGATGTACTTGTCTTCAGTAAGTGCTTGAACTAAAATATTTAAAGAATGCTATAAAATTAACACTTCTTAGCCAGGTGTGGTAGTGTACCCCTTTAATCCTAGCACTGGGAGGCAGAGGCAGGTGGACCGTTGTAGTTTTAGGATAGCCTGGTCTACAGAGTGAGTCCAGGACTACATATTGAAACCCCTGTGTGCAGCACCCTAGACTGGAGAGGGGCAAATTTTTTTTCTTTTTCTTTCTTTCTTTTTTTTTTTAAACTTAAGACTGAGAATCAGAGTAGAGGGATAACTCAGTGGTTAACAGCACAACTGCTTTTCCAGAGGACCCAGGTTGAACTCCAGCCTGGAAGCTCACAACCTATAACTCCCAGTCTCAGGAGATCCACCAATACAACAAATCCCTTTGGCTTCCACTAACACAGATGTGATGTGTAGACATAGATGTAGGCAAAATACCCATACTTATAAAATAATAAAACTCTAAAAGACTGCCAATCACTTACCTGTAATTACAGTCTTTTGATTGTACATTAAGATCTTGAATTAAGTCCTAAACTCTACTATTCAACTTGCCAAATGAGTCAATATCATATTTTTAGGATTGTCACTATATATTAACTCATCTTGATATGCATCTAAGCTGAATATACAGGGGGCCTTTGTATTAATGTCTTATTTTTCTTCAGATATGCCATTGTTAAATACATAATTCTGTTATTTTTGCATTGTTGGTAGTGATTTCACTTGGGGAGGACTTGGGGATAGGGGTTTTTAATGTGACCTGTTTGCCTGTAACTGCTAAGCAGGATTAAAGGGGTCCACTGCATGCCCAGCTTGCAGATTTTAGACATATATTCAAATCTCAATTTCATCTGTCCCTAGATTCCTTATCTAAGTACTTCTTAATCTATAAACTGTAACAACTATCCTGTTTTTGAGAATTTACTAGCTTTTCTCAAACTGTACTATCTTTTAATCAACCTTTTTCTTAGTATTACGGTGTTTCTACGTTTTTAATAAATCATACTGACATGACTTAGATATATTATGGCTCACAGTCAATAGCTGGATAACAAAGACATCTATGCCCTAGTTCTCTTCAGAAAAACTCATATTTACATTTATCAGATTGTACTAAAAATTACATTGCTCAAAACACAAAAAGACTTGTGGCAGCATTAAGTAAGGATTTACAGCTTGTCGTTATTCTTCTTTTATTAACTTCCTATTTTAATTAATAAAAATTTCTTTTTTTTTTCTTTTGATTTTAAAAGATGTACTGCTGCCAGGCAGTGGTGGTACCTGCCTTTAATGCCAGCACTTGGGAGGCAGAAGCAGGTGGAAAAGAAGTTGAGGCCAGTCTGGTCAACAAAGTGAGTTCCAGGACCATTACATAGAGAAACCCACCCCTCAAAATTACTACTATTATTATTTCATATGTATGGATGTTTACTGCCTGTATACCTATGCACTATGTACATGCCTGGTGTTCTTGGAGACCTGAAGACCCACCCCTTCCAGAACTATAGTGACAGCAGTTTGTGTAGATGCCACAAACTAAACCCAGGTCCTCTGGAAAAGCAGCCAATGCTCTTAAATTCTGAGCCATCTCTCCAGACACTGCAAATTTTGTGTAAATTCATGCTCACATGTAGAGGCAAAATGTCAACACTGGGTACTGTACTTTAAGGAGCCATCTCCCACCAGGATCTAGGGCTAATTAACTAGGATATTACTGGTTAGCAAGCCCCAACAGGGGATTTAAGTGTGCAATATCACACCTGGCTTTTTATATGGATCCTAGAGAATGAACTCAAGTCCTCATGTTTGTATGGCAAGCACTTTATCAACTGAAGTATCTCCTCAGCCTTCTCTGTAGTCGCTAGAAATGATTTAGTGTTAAAATATAAAATCTCAAACCTTCAACAGCAAAAAGGGGCATGCACACAAAGACCTTGTGAGAAAGGTTTCAAACATTCTGTGAAAGGAGCAAGGCCTGATATTTATGTCTCTATCCTGAAACAAGTGAAGTGAGCGAAATGAATGGGTTTTACCTTGAAAAGTGGCTGCATCTGAACTAATGGAAAAGCAGATTGAGAAGTCAGCTTTTTCTGTGATTAGAACTATAGCAACAAAGGCACTGGGAACTATAATAACGCCTCTTGGGCAAAAGCCCACAGAAACAGTTATAGGCACAATTAACAAAGTAGATGGTGATGTTTACAGCAAAGATAACTTAGGGATAAGACAATGGTGGCAAACAAAAATGAAATGTGGTGAAGCAAAACAATCACCGAAAGGTCAAAAGCACTTGCTACTTTTGCCATAATGTAAGATTGTTAACCAGTCTGGATTAGGATCAGTTCTGTTTATTGTTATTATTGTTGTTTCTTTGTTTGCTTTTAAATCTGGACTTAGGCCTGGGTAACTTTTTTTTTTTAATCACTATAAGTAGTTTTAATACACATCTTGGATTGTAAATATCAGCCATAAAACGTATCTAGGCAAAAATGTCAAAGTCAACCAAATACCAAGAAAAATAATTTCTTCAGGAAGATATTGTAGAGAAATTTCACTTACAAAGTTCCATTCAAGTGAGTTTTATATATTATGTTTTAATATATATGTTTTAAGCAGCCATATAAAGTCCCAATAACACAAAATTACAAAGAGCTTTAAAAAAAAACATTAAGGTTAGACAAAGATAACTCTGTTTTAAAGCATGACAAAATAGCCAATACTTTAACAGTCTTGCCACTAAAAATTACAAAACAATAAAAAGGGGCAATAATTATTTTCAGGAATTGTTCCACAGTCAAGGATAATCACAACCACCCTGCCTGTCTATAAACAATCTATGTTTTTCCTTGGAGTTTGCTGAGGATCAATCCCAAGGCTTTGTATGTGCTAGGCAGGCACTCTTACTACTTTGCTACATCCCCTTTCCCCTAAAGACAGTATGGGACATAGAGCTAGAGATCAATTAGAACACAGGCAAAAATGTTAATGCCCCTGAGCTACAGAGAAGCTACATTTGATATCTAAAAAAGCAAAAGGTCTGTTTGCAGATTTATATCTAAGTGAATCTCATAAAGAATGAACTGAAATACCCACTCTAAGGGGTAGAAGAGAACATTGCTAAGAGAAACATCCAAGAGAAAGAGGGAAAGTTGAAAGCAACCAGAGAAGGTTGCTATAACATTCTGAAACAGTACTGCACATGCAGGTCGTATCTCAACATCAAAAAGAGGTGTAGACATTTCTCGGTTTGCCTAGCCCTACAGTCCACCTAGCACCAAGGTCCAGACAAATCTCTCCCACCTCTGGTCCCACAGCTACTTATACCCAGAGGCTTGCATTAATTATAAACTGTTTGGTCTAAAGCTTAAGCTTCTTACTTGCTAGCTCTTGCATCTAAAGTCAACCCATTTCTATGAATCTTTGTGTCCCTTTGTGTTTTGCGGTTTACCTGTGTTCCATTACAACTTGCTCCTCACTCCAGCTGAGCTTGAAGTCTCTCCAACCTGGCTTTTCCCCTCCCTCTATCTCTAGTGGAGTCCCGCCTGGCTGTCTCCTGTCTTGCTATAGGCCAGAACAGCTTCTTTGTTAACCAATGATAGCAACACGTTGGCAAAGTACAAAAAGCCCTTCCCACAGCATGGGTGAACAGGATAACAATATGCAGTATTTACATATTCTAAGAGCTAAAAGAAAAAGTCAACTCAGAACTTTAAAGTACCCCTCTTTAAATTAAGGATATTCCTATGAACAGAAACTGAAAAAGAGTCATTGGCAGTAGATTTTCAAGAAATGCTGGAGGAGGGCCAGTGAGATGGCTCAGCAGTCAAGAGATACTTGCTACATAAACCTTATGACCAGAGTTCAAAGACCAAAACTCACAGATTAGGCTAAACTGGATGGCCAGCAAGCTCCCAGAGACCCACTTAACCCCTTTTCCCCAACACTGGGAATTCAAGCATGTGCCACCATGCTTGGCATTTTTACTATGTTCTGAGGATGAAACTAAGAACTCTACACAGAAAACATTTTACTGAACTAGCTATCCCCCCACCCCTGTCCAAAAGACAGCTTAAAAAAAATAAAATCACTGCTTTCAACTGGGTAAAGGCATTCGCTTCACAACTGAGTTCAATCTCCCACAACCCATGTAAAAGTACAAAGAAAAAATTGCTTCCACAAAGTTGTTCACTGACCTCTACACCCATACTGTGACACATCTAAACAACTTTAAAAAAAACCACCTTAATTGTATATAAGACTGTATATCATGCCATAAAGCTAGGTTTTTAATACTGAATTATTCTGTAAAGTTATTAAATTTGTGAAGTGAGAAATAGTAAAAATACTTAGACATTAAGTCAGTAGAGTTAGATATCATCATCCAAAAGCCATCACTAAGACAAAAGAATAAAGAAATACAGCTTTAAGAGGCAAAAGTAACAAGAAAAAATAACTAAATGACAAAACAAAGAGAAGGGAAATAAAGAAGTAGCAGGCTAGAGATGTACAGTTCATGTTTACCATGTATTAGGTCCTGGTTTCAATAAGCAGTACCACGAAAGACAAACAGTACGCTCAGACATGTAGACGAAGGAAGTATTCCAATTAAAGAGAACAGGAAAAGGTACATGGCTCCACTGGTAAAGTACTTGCTGTGCAAGCCAGAGTTCAGATGCCCAGCCCCCACATACAAAGCCAGGTGTGTGGTGCATGACTGTGACCTACCAATCTGTAAGCTCAAAGTTTAGCAAAGGACTTGTCTCAAAACTAAGACAGTAAGTGGTCAGAAAAGATAGCTGACACTGACCTTTGGCCTATTCAGACACATACACTCACAAAGCACACACACAAGATAGAGGGAGGGCCTCCAATTTAAAGATAAAGCAAAGGCTCAACTATTTATGCAACTTAAATTTTTCTATAAAAATGTAGTCACTACATAATGTTTTGATCAAGGCAGTATTTTCAAACTCTAATGGAGTAAAATTCCTATACTATATCTGTCTAAAATTCAAATCTTACTGTAAAAATGTTTTGGTTGTGGTGGTTTGAAAGCAAATGGCCCCCCCAAAGGGAGTGGCACTATTAGGAGGTGTGGCCTTGAGAAGAAAATGTGTCACTGAGGGAGCAGGCTTTGAGGTCTCCTTGCTCAAGTTTCCCTTAGTGTGACTTCCAGTTGGCTGCAGGATGTAACACTACACCATGCTGTCCACCATAATGGGCCAAACTTCTGAAACTCTTAAGTGAGCTACCCCAATTAGATGCTTTCTTTTTAAGAGCTGCTGTAGTCACGGTGTCTCTTCACAACAATAAAAACCTTAACTAAGACAAAGGCTTTGTGGTTTTTGTTGTTGTTGTTTGGTTGGCTGGTTTTGTTTTTAATGCTTTAAACTTCAGTGCAGCCCAAGCATGTTCATGAACACTAATATTCTGAAGTCCTGGGCCTTCAACTGACTTACCTCTTGTTAGCTCATCCAGAACAACTTCCAGGCTTGCAGCTTCTGTTTATGGTGTCTTACAGAGTTTAAGATTGTAATCTTTTAGTATCATATTTGCTGTATTTGGGGAACAACACATTTACTTTCAAGCCTGCCTGAGCTTTAGAGACTCTATCTTAGGAAAAAAAAAAAAAAAATAGGGGGTGGGTGTGCTCTAACAAAACAAACACAACAAGCAGAAAACCTGTCAAACTTAAGGGGATCTGAGAGAGCAAACTGCTGTGCATATAGTTATCAAAAATTAAGGTGATAATAGTATTCTACAGTTAGCCATTGAATGAAAAACTAAAATCTTTAAAGAGATGAACAGAATCATCTGAGCTTTTGGAGAATAGCAACAATTGGTTACAAATGATAACATGATTTTAAAATCTGGAGATCTGAAGGACAACAGTAAAGAACTATCTCATACCTCCAGGTCCAATGACAGGTGAATATGAAAAGGACAGTTAAGAGGACAAGGGAAGCAGTGTCTAGCTGTAGGGAAAGGACCTACAAAATAATAGAAGGTGAGGACACAATCTATTGATAGCAAACCATAATTAGTAAACAAAGAAAAGAATAAACTGGGCACATTATAAATCTTATGGGAATTGATGCATTACAGAGGATACCTGGGGATGTAGTACTCTCTTGGGGTGACAAGAAGAAAGAGTAATATTAATCTCAGTAGACTGAAGACTAAGGGTGATAGAGAAGCTTCAGAAGGTGATAATGAATACAGTTAAAGTCTGTGGCTTTCTTTGGTAACCTACCAATGGAAAAAAAAGTCCAGTTTTATACTAAGTCAAGCCCACCTTCACCCTAGATAAGGCCTAAAAGGAAAAAGAATGTGACCTTCAAATTCATATGAAAAAAGCCTCACTTTACATGCATATGTTCCATTTTTATGACATGCTGGCATTCTCAAATAGTTTCCTATGAACATCATTGTATTTAAGATTTATTTTTATGTGTATGAATGATAAGCCTGCACATATGCAGGAGTCAAGAGGTGCCAGAAAGGGACAGTAGATCTTCTGGAACTGGAGTTACTGACAGCTGTAAGCCCCCATATGAATGCTGGGAACTGAACCCAGGTCCTCTATACCAAGTATTCTTGTTTGTTTTGTTTTTGAGAGCCAGTAGCTCTTCATTGTGTAGATCAACAGGCCTCAAACTCACAGAAATCAACCTACCTTGTCCTTCTGAAAGCTAGGCATGTGCCTCCACTCCTAGTTAATACCAATTACTCTTAACTGTCCTGCCATCTCACCAATACCAATATCATTATCTTTAAATGACTCAATATAACCAATTAAAAATTTGTAATTTTCATTCTCAGCCTAATAACTGCAATTCTACTGTTCAGGGCATTCTTTTCTATTCTCTTAGTTGATTTGATTGAAAACATCCTCTAGAGAAGAACTGTTCACATAGAGATGACTAGTGTTACAAAGTACTCTGAATAGGTATTTCCAACATCTGACCTCATTGCCAATATAAACAGAAAGTCTATCACTATAACTAATTTTATGTGGTTATGATTGAATGCTGCATCTTTATGCTTGTTTACATCTCTCTCAACCAGAATGCCACTATGTAATTAATGGTGTTTAAGTTTTGATTAACTTCTGCCAATACACTGAAGTATATTTTATAGTAATAAATGAAAAGGGAGAACATTATATGTACCTACTAATTCAGAACAAATGTTCTTTTCTTATTTTATACTTCACGTATTATCTGAGAGTTCTTTCAGAACATCACTAATCTCAAAAAATAAAAGTAAAAAATATGAGTAAGTGGATCCAAATATTTCGAACCTAAATGGTCAAAGGCGACCTCTATCAGCATGAGTGGGTAAAAAAGCCAGGTAATACATAAAGAACATTGAACTATTTCGCAGGAAAACCCAAAGCACTAGATTCCACGCGCATTATCCTAATAGTTACTGAGCTAAGTCCTAACACACAATAAAATTAGACTAGGATGTGGTATGTGTAATAAAAATAAGGAAAAAACTAAAATGACTTTAATAGATTTAATGTTAATTAGTTGTATTATTACTAAGATGGCTATTATGTCTAACTGGGTATTATAAAACAGACAGGCAGAAGGCGGTGGCTGAGGTAGGTGGCAGGTGGATCTCTTTTGAGTTTGAGGACAGTCTGATCTACAAGGGCAAGTTCAAAGATATCTAAGACTACAGAGAGAAGCACTGTCTTAAAAACTCAAATAAGTAAGTAAGACCAAACAAAGCAGAAGCGTGGGTGTTCATCTCAAGGATAGCCTTGACCCGCTAAACAGAAACCACTGCAAGTATTCCAAGTTCAGAGGTTATTATTAAGGAATAATAGACCTAGCAAACCAAATAGATTATTTTTTTTTAAAGGAAGCTAGTAACAATATAGTCTCTGCCTATTTTAAAAGTGAATGGGTCAGAGAGACTAACAAACAGTAAGGCTTGGAAGAAGTAATGCTATCTCTTCCACAGTCCACAATATGATCCTAGCTTCAAAAACAGGTTCAAACAGTACTACTGAGTCAAACAGTAGTACTCAAGTGATTGACCTTGCACATGGTTTCCCACCCCCACTACAGCTACTCATCACTACTAACATATTTCTATCTAGAGTCAACTCTAACTTGCCTTCACATAAAAAAGGATCTAATTCAGTTAACATATTTATTATGTGCTAAGTAATTTCAAATAACCCTCTTATGTTTTGACTTGGTTTGACTTGTTGCAAGTGAATGTAATAATACGCTACACTATATACTACCAGAGACCACGGTAGGAATCCAATCAAAGTTTCTAAAGGCCTGACCAAATAACTGAAACTCTTAGAAATAACCTGAGTATGGAATTTCACAGCTGAAAAATTTTTTATCATCTAGTCTAAAACTAAACAAAAAGCCCATGTTTATTTGGTATTTTTTAATTCTGAAAGAAGTCTGTTTGACCTATGGGACTATCACTAAAACTTACAGTGAGCTAGGAAGTTTGCCATACAAATTCAACAACTTTATTTCAATGTCCAGAACCCACTGGACATGAGCTGGACATGGCACACACCTTTAATTTCAGTGCTCTGATGTAAGTCCAAAGACAGCCTGATCTAAAAAGTGAATTCCAAGATGGCTAGTGATATAAAAAGATTCCCTACAAGGAAAACCAAATAAATACATAGCCTTTAAAAAAAGGCTGGATATGATGTGTGGTGTGTGTGATGGGTGTGTGGGTGATGGGTGTGATAGATGTGATAGATGCTGTGATGTATGTGATAGCACACAGCTGAAATCCCAGCACTCCAATGTGAGATGAGGAGAGATACTTACAGGCCAGACAGCACAGAATTCATAGTTTAGGAGCCAAAATGAGAGACCTGGTCTCAAAAAGCAGGTGGAAGGAGAGAACAACTAAAGCACAGTTGTCATCTGGCCTACACACACGTCCTCTCTCACCCACAAAATTTTAAATTTAAAAACACTCATTAAAAACTATCAGAGAGTATAGCTCCTTGAAATTACCTACTACAGAAAGTATCATACCATCCATTGCATATCATATACTAGCCTAGAAAAATTCAAAGTATTATTTCTATAGAATGAAAATTGCTTTTGCAATTTTCTAAGCTGGAACATTTGAAAATCAGAACTATATATACTGGATTATTTAAAAAATAACAATAAATACTAATTTAACAGATGGCCTCTAGCCAATCTGTAGTGCAACATGTAGCATAGCTAAAGCCTCGCATTTCTGATGTCTGAGACATTCTCATAAAACCAGGGCAAGAAAAAAAGAAGGGGTATAAGGAACACACAAAGAATAAATGGCCGTGGTGGTACATGTCTAGAATTATAGCACTTCAAAAACTAATGTAGAAAGACTTGAGTTCTCAAGCCAGCATGGGCTACTACTGTGTTCTAGGCCATCCCAGACTATATAAGACCTGTCTCAAGAAGTAAAGTGAAGTAAGAAACAACTTTCCCCCACTTCACTGCTGATGCTACATACTAGAGATATCAGTCTCACTTTACTAATTTACTTTAGTTTAAAAATATAGAGGAAAGATGGGAAACTTAAGCCACACTAAAGTGGAACTGGGGAGAGGGGACACTGAAAGAAGTCCAAACTTTAATGAGGCCTGAAGAAATGAGGCTATGCCTGAAATACAAAACTGAGTCTCTAGTACTTTTGGGCCACACTCAGTATATATGATAAACAGTTAGATGTAGATTTTTAAAAATATCTGGCAACACTTTTATGCAGACTGTAGCTTATGGCAAAAGGCTCTAGGCATCCAATGGCAAGCATTAGAAATTTGGAGCAGGAAATTTTTAGATACTATAAACCATCTGAAAAAAAGTTAGCTGGTAATGGACATTAGTCAAGACTGTGAGGCCAGAGTTTTTACAGGAATACGCAACCAGGAGAATACAAAAGAGTGCTCATCATATCTGTAAACAAGTACCCTTTTCCTCAAAGGGTAACTTGGGATCTACTGAAGAGCTGCTGGATCCTTTGATTAAGATCTACAAACTATTCTTAGCAAAATGTTGTACAGTTTATAGACAAGTATAGCTTGAATGAACAGCATCCTCTTTAGAACGCCTCTAAAGAGTCATACATACATTCTGTAGGGTATGCCACTTGCCCTAACAACTGGGGTTTTTGCTGTACTCTAAAGACGATGTCAAAAGTAAAGGCAGTTGTGTGATAAGATGAAGCAAAAGATAGAAATAAATAATAATAAATAAATTAATTAATTATGTGGGGTACAATAAAAACTTCTACCTTTTGACTACAGTATTTGTTGTTGCTACTTAAGTTTTATGTTAACATACTTCAACTAAATAATAGGCAACAATGTATTAAGAAAAATTTTAATGTAACAGGCCTTAAAGCAGACAGACAAGACATGAGTTTTACATCCAGACAAATCAAAACGCAAATGCAGGCCTGGGCATGGTGTCATATTTGTAATTTGAGAGGCTACGGCATACAACAAGGTTGAGGTTAGCATGAGCTATCCAACAAGTCTGAGGACAGCCTAGATTATACATCAAGACCTAACAATCAAAAACAAACATACAAGCAAAATAACTAAAACAAAACAGAAGTACAAACAAAAGAGAAAGATATGATATTGATATACGCCATATGCCTCTTAATGGGGGTTATACTGTGAGTGCTATGACCAGTGACTGGCAGAATACAAAAGGCAGAATTTGGGGAGCTTCTAGGTTACTGAACATAAGAGATAACAGCTAACTTATTGATATAACCCTTTTTCCTATAGCTTGACCTATGTGTTTCATCAAATGGTTACTATTCATTTGTATTTAAAATATCTTCATAATTAATTGTAAATTAAAAAGGTCCTAGCCTGTGGACCATACCCCAATATACAAATGGTATCTGAAGTAGAAGCACCCCACAAAAGGTCCTTTAAGCAGTTGGTATAAAGGTGTTCTAAGTGAATTAAAGTACATTTAGGTGGTGTCAAAGAACTGTTAACATTAAGAATAAAAACAAATAAAAATATAAATGGTCACGGAAACTGTTCTGAAGCTGAATATAGGAGAAGAAACAAGGTTTGCTGATGTCCTGTCTCCCTCCCTCCTTGCGCCCCCCCCCCCCCCATCTTCAAGACCATTTATTGAGGCTGAGTAGGATAGCATACTTAAGAATTCCAGCTGTGGAGAGATGGCTCAGGTTAGGAGCACTGGCTGCTCTTCCAGAGGTCCTGGGTTCAATTCCCAGCAACCACGTGGCAGCTCACAAGTGTCTGCAACTCTGGAGATCTGACACCTTCACACCAATGCACACAATAAAGTTAAATAATTTTTTAAAAAAAAAAAAAAGAAGAAGAAGGAAAAAAGAATTCCAACATTTAAGAGACAAGGGCAGGAGGATCCTTAGAAGCATAAGGCCAGCATGGTCTGCATAGTAAGTTCCAGGCTGCCTCAAAGGGAGGGGGGAACAACAGAAGACAGGAACACGCTAATATAATTTGAACTAAGGTATAAATGGTAGGAGAACAAGACTGCAGTTAAACAAGGTAGAAATCAGCTGAAGCTACCCTTCTACTCCTCCCTACCCATGAACCTCTACCTTAAGTAACGACCAGTTAAGCTATTTTGTCACAATGAAAAAATACCATCTTCCTTTTTTTACTGCTTTCACCAATTCTTCAGATGAAACAGATATGTGTGAATGTTGATTGCGTTAAAATATGGCTAATAAAGTTATGTGTTAGAACTATACTAAATAACAATGCTTACTTATTTATTGAGTTCTAGTTTTTCCTGCGAATTACATATCTAACACAAAACCAGTGTATTTATGCTTAATATTAAAACATATCAGCCACGTGAGAATATTTATCAGTCACTTCCACACAAATACTACCTTTTCATATAGACCCCTTTTCATATATTTGGAAAAAGTTTATTTGAATCACACTATTAATAAGAAAGTAACATAACTCCAATCTTATAAACCCAAACCCACATTAATAATATACCACACAAATATTCATAATATAATTAGATATGAACATGAAAGACATTATATCAAACATAAGATCGCTTCAAGAAATAAAATCTGGGCTTAAATACTGTAAGACAAAATCACAGGACCAATATCTGTTTAAAAACAAATTTATCAGTAAACAATTACCTATGTTCTTTGTGCTCCAACAGCTGACAGTCTCTACATGTCAGTCTATCACATGTTTCACAGAACAGTTTCAACTGCTCTTGTTTATGTACAGGACAAAATACGGGGCGCTGACCAGATGCTCCAACAGACTCTATAAGAAAATAAAACATGTTTAAACAACAATTTTTTTTATTAACTTTCGCTATTTTTATTGGTGCTAGAAGTATTCAAAAATCATAAATAAGTAGACCATACTATTTTTGGTCCAAAGGTTAAATGTGAACATTAAACCTAAGTGTATAGGGACAAGTAAAACGGCTCAGTGATAAAGGCATTTGCTGCCAAGCCTTATGGCCCAAACTCAATGCCTGGGACTCAAATACTATAGAACACTAACTTCTGAAAGTTGTCCACTGACTTCCATAAATAAGCAGTGTTGCCTAAGTATATAAACCCACACACAACAGAGAGGGGTGGGGGGTTTAAAAACAGCAACTAACTATCTGTAGCATACCTGAGACATCTTCCTTTTTCCGGATTAGGTGATCTTTAGTAAACTTCACTCTCTGATGTGCTTCGATACAGGTCTTACACAGCCACTCCCCACACTCTACACAGAAGCCAACTGTACTTGCATTGTCTTCACAGCTAGTACAGACCTAAAAGAGAGATAAATGCTAATCTACCTACAGTTGTCAAATGTACATCCACAAAATAAAAAAGCACTATTTAACTTCTTTGCAAAAAAAAAAACACTATTTCATAACATAAAGAATAAAATCATCTTGTTATTCATTTATCTTAAAATTCTTTATCAAAAATATTTTAATAGGTAAAAATCTAATACTCAAAACATAAAAGTCTATGCAAAACTTAACTTTCTAAATAGTAACTTTTACTTTACCAAGTCTGTGGGTGTGGAAGAGTTATCATTTATTTCTAACTGGAAATACAGAACTAGAGCAGAGGTGCCTAAATTACCTAATCAAATATTTTCTTATAATTTACATTCTGATGCAAAGAAAATATACAGAAAAACTGAAGTGCATACCTGTTCTGATTTCTCATCAGAACTGCTAGGAGCTTCAGATGTGTCTTTCACAAAATAGTTATCCACAAGATCTATTTGTCTGCATTCTTGACGACATACTGGACACCGTATTACACCAACTTAGAGAGAGAGAGAGGGATGGGAATTAATAATACTGAATAATGTTCTTCAAAATAGAATTAAGGAAATTCTGAGCTGGGTTGGTGGTGGTGCACAACTTTAATCCCTATACTAGGGGGGCAGAGGCAGGCAGATCTCTCTGAGTTTAAGGCCAGTCTGGTCTGCATGGTGAGTTTCAGGGCAGTCAGAGCTATGTAGAAAGACCTCCTCTTAAAAAGAGGTCGGGGGAGGAAGATGTCATCAAGGTGATTAAGAAGTAAATGATTTCTGGATTATTCACTGGGAGGCTATAATAGTGAGGCAGATACAGGAAGGAGTGTGAGAGTGTGTGTGTGTCTCGAACCTTTACAGCTGGAGTTACTGTACTAAACCACCTCTCCAGGACTCAGATGCAGATTAGAGACTGGAGTGATGTGCCAAAAAAGGTGGCCACTACAAGCTAAAAAGATAATGGAACCTTCCCCAAAGCCTGTAGAATCCATTCTGTGCACAGTCCTGCCTCCAGAGCTTTAAAAGTATAAGTATAGTATACTAAGTCAACAAATTCTTGGTGATCTTATTGTATCAAGAAATAAATAATCATTCTCTCAATTTTAGTTTGGTAAACCATGGGAGGAAGAGCAGCAATTCTTTTGCCCTATTGGTGGTTTAATACCTATTAGAAAGGATAAACTGCTGATGTAATACAAAAGCTAAAGAATTAAAAATTAACACAAAAGTCAATAAAAACAAACTACTGGTGTGTCAACCACAAACTGAAGGTACATATACAACACAAATGACATATCTGGGTTGGAGAGATGGCTCAGCAGTTATGAACACATACTGCATGCACTTCCAGTATGATTTCTATCACCCATGTCAGGTAAATTTGCAACTGCCTGTAACTCCAGTTCTAAGGGCAATCCAATGCCTCTCGCCTCCACAAGCTCCTGTACTAGTGTACATAATCACACACAGAAACATGCGTACACATAACTTAAAAATAAATCTTTAAAAAACAAAAGATTTATGCTGGACACGACGGCAGTAGATAATCCATCTGTTTTGGTGATCCTAAAACTACAGAGACAGAAAAATCCTAAATTCATGGCCAGTCTGAACAGCAAGACCCTATCACCAAACAACAAAATCAGAACAAATATAATTCCATAAGGGCTCAAATTAGTGTTCTATTTATAATTTATTCCACACAGGACACCAGGAAATACCATATGCAAAGATAAAGGCATAACAGAGTCCTCAACAACTATGTAGTATGCAGTCCATGGCATCTATATAATCATTTTGACAGAGGATGAAAATGTAAACAAAATTTCCCATCCTAGTCAGACATGGTGGAAAGCACATGTCATCCCAGCTATTCAGAAGGCTGTGCAGGAGAATCACTTGCGTCTGAGCATTCAGTAACACTCAGCCTGAACAACATAATTAAAGTCTGACTCATCCCACCCCCATCTCTCTCTTACCTCTTACACACTTGTACACTTGTACTCACACTAGTGTACACACACATTCTACCACATTGTAAAGCAGTGGCTATCAACCTTTCTGAGACTTCGACCCTTTAATACAGCTCCTTACTTTTTGGTGACCCTTAACCATAAAATTATTTTTGTTGCTACTTCATAACTGTAATTTTGCTACTGTGAAGAATCATAATAAAAGTAACTGTGTTTTCCAACCCTCTTAGGTGCCCCCCCCATGAAAGGGTCATTTGACATCCCCCACCAAGGGGTCAAGACCTAAGGCTGAGAACCACTGTGCTAAAAGGTTATGAA
The DNA here is from genome assembly GCA_033318265.1 of Phyllotis vaccarum. NCBI lineage: Eukaryota > Metazoa > Chordata > Mammalia > Rodentia > Cricetidae > Phyllotis > Phyllotis vaccarum. Next base: position 100,788,195 of record JARWLC010000003.1, read on the forward strand.
TGCTTCCCAGGAAACATACACTGAAAACAAACCAACAAGATGGAGTTGTTTGTGTCAGCCTTTTCAAAAATAACTAAAACCCCAAGAGATTTATGAAAAAATATTTGTTTTTGTCTCCTTGAGACAGGTTTTTAACCTAGCACTAACTGTCCTTGGTCCCTACTTAAATTTTTACATTTTTTTCAAACATAAACATAGTCTACCGCAAAATTTAGATATTAAAACCGAAAGTGAGGGAATGGGAACCAGGCCTGGAAGAAAATATTCTTCTTCACATTCTCTTAGTTCATGTGATAATGAAGTTTGTATAACTGAGAAAGTTCTTAAGACTTAACATTTGAAAACTGAATTAATACTATATGGGCTTAACGTTTGTGGTGATGTATTTTATATTTAATAAAAACAGTCTGGAATATCAGAGAACAGATTCACTTACAGACAAGCCAAGAGGGTCAGAGAGTGGTAACCCTATGTAGTGATATATATTATATTTAATAAAATCACCCTGAGCCTTGAACTCACAGAAACACAGAAAGATCTCTGTCACTGGAGTTATGAGATTAAAGGTGGTTGGTCACCACTGGTTCTTTCTGTGCTGGTATTAAAGGCATTAGTTAATTCTCTGATCCTCCAGGCTTGACTGTGGGTGGATCTGTTCTCTGGTATTCCAGGTTGGCTTTATTAAATATAAAATATATTACCACAAATGTTCTTAAAACATGTTCATTCCATACTTTATAAATGTGCATAAAGACTTTTAAAAAGATAATCCCTTTCAAAAGAGTGCAGAGCTAAGGCTATTTCCGGAGTTAAGAGCCAATCAAGGAGGAGGGAAGGGAAGGAGAAAAGAACAAGGGGGGGAAAAAAGAAAAAAAAAAAAAGACCTAAGTAAAACCTCATTATTTTTTGTTTTCTGTTCGGTTGGTTGGTTTTTTGAGACAGCGTTTCTCTGTGTAGCTCTGGCTGTCCTAAAACTCTGTAAATCAAGCTGGCCTTTAACTCAGAGATCCACCTGCCTCTGCCTCCTAAATGCTGATATTAAAGGTGTGGGCCAAAGCCACCCAGAAAAGACATAAAATAGCTCAGTTGCTGGGAAGTCAAATAATCTGTATAGGCCAATCACCTAGTAACTACTTTCAGTTAACAGGACTGCTAAGATGTCACACCAAAATTGCAGGTCTGAGGACCACACTTCATATTTGAGAATAGCTATTCTAAACTATGGAAGGATTCCAATAATCTGTTAGTGCCATTTTTTTTTTCTTAGCTTGATTCACAAAAATAAAAACAACAAAAAATTCTCATGAAAGCAGTGAGGACATAGGAAAAATTCTCTCCACTCCCTGTTTGCCTAATGTACTGAACACAGGTAAATTGTCTTCTACCGGGGACTTTTCTCACTCAACAATTTTTAAATTGCTCATTTATAAATGAGTGCTTTTATAGAGATGGGAGTCAGTAATGTCCAAGTTTTATTTAAATTTTCATTAATACAAGGATCTTTGCTTTTTTAAGATTTATTTATACTTTACGTATAAATACGTGTCTGTGAGGTACAGTTGTGACCCATCATGTGTGTGCTAGGAATAGAACCCAGGTCCTCTGGACAGTAGCCAATGCTCTTAATAGCTGAGCAGTCTCTCCACCCTTGGGTAGACTGGAACTCACTTAAGAAACCCACAAGTCGGCCTCCTTGGTTCTAGGATTAAAAAATACACCACCAGGCTCCCAACAATCCAAGATTTGATTGTAAAATGCACATGACTGTTTCACTTAGTCTTCCTATCATAAGTAGTTTCATTAACTGCCCTCATTTTAAAAGTGAAGAAATAGATATTCAGGGACCAGAAAACTTGTTCAAGGACAGTCAGAGATATATGATAAGCACACAGGATCTAAAAATTAAGATGCTACAGCATATGCTCTTGAAAACTGTTAATTCCTTAGGGTCAGAAAAAAAACAAATTAAAACTACCTTGAGATTCCAACTCACATCAGTCAGAATGACAAATAGCTATAAAACAAACCACAAACAACAAAATCTGAGAAGGGTTTGGGGAAAGGAGGATATCTATTCACTGTTGGGGAATGTGTCAACAGGTACAGCCACCATGGACATCAATGTGAAAACATCTCAGGAACCTAAAACTAAAGCTAGAATTACCACACAATCTATAGTTACACAGCTCCTACACCATGTCCCAAAAAACTTCCTATCCTACCACAGAGATGCTTACACATCTCTGTAGTATGACGTTTCTGGCCCTGACTTTTGGGCCTAGCCTCAAGGCTTAAACCTGCAGATCCACAGACCTGCAGTCCCGCAGAGACACATAGATGCTTTCATTAATTTGAGGCTGATCAACCTAGGCCCAGGCATATCACTTGCTAGCTCTCTACCCTTCATCTAACCCATGACTCTTCCTGTTCAGCCATGAGGTTTGGTACCTTTTTTAGAGCAGCATGGTTGCCTCTGCGCTTCCTGTTCTCAGAGTTCTCTTAGTCTTGTAGCCCCGCCCACACTTCCTGTCTGCCTTTGGCCAATCAGCGCTTTTTATTAAACCAGTGGGTGGGACAATTATTTACAATGGAACAACATAATCTCCCACATATCCCCTTTTCAATTTTTAAAACAAAAAGAACTCCAAATCTAATTCTTTTCCCCCCATTATCTATAACAACTTATAAACAACACTGTAAATAAACACAAACATCCATACATCTCTATTTACTGCTGTTCTATATGGAACCGATATACATAAGTGGGTAATGAAAATGCAGTTTATATACACAATGGAATTTTATTAAGCCACAAAGAAAAAGAAAACTATTAAATTTGCAGGAAAATGGAAAATATACTAACAGAAGTAGCCCAGGCTCAGAAAGACAAATACAGCAGGTTCTCTCCCATATGTAAATCCTAGATTCTAAATTTTATAACATATTTAAACATGCCATATAAGTTTTAAACTAAACTGATGCAGTGATAAGTTATTTGCAAATGACAAATGGAAAAGTTGTGTGTGTGTTTGCACGGAAGTGTATGCAGAGAGCAGGTAACTAAAAAGGAGCAGACAAGAAGGAGAATAAGGTAGGTTGGGTAGTAAACATAAAGCACATATGGAATAAAAGTAAAAATGAGAATCCTAGGCATGGAAACTTATGCAAGGATGGGGCAGAGAAGATGAGAAAGGGTTAACAAAAACTATGGATGTATAAAAAGCCATAGGAAAACAAGCATTTACATACTCATGTATAGGCAAAATATTCATACACATAAATCTAAAAAGTATGTTGCTGAGCATGGTGGCACACTTCTTTAATTCCAGCAGTCAGGAGAGAGAGGCAGAAGGATCTCTGTAAATTCAATTAGAGGTTAAAAGCATTTGCTCTTCTTGGAAAGGACAGAGCTCAGCAGAGTTTGGTTCCCAGAGTGCTCACAACTGCCTGTATGTATCTCCAGCTCCAGAGATCCAATGCCCTATTCTGGCTTCTACAGGCCAAGCACCTATGCACATGTACAAATACACACAAATTAAGGAATTAAAGAAATAGATCAGTGGTTAAGAGCACTTGTTCTTACAGAGGACCTGAATTTGGTTACCAACACCTACAACAGGTGGCTCACAACCTTATCTAACTAGTTCTGTGAAGTCCAATGCCTTTGGTCTCCTCAGGCACCTGCACACACTTGCACATACCTACATATACATGCTCATAATTCTTGAAATTAAATAAATATTTAAAGATAAATTAACTAGTTAAATTAAAAAGCACTATTCTAAGGCTAGATGGCTTAGAGGTTAAAATTAAAAGCATTGCTTGTCTCCAAAGGTCCTGTGTTCAACTCATACACAGGGCATCTTACAACTACCTGTAGTTCCAGTTTCAGGTAATCTAATACCTGTTGTGGCCTCAGACAAAAACACCCATACACTTCAAATATTTTTTTTTAGTGTAAAGAAAAACTGCAGTAGAACAAACTGACTTAAATGACTTGCATGGGCTAGATGAAGGATTCAGTCAGCAAAATGATTAAGAACCTGATCCCCAAAACATACTTGGTGGTAGTTTGGTGGGGAAGTAGAGAGGAAGATGATCCCTGGAGTTTGCTGGCCAGCCAGCATGGTCTACCTGGGTGAGTTTGATGTGGTGTGTCTTTGTGTATGCTATGAATACCATTGGATAATAAAGGAACTGTTTTGGCCTATAGCAGAGGAGCTTAGAAGCAGGCAGAAAATCCAAACACAGATACAGGGGGAGGAGGGCAGTCACAGTAGGTGCAATCTAACTGACCAAGAAACAATATATAATGGGGCACAGGTAAGCCATGAACAAGACAGACTAGTAGAAATGTGTTAAGAGATGCAAGAGCTAGCTAGCAATAAGGTTGAGTCATAGGCAGAACAGCATGTAATTAATCTAAGCCTTTGTGTGATTATGTGGGACCAAGCAGGGCTGCAGGTCCGAAACTCGGGCTAGACCAAGCTGCAGGCAGGAGATTCATTTGGACTGCAGAGCTAAGATAAGCCAGAAATTTCTTACAACAAATGGCACCCAATGAGGGGCAATTCCTGGAAAGTTGGACTGATCCACTAAGCAACAGTGGGTCTGGTCCTCTCTCTAAGATCTCAAAGGAGCAAACAAAAAGGAGACAGCATGCATCCAGTCTTAAGACTTGACTTGGCCACACCCCACAGTCAGGTTTTCAAGGCCACATCTCTAGGTCAAGGTGAAAAATGCCTGATTCCCACTCTATCAGTTGACAAGAAAAAAACCTATCATTTGTCTTAACATCTGTCCACTGTTTTCTCCACAGTAAAAAATTTCTGTAGAAAAGATCAGTGGCCTCTTGCTTCAGGATCTAGTTATTATCTTTCTATCTTCCCCCATCTCAACAGATAAATAGTTCCTCCTGGTATGCATGCACGCACACATACACACACACACACACACACACACACACACACACACACACACATATGACTGCGTGATGATAATGCAGTATTTATAATTAAGGAAGAAATTAGAAATTCTAAACATTTCTTGAGTGTCTAGGTGATTAATTTTAATGAAAAACTACACAATTATTCAAAATAAGTGAAAAGTGTTGTAATCAAATGCAGTATGTTTTAGGTAAATAACACTTAGCTTCTCAACTGAACCACCAGGATGTAAGCAAGTCAAACCTAAAATGCAAATCTAATTACTGAAAAAAACAAAGGACAGAACTTGGAGTAGGCAAGGATGTAGCTCAGCAGTAGAAAGCTTGCCTAGCACGCAAAAGGACTTAGGTTAGGTCCCGCGCTTAGACACAATACCCTTGAATATGTCAGTATTTACACATCTAAGAGAAGTAAAAGAGTTCTGAGATTGAAGAAAGCAGCTCTCCATCAATTTTCAAACTGAAATATATAAACATATAACAAACTACCTTCCCATTAATCGTTTATAATTAGCTTTTCATCGTAACATACTTTTATTCCTAGATTTTCCTTCTGATATCTTTGAGTAGTCATTTACATCTTTCAATCATAAACAAGCCCCTCCCTCAGAACATAAGGAAAAAATACAGGTATTTTTAGTTGAGGAAGTTGTTGACAGTATTAACCCATATGGTCCCTAACTGCTAAAGTGAGAGGCCAGTCTGGCAATGAAAGGTCCTGTACATTTAACTGTAGAAAGATTGAATTAAATAATCCAGGGAAGGGCTAGGACCTTGGCCATTGGTAAAGTATTCCAGGCCCTGTGTTCAACCGCCTTGCCTGCTCTGCAAAATAACAGAAGACAGAGGTAACAGCAGACAGATTTTAACAGACAGCTAGAGGTGAGAAGTATTGAAAACTATGAGAAAAAAGCTGACAAAAAAGTAAAAGGACAGAATGGCAAAGAAGACAAAAAACATTACCTGATATAGGTGTAATTGTATGGTAGCTAGAGAGATGGCTTAGTGGTTAAAACCACTAGCTGCTCTTCCAGAGGACCCAGGTTCAATTCCCAGCATCCATATGGCAGCTCACAACTATCTGTAATTCTAATTTCATAAGCTCTGATGCCTCCTCCTAGCCTTTGAAGGCACTCACAGTATGTACAAGGTACATAGACATATATGCAAACACACATAAAATAAGCCGAAATAAATAAATGTGTAATGTGGGATGTACAGGCCATAGGGGCTTTTAGGAGCCTGGAGGTCAGCCTGGCCACAGCCAATTCAAACTGGTTATGTATGATTGGTGCCTTAAGACATGTGCTCCTAGCACTTCCTCATAAGCCAACCTGGGGTTTGCCTGGGGCCTTGACAACAAAAGCAGAGTCCTGATGTGAGATGTCCTAGAGCAGCCAGAGACCAGAAAATATCAGCAAAGCAAAGCCCCCACACACACTAGGAGGAGTCTATTTAAGGCTTTCCCCTCCCCCTCAATAAAATTGGACTTGCTTGTTTCAACTCATCTCCAGAGACTGTGTCCCCAAGACAGTTCCCCAAGGGGAACTAGCAGGGCCCTGAGCACAGGGCAACCCCAACATCTGGGGTTAAATCAGGCATACCCATCAAGTATAATACAGAAAATAATGTATGGCATGGCTTACTCCTAAAGTAATCCCATATAGCAACATATGTTTATACTATGCTCATAAATATAGAGCAAATTCCCACAAGTCAGTTTTAGTACTGTGTATGAAAATATCTATGGAAATTAGTTAGTGATATGTGCATACATATTAAACCCAATTCTGATATCAAAATAATAAAATATATTTAGATATTATAGTAAACAATTAATGATATTCTTAGTTTCACATAGTGTATGTGTGTGTATGTGCGTGCATGTGCATAAACAGGCACAAGTGTTCATGTTCTGTTTTTTCAAGACAGGATTTCTCTGTATGTAGTCCTGACTGTCATGGAAGTCACTCTGTAGTCCAGGCTAGCCTCAATATAAGAATTCCTGGCACATAGCAGCTACATGGTAATCGTGATAGTCCAATAACCTGGCATGGCGCAGGCAGAACACACCACTATGGAGGGCACGCCCCTAGGTGTGGCTATGTAAATCTGTGCCCACTTACTCTCTTATAAGGAGACACCAGAGGAGGGTGGTTCCTTTTTTCCTGCTGCTTCTCTTCCCTTGCACCCACCTGGCAACTGCTCCAAATAAACTCTAGTGTGGCAGCTGACAGTGTATGTGTTCTCACATGTGAAACCAACACTCAAGATCTCTCTATCTCTGCCTCCCATGTGCTAGGATCAATTGTAACCACCCTGCTAAGTTTCATATATTCTTAAGGATCTATATGTCTTCAAATTAAAATTTTACAATCTTATGTAACAGAAAACAATGAGACAATAACAATACAATTAATATTCAGCATCATTTAAAATACAAATCAGGCAGGGCCTTATAATTTTTTTTTAAATACTAAAATACTTTTAAATTAGTGATAAAGATAACTATAGCTTGTTAGCCATGTTTTTTAAAACCCAAGTATTAAAAATAAAGTAGGGCCAACAAAATATTATTCTGAGCCAGGTGTTGGTGGCACACACCTTTAATATGAGCACTGAGCTGACACAGGCAGATGATCTCTGTGAGTTCAAGGCCAGCCTGGTCTACAGAAGGAGCTCCAGGACAGACGAACTTTTACACAGAGAAACCTTGTCTCAGAAAGAAAAACCAAAAACATTATCCTACACTAGGACTCATGTTGAAGGTAGAAAACTGACTCCTACGTCTTATCCTGACCTCAAGAGTAACAAGGTATTACAGGCAAGATGACCCAGCAATTAAGAATACTGGCTGCTCTTCCAAAGAACCCAGGCTCAATTCTCAGCATCCACTGTCTGGACCTCCAGTTCTAGGGGATCCAATGCCTTCTTCAAGTAGCCATGGGTACTAGGCCTACATGGTGTACAGACATAATATACAAGTAAAATGGCCATATACATAAAAACTTTTTTAAATGTTTAAAAAAGAATGCCATATGTACACATGCTCAAATGTGTGCACACACACACATAAACACAAAACAAATGACAAAAATATTTTTTAAAATGTTTAAAATAAAGTAATAATTCTAGTCTTTTGGGAGAATGAGGCGGGAAGACTGCTGTGGGTTTAGTATGAGCCTAGACTACAGAGTAAGCTTCTATCTCTACCCAAAAGCAAAACCAGACCAATGGTACAATATTTCAGCTACTAACCCAAGAATGACTTTTAAGTGCGAGGAGGATTTGGGCAAGTGTTCCATGGAAGGGGTATAAGTACAATGGAGAAAATTCCACTGAAATAGATTATATATGTACAAAGCTGTAGAAGAATGTTAACATTTATTTTTAAACAACTTTATTTCTACAGAAACATTTACTATATAGTCCTTCACATAAAGTTCACTGTGTGATTTTTCACTAGACTGAAATTGTACTTCATAACCAGAAAATTCATGATAGCTCTTAAAATAGCCAATTCCAAAATACAAAAAAATCCAGAGTCTAAAAATACGTTCACAGGACACAGCCTTTTTTTTTTTTTCCTGCATCAATACACAGATGCTTGCATATGTAAATTTACATACAACTAGATTTTTTTCTTCTTTATGTAGGAAGGAGGTATTGAACTGTACAGGCCCAAGCAACTGTGGAGCTGTAACCATGAAGAACGGGGAGTCTATGGCTGCCAGGGTCCAATACAAGTGCTTATTTACTGACTCCTTTAAGTCATCTGACTTCTGTACTAAGAGACTCCAGTCAGTTATGGAAAGATAAGAGATGTCTATTCCAACCCCATTTGTACTGGCCAACCAGGATCTGTTACTCTTGGGATGCGTTTAATTTGAAAATATAGTTAGAATAGGGCAACTGAAACAAAGGGTATTGTATCTACCGTCATCTGCTGGCTCACCACTGACCAATAACCACAAGTCATGCACCAACCTGATCCTGTAAAGGGAGTCTCACTCATGAATAAGCAAAGAACAAGTATATCCCACTTAAGGAGATTTGGTAACTTGAGGAAAACCAAGCTGAACAATCTGAACAGTCTGGGAAATTCCTACTGAGGCATAACTAATGGAAGAAACAAAAGAAAGAAAAAGAAAAGTGGAGGAGGAGGCAGAAAGAAGAGGGAGCTGTTTAAAAGAGAAGACTACAATGGTGACAGCAGCTCAATTAAGAACTCTCAGAAAATTCACTTTTAAAAAAAGCTCTGCAAGAATGAAATAAATGATTTCTACATTTTAAAACCTAGAAGATATTAAAAGAGAAATGAATAACTTAGGAAGGTCCAATTACAAATCATAACTACAGAAGACTCAAACGGAAATGAAATCAGCATGCTCTAGAGATATCTGAAAACTCCTTATCTACTTTATCTGTAATAACCAACACATAAAATAAAACAAGGTGCCCATTAATAGGTGAATCCATTTTTTAAATGTGGCAAACACATTTAAATACATAACATCAACACACAAACACAGCAGGAAACATTATTCACCCATATAAAATTAACTAAATTCTACAAGATAACTCAGCTGGTAAAGGCACTTGCTATGCAAACCAGACCTAAATTTGACCCACTGAACCCACACTTAAAACTAAATACAAGCATTTTTTAATACTGGTATATATAAAGAACCCAGAAAATTAAATACCCCAAACAAAATCACAATAAGCAAATGTACCGAACAGCTCTCAAAAGAAATAAAAATGGCCTATAATAAGCTTAAAATAAAATTTTCAGCATCCTTACCTATCAGGAAAATGTAAATCAAAATTATATTTCAGAGCGTGCACACCCTTATTCCCAGCACTCGGATCCTTGAGTTTAAGGCCAGCCTGTTCTACAGAGAATTCTAGTTCATGGCTACATAGTGAAACCCTATCTCAGAAAAATTAAAAACATAGATAAAATTATATTGAGGGGCTGGGGACAGCCAGTGATTAAAGAGCTTTCCCTGTAGTGTGACAACTCAAGTTCAAATCCCCTAAATCTGTGTAAATGCCAGGTGGAAAGGTGAACACCGAAACTATTTGTAATTCCAGCCTCTGAAAGAGGGAGATAAGGGGTCCCCAGAGCAAGCTAGCAAGACTAGTAAGTTCTGGGTTTGACTGAGAGACCCTGCCTTAAGGAATAAAGTGGAAGCCATCAGGGATTCTGACATCAGTTTTGGACATCCATATGCATGTGTACTCCTACTCAAAAACGGAAAAAAAAAGTTATAAAGACCTACACTGACATTCCATACCTCAAGCAAAACTGACTACCACCAAAACAACCACAAATGAGGATGATAGGAGACAAGGGGCAGACCCCTTTTATACTTTTATTAAAATATGGATATGGATTTCTTTTCCAGAATCAGTCTTAATATAAAAGTGGTAGATGCAAGATTTTTAAATTAAGATTATCATATACATGGAATGAAGGATGCTTATTATGCTAAATTTATTCTTCATAATGAGAATTGCAGAAGAATCATCATCACTAACACACAGTAACATTTGGGATATGCTATGTTGCTTTACCAGAGAGCTACCTAGTATCTTGTGTTTCAAAAAAATTCTAAATTGTTGTTTTAGCTAGACACAGTAAAATATAAATTTAGAAAGTTAAGTCCAAACTGGGCATGGTGGCACAAGACTTTAAGCCCAGCAGACAAGAGACAGTTGAGTTCAAGGCCTCATCTACACAGTGAGCTCCAGGATAGCCAGGACTACATGGAGAGAACTTGTTCCAAACAAAGGAAACAACATGAGATGGCTCAGCAGCTGTTCTTCCAGAAGAGTCGGGTTCAATTCCCAACTCTCACAGCAGCTCAGACTGTAACTTCAGTTCAAGGGATCCAACATGCTCTTCTGGCCTCCACAGGTACTGCACACACAAAGTGCACAGGCATACACTGAGGCACAACATTCATACACATAAAAGGTTTAAAAATAATAAAGGTTATTTCCATATACATTGTCAATGTTGAGATAGGCTAATTTTGCTATTGAAAAAAATAAAGTTATTGCTCAACATTACTTCACTGCTGATAGGTAGCACATTTTATTGTAAATGTTACAGAATTTCAAATTTTAATATTTAGTGAGTATCCTGTAAAGTTATCAAGGTCACTACACTCTTATGTTTACAATACGTTATGTCTGTAATAAAATGTTATATGGGTATCTGACAGATGTAGCACATTAATACATCTATAAATGTCATCAATAATTTCTTCAGAGTACAGATATAAATTTATGAGGGCCATAGAAGATAGATCTTACATGACTTATACAAAATAAGGCAGATATGTGAAATGTTTATATGGGTTTTCATACTTTGCTATCAAAGCAACTAGACTTTCCAAAACATTACTATACTTTTAGTAAAATTTTTAATGACTAAGCTTGAAAGAAAAAATTAAATGTTTGCTACCTGTTAAGAGTTCGTCAGGCTTTCAGTAGAATTGGAGCTCACTTAAATTTGTTTTAGGACTGGAAATCAGTCTGCAATTAAGAGCAAATATTGCTCTTGCAAATGACTTGAGCTTGGTTCCCAGCACTCATGTCAGACAGCTTATAACTGCTTCTTACTCCAGCTCCAGAGAGATGACACCTCTCACCTCTTTGGGTACCAGCACATACACATATTAAATCCTTAAGTATTTCTTAGGCTAAGGTCTGTATACATGTGCATGCACAAGGGAGCAAGTGCCCAAGCATACACATGCATGTGAGGTTGAGCTCCCCTACGCATGGGTGTGTAGAGAGAGACAAGAGGTCAACACTAAATGTCTTCCTTAATTATGTTCCACTTTATTTCTGTAAGACAAGGTTTTTCACTGTACCTAAACACATCGAATTTCAGTGATGAAGATCAGCTGGGATCAAAATTACTAGCTAATATAAGTGATGTCTTCAGAGAAAACTATACAGCCCAGCCTGGTTTAGAATTGTTGATCCTCCTGTCTCAGCCTTCCAAGTGCTATGTCATCACATTCAGCCTAATGGTTCTATAACTTGCTCCACATGACAAAGCAAACAAAAACAAATTAAAAGTTACAGATGATATGTTATCTAGAACAAACATTAAGAAACTAGTTAAGCTGGAGAAAATGCTCAGTTGTTAAGAGTGCCTAGTGCATTTGCAGAACTCCACTACCAGTATCCACATGGGGTGACTCACAACCAGCTGCAACTATTGCTCTAGGGGAATCTGACATCTCTGGCCTCTGTGTACACTTAAGTACACATACTCATAAACAGATACACAAAAAATATATGTGGGGATATGTTTCATATTTAATAAAAACCAATCTGAAATATCAAGAGGGATCTATCCACAGTCAGTCTAGGAGGACCAGACAGTGGTAACTTACACCTTTAATCCTAGCACAGGGAATATCCCAGAGTGGTAATTTACTCCCTTAATCCCAGCAGGTCTGAGTTTGAGGCCAGCTTGATTTATTTACAGAGGGAGTTCCAGGCTCCCAGGCAGGCAGTGGTGGTGCGCCTTTAATCTTAACCTGGATGTGAAACAACTGGGTGAAGAGGGTATTCAAGGTAGGCATAGAAAGACAGAGCAGACAGTAGAAGCCAGAAGGAGCGAGACTGAGGAAGCTGGAAGACAGCTGGGTACGATTCTACTGTGGTGTTTCCTCTCTTTCCCTGAGATCTGGCTCGGAGTTAATTTAAAAAACATATTAATTTAAAAAACAAATCTTTAACTCAAGAGGCATTAGCAGGCAGATCAGGGCTACAGTGTGAGTGAGACCTTGTCTCACAGAAACTAGTCAAAACACTATATAAAATCATAATAAGCCATAAAATCATAAATAAAAATGCAATCTTAAAAATGTTTAGGTAACTCACATGAAGGCATCAAGGAAAGATACACAGATGTATGGCATACTTAAGTTGTGACATATCCATAATCATCTTAAATAGAGCTAAGTAACTTAAACACCTCTAAATACAAATTAAAAGAAAAACAAAATTAAAAACTAAAGTTTATGACACTTAAACCATGACCCATTCTCTCCTCCTATCAATACTGAAAGCAGCATTCTAGATGAACACGCCCAAAAAGGACTATATTATCCTCCCCAGAAAGGAAAAGCCACAAGCATTTTTTATCCCACCCATGTTTGAATTTTAAAGTCAAAGCCAAGACAGTGTAGCCAGGGATCTAGAGCTTCCTTCTTTTCTCAATTCCAAGCCCAGTCCCCAGCACTCCAAAGAACTCATTCTAAGAAAATTAAGCCAGTGGATCCAACAGCTATGGCTCCCCCTCTTCTGCTCACGCCATCTTAAGAACTAAGCCACTATTCCTATCTAGCACCCAGAACAGAGGCTCAAGGAATCTGTCCAGGGAGCTAAGATGGCTCAGTGGGCAAAGCATCTGCTGACCAAAGTGAAGACCTTTATGTGAATCCCTGGAACACAGGTAAAACCAGGTGTACAATATAATCACTGTGCTAATACAGCAAGATGGAGGCAGAGACACAAGAATCCCTGAAGATCTGTAGGCCAGCTAGGATTGCACATTCAGTGACAAAACAGAGACTGTTGTCACAAAAGGTGGAAGGCAAGGAAAGATCATGTTGTTCTGTCCTAGCCCTCTGACCTTCATACACATCAGTGAGGCCTGTAAGAAGCTGCTCTTCTCCTCACACCCCCCCCAAAAAACTAATTTTTTTTGGAATAAAACAAAATGTCAAGCCTATTCTTAAAAACAAGAAATTCTGGTAGCAAACAATTAAGACAAAGATGACAACTACACAGGACAAATGAAACCAAAGTTGACAGGAGGCCACTAAAAAGCATTCTCCTCCTGGAGCTTAATAATATATCTCTAAGATTAACCTCAGGCCTATAGCTTGAACGTAGAGGTGGGGACAACAGAATATATACTTTGCTAAAATGACTCCCCTCAAGTCACTAAACAAAAATCAATAAATAACAACTGTCAGTACTAGAAGTGAGAATGATTAGTAATTGGGAAGGGGAGGCAGAAAAAGCTCAAGGTAGGTCTAAGGCCAACTGGGGGCTACATGAGACCCTGCCTCAAAAAAATTAACTAAACCAAATAAATGCAGGTAATAACGTTAGAAGAGAAACAGAAGAGACATGAGAAATAAGATAAGCCAAAATGACAGGTATAAATTAAACCCCAATAACAGCATTAAGTATAAATGGATTAAACAAGCAAAGGCAGACTAGGGCACCTTAGATTCAACTCAAGTCCCGGAACAAATAAGATTTTTAAAAATTATAGATTAAAACAAGAATAAGATCCAACTATGTATTATAAATGACAGTTTTCACTCAAACATGCAAATACATTTAAAGTAAAAGGGTGAATGAATAGAGAATTTCTCATGACAACAAGGGGAGGTGGGTATACACATGCCTAGAGAGATGGCTCCTTGTGAGGACCTACATGGTAACACAACTCTCCTTTGACACACTCTACTCTGTGGGCACCAGGAGCACAACTGGTGCACAAATATGTAGAAACAAAGTATCTATACCTACAAAATTTAAAGAGAAAACTAGAGCGGCTATATTAAGGTAGAAATAATGACTCTGTAAAGAGGTACCCAGAATCCACAACAAAGTAATTTTAATGCAGTAAGCTGGGGGTGGAGCACATAATTAGCACAGAGCCCAAAGGTTTAGTCTCCAACACAGCTTGATAGATATGATTGTTGGCAGATGCACTGACATACAGATATTAACATATATCCATACAAAATGTCAAGTGAAAATTCTTTTAAAAAGGGGGGGGGGGGGGGGCTTTTCAGTGAAGTTCTTGTAGAGGACCTGGAGTCAGTTCCTGGTGCCAACATAGTGGCTTACAACCTCAGAGCCTTATCTTCATGCAATTAAGGTTTGCTTTTACAGTGTTGGGAATTCAACACCCAGGGCCTTATGGCCAGTAAGGCATATGCCCTTCCAACGAGTTACATCAGTGCCCCCCCCCAATTGATATTAATATCATATCATATATCAAACAGTCTTCAGTGAAATATTTCCATTTATACTGACTTTATTTGCATTGACAACTCTCATGCAGTTAGCTCTATAAAACTGTTTGCGAACAAAAATTTACAAATACTGGTCTACTGTCATATAAAAAAAAATATTAACAGGTTTCTGCTAAGTTCTGGCCACATTTTCATCAGCCATTCATTACAGTATTATTCTATGCAATCTTCTAGTTAAGACACTTTTTAATATGTACAGTTGGCACAATGACAATGAATCCACAGAGTTCTGAAAATGTTAAGATATGGGACTGTCTTTTCCCCTTTTTATTTTATGTGTATGGATATTTTGCCTGGATGTATGTCTGTGCATCTCAAGCGAGCTTCATTTACCAGAGGCCAGAAGAGGGATTTGGGTCCCCTAGAATTGGAAGTACGGACAGTTGTAAACTGCTATGTAAGTGCTGGAATCAAGCCTGTGTCCTCTGGAAGACTACCAAGTGTTTTAACAGCTAAGCCACCTCTCCAGCCTTTATCACCTATAAGTCTTGCCTGAACAAAGCACCCATGCACACTCGCACCGATACACTTGGAAGTATTAAAGGGTAGGCTGGAGAGGATCTGATGCCCTCTTTTGGCATGTAGGCTTACATGCAGCTAGAACCCTCAATATATATACATACATGAAAGATATACTAGAGGACACTTCATCTTCTTCCTTGGGGGCTATTTTTAAAAGAGTGAAGTCCAAGTTGGATGTTGATGACGCACAGGCCCTTTATCCCAGCACTAAGAAGGCAGAGGCAAGAAGATTCCTGTGAATTTGAAGCCACTATAGTCTACAAATAGAGTTCCAGGACAGCTAGGGCTGTTATGCTAAGAAGGGGGGGGGGGGATTGGGACACGACAGGGACCCTGCCTAGATCAACCTCAGCTGAAAAATACTTGAGTAAGTGAAGTAAATATATTTTGCCACTCTGTGTGGTAATATATACTTAATAAAAGTCTGGAATAGCAGAGCACAGAGTCACCCACAGTCAAGCCATGAAGTCAAGAAATGATATGATGATCCACTCTTTAAATCCCAGTACTTAATATTTGAACAAATAAAAAACTAAAATAACCACTGACCGCCACTCATGTACTGTGACACACATGCATCACACCTCCCTACATCATATAGACACAAAAAAGCAAAAAAATAATGTTACTTGTAAAATGCAAGTCACAAACTAGGCTATGTTTATATATATATAAACATACATATATATGCAAGAAATAAGGGCATTCTTCCACTAAGAAGAATGTGGGTGCATGGGGTTGGGGAAGTGTAGTTCAGTAGTAGAGAATGTGGGGCCCTAAATTAAGTCCCGAGCATTGCAAAACAACGAGAGGGAAAGGAGAGGGAGGGAAAACATACAAAATGAGTCTAAACGTCACTAGCTTTCAAGAAACCGCAAACCAAAATATCAAGATCAAGAGATGACTCTAGATAAAGAAACTGGTCAAACTTAAGACCTGAGCTCAGTATCTAGAACTTACACACGGGAAGAACAGATTCCCACAAAATGCCTGCCGACTGACCACACACACATATAACTTTTTAAAATTTTAGCATTCTGGGCTGCAGAGATGGCTCATAAGTTAAGAGCACTGGCTGCTCTTGCAGAGGTCCTGAGTTCAGCTCCCAGCAACCACAGGGTGATTCACAGCCATCTATAGTAGGATCTGATGACCTCTTCTGGCCTGCAGAAATACATGCAGACAGAACACTGTATACATGATAAATAATTTTTTTAAAAAATCTAAATTTTTTGATATTCTACACGATTACATATCCAACACAGAGATTTAGTGTCATTCTGAAGACACCCATATCATAATTAAAAGAGCTTATGTTCTGAGACCTAAACAGCACCAGTGTGGCATTCCAATCACTTTCCAAATATGTCTACAAGTTTCAAATATTAACTTGAAAGCACATTTGCATTTGTTTCTTGCACAGTGAGATACTGATAATTATAATGATGCTTATTGTTGATAACATATTACAGTGCTGGAGAAAGTACACTGGGTAAAGTGCTTATAACCAAGCCGATGAAGCTGAAGTTCAATTTCCAGCACCCAGATTAAAAAGATGGGCTAAACACTGATGCACACTGGAGAGGCAGAGACAGAAATATCTCTGGGGTTTGCTGAACAGCCAGTCTAGCTCAATTAGGTTCAACAAGAAACCCTTCCTAAAAAAATAAAGTCTAGAAATCAATTTAGGAAGACCTGACATCAACTTCTGGCTTCTGGGCACACTGCAGATAATAAACACACAAATACAAATAACATCAGTATATTACAGCTATTGAAAACCCTCTAAAGGGAAAAATGTACTTAAGTACTTAACTTAAACTTCAAAGTTAGAAAATCCGATTAAGGGGCTGCAGAAGGCTAAGTGGTTAAGAGCAATGGCTGCTGTTCCAGAAGAACTTGATTGAATCTTACACACATGGCAGCTCACAACTGCCTGCAACTTCAGTCTATGTGTTCCAATACCCAACTCCCAATTTTAAGCTGGATTTCTTCATTACTCCCTATATCTTATAGGTTAGTATCTCCAACATGGAAGACCCATACTTAAGTATGATTTTTATCCATCGATCTCAGTGGCCTTGTTTGTTAAAATTAGTGGACTTTCAGTGAGTGAGACTTGGCATTTTTTTTTCCAAAAGGGAATGACAAATGAATATGGAGAGATAGCTCACTAACATGGAAAAGTCCTGGGTTTGATTCTTAGCACTAGAAAAATAGCATTTCTGCACCTTTGCAAAGATATAAAGCAATAACAGTAACATGAACCCATTCTACATTAAGACTGATCATGTTCTTGTTTTGTTTTCAGAGGAACTTGCTGTATGTAACCCAAGCTGGTTTCAATTCAAAATCCCAAGTGCTAGAATTATAGACAAGCAATCCCATATCTGGCTTGGAGTTTATGTTATTTTACAAAGTGGTCTAGACCAATTCAAGCAAAGTATTCAAATAATTTACTGACTGTCCACAGCTAATTTTTCTTGTCATTGTTAATCACACACTTTATCTTAGAGGCATACAACATGAAATGGGGAACAAACAAGAGAAAAAGGGTAGATGTAAGAATAGCCGGAGCTGCAAGTGCAAGGATAAGGACCAAAACACATATAATACACACAAGAGAAAAAGGGATCACCTCCAAGACAGCATATGGGCAGAGCAAATTTCAGCCATAACTAATCTCTACTTCTCAATATTTTAATCAATATTCAATTTACTGTTACAAAATATCACTTCAGCAAGTTTCAATGGGCTCCAAGTTTATTCCGTATCTCCATATAATATGCTTCCCAATACATGAAGGTAATAGTAACTGTAAAATGTGCAGTCTTTGGTTGCTTTCAGTCCTCACAAGTGAAGGCACAGTGAAAAGCTCTAAGCACCCTGCCTCATATCTACTGTACTCCATGTAAAAAATGGGTACATGCCTTCGATGACATTCACCCTGTACACTCGTACCTATTATTTGAGACTTGTTACAAAAAAATGTTGTACAGTTTGGATATTAGCATTCTATTAATAAACCACAAATAGGTAAATTTTTATTACAGCAGCCATTTGTAATATTCAAATAAAAATGTGAGCAATCCTGCATAATATAGCACACTGTAAATACACTTCTTGAAACCCGACTGAAACTGTTACTTAATCTTTCCACCAAATCCAAATATGGGGACATGCTATCAGGGGTAAATGTTTTAGGCTGTAAGGAAATATTGAAGATATGAAAGAAACATCACAAAAGAAAACTAAGTTCTCTAATTTTTACTGACAAATTCAAAAATAAAATAACCTAGTAAAATTATCTGTAATAAGAATGGAGGCCTGGTAATGATGGTACACACTTTTAATCTTAGCACTCAGGAGGCAAAGGCAGGTGGACCTGGAGTTCAAGGCCAGCCTGGTCTACAAAGACAGCCAGGGCTACAAAGAAACCTTGTTTAAAAAAAAACATCACAACCATCCCCCAAAAAAAGGAAGAGGAGGAATGTTTTTAGAGTAATTGGCAACATTTTGCTCAACTGAGGAAGATTTAATATAATATCCACATGTAGAAGACTTCCCTTGCTTGGCTTAAAAATAAAGACACTCAGAAATTTGCCTGATTATTTTGAGCCTATGTATTATGGTATGGCGGCCAGCTTCTAAGGTACACCTTAAGGTTATTTTCACTTTTTTTTTTTTTTTTTAAAAGAAATTCTGATGTGACTCAGGCCAGGTCATTTAAGGCACACAACTATTTTCCTTTTACTTTGGATCTTTGGTTCTTGGGGGAAAGTTGTGATGTGAGAACTCTTTTATAGTCCTTTAAAGGGGTCCACATAAAAAAGAATTTTTCTGTCATATGAATGAGCAACTTTGGAGCTGGTGCATCGTCTAGCCTAATCAATTTCAGATAACTGTAACCCCTGATTTTAACCGCAACCTCATTAGAAGCACTCAGCACAAATAGCCAAATTGTTCAGTATCTTTTAAGACAAGGTCTCATATAGTTCACACTACCCTTGAATTTGCTGTGTACTTGGGGATACTAGCCACTAACCAACCGAGCACTGATAACAACAGGCACCACAGCTGGCTCTATTCTTTTTTTCTTCTGTTTCCTTTTCATTCCCTGCGCCCTATCTGATCCCAACTCTGCCCTGCCCCTTCTTCTCCCCTTACTATCCACACCCTAAGCCTCACTTTCCTTCTTCACTAAATGGCCACTCAGCTTTATGTAGGTGACTTGTTGCCCATTTGGTTGGTTGGTGATTTGAATAAGAAATGTCCCCTTAGGCTCTGGTACTGAATACTTGGTGTCCAACTAGTGGTGCTGTTTAGAAAGTTATTGTTAATTGTTGTGTTCTCTTGGTCATAGAAATCAGACTTGAGAAACTGTGGACACAAACCACAAAAAGGTAAGAGACAAGAAACAAGAAGTCTACCTTAGAGGCTGGTTACCAAAATACACAGGCTCAAAATAATCTTCAGTTCACATATTTAACAAAAAAAATGTACAGAATCCACTGAGAATTTTTGCAAAAACAAAGATAAGCAATCTGAAGAAAAGTAGAAAACATACAATTCATAGGAGGAATATAAATCACATATACACTTTCAAAAAGTACTACTGGAACTGTGGCATGTAGCTCAGCAGTATAGCGTTTGTGAAGGTCATAGAATGGATCCCCAACACATGGAGTTGGGAGGGGCTGTTCTTAGTACCATGTAGTGCAGGCTTTTTCATCACTAAGCCACAGGCATTTAAGAATTTCTCTACAAAGGATGCATCTGTGTCCATTCATTCTTGCAGTCTTTCCCACTGTCCCTTGGGTCTAATTACTAGGGACAGAGGGGCAGTTTGTGACTCACAGAAGAGACAGGTTAATTTATCCATCACCCTGAGCCTAATCTCTGAACTTGGCACTTAGAAATAAACAGTGATGGGAAAATTATAACCATAAAGAGGTCTATGGTGAACTATTTATGAAAAGGCTAACTCTGGGTGGGTAAGAAGTGCTTACTACACTTTTACATTCTGATAGCAGCACATTGATGGAGACATCTAATCTCTAGACTGTTAAGTGAGAAAATCTGCCACCTCCTATTCTACTAGGCCAACGACTATAAATTATCATTTTCTTATTCTCCTTTAAAGAACCATGTCTTCCTTTGATCTCAGAATCTTTTAGTTCTTAAAGGACTCACTTTTGCCTGTTAATTTTTTTTTAATATTTATCAATTTATTAGGGAACAGGGAGATGGCTCAATGGATACAAAGTACTTGCTGAACAAGGATAGGACTAGAGTTCAGATCCCCAGAACCCACATTTTAAAAACAAGAGCAGTGCAGTGCTGAGCATGGGCACTTACATCTTTAAGCACGTGAGAGGCAGAGACAGGGACAGGGGCAGACAGGCAGATCAAAGCAACCTGATCGACACAGATGGACCCAGTATTCCTGACTGCTGCTTGTAATCTCAACACCTGAGTGCCAGAGACAGGGAAAGAATCACTAGCTAGATTGGCTATGGCAAGCTCCAGATTCAACAAGAGACCCTGCCTCAGTCAAGTGTAGTATTCAAGGAAAACACTCAAATATCAGGCTTCCATGAACAGGCACCCACATGTAAACGTATACCTGCACATACGTGTGCCCACACAAATACTATACACACACCACACAAAACCAAAAATAATTCTATCACCAAGTTTTCTGAAAAATGTGTTTGTGTGTATGTGTTAGCTAGAGCTGTAACTCAGTGATAAAGCATGTGCTTAGCATGTTCCAGGTTACCAAAATAAACACACACACACACATACACACACACACACACACACACACACACACACACACACACACACACATGGTTAGAGTGGCACTGTGCTACATTACTTCCAGTATCTTTAATGTCTTCTAGTAGAAGCTGGCCTGATACAAACTTCCACAGAAATTAGAGTTATCTAATCAAAGTTCACTAGGCTGTGTCTAGGCTGGCCCTGAACTTGTGACTTATGAAAATTTGTATCAGGTGCTTTAGATTTTTTTTTTCTCTGAAACACATAAAAACCTGACCTCATACAAACTATATACATAAGACAAGGGAAGATTACATTTTGTAGTCTTTTCAAGTAGTTGTAGAAAAATTGACAGTTCTTTCAGCAGTCCATTTAAGTGTCTTTTAAGTCCATTTAAGTGTCACTAAGTCCATTAAGTAGTAATGTGGACTCCTTACCCCACAGGAATACTTTTACTTGTCTCATATTAAAATCTAAGTACTTCTAGCCTGTTGTGCTTTGAATCTCTTTCCTACGCATATTACAGCATTATACAATGATCAGTTGAATAATATTCATTCACTGAGTTGTATAGTTCTTCCAAATGCTGACATTATCCAGCACACACACATACACACTCTACCAATCTCATCAAAAAAGGATTTAAATACTGAAAAACTGCCAGGCTCATAGCAACAGATACTCTTTTTCAAAATTCCAATTTTCAGTTAAAAACTCAATTTTTATCCTTGGCAAATATATATTGCAACTTGTTTTCCTAGAAGTGACAGGCTCAATTCATTAATTCTTGAGATAATGGCTGCCAAATAACCTTGCTTGAAAACATCATCTGTCAGTCACTTTCAGTTAAAAAATTATTTTGCATTTAAAAAAATACAGCTAACTCAACTCAGAACTCTTTAACAAAGTGATGGTTGGATACAGTATACAGTGACTCAGGCTGGGAGGATACAGCTCAGTAGTACAGCATGAAACCGACAGCCCACCTTATGCTATGAGACCAGCAGTGTTACCCATTATTGCTCTTTACCATCATTGTGTCAACACACTAACAAACCTACACACTAAGTACACACTAAGAACATTTTTTGTTGTTGTTGTTTTTTTGAGACAAAGATTATCTGTATGACTCTGGCTGTCCTGGATCTCAATCTGTAGACCTGGCTGGCCTCAAACTCAGAGATCCATCTGCCTCTGGCTTCCAAGTGCTGCAATTAGGTGTGTGCCTCCACAGCCTGGCTTTTAGATGATTCTTATTTGCTCAAAAGCCATTATTGAACATACATACTGGAATAGTCTAATAGGAAATAAAGACAAGCAAGAAAAAATTAGATTTTAACTATTCTTTGAAATGCAAAAGGTGTATTTAAAAGTTACTACTGATAAAATAGTTCCTAGTCTGCCTAAAAATGGCTGATCCAATACTCAATGTTTTAGATACTCCTCAGAAAGCAAAATTACTTAGAAAGCAGCATTACTTCTTAGAAATAAGTGTATTTATTCCTTTCTGTTTAGTTCAAAAACAAAAGAGAATTGAAGGGATCTACAGATTATTCTCTCTCCTGCACAAATTTCAGAGTCAACTGTAACTTCAGTCCCTCAGCTACTCAGTCAGATGTATCTGCATCTTTGGTTCCCTGTGAGTGGCTTTTAATGTAACACTGAATCTCTTAGGGGCCATAAGCAGTTACCTCTTTACACCTATTATCACTCGGCATCTCCATGCACCAAAACTCAATCTTTAATTTATTTGCTGTTGCATTTACCGACAGGTTCCATAGTGAACTCACTATGTAAACCAGGCTCACCTCGAAAGCAACAGCAATCCTCTTGCCTCAGCCTAACTGATGAGATTATAGGTTAGATGGGTCCACAGTCAGCTCAGAACTGTATTCTCGGAGGGCAATGGAGGTGCACACCTTTAATCCCAGCACTCAGAAAGCAGAGGAAGGCCCTCTAAATCTACAGAATGAGTTCCAGAGCTACACAAAGAAATGCCCAGGAGACAGACAGACACACAGGAAGCAGGTAAGTAAGACACCAGAAAGAAAGGTTAAAAAGCCCTGAGGCAAAACTAGAAGAATAGAAACAGGTTAGATTAAGTTTTAAGAGCTGGTGGCACTTAAAGGCTGAGCATCCATAACTAGTAAGTCTCTGTGTCTTTATTTGGGAGCTGGTTGGTGCCCCAAAGAAAATTCCACCTTCAACCAGCACTGCATAAATCTAGGAGTAGTGGTGCATGGCTATAATCCCTGAATTTAGAAAGCAGAAGCAGTAGGATCAGAAGTTCAAGGTCATCCTTGACATATATGTATAGACTTTAAGGTCAACCTAAGATAAAAGAGACCCTTTGGGAAGGTCCTCTAGTCTACAGAATAAATCTCCATCAACCCTTTGGTATAATTCACGATTACTTCCTGACAGTTCCAAAACCAAATCAAAAGGCTTTGAAATTTTAAACCTTTTAGTAAGCTTGTCATAAAACCTAACTCATTTAATTGTAGGATTATCTACCCCATTAATGTATTTATTATTTCTGATATAGAAACATTGTTTCATAAAGAGTACTTATACCATACTAGAGTACTACACAAGAGATCTTTCTAGGAAAAAAGAAAATTCCAATAATGTATCTCAAATCTATAACACATCTAAACCTAACAGTTTCAGAAACTGGATGGAAATTCCTTAACTTTTGAGCCCATTAGTACAATCTAACTTCCATCAATCGCCTTACATAGCCTTTAAAGAGTTGTAGAAAGTGCCCTGTGCCAGGAACATCATCCAAACCAGTGAGGTGATCACTCACCGAGAAACATGCTCCTGGACTTTCTTTACCAGGAAGCAGCTTCCCAGACCTTCCCTCCATTATGCCCAACCACGGTACCCACCTCTACAGCTTGCAGGTTACATAGGTTTCCTCTATCAGACTGAGTGAAATCCTAACACAGTACCCTCAATACCTGGGCCTATTAATGCCTAAGAAACGAAATAACATAAACCCAACTCTTCCCAACACTCTCTTCCCTTCCAAGTTCATTTCTTCATCCGCAAATCCAAAGCTTTCCCCTAACCATGCAGGCCCCTCACAACTATTATCACTTACCGAGCTCTTCATCGCAATGTTATCTTGAGGCCTTCCTTTAGCCCATGGTCTCCGATGTCTTTTATTATCTTGTAATCGGTAGTTCTTTCTCCTAACTGAGAATAGGCCAATTCCCCTCTCCAAAGCAATTCATCCCAACTCCAATCTGACTCACTCGTGAAACTCTCCTGGATCAGGGTCCTTTCACCCCCAAAACACTTCTCACGGCGGGTTTTGCAGACCAGACCCCTTTTCCGTCTCTTTTAGTCCACCCTCTGCAGAAGCGCCTCAAACCTCCCTCGCAGCATCCCCTCCCCCAGCCCTTCGCTGCTGGCACCCCTCCCTTCTGCCTCCCCGTATCTCCGGCGGTGCAGCTTCTCTGGTAACCGTCCCCGGAGCCATGGCTTTCGCCCCTGAAAACCTCTCGGCACTGCACCGTCCCAGCAGCCGCAGGACCCCCGCCCGCGTCACCAGAACCGCACCAGGGTGCGGCCTGCTGCTCACCTTGCTGGACGTCGCCGTTGCTGCCCCCGGGGATGGGCACGCTGAGCTGGCGCTCGGGCTCCGGCAGACAGCGCAGACAGAAGGAGTGCAGGCAGGGGAGCAGCTTGGGCTCCGCCTCACGCCGGCTCTGTAAGCTCTGCTGACACACCGCGCAGGTGTCCAGGAGCGAGGCTGGTGGCCCGAGAGGCGTCCCCGAAGAGGGACCCGGGGCCGGAGCCGATGCTGCAGCCGGGGCCGGCGTCGATGCCGCGCCTCCGGGAACCGTAGAGCCCACTGAAGCCGCGGGGACCGAGGCAGCCGGGGCCGAGCCTGAGGAGGCCGCGGTCACCCCCCCGTCGTCGGGCCCAGCCGCACCGCCCTCCGCGCCAGCCCTGCCGCCTTCCTCCTCCTCCTCCTCCACCAACACCGCGGCGAGAGGCGGCTCCGCCTCCTGCGCCGCGGGCCCGGCGGCCCCGGCGGTTACCGGCGCGCTGCCGCTGCCCCCGCCACCGCTCTCTGCCTCACCGCCGCCTTTGTTTTCCGCCATGTTTTCCTCTTTGAACCCGCCGGACCGCCCCGCGCCGCCCGCCGCTCGCGCCGCCGCCGCCGCCCCCAGCCTCAGCCGCAGCCACAGCGAGAGCGGCCGC
The DNA here is from genome assembly GCA_033318265.1 of Phyllotis vaccarum. Lineage (NCBI taxonomy): Eukaryota > Metazoa > Chordata > Mammalia > Rodentia > Cricetidae > Phyllotis > Phyllotis vaccarum. The sequence goes on from JARWLC010000003.1 coordinate 100,813,749, forward strand.
CGAGAGCGAGCGAGGTAGCGAGCAAGCGAATGCACGGGTGCGCGCGCGCACGCGGCGCCCCCGCCCTCGCGTCGCGCGGCGGGAGGGACGGGTGCGTGTACGCACGCACCGGCGTCCTCCGGAGGGAGGCGGGAACTCGAGTCGTGCGCGCACTCGGAACAGTCACCGGAGCCTGTTTGCTCCTTGCGGCCAGTGCGTTGCCAGAGAGCTGAGGCTCTGTAGCTCCGAAGGCGTTTTTAAAGCCTGAAGTTGGTGAAGCTGGGTCCCTATGGCGTGCAATTGGCTGCTAGCGCCGAAGGGGCGGTGGTACGGGGATAAGAGAGGAAAAGCGTGCAAGAGTAGGAGGCTGGCCCGCCTTCGTCCCCGAACTAGCGTCTCCGCGGCGACGCTGTCGCCATCGACGGGCGCGCCTCCGCGGGACCTTCACCTGTCGCGCGCTCGGACGCTTGCGGCGGCCTTCTAGCTAGGAGGTGCGGACCACCTGGATCTTTTCTAGATGTTGATGGGGGTGATCTCTAGAGGGCTGTGACTCCAGAGAGCAGCTGAGCAGAACCCCCACTCCCCCACCCCCTCACACACACCATAGGTCTCCAGAAATAGGCTTCCTCCGGTGAGAAAGAAGTCTCCTAATGGCTATTTTTAGCTTCTTTAAGGTGATTTTCCAACGTTGCTACATACCTGAAAGCCAATCAAATGAGCTTTTTCTAAAGAGAGATGCCAGGGCCACACCCCAGAACAGAATCAGGAAGTTGGAGAGCAGATGAATGTTGAAAAGTCCCTGTAGCTGATGTGCCAGTTTAGGAGACCACGTTTCTAACCAATATTATATCCCTCAGCATCCCCCGGTGAGCTAGCTGACTGTCCTCACTGTCTCAGTCATAGAAGCTTTCAGAAAGGGTTGTGTTGGGTTTGTTTGAGATCAGGCCTCTAATTTCCTAGTACTGCCGGTACAGGTGTAACATGATAGTGGCCTTCTATAGTCACCTGCAGACAGGCTGAGTTCAAGGCCAGTTTTAGGCTTCATAGACCTTGTCTCCAAAAAGAAGTGGGGGAGGGGGAATGTATGGTAGTGCAACAGCTGTTTAAATGTTAGGTTCACAAATCTGTCCTGAACAATATAGTATTGCAGAAAATTTATTTGTCTGAGTCCTTAAATTTACAGAAAAACGCTTTCCACTAATTCCTTCAAAGTCTCTGCTAACCCCTTATGTGTTAGATACAAACACTGAGGTTTCTATAAGATTAGAACAAAGAAGCTCTCTGCCTTCAAGAAGTTGACAAGTTTAATAGATGAACATGGATCATACGTCAGGGATTGATAAATGCTATGGAGTATAAATAGGAGAGGATAAAGGATTAGCACTGATTGAGTAAGGGCTCTGTTGATAAGGCAAAGCCTGGCTTGCACAAGAGTATTCCAGATAGAGGAACAGGTAGCAAATACAAAGGCCTGAGGCAAATAGAGATTCCTGGTTTCACAGAAACAACCTGCAGTCAGTGTGGCTGGAATGTCTTAAACAAGGAAAGGTGAAAAACACGAGATAAGATTGTGGTTTGAATAAGAATGTCCCCCCATAGGCTCCTTTATTTGACCGGTTGGTTGGTCACTGGGGGAGCAGGGCTGCTCCAAGGGATTAGGAAGTGTGGCCTTGTTGGAGGAAGTATGTCATTGGGGCTTGCAAAAAATACTTCCCCAGTTCTGTCACTGAGTATGTCTGACATCCACTAATATCAAGAGTGAAAACAGGTATGAGTTCTGTATCTAATCAATATCTATCGGTATTTCAGAGATCATTGAGGGGCACATTGGTCATACCAATAACAAATACAACAGTATTTAAACAGGAACTTTCAATTTACAAAGTGCTTCCAAACAAATCTCTAATTCTTGCTAGTAAGATGTGTTCTAATTTTTAGAAGTAGATTTCATTAAATGAATGTATTACAATGCAATGGCTATCTACTTCTAAACAATAAGGTGGTCTCTAAATTCTTTTTTAAAATAATACTTTGCAGCTGGGCGGTGACGGTACACACCTTTAATCCCAGAACAGGCAGATTTCTTGAGTTCAAGGACAGTCTACCTTTAATCCCAGAACTGGCAGATCTCTGAGTTGAAAGACAGCCTGGTCTACAGAGTGAGTTCCAGGATAGCCAGAGCTGTTACACAAAGAACCCTGGCTCAACAACCCCCCCACCCCCACCCAAGAAAAAAGAAAAGAAAACAGCAAAATACTGTGATCAGCACTGTGGTCATACTTTACATGTCACCAACTGTTTCTTCTGAGTATTTTTAAAAATGAAATTGCTGGTTTAAATAGTATGGTCATTATAAAGGTTTATAGTAATAGAATTCAAATCTCTTAGTCTGTTAAATAACCATTAGGCTAGGCAAGAACTTTCTGAACAGAACAATAGCACAGGACAAGCTCCAAGTCTCAACAGATGGAGAGTACATGTAATTAAAAGTTTATGTGCAGCAAAGGAAAATATCAGTAGAACATGAGTGTAAAGACAGTCCACAGAATGGGAGAAATGTTTACCTGTTAGACCTCAAACAAGGGGCTAATATCCAGAATTTACCAAAAACTGGGGGGGAAAAAAAATCAAGCAACTAAAATGTCCAGTCATCAAAGGGGCTAATGAATAGAAACTTCAAAAAAAAAAAAAAATGAAGAGAAATGCAAATAAATGGCCCAATAACATTTTTTTTTAATGTTCAACTTCCATAGTCATCATGGAAATGAAAATAAAAACTACTTTGAGGTACCACCCCAGACAAAATGGCTATCATCAAGAAATCTAAACACAAATGTTGAAGAGAATGTGAAGAGGAACCCTTATTTTTAAAAAATTAGTTTGATGCATTTTTTCATAAATATAAAGTTAACATTCAGTTTTTTCACATTTCTCATTCAAGAGATCTCTATTTCCTCATATTCCACTCATTTCTGAATCCACTCTGGCCAGATTTCCACTCACTACTAAACAAAACTGATTTCAGCAACAGTGGTTTATTTCTACCTTTTTAAATTAAGTGTCCGTGTTTGACTGCTAACCAGCATTGTCTTCTCCAAGGAATTTACAATGTTGCCTTCCCCTTCCGGAATCACTTAGCTCTCAAGACACCACCCTCTCAATTTTCCTCCTGCCTCTTGAACAGCTATTTCCATCCTACAGATTGTGTTAGAAGCCCCCAGTACCATGTTTAGGCTCAGTGATTTACTGAATGAACCTACACAATTCAAAAAGTCTGCTATAATTTATTAAAGTTGGCAGGTATAAGTAAAAACCATAAAGGCAAAGGGCATAAAGAACAAAGTCTCAACATTTCGAGATATTCTCTCCTGTTAGAGTTATGTTTGTTCTCCCAACAATGATCTGTGTCAACATGGATATCCTACTGCCACTCAGGGAAGCTCACCTAAGACATGCTGTCAGCATTTTTTTAAGTTTTATTTACTTTTATGTACATTGAACCAAAATTACAGACAGTTGTAAGTTACTATGTAGGTGCTGGGCATTGAACCTGGGTCCTCTGGAAGAATAGTCAGCACTCTTAACCACTGAGCCATCTCTCTAGAGCCATTGCCAGAATCTTCGTTGGGAGTCGGTCCCATAGACATACAGTACTGAACTACTCAGACTATCCTCCCATAGGTCAAATGTACACTGTGGCTTCTTCTTCAAGCGGTCAGAAACTCATACTAGAGTATTCCAAGGACTCAGAAGTTATTTTTCAGAAAGCCTAAAGACAAACTTTTAATTAGAATGTGTACAATTTGAACAATCAGTCCTACTAAGCTAACTTGTTTGTTTGTTTGAAAGGCTGAAGACTCACAATCTCCCTGCAAGACGCTCCTCTTCTCTCACATTCTTAGTGAATGGCATTATTCACTGGGTGGCAGTAGAAATATACATAGAAAATAAATACTGGAGGCTGTAGAAATGACTCTCTCATTCAGGGTGCTATGCTTCCTGAGGACCAGAATTTAATTTTCAGACCCATACTGAACTGAAACCCTAGGTATGGAGGGTCTGATGAGTATTCCTGGCCTCCATAGGCACATGTGGCACACACTCACAGACTCACTCACATAAACACACACACATGAATAAAATAGTTAAAAAGGTGGAGAGATGGCTCATCAGTTAAGAGCACTTATGTTCTTCCAGAGGACCATGATACAGCTCCCAGTTCCCAGTAATCTTTAACTAACGTTCCAGGGAATATCTGGCCCTCTTCTGCCCTATGCACACAGTGTACATGTGTACATGAACACAAGCACTCAAATTTTTTTTAATTTTTAAAAAAATCTTAAATAATAGATACATTTTTCCTATGTTAGATATAGAATGGGTCATGCTTGCACCACACAACTTCTAACTCCTATCCAATCTCCTGCAGGAATGGCAGGCTAACACTTATAATTCCAGCACTTGGGAGACTAATATAGAAGAAACCCTATCTCAAAATAAAGCAGAACAAGATGTATTATCTATCCTTTCAAGTCTGACTTTCTAAATGTTTGTCCAAATGTCCCCATTTGTCTCCAGTACCACAGTCACCATCATAAATCAACTTTCTCCCTAAGACACTACTGACTTCTTTACATTGTCTCCTCTGAAATCCTTGTCCGAGCAGCAGTAATTCCTTAGGAAGAAAGTTGTTGTGGAATACTAGTTAAAGATGTGTTACATTTGTTTGTGCTGTGGAACATTTGTTTAATGATGCAGAGATGTGTTGCATTCTTTCATGTTACATTTGTTGAACTCTGGGAAGCTGTGTTACTTTGCCTGCCTAAAACGCCTGATTTCTAATAAAGAGCTGAATGCCAACAGCTGGCAGGAGAGAGAATAAATAGGAGGAGAAATCCAGGAAGAAGTATCCAGGATCAAGAAGAGGAAAGGAAGCACTGGAGGGCCAGCTACCTAGCTACAAAACCAGCCATGGAGTAAAAAGGAAAGAAAGGTATATAGAATACAGAAAGCCCAGAGACAAAAGATACATGGGATAACTTGAAAAGCTGGCTAGAAATAAGCCAAGCGAAGGATGGGCATTTATAAGTAATAAAAAATATCTCTGTGTATTTTATTTGGGAGCTGGGTGGTGCCCCCCCCCAAGGGGTAAAACAACCAATTACAGAAACTGACCTCTATTTCCTCGGTCACCATTCCCATGTCTTCTCATCCCTTTTAACATGAAAAAGAAAACTTTTAATTCTTCCACACCATGCCCAGTTCTTCCCTGGCTCCCTCTCTTCAGCTTCTCTCTCTCTCTCTCCCTCTTCCCTCCCTCTCTCCCCCTCCCCCCCCTCTCTCTCCCTCTCCCTCTCTCTCCCTCTTCCTCTCTCCCTCTCTCTCCCCCTCCCTCTCCCTCTATCCCTCTCTCTCCCCCTCCCTCTCTCTCCCTCCCTCTCTCCCTCTCTCTCTCCCTCTCCTTCTCTCTCTCCCTCTCTCTCTCCCTCTCTCCCTCTCTCTTCTCTCCCTCTCTCCCTCTCTCTCCCTCTCCCTCTCTTCTTACTCCCTCTCCCTCCCTCTCCCTCTCTCCCTCTCCCTCCCTCTCCTCTATCCCTCTCTCTCCCTCTTCTCCCTCTCTCTCCCTCTCTCTCTTCTCTCCCTCTCCCTCTCTCTCCCTCTCTCCCTCTCTCCCTCTCTCCCTCTCCCCCTCTCTCTCTCTCCCTCCCTCCCTCCGTCTCTCCCTCTCTCCTTCTCCCTCTCTCCCTCCCCTCCGTCTCTCCCTCTCTCCCTCTCCCCCCTCTCTCCCTCTCCCTCCCTCTCCCTCTATCCCTCCATCCCTGTCTCCCTCTCTCCCTCTCCCTCCTCCCTCTCTCCCTCCCTCCTCTCTCCCTCTCTACCCTCTCTCCCTCTCCCTCTCTCCCTCTCCTCTCCCCCTCCCTCTCTCTCTCTCTCTCCTCTCACCTCTCCCACTCTCTCTCTCTCCCCCTCTCTCCCTCCCTCCCTCTCTCTCATACACACAAACACACACACACACACACACACACACAACACACACACATACATACACACACACACCCCTTGCCTTAGGGATGCTGTATATGGTCTTATTTAGCTGGACTGATCATTCCCAACACCACCTACTCAAGCAGTGTTCCCTCAGGGAGGCTCCTATTTTGATCAGCTTTTTGTTTGTTTGTTTGTTTGTTAGTTAGATATTGTTCCTAATCATCAGTAAGATACAACTTAACTTTAGACAATAGACTTCATTATGTGAATGTATTTTTTCTATTCAAAATATTGTTAAAAATAATAATAGTATAATAAAATAGTCAAGAGCAAGCTTGACATGTTGGAGACACTTGTATCCTGGCAATTGGTTGATAGAGGCAAGAGGATCAGAAGTCCAAGATCATCCTCAACTACATAGCAAGTTTGAGGCTGGCATAGACTATATTAGACCCTGTCTTAAAAATAAGCTACAGACTGCAACCTATTTTTGTGTGCTTCTAGGAGTGAATAATGGTTTAATACACAAACACTTGTACTTTGGTAATGGGAAAATACAATGAGTCCAACTTCAGCAAAGTGTTGATAGACCCACCCAAAATGTGATTATTTAGTATATTTATTTATTTTGTAGTGCTGTGCATATAACCAGGCACTTTGCACATTAATAGATTTTTATTGCAAAGATAATTGGCTTAGAAACGTGTTTAAAAATACACATAGGCTTGAGAGAGAAAAGAAAAAGGGTAGAGAAAGTCCTTTAAAAAAGAACTAGAGTTAGTCTTGTCTTTAAGTTCTTTGACTGAAAATTAAGTAGTAATAGGTGCTAGAAGCCAATTGATTATAAATGCTGCTGGATTAACCCAA